>JAWIIG010000028.1:4974285-6217857 GCA_033557465.1 Ichthyophis bannanicus
TGGTGGACAGGCTGAACTGCATCCTTCAACCTCGTGAATGGACTCTGGACTGAGAAGTGGCTCTGTCCATCTTTTGAGAATGGGACAGCCATTCAATAGATATATTTGCCATTCCCCAGAACAAGCAAGTACCTCGATTCTGTTCCAAGGTAGGGCTGTATGGCAAACTAGCCTCAAATGCCTTTTTCCTCCATTAAGGGGGAGTAGGTCTTCTATATACATATCCTCACATTCTGCTGATAGTGAAGACTCTTCTGAAATGCAGAGATTATGGAGCACGATGAGTTTCATAGCACCTTATTGGTTCAGGAAATTACGGATTCCTCTTCCTCTAGAACTTTCTATCAAAAACCCAGTTCACCTGGTCAACTCACTAACTGTGATTACACAGGATCAAGGGGCTCTGTTATATCCCACATCAAATCCCTTGCCCTCACAGCTTGGATATTGAGGGGTATCTTTCTCTATCTTGAACCTGCCATTTGGTATTACCACTATCCTCCAGGCTTCCAGAAGAGATTCCATGCAGATGTCATATGGTTTAAAATGGAGAACATTTGTGAGGAACAGGCCCTAGATCTTTTCTCATGTCCCACAAAAAAACTGCTTGAGTTTCTTCTACATTTGTCTGAGTCTGATTTTAAAAACAGTTCTGTAAGCGTTCATTTCAGTGCAGTTGGCTCTTGCCACCATCATATAGAAGCCAACCCCATCTCTCTACAGTCTTTAGTCATTCACTTCATGCGGGGCTTGCTTTATACAAAACCTTTCTTTAGGTTTCTTGCAGTGTCAACATTGTTCTAGCTCAGCTGATGAAAGCTCCCTTTCATATATACCTGTGGACTGAAGTAACTGTGGTGGGAACTTCAGCATGCAGAGTTAGCATGCTCCAGGATCTAGTAGTGGATGCACTCTTTACCAAATTTTTCAGTAATAATGTGGTATAGCATACTCATCCTAAGTTCCTTTCTAAAATGGTGTGCGTGTGTGTGTACATTAATACCTGTGCAATACCTGCTCTGCAGCTGAATGTAGGGCTTTGGTTTCTAATGTGGCCAATTCAGTAACTTTCATGGCTATCAAATTCACTTTGACTAAACTTCTCTCGAGATTCAGTAGTTAAGTGGATATTTGCTGTTAAATTCAAAAAGGTGCAACAGAAATTGTGCTGGTGATAGGGGCATATGAAACATCACATTTAAAGAACAAGTGCATTGGAAGTGGTCATTTTATAATGACACGCTTCAGCCAGTTCTTGATCCAGCAGCTCTACCAATCAGTCAGAAACCCTGCACTAGATGTTCTGTCTTACTGTCATGAAATTGTTACCACTGCCTTCTAGAAGAAATTCATTCATTAGAATCTCTTTAAACTCTTATCTTTCAACTCCACTCTCCTGTTCCTCAGATCTACCAGTACATCAATCAGGCCGCAGGCATCTATGATGAGCGCTTCATTGATCGGCTGGCGTGGAGCGGAACCAACCACACTAATGACCTTCAAGACATGTCCATTACAATCACCAATGTCACCTTCAACCACTCTGGGGACTACAAGTGCATTATCAACCGGACTCTCCACTTTGAGGCCCATGAATTTATGACTAATGCCACCAAGTTTGTCCGTCTGACAGTAGTGAAAAAAGGTAAGAGCTGCATCCCTCAGGCTCATTCTGGGGGTACAGAATTATTTTCTTTGGAGAAGTGCCAACCCAATTCAGTGTAGAGTTTTCTGTTCACTGAAGAACTCTGCCCAGCACCCATTCTAGAGGCATAGGAAGTCAATGTGGGGTTTCTGTTCCTCTGAGGAGCTGTGCCCAGTGTTCATTGCAGGGGGCACGAGAAGCTGGTATGGGATTTTGTCTCATCCCATTGGAAGGGTTTTCTCATCATCTCATGGGATACCTTAGTCTTTCCAAAAATTGTTCTGGTTAGCTCATACCATAATAACTCTGTTAGGAGAGAGACATCATGGGGAAGATGCAGGGTTGCCACCAGAACCTGTCTTGTCCATGGCCGAAAAGGAGAAGGACAGCAGGTCCAGCTGCTGGAGGAGGTTGGAGGGTAGTGGGTGCCAATGAGTGAGTCAGCTGGCAAGCGGCACAATGCATATATTGGATTTCATTACAGAGTTTCAGAATACCTGGCAGTCAAGAATTAATTTTGTGGAGCTCTTTTTGCTGGAGGTCCAGCATGTATCCTGGTGTATAGCAGGCCACTTTAAAAATCTGCACCTTTTGTATCTCAAGTGGGGTGTGAGGGCAGCTGGCGCAGTGTGCCTTTGTGTTTGCATCCTTCTTAGGCCCAGCATGACAGGGGCCATGGCTCCGGGCAGTCTTAACCAAATGCCCCTCCTCCTGCTCTCCAGCTCAGGTACAAGTCTTTAAGCATAGGGATTGCCTCTCACTTCACAGTAGCATGGAGAGAGGAGCCCCTTGTAAGGTAAAAATCATATTGCCTGCAGGGAGAGAGAGTACCAGGTGATCAACTTGCTGCATTTTAAGGCTCTTTCTCTATGTGGACCTGTTGCCTGCTATTTGAAATACCTTGGTCTCTTCCTGTTACATCCTTACCTACTACTACTACTATTTAGCACTTATATAGCGCCAAGCATGCAGCGCTGTACAGGCATGACATGCATATAAGAGATATACATACAAGAGACAGTCCCTGCTCGTCAGAGACATGCTCATCCGAGCTTACAATCTAATACTCATCCGAGTTTACAATCTAATCTAATCTAATCTTATCTGAGAGCTCTGTCTTGTGCTTGCAGTGTGGTATGTTAGAAATACTATTTAGACAGAGTTAGCAGATGGCTCCAGGACATAGGGTTCCCAACTTTTCTATCCAAAGAACTGGCCAGCTTTCCTGCCCCTATATCACTCGCCCAACAATTCCACTCCCCCAGTCTCCCTGCCCCATGGACCACATCCTACTAAAGTAGCGGCTAGTCTAAGATCCAATAGCTCCGGTAGCATCAGGTTTTAAAGGCACTCAGGCCATCATCATGAGGGTGACCAATTGTCTGATTTTGGACTAGCAGTCTGGTTTTTCAACCATTTGAGGGAGGACTGGCCTAGTGGTTAGGACATGGTACGTCAGGCCAGAGGGACTGGGGTTTCTAGTCCTATAGGCACTCCTTGTGGCATTGGGCAAGCCACTTAACCCTCCGTTGCCTCAGGTACACATAGATTGTGAGCCCTTTGGGGGCAAGGGAATGTATCCAGTACCTGTCTATAGTGATTACGTAGTGTAAACCACTTTGATTGAAGAATAAGGTGGTATAGAAAACTGGTTAAATAAATAAATTTACAGCATCCAGTTACAAGTATAACAAACACTGTAAAGTTCAATCAAACAAGACTGGTTCAAGTGTGGATCAGTCAACTGCCTGTTCTCATCAGACCACTAGCGCTGCTGCAGGTGTGTAAGAGAGGGGCAGCACGCAGGAGTTTGTGCACTGAAGGAATGTTACTGCTTTTGTATGCACTTGTGCCATGAACTGCCGCTTTTGCCTCCCCCTCTGTCCCCTTTGTTCAGAATTTGGATGCAGTACTGGAAAAATCGGAGTGACCAAGAGGCAGTGGTAACTCGTACTGTTGCCCTCTCCCCTGCAATACCCTCCTCCTCCTTGTGGCATGCTACCCCATCTCCCTGGCTTGCTAACATCCTCTGCTCTTCCAGCCCTGCACACCGTACTAATTAGCACAAACGGAAGAGGAGATCAGCTGCAGCTCGGGCATTGTCTTCTGCCTCTGCTACCTAGTGCTAACTGCCAAATCTGAACCATGGAGCTCTAATGTCCCTTCAGTTCAAATTCAGCAGTCAAAGCCAGAATGAAAAGGAAGACAAGGCCCAGCATGCTGTTCTCCTCCTCTTCTGCTTATGCTAATCAGCGTGGGGGGGGGGGGGGGGGAAGCTGAGGGAAGTTGCTGTGAAGAATGTGTGTGCCAGGGGTATAGCTGGGTAGATAGAGCAGGAGAAAAGTGTTCAGAAGAGGAGGAAAAGAACTAGGGATGTGTGTCAGGGGGTGGGGACAGAGCTAGGAAGGTGTGTACAGGTGAGGGGAAAGAGAAAGCTGGGGAAATTTATGTCTGAGCCATGACTGCATTGGTAGCTCACTTGATGTTGGCCTCCATGGAAGAGATTTGCAAGGCTGCGACCTGAACTTTGGCCCATGCATTCACATCTCATTACTTTTTGGAAAAGGATTCCCAATAAAACAGCAGTTTCGATCAGTCAGTCCTTTGGAATCTTTCTGAGGTTTAGAATCCAACTCCATTCCTTCCTAGGCCCTTCTTTTTTAGTTCAGGCCGCCTTTAGAAAACTTTAAAAAAATTAAAAAGCCCTCTTGGCACCGAAAACAGTTTTATTGTCAGCTTGTTGCAACGCTGTTAGTCCCCTTTTTTATTTTGAGGCAGATTGCAGCTAAAGATTCCCATATATGAGAACTTATCCTGCTTGTCCATGGAGACAATGAAGTTACTCACCTGTAGCAGGTGTTCTCCGTGGACAGCATCCCTGCTGCCCTCGGTGTTGGCCGGCTAAGCTACAGTATTTAGCGATTGAGTTCTTCAGGCGCAGCAGTGACAGGCGGGAATGAGCCTGCACACACATGAAACTTTCTGAAAACATCTAGGAAGTATCAGAGGAAGTTCAGTGGGAACACCACTCAGGCTCCATCAATGACGTCACCCATATGTGAGGACTTATCCTGCTGTCCACAGCAAACACTTGCTAGAGGTAAGTAACTTTGTTATATTACAGGGATTTGTGCCATTCTCTTTTTTTTTTTGGCTTCTGTGGGGAGCTTGCTTTTCACTAATTTTTGCTTAAGGGTGTTGCTGGAAGGCCAACATTAATGGAGAAGAGAGTTTCTCATTCGGTAATTCATTCTTCTGGAGTAGATGCTGTCTGATTTTTATGATTTTTATCAATTATTGAATCCTTTGCCCCTTTGAATCCTATGCCCCAACTAGAGGGACTCTCCAGTCTTCCTGGAGATAATTTTAGGGATTGCAGCCTTCTGTTTTCTTAGAGAACCTGGAATCACAGGTCCATAGATACTATGGGGTAAAACCATGACTGGATCAGATTTTTCAGACAACATGGAGATAGCAATAGGCCGCCCCGTGTGTTTGTATTTCAAAACTATTTGTACCAGCAGATAATAATATTTTGGCCTGCATGGCTACCTTGACAAATGTTCTTTAAATCTAGGAGCCAGCCACTGAGACCTAGGTCACTAAGGCCCCCACCGCCTCCCAAAAAGTGTATCGCAACTCCTTTATGGTCTGATTTACTGTTTTCCTATTCTGTAGGAAAAGAACATTTAATAAATCATACCCTTAATGTGTCATTGCATAGTGCTGCCAGAGAGCAGTGTTCCCTCTGCCCTCCCACCACTCCAACAAGCACAATGTCAGTAACATATTGGTGCACCTGAGGCGGCTGCTATTTTTGCTTCACCCATCATCATGGCCTACTGATAGGGAAGCAAAACATTTCTCCCTCTCATATGCCCCACATCCTGCCTTTACCCAGTCTCTCACTTTCTTTCTCATATCTCACAGCATTCACCCATTCTCTTTTTCTTTCTCTCTGACACCACCCCCAACCTTCATCTAGTCCTCTCTCTTTCTATTATGCCTCCCACCATCCAGTTTCTCTTGCTTTTTCTCATATTCCTCACTCCTAAGCAACTAATGGGCTTGGGAACCTGCTACATCTGGCTGTCTGCTCCCGCAGCTGTCAAAAACAGCATGCTTCCCACCTCACCACCACAATTCATCTCTCCTTGTCTTGCGGTCTGCTGACTTTAGCTGATAAATATTTCCTACCTCCCCACCATGCTTACCTCTGTAAGCTTGAGCCACATGGCACAGAAGGTTCAGGCCAGTCGGGACTTCCCAAGGGGAGCGGAGAGGAGTTGAAGTTGCAGCCTAATCAGGGGCACTCTGATGGAAGCCCCCTTAAATGTGTGCTGTACTCTTTGCAGATCTGCTAAGTTACCCAGTTTCAGAAGGGAGAATTATTGGCCAGTTTTGGTTTTGAATTTACATCCTAAAATCGGTATGTTATTTGTAGTCTTTAACTCTACCCATTGAAATCAGTGCTGCAAATCCCATAATGCAACAGAAAAGGGTTGTCAGATATCTCCCTTGGGGTTTGGGATGTTGGTGGAGAATGTATCTTGTAGGTGCTTTTCACTCTGAAAGCAATACAGAAAAATCAAGGGCCCTCTAAGATGAATGAAAATAGACTTCCCCATCTCAAAGGAAAAGTATTTTTCTTTCGCTCAGGATAGAAAAATTCTGGGACATTTTACAACTGTCCAGCTACAACCCTGAACAACTTTGATAGGAATAGGTGTGATGATTCAGATAGATCCTAAAGAATCTGGGAACTCAAATTGATCCCTACAGTTGGGGTCGGAAAGGAGTTTTTTATTGCTGAAAAACTGGCTCCAGATATAAAGTATTTATACCCATTCCCTCAAAGATCTACCTACGAAATATCAGATAGTGAGAAGAAGGATGGATTTGATGAACCTGTGGTCCTCCTCCAACCTCCTCCAAGGAGATGTGGTTTATAGTTTATTCAGTATTTGATACACCACCTTTAAGTAAACTTACAAAGTGGTTTACAAACAATAAAAGCAATACTAGATTAAAGAAAGGAATGCCAACAAATTAAGAGTCTAGAGGAAAAGGATATAAATAGAAAGAAAAGTGACATAATAAAGAATAGTGTGAAGGTGAGGCTTACCCTGGGTTAGCTAATCCCCGACCTGGACCCCTAAAGCCCCTTGAAATAAAAATGTCTTCAAAGCCATCTGAAATTTCCTAGAGTTGGACTCAACACAGAAATCTCAAGCAAGAGTATTTAAAAGAGTAAGTGCCTTGAAATAAAAGGCTGAAGGGGGAGGGGGCATATTCAAAGGCATTTACATGGTTCATAGACCTGAGAACCACATAAATGCCCCTCACCGGGATATTCAGCAGCACTGACTGGGTTAGTACCGCTGAATATCCCATTTGTGCTACTGAACACCGCAATGTTAAGTGGCTAGTGTCGGGGTGGAGCAGGGGTGGCACGGTGGGTTAAGCAGGCAACGGCAGTGTTCAGCCACTGCCCAGTTAGAATGGCTGAATGGTTGTCCTAACGTTTTGCTGGTTTTGCAATCCAGTGCAATCCAGCCAGCAGCACTGCATATCCAGGGCAAAAGTAAAGCGCCAACAGCCGGCTGCTTTAAGTGTGCTGACCACCACTGCCTGAAAATCCCCCTGCCTGTCTACTTGATTCTAACGCAGCCCATGAAACTGATGGTGTGACAAGCCTGTTGTTACATAGAGAATGCAGCATTCGACCAGGTGTGTGTGGAGTGATTGTGGATAAGAGATAACTGGTGAAGAATAATAAGCCTATTGTCACATAGAGAATATAACATTCCACCAGGTGTGTGTGGAGTGATCGTGGATAAGAGATAACTAGTGAAGAATAATAAGCCTATTGTCACATAGAGAATACAACATTCCACCAGGTGTACTGCTGGAGTGGAGGAGTGGCCTAGTGGTTGGGGCAAGATACTTCAGGCCGGAAGGTCAGGGGTTCAAATCCCACTAGAGGACAGCAACCTTGGGCTGGAAGGACTGGGGTTTCTAGTCCCACAGGTGCTCCTTGTGGTCTTGGGCAAGCCACTTAACTCTCCATAGCCCATGTTCCCTGTAAAATAGTTATCTCCAAGTTATAATGCCCTGTTCAATGTAATTTCAGTTTGTTCAATGTAAACCGCACTGATGCAGAATAGCGCGGTATATAAGAGAATATAAATAAATAAAATAAAGGTGTATGTGGAGTGATTGTGGATGACAGATAACTGGTGAAGAATAATAAGCCATTTGTCACATAGAGAATGCAGCATTCCACCAGGTGTGTGTGGAGTGATCGTGGATGAGAGATAACTAGTGAAGAATAATTAGCCTATTGTCACATAGAGAAAGTAGCATTCCACCAGATGTGTGTGGAGTGATTGTGGATAAGAGAGAACTGGTGAAGAATAATAAGCCTATTGTCACATAGAGAACGCAACATTCTACAAGTAAGTGTGTGGAGTGATCATGGATAAGAGAACTGGTGAAGAATAATAAGCCTATTGTCACATAGAAAACGCAACATTTTACCAGTATGTGTGTGGCGTGATCGTGGTTAAGAGATAACAGGTGAAGAATTATAAGCCTTATGTCATATCTGCCTTATATGCTGACACAAAGGTTTAAGAGGCTAACGGTATTGCATGTTTTGGAGTTTGTTCCCTGAGGATGTCACTATGGGCACAGAGTGTCCCTGTCCTTTTCTTAGTGCCATACCGGAAAGTTTCCTGATGTTCTTTTCTGTTCTTGCTCATCGTCACAGCGAACAGGGATATAGCGTCCATCGTCTCGGAAATCATGATGTATGTGCTGATTGTATTCCTCACTATCTGGCTGGTGGCAGAGATGATCTATTGTTATAAGAAAATTGCTGCAGCCAGCGAAGAGCCCGTAGTGGAGAATGCGTGAGTACTTATTGAGCATCACTCTTATACACATATGCACGCATTCATATGTTAACACAGATAAGACAGCCCAGGTCTCCTACATATTCAGATTTCCAGGCAGTCTGCCCTCCCTCCCTCTTCATAGACTTACTTTTCTGTTCCTCTTCGTCTCTCTGGGCCAGTCCAGGTAACTGCAGGGTTGTCAATCTCCTCCAGCAGCTGAGGACTGTAATTCAAAATCTTGCTGACAGGCTAACCGGCTCCCCCTGGCGTGCCAGCCTCAGTCTTACAGTCCTCAGCAGCTGGATAGGACCTGGCTAACTGACTCCGGTGTACTGAAGAGGAATTTCTGCCTAAAGTATTGTTTTTTTCTGACAGAGTAGCCCTAGCTGGGCTGCCAGGGTCAGCATTGAAGGGTATTGACTGTAAAGAGAAAATAAATATACCGGTTATTGAAACTGGAGGTAGAGCCTGCCTCACAGTCAGCTTCTCAGTCATACCTGGAGGGGAGGAGAAACAGCGGATCTGGGAGCCCCAGATTGCAGCCTTCTGTTCCCACTGCATGATCTGAGTCCTCCGCGAGCAGCGGGAGCCAGATCGGGGCCTCATCATATTTTTGATATTCAGGTACGCAAAGGACAGACCGTGCCGTCGCGGTTTAGAGCCAGCGGGGCAGGATCTCTGTGTTTGAGGGTTTTTAGCTTCCGGCGCATGTTGGCCGCGCCGGCGGTTTGTGCTCAGTGCGGGAGTTGACGGGAGCTGTCGTGTCCTGGGATCTGTAGAACTTGTTTTCGGGCAGGTAGTTCCATCGAGCGGCTTTTAGCGGGTCCAATGGATCTTAAATCGCCTTCAGCAGATCCGTCTGAGGTGATTTCAGGTGCGGAGTTTAAGGCGGGAACGGCAGCCATCTTGGCTCCTGCCTCTGGTTCTCCCGCGATTGCCGACAAGCCGGTAAAGCGGAAGCAAAAATCAAAAAGACTTTCCCCGCAGGTAGTAGAGGTGCAAGGGACTCCTCCTGATGCTCAGGGGAGCTTGCAATCTGTGTTTTCTGCCGATTTCATTCTATCTTTACACAGGGCTTATCTGTTAAAGCTGGAGCAAAGCCTGGGCAGGTCTACTCTGCCAAACAGGGACAGTAGCCCTAAGGGGGAAACCACATCAGCAGATCCGGGGAAAGGGTCCTCAGCTCAGAAAATATTGAGAGCAGACACCGAGTCTTTCGGGGGGCAGGTGGCAGAGCCCCAGGAGACGGAAGAGGGAGAGCTTCTTTCTGAAGGGGTTTTGGATGCCTGGACATTAGGAGATATTGAAGAAGGTGAACTGGTACCGGGTGAGGACCCTAATATTTTTAGAGTTTTTCGTAAAGAGGAACTCGGGGCGCTGATTGCACAGTCCCTAGCGGCGCTCAACATTACCTTGCCTGTGGTGCAGGAGGATCCGTTAGAGGATCCTCTGCTACAAGGCTTTAAACCAGAACAGTGCTGTTTCCCTATTCATAGAGTTATTAGGCAGATGATAGATTCAGAATGGGAATGTCCAGAAGCCTCCCTGAGGGGGAGCCAGGCAATGGGGTGCTTATACCCGGTTCCTCAAGAGGACAAGGACCTGCTGCGTATGCCTAAAGTCGATGCACTCGTTGCGGCAGTGACGAAGAAAACTACCATCCCAGTGGAAGGTGGGGCGGCCTTAAAGGACCTTCAGGACCGCAAGTTTGAAGCACTGTTGAAGCAAGCATTTGACTCTAGTGCCTTAGCGCTCCAGGCGTCTATTTGTGGAGCTTATGTCTCTCGAGCATTGATCAGATGGTTGCAGGGTGACTCGGTTGCCGACAAAGAGGTTGGCACGTGCATGGAAGGAGCTAGGCTTGAGTCGGCAGCGGCATATCTGGCGGATGCCTTTTATTTATTTATTTAATTTATTTATTTACTTCTCTTATATACCGCGCTATTAAAATCAGTGCGGTTTACAATTGAACAAAAAACATACTGCAATGTCACACGACAATTGAGTTTTTACATTGAACATGGACGAGATAACCTGGAGGTAACAGGGGTAACTAATTACAGAGTAATTATTCATGGAGTATGGTGAGAAATTATACATATAGTATGGTGAGAAATTATACATATAGTATAGCTTGGTTTCAACATATTTATAAGAGGTTTAATCAATAAGATGTGTGATCAGTACCAATAATAAATAAGAGAGGGGATATGGTGGTAGAGCTAGTCATTTTCTTTATGGGGTTGGATTTTGGGTGGGGTGGAGTAGGATGTGAGGATGGATGGTTGTTTCTGGGATTGGATTCTGGGTAATGGATGAGGAAAAGGTGGTGTTTGAGGGCTTTTCTAAATGACAATAGGTCTGGGGTGGAACGGAGCTCAGTGGGGAGGGCATTCCAGGTCATGGGTGCAAATAGGGAGAAGGCTTTATTGGCAGTAGCCTTTTTGCACTTAGTTAGAATGTTGGGGATCTCTAGAGTGTTTGCTTGATTAGATCTCCTGATCCTGTTGAACGGCCATCTTTGAATGAGTTTGCTGATGGGTGAGGTGATCTGGTTCCTTAGGGCTTTGAATGTTAGTACTAGGGACTTATACTGGATTCTAGCCTGAAGTGGAAGCCAGTGGAGATCCATCATGACTGGGGTTTATGACTTGGTGAGGATTTCAGCAAAGTCCATGGTGTCGGTGATTGTGGCAAGAAGGTTCCTCTGGCTGCGCAATTGGGCGGCGGACGCGTCTTCCAAGACGCGACTTAACAAGCTCCCATACAAGGGTAAACTACTCTTGGGGGAAGCGCTTGAAAAGATAGTCAAGGATTTGGAGGATTCCAAGGGGGGACGTCTTCCTGAGGATCGCCCGAAAGGCCCTCGGCCCTGGCCTCTGTCCAGGGGGCAGGGTAGAGATTTGCGCAGGTTCCGGGGTTCTCGGTTTGTACCTTATCAGAGGGGGTGTTTTCGGGCCCGCGGGCAGTCCTTTCGAGGAGCGAGGGGGTTCGGCAGAGGATAGTTTTCTTCCCCACAGAACGCCCCCAAAAAGCCCCAATGAAGGGCGGCCGGCTCAGGCGGAGACCCCTGTTGGGGGACGTCTACAGAGTTTTCTTTCCGTCTGGGCCGACATTACAACAGACCAATGGGTCTTGGAGATCATCAACAAAGGTTATGTGCTAGAGTTTGCTCAGCCTCTGAAAGATGCCTTCCTCAGTTCTCCCTGCGGATCCCTGGAGAAACGGGCGGCCATGAACAATACGCTGCAACATTTGCTGCGGATGCAGGCAGTGGTACCCGTTCCCGAAGACCAATACGGATTAGGTCGATACTCGATTTATTTCGTAGTTCCCAAAAAAGAAGGGTCTTTTCACCCCATTCTGGATCTCAAGCACGTAAACCGCTGTTTGCGGGTTCCACACTTCCATATGGAAACCCTACGATCGGTTATTCAGGCGGTGAGACCTGGAGAATTTCTGATATCCATAGACTTGACGGGGGCATATCTTCATATCCCTATCAGGCCAGATCATTGGAAATTCCTGAGGTTTGCCATGCCCATGGGTCACTTTCAGTTCAGGGCGTTGCCTTTTGGTCTAGCTACGGCCCCGCAGACGTTCACCAAGGTGATGGTGGTAGTTGCGGCAGCCTTGAGAAAAGAAGGGATTCAAGTCCATCCCTACCTGGACGATTGGTTGATTCAAGCGGGTTCTCGACCGGAGTCCGTTTCGGCGACCAGCCGGGTGGTTCAATTTTTGGAACAGCTCGGGTGGGTGATAAATCAATCCAAGAGTCACCTCACTCTGCAGTGGCGCTTGACATATGTGGGTGCATTATTCGATACTGAGCAGGGGTCAGTGTTTCTGCCAGAAGACAGGGTGCAGAAGCTTTGGAGACAGGTGAGAGCTTTCTTGAGTGTCAGGGCTCCCACAGCGTGGAGGTACCTGCAGTTACTGGGTTCTGTGGCAGCGGCCTTAGATCTGGTGCCGTGGGCCCGAGCTCATATGCGTCCACTGCAACAATCGCTGATAGCCAGATGGTCCCCGCAGATTCACTCCCTAGGACAGAGGCTGGACTGTCCAGAGCCCGTGAGGGTCAGTCTGCAGTGGTGGTTGGATCCCGCTCGGGTCCGAGCAGGAGTTCCTCTGCAGGATCCACAATGGCTGTTGGTAACAACGGACGCCAGCCTTTCAGGCTGGGGGGCACATTGCTTGACGCAGGTGACGCAGGGGCTCTGGTCCAAGGAGGAGACCGAGTGGTCGATCAATCGCCTGGAAATGAAGGCGTTCAGGTTAGCGCTTCAGGACTTCGTCAGTCTGGTGCAAGGGAAAGCAGTGCACGTGTTCTCCGACAATGCGGTGACGGTATCTTATATCAACAAGCAAGGCGGCACGGGTTGCGCAGACCTCTTGGCAGAGAGTCAGAGTTAAATGATTTGGGCAGAGACTCATCTTCTAGCTCTTTCGGCAGCGCATGTGGCTGGCAAGGACAACGTTCAGGCCGACTATCTCAGTCGGCATGTCCTCGACCCCAGGGAATGGGAGCTGAATGCTGCTGTGTTCCACGACATCTCTCTTCGCTGGGAGCAGCCGGTCATGGATCTCATGGCGACCCTGGAGAACTCCAAAGCGGCTTGGTTTTTCAGCAGGTACAGGGTGCATATGTCGGAAGGGCTTGATGGTCTGATGCAGCCGTGGCCGGCGGGGCAGCTTCTGTATGTCTTCCCTCCGTGGCCCTTGATTGGGCGGGTAATACGGAGGATTGCAAAGCACGACGGAGTGGTAATCCTCATTGCTCCAGATTGGCCCCAGCGACTGTGGTATGCGGATCTCGTCAGGTTGCTGGTTGCTTCTCCGTGGTGACTCCCAAGTCGGGTCAATTTGTTGAGCCAGGGACCAATATTGATGCCGTAGGTGGATCGGTTCTTGCTTACGGCTTGGCTGTTGAGAGGGAGCATCTCCAACGTCGAGAATTTTCACCGGTTGTAATTGAGACCTTGCTGCAGTCTAGGAAGCGATCCACTTCTCTTGCTTACATTCGCGTCTGGCGGATCTTTGAGAACTGGTGTCAAGATCGTAATGTTTGGCCGTTTTCCGCCTCTTTACCGGTCATGTTGGCATTCCTACAAATGGGCCTAGAAAAATGTTTGGCGTTCAGTACGCCAAAGGTCCAGTTAGCGGCCTTAGCTTGTTATAGAGGTAAGGTGGGTGGTAGGGTGTTGTCAGCTCTTCCAGACGTTCAACGATTTCTTAGAGCTTCGAGGCTTCTCAGACTACCGTTTCGATCGCTAGTTCCTGTGTGGGATTTGAACTTGGTGTTGGAGGCTCTGACACAACCACCTTTTGAACCGGCGTCTGCGGTGAGTCTGCGCGAGTGTTCTTGGAAGGTGGCTTTCCTCGTGGCGTTGTGTTCGGCTAGAAGGGTTTCGGATTTTCAGGCACTCTCGTGTAGGGATCCTTACCTTCAATTTTCTAAGGAGAAGGTGGTGCTTCGGACGGCACCTGCGTTTCTTCCGAAGGTGTTATCCACTTTTCATGTGAATCAAGCCATTTCGCTGCCTACTTTCCCTCGGGAGGGGGACGGTGATAGAGGTCACCAGCTTCAGAAGCTAGATCTCGGTAGGGTGCTCCGTAAATACCTTCATAGAACGGAGAGCTTTCGAAAGTCGGACAGGTTATTTGTGTTATTTGGTGGGCCTAGTAAGGGAGAGGCTGTGTCAAAGGCTTCTATTGCTCGCTGGGTCAAACGAGCGATCAGTGCAGCGTATGAGGCAAGTGGCAAATTGCCTCCGCAAGGACTTTGAGCGCATTCTACCAGAGCGCAGGCCGCTACATGGGCGGAGCTCGCTTTGGTCCCTCCGGTGGATATCTGCCGGGCGGCTTCTTGGTCGTCTTTGCATACCTTTACTAAACACTATCGTTTGGATCTTCAAGCAAGAGGGGATGCGATTGTTGGGGCCTCCGTGGTATTAGGGGGTCTCGCAGGTCCCTCCCGTCTGTAGATACTGCATTGGTACTTCCCTACATTTACCTGGACTGGCCCGGAGAGACGAAGAGGAAGGAGAAATTAGACCTTACCTGCTAATTGTCTTTCCTTGAGTTCTCTCCGGGCCAGTCCAGGGCCCACCCTCTGGATCTGCGAGAATCTCTTCCTTATCAAGAAAGTGTAGTTTTGCTTTGGGGGACTCAGAAGGATCTAGGGGGGTTCTTTGTCGAGATGAGGAGGTGGTGGTTGGTTAGGATGGCTGCACTGGGTCTTCCTCATCCACTAAGGGGGAGGATGCCTTAAAAAAAAAAAAGCAGGATAACCCCTAGGCTAGTCTAGGGAAAAACCAGCACAGCATAGACAGGGCGCTGACATAGTTTATAGCTGTCTATGGCGATTAGTGGTTTTGTTTTGGTTTGTTTGGTTTGTTTTGCGGTTAGGAGCTGCTTGGACAGTAGTGGACTGAGGCTGGCACGCCAGGGGAAGCCGGTTAGCCTGTCAGCAAGATTTTGAATTACAGTCCTCAGCTGCTGGAGGAGATTGACAACCCTACAGTTACCTGGACTGGCCTGGAGAGAACTCAAGGAAAGACAATTAGCAGGTAAGGTCTAATTTCTCCATCTTTTGACCACAAAACAGCACAGAATGATGAGAGAGGAACCACCACCAAGCTCAAGAGGAGATGGAGAAACAATGCACTCTGCAACTAACCAGAGCTGTCAAGTTGCCCAGTTCCAGAAGGAAAACATTTTGACCGGTCTTGGTTACAGAACTTACATCCCCAAGCAGTGTGGTATTTGTAGTCCCTGTTTCTACCCATATACAATCAGTGCTGCAAGTCCCATGATGTATCAGGATGGGATTATCAGAAATCCAGAGCTAGCCCAAAACTTTCCTCCTAGAACTCAGTAACTTGGCAGCACCACATCTCAGGTTCCTGATCTCCTCCTTTGGCACATGTGTCCTGGTTTAGAAAGGAAGCAGCTCCGGAGAAGGAGGTAGCCGCAGGGAGAGGAAGAGCTGGAGACTTGGGAGGAGGAGGCTGGCAGATGGCAAAGACAAGAAGGGTGGGGCAGGAGGAGGTGGAGGCTGCTATAAGGACAAGGAGAGATGACAGTGGCAGCTATTGGCAGGGCAGGCCCTGCCATAGGGCAGACTAGGAATTTGCCTATGGCTGAAGGGTTTGGGGGTGGCAGCATGACTCGCATGGCAGGAGAACAGCACTTTATGCTGCTCTCAGTGCAACACAAACCCTTTCAGCACAAGTCTATACTCAAATGCTGGTGCATCCCACCACCTACTGACAGGAAGTCTGTATTGGAGATGGATGGGACACGACAGCACTTGTGTAGAGGCCTCAAGACTCTGCAGTATTGCGTTCTTTTAGTGCAGTGGGACCAGTGGACATAGGACTGGATGGGGGAAGCGATGGGAGATGCTGTAATGGAGAGGGAAGAAAAGCAGCTGCTCACCACTTGGAGGGGTTGGGAGGGGTAGGGAAAATGTTGGACACCTGTGGGTTAGGGAAGAGGAGATGCTGGATGGGAAGGGGAGCAGGGGAAGGGGCGCAAAGCTAAAGGTATCCCTTGGGTGTCAGTCACTGTTGGATCGGCCTTAACTACTGGGTTGGGGCAGCACAGCAGCTATAGGTGCAGAAAGTAGAGTAATTTTAGTGTTCCATGGTGTTGTGCTGCTGGCAAATTAGAGAAAGGCACCTGAGATAAACAGAGGAGGTAAGGAATTAAGGGACAAATGTACAGAGAGAAGTGGAGGGCTGGGAGAAAAGTGGTGAAGAGGATAGAGGAAGTGGGAGATACAAGTAAAGGAGATGGAGAACTCAGGAAGCATAAGGAAAAATGAGAGAAAGAGAAATGTAGTACAGAAAATGAGAAAGCTGAGGGCTTGAAAGGAATAACGGGAAGAGAAGAGGTGTAAGGAAGAGAGGGGGATATAGTGATGGGAATTATAGGAAGGAGAGAAGTAAAATTGTAATGAAGGGAGAGAGTTTGGGAGATGGAAGGAAATGAGATTAAAGAAAGAAGGAAAGGGAGGAATGAAGAAAGGAAATAGTGAAGAAGGGAGAGACAGTGCCCAGGGCCAGTGCATATACAGAGGATCTGGTTTTCATTCTGAACTCTTATAATCTGCTTCATGGCCCTAGGGATAATCCAGAGAAGGGGTAAGGAGGAGGGAACCAGTCATTTCTGAGTCATGTTAAAAGTAACACTCCAATTGTGCTGTCTAAATGTTGTTAAGTACCCTCATGTTAATGTAACCCTCCAATTGTGATGTGACCACTTTGATTGAAGGATAAGGTGGTATACAAATCTGTCTAAATAAATAAACAAATAAAATTTTGCAAAAGTAACACTTAGTGGCCAGGTTTGGGCCCATGATTACAGTGTACCAGGAGTCCCAGTAGATGGCCCCTGCCAGAGGGCTTTCACTGCAGTGACTTGGCTAAAGTAAGTTAAAAGAAAATTTTAAATGGGAAAAAATCTCTAGGTAGTGGTAAATGAAGGCTTATAGTGCCAGATCCCAGCCAGAGAAATTAGAAAGAAAAATGGAAAAGGACGTTAGAAAAGAGGAGGAAAGATAAGAAAAAACATATTTACATTCAGAGGGTCTTTTACTAAAGGGCACTGCCTGGCAGTGCATGTTCTGGTGTATGCTAAAGGCCTGCATTGCCAGGTAGAGCAGGGCCATTTCAGGGCAGGATGAATCTTGTTCTAAATGTGCAGCCCGCGTTGGAGGCGCGACAGGGCAGGGTAGGGGCGGAGAGTGGGTGCGGTGAGCTTGGTGCAGTTAGTGCTGTGTTAACAGTGTGCGCTAACTGCAATAGTGTGGGTTCAATAGGTGGCATTAGGTGCATTCGGGTAATGCAGCATGTGCTATGGGAGAGGTTTCCACGTTTAGTGTCAGAACAATGCTTTCCACACCCCCGACAGTTAATATAGGGGTGTTGCACCTAATGTGCCATGGTTTAAGTGCTAATCGCATGTTAGGAGCAACACCTTAGCACCCATTATAAAAGACTAGTTTAGCTATTGGAATATTACTTAAGTAAACTATTTCTTGTTTCACACTCTCTGTATGATTTATTTGTAATGTTTTTATAATTGATGAATGACCATGTTATCTTTATTCTCTGCACCTACCATCTGAGCCTAAAATTCACTATAGGATGGGAGAAAGAGGATAAGCATGATCCTGATGTTGTAATCCATCCTGCTCTTCCAGCCCCTCTGTCCCCCTGAGGTCAGTAGTGCCTAGATCAGTGGTTCTCAACCTAATCCTTGGGACACACCCCTAGCCAGTCAGATTTTCAGGAGAACCAAAATAAACATGCATTAGATAGATTTGCTGCACTGCCTCCATTGTATGCAAATCTTTTTCATGCATATTCATTGTAGTTATCTTGAAAACCTGACAGGCTAGGTGTGTCCTGAGGATAGGGTTGAGAACCCCTGGTCTAGACATGTGCACACATGCACTCAGACACCCTCACAGAGACATTGCCTTTCAAAGAATAACCACATCTGTTTCCACTTTTTTCTCCTGGTTTGGGAGAACATCCTTAGAATTATCAGGATGGGTTGGGCCAGTGCTGGTTATCTTCTTATGCATCTTGTTACTTCCCAGCAGACTTCTGTTACTTAGTGCTTGGCTTTTGGTTCTGACAGCCTTTTCAGATTCTCCCTGACTCATGTGAACCGTGGCGGACTAACGCAGCCCTGGTTTTGCCTCTGTGCATTTGTAGACTTGTAATTCAAATGTTCCTAAGAAAAGCAGAACTGTAAGACCAAAACGAGCCAGTAGATGTTGCTGTCTCTGCAGTGTCCGCAGCCAGCCTAAGGAACAGCAACTGTGCCTGGAATTGAATAAGAGCACTCAGTGCTGCTAGTGGGCCATCAGATTGTCCCCAGCCCATGCTCTCATACAAAGTGAAACTCTAAATCCAGATGTGCAGTGAAAGTAAAACCAGAAATGGCTCAGTCTGTCTCTGTCAGTATAATCCAGTCACTCAGAAACCTTATAAAGAGTGCTGCTCATATGCAGCAAATAGAAACAATAACGCACATCCTAATCTGAAAATTGGAATATAATGTAATATTAGAAACTCGTTCGACAAAAAAAAAGGAAAGGAGGAAAAAGACCTCAGTGCTATGAAAGCCCATAAACTCTAGGTATAATCAAAGATTTCTGCCAATAATGGCTCGAGCACTTGAAATCACTGGTCTGAAAAAACCTCCAGATAAATATACATGAAAATGTAGCCTAATGTCTTCTACAGAAACACTAAAATCAACAATATTGCTTAATTCCCTGTTATATCAACTTATCTTAGATGTTATTACGACTTATCTTAATAATGTTGTCAAACCTCACTCCGATGCTGTCAGCAATGCTACTAGCGTTTTGCCATTGGCTGCCTCAGGGAGTGAAATCCATTTGCTTATGTCTGAAATTGTTCGGTGTCCTAATGATGCTGATCTCTCACATGGGGGCTCGGCACTGCTCAACTCCCACTGCTATTTAGGAAGATCTCTGTGACATGGAGCCTGTTGGCAACCCTATGGCTGGTACAAATTCCAAGGCTGGTGTCTGTATTCTCCTCCTTTCTACAGGTCTGACTACTTAGCAATAACTTCAGAGAATAAAGATAATTGCCCAGTGGTCCAGGTGGAAGAATAGCGGAAGAGCCCAGAGCAGAAGCTCTGTAGGGAGGTAAGCACTGGAACATTCTTGACTGTTACCCTATAGTATGTTTCCTAAGAGTTCATAGTTAAAGAAAGAACTATCTTATGTGCATAGTTGAACAGATAAACATGTAGCATTCCCCCTCCTGCCCCTACCCCAGGTAGAAAAGTGAATTTGCCACTAACAGGGGGCACCAGCAGCAGAAATAATTAACTAGCACCTGGCCCCTTCTCAGAAGGACCAATGAATTGTGAGTTTGTGTCTGGATATGGGGGAAGATGATCTTTGCAATCTCATTTTCCACTTCCCAGTTTTTTCCCTCAGTCCCCTTATTTGTGGAACTGGCAGTGTCCTGCCTCTGTTGAACACAAGTACTTTACATTCCCAGTCTGTTCAAAATTTTACTTAAGGAAAAGTAAATGCAAAGGCAATAATAGAAAGACAAAGGAAAAATCATATGCCGTAAGGGGTAATTTTAATAAGGGGTGCCTTCTTAAAGCCTCCTTGTCTTTATAAAACACTAGCATATGTAGCAGAGTACGTGACTTAAATTAAGGTGCAATCACTTACACTAGCTTTAGAGATGGTGCAAATCACCATGCTTAGATTTTGAAAGTATGCACTTAAATTATTCTATTCATAATCAATGCACATACTTGCTTGCTCTACCCGTACTCCACTCAGACTGCACCCATGTGCATGCCCACAGTAAAAGTATGCACCATGCACCAATGCACGTACTTTCATGCTGCTCAGTATATTATAAGAGGTCATTTGCATTGTTGGCTACCAATGTGCATAAATAAGTAAAATAGTTGCATTTACATGCATTGTTAAAACCTACAAATAGACGCTTCTTATAACATTACCCACTAAATGCACAATAAAACAGCGGGTCACTATTAACACAGCGGAGAAAACACTAAACCCGGAGCTAACCAGCCACTTAATTATTCAGATACTATAAGAAGCAGTTCATTAGTATGTTTGTTTTATGCTAGCTTTTATTTGATATAGCACAATATCTGCAAGCAAACAGTGTGCTTTACGTAAAACACTAATTGGAAAAGCAAAAGGACGCCTTTGGTACTAGGAAAGGAGAATAAAGAGACTGAAGGGGAGCAGATTAAAGTTGAAAGGGGGCATTTTTAAAGCGACATAACTGGTTAATAGACCTATTTTATGCAGACTGGCCACCGCCGCTGAATATGACTACTCCAAAGTATCCTATGTTCTTATGCTGTTAGTTTCATTGGAAGCCTCATGAATCTACCTTATTCAATGAGGAGTGTCCTGGGCTGGATTGGATGGATCAGTTCATCAAAACAGGGGCACTTGCTGAGTTCCAAAGTTAACACTGGTCAGTGACAATGAAGAATATAGGTCAATTTTTCAATTTTTTTCATTATGCCATACTGAGTCAGCCCGTCCATCAAGCCCAGTATCCAACAGTGGCCAATCCAGGACACAAGTACCTGGCAGGTTACCAAAAAGGAGTCCAACGAAAAGCACAACACCACGTGCGGTAGCAGTCCAACCAAGAGACGTGGATAGCAGGGAAGGTAACGTAAATGAACCTTTATTGAACAAACATCAGCCACTGGCCCAACACAGGCCGTGTTTCGGAAATCCCTTCTTCAGGGGCTTAAATGGCTAAGACAAAATATAACACAAACAACATAACAAAAGTTAAAAAACCAATTAAAACCAAATAATCTAAAACAGCGGACTTGAACGATTATATGCTTTGTGTAAAAAAAATATATATATACACAATGTTATTCTTGGACGGTGGAACGAATAAGTACGGCTAACATAAACACAAAGAAAAGTAAACAATAAAATGTAATTAAAACTTTTAAATTAGACTGAGTGGAAAAACTAATATAGGGATAATTAAAAAGCAAGTGTAAGAATGACCGAAATAACATATAAATTACACATACCTGTGTCACTAATCTGTATGACTCAGACAAGAGTATAAAATTATATACTCAGAAATAAGCTAATAAGAATAAACAATAAAAAAGTAAATATATCAATAACAAAATAATATTAAAAACTTATTACAATATACATTTAAAAAGTACATCCATGTCAATAAATAAAATACATGTGTTACAATAACATATAGATTGAAATCATAAAATAAATCTATAAAAGATTATAATAAAAAAGCAAAATGCAAGAGAGATGAAGACAAATAGACATGTGAAGACTATTAAAAATAAACAATATATATATATAACTATGTTACCTGACCCTGGATAATCCTTCTATAGGTTTAGGTGTGCAATCTATGAGGTATAAATAAAACAACATGTATTGTGTGAATTAAAACAGCTGAACAGTGTAATGCATGTTTAAAAATTCAACATAAACATATTGAAACTCCAAAGTAGGCAATGAAAAATGTTAGAAATATGACTCCCTAAACTGATTGTAGTGCAAAAGAGGGAACTAAGGTCTATGTGAAATAATAATGAAACGTAAAATTATAAAACTATATTATGAGCAAATATTCAAATGTCAGTTAAAATAAGTGTAGTTAAAACAAACTCCGAACTTGTAATATTGGTATTTTGGGCAACTGGAAGTAAAAGATGAGAAAATGAAAAAGAAAATGCACTGAACAATGTCAAACCAATGAGTCAATAGCTTCATGGATTACAACCTCCCGCACATTGCGAATGAAAAAAGGGCGAAAACCAACTAAATGATGTAACTGTGTGATACAGTGAAGACGATAGAATGAAAACACCCCTACAAGAAAAGTTGGGCTGCGATATTAACAATGTTATAGACAACAATAGAAACATAAACCAGGTAAATCATGAATTGAATACGGAAGTCTGAATGAAAAATTACTGTGAGCTGTGCCCGTGGGTAGTTGTATGAATACATAAAATGCAAACAGCCACGTTATACAGGGGCGGCCCAAGGGGGGTGCGGGGCCATGTGCGGAGACTCGGTGCGGGGCCTCATTTGCATAAGTGGCCTTATTTGCATAAATATTTGCATAATGTTACCATACACTAACTTTTAGTAAACATGTCTCTTAATGAGTGTATGGATAAAGAAAGACTAAAAGATTTCTACATTACTATAATCCAGTGCCAACCGCCAGGCACATTAGGAACTACTACAAACGCTGCCCATTTAGAACCCATAGCAAACCCGCCGTATCCTGACAGCACTACCAGGACTCACAAAGCACCATACCCTACCTATCAAAAGGCAACACTGCAAATATTAAACCAATACATTTCAGAGAATACTGGGGAAAGAGAACAAGTGGCAACGTCAAATAGGAATTAACATAAACAGAATACCTCAGCTCAGTTACACATGCAGAACATAGACCATCACCAAACAAGGAATCACAATTTAGAAACAGGAAGGCAATAATTAAACTGGGAACCCCAAAAGCCAAACTTGGAATGTACAACAACACTGTAGAAATAAAACTATAAATTAATTTCCTCTTGTACCAAACAAAGCGCAGACGTTAATGATGCACATTTCCCAGAGCTGACATATTCCAGTTAATAAATTCAAAATAAAGAGATATCTTTCTACCTTTTGTGCATTTTTTTTCAGTTGCAATTGGTCCAGCCACTTTCTTCTGGTTTCTTCATGTTTTCTGCTAACTCTCCATCATCTGCTGTCCATTTGTCCTTTCTTCTCTCTTCTAGTTTTTTTCCATTCTCTTTCTCTACATCTGCTTTAACATACTAATCTTTCTCCTTTTGCTCTTTCCTCATTCCTATTTCATCCACACAAATTTTACCCCTCCATCCTCAATCCCCACTTACTCTCCCAATACCCGGCCAATTGTAGATTTTTCATCCCTCCTACACACAATATATTTCCCCTCTCCATTTTACTCTCCCAGCCCCATCCCATTCTAATCCTCCCCCAACATCAGCTCCCTTCTAGTTCCAGTCTCACCAAGCATCCATTCCCTTCTAGTCCCTGCATCAGCCCATTTCCAGTCCTAGCCCCCCATCAGCCCATTTCCAGTCCTAGCTCCCCCATCCATTTCCAGTCCAAGTCCCTTCATCAGCTCATTTCCAATCCTAGCCCCCCATCAGCCCATTTCTAGTCATTTCCTAGCCCCACCATCAGCCCATGTCAAATCATAGCTCCCCTCCACTCAGCCCAATTCCAGTCCAAGCCCCCCCATGAGCCTACTTCCAGTTCTAGCCCCTCCATGAGTCCATTTCAATTCAAGCCCCCACCACAGCCCATTTCCAATCTTAGCTCCCCCAACAGCCCATTTCCAGTCCTATCCTAGCTGTTCCATCAGCCCATTTTCAGTCCTAGCTCCCTTCCCTCACAGCCCATTTCCATTCCAAGCCCCCTCCCCATCAGCTATTTGCAGTTCAAGCCTCCCCTTCCACTCAGCCCATTTCCAGTCCTAGCAACCCCCCAACCCATTACCAGTCCTAGCCCCCCGTCAACTTCCAGTCCTAACCCCCATCACCCCATTTTCAGTTTAAGCCCCCCTATAACCCATTACCAGTCCTAACCCCCATCAGCCCACTTCCAGTCCTAACCCCCCATCAGCCCATTTCCAGTCAGCCCCCCATAGCCCATTGCCAGTCCTAAACCCCCCATTAGCCCACAGCCCATTACCAGTCCTAACCACATCAGCCCACCTCAAGTTCTAACCCCTCCCCATCAGCCCATTTCCTGTCCTAGCCCCCCCATAGCCCATTATCAGTCCCAACCCCCCCATAGCCCATTACCAGTCCTAACCCCCCCCCCATAGCCCATTACCAGTCCTAACCCCCCATCACTCCATTTCCAGACAGCCCCCATCAGCCCACAGCCCATTGCCAGTCTTAACCCCCCCTCCTAGCCCATTGGCAGTCTTAACCCCCCCTAGCCCATTGCCAGTCTTAACCCCCGTCCTAGCCCATTGCCAGTCTTAACCCCCCCAGCCCATTGCCAGTCTTAACCCCCCCCTCCTAGCCCATTGCCAGCCTTAACCAGCCCATTGCCAGTCTTAACCCCCCCCCCAGCCCATTGCCAGTCTTACCCCCCCCCCCATCGGCTCATGGCAATTTAAAAAAAGAAAAAAAGCTGGCCGCTGCGGCAGCATGGAGTGTCCCGTGGGGCCCCCTCTGCCCGGCGGAACTCTCCCGACGCGGCTGAGCCCCTCTGCGCCGGCTTGCAGATACGCGAAGGTAGAGTGTCTCCCTCGCGTCTCTGTTAAGCCCGCAGGGGCAGATGGGAACTTTCCCATCAGCCCCTGCGGGCTTAACAGAGACACAAGGGAGACACTCTCCCTTCGCGTATCTGCAAGCCGGCGCAGAGGGGCTCAGCCGTGCTGGGAGAGTTCCGCCGGGCAGAGGGAGCCCCGCAGGACACTCCATGCCGCCGCGGTGGCAGCGGCCAGCTTTTTTTTTTTTTTTAATTTAATTAAGAAAAAAAAAAGCAGAATGTTCTTTGCGCGGGGCACCCCGAAACGCGGGGCCCTGTGCAAAAAACATTCTTGCTCAATGGACGGGCCGGCCCTGACGTTATATAGCAGGACGGGCAATCTTCGATCTAGCCATGCGCTACTGTTGTTACAGCCAATTGGAGGTAAAACGCAGAGTAAATTAGTATCTAATAAAAAGTATAATGAGCCAATAAACAAACAGGTACTCCTGTTATAGCCAATTGAAATTAAACCACGAAGTGAATAAAAAATAAAAATTGTCTGAATATGGATATGAATCGGATGCTGCTTTTATGGTCATACATACCTAGCAGTTTCCCCAAAAGACACAGGTTCCGCAATGCTTGTACTGGGTCAAGCATTGATATCCTAGGTCCCTTCTTAATAATGGTTTATGGACCTTTCCTCCAGGAACTTGTCCAAACCTTTTTTAAACCCAGTTACACTAACAGCCTTTACTACATCCTCCGGTAACAAATTCCAGAGTTTGATTACACGTTGAGTGAAAAAATATTTTCTTTTATTAGTCTTAAATAGTTTACCCTGTAGCTTCATTGCATGTCCCCTAGTCTTTCTATATTCTGATAACATAAACAATCGATCTACGTTTACCCGTTCCACTCCGTTCATTAATTTATAGACTTTTATCATATCTCCCCTCAGTCGTCTCTTTTCCAGGTTAAAGAGCCCTAACCTTTTTAGCCTTTCTTCATAGAAGTATCCTTCCATCCCCTTTACCATTTTGGTGGCTCTTCTCTGAACCTTTTCTAATAATGCTATATCCTTTTTAAGATACGGCGACCAGAATTGCACACAATATTCAAGGTGCGGTCTCAACATGGAACGATATAGAGGCATTATAATATCTTTTGTTTTATTTTCCATTCCCTTTCCTTATGATACCTAGCATTCTATTTGCTCTCTGGGCTGCCGCTGCTCACTGGGACGAGGGTTTTAACATGTTATGCACAATGACACCTAAATCTTTTTCCTGGGTGGTGGTTCCTAATGCAGAACCTTGCATCGTGTAACCATAGTTTGGGTTGTTCTTCCCTAGGTGCATAACTTTGCACTTGTCCACATTAAATTTCATCTCCCATTTTGATGCCCAGTCTTCCAATTTATCAAGATCCTCTTGCAATTTTCCACAATCCTCTTGGGTTTTAACAACTTTAAATAGTTTTCTGTCATCTGCAAATTTGATAACCTCACTCGTTATTCCACTTTCCAGGTCATTTATGAATATGTCAAAAAGCAGCCGACCCAGCACAGATCCCTGGGGAACACCACTATTCACCTTTCTCCATTGGGAAAATTGGCCATTTATCCCAACCCTCTGCTTTCTATCTTTTAACCAGTTCCTGATCCACAATATCCTCCGATCCCATGACTATTTAGTTTTGCCAAAAGTCTCTGATGAGGGACCTTATCAAAGGCTTTCTGAAAGTCCAGATACACTATATCAACCGACTCACCTTTGTCCATCTGTTTATTCACACTTTCAAAAAAACATAACAGATTAGTAAGACAAGATCTTCCTTGTCTAAAGCCATGTTGGCTGTCTCCCATTAGGCCATTACTATCTACATGCTGAGTAATTTTATTCTTTATGATGGTTTCTACCATCATAAAGAATAAAATCATGTGGGGGTTACCACAGTCTTCTGCTTTCTTCAGAGCCTGTCTGTTGAGCCTACCATGCTGAAGACAGCATTTTCTTTCTTTCTATTTAGGGACCATTCACTGTGTACTTTACAGACCAATAGCTTCTAATTGCCTCCAACAGTTGAGTCCTAAAAACCATCTGGTTCAATTACTGATTATGCTTTTTCGAGCTTCCGCCAAATGGCCCTCTAAGATTTTCTTTCATCAACTCTCTGTACCAGGGAGTACTCAAAAAGGAGCTCTCTGCCTTTCTACAGGCAAATTCCATCAAGCCTGTTCCACCAGGGCAAGACGGGCAGGAATTTTACTTCTGGTATTTTCTGGTCATAAAGGAGATGGGAGTGATTCTATCCCCTCCTAGACCTGAAGGCTCTGAACAAATTCCTGGTTCGCAAGAAGTTCAGATTGGTTTTCCTTGGCACCCTCATACCTAACGTACAGAAGGAAGATTGGCCATATTTTCCTATACCCAAATACAGATACATCTCAGTCACAGGAAGTATCGCATTCTGCCTTTTGCCCATGCTTTTCCTCCTCACATATTTACAGTATGCCTCCGGGTTATCTCTGCTTGTCTAGTCAGACTGGTTATGTCTATGTTTCTCTGTTTGGATGATTAGCTGATAAAGAGCGTCTCACAAATCCATGTTCAAGACCATCTGCGAGTTACTAGGGTTCATCATAAATTAACCCAATTCTATTTTAAGCCCATCACATCAATTGGAGTTTATAGGAGCTCTGTTAGAAACAACTCAGGCAAAGACTTTTCTTCCACAAGACAGACTCACCAAGTTGATTGCCATTATGAAGGATATACAAAAGAGTCATCAGACGCAAGCGAGAAATATGCTGAGAATGTTGAGCCATCTGGCTTCAACAGTGCGCAGAACTCCCTAGGCAAAATGACCTTGAGCAAACAGTGGATACAGGCAACTGACAGGCTCCAAGATGTCATCTGTCACGGTTCTGCTCTGCATTCTGTTGGATGGTTCATTCAGATTCTTCACTACCTAAAGATTCTCATGACAGATATGTCAAAACTGGGCTGGGGCGTCTACTATATGTACATTAGATGGATTGTGCACTCAGGATCTGTGGACCTCCCAGGAAAGTCGCCATCAGATCAATTTACTGACACTGAGAGTTATTGCGAATGCTTCAAAGGCTTTCAGAGATTGTTTGGCCAATCAAATTGTGTTGGTCCAAGTAGCTGTGTATTGTATCAACAAGCAGGGAGGAACAGGATTGTACTTCTTGTGTAGGGAGATGGTCAAGATGTGTAATGAGACCATTACTCATAGAATGACTCTCGATCACATGCTTGGCCAGGGAAAACTATACACTAGGCTATGCAACTATACACTAGGCTATGTAAATAACCATGAAACGCATGTAAATATGCATATAACCTTACAAATATCATACTGTATAATTCCAATTCTGTGTTACGCATATGTAAACAAATTAGACTCCTGTTATATGTAAAATGTTTGCTGTGATAAAGTTTAATGTAAAACCGCAACTGATCGCTGGAAGAAGCGGTATACAAATGTAACCAAATAAATAAACAACAAGCTGGCAGACAAGCTGAGTTATGTACTCCACCCACACAAGTGGACCTTGAACGGGGAGCTGGCTCTAAACATCTTTCAGGATTAGTGCATTCTCTCAATGGATATGTTTGCCATTCCACAGAACAAGCAAACATTGTTATACAGTATTTTAAACACTCTGATGTTTGAAGGGTGGTATAGAAAGTCTTAATATACCATAAACCATCTCAGTTCTACTCCATGATAGGGACACATGGCAAACTAGCATTGGATGCTTTCCTCCTCAGTTGGGGGGGGAGGGTCTTCTATAGTCGTATTCTTCGATACCTCCCATAGCGAAAACTCTCCTGAAACTGAAGAACAACAGGGGAACCATGCGCTCTTCTGGCCCCAGCAACCATGGTTTCTTCTGCTCCTTGAACTCTCGATAAAGGAATCCCTTCAGTTGGGCATTTCACCAGTCCTAATCACACATGATCAGAGGAAGCTGTTGCATCCCAACATCAAATCCCTAGCCCTCACAGCTTGCATGTTGAGAGGCTAGGTCTGTCTTCTTTGAACCTGCCGGTTAGTGTAACCAGAATCCTTCTGGCTTCTAGGAGAGTTTCCAGAAGGTCTTATAGTTTGAAGTGGAAGAGGCTTTTACCATTTGGTGTGTTGGAAATGCTCATAAGAACATAAGATATGCCATACTGGGTCAGACCAAGGTCCATCAAGCCCATTATTCTGTTTCCAACAGTGGCCAATCTAGGTCATATGTACCTAGCAGTTTCCCCAAGAGACACAAGTTCCACAATGCTTGTACTGGGTCAAGCATTGATATCTTCGGTCACTTCTTAATAATGGTTTATGGACCTTTCCTCCAGGAACTTGTCCAAACCTTTTTTTAAACCCAGCTACACTAACAGCCTTTACTACATCCTCCGGTAACAAATTCCAGAGTTTGAGTACACGTTGAGTGAAAAAATATTTTCTTTTATTAGTCTTAAATAGTTTACCCTGTAGCTTCATTGCATGTCCCCTAGTCTTTCTATATTCTGATAACGTAAACAATCGATCTACGTTTACCCGTTCCACTCCGTTCATTAATTTATAGACTTCTATCATATCTCCCCTCAGCCGTCTCTTTTCCAGGTTAAAGAGCCCTAACCTTTTTAGCCTTTCCTCAGAGGAGTATCCTTCCATCCCCTTTACCATTTTGGTGGCTCTTCTCTGAACCTTTTCTAAAATCGCTATATCCTTTTTAAGATACGGCGACCAGAATTGCACACAATATTCAAGGTGCGGTCTCACCATGGAACGATATAGAGGCATTATAATATCTTTTGTTTTATTTTCCATTCCTTTCCTTATCATACCTAGCATTCTATTTGCTCTCTTGGCTGCCGCTGCACACTGGGCCGAGGGTTTTAACATGGTATCCACAATGATACCTAAATCTTTTTCCTGGGTGGTGGTTCCTAATGTGGAACCTTGCATCGTGTAACCATAGTTTGGGTTGTTCTTCCCTAGGTGCATAATCTTGCACTTGTCCACATTAAATTTCATCTGCCATTTTGATGCCCAGTCTTCCAATTTATCAAGATCCTCTTGCAATTTTTCACAATCCTCTTGGGTTTTAACAACTTTAAATAGTTTTGTGTCATCTGCATATTTGATAACCTCACTCGTTATTCCACTTTCCAGGTCATTTATGAATATGTCAAAAAGCAGCGGACCCAGCACAGATCCCTGGGGTACACCACTATTCACCTTTCTCCATTGGGAAAATTGGCCATTTAGCCCTACCCTCTGCTTTCTATCTTTTAACCAGTTCCTGATCCACAATATTACACTGCCTCCTATCCCATGACTCTCAAGATTCGTTTACCTCCTAGATTCTTTTACCTGTCCCACACACAAACTGCTTGAATACCTTCTAAATTTATTGGAGAATGGGTTCAAATCCAACTCTATTATACCTCAGTGGTGTTATTCATTACACGGAACCAAAATTTCACTGCTCCGTCCTTTTTTGAAAGTAAAAGATGCTAACCTCCAGACCAAGACCACCATCAGATACCTTGGTGTCACTTTAGACCAGAACTTGGATATGAAAGCACACATAGGAAATATTGTAAGAGCAGTATACCAAAAAATACGTTCCCTTAGACATCTACGATCCTTGCTAGAGCCAGATGATTTTAGAACCATCTATCAGGCGCTAATCATACCTCATTTTGATTATGCGAACTCAATATTACAAGGTCTCCCTCAAGCCACATTACATCCACTTCAATTGGCAATGAATGCTGCAGCAAGAGTCCTTCATGGAGCATCCCGGAAAGAACATATTTCACCTATTCTAAAACATCTTCATTGGCTCCCGATACGAAATAGACTCACTTTCAAAACTTTACTAATTACATTCAAAGCCATCAAAGAGCTCTCATCTGCATCATTATCAGATATGATCCAAACAACACCCCTCAATAGGGATAGAAGGTCAGTATCACTCAATTCTCTGTTAGTCCCTAAATCAATAACACAATACACCAAAACTACTACTGACAGGGCTTTCTTTTTCTGTGCACCAAGGTGTTGGAACAGCCTTCCTCAAAACATTCGATCAATACCAGACCTTTTGCAGTTTCGAAAAGCTTTGAAACACTACCTCTTCCTCTTGTCTTATCCATTAAACAATCCAGATAACACAACCTACCCACAGACCTTCCAAACATACAAATTCAATACAGACACCCCACAGACCTCCCATACACAATACTGAAGCCAGGATGAGATCATGTCTGTTATATTAATTAATTACCCTGTTATCCGAGTTGTATTTCCTGTTTTTTCTGTAAACACAAAGTACCGTTGAATTGTGTAACTTCTTGTTTATTGTAAACCGCGCTGATGCTGAATAGTGCGGTATATAAGAGACTATAAATAAATATCACTACCATGTAGAAGGGATACCCATCTCTCTACAGCCTTTAATTGTTCATTCTATGCAAGTTTGCTTCTTTCAAAGTCTCCCCTCAAACCTCCCTCAGTTTATTGGGGCCTCAATGTCTTTTTAACTCAGCTGATGGAAGCTTCTTTTGAGCAACTAGACACCTGTGGACTGAAGTATTTGACCTGGAAGGTATTGTTTTTGATGGTGGTAAATTCATAAAGCAGAGTCAGTGAGCTCTAGGCTCCAGTAATTGAACCCCCAACATCAGATTTTACCATAATAGGGTGATTTTCCATCTACATCCTACGTTCCTTCCTAAGCTATGTTGGCATTCCTTCTTAATCAGTCAATTGCCCTTCCAAAATCTTTCCCCAGACCTCACACTGCACATGCTGGACTGCCAGAGAGCCTTAACCTTCTCTCTGAAGTGAACTAAAGCTCATAGAATGTCCACCCAACTTTTTATTTCTTTTGACCCTAGCAAATTGGGGGCTATTGATGGCAAATATGCATTAGCCTATTGGTTAGCAGATTGCATTTCCTTCACTTACACTCAAGCTATTTTGACTCTTGAGGATCATGTCACGGCTCACAATATGGGAGCCATAGATGCATCAGTAATCCACTTGATGTCGACCTCCATGGCATTTGCATGGCGACAATGTGGACATCTGTCCACACATTCACATTGCACTACTGTTTAGAAAGGGCCTCCCATTGTGACAGTAGCTTTGGTCAATCTGTTCTTAGGAATCTATTCTAGGAATAGGCCCATTTCTTTTTGTTCAGACTGCCTCTGTTAAATTAAAAATAAAAAAGGATAAAATGCATCAAAAGAACTGTTGCCATTAAAAACAAAGTTTTGAGTGTCTGCTGTTGTGGCACTGTCTTATTCCCCTTTTCCTTTGGACCTAGCCTGTACCTAGGGATTCCCATATATGAGGACATTATCCTGCTTATCTACAGAGAAAACAGGGTTATTTAATTGTAGTAGGTGTTCTCCATGGACATCAAGATAAGTCCCTCACAATCCTCCCCTTGGAGTTGTCCTCTACTTCAGCTTTTGAGTGGACTGAGGTAAATCCTGCACAGAGGCTGCAGGCAGCAGAGGGCATGCATGCATGCACAACCAGCTCCAAAAGCTAGAGAAAGGGGAGAACTGGTTTCCGTGCTGGTCTCTGTTGGTGATGTCACTCATATGTGAGGACTTATCCTGCTATCCAGAGAGAACACCTGCTACAAGTGACTTACATCGTTTACCCATGCCAGACATGGTATTTAATGGTAATGATTTGGAGAAACTGAATCAAATTTCAGTGAGCCTGGAAGATATAATAGAGCAAATTGACAAATAAAAAGTAGCAAATCACCTGGTGTCACCAGTAGTCAGCCCGTAGCCTCAGCGTACGGGGTAGATAGCCTGGAGACCCTTTATTTAAAGGTTGGAGTCAATGCTTTATGGTTGCATTGCCTCCTGGGAGTTGTAGCTGTGTCCCTTTTCAATAAGATGTAGTTGTGAAACGAGTGTTCAGGCAAAGACAGGCTTTTAATTCCCCTCCTGGGGCGGATTGAAACACAATGTAACTTAGGATCAGAAAGCCATACACTCTGGCACAAGGTAAGAAAAAGAACTAATAACAGCTTCCAAACTTAACTCAAAAGTGGCATGGTATTCATAGCATACAGTCACTTCTTATAAGCAAAATAAACTCCTGTGCTTCTCAATTGCCAGTTAAACAGCTTCCTCAGATTATCTGGCTCAGCACAATGAAATCACATCATCAGTAACCGTTAATGTACAATCCATTTGGTTATCAGACAATTCTTCCTCTGGAGGATCAATTAGCATTGACTCATGCTGGTTCTCAGCTGAATACAACTTCTACTTTGTATATAACATTTCCAGACTTTCCTCCTCTGCCTGTTCCTGAGGCTTCCCTATTACTGCCTCTGTGAGATAGGGTTCAGCCCTACCGTATATCCTGGTATAGCCTAGAGGAGAGTCATACCCTTTTGGGTTTCTAGGAGAGAAATTCTTGTAACCACTTTTATAGTAATTAGACAGCCTACCTTCTGGCTTTGTGGCAGGGGAAAGTCCGTGCACAGCTCTATCAGGACGGGGTTTAAACCTCAGAGGTTTTTCTCTGTATTCTGGCTGCTCACCTTCTTCCTCTGACATACAAATGTCTTGCACCGTATACTTTTCACTCCTTGGAGCTTGTAAGTGCTTCCCAGCTATCCTTACTGGTAACTTTTCCCTCTGTGTGCCTTCACCATAGGTTAAATGCCTGGAGTTCTGACCAAAGGGTTTTTGTGCCCTGCTCCTCTAGTTATTCCTGCCAGTTACTTTCTGTCTTTCTCTCTCACACTCAGAATCAGAATCCACTGAGTCATTCATATACGTTTTCCTTTCACACTGAGACAGACGCTGTTTCCAAGACCCAGACTTCAGCTCACACAATCCTTCCAGCTGGTTCTGCTCTCTCTCGTCTTCTCTCTTTTCCTTGTCCTCCTTGTTCTCCCTGTTCTCTCCGTCCTTCCTGTTCTCTCCGTCCTCCCTGTTCTCTCCTTCAAACTCTAATGAACGTTTCTTATACGTTTGCTTGGGAGCTAATCTAGCCCTTCCCCCTCCCAGGTGAAAGCTATTAGGCCCAGGAGATGGGGATTGTTTGCTAGCTGGGCGGGGTTCCTGCCCTCGTGGCTGGGATTGTTTATGTTGCTCCTGGCAACTTAGAGTCCTGAGCTTTTCCTTCCTGCCAGCAACAGACCTACTGCTCTCAGGTTCCTCTGTTTCCATAGCACAGGATGTCTCTTCCCCATTACACTGGATTGGACGGTATCCATTCCAGAGTACTGAAAACTCAAATTTTAAATTGCAGATCTACTGTTGGTGGTGCGTAACCTATCATTAAAATCATCTATGGTACTAACTTTTAAAAAGGATTCCAAACATCTTTCGGGTACCTACAGATTGGTGAGTATGATGTCAGTACCAGGCAAACAACAAAATAAACATATAGTCATGGTTTAATAGGATAGACTCAACAAGAATTTAGCCAAGAGAAATCTTTCCTTACTAATCTGCTATATTTTTTTGAAGGTTTGAATAGACGTGTGGACATAGGTAAACCAGTTAATGTGGAGGCCAAGTCTGTCCTGGCCACCAACCCCTGTACGGCTGATCAGAATCGGGGCATACAGAGGTAGACCCGAGTCTGATTTTTTTGGGGCTAGATGTGTCCACAGGATCAGAATCAGGTCTATGGCCTGGACGTGCAGGCCGGGCTCCGATTCTGACCGGCCGCATGCCCAGCCACAATACCTGGCTAACAGCCTGGCTCTGTAATGGAGGTGCAGAGCCATGGCATCCTGTTGCCATGGCACTGTGCCTCAATTCAGGAGCTGTGAATGTCCTTTCCCCACAGTCAGACCTCTGATCCAGGCTCCCATGGCCAGGGTCCAGCTGCAGGAAATTTCCTGCATGCCTTCCGGTTTTGTCCCTGCTGGCCGGTGCCGCTACCCCGCGTACAGGGAGACTTATTCCACCTCTGAGGTGGAATAAGACCACCGTCTAACTGGCCTACCCCGGACATACAGGGCCAACCTCAGAATCGAACCTGTACGTCCGGAGTGATGACCCACTCACACTCTGCCTTCAGCCCACCCCCATCTAAGGCTCCCCATACAACTCCACTGTTCATACAGGGAGCCTTTCTGCGGGATCGGCAGAGGGACAAATAGCGTGGATGTACGTCCAGGCAGGTCATACATCCCTGATATTCATGGCTCGGAATGACCCCCGTAGTGTATATGGATTTTCAGAAGGTATTTGACAAAGTCCCTCATGAGAGGTTCCTGGGAAATTAAAAAACCATAGGAGGCAACGTCCTTTTCTGAATTGGGAGTGGTTTAAATGACCGGAAACAGAGAGCAGGGCTAAATGATTGATTTTCTCAATGGAGAAAGGTGAATAGTTGAGTGACCGGGGATCTCTACTGGAAATGGGACTTTTTAACATATTTATAAAAGATTAGCAAATGTAAATAGCAAGTGAGGTGACCAAATTTGCAGACAACACAAGACAAGTTGAAAGGTGTACACTCAGGGGTCTGAGGCATGAATAGAGGGGATGGATATCCCATTGGGACGTCCATCCCCGCTATTCGTCCCCCTTTCCCCTCCCCGACGAAGCTCCACGTACGAAAAGGGAGTTTGTAAGGGGAAGTTAGATGGGGGGTGGAAAAGGGGTGGGCAGTAGGCGGTCTGCGGCCCTGGATGTACAGGGCTGATTCTGATGTTGGCCCTGTACGCCCAGGACTGGCAGAGTAGGCTGGGAACTTATTCAACCTATGAGATGGAATAAGTTCCCCTAGACGTTGAGGGACGTCAGGCCTGGGGCACGTCATAGTAACATAGTAAATGACGGCAGATAAAGACCAGTATGGTCCATCTAGTCTGCCCAGTAAGATGGCAAGAGTAGGTACACCTGCCGCTCCATGCAGGCCATCCCTCCCCATGTCTTTGTTTTAGGGGTGAGTATGAAAGCCATTATAGAATAGACAAAAATATAGTCTCATGCATGAATAGTAAACCGTGGGTCAAAGGGTGGAGGGGGCGCAGGAGATTTCCCGCAGCCCAACTGTGGGATGGAGCCACGGTGCCATGGCAACCAGACGCCGGGTAAGTGCCTGTACATGCAGGCTGACCAGAATCGGGTCTGGGCCTGCACATAACAGACTTAGACGACATTCTGATCCTGCGTGGGATAGATGTGCCCCGCGGGTTCAGAATCCTATCTACCTTTGTGCGTCTGGTTCCAACAGGACTCTTAGTGTGGCAAAATGGTGGGTTTCCTATTTCCTCCATTTGCCAAGTTACCCAGTTACAGGAGGGCAACTTTTTGGTTAGTCCTGCATTTGAACTTACTACAATCCCACACTGCTTTGAGATGTATCTAATTCCACCCATTTAAATCAGTGTTGTAGATCCCATAATGCATCAGGATGAGGATGTACTAGTCCAAAATCTGTCTCTTGGAACTGAGCTGCTTGGTAGCTCTGTAGTAGATGTGTGAGTCTGGATGAGTGAGCATGGTGTGGATAGTGATTGATGTTGTATGTGAGGTGTTTGTATGCGTGCGTGTGTGTGAACCAATGGTGTTATGTGTATATAGAGTTTATCTGTGAGGATGTGAGGGTGGAATGCCATAGGGTGAGGGGATGTGTGTTGTGTTTGTGTGGATTTTTAATTTTTTTAAATTTTATTTGTATAAGAACATAAGATATGCCAAACTGGGTCAGACCAAGGTCCATCAAGCTCAGTATCCTAGTTTCAACAGTGACCAATCTAGAACACAAGTACCTAGCAGTTTCCCCAAAAAGACACACAGATTCCAAAATGCTTGTATTAGCCAAGCAGTGGATTTCCTGGGTCCCCTTTAATAATGGTTTATGGACCTTTCCTCCAGGAACATCTCTAAACCTTTTTTAAACCCAACTACGTTAACAGCTTTTACTACATCCTCCAGCAACGAATTCCAGAGTTTGATTTATTTGTTGAGTGAAAAAATATTTTCTCTTATTAGTCTTAAATGGGTAACCCTGTAGCTTCATTACATGTCCCCTAGTCTTTCTATATTTTGATGGCGTAAACAGTCGATCTACATTTACCCATTCAACTCCATTCCTTAATTTATAGACCTATATCATATCTCCCCTCAACCGTCTCTTTTCCAAGTTGAAGAGGCCTAATCTTTTTAGCCTCTCATAGGGGTATCCTTCCATTTTGGTGGCTCTTCTTTGTACCTTTTCTAATTCCGTTCTATCCTTTTTAAGATATGGCGACCAGAATTGTACACAATATTCAAGGTGCAGTCGCATCACAGAGGCATTATAATATCCTTGGTATTATTTATTTATTTATTTAACTTTTTTATTTAATATACAGTTTTTCTGCAATTCAAGACGGTTTACAATGAACAGTTTGTAACAGAGTATTCACAGCTATTTTACAAGGAACAACAACGATTTGAACAATGGCAAAACTTTTTCAGTAGAACTACTTTCAAAAGAACTATTTACATATTTATATTGGGAGATGAGAGGTAGGAGGAAGGGAGGTGGAGGGAGGAGGAGTGGAGAAGATGGGGTTTAATTTTGATTAGCTTTGGCGATAGGGTCTAATTTGATTAACTTTGGAGATCAGATGTTTATGGGGGCAGAGTAAAGTATTCGCTAAAGAGGAAGGTTTTAAGCTTTTTGCAGAATTCCGAATGATCAGAGCAGGCCAGGGGGGAGGGCATTCCATATAGAGGGGGCATAGATGGAGAAGGCTCGGTTACATGTGGATTGTGAGCACCTTTTCTTTTGTGATGGTATGTTTAAAATGTTTGTTGTGTTTGATCTACGTGGTCTGGTGGAGTTTAGTTTTGAAAGGAGCGAGAGTAGGCAGAGGGCAGATTCATTGTGTAGCACTTTGTGTATTAAGGTGATGGCTTTGAATTTTATTCTGGCTTGTAAAGGGAGCCAGTGGAGGTCCTTAAAAAGGGCGGGGGTGATGTGGGCTTGTCTAGGTGAGTTGGTTATTAGGCGCACAAGTGTGTTCTGCGCCATCTGGAGAGGGTGTAGGCTATGTTTTGGGAGACTATGGTATATGTGGTTACAATAGTCCAGTTTTATTCTCCATTCCTTTCCTTATGATTCCTAGCTTTCTATTTGCTCTCAACGTGTTATCCATGATGACGCCTAAATCTTTTTCCTGAGTGCTCGTTCCTAATGTGGAACCTTGCATCGTGTAACCATAGTTTGGGTTGTTCTTTCCTAGGTGCATAACTTTGCATACGTCCACATTAAATTTCATCTGCCATTTGAACGTCCAGTCTCCCAATTTATCAAGGTCTTGCAATTCTTCACAATCCTCTTAGGTTTTAACAACTTTGAATAATTGTGTTTCATCTGCAAATTTGATTACCTCACTCGTTATTCCCATTTCTAGGTCATTTACGAATATGTTAAAAAGCAGCAGACCCAGCACAGATCCCTGGGGTACTCCACTATTCACTTTTCTCCATTGGGAAAATTGGCCATTTAGCCCTGCTCTCTGCTTTCTATCAATTAACCTGTTCCTGACCACAGTAGTACACTGCCTCCTATCCCATGATTTTTTAGTTTTGCCAAAAGTCTCCGATGAAGGACCTTGTCAAAGGCTTTCTGAAAATCCAGATACACTTTATCAACCGACTAACCTTTGTCTACCTGTTTATTCATACCTTCAAGAAAACATAACCAATTAGTAAGACAAGACCTTCCTTGGCTAAAGCTATGTTGGCTGTCTCCCATTAGGCCATGACTATCTACATGTTCAATAATTTTGTTCTGTATAAACGTTTCTACCATTTTTCCCAGTACTGACGTCAGGCTCACTGGTCTGTAGTTTCCCAGAACACCCCTGGAAACTTTTTTAAAATTGCCATTACATTGGTCATTCTCCAGTCTTCAGGTATTACAGATGATTTTAATGATAGTTCACAGATTACTAATAGTAGGTGTGCAATCTCATATTGCAGTTTTTTCAACACCCTTGGATGTTGAAGAAGACATAGTGGAAGGAGGACAACCAGTGGGACATTGTGATACAATGATAGAGCAGATCAAATTGGTGGAGAGGTTGCACTCTATGTTAGATAGGGCATTGAACCCAGGTGATTTGCTACTCTTCAGTTTATCAAATAGTTGTAATACATCTTCCTGGTTTATTGCTACTTCTTTCAATTCTTCTGCAGCATCACCATTAAATACCATTTCAGTCATGGATAACATCCCCTACATCTTCCTCACTAAAGACCGAAGCAAAGAATTCATTTAGTCTCTCCGCTATGGCCTTGTCCCCTCTTAGTGCCCCTTTTACCCCTCTATCATCTAATGGTTCAACTGATTCTCTCATAGGTCTTTTTCTACGAATGTATTTGAAAAAATTTCTATTATGCAACTTGCCAGTGCTTATGTTTCCAGTTTTGTCATTTGGCTCCTTTTTCCATTTTCTGAAAGATGCATTTTTGGCAACAACAGCCTCTCTGATCTCACCTTTAAACCATGCTGGCAGGTTTTTTTTTACTTCCTTCCACTTTTCTTAAAGCATGGAATGCAGCTGGTCTGGGCTTCCAAGATAGTATTTGTAAACAACAACCATACTTGATGTAAATATTTAACTTTTGCAATTGTTCCTTTTAGTTTTTTCTTAACTGTTTTCCTCATTTTATCATAGTCTCCCCTTTGAAAGTTGAAAGATATTACTGTGAATTTCCTTCCTTGCACTGTGTCCTTTCCCTTCCATCTACTTTCACTCCCTCCCTCCCTTATTGCATTCACTCCATTCCTTTGTTGCCCCTCCTGCATTCTCCCAATTCCCCTCCTCTCCATGAAACGACTTCCTCTCTTTATTTCCTCTCTAACCCATCCTTCCCTTTGCTGCACCCCTCACTTGCCCCTATTCTTTCCTCCTTTAACCTCACCCCTTCCCTTATGCACCACTGTCCTCATTCTGCCCCTCTTTTCTTTACTAATTTGTAAACCTGACACTTCCCTTAAACCCCGCCTCCTCTTTCTCTTCTGCTGGGCCTATCTTCATCAGCTTTTGCCGTTCTGCCATTTCTACTAATAAAGAGACCTATTCTCACTAAAGATCTCACTGGCAACACAAAACAACCTATTTTTGTCAGACTAGTGTCTGTGTGAGGACTTAACCCCTACCTCAGACAATATCCATTTTAATCATGTTATGTAGTAAATTATGATCAGTGAGGAAGAGCAAACACTTATCTTGTCGTTTGTCCAATCCTACAACAAAAAATGATCTGCACACCTCATAGAAAGAAAAACAGGGTACGACACAGCACTATGTTTCGGGTCTATCATAACTCCAAAGACCCTGCATCAGGCAAACATCCCCATCAAGCTCAGAAGTTCATGGAAGGACAAACACTCCCAGCAGAACCTACTTTTGAAACAGACCAGCGTCTGACGTCACACCATCCGACTGGTTACTGTAACAGCCAAAGGGAAGGCGAAGGCATCAATGCAGATATCTAGCCATATCGACTCAATTCACAAAAGAGTGTGCTAATCGAGTTCAGATTTAAACCTAATGGAGAGACAGAGATTAATGTGAAAATCCATCTTTGTTCTTGTGATTGTAAAACTGCCCACCAATCGCCAGTCCAATACTCGCCACTGAAATTGGGAGAAAGAGTGGTTAAAACTGTATGCTATGATGAACCATGGGGGCAGACAACATTTTGGTATGAAGTCAAGACACATGTTCAGACAAAAGTTTTTAAAGGGGCGAATGGTATAACCCACATATTTAAGACCACATGGGCAAACAATGAGGTACACCATAAAGCCTGTATCACAGGTTGTAAAATAGTGTGCATGCCATCCTTTATGGGATATGGTGTCTAACCATGATTCCCCTCCAGGTGTCCGAGCAGAATGAACACTCCTCACATGGGAAATGGCCCATCCGCTCCGACCAAACCTGGGGAACTGGAACCGCATGCACCAAACGATCCCTAAGATTTCTGCCTCTAGTGTACGCAACACTCAGAGGTTTCTGAAAGCACGCATGTACACTAAGAACCTGCCAAAACTTGTATAAAATCTTAGTGGCCTGAGTGGAACAGTCACTAAAAGGTAAGTGTGATGCAGCGGAGGCTGATGAGAGCCCTGATGAGAGAAGTGAACCTGTTTGTCAGCAAGGAAAAGATGTGCACAGAGTGCAATATTCACTGGGACCAGCTAGAGGGAGCAGGAGTGCAGTCAGGAAGACTGAAGGGCCACGCCTAGCTGGTCAGAAGCACATGACAAACATTTCACAAGCCTCAAAGAGAGGAGTCCTTTATAAGGAAGCACTGCCTCAAGTTAAACAGAAAGGAGGAGGTCCGGCTCAGACACAGAAAGAGCGAGGACTGGGGTAGAAAGAGAAAGAGAAAGCTGTTTGCTGGCAGAGGAGAAAGACTGATACGGATTGCAAGCAAGAAGCAAGTAGGAATCAGCCGGGAAGGAAAAGTCAGGCTGAGCAAGGAAGCCAGGATTTGGGCTGTTGCAAGAGCGGGCATTTACCAGAAGAGCTGTTCCCACGGGTGAGAGAGGAATCAGACTTTCAGAAGAAAGCTTGGCACGAAGCTTCTGAAGGGAGGAAGCCAGCCCAAGGAGAAAACCTTTCCTCATCGTGCTGCTGCAATAAGAGATATGAGAATTATATTCCTACAAAGAAACCTTTGCCCTGTAAAAGTTCTTGTGAAAGAAGTGTGGAATCTCTAAGAAGAGAAAGCCCAGTTAATACTAAGGGGACACGTGGCCAGCGCTCCAGGCTAGGCCCGAGGCACTGGAAAGTATTAAGGGAAATATACAAAGCTCCAGAATTTTATTTAACAGTATTTCTAAACCGCCTTATCTTAATAATCAAGGTGGTATCACAGCAAGCAATCAGGTAAAGTGTGTGTGTTGTACATGCAGTGAGAATGAAACTTAGTTGTGTGAGGGCTGTGTTGGGTGCTTGATTTGTTTGAGCTATGTACAAGGTGGGCTATTTACAGTGGTGCTAAAAACACATTTTATATACATACAGTTGTTTAGGAGGATTGGAGTGCTGTTATCCATTCTCTTAGGTTATGTGATGTGATCATAGTGCTCTATGAACAGCATGGTTTTCAGTTGTTTTCTGAAGTCTTTGAGGTCTGGAGTTGCCCTTAGATCGTCCGGTAGATTGTTCCATATTGTTGGAGCAGCCATGGAGAGAGCTCTGTCTGTTGTGTCCTTGCGTGTGTGCTTGTATTCATTTGGGGTACTGACTCGGTTGCGTGTTTGACTTCTTCTAGGACGTACGCTGGTTTCCGGTTGTATGAGCGTGTGGAGGCTGTTGGCTGATGTGTGCTCTTTTATCTTAAATAGGTTTATGATAGTCTTGTATCTGATGCGAGCACTGATTGGGAGCCAGTGTAAGTCCTTTAATGTAGGTGTGATGTGCTCCTGCCTAGCGGCTCCGGATATGATTCGAGCTGCAGTGTTTTGTGCCAGCTGGAGTGGTTTGAGAGCTTGTTTTGGTAGTCCAAGGTATATCGGATTGCAGAAGTCCAGTATTGGGGTTATCAGTGCTTGACAGACGGTACGGAAGTGTTCTGGAGCGAGGAGTGGTTTCAGTCTCCTGATGATTCGCATCCTGTAGTAGGCTTTTTGTATTGTTTTGTCTATGTGTGGTTTGAGGTTGAGTTTACTGTCCAGAGTAACCCCAAGGTATCTCACCTCTGATCTTATCGGTATCGTGGTGCTTTGTATCTTTATGTTTGGTGGGTGTATGAAGCTTTGGTTCCGAGTGATGATTAAAGCTTCGGTCTTGTTGTAGTTTATTGCGAGGTTGTTGTTTTGGCACCACTTTGCCATTTGGGTAAGGCAGTCTGTTATCTTAGAGAAGTCCGGGTTGTCGATTGATATCGGGGAGTATACCATGATGTCGTCTGCGTATATTGTGTATTGGATGTTGTTCTCTTTCATAATGTTGCATATTGGTTGGATGTAGATGTTAAAAGGAGTGCTGAGAGTGCGGATCCTTGCGGTACTCCTTGTTGTACGTTTATGGGTCGGGAGGTGTCATGTCCCACCTTGACCTGTAGCTGTCTTTCGGTTAGGTACGAGTGGAACCATTTCAGAGTGGTACCGTGTATACCAGTGTTCTTTAGTCTCTTCAGGAGCATATTGTGGTCAACTGTGTCGAAAGCTGAGGAGATGTCGATGAAGATCATTATAATTCCATTCCTGGTGTTGTCAATTATTCTTATGATGCTGTCGAAGAGGTAGATCAGTAGAGTTTCGACTCCATGGTTGGGACGAAATCCGTGTTGGTTGTCGTCGAGAGTTCCGTGTTCGTCAATGTGTTCCTGAAGTTGTAGTTGAACCGTCTTTTCGATTATTTTTGCGAGGAAGGGTATGCTGGAGATTGGTCGGTATGCTGCTGGGTCCTTTTTGTCGAGAGTAGTTTTCTTTGTGATTGGTCTTACTGAGGCAAGCTTTAATTGCTGTGGCATGAGTCCTTGAGTGAGTTGTGTACCATTTTATGAATGGTTGGTATGAGGCTTGATTTGGTGGCTTTGACCCATGACACTGGGCAAGGGTCTGTAGGAGCAGTGCTTGTGTTGATTGTGGAGATGATGTGGGATATCTGTTCTTTTGAGGGTGAGTAGAATGTGCCCCAGGTTTTGGGGTGTACGTTCGTTCTGGTGGTTCCACTGGGTGTTGTGCGCTCTGTGGAGTGAAATTTGTCTTTGATGTGGTCGGCGAATTTCTGTGGATCCACTTGTATTTCTCTTTCTGCTGCTTGCTCTTTTGTCAGGGTTTTTACTATTTCGAAAAGTTCTCTGGGTTTGTTGATGGAAGAATTTATCAGGTTTGTGTGGAATTCTCTCTTTGATTGGTTGATGTGTTCATTGTATTGTTTTTGCTTTGTTAGGTAAAGATGTTAGGTCGGAAGTAGTTTTGTTTTTTCTCCATCTCCGTTCAATTTTCCTGAGCTCCCTCTTTTCCTGTCGTATTTTTGCTGAGTACCATGGTTTGTTTTGTCTCTTGTTGTGGTGTTGATTCTTGGTCCTGTCAACGGATGGTTTGGCGGCGTTAGCTAGAACGCTGTTCCAGTTGGAAACTTGTTCCTCCAGGTCCTCTGAGTCAATGTTCAAGTGTTGTATTGTGTCCTGTATGAATTCGTCCTTGTCAAAGGACTTGAATCGTCTTTGTGTGTGTGGGATGTTCGCTCTTTCGCTTGTCCGGTCTTCTTGTGATTGCAGTTTCGTCTCGATTAAGTAATGGTCAGACCATGGTACTGGGGTGATGGTGGGTGTAGAGATTAGGTCTCTTGAAGTTAGGTAGTTTGATGCGAAGATGAGGTCTGGGGATGATCCAAGTCTGTGTGTTGGTGCATTGACTATCTGTGTGAATTGAAGTGAGGTCATTGCCTGAAGGAAGGCCTCTGCATCTTTTGTATTGGCGGACTTAAGGTTGAAGTCTCCGATTAGTAGTGCTGGTTTGTTGTTTGTTGTTATGGCACAGGCTTCTTCGAGTGTGAAGGCTAGTTCGTCGGGTGGAGCACGGGGTGCTCTGTAGGTTAGGCAGATTGCAATATTCTTGTTCTTGATGCTAATTGTGTTACACTGCTGTGTATCTGTGAGGTTCTGTGTCTTGAACTTGAGTTCTGTTTTTGCTATTATTAGGACTCCTCCTCCACGCTTGTGGGTGCGTGGGCAGTTGTATGCTGAGTAGTTGTTCGGTACTAGTTGGTTGAGTAGTACACTGTCGGTAGGGTTGAGCCATGTCTCTGTGATGCATATTATGTCGGGCTGTCGCTCTTCTATGTGGTCTACCAGAGTGTGTATCTTGTTGCAGACGGATCTGGCGTTTATGAGCTCAATTGTTGTTGTCTTTGTGGAAGAGGTTGTTGCTACATGTGCTTCCTTTGAGCCGGTGTTGGGGTTTGATTTGTGTCTGTTTGGTCTCTTTGCTTGGGAGGTTGCGAGTGTCTCTTTGTGTGTGTGTTGTGGACCGAGATATGGCAGTGCAGTTGGGGGGTACCATGGTGTGTTTGTTTGGGGGTAGTGGAGGTGTGTGGTCGTTGGGAGGAGTTGTGTGACTAGAAGGTATAGAGGGAGGAAGTATGTGGTGTGCATGTTGGTAGTTTGTGATGTTCTGATAGGGTGACGCCTGTCTCCTTAGGTCTTCGTCTGTTGTTTGCTTTTGGGGAGAGCTGTACTTGTTGCGGGAGCTTGTCCCGGGGATGTGGAGCTGGATCTGTTGCGGTGCGGGAGCCTGTCCCGTGGAGGGAGCCTGTCCCGTGGATGTGGAGCTGGATCTGTGGCGGTACAATATTCCAGAGACTGTTAACACAGAATTAGACATACCAATTCCTGAGCCGATGCAAGTGGAACTGGTGGAACAGTTGCCAGACCCAGAGGAGATGGATTGCTCTCTCTGCATTTCCCATAGCACAGAGTCTTTGGAGGACGTATGAATGGCTTGTGGTATCTGCAGAATGTCTATTATGTGCTGAGCAGAAGAATTGTACAAATGTGCTTTAAACTGGAAGTTATGTTTGTGCCCTGCTACAACTGTGAAGTTAACAGTTTTACTTAAACCTTGTGTTTTCTTTTGTGCCTGAAGTTAAGGACATTATTTTCAGTTGTGACCAATTTATGACCCCATGCGTAAAGGGAATAAAAGCCTTTTTCATCCCTACCACTCTGTTTTGATTGTTTGCTTTAAAGGATTGGAGTTTAAAACCACTAGACTAAGTTTTCTTGGTTCTTACAATGGACTCTCCTATCTAATAATAATAATTTTTATGCCTCTGTGTGACATAGGATGCCCACAATCATATCAGATGTAGTGACTGGTTGATACTGAGGAGACAAATACTCCTCTCTATGATTATTTAATGCCCGCTTATAGGCAGCTCGAATAATAGAGCGAGGGTAACCTCAGACCTGAAGTCACTGGCTGAATTCAAAAGCATGAATTGTGGATCAGGAACTGGTTAAAAGATAGAAAGCAGAGGGTAGTGCTAAATGGCCAATTTTCCCAATGGAGAAAGGTGAATAGCGGAATACCCCAGGGATCTGTGCTGGGTCCGCTGCTTTTAGCATATTCATAAATGACCTGGAAATGGGAATAACGAGTGAGGTTATCAAATTTGCAGATGACACAAAACTATGTAAAGTTGTTAAAACCCATGAGGATTGTGGACTATTGCAAGAGGATTTTGATAAATTGGAAGACTGGGCATCCAAATAGCAGATGAAATTTAATGTGGACATGTGCAAAGTTATGCAAATAGGAAAGAACAACCCAAACTATGGTTACACGATGCAAGGTTCCACATTAGGAACATCCACCTAGGAAAAAGATTTAGACGTCATCGTGGATAAGATGTTAAAACCCTCCACCCAGTGTGCAGCAGCAGCCAAGAGAGCAAATAGAATGCTAGGCATCCTAAGGAAAGGAATGGAAAATAAAACTAAGGATATTATAATGCCTCTGCATTGTTCCATGGTGCGACTGCACCTTGAATATTGTGTGCAGTTCTGGTCGCCGTATCTTAAAAAGGATATAATATTAGAAAAGGTACAGAGAAGAGCCACCAAAATGGTAAAGCGGATGGAAGGATACCCCTATGAAGAGAGGCTAAAAAGGTTAGGGATCTTAAACCTGGAAAAGAGATGGCTGAGGGGAGATATGATAGAGGTCTATAAATTAATGAATAGAGTGGAACGGGTAAACATAGATCAATTGTTTACGTCTTTAAAATATAGAAAGACTAGGGGATATGCAATAAAGCAACAGGGTAACCTATTTAAGACTAATAAGAGAAAATATTTTTTTCACTCAATGTGTTATCAAACTCTGGAATTTGTTACCTGAGTATGTAGTAAAAGTTGTTAGTGTAGTTGGGTTTAAAAAAGGTTTGGACATGTTCCTGGAAGAAAGATCCATAAACCATTATTAAAAGGGACCCAGGATATCACTGCTTGACCTAAAACAAGCATTGTGGAACCTGTGTCTTTTGGGGAAACTGCTAGTTACTTATGACCTAGATTGGCCACTGTTGGAAACAGGATACTGGGCTTTATGGACCTTGATCTGACCCAGTATGGCATATCTTATATTCTTAAAATCCTCAAGGGTGGAACAAATTCTTCGTAATACGCAAAAAGTGTCCATAAGGTAATCCACGTTTTAAAATTGATGGATGAAAACTCTGATAATATCATAAGGTGTTAGATTGAGTAGGTTTCCTATATAATGTAGTGAATAAAGTGGCCCCTCAACAAAAAATAGTGACACCTAAAAATTCAATTGAAGTAGAATGGTATTTAGCTGTAAATTTTATAGTCTCTTCTCAAGCGTTTAACCACTTAGTAAACAAAAATAATTCAAATACTGACCCACACCACACAAAAAAGATATCGTCCAAGAAGCGATGCCATGACAAAACCTTCTGAAACCACTGAGAGGGATGTATATGTTTATGTTTATTAGTATGATACCTAAGCTCCACGAACAGAACAATGGCTGGAAAAAATCATATCGCTAAAGCTGTTGCCCCCGTTACAGCTTCTGCCTCGGTCCAGACAGATGTCCTAATGCCAGTTGAAGGACCGGTTCCATGTGCAGGGTGCCTCCATGCTGAAGTTCTGAGGAAACAAGTGGAGGAACTCAGAGAGGAGGTGGCGAGGCTGAGGAGAATGCAAGACAGTGAGAAGTACATTGATGAGATGCTTCTTGCAGCAACCAAGCTCTCCAGCAGAGGAGAAGATGGGTGCCAACAGTATGTCGATGGTTGGACACAAGTCACCAGGGCCTTCAAAATCAGTAATCCAACTTTTCCAGCCCTTGAATTGAAGAACCATTATGCAGCCCTGGAAGTGGAGGAGGTGAAAGCATTCCTGGAAAGGGATGAACCAGAGCTCAAGTACCCCAAAGTTGCAGAATCAGTGACCACAAGAAAACGAAGGGTAGTGGTGGTTGGAGATTCTCTTCTGAGGGGTACTGAGGCGTCCATCTGCCGACCAGACTTGATGTCCAGAGAGGTATGCTGTCTGCCTGGTGCCAAAATCCAAGATGTTATGGAGAGTTAGCCGAGACTCATCAAGCCTACTGACTATTACCCAATGTTGCTAATCCAGGTTGAAACAAATGATACTGCCAGGTATACCTCAGAACGTATCAAAAGTGACTTCATGGCTCTGGGACAGAGGGTGAAGCAGTTAGGTGCACAGGTGGTGTTCTCTTCAATCCTCCCTGTTGAGGGTAAAGGCCAAGGCAGAGAGGCTCGCATCCTGGAGATGATTGCATGGCTGGGTGGATGGTGTCATCGAGAGCGTTTTCGTTTCCTAGACCATGGGATGCTATTCCAAGGGTTGCAGAGCAGAGATGGCATCCATCTGTCCAAGAAAGGTCGACGCGTCTTCGGTAGTAGACTGGCTAATCTACTGAAGAGGGCTTTAAACTAGATTCGTTGGGGATGGGTGAAGAAAGCCCCCAGGTAGGTGATACATTAAATACCTTTATGGAAATGGGTAACAGGGGTAACATATGGAAAGCAGTGTGTATAAATGCCCATAGCATGGGAAATAAGATCCCTGATGTTGAAGCTTTGGTGGGAGTGGCTGACTTGGATTTAGTGGCAGTTACAGAAACATAGGTCACAGAAAACCATGATTGGGATGTAACTATACCTGGCTATACTTTATTCAGAAAGGACAGGGTAGGAAGAAGGGGAGGAGGAGTGGCACTATATGTAAAAACTACTATTAAAGCTTTGGAATTACAGAGCTTAAAAGGGAGAGAAGAGGCAGTGTGGGTTAAACTAGCAGAGGGAAAGAGAAGTCTATTTGCATTGGTGTGATATACAGACCTCCCTCACAAGAGGAAGAGGTGGACAGAGAGTTAATTGAAGACATACGCAGCATTGCTAGGAAAGGGGAAGTGCTACTGATTGGAGATTTCAATATGCCAGAAGTTGATTGACTCATCCCTGCTGCAGTATCATCTAGAAGTAAGGAGATCCTGGATTCTCTACAGGGAGAGCTATTCAGGCAATTGGTAACAGACCCCACACATGAAGGAGCTATACTGGACTTGGTGCTTACCAATGGTGAAAGTGTTTCTGATATTATAGTGGGAGATCATTTTGCATCCAGTGATCACCAGATGGTGTGGTTCAGTATTAAGACTAGGGCTGTTAGAATCCATTCAAAAGCGAGGGTCTTAGACTTTAGGAAAACTAACTTTGCCAAGATGGGCCAGTACCTCAGGGAGTCGTTAGTGGGATGGGAACAGCTGGGGGATGTAGAAAAACAATAGGCAAAACTGAAAGGGGATATTTTAAGGGCAACCAACCTTTTTGTTAAAATGGTAAATAAAAGGAAAAGGAGACCGCTATGGTTTTTGAAAGAAGTAGCTGAAAAAGTGAAGAAAAAGAGGGAGACCTTCATGAAATACAAGAGATCACAGACAGAGGAAGACAGGCATCTGTATTTGGAAAAACTTAGAGAAGCTAGCAAAGTAGTCAGGAAGGCAAAGATTAAAAAGGAGGAGGAAATAGCCAATGCAATTAAATGGGGGGATAAGACAATTTTCAGATATGTTAGTGAGAAGAGGAAGGGCAAAAGTGGCATTGTCAGACTCAAGGTTGCAGGGGAGGAATATGTAGAAGCTGATAAGGATAAAGCGGAATTGCTTAACAAATATTTCTGTTCTGTGTTCACAGATGAAGAACCAGGAGCAGGTCCTCAGAAAACACCCACAAACAGAAACAAGCGAGGGACATCTTGAACAATTTTCAGAAGACTGTGTTCGTGAGAAAGTAGCTCAACTTAAAGTAGACAAAGCGATGGGACCGGATGGGATACACCCTAGAATACTGAGGGAACTTGGGGACGTTCTAGCAGCTCCACTGACTGACCTTTTCAGTGCATTGTTGGAGTCGGCAGTGGTGCCAAAGGACTGGAGAGAGGCTCATGTGGTGCCTTTACACAAAAGCGGAAGTAAGGATGTGGTTGAAAACTACAGGCCGGTTAGTTTAACTTTGGTGGTGAGTAAATTATTGGAAACGCTGCTGAAAGAGAAAATAGTGAGGTTTCTGGAGTCCAGCGGATTACAGGATCTGAGGCAGCATGGATTCACCAGAGGCAGGTCTTGTCAGACAAATCTGATTGATTTCTTTCACTGGGTGACTAGGGAGTTGGACCGAGGGAGAGCCCTAGATGTGGTGTATTTAGATTTCTGTAAAGCCTTTGACACGGTTCCTCAGAGGCGACTTATAAACAAACTGAGCACCCTAGGGATGGACCCTAAAGTTACTGCTTGTGTTCGAAATTGGTTGGGTAGGAGGCGACAAAGAGTACAGGTAAATGGAGCTCACTCTGAGGAGAAGGATGTTACCAGTCGTGTGCCCCAGGGATCTGTCCTTGGTCCGATTTTTTTTTAACATCTTTGCTAGTGATATAGCGGAAGGGCTGTCGGGTAAGGTTTGCCTCTTTGCGGATACCAAAATCTGCAATAGAGTAGACACCCAGGAAGGTGTAGATAACATGAGGAGGGATCTAGCTAAGCTTGAAGAATGGTCTAGAATCTGGCAGCTGGGATTTAATGTTAAAAAATGTAAGGTCATGCAATTGGGCTGCAGCAATCCAAGGGAGCAATATGGTATAGGGGGTGAAGTACTTTTGTCCACTAAAGAAGAGCGGGACCTAGGCGTGGTTGTGTCTGATGATCTTAAAGTAGCTAAACAGGTAGAAAAGGCGACGGCAAAAGCTAGAAGGATGCTTGGGTGCATACAGAGAGGAATGGCTAGCAGAAAAAAGGAGGTAATAATGCCTCTGTATAAGTTTTTGGTGCGACCTCATTTGGAGTATAGTGTGCAGTTCTGGAGACCGCACCTTCAAAAGGATGTGAACAGGATGAAGTCGGTGCAGATGGTGGCTACTAAAACGATTAGTGGTCTTCATTATAAAGCATATGAGGACAGACTGAAGGATCTTAATATGTATACCTTAGAGGAAAGTCAGGATAGAGGTGATATGATTGAGATGTTTAAATACCTCCGTGGCATAAATGTTCAGGGAGAGAGCCTCTTTCAATTGAAAGCAAGTTCTGCTACGAAGGGACATGGGATGAGGGTCAAGGGAGATAGATTCAGGAGTGATATGCGGAAATATTTCTTTACGGAAAGAGTGGTGGATCCATGGAATAGTCTCCCAGTGGAGGTGGTGGAGATGAGGACAGTAACTGAATTCAAAAAAGCATGGGACAAACACAGAGGATCTCTAAAGGTAAAAAGGGGACTGTTATAGTTGTTGATATGGAAGGACAGACTAGATAAGCCATGTGGTCTTCTTCTGTCATCATATTTCTCTGTTTCTATGATATACCGCTGTTACAATAAGAGCACAGCGGTTTACAGAGTTAATAAATATACAGGAGAGGCCAATGGGCTGGAAAAGGAAAGGAAGTTACAGAGTGTAATAGGAAAGCACACAAGACATTTAAATATACAGGACTGGAGAGAAGAGGAGTGAGAGAGGGGGGAAGGAGGGCTTCACATAAAAGGGGAAGGGAGGTCAAAAGCAATGGAGAAAAGGTGCGTTTTTAAATCTCTCTTAAAGGTGGGATAGTGTTATTCGAGTCTGAGGGAAGTAGGTAGGGAATTACAGTAAGCAGGGCCAATGAAAAGGAAGGCAGAGGAGCGTGTAAATTGTAAGTGGGCACGTGATGGAGAAGGGAGATGACGGCAGTTAATGTGTAATGAGCGAAGTGAACGAGTGGGAATATGGAATTGGAGTAAATCTGCTAGGTACTGAGGGGTGTGATTGTATAATACTTGGTGGGCCAGTGTGAGGACTTTGTAACGTATGCGAAATTGGAGAGGAAGCCAATGCAGGTGAAGAAAGAGGGGAGTAACATGATCGCAGAGTGAAGCGTGAAAAATAAGGCATGCGGCAGTGTTTTGAATACGTTGGAGGCGATGCAATTGTGAGAGAGGAAGCCCAGCCATAACCGAGTGGCAGAAATCGACGCGTGACATAACCAGAGAGAGAAGAAGAGTGATGAGATCCTGAGGGGTAAGGAAAGGACGGATAGCTCGGATTTGGCGAAGAAAGAAAAAGGAGGTTTTAGTAATGTGGGAGATGTGTATCAAAAGAAAGGTCAGAATCGAAAAAAACACCAAGATAGCGGAAGCTCGAAACAAGAGGAATTGGTGAGTCAGAAAAGGAGGGAGTGATCGGGGGAGGGCTACCTTAAGTAAACCAGATAGCTAAAGTTTTTGTAAGATTTAGGTGCAGACAGTTTATAGTGAGCCAGTTAGCAACAGCAGAAAGACAGGAGTTGAGTGGGACAAGATCTGGGTGAAGAGGGGAAGTGTGATGAAGAAGGAGCAAATCGTCAGCATAATAGAAAGCAGAACTAATAGTGCCAAAGGTGCCAGGAATATGTTGAAAAGGAGAGGTGCTAAGACAGATCCCTGAGGGACACCACAGGGCAGTGGAAAGGAATCAAGAAGTTGATGGGGCAGAAGGTGAAATCACTGTGCAAGAACGGGAGGAAAGAAAAGAGTGGAATCAATGATAAACTGTGCTACAGAGACTGGCTTCACATAGACGAGAAAGAAGAAGAGAGTGATCAACTAAGTCAAATGCTGTTGAAAGATCCAGGGATACCGCCACCGAGAAGTCACCACGGTCGTGAGCTACGTGAAGTTCATTAAGAAAGCCCAAGAGAACAGTCTCCACGCTGTGATCTTATCGAAAGCCTGACTGACGGGGATGAAGAAAATGGGTAGAGTCAAGGTGATGTGATAATTGTGCGAAGACAGCTTTCTCAAATATTTTGGAGAGAAAGGGAAGATTGGAGACAGGGCGGTAGTGAGCAGGAGTCAAGGGACCGAGTGAGGGTTTCTTGAGGAGTGGGGGAAAACGCCTGTCGAGAGACTGGTGTTTATCATGATAAGGATGGAGGGAATGAGAGCAAGGGAGGGGGTGAGTAGCCAGGAAGAAGGGATAGGCTCAAGTGGACAGAAAGTTTTATTGGAGGTAGATATGAGTCCCATGAGTTCTGGGGTAGTAATAGAATGGAAAGATGCCCAGGTATGTGAAAGCTGAGAGGTAGGAGGGGGGAGACAGGCAGGGCCGGCCCGTCCATTGAGCAAGAATGTTTTTTGCACAGGGCCCCGCGTTTCAGGGGGCCCCGCGCAAAGAACATTCTGCTTTTTTTTTTTTAAATTACATTAAAAAAAAAACCTGTCTCTGGCTGCTGCCGCTGCCGCGTCCGTCGCAGCAGCGGCAGAATGGAGTGTCCTGCGGCGCCCCCTCTCCTCGTTGAGCCCTCTGCAAGGGCTTTCAGATTCGCGAAGGGAGAGTGCTCCCTCGCGTCTCTGTAAAGCCCGCAGGGGCTAATGGGAAATTTCCCATCAGCCCCTGCGGGCTTTACAGAGACGCGAGGGAGCACTCTCCCTTCGCGAATCTGAAAGCCCTTGCAGAGGGCTCAACGAGGAGAGGGGGCCCCGCGGGACACTTCATTCTGCCGCTGCTGCGACGGACGCGGCAGCGGCAGCAGCTAGAGCCAGGTTTTTTTTTTTTTTAAATTTGCCAGAAGGGAAGGGAAGGGAAGGGAAGGGGGGGGGGGGTTAAGACTGGTAATGGGCTGGGGGGCTGCTGATGGAGGCTGTCTGGAAATGTGCTGGGGGGGGGTTAGGACTGGAAATGTGATGGGGGGGTTAGGACTGGAAATGTGCTAGGGGGGGGTTAGGACTGGAAATGTGCTGGGGGGGGTTAGGACTGGAAATGTGCTGGGGGGGTTAGGACTGGAAATGTGCTGGGGGGGGTTAGGACTGGAAATGTGCTGGGGGGGGGTTAGGACTGGAAAAGAACTAGGGGGGAGTTAGGACTGGACAAGTGCTGGGTGGGGGGGGGTTAGGACTGCTAATGGGCTGGGGCTGATGGAGGCTGACTGGAAATGGGGTGAGGGGGGTTAGGACTGGAAATGGGCTGGGGGGGTTAGGACTGGAAATGGGCTAGGGGGGGTTAAGACTGCTAATGGGCTGGGGCTGATGGAGGCTGACTGGAAATGGGGTGGGGGGGGTTAGGACTGGAAATGGGCTGGGGGGGTTAAGACTGGTAATGGGCTGGGGGTTGATGGAGGCTGACTGGAAATGGGGTGATGGGGGGTTAGGACTGGAAATGGGCTGGGGGGGACTGGTTAAGACTGGTAATGGGCTGTGGGCTGATGGGGGCTGTCTGGAAATAGGGTGATGGGGGGTTAGGATTGCTAATGGGCTATGGGGGGGTTAGGACTGCTAATGGGCTATGGGGGCGCTAGGACAGGAAATGGGCTGATGGGGAGGGGTTAGGACTTGAGGTGGGCTGATGTGGTTAGGACTGGTAATGGGCTGTGGGCTGATGGGGGGGTTAGGACAGGCAATGGGCTATGGGGGGCTGACTGGAAATGGGCTGATGGGGTTAAGACTGGAAGTGGGCTGATGGGGGTTAGGATTGCTAATGGGCTATAGGGGGGGCTTAAACTGAAAATGGGTTGATGGGGGGCTAGGACTGGTAATGGGTGGGGGGATTGCTATGACTGGAAATGGACTGAGTGGACGGGGAGGCTTGAACTGCAAATAGCTGATAGGGAGGGAGCTTGGCATGGAAATGGGCTGTGAGGGAAGGGAGCTAGGACTGAAAATGGGCTGATGGAGCAGCTAGGATAGGACTGGAAATGGGCTGTTGGGGGGAGCTAAGATTGGAAATGGGCTGTGGTGGGGGCTTGAATTGAAATGGACTCATGGAGGGGCTAGAACTTGAAGTAGGCTCATGGGGGGGCTTGGACTGGAATTGGGCTGAGTGGAGGGGAGCTAGGATTTGACATGGGCTGATGGTGGGGCTAGGAAATGACTAGAAATGGGCTGATGGGGGGCTAGGATTGGAAATGAGCTGATGAAGGGACTCAGACTGAAAATGGATGGGGGAGCTAGGACTGGAAATGGGTTGATGGGGGGCTAGGACTGGAAATGGGCTGATGCAGGGACTAGAAGGGAATGGATGCTGGGTGAGACTGGAACTAGAAGGGAGCTGATGTTGGGGGAGGATTAGAATGGGATGGGGCTGGGAGAGTAAAATGGAGAGGGGAAAAATATTTTGTGTGGGAGGGATGAAAAATCTACAATTGGCCGGGTATTGGGAGAGTAAGTGGGGATTGAGGATGGAGGGGTAAAATTTGTGTGGATGAAATAAGAATGAGGAAAGAGCAAAAGGAGAAAGATTAGTATGTTAAAGCAGATGTAGAGAGAGAGGATGGAAAGAAAACTAGAAGAGAGAAGAAAGGACAAATGGACAGCAGACGATGGAGAGTTAGCAGAAAACATGAAGAAACCAGAAGAAAGTGGCTGGAGCAATTGCAACTGAAAAAAAATGCACAAAAGGTAGAAAGATATCTCTTTATTTTGAATTTATTAACTGGAATATGAAAGCTCTGGGAAATGTGCATCATTAACGTCTGCGCTTTGTTTGGTACAAGAAGAAATTGATTTATAGTTTTATTTCTACAGTGTTGTTGTACATTCCAAGTTTGGCTTTTGGGGTTCCCAGTTTAATTATTGCCTTCCTATTTCTAAATTGCGATTCCTTGTTTGGTGATGGTCTATGTTCTGCATGTGTAACTGAGCTGAGGTATTCTGTTTATGTAATTCCTATTTGACATTGCCACTTGTTCTCTTTCCCCAGTATTCTCTGAAATGTACTGGTTTAATATTTGCAGTGTTTCCTTTTGATAGGTAGGGTCTGGTGCTTTGTGAGTCCTGGTAATGCTGTCAGGATACAGCGGGTTTGCTATGGGTTCTAAATGGGCAGCATTTGTAGTAGTTCCTAATGTGCCTGGCGGTTGGCACTGGATTATAGTAATGTAGAAATCTTTTAGTCTTTCTTTATCCATACACTCATTAAGAGACATGTTTACTAAAAGTTAGTGAATGGTAACATTATGCAAATATTTATGCAAATAAGACCACTTATGCAAATGAGGCCCCGCACCGAGTCTCCGCACATGGCCCCGCACCCCCCTTGGGCCGCCCCTGGAGACAGGGGGAGGAGTGGAGATGGTTGGAGGACAGTGAGGCAGAGATATTCTCAAATCCAAAATCTTGTTACTGAAAAAGGCTGCAAGTTGAGAGGGGGGAGGGAACAGTGGAGGTGCAGCGGAAGTGGAGTTGGACTGGAGGGATGTAAGGGACCTAAGGACTGTGTACAAGTGACGAGTTTGGTTAGGTGCAGAAGAAATAGCAGTGGAAAAGTAGGATTGTTTGGCCTTATGAACTTGTAAACGGTAGTGGGCGTGATGGCTTTTTTTTTTTTTTACTTTTTATTTATAAATTTCAAATTACATTCAAGAATACATCTTGAAACGGAAACTGAGGAGGGTATAAGCAATACAAGTTAAGCACAATCTCAAAACATAGGCAAAGTTAATCCAACAACCCAACCCACTCTAGCCCACAATATAAAAAGGGGGGAATACCAAAGAAAGGAAATTTACCAAACTAACAAAATTCAGCAAGAAATTAGAGGCGCGACAAACAGCTAGACCTAATTCTCGGAATGGAGAGGTGGGGGTACATCCATCGCCCAGTTATGACGGGCATTAATAAAGGCAAGCAATTGGGATGGCTCAAAAAAATAAAAGAATCTGATTGATACTTAATCAGACACTTGCAGGGAAACTTTAGGAAAAAGAGCCCACCCAATTGCTGTACCCCAGGGAGAAGGAGAAGAAAATCCCTCCGTCTCCGTTGGGTCTCCCTAGAGAGATCTGGAAACATACGGACCTGCAACCCCTTAAACAAAACATTGCGTTTTTTGAAAAATAACTTCTTTAACCATTCTTTGTCAGAAAGCAAGGCCAATGTAATCAACAAGATAGACGGTACTAGCTGATCTTCCTGCGATGACTCCAACAATGCAGTTACATTCAAAACATCTACATCAGATAAGCCCTTAACCGCCCCCACACCCACAGCTTTTTTCCCCAAAGGTAGATAGTACATTTTCACTATCAGGGGATGAGACTCAGGGGGGGATCCCCAAAATATCTACCAAGTAACTTCTAAACGTATCTCTCGCAGATACCATAGTTGATCTAGGAAAGTTTACCAAACGTAAATTACTAACTCTAGACATATTGTCCAACAATTCCAATTTCGCACCAATAGGCACCATATTCTTCTTCAAGGTTTCCACCTCCTTCTCCAGAAGCGCAGAACTTTCCTGGGAATCAGCAGCTACCTTCTGCAAATTAGTTATTTTATCTGCATGTTCCTGAATAATAGCGGCCCATATTGTGTCCAGAGTCACCACCGCCGGGGGCACCAGAGGAGACGGAGAAACACCATCCCCCACTCCACCAGATGATAAAGAAACACCCGAAACTAGGCCCGCACCTTCATCCAACAACTCTCCAACGACCTGCGACCTCTGACGTTGCACCGGGGAAGGACCAGCAACCGCCCTGCACTCCACTGGCAGGCACTGCACCACAGGGGAGTCCAACGACTCAACCCCCTCCATCAACTTCCCTTCCACGTCGATATCTTGACGAGGCACCTTCGAGGCTCATGCCGAGCCAGGGGAAGACAGATCACCGCCTGAAACAAAAGTCGAGGACTCCACCTCCGGCTGCTGTTTAGCCAGGCTACACTTCCCTACACCCAATAGCTGTCTCGGAGCAGGCAGAAAATATGAATCCAACGGACCAGTATCCACAGGTAACTGGGAGGCAACCAAGGGGACAGTAGAAGGCCGTTTAGCTCCTTTGGACTTCCATTTTTTTCCCATAGGTAAACACCGCTCCGAACACACACCTCACCAAATCGCCATCTTGGATTCCCCCCCCACTCGGGCGTGATGGCTTTGAAGTTGGACAGAGTAGTTAAAGAGAGTGATTTCCGCCAAAGGCGTTCTGCGTGTCGAAGTTGAGTGCGGAGAAGGCGAAGACCATCATGGAACCATGGTTGAGTAGGGTGACGAGATATGGAGCATGGCTGGAGGGGGGCCAAGTGATCAAGAGCAGTAGAGAGACAGGAAGACCAAGTAGAGGCTTGTGAGTTTGGGGAGAGGGAAGCGAAATCTAAAGGCAGGAGGTCTACTGCAAATGGGAAATTCTGGAGAGTAAGGGGAGTAATACGGCGGGAGAGTCGCTGAGTAGGGGGAGAGGGCGAAAGGGGAGTCTGGAGGGATGAGGTGAGTTGAGATGGAGAAGGTGAGCAGTTGAAAGTTAGGCAGTAGTGATCAGTCCAGGGGAGAGGGGTAGCCTGGAGAGACTGTATGTGAAAGGGAAAAGAGACCGGAGAGAGAAGGAGATCAAGAGTGTGTCCCGCGGAATGGGTGGAGAAAGGAACATGTTGGTGAAAGGACAAATCCTGTATGAGTGATATAAAGGAGTGATCCCTAAAGGAGAGTCCAAATGCAGGTTAAAATCTCCTGCAATGAGTGATCCCTAAAGGAGAGTCCAAATGCAGGTTAAAATCTCCTGCAATGAGTAGTCGGGGGGAAAAAACCAGTGATAGGTCAGAAATGGACAGAAGGAGGTAGTCCCAGAGGTCAAGGCGTAGCGCAGGAGGGGAATAAACGAGAAGAATATGCAGGGGAGATGAAGTGTGAAGATGGATAAGTAGGGCTTCAGGATAGTGTAGAGCGGGGGGATGAGATTTGTGAGAAAGAGATGGAGGAACGGAGAATAGCAGCCACTCCACCGCCCACACGACCTGTGTGGGGGATAGAGATGGCAGAGAAATTAGGAGGAAGGCAGCGAGCCAGGAGAGAGTCTTCTCCTTCCTTCAGCCAGGTTTCTGTAAGTAGAAGGAGGTCCAGGGATTCATGGACGATAAGGTCAGAGATCAAGAGGGTTTTGGATCTTAGGGATCGACAGTTGAGGAGACCTATTTTAAGAAGGGAGGAGCAGGTAGCGGCCTGTGTTAGGGAGGAATGAGAGGAGAAGGAGGATGTACATGAAAGAAGGTTTGCAGGGCAGCGATAAAGTGATCCTGGAGACCGGAGGCGAAAGGTTGGGGTAGCGGGACGGTTACCCCACACAACTGGAATAGGGTGCATAGACGCGGAGATGGAGTGAGAGGCTGACATTAGTGAGACAATGCGGAAGTTGTGCAAAGATCCTACCTGAGCAGGTATGAACAGAGCCTGGTTACAAGAGAGGAGAGAGAAGAGCCACAGAAGAAGTCCGTAAGAGGAGAGGAATGTCCCCAGGCCAAGGATAGCGGTTGCCCCTGCGGAGGCGCCCAAAGGAGCACACCTAAGGAGCATGCCGTGCTCCTTAGGTGCGCACCCAAGTCGCACGCCGCTGGCGCTTGTCTTTTATAGGCGGGATGAATACCTTGCTGAGCACGGCTGCATTCAAGCAACCTCGTCACTTCCTGTGAGGTCGGGTATGCAGTAGTGGCTGAGAGGAGCCTGTCAATACACAAGGGAGACAATACTGATGGTAATAGCAGTAATAAGGTACAGTAAGGAGGCATAAGAGATATTTTTCTTCTAGAGATGTCATGAATAGGATGGCTATAGAGTGGGCCACTGTAGCTCCCATTGCAATCCCCCAGACTTGTAAATAGAAAATGCCATCATATAAGAATTTTTTTAGATAACACCATTTCTCCAGGAACAAGCAGGAAGTCAGTCCTCACTTATGGGTGACGTCGGCACCGACAGAGCCCACGCGGAGCAATTCCCCAGCTTTCAAAGAAAGCTTTTGGGATTGCTACCATGCATGCGTGGTCCTCTTCCCGCCCAAGGGTGTCATCTTGCTTAGTCTCCCTTTTTCCGCGGAGCCCTTCGGATGCACGTCCTCATCCCTCAGAAAAGGTTTTTGTTTCCTCGCCTTAACAGGCTCTTTCTTTTTTCTGTTTGCACCGGTCCTCTACCTGTCCTTCCCTTGCTCTTTTGAAGCTTACAGGGATACCTTTCCTAAAAAATTTTCTTTTCAGGCTTCGCGCCCTTTTTTCTTCCTAAACGCTGGCCGCGTGGGTCTTCGACCTCACAGGGGCTGTTTTTGCCCCCATGGCCACCGATTTAAAAAAATGCGATAGATGCTCTAGGAACATGTCGCTTACGGACACTCATGACTGTTGTCTATAGCGTCTGGGAGCCAGCCATGACCCAGAGCTCTGTTCGCTCTGTAAGAAAATGTCCTCTAAGGCCCTACTCAGCAGTAAGCAGTCCAAAGACATTTTTCAAAAGACCGCATCGGAATCCCCAGTGGCGCCCTCGGTCGTCTCCCCTCTGGTGAGTTCTCCCCCTGCGGCGCCGCACTCCAGTTGGCATTCTGAGGTGGAATGGTGCAAAAAGAAGAAGGCCTTGAAGTTGTGGTCTGGGGACCCGACAAGTGCAAGTGCTCCTGCGCCCGGTCACTCTTCCCCCTTCAGTGTTCCCGAGAGTCAGACAAGGAGCAGCCCCGCAAGGTACCTCGCAGAGAAATGGAGGCCTCTGGCGAAGGCATCCAGTCTCCTGAGGGTCGTCCCGGTGAGGACCCCCTCTCCTCCTCAACGCTCGAACCAGTGACCCCGGTATCAGCGCCCCAGGGCCCCACGCCCACGTGGGAGTCCCATATGCTGGCACTCAAACGCATCGTTTCTGTGTTCATTGCTTCCCAGCAGGTGCTCACGGCCAGCTTTGCTGACTTGCGCCCAGAGACTGCAGGTCCCTCGCGTGGGACACCCAAATCTGTCCAGGAAACCCCCGAGAGCCACGGGCCTCGTGAGGGTCCTCTACGTCGGTCTCGCTTGCTCTCCCGTTCCTCAGAGGCGAGATCGTCCAGGCCTCCAGCTCCAGGCCACCGACTATCGGACAGGGAAAATCACCCAGCTCAGATCCCTCGACTGACTTCTCGGTCTGGGAATCCGATGGGGACACCTCCCCGGAGACCAGCATCCACCGGGATCTCCCATCGGACCCTTCACTGCCTGGTCTCCAGCGGCGCTTGCCACCCGAGGACACCTCCTTTTTGGTATTTATCTGGGACATGGCTCAGGCCCTCTACCTGGTCACCCAGGCCGAGGAGAACCCTCTTGCTGAAGAACTCGATATTCTTCAGTACGAGGCCCTGCCCAGGGAATCCCTCACTGTGCCGGTGCCGCCGATTCTATCTCAGCTACTGCTCCGCATGTAGGAGGCCCCAGCCTTGTTTCCCATTGTGAGCAAGTGCCTTGACACAATGTACAAGGTGCAGCACGGGCTAAGCTTCCGGAAAACCCAGCTCCCATACACCTCGATGGTGGTGGAATCAGCCATGCAGAAGTAGAAGAGCCCGAAGTCACATTCATCGGTGCCACCTGGCCGGGAGTCGAGAGCCCTTGATGCCCTGAGTCGCAAGGCCTATCCAGGTTCCATGCTTTCCTGTCACATCCAGGCTTACCAATTGTATATTGGTATGTTCCTACGCGACTTGGCGAAGGAATTCAGGATTTTTTCTGCAGGCCTCGCAGGGGAGCCCCTGGACAGGTTCCGCACTCTGCTGAAATCCGTGACCGACTGTTCTAAGTACATATCTCAAGCCTCCTATGATCGGCTCGGGTGGTGGTTGCAGGCATTGGAGCTCACCGCCAGGCATGGCTCCAATCCTCGGATTTGGAGCAGTGAGTGCAGGAAAAGCTCCTGGACGTGCCCTGTCTCGGTGAACAACTGTTTGGAAAACTGATGGAGGAGAAGGCTGCGAGATCGAGACAGAGTTCGTTACCAGGACCCGTACCTCCCACAAGACTTTGACACTGCCTCGGAAGAAGCAGCCAGCCAAGAAGCTCTTCTTTCCCAGGAAAGGCCTCCAGTATCGCAGCTATCCGCCATACCCAGCTAACCCCACACCAGCTACCACGGCTCAGGGAAAGCCTGGACAGGGGCACCGCAAACCAAAGGGCCCAAAGATCCAAACGCCAGTTCCCCCACAACCCACTCAGGGGTTTTGACGCCAGCAGCATGGCTCCTCACCTTCTGGCGATGCAGCAGCCAGTGGGGGGACATCTGTCCTGTTTCGCCTCGTCATGGGCACTCATCACCTCGGACACTTGGGTCCTCCAGGTCGTCCGGGAGGGCTATCACCTTCATTTCGACAGCCTCCCTCCATCCTTCTCCCCGGAGGAGCCTCCTCGACTCCCCTTGCACCAACTTCTGCTGCAGCGGGAATTACACTCCCTCCTTGCCCAACGGGCAGTCGAGAAGGTCCCTCTCCACCTTCGAGGTCGGGGCTTTTACTCCCGGTACTTCCTCGTCCCGAAGAAGACGGGGGGTCTGCGGCCCATCCTCAACCTCCGCAAACTAAACAAGTTCCTGGTGCAGGAGAAGTTCAAGAGTTATCTCTTGGCATGCTGCATCCCTTTCTCTGGCAGGGTGACTGGCTATGCTTCTTGGATCTGAAGGACGCTTACACCCATATCTTGATCCACCCCCAACACAGGCAGTACCTGCGTTTCAAGGTGCACAGAGAGCACTTCAAGTACAGAGTGTTCCCCTTCGGCCTTGTATCCGCGCCTCGGGTCTTCATGAAGTGCCTAGTCGTGGCCGCCGCTCACCTGCTTCACAGGGGCGTGCCAGTGTTTCCCTACCTCAATGATTGGCTCGTTACAGGCTCCTCCGTCGAGGAGGCCAGGCAAGCGATGTTGCGCACTGTCCTCTTGGAGAACTTGGGGTTCTTGGTCAACTTCCCAAAGTTTCATCTCGAGCCAGTACAGGCTCTCAAGTTCATCGGGGCGTGCCTCGATACTTGGCAGGCCATGGCCTTCTTGCTGGTGGATCGTTCCACCCACCTCCGAGCTCTGGTGGCTCGCGTTCAAAGTGCCCACCGGGTCACCGCTCGGTCCATGCTATATCTCCAGGGCCACATGGCCTTGACCGTGCATGTGGTTCCCTACTCTCGTCTACACATGCGGACAGCTCAATGATGTCTCAGTGCCCAAAGGACCCAGTCCCTCAGACACCTCAGGGACCCCATCAGGGTTCTCCCTGACCTCTGCTTGTCCCTGAACTGGTGGCAGAACCCCCGCAACCTCCTGCGGGGATCACCCTTTCAGATCTCAAAGCACGATGTGGTGTTGACTACAGACGCTTCCCTGGGTTGCGGGTCTCTCTGCATGCAGGAGCGATGGTCATCCACGGAGGCTCAGCATGAGATAAATCTGCTTGAACTCCGGGCCATCCAGTGGGCCCTGAGGGCCTTTGACGATCTCCTCAGCGGTAAGTCGATTCTCGTACAGACCGACAACCGTGTAACAAAGAGGGGGGCACAGGGTCGCCCTCCCTCTGCAGGGAAGCAGTACTCATTTGCTCTTTCACTACCCAACGGAGGATGTCCCTCAGGGCAGCGTACCTCCCGGGTCAGGAGAATGGTGTGGCGGACAGACTCAGCAGAATTCTTAGCCCCCACGAGTGGCGGCTGGCTCCCAAAGTAGCAGGCTGGCTGTTTCTCCGCTGGGGCACTCCAGCGATAGACCTCTTTGCCAGCCCTCAGAACACGCAGCTCCCTCGCTTTTGCAGCCCAGTACCGCATCCGGACATGGAAGGCTCTGATGCATTTCTCCTGGACTGGTCCTCCAGTCTCCTATATGCATTCCCTCCTTTCCCCCTCATTGCGAGGACTCTGGTCAAGGTTCAACGGGACGGGGCATCGCTGATTCTACTGGCCCCTTCGTGGCCTCAGCAGCCCTGGTTCCCACTCCTGCTCCGGCTATCGACGGAACCTCTGGTTCCCCTGGGCTTGGCCAGGGATCTGCTAACGCAGGAGGAGGGTCGGGTTCTCCACTCAAACCTAACCTCCCTATCCCTCACGGCCTGGCGGCTGAACTGGTCTCTCTAGCCTCTTTGGCCCTTCCCGAGGATGTTGAGGAAATCCTTCTTGCCTCGAGGAAGGACTCCACTAGGCGGGTTTATGCTTTTAAGTGAAAACACTTTTCCAGCTGGTGCTCGGAACACCAGATCGACCCCTTCTCATGCCCGCTTCGGTGGGTTCACTAGTACCTCCTTCACCTCTCGAGGGAAGGATTGAAATCAAACTCTTTCAGAGTTCATTTGAGCGCCATATCGGCTAATCATCTCCATATCAAGGGAAAACCTCTCTCGGGGCAGCCGTTAGTCTCACGCTTCATGCGGGGCCTTCTGCTATTCAAGCCACTCATCTGCCCCCTCTGGCAGAATGGGACTTGAACGTGGTACTCACACAGCTCACACGTTCACCCTTTGAGCCGATGGTGATGTGTTCGCTTCGGCATCTGTCCTGGAAGGTGGCCTTCCTGCTGGCGCTGACCTCGGCTCGCTGCGTCAGTGAGCTTCAGGTGCTCATGGCTGGCCCCTTACACCAGATTTTACCGGAACAGGGTGGTCCTCCGGACCGGACCCATCCTAAATTCTTGCCTAAGGCCATATCGGCTTTTCATCTCAATCAGGAGATAGTGCTCCCGACCATCTTCCTGAGACACCACGCTGATCGGGCGTCGGCGGCTCTCCACACCCTCGACTGCAAGCGGGCTATTGCTTTCTACATCCAGCATACTCAGACTCATCGCAAGTGTGACAGGCTTTTTGTGACCTACGATCCCAATCGACAGGGCATACAGTCACCAAGTGCACCCTCTCAGTTTGGGTGGCGGACTGCATCGTCTTCGCCCATGCAAAGGCGGGCATCCCTCTGGATGGTTGAGTCACCGCTCATGGGGTCCGAGCCAAGGGGGCCTCGCTGCGCTCAGTGCCCCTAATAAACATCTGCCGGTTGGCGACCTGGTCTTCCACCAGCACCTTCGCTGCCCATTACTGCCTGGAGAGGGAGTCCCGCTGGGACAGCACCTTCGGCCAGGCTGTACTCCGTATCCTGTTCGGGGTATAAGCAACTCCTGCCCTCCGACCCTTCTTCACGGCTACCAAGGGCTTCCTCAGGGGAGGACTGCATAACTGGCCGCAGGATCAGATGTTTATCTAAAGGGCCGACAACAGGAGTACTCTCCGTTGAGTCACCCGCACCTCGTCCAGCTTTAGCCTTTCTTTTCCCCATATTTAGGACACTATACGACAGCAAAACCACAGGGAGCAAGATCCCTCACCGCAGGGATGCCGCAGTGACGCCAAAGGAGCGTGTCTCGCCCCTTTGGACACGCCCCTTCGGATCACACCCCGCGGACACGCTCCGCGGTCAATCAAACAAGCAAAATTTATACTAGCAGACAGAACAAAGGGGGTCCTTGCTAGGTCCAGGTGTCCTCGCGATGCCTGCCCGCTGCTAGGGGAAAAGGCAAGGTGCTCCCAGACAAGGCTCCCAGCGGCAGCAGTCCCAGGGGCACTCAAACAGGCCCCCTGCACCTCCAACACGTTCACTCTGAGTCCCTTATTGAACCATTTTAATGTCAGCAGTCCAGCACTTTACTGTTCATAGCCAAGTACTTCCCCCTCAGTTCCTTATCCTCTGCTTTTTTTCAGCCTTCCCCTTCAACAAAGCCAAAGCATTTGCAGGTCCTCCATGTTCTCAGTAAAGAAAGGGAACATAGAAACATTAAAAAAAATGAAGGCTGATAAAGACCATACTGCCTGTCCAGTCTGCCCTTCCATACCCTACCAAGCTTTACGGTACCTTTTCCCCTTAGAGATCCTCTGTGTTTGTCCCATATGTTTTTTAATTCAGATACAATCTTTGTCTGCACTACCTCCATTGGGAGGCTATTCCACGCATCTAGTACTTTTTCCCTAAAAATTATTTCCTTAAATTACACCTGAATCTATCCCCTTTTATCTTCATCTTATGACCCCTCATTGCATAGCTTCCTTTCAATTAAAAGAGTCTCTCCTCCTGTGCATTTATGCCCCAGAGGTATTTTAACGTCTCTATCATATCACCACCTCCTTCCTGCTGGCCAAGCATCCTTCTTACCTTCACCATCTCCTTTTCTTCCTGTTTAACTATATTAGGATGATCAAAAACGGGGAAGCTGTAAAACTAGAGGGCATAACCTGAAGCTGCAAGGGGTAAACTGAAAGGCAATGTCAGGAAATACTTTTTCACTGAAGGGATGGTGGATGTTTGGAATGCCCTCCCGATGGAAGTGGTGGGGGAAAACACAGTGGCAGAATTCAAAATGGCAAGGGACAGACACAGTGGATCCCTTTATAGCAACAGGTTAAAATCAAAATAAGCATAATTATCTCTTATATCTGAACAAATAAGGGTGACTTATACGGAGCGGTGGATACACCCCTAAACAAAGGCATGGGGAGAGGTGACCTGTACAGAGCGGCAAGTGTACCTACTCTTGCTGCCTTGCTGGGCAGACTAGATGGACCATGCTGGTCTTTATCTGCCGTCATATACTATGTTACTATGTAAAAATAGTCACCTTCAGGCTCTGCTCTTCTTTTGTGGATAGAAGTGCTTCACCTTCTGTTGAGGCCAATTCTGTAGGTGCACGTCCGGACCATCCAGACGTCCAGAAACCAGATGGCCCGAAGATGCACCTAATTCTGCTTCTGCGGGGGCTGGGCAGTCGTGCAGGAGCAGAATCGCGGCATCAGACCAGGACGTGCCCGATTCCAGCACCCCGGATGTCCAGGCACTTCCCCGGCTAACTCAGCTTGACTTCTGCATGGAGCCACGGTGCCTTGGTGTCCCATTGCCATAGCACTGCAGCTTCATGCAGGAGCCCCGTTCCTCGCCGCCTGACCCCCGATCGGGCCTGTCAAGGTCTGGCAGCGGGGAACCCCCTGCCCCACTCACCATATCAGTGCCTGCCCCACCGCACAGTTCCCCAATGTCTAGGGGACTTATTCCACAGCCGAGGTGGACTAAGTCCCCTGTCCATTTGCCCATGCCCGAACATACAGGGTCATCAACAGAATAGGCCCTGTACTTCCAGATTGGGGGTCATGCCTCCGGCCTGCCCTCACTCCTTCCTAAGCCCAACCCCTCCCACCCTCAATCAGAACTCCCTGCACATCTCAGCCAGGGGCGGCTCTATAATTTATTTTATTTATTTATTTATTTTATTTATAGACTCTTATATACCGCACTATTAAGCATCAGCGCGGTTCACAAAAAACAGTGAGATACACAATTCAACAGTACTTTGTGTTTACAGAAAACAGGAGAATATAACTCGGATAACAGGGTATATAATTAATAAACATAGTCATAATGAGGCTGAGTGAGGCGGTGGCCTCAAGTGGCAACTTTTTGGGGGTGGCAAAAATTGCCCCCAAAAAGCCCGCCTCAACGCGGCCTTCAAAAACCAAAACCCCCCCGATCAAAGGAGCCGCTGCAGCAGCAGCAGAATGAAGTGCCCCGTGGCCACGGCCTCCCCAGCAGAGCCCTCCTATTTCCCTCAGTGCCGGCTTTTCAGAGCCACGAAGGGAGAGTTTCCCTTTCTCGCAGCTCTGCTAAGCCATCTGGCGCTGATGGGAAGCAGGCATTTCCTGTTTCCCATCAGCGCTGGTGGGCTTAACAGAGCCGCAAGTAAGGGAAACTCTCCCTTCGCGTTTCTGAAAAGCCAGCGCTGAGGGAAATAGAAGGAGGGTTCTGCCAGGGAGGCCGCAGCAGCTTCAGCTTCTACAGCCAGGGTTTTGGGGGTTTTTTTCAATTTCCCTGGGGGGGGGGGGCTAGGACTGGAAGTGGGCTGATGGGGGGGTTAGGACTGGAAGTGGGCTGATGGGGAGGTTAGGACTGGTAATGGGCTATGGGGGTGCTAGGACTGGAAGTGGGCTGATGGGGGGTTAGAACTGGAAATGGCCTGATCGGGAGGGGGGCTAGGACTGGTAATAGGCTGTCGGGGTGGCTAGGACTGGAAATGGGCTGATCGGGAGGGGGGCTAGGACTAGTAATGGACTGATTGGTGGGGTTAGGCCTAGAAATGGGCAGATTAGGGGGGCTAGGACAGGAAGTGGACATCGGGGGGCTAGGACTGGAAATAGACTTATTGGGGGTGTTAGGACTCTGGTAATGGGCAGATGGGGGGCTAGCAGTAGAAATGAGCTTGGACTGGTAATGGGCTGATTGGGAGGCTAGGACTAGAGTGGGCTTATAAGGGAAATAGGACTGGAAATGGGCTAATGGGGGAGGGGTTGGAGAGTGCTGCTGGCCCTGGAAGAAAACTAGGGGCTAGGGCTACAAATGGGCTGATGCGGGGTAGAATAGGACTGTAAGGGAGCGGATAATGAGAGGGTCTGCCAGGGGAAGGAGGGGCAGGAAGGTAGCTGACATGGGGTAAGGAGGGGGCTGGAAAGGAGCTGACACCTTGGATGTAATTAAGGAGGACTGGAAGGGAGCTGACACTTGGGGATGGGAGTGATAGGTGGTTGGGTAATGGGGAGGAGGCTGGAAGGGAGCTGACATGCAAATGGCACTGAAATGGGGATGGACAGAGGGTAGGATGACTGGAAGGGAGCTGACTGGGGCGGTGGCACTGACAGTGGACGTGAGCTGATATCTGGGATGGTATTTGGACTAGAAGGGGCTGGACAATCGGGAAGGAGGGGGACTGGAAAGGAATGGACACCAGTGGCAGTCGTGGGAATGTGGTTGACATTGGAAGGTACTGTGAGGGAAGGTCTGTAAAGGGGGCTGATACTGGGGAGGGTTACTGGAACTGGAAATGGACTGATGGAAGGAAGTGAAGAAAACAAAAGAAGAGATAAGAAATGGCAGATGGACCATGGACTATAGACCACAGAAAGAGAGCTAAGAGAAGACAGGAAAGCAGAAGCCTCAGATCGGGACCAGTATGATACGAGAATAGAATGGTCAGACAACAAAAGTTAGAAAAAATAATTTTATTTAATTTTAGTGATTGGATTTTGTGCTATTTTTATATTTTATACATGCATGTGGACTCTGGCTTCTTGGGGTTTCAATTTCAATTTTGTCTACATATTTTTACTTTAGATTGTGGTTACTTATTCTGTACTTGGTGAGGGTCGATGTTGTGATTGTGTGACTGAGGTCAGGTGTTCTGTTAATATGGAGTTTGTACATAAAGATCTATACTGTACTGTAGTAATTTAATTTGTTCAGCTTTTCAAATAGGTGAATGGATGTTCCAGGGCCCACTGTAGTATTTACAGTGATGCTTTTTTTGGATGGGCTCCTTATGTGAGTTTTGGAAGTTTGTGCTGATATGGTATGGTAGGTTTGCTCTTTGTTGTAGGGTTTTGTATTAGTTCACAATATACCTGGTACTGGAGAATAGTGGTTGTTGTTGTTAGTGAGATGATCAGAATCAGATTTTTTTTTTTAAATATTGAGTTCTGTGGGTGAATGTCCTGGTTCTGCTCTGCACCTACTGTGGATGCAAAATATATGTTGAAAAAGAAAAAGCAAGAACCATAATGCAGTTTATAACAAAATAAAAATGAGTTATAATTTTGTTCTATAAACTGTGCTGTTGGTTCTTGCTGTCTTTTAGTTTCTTGGTGTGCAAACAGGACTGTACCTAGACCTGTGCAAGCGGTGCAGCCGCAGAGGGCGGAAAGGTTTGGGGGGAGCGCATTTTGCCTGTTTGCTGTTGCCCTGCCGCCGCTGGCAGGACAATAGCAGGCAGACGAAATGCGCTCCCCAAGTCTTTTTGCAGCACTTTAAGCAGGTCTGGTCCCTCCCTCCTCCGACACGATGTCAGAGTACAGAGGGACAGATCTGCTTAAAGTGCCGGTGCCTTTCAGATTGGGCGCATGCCCCCTTCCTCCTCCCCATACCTCCGGCCAGCGCTGCCTGCTGTTTCCCTGCTGCCGTGAAAAAAACAGAGGGTGGCAGCAGCAGGGAAAGAGCAGGCAGTGCTGGACGGAGGTATAGGGGGAGAGGGGGGGGGCGTGTGCCCGAGCTGCAAGTCGCACAGGGTGCAAACATCTTGCATTCCTCCATATAATCTAATCGGCTTTTTGGTTTGGTTCAGTCTCTGATTGGATTTCTGAAAAAGCCCCGCCCCACCCCCTCTAAGGTGAGGTGGTGGGGGGGGGGCACCATTTCATACTTCGCCTCAGGCAGCAGATTGCCTTGAGCCGCTCCTGATCTCAGCTGTATGTGTGGGGAGCTTTGTTGCTGAATACAGCCCAGGCATTTAGCAGGGGCTCTACATCCCTGCTTAACGCAGGTCAGAGAATCCATACTGTACCACTCTCTTGGATTTTTGAAACCCAAATGCATGACCCAGTGCATGAAGCTCTTAACCGGATAACCAGGGCACTGAGAGAGATACTCAGTTGCACTATCTGGATAGTAACACTGAGTATGTCTACAGAGCACCTTGGCACTATCCAGAGTGTGTCAGGATGGCCCATGAACGGAGCAGGGGTGATGCTGGAACTATCTGGATATTTGACAATATTAAGCCGCTGTCTGGTTAATTTCCACCCTTAGGCAGATAGACTATTTGCATAACTTAGGACAGCAAAAAAGCTGTTCTAAATGCTGTCTGGATAGCGACTGAATATTGCCAGAATCCGTATACTCACCGCTACTGACTGCTCTATCTGGATATTCGGCGCTGAAGACTGTTCGGATGCCAGCACTGAATATTTGGATTATATTAAAAGCTATGGTTGACTGCTGCACTGGTTAAATGTCTAGCATTTTAAAATTAGCCTCCTAGTGTTTTAGAAAAGACTTGGTGGATGTGGTGCTTTTTCCAGTATGTATGGTGGCGCCCAAGCAGTGCCATTTACAACAGGAACAGCCATTTCAGAGAAGGACATGCTGAAAGTATCACTAGCAAGCAGAGCAATATGCATTTATACGCAGCAGTTATACTACTTCTGCAGGGAAGTGCCATCACCTACGCATTCAGCCATCTGCACATCCTCAGGGAACTGATTACATAAGAACATAAGATATCCCATACTGGGTCAGACCAAGGTCCATCAAGCCCAGTATTCTGTTTCCAACAGTGGCCAATCTAGGTCATACGTACCTAGCAGTTTCCCCAAGGGACACAGGTTCCACAATGCTTGTATTGGTTCAAGTATTGATATCCTGGGTCCCTTCTTAATAATGGTTTACGGACCTTTCCTCCAGGAACTTGTCCAAACCTTTTTTAAACCCAGCTACACTAACAGCCTTTACTACATCCTCCGGTAACAAATTCCAGAGTTTGATTACACGTTGAGTGAAAAAATATTTTCTTTTATTAGTCTTAAATAGTTTACCCTGTAGCTTCATTGCATGTCCCCTAGTCTTTCTAGATAATAGGGGAAAGCCGACAGTCGCCCAAGAGCGGCTCAGTCAGGCGGCTCATTGTTGACAGACTGGTACCCGTAGCTGCTGTTATTGCATCCATTGGGTTTTCATGGCAAGATACATAATGATTATATCCCACATAACTTGTATATGTATTTAATAATATAATGTTAATGTATATAATGTATATAGTGTTGCACTGTTCAGTGCTATCTGTTCAACATTTCTGTTTACTGTACATTGGTTATAGTTATATGACGTTATATGTAAAACAAATCCATGATTTGTTGCCTGTTGTTATTTGTGAACCGCAGCTGATCTTAGGAAGCTGCGGTATATAAGAGATTGTTAAATAAATAAATAAAAAAAAATATTCTGATAAGGTAAACAATCGATCTACGTTTACCCGTTCCACTCCGTTCATTAATTTATAGACTTCTATCATATCTCCCCTCAGCCGTCTCTTTTCCAGGTTAAAGAGCCCCAACCTTTTTACCCTTTCTTCATAGGAGTAGCCTTCCATCCCCTTTACCATTTTGGTGGCTCTTCTCTGAACCTTTTCTAAAATCGCTATATCCTTTTTAAGATACGGCGACCAGAATTGCACACAATATTCAAGGTGCAGTCTCACCATGGAACGATATAGAGGCATTATAATATCTTTTGTTTTATTTTCCATTCCTTTCCTTATCATACCTAGCATTCTATTTGCTCTCTTGGCCGCCGCTGCACACTGGGCCGAGGGTTTTAACATGGTATCCACAATGACGCCTAAATCTTTTTCCTGGGTGGTGGTTCCTAATGTGGAACCTTGCATCGTGTAACCATAGTTTGGGTTGTTCTTCCCTAGGTGCATAACCTTGCACTTCTCCACATTAAATTTCATCTGCCATTTTGATGCCCAGTCTTCCAATTTATCAAGATCCTCTTGCAATTTTCCACAATCCTCCTGGGTTTTAACAACTTTAAATAGTTTTGTGTCATCTGCAAATTTGATAACCTCACTCGTTATTCCACTTTCCAGGTCATTTATGAATATGTCAAAAAGCAGCGGACCCAGCACAGATCCCTGGGGTACACCACTATTCACCTTTCTCCATTGGGAAATTTGGCCATTTAGCCCTACCCTCTGCTTTCTATCTTTTAACCAGTTCCTGATCCACAATAGTACACTGCCTCCTATCCCATGACTCTTTAGTTTTGCCAAAAGTCTCTCATGAGGGACCTTGTCAAAGGCTTTCTGAAAGTCCAGATACACAATATCAACCGACTCACCTTTGTCCACCTGTTTATTCACTCTTCAAAAAAACATAACAGATTAGTAAGACAAGATCTTCCTTGTCTAAAGCCATGTTGGCTGTCTCCCATTAGGTCGTGACTATCTACATGCTGAGTAATTTTATTCTTTATGATGGTTTCTACCATTTTTCCCGGTACTGATGTCAGGCTCACCGGTCTGTAGTTTCCCGGATCACCCCTCGAACCCTTTTTAAAAATTGGTGTTACATTGGCGATCCTCCAATCCTCAGGTATTAGAGATGATTTTAATGATAGTTCACAGATTACTGATAGCAGGTCTGCAATCTCAAATTTCAGTTCTTTCAACACCCTTGGATGTATACCATCCGGCCCAGGTGATTTGCTACTCTTCAGTTTATCTAATAGTTGTAATACATCTTCCCGATGTATCGATATTTCCTTCAATTCTTCCGCACCTTTAAATACCACTTCAGTCATGGGTAACATCCCTACATCTTCCTCAGTAAAGACTGAAGCAAAGAATTCATTCAGTCTCTCCGCTATCGCCTCTTAGTGCTCCTTTAACCCCTTTATCATGGACCAACTGACTCTCTCACAGGTTTTTTGCTACGAATGTACTTGAAAAGGTCTTTACTTAGCGTTTTTGCTTCCGCAGTAAGCTTCTTCTCAAATTCTCCCTTTGCCTGCCTTATCAATGCCTTGCATTTGACTTGCCAGTGCTTGTGCTGTTTCCAGGTTTCGTCGTTTGGCTCTTTTTTCCATTTCCTGAAAGATGCTTTTTTGGCAACAGCCTCTCTGACCTCACCTTTAAACCATGCTGGCAGTTTTTTGGACTTCCTTCCACTTTTCTTAAAGCGTGGAATACAGCTGGTCTGGGCTTCCAAGATAGTATTTTTCAACAACACCCAAGCTTGATGTACGTCTTTAACCTTTGCAACTGCTCCTTTTAGTTTTTTCTTAACTGTTTTCCTCATTTTATCATAGTCTCCCTTTCAAAAGTTAAAGGGTAGTACTGTGGATTTCCTTACTATCCCTCCCCCACTAATTAAATCAAAGGTGATCATGCTATGATCACTATTGCCAAGTGGCCCCAACACCCTTATCTCTTGCACTACATCTGGTGTTCCACTAAGGACTAGGTCTAATATTGCTTCCCCTCTGGTCGGTTCATGAACCAGCTGCTCCAAGAAGCAGTCATTTATTTCATCTAGGAACTTTATCTCCCTAGCATGTCCTGTTGTGACACTGACCCAGTCGATGCCGGGGTAATTGAAATCACCCATTATTATTACTGCACTGTAACTTTTGCTAGCTTCCTTGATTTCTTTGAGCATTTCATCATCCATTTGTTCATTCTGGCCAGGCGGACGATAGTACACCCCCACTGCCATCGCCTTCCCCTTTTTACATGGAATTTCAATCCATAGAGATTCCACAGCAAATTTTGTTTCTTGCAAAACTTTAATCCTTTCTGACTCAATGCCCTCTCTAACACAGAGCGCAACCCCTCCACCAATTTGATCAGCTCTATCATTACGATATAGTTTACCCAGGTATCACAGTGTCCCACTGGTTGTCCTCCTTCCACCATGTCTCTGATATTCCAATCATATCTAACCTCTCGTTTAGTGCTATATATTCTAACTCTCCTATCTTGTTTTGTAGACTTCTAGCATTTGCATACAAGCATTTTAGAGACTGTATTTTATTCATATTAATTTGGCTATTGGTAGACATGGGTAATTTGGGATCTTTAAGCTCTGTCTGCTCCATACTCGAGGGCAGTTGGGTTACTTTACTCTTTTTTGGAACCTCTCTACTTTTTGTAGTATCCTTCAAGGATACATTCTTCCGAACCATGCGCTCTTGGGCGACTGTCGGCTTTCCCCTATTATCTAGTTTAAAAGCTGCTCTATCTCCTTTTTAAAGGTTAATGCCAGCAGCCTGGTTCCATCCCGGTTAAGGTGAAGCCCATCCCTTCGGAAGAGCCCCTCCTTTCCCCAGAATGTTCCCCAGTTCCTAACAAATCCGAACCCCTCATCTCTGCACCATTGTCTCATCCACGCATTGAGACTCCGGAGCTCTGCCTGCCTTTGGGGTCCTGCGCGTGGAACGGGAAGCATTTCGGAGAACGCTACCCTGGAAGTTCTGGATTTCAACTTCCTACCTAAAAGCCTAAATTTAGCTTCCAGAACCTCCCTACCACATTTTCCTATGTCATTGGTACTGACATGTACCAAGACAGCAGACTCCTCCCCAGCACTATCTAAGACCTTATCTAGGTGGCGTGTGAGCTCCGCTACCTTCGCACCAGGCAGGCATGTTACCAGGCGATCCTCACGTCCACCAGCCACCCAGCTATCTACATGCCTAATGATCGAATCACCAACTATAACTGCTGTCCTAACCCTTCCCTCATGGGCACTTGGCCCTGGAGAAACCTCCTCGGTGCGAGAGGGGTTTACATCACCTGGAGGACAGGTCCTAGTTACAGGATCACTTCCTGCCACACCAGGGTGATGCTCTCCTGTCACGTGACCTCTCTCCTCCATGGCAACAGGGATGCTGCCAGACTGGAGGTGGCACTTCAGGACTATATCCCTGTTGGTCTTGTCTATGTACCTCTCTGTCTGTCTGATGTTTTCCAAGTCTGCTACTCTAGCCTCTAGAGAACGGACTCGTTCCCTGAGAGCAGAGAGCTCCTTGCACCTAGTGCACACGTAAGACCTCTCACCAGCTGGGAGAAAATCATACATGTGACACTCAATGCAAAAGACTGGAAAGCCCACATCCCGCTGCTGGACTGCTGTCTGCATCTTAGTTTTAAGTTTGTGTTTAGATCTTTAAGTTCTTTATGTACTAAAGGGTGCTATGGATATTTATACCACTAAGGAGCTATCCTCCAAAACTCTACCTTGAAATGCCAGAGAAGTAAGCACAATTTGCCTATCAAACACTTCTCTAAAATCCAGGCCCAAATAATAAGCAGTATAGTGTAAATGCTGATGGAGAAATTATCCAGAATATACTTGGTATGCCATTCTAAAATAAGAAACACGTGTATACTTTAAATTATTGCCTAAACCACACCCGGAACACACTACCTTGAAAACTCTGCGGACTGCGACATAAGTAGCATCATTTCTAAATTCCTTCTTCTATATGTATGCCAATTTTCACGTGTAAATATGCTTGTTACTTATACAAATGGCACATATCTCTTAAAATATTTTCCTTTTAGTGCCTCCTTCTCTCACTTCTGGTATTCTGCTGCCCAGTATTTCAAAGTGAACCGGACTCAGCTGCTCAGCTAATCTTCTGCCAGCCTCAATATGCTCATTGAACCCCTCTTCTTAAGTCACCTCATTGGCTCCCTCTCCGCTTCCTCATCCAGTTCAAACTTTTTCTACTGACCTATAAGTGCACTAATTCTTCTGCTCCTCACTACCTTTCCTCTCTTATCTTTCCCTACACCCCTCCTCGGGGATTCCACTTTTGGATCCTGATCCGCCTAGTCTTCTATGTGTTTCCTTATTATTCCCCTAGATGTATCCTTGTCCTCAGCTGCTGTGTTGTTTGTCTTGACTAGATTGTAAGCTCTGATGTGCAGGAACCATCTCTTAGATGTGTCTGTACAGTTACGTATGCCTTGTAATACTATACAAATGATCAGTAGTAGTAATAGTAGTAGTAGTAGTAGTAGTAGTAGTAGTGAGCATGTGGGAGGTAGTTTTGTAATGGATTGCCTATGTGTGAAGGCCATGGAGGTGCCTAGTTTATAAAATACTAGGGATAAACTTGCAGAAATCGTGGCTAGATTGAAGTTGTGGACATTTACATGCTTGGAAGCAGGTGTAAATATTAGTGCATAAGGACATGTGCATTTTACAAACTAAACATGTAAATCATGTCAGTGCCTAAATTCCTCACACGATTAAAGCCACATACAAATACACTTAATTGCACTGTGTGTACATCACACACATATACTGGCATATACATGAAAAAAGTCTTTTATAAAACCATCCTCAAAATACATGTGCCTCTCTACCGGGATCACGTACTATGCACACAAACAGCAAAATCCCCAACCCATACCATCAGCATACATGTGCTCTCTCTATCTTACCCACTATAAACAGCTGAACAAAAGCATAAATGTGTTGCCTGTTCCTATAGAGCTAATCCTCTGTATTTGCTGTTTGTGTTTCAGGGGGGTTTTGATAAGGGCGATGGAAAGATGCCAAGCAGACGAAGAAGGAATAATCATGACAAGACTCTTGTGGATGCTGCTTAAAGGAGCTGAGAAAATCCAGCATTTTGAAACACTCATTAAATCAAATAAAAAAGACTTAATTACTCCTCCACCCTTCTCGCCACCACAAAGAATGTGGAAGGGGAGGAAGGGGGGGGAGGAGAAAGAGGAAAGATTTACTAATAAAGCATGTTATTTTTAATAAATAAACACATAAAAGACAGAAAAAAATTAAAGACACGAATGAACCTAAGGGGGCAAAAAAAAGAACAACTGAAATTCTGCTCTTAGCATTTTTTTTGCAAGAGGCTACCGGTTAGTCAACATCAGTGCAGTGCATGATGGTATACAGTAATATAGCTGTTGTCTTGCAATGCAAGTTTTCATTCTCTTACACAACTTTAAAATTATATGCAGATAGAAATATATATATATAATTTATTTTTTATTTATAAGACTATTGCTCCAAGACCCTAAAAGTTCTTTTTTTTTCTTCCTTTGCGTTATTTTGCTTTGTTCTGTTGCTGTACTGTAGATCCTTTTGCTTAAAGGGCAAACTTTGGCATAAGTGGTTTAGGGCCGATCCATGACATCATTTCCCAGTAGTGTAGGGCCAACGTATGGCATCACTTCCTGGCTAAAGAGCTATAAACATGGCTATTGCCACTGAATATGTTTGAAGTCAGGCAGAGATGTCAAAGACTACTGTACCCTGAGGGGCAGGAGTCATAGACCACAAATTTCCCTTTAAGATTACTGGTGCTTTCCTTCAATAGGCTGCCATCTTGGGAAGTGAGGTGGAGGTTAAAAATGTTTTGGTGGTATTAAGAGAGGAATGAAAGAACTGGATGTATTTTACCTAAAAGGAGGATAGTCACTCAAATTCAACCCATTTGGGGTGAATGTTTTTGTAGTGGCGATTCAGAGCAAGGGAAACGTTTTGGGGAACTTATTTTGGTCCTTGCCCTCAAAATACAGGAGTAAGTAGCCTGGATGACGGTTTGTCAGAATCTCCCTCAATTCAAAGAGCCATTGATCCATTTATCTCCAAGGGCTTAACAACCCTCAGCATATGCAGTTGTACACGCTGCCTGTCCTTCCAGTGTCACAGGAGTCTTCCTTCTGCTGTCCATACATCTCACTGTGACAGTTCTTCGGGAAGTTTATGCTATCCCTTAACAGAATATTTAGATGCTTTTAATTTCTGTCATATCATGTTGCCTCTTCTCCTCACAAGCATAAGACTACATCTGAGGCAGCTTTTCCTCATTATTAAGCCTGATAGCCCTTTAATAACTGAGGTGGTTCTTCTATCTTTTCCAAGGGTACTGACAAATTCTTCTCATGAGTTTGGACACTGCAGCTTTGATAAGGTCAAATGGATTTTCCTTGTTTTGTGGAAGGTTATCAGAGAGTCTCTGGCCGGAGACTCTTCACATCCTGTCTTTTCCTTTTTAAAAAACTGTCCTTTCTCTCTGAGATTTCTACAGTCTTTTAGAGTCCCATAGATCAGTGATGAATTCTGTAAATCTGTGGTCTCATCCCAAATAAAATGCAGGGGGCAGGTATATCAGTCTACAGAGGGTAACATAGGTTGTGTCAGAGAGGCTGTAGAGATAACTCATGGGCGGGTCTATCAGTCTGCAGAGTGACATTAACCTGGAAATGGGGACGCAGACTGTGAGCGAGGGGCTGTAGTCGTACCACTAATAATCCTGTTGCACTCCTTTGGCAGAAGTTGGGTTCAGGAGAAAAGAATACACTTCTTCCAAGGTGGTATGACCCATGCAGGAAAGCACTGGTAAGCTTTATATTGTGTTCCCCCACTCTGGCGCCCGCATGGCATGGCTCTTTTGCTAATGGCTATACCCATACTTGGATTTTTAAAAGCAGAGTTTGAGAGGTCAGTATTGTTTGATGAAAATGAGAATTCACTATCACATGAACTATGAAATAAAGGACTGGGACCTCACTGACAGTTTAACTGTATCTCTGCTTTGCTACTTTATTAATAGAGCTACAAACCTGAAAATCTGTATTTGTAGGAACTGGAACTACAAATCTATAGAAGCACTAACTATCCTCCCCTCCCCACACTAGATATACAGGCTACTCAATCTTTGTATGACCACCTCATAGAAACATAGAAAAATGATGACAGAAAAAGACCACATGGCCTATCTAGTCTGTCCTTCTGCTCCTTCCTTTTCACAAGGACCTTCCAGGGGGGATAATGTGTCTTCAGGCTTTTCCCGAACAACCTTTCTATCTCCATTCCAAGTTCCCGAAGAAATAGGGAAAGCAGAGAAGCAATCCCAAGGCTGTATCTGAGGTGCGGGAGCCCAATTTATGCAGTTCTGTTCAGTCACTTGCCCTTTACAGCCCCTGAGGTAAAGCTGACCCCCCCCCCCCCTGCTCCTTTCCTATTAGACTGGGAATCAAGGTAATTCCTTCCATCCCCTTTCCTCTCCCTTCCAAGGGCAATACATCAAAATAGCATAATTGTCAACAAGTGAGGAAAACATGAGAGCATGACTCATGGAATTCTTTCTAACCCCTCTGTGTGTCTGTGTGCACACGCACATGCTCACACTGTATCTGCACAGCCCATGGGTGTGTCTGTTTTATTTGCATGGTGTGTGTATCTCCATTTTGAATATTCATCTCATTTGTTTTTGTGTGTGCAGAGTTGCCAAGTCATCCATTTCAATGAGTGAGATTTTAAGCCAGTCCTGGATTTCTGACAAGCTCATGCTGATACATTATGGGACCTGCAGCACTGATTCCAGTGGGTAAAATCAGGGACTACAAATACCACACTGCATTGCAATGCAAATTTAAAACCAGAACTGTCTTAAAATCTCACTCCTGGATCTTGGCAACTCTGTGTGCGTTTGTATGTGTATTGGTATATGTGTGCAGAGTTGCCATGTTATCCAGTTCCAAGAGAGAGACTTTAAGCCAGTCCTGGATTTCTGACAAGCGCATTATGATGCATTATGAGACTTGCAGCACTGATTCCAATAGATCAAATCAGGGACTACAAATATCTGTTGCCTCGGGTACAAACTTAGATTGTAAGCCCTCTTGAGGACAGGGAAATACCTACTGTTAGATATACTATTGGAAAAGCATGAGTTAAATACTCATAATAAATAAATAAATCATACTGCATGCAATGCAAATTTAGAACCAAAAGTGGCAAAATCTCATTCTTAGAACTGGGTAACTTGGCATCTGTGTGTGTGTGTCTAGGTGCAAGGGTGTGTTTATGTTGAGGCAGTTTCTCCAAATGAGTTAGTTTTACACATACCAGGACAGTAGTTTTACACATACCAGGACAGTCACGAAGCTCACTTCAAAGCCACGGTATGTGTGTGTGTGTGTGTGTATCTATATTTTTGTTGGCTTTCTGTGTGTCTGTAATCAGGCATGGCGATGAGAGGGGAGGGCACTCTAAAGGCTACAGTTAACCATTGTGTTACAGTGAAACAGTGTATACAGGACTGTACCAAGCTAAAAATGTGCCCTGTGCGACTAATGAATCTGGTGCCCCACCTCCCCTCTATCCAGCCATGTGCAGTAACTCACTCTTTTTGAGCTTTCAGGAAACCCAGTAATGATATCAGTGTCCCCTTCAGTGCTTGAGCAGCTTTGTGTGGTGAAAAGCTTTTCTGATGACATCAGGGTGACTTTTGGCTTTGACAAATGTGCTAAGACAACCTTTATCAGAGGAAAATTGAGCAAAACCGAAAACATCTGCCTTGCTGAGGGCTGTGACATCAAGGACCTTGAACAGGAAGGCGTATATAAGTATCTCAGAATAGAAGACGGAATAACACTTGAGCAGAAACTATTGAGAGAGAAGATCAGTAAAGAATATTACAGGAGATTAAAACTTATTGAAAAGTGCTTTAACGTCACAAAATAAGATACAAGCCATCAATCAGCTGGCAATTCCTGTACTCTCCTACAAGTTTGGGATTGTGGATTGGCATCATAAAGAGCTTGAAAAACTGGATGTGCGAATAAGAACACTCCTGCATGCTCATGAAGTAATTTACAAGAATCAGTGTATGTCAAAATTATACATCCCTAGAGCTGAAGGAGAGCTAGGACTTATAGAGATTGACTAACCTATCGCAGGTCTCCAAGCCTATCTGACAGCATCATTGGATCCAAATACACAAAAAGTGCTGAAATATGAAAGTAACCATCCAGAATCTGTCTCCATCATCAAACTTGGACAAGCTTTCCGACGATTAGAAGGAATGAACGAAAATCCACAGGCGTGCATGGGAAAGGAAATAACAGAATTTGCAAAAGAGAAAAAACTCTTCAAAGAATTAGATCAGCAGGAAAGGAAAAACAAGTGGCAAATGCACAAATACAGTGGAAAATACAGAGTGTTACTCCAAGAACCTTTTGTCGATCAAGAACGGACATACGAATGGTTGAGGAGAGGTGGACTGAAACCGAAGGATGAAAGATTGATAGTTGCAGCCCAGGACAGTGGATTACAGATGAGATGGTTTACGGTGAGTATTGAAAAAACTGGCACAACAGACATATGCTGATTCTGTAAGAAAGAGCTGGAAACAGTGACTCACCTAATAGCAGGCTGTGAAGTTCTGATGGCAGAAAACATTTGTACAGAAAGGCACAACAAAGTAGCACACCACCTCCACTGGAAACTCTGTAAACATTACAACATCACTGTCCCTGAAAAGCATTGGGATCATGACCCTAAGAGAATAACAGAGAATGAAGAGGTTCTGATCACCTGGGAAATTCCCATTCTGATGGATAAGAAACTGGATGCCAGGAAACCTGACATAGTAGTAAAGGAGAAGAACACCAGAACAGCATTGATACTAGAAGTGTTGGTACCAAGTGATTATTCTGTGAATCGCGTGGAGAGGGAAAAGATCTTGAAGTATCAAGAAATGCAATTAGAGACCAAGAAAATGTGGCAGAAAGATACAGAAATATTTTCCATTGTACTGGGAGCCACAAGCCTGATATAGAAGAATTTCCAAGCACATCTTGACAAACTACCCATACATGTTACATCTTATGAACTCTAGCAGGAGGCTCTCTTTGGCACGATGCAAGTATTACGCTGAGCATTAGCAGTAAATTTAAGAGATTTAAGATTATACTCCACATACCCTGGCTTAGAAATGAGGTTCACGACTGCCATAGTATGCGCAAAACTAACCCATTTGGAGAAACTACCCCAGGAAGGATTAGACAACTGCAGATAGAGGTTTTAAGCTCTGAAAAAATATCCAAACTGTTAGCCATCCTTCTAGCTGCCAGAGATTAATGTAAAAATCGGTAGAATCCTGAGAAAAGTCAGTTGTCAATCCAAACCTCCTGAGTTTTGAGCACATCTGATAGGATCCCCTAAATTTTGGATCCAAGGCATGTTCTTTGTTTTCCAGTTCTTTAATCTAGCTCTGACCATAGCAACAGACATAGTAACCAATAAGAAAGCAGTGCAATTCACTCGGTAGCTTTCACAATAGAAAGCAGCAAAGAAAATGAAATTTATATTTAAATAACTTAAAATTCAGTACATCTAGGGTTGCCAAACTGGCTCCAGATGTGCCTGACAGGATTGATCCATCCCTGGGTTTACCCCATTGCATGCAGGGACTTGTAGTCTTGCTTGTCTTATGGAGTGCAATAGAGAAATCAGAACTACATATCCATGCATGCAGTGGTATTAATACAGGACTAGATCAAGCTTGTTGGGCGCATCTGGAGCCACTTGGGCAATCCAAAGTACATCACAGCTAGGGGAGTTATCTGTAGTCCCTCTGTATCTCTGTTGTGTGTTCTCTGTATATTGAGCATGTGTTGTGTCTGTGGAGAGGGTAGCTAGGGATAGCGAGGCAGTTGTAATGGGGAGTTTTGAGATGGTGAGGCAGATTGCATAATGGTGTGGCCATAACAGCAGGTAGATTTTGGGGAGGTACGTAGTCTTTGGGGTTGAGAGCTGTTTCTGGAGTAGTGGTTTTTGGAGGGGTAGTCTTTGGGGGTGAGGGCTGTTTCTGGAATAGTGGTTACTGGAGGAGTAATTTATGTTGAGGAGGTTCAGCAGTTGTAAGAGTATAGTTTTTGGGGTGTGGGGCATTTGTGGGAGGGGTAGCTTTTGAGCATAGGGAAGGTGGGGTGGTGGGGAAGTTAACGTAGGTAGTTTTTGGATGTGGGGAAATTTGCAGAGTGGCAGGGCAATTGCTGGGGTAGTTTTGTGGGAGGAGTAATTTGAGGTTTGTAAAGAGTAGAGAACAGGGAGAGGCAGTTTGAAAAGAGAAATTCCCTGCTCTTATGCTTCACTTCAACTCTTCCCATAGAAATGTTGGGCCTTTTCTTTTGGCGGGGGGGGGGGGAGGTAAGGGGACATTTCTCTGGAATATTTGGTCTGATTTGGCCCATTTTCGAAGTCAGTGTATCTTCTTACTTGTTTTCCCCACATGCTAAGTTTCAGTCTATTCTGTTAAATTTTTGGAGATTTAATTTGCCCTCAGATGAACGGAGAGACATTTCTCGATCCTTTTTATATAATTTCCATTGGGTTGGAAAGAATACAAAATGGATTCAGTCTTGCAATATTTCAAACTACATCATAAGGAAAGTTTGTGTTATCCCTAGACCCATTGGAGGAGGGATTTTCAAAGTGATTAATACAGTTTGCAAATCTGCTAACTGCATTAATCGCGACGAGCAAGATATTCAGCGGCACAAATGTAGTTAGAGTCACTGAATATTCCCAGGTGCCAGCACTAAATCCCCTGCTGCATTGCGGCAGATTGGAAGCAGCACCCAAGGATAATCAGCCGCTAGCCAGTTATCTCAGCAGCGAACGGCACCTGAATGTCTCAGCTCACTTTCTCTGCTGAAGCTGACTGGGCTGAACATTGCTGCTGCCCTGCTAGCTTTTGCACTGTCCGACTGACCCGGATATTCAATGCCAACAGCCGGATCTGGGTTTAGAGTTCAGCAACCGCAGCTTAGCTGCTTTATCAGGGCTAGTCGCCGCCACTGAATATCCTCCCCATTGTTTCTTTAAATCATTTTTATCACACTAGCAAAGATCATTTTAGGCAACTTATATATCTGAAGTGTCACCAGTCCTAATTCAGGTTCAATCAAGTAGGACTAAAAGCAAACAGGACCCCACTTACCAGCTTGTTTTATTAACTTACCGCACTTTAATGTACATTAAAGTGCAGTAATTTAAGTTAACTGTGAACTTAGTGAATAGGCCCTTTTGCGAATAATGGAGCTTCTATTATTTAAAGCATCAATGCACATTAGTAAATGAGGCTATTGATAAGCAAATCTATATTGTTTATATTATCGCAACACTTGAGCACCATTGCGTGCACATGCTCTGCTGTTTCATAGAGCCATGTGCACTGCAGGCCATAACGGACATTGCAATGACAACTAGGGAAAGCCCCATGGCTGGGAGCAGGCAGCACACACTAACATGTGGAATGCGGAAGAGCACGGCCTGGAGCCATATAGCACAGCCACATGGCACCAGTCCGTGTAGGGCATATCCATGTCTGTCCCCATCCCAGCCCTCACACCCCACAACTGCATCCCTGTGCCATGCCCCTGCCCATATCATCATCAGCCATTGCCCCCCGTCCCCCAAATGCCTGACTGCCACACAGACCATACATTGGTGTCATCTCACTGCCACAGTGTTGCTGACTGGTAGATACTGCACTCCACCCTGCTAGTAGATGGTGTGCAGGATGCTGTCCATAGCAGGCCATAGACTATATCCAATGCACATCTCAGTGTTCATGTTCACATCTCACATTGGTCACACACATTGACCACACAGTGCATCATACAAGACTTTTGGACAATCATAATGTCTCTGACATCTATGAAGAGCAATAGACCAATCACATGAAAATACTTACCCCTCTGCCTCACTCAAAAACCCATGAATATTTATTTATTTATTTAACAGGGGGTTTTTTATACCACTTTATCATTTTCAATCAAAGTGGTTTACATTGCAACTTAAACCTGGTAATGTACATTAAACAGGGACATTGATAACGGATTTTTTTTGAGCAATGGAGGGGAAATGACTTGCCCAAACCACCAAACAGATCCATCAAAGCACACATGTATATAGTTAGACGTTATACTATTTTGTTGTACCCCATATAACCCCCCAAGTTCATTATCCTGTTCTATGTAAAAGTTGTTGCTGTGATGTTCATTATAAACCACCCTGAGTTAATGATAGGGCGGTATAGAAAACCTGTTAAATAAATAAACATTGCCTCCATAGGTGACCATGGATATCCCCTGAGGACCTGGCTGCTGACCCCAGTGCGCCAGCAGGAGGAGCAGTACAATAGAGCCCATCAGCAGACCTGGGCGGGTGTGGAGCATGCAATAGGGATACTGAAGAGCCATTTCCGGTACCTCGACAGGAGCGGTGGGCAAGTCCTCTACAGCCTGTAGAGGATATGTGAGATATTTGCATCATGCTGCATACTCCACAACCTGGCAAGGATGCGTGGAGTGCTGGACGCAGAGCCAGAATTTGGAGGAGTGGGAGGCCGCAGGGGCAACAGATGGTGATGATGCAGAGTCCGGGAGCCAGCAGCAGGCCAGGGCACTGGCTCACCATGCTTGGAAGATACATGACAGTTTCTGAGGCAACTGCCTTGCACCAGGATAGGACACACACAATCACCAATAAAGTGTCCATTACCATGCAATGTGTGCATAGTGAGGCATTTTTCCCCCATGTGATTCCCCTGGCCCAGGGTGCCCCGCCTGCCATGGGCACTTGCTAACCAGGGTGGGCTGATGGACATGGATCAGGGCTAGCAGCTGGCTGCTGTGCTGGCTGCCCCAGAATCCACTCCCTGTGCCTGCATGAGGCCCATCAAACTGTGCAGGAAACCAGCAATTGATAAGCTGCCATCTCCCCCATCAGCCGCAGGTGTCCCTCCATGTGGCGCTCCACACGCAGTCTGTGGTCCCTCCACTCCTCGTGCTCTGTCTCCCTGGCCTGTTCTGTAGCCTGCAGGTCCTGCCAGATACCGTGCAGCTCAAACAGTATGCCCTCTATGCCAGCCACCAGGTGCACCACTCCTGGTCCAGGTAACTACCCCCTGCACCCACAGGCTCCTCCAGGATGTCAAACTGTAGCTTGGCAAGTGGGGGCATCATCTACCTCTGATTCTCCGGCACTGGCAGTCACACTGGTCTGCCCTGGGTGGCGAACCCAACTGCTCCTCTGCTCTGGCTGGCACTGTAGGGTATATTCGTAGCACAAAAATAAGTTAGACTCTCTGTTGTCTAAGGGAGATAGCTACTAATATACAGCCCAAAGTTCGGTGAGTTATTCTGGCAATGAGCCACGAAAGAAGTCTGGTCTGCAGATATATATTAGACTTTATTATAGGCAACCAGGTAGAAAAATATACACACACACATATAATTAGAAACATGAGGTAGAAATTTGTTATAGTACAGATGTACACTTGGACAACGTAATAAATCACTGATTAGTAACCAGACGTCACTGATTCGCTCTGCACTGAGGAAAAGTAAGAAATATATTGCTAACCCCTTGCCCATCCGGAGGAGGAGAGATAAGTCCGTACCTTAGTTCCGTCGGGCTCTCAGGAACAAGGCAGTCCAAGGAGGCAGCTCCTAGCTAATGCGGGCTCTAGCCTCGTCAGGCGAGCCGCAGTAAGTCCGAACCGGAGGTATCTGTGAAAGTCTTATCTCAGACCTGTGGAGGACAGCCTAGCCCACACTTAGTGGCCGTCTTGCGGAAGGGTCAGGTCGCAGGAATCAGGTATGCAGTGCACAGCAGAGAGGAACCGGTGCAAAAGTCTGTATGTACAGGTGGGAAAAGCCCCCAACTCTCTCCTACTACTACTAAAGTTTCCAGCGCAGATTGCATTATTCTGTGTAAGAATCCTCCGTCATAGGTCCAATGATTGGTTGGCACCAGGCAGTCTGAGGTGTTCTCAGCGAATCAGGAGGTAGATGATGGTCAGCTTCTTGCAAACAAAGGAGCCATGGTAAAAGTCAGGCAGAAGCAACAGTATGTAACTTCTGGGCATGTACAAGTGTCCAAGGCCAGCCACGGACAATAGCTTCTGTATATATGCTTAGAAACGCTGCTCAAGCAGTTGCTTGAAGGTCGTTTGTAGCTGAACACAGCAAAAGTGTAGTGAAGAATCCATCTTGTCTGTGCAGGTTGGTTCAGGCCTGAGTTGCTGAGCAGGCCGGAGATTTGCATGTAGAATTGCAGGGGTACCAGCCCTACATCTCCCCCCCCCCCCTTGTAAGATGGAGGATGCTACAAGGGAGTACACTCCATCGTACAAAGCCTAACGAGCAGTACTACCGTGCAGGTCAGAACCAAATGACAAATGATTGACTAATACATGATAAGTGGATAATACTTCAAGCACAATATGCATGAAAGCAATACTGCATGAGGAATAATACAGTGAATACACTCAAGCAATAAAAGAAGTCAAAATAAAATGACAGAGATACAGTCACGTCAAATCAAGTATCCAAACCAAAAATGCATATCAGGAATGCAATATAATGAGTTAGTGTAACACCAAGGTGAACACTCAAAAGTAATGATAAGCAATGTGTAACTGTGTTAGTAAAATAAACACATGCTAGCTATGAAAAAAAACACAACTCAATCGAGCAATGAATAACTTTCAAAGAAAATGGTGACACTTATTCAAAAGTGTGACGTTCCAGCAAATCCTGCAGACGCATGGCAGGCAGCAGAGGTGCAGGATGCATAGAGCGACGAAGAGTACGAATCTGTCTCTGTTGATACAAGGAGATAAGAAACTGGAGCACCAACAGAAAGAAAAGACCAGGCACAATGACATATGACATAAAATCAGTTTGTAAAATGTCCACATCTCGTGAATCAAAGTTATAATCAGCAATGGCAAGGTCATCCTGGTCAATGGACAGTTCAACTGTGTGAGAGTCCTTATAGTCCAAAAGATAGGTCAAGGCTGCAGTGAAGTCAATCTCATGACCTCGAAATACATCCAATATCTGGAGCTCTGTCGAAACAGGGTCCGCATCAAGATAAAACAAGGAAACTCCACCAACATTAACAATGGAGTTCTTGGGAACATCAATCAAGCAAACATTGCAGGGTAGAGGAACTCTATTATGAATGTCATGTTTATTCATGGTGACCAGGAGTTCACTCAAGGGGTACTAACCAGCCAAACATTGTTGACAACAGCAACTTTCGTCTCTGAAAAGTCATCGTACTTGGTCATGGTAACTTTACATTGTTCTTTCACATTTTCAGCAGACAACCCACAAAGAGCCGTAGAAGTGTCCTTCAGGAAAGGTTTACCAGGACACAACCAATGAATGTCTTTAGAGCGTTGGCACATGCCAAGATTAGGCACCACGTTTATTAGCGATGCGTGCAACAGACGACTCAAAATGTTTCTGTAAAACATGTCGGGGATCTAGGGACACAAAAACTTTCTGTGTGACAGTCTGGGACTGTGTAATCAGGAAACCAGGTGCATCCTGTAGCACGACACCAGAAAGAGGGCCAGGTTCAATCAATCTGGCAACCTCGGATCCCGCTAACATCAAAATCAGGAGCATGACCTTCGAAGTCCGGGACTCCCATCTGTAAAAGAAAACAAACAGGCTATACTGCCTCAAGGTTAGAATCATCCACTTCAGCAAGAGGTTCTTCAGGAAGGAACTTACTGGGATGACACGATCTAAGCTGATTAATGTGGACCCATTTAAGGGAGCCTTCCCTCTCAGTACCTGACTTCAGTCGAATTTGATAAGCAACAGGGGAGGCTTTATCCACAATAGGAAATGGACCGTTCCAGCTAGGTAGAAATTTACAGTCTTTGACCTTATTCTTACCAAAATTGTAGTAGAATACCTTATCGCCAATCTGGTATTCTTTAGAGGTAGTCCTCAAATCATAGTAGGCCTTCCTACCCCTAGCAGCAGTGTCCAAATTCTTTTGGGCAAAGGCAAAGGCACTTTGCAAGTGTTGTCTTAAATGGGCAACATATTCATGAGCAGTTGTAGCAGCAGCGAGATTCACATCATTAGTCCTGTAAAGAAGATGAAGGGGTAAAACCATGTCCCTACCTGTCATCATCTCAAAAGGGGACACACCAGTAGCACGATGACGCGTGGCTCTGATAGCCATCAGGACCAAGGGCAGTTTGATGTCCCAGTCCTTCCCAGAGGAAGAAACATACTTTTTCAAGATACTGATGATAGTTTTGTTTGCTCTCTCCACTTGTCCAGAGGATTGTGGACGATAAGCAATGTGGACTTTGGCCTTCACACCTAGTACCTTCCACAGATGCTTAATGACTTGTCCCGTGAAGTGGGAACCCTGGTCGGATTCCACTCGCATGGGGAGGCCCCACCTGCTGAAAACATGGATTAACAATAAGGTGGCCGTGGTCTCGGCGGTACAGTTGGGTGCTGGGATGCACTCGACCCACTTAGTAAATAAGCAGGTAACTGTCAACATATATTTGTTGCCTCGAGAGGATCGGGGCACGGGGCCGATCCAATCAATCTGGAGATCAGACTAAGGCATGGTCAGACCTCTGTTTCTCAGAGGAGCTCTATGAGAAGGAGCCGCAGGTTGAAATCTGCAACAGGTCAGACAACCTTTAGTATACAATTGGGCATCTTGGTACATGTGGGGCCAGTAGGCCACTTGTTTCAATGTTTCATAGGTTATTCGGTCACCTCTATGACCGGCACAAGGTTCATCATGAGCGTGCTGTAACATAACTCCTCGGAAGGCCCAAGGTACCACCCATTGCACAATACCATGCTTACTCGTCCGTATCAACAGATCTTTCTGGAGATGGAACATGTCCTTGGAGATGTAGATGATCCTCAGTTCCTCATCATCCTGACAATCCTCCAGAGTTAATGGGTGTTCCTGGGGGTTCTGCAGAAAAAGGTAGAAATGTCCAAGAGTAGGATCTTGTTTCTGGGCTTGCATGAGGTCGAGATCTGTGCTCTCGCCACACCATTGAACCACAGGGGGCATGGTGGATAATTGAGCTTGTCGCCGGGTAACCGCCGTCACAATTTGAAGCCCATTAGTCTCGGGGGCCTCCAACTGCCAGAGGTCTCCAGAGACAGCACCCTCCTTGGCAAGCTGATCAGCTAGATCATTTCCAATCTTGTCAGGGTTATCAACACGGGAATGACCTTTCACTTTCTTCCAGTAGATGGTCATGTCATTTTCATGAGCTACCTTGTCCAAGGCCAGAATCAATCCGGCATGTTTGACAGGTTTCCCTTTGGAATTCAGCATATTGTTAGATTTCCAAATAGGTAAGTGGGAAACAAAATTCTGTCGGACGTAGTCTGAATCAGTACAGATGGTTAGGGTGTGAACCCCTCCCTGCGCAGCGGACTGGAGAGCTGCCAGGGCTGCTGCTAGCTCTGCATACTGATTAGTCTTGGTACCCAGACGGTACTTGAAGGGTTCACAAGGGTGGTTCTGGTTCCAAACCACACCTATATCTGCTACCAGTTCATGGTCAGGCTCTCGACGGTAAGCACAACCGTCCACATACACCTTGGGGTAGCCTTTACAGAGGTTCTCATCGTAAGGCCGATGACGAGAAGGCTCAGGCGTACATGACTCCATTTCGGTGTCTAAATCACCCACTAAAGGTTCTCTGGCAGTGCAATCGTGCAATTCAGCCAGGCCCTGTGCGGCAGCATCTTTGCGGTTTTGAGCATACCTGACCTCCAGGGGCCAGCCCTGAAGTGCTAAGGTCCAGGAGACAATGCGACTGTTTGACACTTGTCCCGTTTTAATCCGATCACTGCCTAGGAACTTGATGGGTTGGTGATGAGTCTCAACAACCAACCTCTCACCTTGGATATAACTGCGGAAATATTGGAGGGCCCAGACTGTGGACAACAAGGATTTTTCACAGTCAGAGTATTTCCTCTCCACTTCCGTTAAAGCTTTGCTGGCATAGGCAATAACTTTCCTATCTGTGTCATGCATCTGGTACAGAACAGCACTCATAGAGTGATCGGTGAAACCTAGTTCCACGAAGAATTCTCTGCCACTCTCTGGATAAGCAAGACAGGGAGCTCGACTCAAAGCTGCCTTCAGCTCTTCTAGAGCTGCCTCTTGGTCCGGATTCCATACCCAAGGTTCATCTCTTTTGAGGAGTTTGACCAGAGGTCGGGAAATCTCCGCATACTGATCCACAAATTGGCGGGAATAATTGCAAATGCTCTAGAATGAGCGCAGCTCACTCACATTGGTCGGACGTTTGAGTTGTTGCAAGGCCGCAATTCTCTTCCTTTGAGGCCACAGTCCCTCAGCAGAAACTTCGTAACCCAAATAATTGAGGGATTTCCTGCACCATTGGCCCTTTGACAAGGACAGCTTTGCTCCCGCAGCTTTCAGTTGCTGGAAAACATGCTCTATTTCTTGCAAATGGTCAGTGAAACTGGCGCTCTTCACCAGAATGTCGTCTACATAGACGAGGGTGCCTCTAGTCTCAGCATCAGGCAAAGCCTTATGCAGGAAAATATTGAAGTCTGCTGGTGCATTCAAATAACCAAACGGTGTCCGATTCCAAGTATATTGTCGCCTACCAAAGGTAAAAGCCAGCTTATGCTGATCTTCTGGATGGACAGGTATAGTCCAAAATCCTGAGGCCAAATCCAGGCTTGTAAAGTACCTTGCACCCTTGATGGTGGCTAAGTTCTGTTCCAGATGTGCCATAGGCCATCTGGATAGAGGTACCTTTTTATTAAGCTGGCGATAGTCCAAAGCTAAGCGCCAGCTAGAATCCTTCTTGATAACAGGCCACAGTGGGGCATTGTAAGTACTGTTGCATTGACGTATAATTCCCTTTTGTTCCATGGAATTAATGATTTCCTGAACGGATTCATAGGAGGCCAATGGGATTTTATACTGCCTCACAAAGACAGGTTTACTGTTGGGATCCGTAGGAATATGGGTGACATGTAGGTCGGTGAGACCACAGTCATAGGTATCAGTGGCAAACAGGTCCTTGTGACGGTACAGCAGTTCTTTTAATTGGGCCTTTTCTGACTCATCAGTGCAGGCATCTGCTTCAGCAAGTTTTCCCGCAACCATTTCATCAAATCCCAGAACAGGTTTGTTTGAGGGTATTTCAACCTTCTCCTCAATCTCATCTTGGAGAGAGGAGACCTGGATGGCTTGGACAGCATGGGGCTCCCCCCCCCCCCCCTGGTGGGTGAGGGAACTAACAGCCTCATCGAGTTTACTTGACAAAATCAGATGGTCAGACGCGAGGTCCACTTGAGAGGTCACAGCACTATGTGGCCAGACAAACTGTAAGGTGAGGAGGCCTCGGGGTGAGGATCGAACACACGCAGGGGTCCCCCCCCCCCCCTTCACAGATGTTCCAGGAAACAGGGGCTTCCCCAATAATCTGGAGACCCAATTCCACACTTGGGAACGATTCTCCCACTAGGAATCCCAGGGGTTCGCCTTTCACAAGGTGAATGCGATCTGGATTTGGATTGGTGAGCAATAAGTGTAAGGAGGGAGCTGTGGCCTCCATGCAGGGTATGGGACCCATGGCTAGGCCCAGCTCCTCAAAACGGGAATTTGGACTGAAGACCAAGTTGTCTGAGACCACATGTCCTCGGGTCACCTGTATCGGCAGGGGACAATCCTGTACCCTCCCAGGTATGTGGGTGTCTTCTGCACTGACCACTTCACAGACGTGAGGAATAGACTGACCAGCCCGTAGGGATCGGCGGGCACCATAGAAATCCACCGGATCTCCTTCCATCCTACTCCAGAGGATGTTTTTCACGAAATCCACATAAGTTCCCAGTCGAACAAGGCAATCTGAGCCTAAGAAGAGGGGCACCTCAAGTCCTCTGATGATGGAGAAGGTGTGCCGAAAACCTTTGACCCCAACTTGCAAGGGGAGATTGCAGTAGCCCATTAATGTCTTGAGCCCTTCCCCAGGCACTTGGAACGAAGTCTTCGCTCCCATTACCCAATCAAGGGTAAGCTGTTGTTTGAGCCGATAGAAAAGCGTCTCACTGATGAGGGAGTGGTCACAGTGGGGTAATAGGCCCTTTCCTTTTGGGACATGCCCACCTGCACATATATAAAGGGACCTTTCTCAACCGAGAATATGTCCATCAGTCTCCTAGGGTGATCTAGGCAGGGATGGGATGGAGGAGGGGTTTGCACCTCACAACCTTCCACAGGTTCTTTCAGGAAAATCTGCAGGCAGTCAGTATCAAGGACAATGTTAGCTACTGAACTCACTGCAGTGGCAACCACGTCGCTGATGCCCTGATCCTCATCTCCAGCCCTTTCATACTGGAGCTGAAGAATTTGGGGATCAGCTGACCTCTGGAAATTAATCCTGATGGACATGTTTGTGCGTTCCACCGAACAAGGACCACTGACTCTGCTGTCATGTTTTACCCTAGCATAAGGTATGGGATGTGTGACCTGTGTCCAGATCACTTCCTGGACGTAGTCCAGAATGGGGCGTAACCGTTTCAGGAGCTCATTGCCAATCAAGAATTCTTCCCCAGGGCACTTGGTAATGATGACAGGATGTTTCACCTGTAATTTTCCAATTTGGAGGTTAAGCCAGACCTGCCCCATAGACTCTATGGGCTGATTCCCATAAGCTGCGATTGACAAATCACTGGGTGTGACGTGTAGGGTCCTCTGACTCCCCAAGGAAGCAGTGAGTCTATCAAAGAGACTCGAGGTAATCAGGGTAGCCTCAGAGGCTGAATCTATCAGGCCCTCACAGAGAAATGCCTGCTGAATTGTACTGCTGAATTGTAACAGGAACAGTGTACCTCTGTCCTTTTGGCTTGAGTTTACCCAGAAAGTACTTGTGCTTCCTGATGGTGTCGAAGGCTGGACCCTCACTGTCCATTGCAGGACTGTCACTCTGTGTCCATGGGGTGGCATCTCCAGCTGGCTGCACCTGTGCAATAGTGACCTGTGGGACAGAAATAAAGTCGGTTAGTCATTCAGTCGCATTAGAAGGGGAAGAGGAGTCAACCAGTTCCTCCTCTGGCTTCTGAGGCTTTGCTTGTGGCTTAGGTGGCGCACTACTAGCAGAAGCCTCCTGTGAGGAGCTGAATGCAATGGTAGCCTTCATCATATCTGTCAACTCGCTTATTCTCTTCTCCAGTTCCAGGTATTTGTCAAAACCGGGCTTTCTCTTCCAGTTCCGGTTCTGTGGAGCGAAACACTGATTCCCAGAGCGCTGCTTAGACCCAGAAGACTGGTTATTCTGGGGTAGCCTGGGAGGATTCTGTGGAACAGAAGGAGAAGAGTTATTTTCTAATGAAAGGGTAGATTTTACAGCACTAACACACTGTTTTGGCTCTCTGGCTTTGCTTGGAGCCCAGACTGTGCTGCCAGTATTGGTTGCTCTCATGGTAGGAACAGATTCCCAAATCCACTCAGCATGTTCTATCACACGTGACAGGGGTTCGTGACGCTTGTCAGACATATAAGGCTTAATAGATGGAAGGAGCAACTGACAGAAAAGATTACGAAACTCCTGATGGTGTTCTATTGTTTCCCAAGAAGGGTCACTCTGGAAGAAGGTCTGCCTAAGTCTGTAAGCAAACTCTCGGGGTGTTTCATTTTCCCTATGAGTCATACTAAATGCTGCCTGCTTTGCAGCGATATCAGGGTATGGCCCATAATGTTTCTTTAGTGCCTGTTCAAAGATGACAATGTCCTTCTTTTCATCGTCTGCCATGGCCCGAATAAATTGCTGACAAGGTACATCAAAGGACCATGGAAGATACAGAACCATGTCCTCCCCCCTGGTAATGTTCAGTGCCCGAAAGGCATCTTTGACTGCAGCTAAATGTTCATTTATGGTAGCATGACCAGTTTTCTCAAAAGGGGTGACCATGCTCCGCAAGGTCTTGATAATTTGTAATTGTGCGACAGAAGCACCTTCATTTATCTGTTTCCCTTGCAGGACACGGGAGCATAGAGAATTTCGCTTGCCTTCAGCTCCCTCTGGTGGTCGCTGCTGGTATAGTTTGCCATCACTAGGGGGACTTCCCACCCCCCTTCCACCGCTCCCTGTATGGGGAGGGGTCGAGAGTAGGGTGTTTCACTCCGCCCTGTTTCTCTCCTGTGCTCATGCGCTGACGGGAGAGAACTGACTCTGTTCTGGAAAAGCTGCCTTCCTACACTGGGCAGGGTTTCCAGTGGCAAACTGCCGTCATCTACCCTCCGGTAATCTGAGAAGCCTAGAGGGATCAAATTATCCCAGTACTCTGTCTCGTTACTATGAGAGGTAGTCACACCGGCCAAATCAAAACAATCAGCTTGCTGGATTTCGAGGTTAACTCTGTATTTCCTGCCCACAATCCTGACGTGCAACAGCTAGCTTTCTTTGGAGACTAGCCGTGCGCTGTCTTGCTGCAATCAGAGCAGTCTCTATCTCATTTAACTGAGCCATCAGAGCTCTCTCTTGTTGCTCATAAAGAGCAGCGAAATCTGTTAGTCTCCTGGTCTGGGCGGCTAGTTCAGTTCTACAAACTGTCAGAAATTGCAATTCCGTTTGATCCAGAGCATTCCGCTTCCTGAGAGTGGAAACCTGATCCAACCAGCCCTCTGTGTGAACCATCGTAAATCAATAGCTGAGACTGTCTGTAAAAACAAACACAGGAATCGCTGCTGAAGAATTACTCTAGTGCAGAGATCCTGTAATGTGGGTTCCAAAGCCGTCTCAACAGACAATGCTCGCTAGCCACAAACCTCAGCATAAACAGCTGCTTTGACCACAATAGGACAATTCAGAAATATTACACAAATTCTGAGAGGCGTAGCACATTCAGAAATACTCATCCCTTGGACGAGACCACCATTATTATGTAGGGTATATTAGTAGCACAAAAATAAGTTAGACTCTCTGTTTGTCCAGGGGAAATAGCTACTACCGCTCCACTGCACTGGCAAGCACACCAGCATCGATGGCTGTGCTGCACCCTGGCTATCAACTGGCATCATCCAAGGTGGGTGTTGAGGCTTCCCCCGATGCATCTGTCGCAGGGTGGGAGGTCTGTGGGAGAGCAAAGGTGGCAGAGGTTAGTGACATGGCTTGCCAGGTTGGCCTATGGGGTAGCACCCAGCCCACTACAGAACCGGCAAGTGGTACATGATCTGCACCGTACCCACCCCATGCAGTACCCAAGATCAGACAGACAGGCATGCCTTGGGTGGATGGAGGCATGGTGGGGACACATACATGGCTGTCATAGTCCCACCTGGGCTATGGGGCAACCCTATTTACTGCCCTGTGTGCCTATGGTGGAGCTGTCAAAGCCTGCGACCCCAGAGACGGCGACCTCCTCCACATATTGCAACACCTACTCCTCAAGTGGGGTGAGGCTGCGCTGCTGCACAGGCAGCAGCCTGTTGCTGCTGGCCCTCTTCTCCTTTTCTGCCTGCTGTACCATGCGCCACTTCTTTTTTATGTCCTCCATGACCCTGTTGTATTGTACCACATTGTCCCTGCGGACAATGTCTCGCCACACTGTCTGCTGGGTGCTCATATCCTCATCTGCGAAGAGGGCAGTGTGCTGCTGCAAGATGAGACCCAGGGCCATAGCCGTCTCAGATGGTGTGAAGTTTGCCTTCCTTGTGCGTTTTGCTGTTGTCGGTGCCTTGTCAGCCATTGTGTAGCAATGTGCTAAGGCAGTGTTCGACTACCCGCTTAGGTCCTCTTACATATACACGGTTAGTACATGCAGCGGTGCCATGCCCCATCCAAAGGCATATGTGGTATCCACATAGACCCCTGGGCGCAGACGTTTCAAAAATCTGCATGACAGCTCACCGCCTTAGGACACCACAGCCACAGAAGGTCAGATGAAATTTAATGTGGACAAGTGCAAAGTTATGCACCTAGGAAAGAACAACCCAAACTATGGTTACATGATGCAAGGTTCCACATTGGGAACCACCATCCAGGAAAAAGATTTAGGCGTCATCGTGGATAATATGTTAAAACCTTCTGCTCAGTGTGCAGCAGCGGCCAAGAGAGCAAATAGAATGCTAGGTATCATAAGGAAAGGAATGGAAAATAAAACAAAGGATATTATAATGCCTTTGTATCGTTTCATGGTGCAACCACACCTTGAATATTGTGTGCAGTTCTGGTCACCGTATCTTAAAAAGGATATAGCGTTATTAGAAAAGGTACAGAGAAGAGCCACCAAAATGGTAAAGGGGATGGAAGGATAGGAAGAGAGGCTAAAAAGGTTAGGCTCTTCAACCTGGAAAAAAGACGGCTGAGGGAAGATAAGATAGAAGTCTATAAATTAATGAATGGAGTGGAATGGGTAAAAGTAGATCGATTGTTTATGTCATCAAAATATAAAAAGACTAGGGGACATGCATTGAAGCTACAGGATAACCTATTTAAGACTAATAATAGAAAATATGCCCCCTAGTTTTTCTATATTTTGATGGCGTAAACAATCGATCTACGTTTATCTGTTCCACTCCATTCATTAATTTATAGACCTCTATCATATCTCCCCTCATCGACATAGTGCCACAGTCGGACAGGGGGTGGCAGACAGTGGTGTCAGATCTGCTTGCAGGGACAGACGGGCAACGCATATGTGGTTTTTGCCACTGGTCTGCCCAGGCCTCTGCGCTGGGGCACAGGAGCTGGGGGGTGGGGCAGGTGTCTGGGGCATCAACACTGGCTGGAAGAGTCCCCTGCAGTTTTATTTATTTATTTAAACGGATTTCTATACCGCCTTTTCCTACAATCAAGGCAGTCTACACAGGAAACAATCAACAAGATACAGTGTCTAGTGTGTGCATGCATTGAGCAGTGAGTGCATGTGTGTGTAGATGGACATTGATTCTTGGTGAGCTATTTATAACGTGGGCTATTTACAATACTATGTACATCAGGACTTTAACACTAAATCATGTCACTAGGGTGGGGTGTTGAGTTGGGGTATTGTCTGTTGCACCGATTATGTGATGTCACCATAGTGCTCTATGAAGAGGGTCGTCTTTAACAGTTTCCTAAAGTCCTTAATGTCTGTTGTTGACTGTAGTTCATCAGGGAGGTCGTTTCAGATTGTTGGTGACGCCTTTGATAATGCTCGTTTTTCGGTGTCCTTGCGTACCTTGCTGATGTCTTTAGGTGTGTTGACACGGTTGGATGTGCCTCTCCACCTCGGTCTTGTGCTGCTGTTGGGTTGTATGAGTGGGTGTAGGCTGAAAGCTGACGACTGTTGCTTGATTTTGAATATGTTTATGATTGTCTTGTATCTGATGCGGGAGCTGATTGGTAGCCAGTGGAGATCTTTTAGGGTAGGTGTGATGTGTTCTTGTCTTGTGGTGCCGGTTATTATGCGAGCTGCTGTGTTTTGGGCTAGTTGCAGTGGCCTGAGTGTCTGTTTTGTTAGGCCAAGATAGATTGGGTTGCAGAAGTCTAGGATTGGGGTTATTAGTGCCTGACAGACTGTGCGGAAGTGTTTCTGAGAGAGATGGGGTTTGAGGCGTCGGACTAGTCTCATCCTGTGGTATGCATTTTTGGTGGTTCTGCTGATGTGGGACTGAAGGTTCAGTTCTTTATCCAGGGTTACTCTGAGGTATTTCACTTCTGGTTGTATGAGTATGGTCGTGTTGTCTATCTTGATGTTGCGAGGAGGGATGAAGTCGGGGTTTCGTGTGATGATTAGAGCCTCGGTCTTGCTGTAGTTTATGTTCAGGTTGTTGTGTTGAAACCAGTTGTTCATGTGCATGAGACATTCTGTCTGTTATCTTGGTCTAGTCTGGGTTGTTGAGGGTGAGTGGTGTGTATAGCATTATGTCTGCATAGATTGTGTATTTTATCCCGTGTTCTTTTATGATGCTGCATATTGGCTGGATGTAAAGGTTAAATAATAGTGCTGATAGGGCAGATCCTTGAGGTACGCCTTGCATGACCTTTATGGGTCGGGATGTGTTGGATCCGATCTTGACCTGTATCTGTCTGTCTGTTAGGTAGGAGTTGGAACCACTTCAGTGTTGCTCCGTGTAATCCGATGTTCTGTAGTCTTGCTAGTAGGGTTCTGTGGTCCACTGTGCCGAATGCTGATGAAATGTCAATGAAGATCATGAGTATTCCTTTCTTTCTGTTGTCTATGAGGTGTAGTATGTCATTAAATAGGTATAGCAGGAGTGTTTCGACTCCGTGGTTGGGGCGAAAACTGTGTTGGTTGAGGTCCAGTTGTACATGGTTGTCGATGTGTTCCTGTAGCTAATGTACCACTTTCTCAATAATCTTTGCCAGTAGAGGGATGCTTGAGATCTGTAGGCTGCTGGGTTGTTCTTGTCAAGTGGTGATTTCTTTGGGATTGGTCTTATTGTGGCGAGTTTTAGCTGGTCAGGCATGATTCCTTGGGTTAGTGAACTGTTCACCATGTTGTGTATGGTGTGGATGAAGTTTGACTTTGTCACCTTAATCCATGTAACTGGGCATGGGTCTGTTGGGGCCGTGCTTGTGTTGAGTGCGGTGATGATGTGTGAGAGCTACTCTGTGGATGGGTTGCTGAATTTGTCCCAAGTTTTCCTTGAGGGGGGTGGCTGGTTTGGTGTTTGTGTCTGTTTTCCGTTGTGTAGCTGAATGGAATTTTTCTTGGATATGGTCTGCGAATGCTTGTGGGTCTATTTGAACTTCGCTCTCGGTTTTCTGTTCCTTGGTGAGGGTTTTCACGATTTCGAAGAGCTCTCTCGGTTTGTTGTTTGATTTGAGTATGATGTTGTTGTGGTATTCTTTCTTCGTTTGGTTGATGAGTTTGTTGTATTCTTTTTGTTTTGTTAAGTATAGTTCCTGATTGTTGGGCGACTTGGTGTGTCTCCATCGCTGTTCTAACTTCCTGAGTTCCTTCTTCTCATTCCATATGGCATTTGAGTACCAGGGTGTGTGATGTGCTTTGGTGCGGTGAGCTTTCTTGGGTCTGAATTCGGTGGCTTTGGCAGCAGCATTGATGATGCTGTTCCAGTTGCTGATTTGCTTGTCTAGATCCTCTTCTTCCGTGTTCAGGTGGGGTAGCATTTCCAGTAGAAATTGGTCCCTGTCGAAGCTTTTAAATCTTCTTTGTGCTGGTGGATTGTCCAGGTTCGCATCGTGGTTTTGCCCTTGTGGCATAATCTTTATTTTGATTATGTGGTGGTCTGACCATGATACAGGTGTGACATTGGGTGTTGATATGCTACCACTGTCCATTAGAAAGTTGGGTGCGAATATGAGGTCTGGTGATGATCCGTGTCGGGGTGTCGATCAGTTGGGTGTATTGTAAGGATCCCATGGCTCATAGGAAGGCTTCTGCATCCTTTGTGTTGGTCGATTTAAGGTTGAAGTCTCCTAATAGTAGCAGGGGTTTGTGATTTGTGTTGATGGCACAGACCTCTTCTAGAATGGAGGCTAGCTCATCTGGTGGCGCATTTGGGGCTCTGTAGGTGAGGCATAGGGCCATCCGTTTGTTTTCCACAGTGATGGTGTTGCATTGGTTTGTGTTTGAGGCACTTCTTGACTTGAGTCTTAGGCTGTTTTTTGCGATGATCAAGACCCCTCCTCTTCGTTGTGCGCGTGGGCAGTTGAATGCTGAGTAGGTGGATGGTACTAATTGATTAAGTAGTACGTTATCGGTGGGGGTGAGCCATGTTTCTGTGATGCACAGTATGTCAGGTCGTTGATCTTCTATGTGCTCTGCTATTGTGTTAATTTTGTTTCATATGGATCTGGCGTTGATAAGCTCTATTGTGATTGTAGCTGGGGTGTTTAGTGGTCTCTGTGCTTTGTTTGAGTTTGTGTGCGTGTTGGACTTGTGCCTGTTTTGCCTCTTGTGCTTGTGTGTCTTGTGTGTGTTCCAGTGTGTATGCTGGGGGTGTGCGTAGAGTAGTGCTGTATGCCATGGAGTGTTTGTAGATTGTGGTTGTTTTCCTGAGGTGGTAGGAGTTGGGTGAGGAGGAGGAAGATGGGCAGTATCAGGGTTGTGTACATGTTTTATCCGTCAGACTTAAGTGGATGTCTGCACTTACTTTGCTATGCTGGTGTTGGGTTTCGTTGTTTCGTTGGTTGTGGTCGCCTGCTGCTGGTGGATTTGTTGCAGCTGTTGGTTGTGGTTGCTTCTGTGGCCGCGCCTAAGGGCCATGCCAAAGGGCCCTCTGGCGAGGCCCTCAGGCGCGGGTGCGCCTGCTGGGCCGCCGCTTTTAAAGGTGCTCCCACTGCTCCGATTGGGCAGGAGCTTCTGAGCGGGACGATGATGTATACTTTAGAGGATCTTAATATGTATACTTTAGGGGCGGTATGATAGCGATATTTAAATACTTCCGTAGCATAAATGCCCAGTAGGGTCTCTTTGAATTGGAGGCAAGCTCTGCTATGAGGGGACATAGGATGAGAGTGAAAGGGGATAGACTCAGGAGTAATATGCGGAAATATTTTTTTATGGAAAAAGTGGTAGATGCGTGGAATAGTCTCCCAGTGGAGGTGGTGGACACGAGGACAGTATCTGAATTCATAAAAGCATGGGACAAACACAGAGGATATCTAAAGGTAAAAAGGGGACTATTGTAGTTGATATTGAAGAATAGACTAGATAGGCCATGTGGTCTTTTTGTGCCGTCATGTTTCTATGTAACCATTCTGTTTGGTGTTTGTTTTTTTTGTGTGCGTGTTAACCGTGCCAATCTCTTTTTGAAGGCTCAAAATGTGACAGGGTCAGTGATAGGGATGGTGAATGGAAAAACCACTGATAGACTACCTTATAGGAACGCCGTTCTCATAGTCTCACAGTAAAGCAATACCTTTTTACAAAATCTTTTCTTTAAACACCATGGGGTGGGGGGATATTCGATGCAATTAACATGGTTAGCAGAGCTGCTAACCACATAAATCATGGTCACTGGGATATTCAGCGGCACTAACATAGTTCATGCTGCTGAATATCCCCAGGTGCCTCTGCTGCACACCCTGATACTAGCCAGCTATCATGGGGACCAGAGCAAGGGTGGCACTGTGGCTTAACTGGGCAGCGGCGATATTTAGCTACTGCCTGGTTACACTACAAATTTAGAACATGTCAGCAGAAAAAGACAACATGGCCTATCTAGTCTGCCCTTCCATATCAAATACTATAGTCCTTTTTTTTCCTTTAGACATCTGTGTTTGTCCCAAGATTTCTTTAATTCAGATACTGTCCTCGTCTCTACTACCTCCAATGAGTGACTATTCCATGCATCTACCACTCTTTCTGTAAAAAAAATATTTCAACAAATTATTCCTGAGTCTAAACCCTTTCACCATCATCCTATGCCCCCTCGTAACAGAGCTTTCAATTGAAAGAGGCTCTCCTCCTGTGCATTTATGCCACGGAGGTATTTAAATGGCTTTATGATATCACCTCTATCCCACCTTACCTCTAATGTATACATTGTGATGTAGCAGACTCTTATGAGGCAATGGAAACTGATAGTGATCCGGTGGAGAGAGCCGGTACTGCAGGGGAATGCAGGATTTTCTCTGATGAAAGGAAAAAATGCAGGGCTAATCAGGAACCACTCCTCACTTCAAGGCAGGTGAAAAGCCAAGTCCCTGATTGGGCACGCCCAAGCAGGAGGCGGGCAGTGCAGCACTCAGCCAGCTCGTTAAAAACCCAGAAACAGTTAAGGAAGCATCGTGACAAGCAAGGAGTTTGGGAAGAAGGACACAAGCACCTGGACGAGGATAGGTCAGATGACCAGGAACAGGAACCGAGAGAGAGAGAACCACTAAGCAGCTGTGATCCAAGAAGGAGCAGACAGGAGTTGGGAGACTCAGGGGCAGAGAAAGATTTCTGGAAGCAGAAGAATTCTAAGGCACTGAGAGACCCAAGGCTGCAGCTCAGGAATTTAAAGGACCCAGAAGAACCTTGGAATAGGAGGCAAAGGGATAAGGAATTACCCTGGAAGAAGCCCAAGCACAAGGTATCTGGTGGGTGTGGCACGGCTAGCAAACTTAACAGTGGAAAGCCAGAAAGAGTGAATTTTAATTGTGAAAGACAGGATAAAGGCAGAAAGTTTGATACCAACTGGTTAAGTCAAGAAAAGCCTGACTGTTTTCCTTTTAACACTCTGAGAGACTCTCTAAATACACCTGAAGCCTTTTACCCTGCACTGCCATGTGGAGATAGGTGGGGGAAGGGAAATGCTTGTACGCTGAAATGTTGTCCAAGTAAAAACACTGATAATTGCCTAGAGATAAGAAATATAAACAAGCATTTACCTGAAGGAGGATTTGCTCAGCCTAGCTCAGAAAATACACAGGCTGAATTACTTCTCACTGAATTCAGAGAGTTTCTTAAAAGCAGAGCAGTTTCTACTCAAAACGTAGCAAAGCCGTTGATCAGCTGGCAAGAAGAAATGCCTTTAATTTCTTTGCCATCTACAGAACAGGAAGTCCCGATGGATTGCTCTACTTGTATGATTCCAAAGGACATTTAACTGATTTGCATGCCAGTGTTGGATGTAAGAAAATAGCAAAGTTACCTCACTGTTGGCTGTGATAAAAGGGCTTATGTGAAGTGAATAAGTGGAAGCATATTCTGTTGAATTCAGGAGCAGTGCTGGTATCAGAGTTTCTGTTACCTTAATGAAAAGGAGATCACATGACAGGGGAATGTGATCAGTAATGGACATTCAGTCAAGCAGTGAAAAAAAGCCTTGTTTAAGTTCAGTTTCTCCATCTTGTTTTGTGCCATATTATTTCGTTAACGTCTGCTGCATTTGAACTGCGTAAGCGGGAAATAAACCTCATAAAAAAAGAAATATTCTTTGCCTTGCCTTATCACTTGAGCACCAACACAACTACAACATTAACCCTCAAGGGCATTCAAGGCCAGCCCCTCCCTTAACCCTCAAGGTCCAGGGAGTGGGTGGGTGGCAACATATTAAGATTTTTAAGTCGGTCCCTATATGATTTATAATAAAGACCACTAACCATCTTAGTAGCCACCCTCTGCACCAACTCTAACCTGTTTATATCCTTTTGAAGTTGTGGCTCCAGAATTGCACACAAGACTCCAAATGAGGTCACAACAGAGATTTATACAGAAGCACACTCACCTCTTTTTTTCTGCAGGCCATTCCTCTCCCTATGCACCCAAGCATCCTTCTGGCTTTTGCTATCACCTTTTCTACCTGTTTAGCCACCTTAAGATCATCAGAAACAATCACACCCAGGTCCCGCTCTTCTTTCATGAACAGAAGTACTTCCTCTCTACATTGTACCCCTCCCTTGGATTTTGCATCCCAAATGCATGACCCTGTTTTTTTAACATTAAATCTCAGCTGCCAAATTCTTGACTATTCTTCAAGCTTAGCTAGATCCCTCCTCATGTTATCTACACCTTCCTGGGTGTCTACTCCAGATTTTGGTATCATCTGCAAAGATGCAAACCTTACCCGACAGCCCTTCTGCAATATCACTAAAAAGATGTTAAACAGAATCGAACCAAGGACATATTCCTGCAGTACACCACTGGTAACATCTTTCTCAGAGTGAGCTCAATTTATTTATAAGTCGCCTGTGCGGAACAGTGTCAAAAGCTTTGTCGGGCCCATACCAATCCAAAAATGCACCCTGTGCCACTTGCACATCTGTCGTACCTCCTCCCCCTCCCAATCAAAGGATTGTCCTTTGCCCCATGCATCTCCCCATCTTCCTCTATATCCAGCTGGCTTTCCCCAGCACTGCCTGCCCTTGCCCAGCTTCTGCTTTTTGTGTTGTCTTGACAGCAGCGACGTCCAATTGAAAAACAAATGTGGGTCTTTCTTACTCTGTATTTGCATGCAGGCTCAATCCCTCCCTCTTCTGACATATGCTCGCGTCAGAGGAGGAAGGGAGCAGACCATCTATTCAAAGGTGGGTCTTTAGAACTCCACGCTTGAATGGCTGGTATGGTCTCTCCCTCTTCTACAACTACTACTACTATTAATCATTTATATAGCGCTACAAGGCATACGCAGTACTTTACAGACATAAAGACGGACCCTGCTCATCAGAGCTTACAATCTAAACAAGACAGACAGTACAATAGATGAGAACAAGGGTACAGTAGAGAAGGGTAATGAGACAAGGAGAACAAAGGATTAAGATCCAAAAGTGGCCTGAAAGATGTGAGTCTTTAGCATGGATATGAAAAGGAGGAGAGAAGAAACCTGACTTAAAGATACAGGTAGTTTGTTCAAGTCATAAGGAGCAGCAAGGTGAAAGGATCGAAGTCTGGAATTAGCTGTTGAAGAGAAGGGCACAGAGAGAAGCAAGCCAGAGGAATAGTGGAGTTCATAAGGAGGGGTGTGAGGAGAGAGGAAAGGTAGTGAGGAGCAATAGAATGAATACACTTATAGGTCAGAAGAATTTTGTATTGGATATGGAAATGGAAGGGGAACAAATGAAGTGATTTGAGAAGAGGGGTTATATGAGTAACATTGGAGCTGGTGGAAGATTAGCAGCACAGCAGAGTGTTGAACGGATTGAAAGGCTTAAAAGGGAGAGAGGAGGCACTGGGTTAAGCTAGAAAGAAGGAAAGAGAAATCCATTTGCATTGGCGTGATATACAGACCTCCATCAAAGGGAAAAGACGTGGACAGAGATTTAATAGAAGACATATGCAGCATTGCCAGGAAAGGGGAAGTGCTACTGATAGGGGATTTAAAAATGCCGGATGTTCGTTGATGCATCCCTACTGCGGTGTCATCTAAAAGTAAGGAGATCCTGGATTCTCTGTAGGGAGAACTATTCAGGCAGCTGGTAACAGAGTCCACACATGAAGAGGCCATACTGGACTTGGTGCTTACCAATGGGGAAAGTGTTTCTGATGTTATAGTGGGAGATCATCTTGCATCCATTGATCACCAGATGGTGTGGTTCAGTATTAGGAATAGGGCTGATAAAATCCATTCAAAAGTGAGGGTCTTAGACTTTAGGAAAACTAACTTTGCGAAAATGGGCCAATACCTCAAGGAGTTGTTAGCGGGATGGGAACAGCTGGGCAAAACTGAAAGGTGATATTTTAAGGGCAACCAACCTTTTTGTTAGAATAGTAAATAAAAGGAAAAGGAGGCTGCCATGGTTTTCAAAAGAGGTAGCTGAAAAGGTGAAGAAAAAGAGGGAGGCCTTCATGAAATACAAGAGATCACAGAGAGAGGAAGAGAAGCATCTATATTTGGAAAAACTTAGAGAGGCTAGTAACGTAGTCAGAAAAGCAAAGGGACAAAAAGAAGAAGTAGCCAGTGCATAAAATGGGAGGATAAGACATTTTTCATATATGTTAGTGAGAGGAGGAAGAGCAAAAGTGGTATTGTCAGACTCAAGAGTGAAGGGGAGGAATATGTAGAAGCTGATGAGGATAAAGCAGAATTGCTTAGTTCCGGTGGTGGCAATGAGCTGAGTAGACGTGCGGTGGTCAGCTCTGGGCACTCTACCCCCAAATTCTGCATATAATACCTGCAATAGTGGCAATCGCCCTCCTAATTATAAAGAGCTCCAGTGCAGGGGTGAAACCAAGAAAGACGAGAGAGCTTAGATACCCAAGAGCAGCTAGATGTCTGCGAAACCACCTAGGCGGGAGAAGACCCGGGTCCCGGATACCAAAATGGCGGAGGGAGCACCGAGGAGCCCGGGAGCGGATGCCAACCAAACGCTGATAGCGGAGGTCAGTGCTGCCGTTGTGCGGGCCCTAGATGAACGTTTCCGCGGACTGGCGGATCAATTGCAAGCTATTCAGCAAAATTTTACTGACCTCACCGCCAGAGTGGAGCAGACAGAAACTCGCATTTCAGGCGTCGAGGATACCCAGAGCTCCTTGGTGGGCCGCGTGAAGGCCCTGGAAGATCTCGTGAAACATCAAGGCGACAAGCTCGACGATATGGAGAACAGAGGTCGCCGAAAAAAACCTCCGCTTCATTGGCATTGCTGAAAATGTGGCGGATGGAGCTCTTCGTAGCTACTTGGTGGCCTGGATTGAGAAGATTTCAGCAGGCAGTGTGGCCGGCCCCATCAAAATAGAACGAGCACACAGATTGGGACCGAGGCGCGACCAGGAGCGCAGGCCCCGCGCGGTAATCGCCCGCTTCCTTGACTTCCACCAGAAGGAGGAGGTCCTGAAGGCTGCCAGGGCTCATCAGCGCTCCATATCGGACCCGGAGAAGATATTGGTGTTCCAGGACTACTCGCAGTTGGTAAGCCAGAGACGTCGGGCATTCTCAGCGGTGTGCTCCCAACTAATCACCAGGGGAGTACGCCTCTCCCTGTTGTATCCCGCGAAGCTGCGAGTCGAGCACCAGGGGCGGATACAGTACATGCAAACTCCGGCGGAGGCCCAAACCTTTTTAGCAGGCCTGGCGGGAACTACCGAAGGGGCCCCCCCCTCCTCGTGAAACCATCAGGAACGCCTAGGAACAGCTCAATTTAAGCTGCCGCGTACGGTGGAGAGACCCGGAGTGAGAGGTTGACTACCGCTGGGTGAGAACGTGGTGAGAGGAGCGTCGCGCAACAATGGCTGGACAATGCTTTATTTTTACCTTGTATTAGTTGGCTTTCTTTCTCTCTTCTCCTCTTTCTTTTTTGTTTTCCTTTCTTCTTGATTTCTCTGTGCAAGATTATTGTGGTGGAGGATAAATATTTAAGGCCCTAAGCTGCAGTGCACAATGCTATATCTGGGAGGGTCGGTTGCTTTCTTTGATGAGCCCTAAGCCAAGTGGTTCTCTAATGGGGAACTTGCCGAGGGAGTGGCTGAAAATCACAGCTTGGTGTCTGCTGGAGGAGAAGGCTCGTGGGCCTCCGGGCACCGGGTCCTCCCGCCCGTCCATTTCCGACGGGGTTCGGGGGACTCCTGGCCTTCGAAGGCTCGAGCTGAGGGCGTGGAGGGATCCCGGGGTTGCTCCTTTAAATTTGCGGGGGGTGCTGTTACTTTCTCCCCCGGGGCTGTGACTCCCTTCACCGGGGGTGTTATGCTTTGTGACAATCGGGGAAGGGGTGACCTGGGGAGGCGATGGGCCCCTCCAGACGCTGACAACATGATTGTTGCAGGCCTGTCGGTAGGGGTAAGTGATAAGGGACATTGATTATATGGATTGGGGGCCTGTGGCTTAGGCTCCAGGGGAGGTGATGTGCTGACCTTTGAGCTTGCGACCAAGGAGGAAGGTTTTACTGGGCCCCAGGGGGTTTGTGCCCTCGGACCCCCTCCCTCAGAGGCGGATAGCGTTAGTGGGTTAACATATCCAGAATCGGTGCTGGGCCTATATGACCAGCGGAGGCGGTGCCAGTTGATGAGGTTCATCGGCCTTACGGGGGGGGGGGAGGAGGGTAGGGGGTTTTAGATGGATCTCTGGAGGGGATTCTTTAGGGGGTAGGCCCAATGCCACAGGAAGTGTGTTTAGCCTCAGGGTTAGGTTAGGCACTGGAGGGAAGGGAGTGAGGGGTGGGGGGGGTGCGGAGCAAGGTAGAGGGGGGAGGCTAGATGGGATAGTGGGAAAACGGGGGGGGAGGGGTCGGGAAGGGAGGGTCGCCATCTCCACCACGCACGGCCGGCTGGATTCGGTTCTCAGGGGGAGGGTCCGAGGAAACCCCAGGCTGGGGGGGTTTCCTAGCAATAATACCCTCAGCAGACGACACGCCCAAGAAGAGCGTCTAGTGTGGTAAAAATTATATCTTGGAATGTTTGTGGCTTGGGCAGCCCCATCAAGAGATATAAAATACTTAAAGCGCTCGCAAGACAGCGATGTGACATTGCGTTACTACAAGAAACCCATCAAACCGCGGAGGAGCATGCCAAGCTTAAGCGAGACTGGGTGGGCCAGGTGTGGGATGTCCCAGCAGTGGGAAAAAAAGGGGGACTTGCCATTTTGGTTCATAAGAAGATACGGTTCACACTAACAAGACAGGTGCTGGATCCACGGGGACGCTTTTTGCTACTGCATGGCATGTTGGAGAATCGGTTGATAATTTTGGGCAACTTATATGGTCCAAATACACCAGATCCTGAATTCTTCCACCGCCTGGCGGCACAGGTAGAACAATTGCCGGAGGTGCCCTTGCTTTTGGGCGGCGATTTCAACGGGGTTTTTGAGGTAGGTCTTGACACCTCGAGAGAAATGGGAACCAGAGAACGACAAAATCTTTCCCGTATGTTGCAAAGGTTTAAGTCTCGGCTGGGCTTAGTGGACCCGTGGCGACTTTTGCACCCCTCGGAAAGGGATTTTACCCATGTATCTCGGGCGCATGGAACTAGCGCCCGCATTGATTACCTGTTGGTTTCGGCGACTCAGTTCGCATCTGTTGAGGACGCGCAGATTGGTCCGTTGGAGATCTCGGATCATGCCATGGTATGGATTGACTGGCACGGGGGGGGAGGCTTGGGCGGGACTCGCTTATGGCGGTTCCCGGTGGAACTTTATAGGGACGTCCCTTTTCGCCAATTTCTAAACCTTCGGTGGCGAGAGTTTGAAGCGAATCACCAGGGCCACCGAGATGACCCGGAACTGATGTGGGAGACGGCCAAGGTAGTCCTCCGGGGGGACATCATTGGCTATGTAGCACGGAAGCGCAGACTACTGGCTGCACAGGTTGTTAGACTCGAACAACAGGTGGCACAAGCGCGGCGTCTCCATGGGCGCACCCCCACCTCCCATAATAGAAAGAAATTATGGGAACTCCAAGTCATGTTAAATGAATTGCTCCATCAACGGGCAAAAAAATCCCTACTGTATTATAAGTATAAGCTGTATTGTTTTGGGGATAAGCCCGGTAAACTGTTGGGGAGATGTCTGAAAGGTCAGTGAGACTCGCGGTTGGTGGCAGCTCTCCGAGATGATCAAGGAAAATTACAAAACAATCGGACGGTGATTAGTGCCCTCTTTAGAGATTTCTTTCAACATCTCTATACCGCGGAGGAGACTGCCACTACTAGCATGGAAAACTACCTACGGCGACTAGATTTGCCCAAGCTGACCGAGGAGCAACGTGTTGATTTGGGGCAACCCATTACCTTACAGGAGGTACAGCAGGTGATTTCGGCCGCGAACTGTTATAAAGCCCCAGGTCCCGATGGATATGGGGTTGAATTTTATAAGATACTGTCGGCGGGGGTGAGTCCCCTCCTAGTGGAAACGTTTCAGCGACGGGCAGTGGGGGGCGGTCCACGCTGGGGGGGCAATCAGGCATACATCACCCTGATCCCCAAGCCAGGGAAGGACCCGCTGAGGGCCTCCTCCTATCGGCCGATCTCCCTGTTGAACTTCGATATGAAGTTGCAGGCAAAGATTTTGGCGGAACGGTTGGCGGTCCTGCTAGGTGCTTTAGTTCACGAGTCACAGGTTGGATTTGTCCGGGGGCGCTTCGCGGTGCGCAACTTACGTAAAATCTTAACGTCTATTGAGTGGGTGCAGCAGCACCAGCTAACTTCTCTCTTGGTGAGCTTTGACGCCGAAAAAGCGTTTGACAGAGTTAGCTGGCAATATCTTCATTACCTGTTGCCGCTCTACGGCTTGGGGACTCCTTTTTGTGAGATGGTGCAGAGCCTCTATGTGCAGCCGACTGCCCGGGTGTTATGTAATGGGGTTTTATCCGACGAGTTTTCTCTCTCCCGTGGGACCAGACAAGGGTGCCCGTTGTCACCTTTGTTATTCGTATTGGCTCTGGACCCCTTAATTCGTAGCATAGAAGCCGACAGGGGCATAAGGGGGGTGGTGGTTGGGGCCCATGAGTTCAAACTCTCCGCCTTTGCGGATGACATGCTGGTCCACTTGCTTGCCCCCAAGGAGTCGCTGGAGCGGCTACTGAGGGAATTTGAGGCCTATGGCAGCTTTGCGGGGCTCCGCATCAATGAAGATAAATCAGAGGCCCTAGATATGTCGGGGCAACTTCGGGACAGCTGGCCAGGGGAATTTCCTCTAAAATGGGCGGGTCAGACTTTTGTATATCTAGGCATCGTTTTGACACGTCTGCCGCAAGATTTATATTACACTAACTTTGAGAAAATTTTGACTGGGATCCGCCACCAGATGCGAGCCTGGACTCCCTTGCCACTGTCCCTGTTGGGGAGAGTGGCAGCGGTCAAAATGGTGATTCTACCCCGAATTCTGTATTGGATGCAGACGTTGCCGGTTTGGCTGTATCGCCGCGACCTCCTGCGCGTGGAAAGGGAGATTCAGAGGTTTCTATGGAGGGGAGCTAGGGCTCGTATCCCGATGAAGCGTATGATTGGGCCTTGGCGGGGTGGGGGTATTGGGCTGCCGGACTTGTGGCTGTACGCCTTGGCATGCCAGGCACGCCATGTTGGTGACTGGCTGGGCGAGACGGACTTCTATACACCGAGACATCTGGAGATGGCGGCGGTGGCCCCACTTTCCCTGTTGGGTGTTCTACATGCGGAGAGTTCCCAACTGCCTACCCGTGTTAAGCGCAGTGTGATGATGACATCCGCGCGACGCACGTGGCAACAATTGAACGGTTATTGGAATCGGAACTGGAGGAACTCGAGTTGGCTTCCCTTAGGGGGTAATGTGAATTTTACACCCGGCTCTGAGTCCAGCGGGTTCCAGTCTTGGAGGGCAAAGGGGATCCGGCTGGTGGGCCACGTTGTGGGATTGTCTGGTGCCTGTAAATCGTTTTCGGAATTGAGTGTTGAATATGAATTGGAGCCCCGCCACTTTTTCGCATATCTCCAACTCTCTCATTATGTGACCTCGTTGCCCAGAGAGGGCCTTGAAGCGGACCGCTCAGCGCAGATTATTGAATTTTTTGGTCTCGGGGGAGACTCCCCTCCTTCGATATCGGGTTTGAAGACCCGACTGGATTGTTTTCGGGTACTGCCAGATTACGGACGTGTTGAGCAGGCCTGGGCAAGGGAAATGGGGCGGGAGGTCCCGGTCGGGTCCATTCAGAAGGCCTTGGCACAAATTCCTTTACTGGTGGAAGGGGCACGGTGGAGGGAACTTCAGTATAAAGCCTTAACCCGCATACATTTTTCCCCCCGACGGGCCCTACGGAGCCATGTCACTCAAGACGGGTCATGCCTTCGATGTTCCGAACCTCTGGCGGACTTAGCCCACATGTGGTGGACATGTGGGCGCCTCCGCCCCTATTGGGCACGTATTAGTAATTGTATAGCGAGGTTGCTGCAACAGCGTTTCCCATGGACGGGGTCTTTGGTACTTTTGGATCAGCTGCACCTGTCTTGTCCCAGTGGGCGAGGGGCGCGACTCCTCGTGCGCAAAGCGTGCTTGGTGGGGAAGGGCCCAATTCTTCGTAGATGGCGAGAGCGGCTCCCGCCGACCTTCTTGGAGTGGCGCAATAGTTTTCACCAATTGATGCTGGCAGAACGTTGGAGAGCACGGAGCCATGTTAAACGATGGGCTACTTTTATGCTAATCTGGGAACCCTATATTCAGAACTTGGAGCCCCGCTGCCGAAATGAAATAGTTAACGTAGGTCTCTAGAATATTAGAGCGTACTGGCGGCGCCTGTGGGGATGAAGCGGGCGACTCTTCCTCCTGGGAGCGAGCCTGGCTGGTGTGCGGTGGATGGAGATGGCGAGGGGTTGGGGAAGGTGGGGAGGGAGGGGTGGGTGTTTTTCTTCTTCCTTTATGTTTAGTGGGGGGGTATAGGGGAAGCAAATAAAAGTATAAAACACTGGTTTCCTCATAAGGCACGGTTTGTTTGCTGTCTTTGACAATTACATATGTAATTCACCCTGCGGCAGGGATAAGAGCACACCCTGCCGGGGGTTCTTTGCCTGATACTGTGTTTATTGTTATTTGTTGATGATCTATAAATAAAGTTTTCAAAAAAAAAAAAAGCAGAATTGCTTAACAAATATTTCTGCTCTGTGCTCACAGATGAAGGGCCAAGAGCAGGACCTCAGACAGCACCCACAAACAGGAACAAAAACGAGGGCATCTCAAACGATTTTTCAGAGGACTGTGTTTCTGAGGAACTAGCTAAACTAAAAGTGAACAAAGTGATGAGACCAGATGGGATACATCCAAGAATACTGAAGGAACTTGGGGACATCCTAGCAGCTCAACTGACTGACCTTTTCAGTGCCTCTTTGGAGTTAGCGGTGGTGCAAGAGGACTGGAGAGAGGCACATACACAAAAACAGAAGTAAGAATGTGATTGAAAACTACAGGCCGGTTAGTTTAACCTCGGTGATGATGAGTAAATTATTGGAAACGCTGCTGAAAGAGAAAATAGTGAGATTTTTGGAGTCCAACAGATTGCAGGATCCGAGGCAGCATGGATTCACTAGGGACAGGTCTTTTCAGACAAATCTGATTGATTTCTTTGACTGGGTGACCAGAGAGTTGGACTGAGGGAGAGCCTTAGATATGAATATTTAGATTTCAGTAAAGCATTTGACAATGTTCTGCACAGGCGACTTATAAACAAACTAAGCACTCTTGGGATGGACCGTAACCAGTGCCGTGCCGCAGGGATCTGTCCTTGGTCTGATTCTTTTTAACATCTTTGTTAGTGATATTGCATAAGGGCTGTCGGGGAAGGTTTGCCTCTTTGTGGATGATACCAAAATCTGCAACAGAGTAGACCCCCAGGAAGGTGTAGATAACATGAGGAGGGATCTAGCTAAGCTTGAAGAATGGTCGAGAATTTGGCAGCTGAGACTTAATGCTAAAAAATGTAGGGTCATGCATTAGGGCTGCAACAATCCAAGGAAGCGGTAAAGTATAGGGGTGACGTACTTCTGTCCACCAAAGAAGAACGGGACCTAGGCGTGATTGTGTCTGACATTCTCAAAGTAACTAAACAGATAGAGATGGCCACTGCGAAAGCTAGAAGGATGCTTGGGTGCATAGGGAGAGGAATGGCCAGCAGAAGAAAGGTAGTGATAGTGCCTTTGTATAAGTCTTTGGTGAAACTTCATTTGGAGTATTGTGTGCAATTCTGGAGACCGCACCTTCATTAGTATATAAACAGGGTGGAGTCGGTACAGAGGGTGGCTACTAAAATGGTTAATGGTCTTCGTTATAAAGCATATGAGGACAGACTTAAGGACCTTAATATGTATTCTTTAGAGCAGGGGTCACCAACCTCCAGAGGGCCGCGGGCCGCACAGCCGACTACCGGGAGCCTCGCGGGCCGCACCCCCCTTCTCCCCGCCCCCGCGAAAAAAAACAACAAACGCAAAATTATGAAAACAATGGCTGATCACCTTTATTGAATTTAATGAGATGGCTGATGATTCATGCTAGCAGACAAACGCTTAAAGTCTGGCTTCACAGATGACACTGACAGGAGAAAGGACTCTTGCAGGTGGTCGTCGGTGAGCTGCGAGCGCGTGGATGACTTTATCGATTTCATTCGGCTGAACAGCTGTTCGCAGCAGTAGGTTGAGCCGAAGAGAGCAGCGACCTTGCGTGCGTTGGCGGCCATGGACGGGTGGGTGGCCGCCTGTGTCTTCCAAAATGCGACAGGGCCCATAGCCATGAAGCGCGACTTCTGTGCGTCGTCACACTGCAGTTCGATCAAGTCCATTTGAAGGTCAGAGGGCACGTCGGTGGGGTTCATCTCGAAGGGGGCACTGAAGAGGGCAAAGTCTTGCGAGTGCTTGGTGAAGTCTTGGAAATGAGCCTCAAATTCTGTCTTGAGATGACGGATGGTGGATGCGTAACGGCGAGCAGCAGCAGCCGAAGGCGTCAGTGCAGCGAGCTGCGCAAAGTGTGCGAAGTTGCGTGCTTGCAGCTGCTTTTCCCACAGCATTAGCTTCACTTGAAAGGCCTTGACCTTGGCGACCATGTCTGAGACGAGGAGTTCTTTGCCTTGCAGTTGGGTGTTGAGCTGATTCATGTGAGCTGTCAGGTCGACAAGGAACGCTAAATCCTGGCACCACTGAGGATCGCGCAGCTGCGGGAAGTCGAATCCCTTGGCTTCGAGGAAAGATGCCAGCTCCTCTCTCAGCTCGTAGGCACGCTCAAGCATCTTCCCACGGCTGAGCCAACGCACCTCGCAGTAGTACAGCAGATCGCCATACTGTGCGTCAGCCTCTGTGAGCAAGTCCTTGAACTGGCGATGATTCAATGCATGCGACAGCACCAAGTTCACAGCCTTCACAATGACCGACATGACCTCAGCGATGGTTGCAGACTTGGCACAAAGGGCTTCTTGGTGGACAATGCAGTGCAATGTCTTGATATCCTGTTTGTGGCCGAGGTCGCGCACGTGCTTCACAAGAAGCGAGGCAAAGCCGTTCTTCTTCCCCAACATGGTAGGGGCGCCGTCAGTGGTGACACCACACAGACGCGACAAGTCAAGTTCAAAGTCCTTGATCCAGGAGAGCACAGCTGCCAACACATCAGCGCCAGTGGTGGTTCCGCTCATCGGCACAAGCTGAGCGAACTCCTCGATGACGTCGAAGGAGTCTGTGACGCCACGGAAGTAGATCGCCAGCTGAGCGATATCCTTCACATCTGTCGACTCATCCAAGGCAATCGCGAAGTGCTGACAGTCACGGAAGCGCTGCTTCAAGGTGCCCAAGACGTCGTCCTTCATATCTTCGACGCGGCGAGTGAGGGTCGGAGCAGACAGGCTGACCTTCTCGAAGACCGCCTTCTTCTCAGGGCACACTTCGTCGGCGATGGCGAGTACACAGTCCTTTACGAATTCACCGTCGGTGAAGGGCTTGAGACGAGTTGCGGCGAGGTAGGCAACGCGGTAGCTAGCTGTGGTGTTGCTGGCGGCTGCAGTCTGGGCGGCTGTCACGCTCTTCACAAAGAGAGCGGACTGGCGTTGGAGCGCAGACGACACGCGGGTAAACTCTGCTTCTTCTTGACTGCATCCATCTTGGCGTACTCTGGGTGGACGGACTCGAAGTGGCGCTTCACATTGTAGTCCTTCAGAATGCCAACGGTCTTCTGACAGATGACACACAGCGCACGATCCTTGTGCAGCGTGAAGAAGAGCTTGTTCCACTCAGGGATGAAGCTGCGGTTCTCATCGCTGAGCTTGCGCTTCTTGTTCATGGGGGAAGCCATGGGGAAAAAAGAGAACAGGAATTCTATCGATAGCTGCAAAAACATAATCAAAGTTTAAGCCTTATTGCTGATTGGTCCTCTAATTTATTTATTTATTTTATTTATTTATTTAATTTATTTAACTGTATTTATATCCCGCTTTTCACCGGGTCAAAGCGGTGTAACACATAACAAGGGAGGTGGTGGTGGTTTGTGGGGTCAGTGGTGCAGGTTGGTGTGCAAGGTGAGTGTGTGTGCTTGTGTGCATGGTTGTGTGCATGATTGTGGGTGCTCGTGGGTTGAGCTGTTGTGGTGTCTGGGCAGAGGGGTTGCAGGGTTTGGCTGAGTGGGGGTGGAGAATTAGGAGGGGTGTTAGGAGATAGATGGGGGCTAGGAGTGGTGGCATGCTGTGTGTTGTTGTGTCAGCACCTCTTCTCCGCCTTTGGAGCCCTTTGTTTCTCCCTTATCCCTTCCCCCAGTTGGGAAAGAAGTACAATAAGTAGGACACAGTCAGTAAGCGCATTCATTACAGTACAATGCCAGAGAAAAAACACTAAGTGACCCTGTTACTAAAGCCTGCTAAGCAGTTAACAAATTACAGCACTTTTACAATCAAAAATGTACAAAGCACAATACAGCTGTTCTTCAGCCAACTTTTGAATCTCTTCTGTGAGCATTCCTGAGGTCCAGGGACAGGTAATTCCAGAGTAGGGGCAATCACACTAAAACAAGACTTACAGATGCCTTCTAAGCAATTTGGCAAATGTGACGCAATAATTGTGAAGAACAGAGGCGCACAGGAGACAAAAAGGTCAGCAAGGAAGAATCGGAGACAGGAATATTAGACCCAATGGGTGTTAAGTATCTTGAACTGAATCCTTAGACATCGACTTATGGAAGTGTCCCATGGCTTAGTGCCCTGACATATCAGCAGAAGTGCTACACGCAACGCAAAACCCTTCACGGCCTGCCCACCTGGCCAAACAATGCCATCAGCCACAAACTTGCAGCACAGGAAGCGCCGATATCTGATCAAAGCCCTGAATCAACTCTGCAGAAGCCATACAGTGCCAACAAGGACAAAGACCCCCCCACTTGCAATAGGCAAAACTGCACCATGTGGCGCACCTACCTTAAGATACTCTTTACACTCGTGCTCCTGGGCCTCTCCTCACTAGGGCTACGAACAAATGCTGCCACTGCTTGTCACCCCTGCTTGATTCCTATCATCCTCACTGCTGGTGATCATGACACTGACCAGGGGTGTAGCATCAATAGTGCATAGTGGTGTAATGCACTACCAACTGCAATGAAAGCCAAGCTGTGCACCGCCAATCAAATGCCCTGCTGATGTCACCCTTCTGTTTACTTCCCTTTACCTTTTCAGGCAGACACAGAGACCCTTTTTTGCACGTTTGGCTGAAGGGGGCTCTCAGGCAAAGGAGATCCGAGACATGGTATGACCGGCTCATTATCAGAGATACCTGGAACTATTGGCTGCAAGGTGGGGGACAGATGGGATGGAGAAGGTGTCACTGGCGAACTTGCAAGTTGCATTTCTTAAATGCAGCTCTATCTCGAAATGGGTCTATCTACACTCGAGACAGGAGATGATATGCTAAAAGAAATTAGATGAAAATGGCAGATTTCAATTACCTCGGAATGCGCCAAACCTCCGCCTGTAATGTCAGGAGCGCGGGGCCGCGGGAAGTCGGAGGGAGCCGGTTAATGAAGAGTGACCAATCAGAGGGCGCCTGGCGTCAACGAGCCGCCTCCATAGGTCCAATCGGCGCGGTTTGTGTCTGATGATCTGCAGTGTGTGGCGGGCCGCACGCTATGTTAACAGTGGTAGAGCCTCGCGGGCCGCACGAAGGGACCTCGTGGGCCGCATGCGGCCCGCGGGCCGCAGGTTGGTGACCCCTGCTTTAGAGGAAAGGCGGGATAGAGGTGATATGACTGAGATGTTTAAATACCTCCATGGCATAAATGCACAGCAGGAGAGCCTCATAGGATGAGGGTGAAAGGGGATAGACTCAGGAGTAATATGCGTAAATATTTCTTTATGGAAGGAGTGGTAGATATGTGGAATAGTCTCCCAGTGGAGGTGGTAGAGATGAGTACAATATCTAAATTCAAAAAAGCATGGGGCAGACACCGAGGCTCTCTAAAAGAAAAAAGGGGCTCTTGTAGTGGGCGATATAGAAGGGCAGACTAGATAGGCCATGTGGTCTTTTTCTTTCGTCATGTGTCTATATTTTTTTATTTCTATGAGGGGAAAAAGATAACTCAGATGGAGACTAGCAAGGTGGACGTTGCAATAGTCGAGGCCAGAAGTGACTAATGATTGGAGAAGAGCCTTAGTAGTATGTTCAGAGAGGAAGGGATGAATTTTCTTAATGTTGTAGAGAAAGAAATAACAGGTTTTTGCTATCTGTTGGATATGTGAGGAGAAGGAGAGAGAGGAGTCGAAGATGACTCCAAGGTTGCGGGCTGAGAACATAAGAACATAAGATATGCCATACTGGGTCAGACCAAGGTTCATCAAGCCCAGTATCCTGTTTCCAACAGTGGCCAATCTAGGTCATAAGTACCTAGCAGTCTCCCTAAAAGGCAAAGATTCCTCAGTGCTTGTATTGGGTCAAGCAGTGATATCCTGGGTCCCTTTTAATAATGGTTTATGGACCTTTCCTCCAGGAACTTGTCCAAACCTTTTTTAAACCCAGCTACACTAGCAGCTTTTACTACATCCTCGGGTAACAAATTCCAGAGTTTGATTACACGTTGAGTTAAAAAATATTTTCTTTTATTAGTCTTAAATAGGTTACCCTGTAGCTTAATTGCATGTCCCCTAGTCTTTTTATGTTCTGACAATGTAAACAATCGATCTACGTTTACCCGTTCCACTCCATTCATTAATTTATAGACCTCTATCATATCTCCCCTCAGCTGTCTCTTTTCCAGGTTGAAGAGCCCCAACCATCTTAGCCTCTCTTCATAGGAGTATCCTTCCATCCCCTTTACCATTTTGGTGGCTCTTCTCTGGACCTTTTCTAATAACGCTATATCCTTTTTAAGCTACGGCGACCAGAATTGCACACAATATTCAAGGTGCAGTCGTACCATGGTACGATACAGAGGCATTATAATATCTTTTGTTTTATTTTCCATTCCTTTCCTTATGATACCTAGCATTTTATTTGCTCTCTTTGCCGCCGCTGCACACTGGGTGGAGGGTTTCAACATGTTATCCACAATGACGCTTAAATCTTTTTCCTGGGTAGTGGTTCCCAATGTGTAACCATAGTTTGGGTTGTTCTCTCCTAGGTGCATAACTTTGCACTTGTCCACATTAAATTTAATCTGCCATTTGGATGCCCAGCCTTCCAATTTATCAAGATCCTCTTGCAATTTTCCATAATCCTCTTGGGTTTTAACAACTTTAAATAGTTTTGTGTCATCTGCAAATTTGATAACCTCACTCGTTATTCCCTTTTCCAGGTCATTTATGAATATGTCAAAAAGCAGCGGACCCAGCACAGATCCCTGGGGTACTCCACTATTCACCTTTTTCCATTGGAAAAATTGGCCATTTAGCCTTACCCTCTGCTTTCTATCTTTTAACCAGTTCCTGATCCATAATAGTACACTGCCTCCTATCCCATGACTTTTTAGTTTTGCCAAAGGTTTCTGATGAGGGACCTTTTCAGAGGCTTTCTGAAAGTCCAGATACACTGTATCACCCGACTCACCTTTGTCTACCTGTTTATTCACACCTTCAAAAAAAACATAACAGATTAGAAAGACAAGATCTTCCTTGTCTAAAGCCATGTTGGCTGTCTCTCATTAAGCCATGACTATCTACATGAATAATTTTGTTCTTTTTAATGGTTTCTACCATTTTTCCCAGTACTGACATCAGGCTCACCGGTCTGTAGTTTCCCGAATCACCCCTGGAACCCTTTTTAAAAATTGGTGTTACTTTAGCGATCCTCCAATCTTCAGGTTTTACAGATGATTTTAATGATAGTTCACAGATTACTAATAGCAGGTCGGCAATCTCATATTTCAGTTCTTTCAACACCCTTGGATGTATACCATCCGGTCCAGGTGATTTGCTACTCTTCAGTTTATCAAATAGTTGTAATACATCTTCCTGGTGTATCGATATTTCTTTCAATTCCTCTGCAGTATCACCTTTAAATACCACTTCAATCATGGGTAACATCCCTTTCTCCAGGACCAAGCAGGAAGTCAGTCCTCACATATGCCGGGAGTCTCCACCCCCTCTCCAGCTCCCGCCCAATCCGGGCGGTGGGAGCCCGAAGGAAGAAGCAGCTGCCGGGGATAAAAGCGGCGTCCCTGCCTGCAGAGATGCCGCTGCCGGGAGTCTCCACCCCCTCTCCAGCTCCCGCCCAATCCGGGCGGTGGGAGCCCGAAAGAAGAAGCAGCTGCCGGGGATAAAAGCGGCGTCCCTGCCTGCAGAGACGCCGCTGCCGGGAGTCTCCACCCCCTCTCCAGCTCCCGCCCAATCCGGGCGGTGGGAGCCCGAAAGAAGAAGCAGCTGCCGGGGATAAAAGCGGCGTCCCTGCCTGCAGAGACGCCGCTGCCGGGAGTCTCCACCCCCTCTCCAGCTCCCGCCCAATCCGGGCGGTGGGAGCCCGAAAGAAGAAGCAGCTGCCGGGGATAAAAGCGGCGTCCCTGCCTGCAGAGACGCCGCTGCCGGGAGTCTCCACCCCCTCTCCAGCTCCCGCCCAATCCGGGCGGTGGGAGCCCGAAAGAAGAAGCAGCTGGCGGGGATAAAAGCGGCGTCCCTGCAGGGCGCGCCCGCGCCTGGCGGGCCCGCGCCTGAGGGCCTCGACAGAGGGCCCTTTGGCGTGGCCCTTTGGCGTGGCCCTTTGGCGTGGCCCTTAGGCGCGGCACGGAGGCGAAAAGAAGGAAATATCCCAGGAATTCAGCAGCACCGACTGCATACCAACGGATCCCGACAGAGGAGCAGACCGTGGAGGACAGCAAAACCGCAAGTAAACCTCTCACAGAACATAATACATCACACACTACCAAACGCCCTCTTCGACAACACACTCCATAAAAGCTCCGGCCTCCCCACTCCATAAAAGCTCCGCCTCCCCCCCACGGAACAGGCCCCCGCACCAAGGCGACCGCCACAGACCCGGCTCCACATCCTCGGGACAGGCTCCCTCCACGGGACAGGCTCCCGCACCGCGACAGATCCAGCTTCACAGCCACGGGACAGGCCCCCGCACCAAGGCGACCGCCACAGATCCAGCTCCACATCCACGGGACAGGCTCCCTCCACGGGACAGGCTCCTGCACCAAGGCGACCGCCACAGATCCAGCTCCACATCCACGGGACAGGCTCCCTCCACAGGACAGGCTCCTGCACCTAGGCGACCGCCACAGATCCAGCTCCACATCCACGGGACAGGCTCCCGCACCAAGGCGACCGCCACAGATCCAGCTCCACATCCACAGGACAGGCTCCCGCACCGCCACAGATCCAGTTCCACATCCACGGGACAGGCTCCCTCCACGGGACAGGCTCCCGCACCAAGGCGACCGCCACAGATCCAGCTCCACATCCACAGGACAGGCTCCCGCACCGCCACAGATCCAGCTCCACTTCCACGGGACAGGCTCCCTCCACGGGACAGGCTCCCGCACCGCGACAGATCCAGCTTCACATCCACGAGACAGGCCCCCGCACCAAGGCGACCGCCACAGATCCAGCTCCACATCCACGGGACAGGCTCCCTCCACGGGACAGGCTCCTGCACCAAGGCGACCGCCACAGATCCAGCTCCACATCCACGGGACAGGCTCCCTCCACAGGACAGGCTCCTGCACCTAGGCGACCGCCACAGATCCAGCTCCACATCCACGGGACAGGCTCCCTCCATGGGACAGGCTCCCGCACCAAGGCGACCGCCACAGATCCAGCTCCACATCCACAGGACAGGCTCCCGCACCGCCACAGATCCAGCTCCACTTCCACGGAACAGGCTCCCTCCACGGGACAGGCTCCCGCACCGCGACAGATCCAGCTTCACATCCACGAGACAGGCCCCCGCACCAAGGCGACCGCCACGGGACAGGCTCCCTCCACAGGACAGGCTCCTGCACCAAGGCGACCGCCACAGATCCAGCTCCACATCCACGGGACAGGCTCCCGCACCAAGGCGACCGCCACAGATCCAGCTCCACATCCACAGGACAGGCTCCCGCACCGCCACAGATCCAGCTCCACATCCACGGGACAGGCTCCCTCCACGGGACAGGCTCCCGCACCAAGGCGACCGCCACAGATCCAGCTCCACATCCACAGGACAGGCTCCCGCACCGCCACAGATCCAGCTCCACTTCCACGGGACAGGCTCCCTCCACGGGACAGGCTCCCGCACCGCGACAGATCCAGCTTCACATCCACGAGACAGGCCCCCGCACCAAGGCGACCGCCACAGATCCAGCTCCACATCCACGGGACAGGCTCCCTCCACGGGACAGGCTCCTGCACCAAGGCGACCGCCACAGATCCAGCTCCACATCCACGGGACAGGCTCCCTCCACAGGACAGGCTCCTGCACCAAGGCGACCGCCACAGATCCAGCTCCACATCCACAGGACAGGCTCCCGCACCGCCACAGATCCAGCTCCACATCCACGGGACAGGCTCCCTCCACGGGACAGGCTCCCGCACCGCAACAGATCCAGCTCCACATCCCCGGGACAAGCTCCCGCAACAAGTACAGCTCTCCCCAAAAGCAAACAACAGACGAAAACCTAAGGAGACAGGCGTCACCCTATCAGAACATCACAAACTACCAACATGCACACCACATACTTCCTCCCTCTATACCTTCTAGTCACACAACTCCTCCCACCGACCACACACCTCCACTACCCCCAAACAAACACACCATGGTACCCCCCAACTGCACTGCCATATCTCGGTCCACAACACACACACAAAGAGACACTCGCAACCTCCCAAGCAAAGAGACCAAACAGACACAAATCAAACCCCAACACCGGCTCAAAGGAAGCACATGCAGCAACAACCTCTTCCACAAAGACAACAACAATTGAGCTCATAAACGCCAGATCCGTCTGCAACAAGATACACACTCTGGTAGACCACATAGATGAGCGACAGCCCGACATAATATGCATCACAGAGACATGGCTCAACCCTACCGACAGTGTACTACTCAACCAACTAGTACCGAACAACTACTCAGCATACAACTGCCCACGCACCCACAAGCGTGGAGGAGGAGTCCTAATAATAGCAAAAACAGAACTCAAGTTCAAGACACAGAACCTCACAGATACACAGCAGTGTAACACAATTAGCATCAAGAACAAGAATATTGCAATCTGCCTAACCTACAGAGCACCCCGTGCTCCACCCGACGAACTAGCCTTCACACTCGAAGAAGCCTGTACCATAACAACAAACAACAAACCAGCACTACTAATCGGAGACTTCAACCTTAAGTCCGCCAATACAAAAGATGCAGAGGCCTTCCTTCAGGCAATGACCTCACTTCAATTCACACAGATAGTCAATGCACCAACACACAGACTTGGATCATCCCCAGACCTCATCTTCGCATCAAACTACCTAACTTCAAGAGACCTAATCTCTACACCCACCATCACCCCAGTACCATGGTCTGACCATTACTTAATCGAGACGAAACTGCAATCACAAGAAGACCGGACAAGCGAAAGAGCGAACACCCCACACACACAAAGACGATTCAAGTCCTTTGACAAGGACGAATTCATACAGGACACAATACAACACTTGAACATTGACTCAGAGGACCTGGAGGAACAAGTTTCCAACTGGAACAGCGTTCTAGCTAACGCCGCCAAACCATCCGTTGACAGGACCAAGAATCAACACCACAACAAGAGACAAAACAAACCATGGTACTCAGCAAAAATACGACAGGAAAAGAGGGAGCTCAGGAAAATTGAACGGAGATGGAGAAAAAACAAAACTACTTCCGACCAACATCTTTACCTAACAAAGCAAAAACAATACAATGAACACATCAACCAATCAAAGAGAGAATTCCACACAAACCTGATAAATTCTTCCATCAACAAACCCAGAGAACTTTTCGAAATAGTAAAAACCCTGACAAAAGAGCAAGCAGCAGAAAGAGAAATACAAGTGGATCCACAGAAATTCGCCGACCACATCAAAGACAAATTTCACTCCACAGAGCGCACAACACCCAGTGGAACCACCAGAACGAACGTACACCCCAAAACCTGGGGCACATTCTACTCACCCTCAAAAGAACAGATATCCCACATCATCTCCACAATCAACACAAGCACTGCTCCTACAGACCCTTGCCCAGTGTCATGGGTCAAAGCCACCAAATCAAGCCTCATACCAACCATTCATAAAATGGTACACAACTCACTCACTCAAGGACTCATGCCACAGCAATTAAAGCTTGCCTCAGTAAGACCAATCACAAAGAAAACTACTCTCGACAAAAAGGACCCAGCAGCATACCGACCAATCTCCAGCATACCCTTCCTCGCAAAAATAATCGAAAAGACGGTTCAACTACAACTTCAGGAACACATTGACGAACACGGAACTCTCGACGACAACCAACACGGATTTCGTCCCAACCATGGAGTTGAAACCCTACTGATCTACCTCTTCGACAGCATCATAAGAATAATTGACAACACCAGGAATGGAATTATAATGATCTTCATCGACATCTCCTCAGCTTTCGACACAGTTGACCACAATATGCTCCTGGAGAGACTAAAGAACACTGGTATACACGGTACCACTCTGAAATGGTTCCACTCGTACCTAACCGAAAGACAGCTACAGGTCAAGGTGGGACATGACACCTCCCGACCCATAAACGTACAACAAGGAGTACCGCAAGGATCCGCACTCTCAGCACTCCTTTTTAACATCTACATCCAACCAATATGCAACATTATGAAAGAGAACAACATCCAATACACAATATACGCAGACGACATCATGGTATACTCCCCGATATCAATCGACAACCCGGACTTCTCTAAGATAACAGACTGCCTTACCCAAATGGCGAAGTGGTGCCAAAACAACAACCTCGCAATAAACTACAACAAGACCGAAGCTTTAATCATCACTCGGAACCAAAGCTTCATACACCCACCAAACATAAAGATACAAAGCACCACGATACCGATAAGATCAGAGGTGAGATACCTTGGGGTTACTCTGGACAGTAAACTCAACCTCAAACCACACATAGACAAAACAATACAAAAGGCCTACTACAGGATGCGAATCATCAGGAGACTGAAACCACTCCTCGCTCCAGAACACTTCCGTACCGTCTGTCAAGCACTGATAACCCCAATACTGGACTTCTGCAATCCGATATACCTTGGACTACCAAAACAAGCTCTCAAACCACTCCAGCTGGCACAAAACACTGCAGCTCGAATCATATCCGGAGCCGCTAGGCAGGAGCACATCACACCTACATTAAAGGACTTACACTGGCTCCCAATCAGTGCTCGCATCAGATACAAGACCATCATAAACCTATTTAAGATAAAAGAGCACACATCAGCCAACAGCCTCCACACGCTCATACAACCGGAAACCAGCGCACGTCCTAGAAGAAGTCAAACACGCAACCGAGTCAGCACCCCAAATGAATACAAGCACACACGCAAGGACACAACAGACAGAGCTCTCTCCATGGCTGCTCCAACAATATGGAACAATCTACCGGACGATCTAAGGGCAACTCCAGACCTCAAAGACTTCAGAAAACAACTGAAAACCATGCTGTTCATAGAGCACTATGGTCACATCACATAGCCTAGGAGAATGGATAACAGCACTCCAATCCTCCTAAACAACTGTATGTATATAAAATGTGTTTTTAGCACCACTGTAAATAGCCCACCCTGTACATAGCTCAAACAAATCAAGCACCCAACACAGCCCTCACACAACTAAGTTTCATCCTCACTGCATGTACAACACACACACTTTACCTGATTGCTTGCTGTGATACCACCTTGATTATTAAGATAAGGCGGTTTAGAAATACTGTTAAATAAATAAATAAATATGTGTATCATCGGCACCGATGAAGCCTTAGCGGAGCATTTCCCCAGCTTTCTATGAAAGCCTTTGGGAATGCAGGCACGCATGCGCGGTTCCCTTCACGCCTAAAGGTGCCATCTTATCTCAGTCTCTTTTTTTCCGAGAAGCCCACCGGACGTGTGTCCTGTCATCCCGGATAAAAGTTGATTTTTTTCGGCGATATTCGCTATTTTTTTCTCCCGGTTCAACGCTGGTTCCCCTCCCGCCGGGTTCGGTACACCGGTATCGAGCCCGATTCTTCTTTTTCGGTTTTTGCCCTTCGTGGCTGGCGTTCGCGCCCTTTTTTGGTTTTTTCCCTGGAAGGCCGGTCCTTTGACCTCGCGGGGACTCTTTTTTTCCCCGAAGGCTTCCAGCAGTTTCAAGAAGTGTGATCGGTGTAAGAAATTAATGTCTCTCACCGACACACACGATTGCTGCCTTCGGTGCCTCGGCCCTGATCACAACCCTAAGTCATATCTACCATGTGGGAAGATGTCTTGCAAGGCACTCCGAAGTCGACAGCAGCAGAAAGAAAGGCTTTTCTCGGACTCAGCCTCCAGCTGGGCCCGGACCTAGTCTGAGGCCTCGACATCTCGGGATTCGGATCCCGAGCGCCGTCGTGGCTCCTCGGACAGGGGGTCCCCCGACCGGGAACGCAAGAGGAAGAAGCGGCTCGTGAGGGCGTCATCGGAAGAGGTTCCTGGCTCCTCGAGGGCCAGGTCTAAGACCCCCGACCGTCGCCCCGGACCCGTGGAACAAGAGAAGCCTGCCGAAGTTCCTCGTGTGGAGCCGGAATCTGCTGGACACGTAAGCCCTGTAGTCCTCGAGGACTCTCCTCCCAGGGAGCCGACATCGGGCCGGGTGCCGCCAGGGCCCAAGTCGGTGGCTGCTGTGTCTCCCGAGCTGAGTCTCAGGATGACAGCCTTGGAGAGCAGATTGTCTGCCTTCATGGAGCAGCAGCGGGCACTGATGGCCAGCCTGTCTGGCGCATCTGCCCCGACCACCGGGACATCAACTTCGAAGTCGACCCCGGAGACCGAGCCGATACTCGAGTCCATCATAGCTCGAAGTCGACCTCGGTCGCGGTCTCCCTCGACCTCCCTTCGGGACCGAGGGCGTCGAAGCCAGTGCTTCCAGTGTCGGGGCGGGTGCTCTAGGGCCCCGCAGGGTTGGGCCCTGACTCCTCGTCGGACGAGTCTGCCTGGAAGACGGAGGATGAGGAGTCCCCCAATATGTTCAAGACTCGGTGCGTCCCTTCGGACTCACCGCAGTCTGAGCCCCGGAGTAGATCCCCTCTGGAGGATACTCGGTTCTCGGAGTTTGTCCGGGATATGGCCACTGCCTTGGCTATTCCGGCGGACCCCTAGGAAGAGCCTCGAGCTGAAGAGCTCGAGGCCCTGCAGTATGACTCTCCTCTGAAGGAGGCCTTTACTGTCCCGGTTCCTCCGATGCTGGAACAGCTCCTCTTCCGGATGTGGGAGGCACCGGCCTCGGCGCCGGTTCTCAGCAAGCGAGTCGACTCGATCTATCGACTCCGGAAGAGCCCTGGCTTTCAAAAGGCACAGCTACCACACCATTCCATGGTTGTGGAATCGGCCATGCATCGTCTGAAGAGTCAGAAGATGCACTCTGCGGTGCCTCCCGGTAGGGAGGCCCAGAACCTCGATGGCGTCAGTAGAAAGTGCTTTCAGGACTCGATGCTTGCTTGCCGTGTCCAGTCTTACCAGCTGTACATCGGCATGTACTTGCGGGACCTGGCCAAGGAGTTGGTCGGGTTCTCTGCTGGTCTCTCTGGGGAATCCTTGCAGAGATTCAAGTCCTTGTCCTCGGGGATTCGGGACTGCTCGAAGTTCATGTCCCGCGCCGCCTACGATGGCTTCGAGGCTTCGGCCCGAGTTGCGGCAGCTGGCATCGCGGCTCGACACCAGGCATGGCTGCAGTCATCGGACCTCGAGCCATGGGTTCAGGACAAGTTGGTCGATGTCCCTTGCCGAGGTGAAAACCTTTTTGGCAAGCCCATGACCGAGAAGGCCGCCCAGCTCGAAACAGAGCACCTCGCACGGACAAGGCTGTCTAGGAAGACCTCTGCCCCTTCTCATAAGAAGAAGGGCTCGGGTAAAAAGCCCTTTTACCCGAGGAAGGGCACTGCCTACAAACAGTACCCTCAGTATCAGGCTGCCCAAGCTGCACCCCAGGGTCAGCAAGCCAAGGGGCAGGGTAATGGTAAGGGTATCCATGTTTAAATTCCCTGTTATATGTAAGTTCAATGTCTGAACGTTCTACATTGTACAAACCTGTTCCTTGTAAACCGCGCTGATGCCGAATAGTGCGGTATAGAAAAACAATAAATAAATAAATAAACAATAAATAAATAAATGGGCCCCATAGGCAGAGGACCCCCAAGCCTCCGGCCCCTGCTCCCACTCAGCAGGGTGGGAGTTTTTGACTCCTTGAGCGTAGCCTCTCCGTCCCTGCTATCCCAACCCTGCACAGGAGGTCACCTCGCCCTCTTTGCCCACCAGTGGCCCCTCATCACCAGGGACAGTTGGGTGTTGGACATAGTCCACAAGGGCTATGCAATGCATTTTCTCCAACTGCCTCCCCCATACTTTCCAGGGGAGCCTCCAAGGCTTCCCCTGCACACAGACCTACTCCTCCAAGTGCTTCAAGGTCTGTTGGTGGACAGGGCGGTGGAGCCTGTGCCTCCCCACTTGCAAGGTCGGGGGTTCTACTCCAGGCAATGTTCCCTCTAATTTTCTGTAGGCTGTGTGCGCATAAAATATCAGCTGTGTGCAGTTTTTGAAGGAAGGTTAAATTTTTGTGCGCCACATAATGACACTCGGAGTTATATACTTTAAAATTTGACTACACGTCAGAATACAATATGTACACCACATTGATTTTAATCAAATTCAATGAAAATAGACGATTATTAAATGAAGCGGGAAATTTCTAGTAATTACAATCATAACTTTTAAATTTTAAGACGTCTGTGGTGTTTTCTATCAGAATCAGAGCCGTAATTTTTGTGCGCTCTGTTGTAAAGTATGTGCGCTCACTCGGCGAGGTGTGTGCACGCGCACACACACACAGCTTAGAGGGAGTCCCGTAGGGACAGTGCTTTTGGCCAAGCAGTACTCCGAAATCTCTTTGAGGTTTAGGCAACTCCTGCCCTCTGTTGGGCTACCGGTGGTGGTTGTGTCCTTGAAAAGCCTTTCTTTCCTGCTGAGACTAGAGGGAGTACTCTTGTTCAGCCTGGGTTCCTCGGTAGCCCAGAGCTTGGGAGTCACCCATATGTGAGGACTGACTTCCTGCTTGGTCCTAGAGAAAGAGTAGTTACCCCCACTTACTTATCGCTGGAGATTTCAATCTCCACGTGGACTCTCCCTCCTCTCCCCGAGACCACTCTTTTATCTCTCTTTTACACGACCTATCACTAATACAACATGTTACTATCCCTACTCACCAAGCTGGCCATACTCTTGATTTGTTTCTGACCTCTTCCTCTTCTTCTCTTATGTTGCGAAATATCTCCTCTCTACCTCTTCCATGGACAGACCATATCTGTCTCACCGTTTCCTGTTCCCACTCCCCGAGGTCCTCCTCTCCTTCTTCTCCCTTTATATCCCTTCCAGTATCCCCCCCCCCCCCCACGACTTTCACGGGCCATTTCATCCCTCACCCGTCAGCAGCTTCCCACCGCCACCGAGCTTTTTCCTCCGGACTTTACCTTGCTCTCTCCTAACTCCCAAGCTGCGCTCTGGGCTTCTTCCCTCACGGCTGCCCTTGACCGTGTCGCTCCTTTACGTCCTCAGAAATCCCGTCATCGGCCCCTACACCCTTGGTACCATCCAGGTTTGAGGCTTCTGCGCACCCAGCTTCGTAAATCCGAGCGTCAATGGCGTAAGGACCCTACACCATCTACCTTAGCTTTTTTCAAATCTAATTACTCCCATTACCGTTCTAACGTTCATCAGGCTAAACGCTCATATTTCTCTAATGCAATTCTGAATGCCCCAAACCAGACCCGACACCTTTACTCCACCCTGCAATCCTTAACCTCACTTCAACCCTCTGCGTCAGCTAGTCATATCCATCCTACTCCGTCCCCCTCTCTCTTAGCCTCATACTTTAGCAACAAGATCTCCACCCTAAGAATGTCATTACCTTCCTGTCCTGCCCCAATACTTTCCCCTCCTCCGGTTGCCTCTCCCCCACCACTAGACTGTCTCTCTCACTCTTGGGCTTCTTTCTCCTTAATTACGTCCCCGGAACTTCATCACCTTATTGCTTCTTCCAGGAAGACAACCTGTCCTCTTGATCCCATTCCCTCTCCCTGGCTTCTCGATCCTTCTCTGGCACTTCTACCTCACATCCTTACTATGTTTAATTCCAGCTTGTCAACAGGTTCTTTCCCCTCTGTTTGGAAGCACGCCCTAATCCGCCCTATCCTAAAAAATCCTTCACTCGACCCATTGGTTCCTGCTCACTATCGTCCTGTTTCCAACCTTCCTTTCCTTTCTAAACTCCTCGAAAAATTTGTTTTTGCACAACTTTCTCACTACCTGGACTCTATTAATTTTCTTCACCCTCGTCAGTCTGGATTTCGTCAGGGTCACAGTGTTGACACTATCTTACTCGCTTTCACTAATGCACTACACGTGGCGCACGATCGTGGGGATATTTCGGTGGCGGTTGCTCTTGATCTTTCGGCAGCCTTTGATCTTGTTGACCACTCCCTTCTTCAGCGTCTACAGGAAGCTGGTCTATGTAGTACTGTCTATCGCTGGTTTCATTCTTTTCTTTCCTCTCGCTCCTTTGCGGTTCTTTCCCCCTCCCCTTCTATTCGCCCCTCCGATCCCTTCCCTCTCTCCTGTGGAGTCCCCCAGGATTCTGTCTTAGCACCTCTTCTTTTCAATCTGTTTCTTTCTCCTCTTGCTCTCTTAATCCAACAGTCTGGAATCTCTGCTTTTCTCTATGCCGATGATATCGTTCTACTGCATCACACCTCCCCTTCCTGTCCTGATCTTTCTGCACTTAACTCTTGTCTTTCGGATGAAGCTAATTGGTTGACTCTTCACTGTCTTCACCTCAATCTCACTAAGACTGTGGCTATCTGGTTCTCTCACGGTTGTCCACCCCCTCAGCTGGCCCCTTCATTCTCTGGTTCTGCTGTTCCCCTAGTCTCTTCTTTTCGTTACCTCGGTGTTCTTTTTGATTTGGATCTCTCCTTTCAGTCACACCTTTCTCATGTCACTAAATCATCTTTCTTCTTCCTTCGTCAAATTCGTGCGGTGCGTCCTTTTCTGTCCCCCTCAGCCCTCTCCACCTTGTTAATGTCTCTAGTTATGTCTCGTGTAGACTTCGCCAACTCTACTCTCATTGGACTCCCCAAGTACCGACTATCTCAATTACAACGGATACAGAACACTGCCACTCGTCTTGCCTGTCATGCCTCTCTCCGAGATCACGTCACACCCCTGCTTTTTCATCTCCACTGGTTGCCTTTTCCTTACAGCTCACAATTCAAGCTGCTCACTCTGGTCCACAAAGCTTTCCATACTGGCACCCCTCAATATCTTGCTGACCTTCTCTTTTTTCACTCTCCCCGGTACACTCCTCGTTCTTTTCACCTCAATCGTCTCACTCTTCCTTCCCCCTCCCGTGCTCACCTACAATCCACACGTTCTTCTGCTTTCTTCTTCATTGGCCCTGCCCTCTGGAATTCTCTACCCTCTTCCCTCCGTTTAGAACCTCACCACCCTACCTTCAAAAAGCATCTGAAAACTCACCTCTTCTCCCTTGCTTATGATGTGCCCTCCCCTTTTGTGTGACCTCCACTTCCCTTGCCCCAACCTTCCTTCTGTTTCCCTTTCCTATCCCTTTCTGTCTCCCCTGTCTATATTCCTGTTTTTATAATGAAATTATGATTGTTCTCTTTCTTTTCTTTTCTATTCTTTCCTGCCTCTCTTGTCTATACTATGGTTTTATAAAGATATTGTAATTTCTTTTTCCTTTTCTTTTCCATGGCTCTGGCCATTTTTAATAACGTTTTTTTTAAATTGTACATCGCTCTGATTTCTGGAGAAGGGCGATTTTATCAAATCACAATAAACATAAACAAATAAACATACTCACCTGTAACAGGTATTCTCCAGGAGCAGCAGGAATCAGTCCTCACAACCCTCCCTCCTCCCCTGGGAGTTGCAGTTGTACATTTTTTTGTGTGCTGTTCTTTGCTATGTCATTTGACTGAGATAAGATGGCACCTTTAGGCGGGAAGGGAACCGCGCATGCGTGCCTGCATTCCCAAAGGCTTTCATAGAAAGCTGGGGAAATGCTCCACTAGGGCGTCATCGGCGCCGATGACACCCATATGTGAGGACTGATTCCTGCTGCTCCTGGAGAACACCTGTTACAGGTGAGTAACTACTCTATATCTTCCTCAGTAAAGACCAAAGCAAAGAATTCACTCAGTCTCTCCGCTATAGCCTTGTCCCCTCTTACTGCCCCTTTTACCCCTCTATCATCTAATGGTCCAACTGACTCTTTCACAGGTTTTTTGCTATGAATGTACTTGAGAAAGTCTTTATTGTGCGTTTTTGCTTCCACATCAAATTTCTTCTCAAATTCTCTCTTTGCCTGCCTTATCAATGCCTTGCATTTAACTTGCCAGTGCTTGTGCTGTTTCCAGTTTTCGTCATTTGGCTCTTTTTTCCATTTCCTGAAAGATGCTTTTTTGGCAACAGCCTCTCTGACCTCACCTTTAAACCATGCTGGCAGGAAACAGGAACAGAAGAGTGTTATCAACAGCAATAGAGAAGGGAGAAAGGGGGAAGAGGGTTTAAGGGGAAAAATAAGTAGTTTGGTTTTTAGCCATGTTCAATTTCAAACGACGGTGAGACATCCTGGCAGTGATGTCAGATGGGCAGGAAGAGATACGTGCTTTGGGCTCGATATTTATTTTGGCGGGCTATGTGCCGCTTCAGTGCATAACCCTGTCTGCTGACCTGTAAATCCGGATATTCAATACTGCAGCGATGGCATTGAATATCTAGTTTTGGCACCGAGGGGATTCACCCACAGAATCTAACTGGGTAGCAGCGATATTGGACCGCTACCTGGTTGATCTGCAGGAGCGACTCCTTTTGCGATCAGCTGCCTTGAGTATGGAGGTCTCCACAGTGTGCTCCCCAACCCAGAAGAGAGGCATCCGTTGTTAGGACCATCTGCGGTGCAGGTGCCTGGAATGACATCCCCTCCTGGAGGTGGCATAGGGACTGCCACCAGTTGAGGGAGTCCGCCAGTTGGCGGGTGACTCTGACTCTTGTGTAACCTGCCCGTGGCTTGGGTCCACTGAGAGCAGAGGACCCACTGGGCCGCCCGCATGTACAAGTGGGCTAGATACGTGATGTGAACTGTTGAGGCCATGTGGCCCATCAACCGGAGGAGGAGGCGAGCCAGTACTGACTGGCGGGTCTGTACCTCTCTCGATAGCTGTATGAGGCGAAGTGCCCTCTCCTTTGGAAGGAAGGCCTTGACCTGCAACGTGTCCAGCTCGGCGCCTATAAACTCCAGATTTTGGGCTGGAGAGAGGTGGGATTTGGGGTAGTTGATGACGAACCCCAAGTGCTGTAGGAATCAGATTGATCGCCCTGCGGCATGGCTGGCTTCAAGGGCCATGCTGCCTCTGATGAGTGAGTCATCCAGATATGGGAAGACTAAGGCGCTTTGCAAGTGCACGTAGGTGGCCACGACTGCCAGGCACTTTGTAAAGACTCTGGGCGAGGAGGCCAAGCCAAATGGAAGTACCCTGTACTGGTAGTTCTCTCCTCCCACCACGAACCTTAGATACTGTCTGTGGGAGGGGTGGATCAGGATATGGGTATATGCATCCTTTAGATCTAAGGAGCACAGCCAATTTCTCTGGTGGAGGTAGGGCAGCAGAGTTTCAAGGGAGAGCATTTTGAACTTCTCCACCAGAAACTTGTTCAAGTTTCGCAGGTCTAGTATGGCCCTGAGGCCTTCAGTTCTTTTGGGGACAAGGAAATACCTTTAGAAACCTTTTCCTCACAGTTGTCTGGGTACAGATTCTATCACCTTGTCCCTGAGCCAAACCCTTAAGTTCTGACAGGAGCAAGATCTGGTGAAGGAGAAGCCACACCAGCTCTGGGAAGAACCCTGGGGGTGTTTGTGGGAACCTGAGGAGATATCCGTCCTTTACTACTTGTAGGACCCACTGGTCCATGGTGACCCCGGCCCACCTGTGGGCAAAAAGTGCCAGGCGGCCCCCTGTGGGCTCGGGAGGGTCTCTCGGGGGAGATGAGGCCCTTCCTGGAGAGTCAAAAGCTCCCCCAAGGCTGGGTGGGAGCTGCTGTCTGGGGCTTCTGGGCCTTTGGCTTCCTCAGCCCATGGCCCTGGTTCTTGGACTGGTGGCCATGTTGCTGTTGCCCTAAGAAGGGCTGGTGGTGGCCAGACTTCACTCCTTTCATCTTAATGCACCTTACGCCTGAAACAAACTACCTGTGTCTGTACGCCAGGCACCTTCTCTGATTCTTTTCAAATCCAGGCTGAAAACTCACCTCTTTGCTGCTGCTTTTGGATCTTGACTCGCCTGATCTTGTTTATTTACCTTTCCCTCTTGTTTTAGCCCTGTCTACACCTTCTGTGTTATCTGTCTTGACTAGATTGTAAGCTCTGATGAGCAGGGACTGTCTCTTACATGTCTGTGCAGCGCTGTGTACAACTTGTAGCATTATACAAATGCTCAGTAGTAGTAGTAGTGGAAAGGCCCCTTATTCCTCGGGAAGGGTGGTCTCTTTCTGGACAGCTTCTTGTGGGGGAGAGTCAAGGTTTTCTTGAGAGCCTTTGCCTGGTTATGACCTCAGCCTCTATTTCGGCCGCTTTGTCAGCCATGGGCTTGCTAAACAAGTTTTCCCTGGTGCAGGGGACTTCCAGCAATTTTTCTTGCACCCATTACTTGAGGTCAGAGGTTTGTAACCTGGCTTGGTGCTGGGCTCCAATGCTCGCTGCTGCTACTCTTGCTGCACATTCAAAACCAACATAGGCAGCACGGGAGAGGAAATTTGAGCAATCCTAGATCCCAGTGGTCAGGGCTTGGAACCTCTGAAGGAGTTCCTCAGTGAGGTCCAGAGAAAAGCCTGCCAGCTCTTGGATAAGACTCTTGAGGTACATACATACATATGTACAACTAAAAGGTTTGTATCTGGTAGCCCAGCATGAACCCTTAGAATCACTTGAGCCCAAGGTCGTCGAGGGCTCTGGCTCCCCTGCCCGGTGAGACATAAGAGTAGTTCTTCTGGCTTTTTGAGATTTTGCATCGAGGACTCCACAACCATGGAGTTATGTGGAAGTTGGGACTTTTGGAAACCCGGGCCCTTCTTGATGCAGTAGATGGCATTGATGTGCCGGCTGACCACCGGCACCAAGGCTGGGGTCTCCCACATCTGCAGGAGCAGGCACTCACGGATGGGCTGCACCGGCACCGTGAGAGTCTCCTTTGACTGGGACTCATACTGGAGAATCTCCAGTTCTTTGGTGCACGGGTCCTCCTCTGACTCGGTCGGGACCGAGAGGGCCCGGGCCATGTCACATACAAAGTCATGGAAAGCCACATCCTCAGGTGGGGAGCGGCACCAGGGTTCCGGAGGAAACGGCTCTGAGGGGACGTCTCAATGTCGAGAGGTCTCAGGGGAGGCCTCAACATTGGTCTCCCAGTTGGAGCTTGAGGGAATCAAGGATTCCGAGACTCATAGCTCTCGTGCCTCGAGGCCGGTCCCACAGAACCGGGGTCCCCCGATGGTCCTTGGGTCGGACTCCCAGAAACTGGATGGGGAGGACCGGACACCCGAAGATCGGGACCGGGACCTCGATTGGTGATGAGGACTCATTTGAGGCCAGTGGCACTCGGGGCCTGGCTCAATGCCTGGGGACTCCCCCGCAGTCAGGGACCCAGTTGTCAGGGCAGATGATTAAGGCAAACCTGACATCATCGCCTGCTGCAAGGCCAGGATGGCAGAGACATTCTGCTCCAGGGTTGCCATCCTGGACTTGCTAGCTTTCGGCATGGGCACTGAGGGTCTCGGGTCCAATGCCGCAACTCTTGTGAGTGCATCCTTGATGAGGACCACAGCCTTGGGGAGCCTCGCATGGCCTCACATGGTCGCCGCTGGCTAAGGACTCCCTCTTAGAGACCTTAAGGGAGCACTGCTCAGAGTCACCCGAGTCCCTCTGCGGGACCTTACCGGGTTTCATTGGTGGAACCTCGACTGGCTTTGAGGATTTTTTCTTCTTCTTTGAAGGGTCTGGGGTCTTTATGGAGGAACAGCTGCCAAGGGACTCCAAAGATGCCCGGGCCTCATGAGATGTGCTCATCTTGTAACTCAGCGTCAGGGAAGCCGGTGCTGAGTCGGACTGCAAGAACAGCTTCTCCTGCAACTCCGACCATTTTCTGTTGGTTCTCGAAGTCATGGCCTGGCACAGATCGCAAGTGGCACTGTCATGGTCCGGGTCGAGGCAGTGCAAGCAGCAGTCATGGGTGTCTGTGACAGACATGGTCTGACTGCAGCAGTCACACTTCTTGAACCCACCAGGGGACATGGTGGGAGACACCTGGTCAGGGTTGACAACCCCCAGGCGAAAAAGGGCATGAATGCCGGTCGAGCCAAGTCTTGTCAAAAAAGAAGGGAAGAGCCTAGGACGGCGCCAGCTCGAGGCGGGAAGAGGAACCGGTACGCAAACCGGGAAGAAAATGTTTGAGAATAATTTTTAAAGGATTTTTCCGGGGGAACAGACATACATCCATTGGGCTCCACGGAAAAAAGGAGACTAAGATGGCACTCTTGGGCAGGAAGGGGACCACACGTGCGTGGTAGCATTCCCAAAGGTTTTCTGTGAAAGCTGGGGAAATACTCCGCGCAGGCTCCACCAGCGCCGACATCACCCATATGTGAGGACTGACTTCCTGCCTTTTCCTGGAGAATGTAACTAATCCATCAACTAAATTCTTTGGATAATATATTGAATACTATTAATAAAGGAGAAAAAGGACCTCAGTATGCCAAACTTCTAATGTGATGATATCTGGCCTTCAGAACAACATTGATCCAGAAAAAACTAATTTATAATAAGTCTTTACTTATGCAGTTGTAGAATAGTCAAATATTTCTCAAAATAATAAAGTTCTTTTATGACATTTTAGAATTGTTTTAGAAAATCATCCCTATTCTAAAAGACGTGAAAACTCAACATTAGAACACTTACCTAAGCGCACTGGTTGAACATCAAAAAAATCGCCTGACAAAGGCCTTTGTTTCGCCAAGAAAATCACTGCTTCAGGGTCTTAAATTTAAGTCCACTTCTCCAAAGGTATGGGAGAGCTCCTGCTTTTCTGCAATTAATACAACTTCTATGGCATCTTGTCTATAATGGTCCTAACGGCGTTCATGAATGCTTAAATTAATCTCATTGCCCAATCCTGTGCAGACACGTCACTGCACACTCGAATGATGTCACTCATAGAAACATGATGACAGAAAAAGACCACATGGCCTATCTAGTCTGTCCTTCCATAACAACAACTACAACAGTCCACTTTTTACCTTTAGAGATCCTCTGTGTTGGTCCCATGCTTTTTTTAATTCAGTTACTGTCCTCATCTCTACCACCTCCACTGGGAGACTATTCCATGGATCCACTACTCTTTCTGTAAAGAAATATTTCCGCATATCACTCCTGAATCTATCTCCCTTCACCCTCATCCCATGTCCCCTCGTAGCAGAACTTGCTTTCAATTGAAAGAGGCTCTCTCCCTGAACATTTATGCCACGGAGGTATTTAAACATCTCAATCACCTCTATCCCGCCTTTCCTCTAAGGTGTACATATTAAGATCCTTAAGTCTGTCCTCATATGCTTTATAATGAAGCCCATTAATCATTTTAGTAGCAACCCTCTGCACCGACTCCATCCTGTTCACATCCTTTTGAAGGTGCGGTCTCCAGAATTGCACACCATACTCCAAATGAGGTCGCACCAAAGACTTATACAGAGGCATTATCACCTCCTTTTTTCTGCTAGCCATTCCTCTCCGTATGCACCCAAGCATCCTTCTAGCTTTTGCCGTCGCCTTTTCTACCTGTTTAGCTACTTTAAGATCATCAGACACAACCACGCTCTTCTTTAGTGGACGAAAGTACTTCACCTCCTATACTGTATTGCTCCCTTGGATTGCTGCAGCCCAAATGCATGACCTTACATTTTTTAACATTAAATCCCAGCTGCCAAATTCTAGACCATTCTTCAAGCTTAGCTAGATCCCTCCTCATGTTATCTACACCTTCCTGGGTGTCTACTCTATTGCAGATTTTGGTATCATCTGCAAAGAGGCAAAGCACTCAGCTGCAATCACCATACATTTCAGCATGGAAAAACTATGTTGCTTTTGCAGACAGTGGGAGACCAAAGGAGTCTCTTCTTTATGATACAATAAACATGATTTGTACTCAGTAAGGCATATTTTCAATTGACAAGAGGTTTTCCCCAAGCAAACTTTATTGCAAGGGCACACAATAACAAATACCACAATAGAGAGTGTCAACAAAAAGCTGGTGCTTTGATATCCAAATTTTTGGAGCGGGGTTACCCTAAGAGGATGGTATATTGGGCATTGAAGTGAGCCAATATATCAAGAAGCTCTTTTATTGGGTTCAGCTCCTGATAAGACTGAAAGAAATGTGATACTATTAATAATGCAGTTTTCCCCATGTGCCTTTCAAACTGCAGCAATTGTGAAGAAGTATTGGAGTACAATAAGTGTGCATTCCATTTATGCATAGCAATGTGATTTCATATAGTCGGCACCATAATTTGAAAGGTTTATTTATGCCCTGCCATCTTGCCACAAATTATAACTGATGAGCCTGAGAATTGGGGCCACTATGCCTTGCAGTCGTTGCCAGATATGTGTTATGACAATGGAAGGAACAAAATTTCTGAAACCAAGGGATGGTAAAATATATCAATTATTACAGCGGACTTCATGCTCTTCAACTTTTCTGGTATACGTTATTGTGTGACCTTGCAATAAAGTTTACATCGGGAAAACCTCTCAATTTAAAGTATGCCTTAACTGAGCACAAATAGAGGCACATTCCAAATGGGATGTCCAAGTGCAATCTGGGATGTCAAAGCCAGAATGTCTGAAAAGAAAGGCAGGCATGTTTACGTTAGGCTCAATTCCAGAAGCGTTGATGTGCCCGATATGCACGTGTATCAAATATCTATATTGATGTCCCCAGGAGAGTACTTCAGAGCCAAAATGTCTAATAACATAACGGTTAAAGCATTGACTTAAGGGTAGCCGGAGCTCAAATCCCAGTGTGGGACTTTGTAATCTAAAGCTGGTCACTTAATTCTACACTCCCTGGATATTTTAAAATGAAAACAAACACTTTCTTGATACCTGTTCGTGTCTGGAGCAGGAATAAACATGCACATTAATGCAGACGGGCTCCGCTGCTTCTGGGATAGAATGGGGATGTGTAAGTCCATTGCCCCTCCCCAGACATACCTCTGCCACTCCTCCGTGCCAACTTGAATGTCCCTGTACTGGAGACGTCTATGAATGCCATTTGTGGAATGGTTATGGAGACGTATCTGATTTCCACGTCCATGTACATGTCTGCAGACGTCCAAACCACAACTAAACCTTTGAAGGACTTCAAAAAGGGACTGCTACTTCTGGAGAGAGATCTGCAGTTGTAAGTATTTACTTCTGGGAATTTTTCTAAATCTTGGGGAAACAAGAATTCTTTAGATTAACCCTGATTAATCTGTGTAAATTAGAATCCAGTGTATTTGTTAAATCAGTCAGAGCCTAGTATCAGCAAAGAGCTTTTAGTTAAATTAAAAACTCAACAGGTAGCTTTCAATTTAAATTTAAAACCCAGCAGAGAGCTTTCAGTTTAAATTTAAAATCCAGCAGAGGGCTTTCAGTTTAAATTTAGAACCCAGCAGAGAGCTTCTAGTTAAATTTAAAACCCAGCAGAGAGCTTTCAGTTTAAATTTAATAGTCAGGGTCTAGTATCAGCAAAGAGCTTTCAATTTAAATTTAAAATACAGCAGAGAATTTTCTGGTTAAATTTAAAACCCAGCAGAGAGCTTCCAGTTTAAATTTAATACTCAGTCAGGGCCTAGTATCAGCAAAGAGCTTTAATTTAAATCAAATCAGAGTATAACTTAGCATAAAAGGAAAAGCAGGTCAGTACTCTGAGCAATAAATTGTTTCTAGAGACTTTTACAAAGAGGCCTTCTAGATAGCAGGTAAGAGACCTGTGAAATTGTTTTAAATAGGTATTAAAGCAAAGTGACAGATCAAAAGTGGCATTTTGAAAGACTCCCTCTATCCAACAAGGGCTGTGTGAATCACCCAGGAAATTGGTCACAGATTACCTCAGAAGGACAGGCATAAATAGTTCAACCAGAGCTCTGTGATTCTCAGTCTTGAAGGACCTAGTATCAGCAAAGAGCTTACAGTTAAATTAAAAACTCAACAGGTAGCTTTCCGTTTTTAATTTAAACACAGCAGATGACTTTCAGTTTAAATTCAGAACCCAGCAGAAAGCTTTCAGTTTAAATTTACTACTCAGGGCCTAGTATTAGCAAAGAGCTTTAATTTAAATCAAATCAGAGTATAACTTAGCATAAAAGGAAAAACAGGTCAGTACTCTTTGAGCAATAAATTGTTTCTAGAGACGTTTACAAAGAAGCCTTCTAGATAGCAGGTAAGAGACCTGTGAAATTGTTTTAAATAGTGTGATGAGGTGAGTGCAGCCCAGCTAGGGAAAACTAAAAAAAAGAAGGATTTTTTTTCATTGCGGGGGATGGGAGCACAAAATCCTAGGCTCCATACTAGAAGCACTGAAAGAAACCTAAGAGGGCAGAGCTAAGCGTAAGCCAATCACAGACCACAGGACAACCCTGCAGAGGAGTAGGAGGTCCAAGTGGGAGGAGCTAGGAAGGGAGTTGCCCAGCTCAACAGTTAACAGAGGAAGAACAAACAAAAGAGAGAGGCACAGTTTGAGTTTGCAGAAGGAGGAAGGAGCTGTGAGCAGAAGGTCCAGGAGGAGTGCAGGAGCAAGCACCAGTGGCAGCTGCAGTTGAAGGCCTAGCCCAGGTTCAAGTCCAATTCCCAGGAGGCACAGACAGGAGAGATCTGGGGCCAAGCTGTGGAAAACCCTTGCAGCCAAGGAGAGCAGCAAATGGAGGAACCATTACAAAGGCAGCCAAGAAAGGTACGCAGGGAATGAGCAGTGCCACCAGAATAGTTCTTGCTCTGACTCAGAGGAGACTTTCATACACCTAAAGCCTCAGCACAGCAAGAAGTATCTCAGGAGGGAGGTTAAGCAGGAGAGACACACAGGAGACCGGCTTGGAGGAGCCAAGGCCAGGCAGTGTGAGAGACTGTTTAACATTGCGAAGGCTCTTAAGGAAAGGACACCAGAGCATTTCCAGAAAGCACCTAGCTGTAGCTCAATTGAGAGCATGGAGGTAGGCCCTGAAGAAAGTGTTATTGAGTCAGAAGCCTCTGAGATGGAATGTGAGCTGTGCACTAAAATACAATAGTATTGTGAGTTAGAAAACAGTGAAATATAAAGGAAGCTGTTGCAAGTTAAAGGCAGTTTTCAAGAGTTGAAAGAGAAGAGTAACCCTGAAGACAAGAGGTTAGGAATCTCTCTTAAGAAGTAAAAACTGCAGAACTTCAGTGAAGGCCCAAACAGTGAGAGCTGTTTGTATGGGCGTGGCAACAGCGGGTTGGAAGCTGTGAAGAGTTTTACAAATGCTTTTGGTTTTGAAATGTCAAGCAAGTGCAGTGAAGAATAGAAACTGCTGTGAGTTTTGTTTGGACATTTTGATTTGGAGAAATTATCCTGTATTTCTTTTGTCTGGAAAAAGTGCTTAAAGAATTTTTATGTTCATCACTTGCCAACTTTGGAAACCGAATAAAAATTTCCTGTGCGCTTTAAAATACCACTTGGCTTTTCTTATTGACACAACTACAACCCTCGAAGGGATACAGATGGCCAGCCGTCCCTACTAGGCAACCGCCTGGTAGGGGCGCGAGCGTCACAATAGGTATTAAAGCCAAGTGAAAGATCAAAAGGGGCATTTTGAAAGACTCCCTCTATCCAAGCAAGGGCTGTGTGAATCATCCAGGAAATTGGTCACAGATTACCTTAGAAGCACAGGATAGGGTACTGTGTAACAACCAGCTTTTAATAAGTCTTCTTTCCCTCCCTCCCCAACTCCCACCTACCCTTGGGATAATCTTAGTTTTATAGGTGTTTAAACCTCATAAAGAAAAGGAGGTGCCATATTCTCTCTCAGGTGCCACTGTTTAACCTCATCAGGCATACATTAAGGACCTGAGATTAATTAAGCTTGAGGTGAACAAATTCCAGTAAACATATTAGATATAATTTTATTAGTATAAGAATCCCCTGCAAATCTTAGTAAGTAAACAGTCCAGCAGTGAGATGGGGGCTTTCCAGTCTTTTGCATTGAGTGTCACCTGTATGATTTTCTCCCAGTTGGTGAGGGGTCTTACATCTACACTAGGTACAAGGAGTTCTTTGCTCTCAGGAATGAGCCGATCTCTCGAGGCTAGAGTAGCAGACTTGGAGGACATAAGGAAACAGAGAGGTACATAGATGAAATCTAAGGGGAAGTTCCACCTCCAGTCTGGCAGCATCCCTGTTGCCATGGAAGAGAGAGGTCATATGACAGGAAAGCATCACTCTGGTGTGGCAGGAAGTGATCCAGTAACTAGGACCTGTCCTCCAGGTGATGTAAATCCCTTGCGCACCGAGGAGGTTTCTCCTGGGCCATGTGCCCACCAGGGAAGGGTTAGAACAACTGTTATAGTAGGTGATTTGATCATTAGGCATGTAGAAAGCTGGGTGGCTGGTGGACGTGAGTATCACCTGGTAACATGCCTTCCTGCTGCGAAGGTAGCGGACCTCACGCGCCACCTAGACAAGTCTTAGATAGTGTTGTGGAGAAATCTGCTATCTTGGTACATGTCGGTACCAATGACATAGGAAAGTGTGGTAAGGAGGTTCTGGAGGCTAAATTTAGGCTTTTTGGTAGGAAGTTGAAATCCAGAACTTCCAGGATAGCATTCTCCAAAATGCTTCCCATTCCATGTGCAGGACACAAAAGGCAGGTAGAGCTCCAGAGTCTCAATGTGTGGATGAGACGATGGTATAAGAAAGAGGGTTTTGTATTTATTACAAACTGGGGACCATTTTGAGAAAAGGAGGGGCTCTTTTGAAGGGATGAGGTCCACCTTAATTGGGATGGAACCAGGCTGCTGACATTAACGTTTAAAAAGGAGACAGAGCAGCTTTTAAACTAGATAATAGGGGAAAGCTGACAGACGCCCAAGAGCGCATGATTTGGAACGACGTATCCTTGAAGGATACTGGCAAAAGATTGAACTTAAGGCATATCAACAGAGAGGTTCCAATAAAGACAAAAATAGCCCAAATGCCCTTGAGTACAGAGCAGACAGAGCTTAAAGATTCCAAATTACCCTTGCCTACCAATAGCCAGATTAATATGAATAAAATACAGCCTCTAAAATGCTTGTATGCAAATGCTAGAAGTCTAAAAAATAAGATGTGAGAGTTAGAATATGTAGTACTAAATGAGAGGTTAGATGCGATTGGTATCTCAGAGACATGATGGAAGGAGGACAACTAGTGGGACACTGTAATACCTGGGTACAAACTATATCGTAATGATAGAGCAGATCAAATTGATGGAGGGGTTGCACTCTATGTTAGAGAGGGCATTGAGTCACAAAGGATTAACGTTTTGCAGGAAATAAAATTCATTGTAGAATCTCTATGGATTGAAATTCCATGTAAAAAGGGGAAGGCGATGGCTGTGGGGGTGTACTATCGACTGCCTGGCCAGAATGAACAAATGGATGATGAAATCTTCAAAGAAATCAGGGATGCTAACAAAAGTTACAGCACAATAATAATAATGGGTGATTTCAATTATCCCGGTATCGACTGGGTCAGTGTCACAGCAGGACATGCTAGGGTGATAAGGTTTCTAGATGAAATAAATGACTGTTTCTTGGAGCAGCTGATTCATGAACCAACCAGAGGGGAAGCTATTTTGGACCTAGTCCTTAGTGGAACGCAAGATCTGAATCATGAGATAAGGGTGGCAATAGTGATCATAGCATGATCACATTTGATTTAATAAATGTAGGAAGGATGGCAGGGAAATCCACAGTACAACCTTTTAACTTTCAAAAGGAAGACTATGATAAAATGAGGAAAATAGTTAAGAAAAAACTAAAAGGAGCAGTTGCAAACGTTAAAGATTTACATCAAGCATGGGTGTTGTTTAAAAATACTATCTTGGAAGCCCAGACCAGCTGTATTCCACGCTTTAAGAAAAGTGGAAGGAAGTTAAAAAAAAACTGCCAGAAAGGTTTAAAGATGAGGTCAGAGAGGTTGTTGTTGCCAAAAATCATCTTTCAGGAAATTAAAAAAGGAGCCAAATGATGAAAACTGGAAATAAAATAAGCATTGGCAAGTTAGATGCAAGGCATTGATATGGCAGGCAAACAGAGAATTTGAGAAGAAGCTTGCTGTGGAAACAAAAACACATAATAAAGACTTTTTCAAGTACATTCATAGCAAAAAAAAAACCTGTGAGAGAGTCAATTGGACCATTAGATGATAGAGGGGAAAAAGGGGCACTAAGAGGGGACAAGGCCATAGCAGAGAGACTCAATGGATTCTTTACTGAGGAAGATCTAGGGATGTTACCCATGACACAAATGGTATTTAAAGGTGATGCTGCAAAAGAATTGAAAGATATATCGATACGCCGGGAAGATGTATTACAACTGTTTGATAAACTGAAGAGTAGCAAATCACCTGGATCAGATGGGTGTTGAAAAAACTGAAATATGAGATTGTAGATCTACTATTAGTAATCTGTGAACTATAATTAAAATCATCTGTAAAACCTGAAGATTAGAGGATGGCCAATGTAACGCCAATTTTTAAAAAGGGTTTCAGGGGTGATCCAGGAAACTACAGACCAGTGAGCCTGACGTCAGTACCGGGAAAAATGGTAAAAACTATTATAAAGAACAAAATTACTGAACATGTAGATAGTCATGGCTTAATGGGAGACAGCCAACATGGCTTTAGCTAAGGAAGATCTCGTCTTACTAATCTGTTTTGGTTTTTTTAAAGGTATGAATAAACAGGTAGACAAAGGTGAGTCGTTGATATAGTGTATCTGGATTTTCAGAAAGCCTTTGACAAGGTCCCTCATGAGAGACTCTTGGCAAAATTAAGAAGTCATGGGGGAGGCACATGATGCACTGAGAGCTGATAGACATGCACTGTCTGCTCTCCGGTATGGAACCCCCCTAACTCCCCCTGAGTAAGTGAATACTTGTGCCCCCCCCCCCCCCCGGGGTATGAGACGCTGCTAAGAAGTGTGGTGGATATTGGGGATGCCATTTGGAACTGCTACACATCAGGGCAAGAATGAAATCAGCTCTGAAGGAGTGGGATCGGGCCCCGCCCGCAGAAACTAAGATGGCAGATGGTCCCCCTTTGCTGGCGGCATCACAGCAGGCTGCACTCGTGGAGGAGGTGGTGATGGCGGTGGTGGGTGCATTAGCCGAGCATTTTGATGCTGTTTCCCAGAGGTTGGATGCGGTTACTCAGTCCCTAGAAGGAATAGACGGATGCATACAGTCCATGGAGGGGCACATTAGAAAAGCAGAGGATGAGTTACAAGCAGCTACTACTGAATTAGCGTCTCTGGAAGCGATCACTTAACAAACCTCATGACCTATTTAACATAGTGAAGTCACTAACCGGTGATCCAGCACTAGCCCAAACAACCTTGCCCCAGCCGCAAGACTATTCTACCTACCTTCAATCTAAGATGATACAAACCAAGGACAACATGAATACATTCATATTTCATACCTCCCACGGACTTCCACAACCAACCCCATTACTATCATTCTCCAAGGTATCCAACAAAGAAATTGCAGATATCATCACATCTATTAACCTCACCACTGCCCCCAATGATCCCTGTCCTGCTAGTTGGATTAAAGAATTGCGCCTTGACCTATTTATATGCAGAATTTTGAATCAATCATTCATAACAGGATCCTTCCCTCAAAGCTTAAAAAACACTTCAATCCGCCCCCTGTTAAAGAATAGTAAACTTGATCCATCTAAAGTTGAGTCATTCCGGCCAATCTCGAGCATCCCACTGCTTGCCAAAATTATGGAGAAGGTAGTCCAACGGCAAATCCAACACCATGTTGATACAGTCGCGCCACTGGACCCATCCCAACACGGCTTCAGGGAAGCTCACGGAGTGGACACCATCCTCACAACCCTCTTCAACAACCTAATCACAGGAACTGACAATATCAACCATGGATTCGTCCTCATTTTTTTAGACATAGCAGCTGCCTTTGATTCAGTGAACCACGAAACACTTCTAGATCGCCTCAAAGATAAAGGTCTGCAAGGCTCAGCGCTAGCATGGTGTGAATCCTATTTATGTAACAGATCGCAACAAGTCAGAGCAGGCTTCAAGACCTCCGAACCATTCTTACTAAAGCAAGGTGTACCCCAGGGTTCCTCCCTCTCGGCATTAATGTTTAATATATACATGCAGCCCATTTGCGCTTTAATCCGCTCCTTCAATGTCCAATGCCTTGCATATGCAGATGACATCTTAATGTACCTTCAATTTAAAATCGATCAACCAGATTTTACTCCAATTATAAGATGTTTTGAAGCTGTAGCAGAGTGACTCCTCTCTCAAAATCTCCGCATTAACCATAGCAAAACAGATGTACTATTCATCTCACGAAACCAGAAGTTCACACCACCTCCCTCTCTTCTAGTCAATAACACTGAACTAAAGTCCAAATCTACAATTCGCTACCTGGGCATCACCCTCGACCAGCGGCTTGACATGTCAGCACATGTTACAAACACAGCTAAAGCAATCTATCATAAGATCCGATCACTACGCCATCTCCGCTCACTGCTTGACTTCCCTGACTACCGCTCAATTTTCCAAGCCTTAGTCATCCCACACCTTGACTTTGCCAACATTATCCTACTGGGACTCCCACAATCGACTCTTAACCCGTTACGCCTTGCCATGAACCCAGCTGCAAGAGCTCTGTCAGGGCTTTCAAGATCAGACCACATAACGCCAGTTCTAAAGAACCTACACTGGCTCCCGCTGCGGGCCAGAGTCCACTTCAAGGCTCTTATCATGACGTTCAAGGCATGTAAGAATCTTACTCACACACCCATCAGCGATCTCCTCAACAGCACACCAGACAATAGCATTAGGAGATCTACTTCGTTGAATAAACTTGAAGTCCCAAAAGTGTTGGTAAAATGTAAGAAATCAACAGCAAGTAGAGCCTTCTTCATTGCTGCACCTATGGCATGGAACGCCCTCCCAGCAGAAATCCGGGCCATCTCAAATTTGGCACTATTCCGTAAAGCCCTCAAACATCACCTGTTTCTACAATATTACCCTGACAGCATTCCCGACAATTACAATGCCCCCACCTCACCTCCCTGCCTAACCCGTCCCTCAGATCATCTTCCTGTAGATAATGGCTAACCACTATCTCTCCCACTGATCTCCTTGACCATCTAGTCAACCCTCTAGGCAAAGGTTATATTTTTATTTATCTGTAAGAGCATTATAATTTGTTTATAATATGTACATAGTCTCTCCCTCGTTTTTTACTCCATGTTTACATTCCCTGTTCAATGTAAAAAACTTGATGTAACTGCTTACATTCTTGTATGTTCTGTTTCAAATGTAAACCGCACCGATTATAATAGCGCGGTATATAAGAAATAAAAATAAATAAATAAATAAATAAATAAAGTAAAGCAGCAAGCCAAAAAGCTGGACGATATTGAGAAATGCAGTCCCAGGAATAACTTGCACTTTGTGGGCAATCCTAAGATGGTGGCGGACTCGGAACTTCGGGGGTTCATAGAGAATATGCTTACCCTCCAGTTCAATTTGGGAACAGACTGTGGGCCACTAATCTTAGAGGGGCCCTAAGCGTGGAAGCGATCAAAGACCAAGAGTGGTATTAGCCCGTTTTTTGAACTATTTGCAGAAGAACAAGGTACTGTGTTCATTGCGTGGTCAGGGCCCAGTCTCCCATAATGGGGGAAAAATTTTGGTCTTTGCATTCTCGGGGCTATGTGCTAGTTTGGTGGAGGCGAAAATTCAATTCTCTTTGCAATATCCAGCATGCCTTCGAATTCAGCACAATGGCGTAATGCGAGTATTTGAAGAGGCACAGTCAGTCACAATGTTTGTTCAATTTATCACAGCGCAGACAGAAACCAGCTGAAGCAAGGGCCCAGACGATGGCAGGAGGAATGGAGTCTGATGGACAAGTCCAGACTCTCTGATTTTGTTTCCTGTTCCTTGGTTATCTTGTTTAAGGAACCTTACAGAATACAGTTTATGGCCTAGTGCCGTCCCGCCATTGCAATAGTCGCACATGGATTCACCGTGGACTGTGGGGAACGGTGAGGCAAATTTGTTTGTTTCATGTTGTTAAGGGCCACATTGCTGAGGCCATATTTGTATATTGTTACCCCTGTTTTTACACCTGTTTTACCCCTGGTTTTACACCTGTTACCCCTGTTTACACCTTCTGTGTTTTACCCCTGTTTTACCACCCGTTTTACCCCTGTTTTTACACCTGTTACCCCTGTTTTTACCCCTGTTCTACCCCTGTCTTACCCCTGCTTATACCTTCTGTGTTTGTCTTGACTAGATTGTAAGCTCTGATGAGCAGGGACTGTCTCTTACATGTCTGTGCAGCGCTGCGTACGACTGGTAGCGCTATAAAAATGCTCAGTAGTAGTAGTAGGAATAAGAAAAAGGGCTAAATAGCAATAGCGGGTAGGCAGCGACCTGGGGGGGTGGGGGCATAGAAATGTACAAAGCACCTAGTGCTCAAGATCTGGAATGAATGTGAATTGGACGCTGAAGGGATGTGTGTACATTACATAGTAACATAGTAAATGACGGCAGATAAAGACCAATATGGTCCATCTAGTCTGCCCAGTAAGATGGCAAGAGTAGGTGCACCTGCCGCTCCATGCAGGCCGCCCCTCCCAAGTCTTTGTTTAGGGGTGAACCCATCGCTCCGTGTAGGACACCCCTGTTTGTTGAGAAATTAGATAGTTTATGCTTATGCAATTTCTTGATATACCGCCCAGTTTAAGTTTATTTTGATTTTATCCTGTTGCTATAGAGGGATCCACTGTGTCTGTCCCATGCCATTTTGAATTCTGTCACTGTATTTGCCCCCACCACTTCCATTGGGAGGGCATTCCAAGCATCCACCACCCTTTCAGTGAAAAAGTATTTTCTGACATTGCCTTTGAATTTACCCCCTTGCAGCTTCATGTTATGCCCTCTAGTTTTACAGCTTCCCCGTCTTTGGTCATTATTTCGCTTTAAGTATTTAAAGGTCTGAATCATATCTCCCCTATCCCTCCTCCCCTCCAGAGTGTACATATTTAGGTCTTCGAGTCTTTTCTCATAAGGAAGTATAGTATAAGATAAAAGCGAACGGCGATGGATGGGAGTTGGGAAATAGGAGGATGGATTGTGAGAGAGTTTGGTGGTGACAAGCATGTGTGTGAGTATGAGCCAATGGAGGATTCCTTTGGGGCTAACCGTTGGTAGAGATGAGTTAAGATGGAGAATATGGGGGTGGGGAGGGGAAATCCCGGCACAAAATGCCGACACTATGTGGAAAGGGGTAGGAGTAACCTGGTTGGTTTGGGGAGAGAGGAGGAGAGTGGGATGGGCTGGGGAGGGCGATGGAGGGGCAAAAATTTCAGAAGGCAAAGGTTCAGAGGGGATGGACTAGGGGGGCACGTAGAGTGCAAAGGAATGGTGATCAGTGGAACGGGACACCTAGGCTGGGGGGTGTTCTGTTGGGTAAATGGCTATACCATATGAGAAAAAGAATCCCGTTGAACAGTGTGGGCCGGCTGTCCTCCTAGGCGGCTGCCTAGTAGGGGCGGCGGGCCATATTACTTGTGTCTTGCTTCAGCCTGGTAGCTGAGGCCCTTAATTGTGTAGTTGTGGGGCAGTTAAAGCAGTCCAAGTGGAAATAGGCCAACACAGGAAAATGTATTTCTAAATTTTATTTTAATCATCAAGTTTGCAAATTGGACCTTGGCAGAAGGTTCCAAACCATTAACAGAAAGTGAGGATATTTTCTCCAACAAAAAGCTTCTTTGTAAAGGTACTTCAGCAGTGCTATAACAAATTAGTTCCTTCAGTCTTTGGAACAAAACAAGTTTCCTTTTTCATCCAAACCAAACACAGTTGAAAAATCACTGTTGCAAGTAAAGTCCAGCTAACCTTGTTAGCTTCTCCCAGCTGTTTCAGGTAAGCTTGAAAACAAGCTCTACTTTCAGCCTAGGAACTAAACTGCTGTTGGAACAGTTTCATAGCACAAGTACTATTTCAGCTTTAAAATGAGACTTCTCTCTTTCCAGCACTTCACAGTATCAATTGCCCAGCATAACTACTTCTTGGCTTTCCTTATAATATCTAATAAATGCTTTCTAAGCACTTCTCATGCACAATGAGCATTCCATTGAGACTTCTGTAGAATCTGAATCCCCTTTATAGAATTCCACCTCCATTTCTTCCTCAGTGCTACAAGGCTCAGGGACTGGGATACGTTCAGGGATTTCTAGTTTCACTTTCCTTAAAAGCTTAAAAAGTTTCCCCAATGAACATTCCTTCTTCCCCCTGGAATAATGTCAGTGCTCCTAGACTTCCTTCCCTTTAGTGAGTCACTTAAAGGTACTGTCTGGTTTACCTTGCTTGTAGAAACCTTCCTTTTGTCAGGCTTTCTAAAAGTCTCCGTTTCTGGCTCAGAGTCTGAGCTGCTTGCTTCTGAGTTAGAACTATAGTCCTGGAACTCTCTCAAGCTTCTTCCCGCTCTTCTCTGGCCCTGCCATTCGCTTTGGCAGTTCTGTCTGCTTCTCCTGGTTTCCCCAGTTCTCTCAGCTCTGCTATGCTCTCTCCCTCCACTTGCTGACTGACCACGTTTAAATGTTTGCCAGCGTGCTTCCCTTTCTGGCCCCACCCTCTCTCTCCCTGCTGTTGCCCTGGAGACTGGGTGTGGCTTCAGGCTAGCCTTGCAAGTGTGTGTTTCAGTATTACTTTCATTTTGGGACCTGTGCTTAGGTGAGCCCATCCCCCTCTTAGGAGAAAAACCTTCTTTTTTTTTCTCTTTCCCAGGTCTGTGCTGCACCTGCCTCACCACAACAGGGACAGGGTGAGCAACAGGTCCACTGTGTAACATGGAATGTTTGTGACTTGGGGTCTCCTCTTAAAAGATATAAAGTGCTAAAACACTTGAGAGATCTGAAGGCAGACGTAGCCCAGCTGCAGGAGACCCGTATGTCTGAGCAGGAGCATGCTAAGCTAAAGCGCTGGTGGGTAGACCAGGCCTTCAGAGCCTCAGCAAGTTCCAGGAGAGCCAGGGTAGTAATCCTTTTTCGGAAGGGCCTAGAGTTTGAGCTAAATAGACAGGAAGTAGATCCACAGCGCCGCTATATTATAGTGGAAGGGACCATTGGTGGTGTTTCCCATATATTCTGCAACATTTATGGGCCAAATATTCCAGATAGCATGAGGTTTGCTAAACTGGGTAGGGTTCTGGGGAAATATCCATAGCAATCCCTATATGTGGGGAAAGAAATCAATTGTGTGCTGGATCCAAGCATAGATAGGTTACCTGCGGGGAGGGGGGGCACAGGGCAGGGAGACTCTAGACGCGGAGTTGAACAGCTTTGTGCAAGGCTAGACTTGGTAGATGTGTGGCGGACGTTCCACCTACAGGAGCAAGATTTCACGCATCTGTCACGAGCATATGACACCCTGTCACTCCTGGACTACTGGTTGATACCTTCCGCTATTTTATCCAGAGTGTGTTGGGATATTTTTGGCTTAGGGATAGTTCTGCTCCTTCAGCTGCTATCTGTGACTGTAATCATGGCCTGCCTGCAGTTTGCACGATGAAGAAAGAAAAATGTCCTGTGGGCTAAGAAAGTATATGCTACAATACAGCCTTGCGGCCTGCTGTAGTCTGGAGGCCTTGCTTTGAGTAGAAGTGCATAAAGTCAGGCCTGCTCAGAGAATTAATTAGCAGAAAACATACTTTCAGCCTTGAGCACCAGGAGATGAGAAGACCATAAAACAGGCCAAGGAATGCAGGAAAGATTTGCTCCACTGCACAGATAAGAAGCACAATTAAGCAAAGACCAAGAGACCTTGACAGCACCAGCTGCAAGGGAGGGTAGCCCTAAGGCATAATTGGCATTATTCATGGGAGGGAGCCTCAGAGAAGGAGTTCTAGCAAAGTTTTCTTTCTTTGCAAGTAATTCTGACTTTTACAGAATGACATCAGACTTCTAGAAGTTTTTGTGACTGAGAATATCTTTATAAGGGGAAGGCTCCATAACTCATTGGGCAGTCTGCTCCCCAATTCCGGTAAGGGAAGTGGACTGTCCACCACCTTTCTCAGACATTGCTCAAAGCAGTTGCTGTTTGTTTGTTCTGGTACCCGAATAAAGAGCATTGTATTCGAGCAATTTGCAGTCTGAGTGATTTGTTGCTAATTGGTAATTGGTGATATCTGGAAAACATGTGTTGTGGGAGACAGGGCCCCACAAGTGCGAGAGGTGGGCATTGCAACCATGGTAATCACAGACCATGCACCAGTGTGGCTGACTCTTGGGAGAAAGAGGAAGGGCACAGAGGGCAGGAGGTGGTGCTTCCCTCTACACCTATATCGAGATCCCACCTTCTTACGATTTCTGCAAGAAAAGTGGGACATATTTGCAACAACAAATGCACTCCACTAGATGGAACCGATGCTGAATTGGGAAATGGCTAAGGCAGTACTTCGGGGAGAGATTATTAGCTACAAATGCAATCGGAGGAAACGCGTAGATGCACAAATCATCCGTCTAACTAAGCAGACCCAAGAACTCAGATGAGCCCTGGGGCGGCAGTGCATGGCGGAATGACGAGGAGAACTGGTGGCTACACAGGTAGAGCTTAACACGCTCATCCACCAACAGGCTTAGAAGTCAGCAATTTATTACCATTATCAATTGTACCATCATTGAAATTGGGCAGGGCGACTTATCTCCTCTCTTGAGAAGCATTGGAGGGGGCCGAGAAGGGTTACAGCTTTGAGGGACAGGACTGGGGTAACAACAGATCAGAACCGTACCTTAGCAATGTTCCGGGAGTTTTACCAGGCATTATATGCAGAAGGGGAGGGCCAGAGACTAGGGGATGTGAGGTACCTGGACAGGGTCAATCTCCCGACACTCACGTCTAAGCAGCTGGAGGGGTTGAACCAACCACTTTTCAACATCTTTGTTAGTGATATAGCGGAAGGGCTGTCAGGTAAGGTTTGCCTCTTTATGGATAATACCAAAATCTGCAATACAGTAGACACCCAGGAAGGTGTAGATAACATGAGGAGGGATCTACGTAGCTAAGCTTGAAGAATGGTCTAAAATTTGGCAGCTGAAATTTAATGCTAAAAAATGTAAGGTCATGCATTTGGGCTGCAGCAATCCAAGGGAGCAATATAGTATAGGGGGTGAAGTACTTTTGTCCACTAAAGAAGAGCGGGACCTAGGTGTGATTGTGTCTGATGATCTTAAAGTAGCTAAACAGGTAGAAAAGGCGATGGCAAAAGCTAGAAGGATGCTTGGGTGCATACGGAGAGGAATGGCTAGCAGAAAAAGGAGGTGATAATGCCTCTGTATAAGTCTTTGGTGCGGCCTCATTTGGAGTATTGTGTGCAATTCTGGAGACCGCACCTTCAAAAGGATATAAACAGGCTGGAGTCAGTACAGAGGGTGGCTACTAAAATAGTTAGTGGTCTTCATTATAAAGCATATGAGGACAGACTTAAGGATCTTAATATGTACACATTAGAGGAAAGGCGGGATAGAGTTGATATGATTGAGACAATTTTAATACCTCCGTGGCATAAATGCACAGGGGGAGAGCCTCTTTTGATTGAAAGCAAGCTCTGCTACCTGGGGATATGGGATGAGGGTGAAAGGGAATAGATTCAGGAGTAATATGCAGAAATATTTCTTTACGAAAAGAGTGGTTGATCCGTGGAATAGTCTCCCAGTGGAGGTAGTAGAGATGAGGACAGTATCTGAATTCACTCCCCTTGCCTTGCTTATACAACAGGCTGGAATATCTGCCTATTTCTTCGCAGACGATATTCTTTTAGTTCACCATACAAGTCCCTCAGCCCCGGATCTCTCTGCTCTCAACACTTGTCTTGCTTCCATTTCCGACTGGTTCACCAGGAACTTCCTTCATGTCAACCCCTCTAAGTCAGCTGCTATTTGGTTTACTTTCGGTGCCCCCTCTCATAACTTGGTGCCCCTTATGTCCCCCTTTCTGATTCCTCTGGTCCCCACTCTTCATTACCTTGGTGTTACCCTTGATCCCTCCCTTTCATTTCACCAACACATCTCTACACTTGTGCGTAGCTCCTTCTTTCATCTTCATAGAATTCAGGCCGTTTGATCACTTCTTCCTCCTCCATCCCTCACTACCCTTGTCCTTTCACTGGTGATCACTCGGCTTGATTATTGCAATTCACTCCTTGCAGGTCTTCCCCAATAGCAGCTTCGACGACTTCAATTAATTCAGAACACGGCTGCCAGTCTCCTCACCTACTCTTCTCCTCGGGATCATGTTACCCCCTGTCTTCTTTCCCTTCACTGGCTCCCTATCAAAGTTCAATTTCTATATAAACTTCTCACTATTACCCATAAGGTCCTTCACACCAGTATGCCCCAGTATCTAGCTGACATCATCTTTGGAATTCCCTTCCTCACTCTCTCCGTATTGAATCATCTTTCCCCCAGTTAAAGGCCCTTCTCAAGACCCACCTCTACTGCCAGGCTTATGATCTTCCCACCCCATCTGATCACTCCACATTCCACTAAGCAGACCTTCCATTTGCAACAACCTCATGATCCAATTTGGCCACAATTGACACAGCCCCCTTTCTCCCTCCCATCCTTACCCCTCCGTTATGTCTAATATCTGTGGTGTCATTTGTCCTTGCTATATCCTGCTTTCTCCTCTCTCTATTTGCTTTCCTATCAATTTGATGGCGTTCTTTTCCTCCTCTGTTTTCAGCAGTTGCAACTTTTTATTGTACACTGCCATGACACTTCGGTAATGGGCGGTATATCAAATGATACAAATAAAGATAAATAAGCATGGGACAAACAGAGGATCTCTAAAGGAAAAAAGGTGACTGTTGGTGTGGTTGATATGGAAGGACAGACTAGATAGGTCATGTGGTCTTTTTCTGTCATTATGTTTCTATGTTTCTTAAACTATTACCGAAGATGAAGTGATGAGGGCTATTAAGCAAACCAAAATCTATAAGGCCCTAGACCCAGATTGTTTTGGGAATGAGTGGTATAAGCTGCTTCGAGAACAGGTGCAGGGCCCCTTACAGGAACGTTTCAACTATTTAATTCAAAGGCAAGCTTTTCCCTACGAGACTAATGTAGCACATATCATAGTTCTGCCAAAGCCGGGCCAAGATCCCCTCTTGACGGCATCCTAAAGTCCTATCTCCCTTCTGAACTGTGACAATAAACATTTCGCAGAGATTCTGGATGATAGGCTGGCCTGTATCATACCGTGCCTAGTTCAGGAAGGACAGGTTGGGTTCGTGAGGGACCGGCACCCAGTCCTAAACCTAAGATGTGTAATAACCTCTATAACAGAGCAAGCAACGCAAAGAGGCAAAATACTTTCCTAATAAGTTTTGATGCCGAGAAAGCTTTTGACCTGGTAAATTGACGGTTCCTTTTCGGAGTCATGGAGCGGATGGGATTCCAGGGGTCCTTTATGCAATCAATGCAGCTATTGTACCACACACCCAGTGCTGCAGTGGTGGTTAATGGCCAAGTATCAGAAAGATTTACGTTGGAGTAGGGCACACAGCAAGGGTGCCCATTGTCCCCCTTATTGTTTCTCCTTTTCCTGGAACCACTGTTGCGAGTTATACAAGCAGACCCACAGATTGGCAGAGTGCAGGTCGGGCAGGATACCTTTAAAATAGCCGCCTACGCAGATGATATCTTAGTTCATCTCCAAAACCCACAACAATCAATACTGACTCTTTTGGAAGTGTTCCGGGATTTCGGAATACATTCGGGTTACAAATTAAATACAGAAACATCGGAAGCACTGCCACTGAACCAACAAGTGCGGGACAGATGGGTGGGCCCCTTCTCCTTAAAGTGGATGACATGGTCTTTTAAATATTTGGGGGTATAAGTGTCAGCAAACTTGCAGCAGCTCTATGAGTTAAATGTTCACCCCCTGCTACAGAAAGAAAAGGAACAGCGGCGGAGATGGGAGACTTCCACTGTCCCTATTGGGTCGCACTTTGATACAGGCTCTGTGGCAGATACCACAGACCACTTCATCGATGGTGGTTCGCGAGGTATGGTATAAAGTAATATTGCATGCACCTTTCTCTCAGGCAAGAGTTATGGCAGCAGAATTAGTTGAAACCGGGAGTTGTTTAAAATGTTCAGAGACCAGGAGTACGCTGGGGCATCAGTTCTGGTTGTGCCCGGTGTGGTGAGGAAACCACGGCTGATTATAGAAATGCACAGGAAAAAAGGTCCTGTCACTTTAATTCAGGTTGTATCAAAGGTTTCCCCAGTAACCAGGAGTCTGTGACTCAGAAGCTAGTCATCCCTAAGCCCCGCCCACAGCAGCACGTCAGAGAGAAGCTTGTCCCTAGTCACATGTGCTGGGAGCAGGGTGTGCCTCAAAGAGAAGGAAAGTTTAAAAAGCTGATTCACAGAACAGAAGTTAGTTCACGAGGTTCAGGGAGTTCACGAGGTTCACGAGGTTCAAAGAGTTCAGAAGAGGGGCCAACACGGAGTCCAGGAGGCAGAGCAAGTAAGAGAGTGTTTGCAGAGCCTGAGAGTCAGAATGTGAGAAATACTATTTGCTGTGAAGAGGAGATTGATGAGAGATTGCCAGACACAGCTGGGAATGAGAGGCTGGTGTCAGCAAACGGAAGGTCTGCACTTGAAGAAAAGCATGACTGGTTTGCAGGACGGAGGGAATCCCTAAATACCTCAGAACCAAGGCAAGTCTGTCCTTCTCAATCCCTACAGAGGAAAAGCCCCAGAGAATTACCCATAGGAGAGAAAGCTAAGTTTAAGCATAGCCAGAGTCCCAGGGAAAAGAGAGACAGCTGGTCTAATCAGCACGTAGCTCAGCTAACAGATGAGTTGCTGCAGAAGCAGACTTTACTGAGAAGGCTAAGTGATTTAATAAAGAAGGAAAATAGTCAGCTCTCTGTGCAGATACCTTATGCCATAAGTGAGGGTGATAGAGAGGAAGAAATGGACACAACGAATGTGGATAATAGCATTATGGATTGTCAGTGTACTATGTGTTTTAACTCTGACGGTGAAGAATCCTAGAAAAGCCATTATAGCTGTGCCATGCTCAGGAAGCACGTTAATTTGTGAAGACGTCACAAACTGCAAGAAACAGCTGACTGTGCTGACAAAGTGGAAAGCTAAGTTACATGTTTAAGGAACATTTAAAAGTTTTGTTTGGACAACAAGAAGTTGTTCCTGTCTAAGAAGAAAGCATTTATCTGTTTAAAGTTCTGAAAGTGCCAATTTGATTTCTCAAGCAAAGTGATGCCTATTTCTGTTGGAAGTTATATTGCAAAGCATAATTTGTTCCTGTTGTTTTGAAGCAGTACCGTGGATTAAAAATCCTTTCCATACTTTATGCCTCACGCCTCCTGTGTATGAAGAAACCCTGATTACATTAAAAGAAATATTCTCTGTCTTGTGCCTAAACCCTCGGATCACAACTCCTTTGCTTTAGGATAAACTACGATTCCCATCAGCCCTTCTGGCAGCCATTACAGGGAGTCTTGTCTTAAGGCTAAAAGGCGACCTCACCTGCTGCCAGTCATCTACCTGGCCAGGAGGGGGCGACAGAGTGGCGTAGTAGTTCGGATGCGAAGTAGGCCACACCACAAAGTGATATAAAGTTTGGATGCGGAGTAGGCCACGCCACAAAGGAACGCAGTTCACTGGATTACAGCGGAAGTACGACTACACACCAGGAGACGCATACAGTGATTCCAGAGTCGACGGAAGGACACCGGAGAGTTGCAAGCACCTGAGACTAGGAGTCCAGAGTCCTGCAGAGCCGGAGGGTCCGGAGACCTGTCGAGGTCCTAAGCTGTTGCTGAGCGAGATGCACCACTAGTACCAGGTAACCCGTGTATAACTAGAGAGAGTTAAAGGATACTGGTACTGGGTGGGGGCAATAGCAGCAGGTAGGGAGGAACGCATATCTTGTGTTAGGAATCGCACTTGGGTGTTGTGTGTTTGTTTTTCTACAGGAAACAGAGACAAAGATGGAAAGCCAAGATATCCTTGCATGGGCGGCAGCAGAGCTCAAGAAGCAAAGGGACTTATCTTTGGAACTTCTAGCGCATGCAGCGAGTCAGACGCAAGCCCAGCAGAAACCGCTAATGGAGCTTATGGAGGCCTGGGTGAAGGAACAGAAGAAACCACCAGAGCCTGATCCAGTGCAAACAGGTTTTTCTTTGGGAATAGCCCATAACTTTGGACTCGGGTCCAGAGAGACCTTTGGTTTGGGACAATTAAGGGATGGTGAAAATGTAGACACGTATTTTGATGCATTTGAAAAAGTGGCACAAATAGCCAGGTGGCCACCCGAACAGTGGGCGGTAAGGTTAGCTGTCTCGCTTTCTGGTGAGGCATTGGCAGCCTACCAAACCGTTCCGGCTGAGTCGGCCAATGACTATTTTGAGGTAAAGAAGGCTATTAAGGATAGGTTTGGTCTAACACCTATAGTATATAGACGCCAGCTTAGGAATGCAAAATTGCGCGTAGATGAAACACCACGAGCACTATACCATAGGCTAAAAATGTTAGTGTTAAAATGGCTAGAACCAGAACATAAGTCGGTGGAAACACTGATAGATGAGCTCGTTCTGGAACAGTATTTTGCGGCAGTACCCGAAAAGTTACAAGAATTCTTGTTGCTACAAGGTTGTAAAAACACCGGAGAAGCCATAGCTATGTCAGAACGATTCTTGGAAGCTGAGGTGATAGCTAATGATAGGGCTTCAGCCTATACAAAAATGTCTATGGCTAGGTGGGAGGTGACTGGCAAGAATATACAGAATGTTGGTGTTCCCACCAATAGAAGGGTGCGTGAGAAGCGTGCGTGTTATCGGTGTGGAAGTGAACAACATTTGATGCGTGAGTGCAAAATGAAAACAGCCCTAGTGTTGAGTGACCCTAGTAAAAAAAGGGAAGGCTTTTTACTGGAGGTGATAGTACAAGGCATACCAGTTAAAGCACTATTGGATTCCGGTTCGGACCAATCGATGCTCTCCAAAAGGTTATGGAGGAGGATAACTGCCACAAGTTTAGACACACCTCAGACACCCACGGGCAGTGTGAACATTAGGTGCGTTCATGGAACAACAAGCACCTACCCTGTTTACCCTGTCCGTATAAAAGGTTTGGGCGTAGAAAGAAAGGTCCCGGTCGCCATTGTTCCCAGACTACCCCAGGAGGTAGTACTTGGAAGAGACTGGCCCCATTTTCAGCAAGGGTTAGGGGTTAAGGAAGGCTTAGTATCTACGCGAGCCCAGTCCCAACCTCAACAGGTCCTAGAGAAAGAATCCGCAGAGGGGGAGGCAGAGGTTCTACCCTCTCATGAGGATTTGCTAAACATTCCTCAGAAGAAAGTGAGGAAATCAAAGGGAGAGAAGCGCCATGAGAGGCAAATACGCTCTCAAAACAGAGATGAGATTCGGGCAGGTATAGATTTACCTTGGGTTCCGCAGGAACTAATGGAAAAATGTCCCTCTTTTAGCAAAGAACAGGAGGCAGATCCTGCTCTAATATATGCCTTCAAATTTGCTAGAGAGGGCCGGGAACAGTTGCCCAGATTCCAGATAGAGCAAGGCGTTCTGTATAGGGAAAGCCGAGATCCCTTCACAGGGGATGCTCGGAGGCAATTAGTAGTTCCAAATACCTTTAGGACTTTGGTCCTAAGACTAGCCCATGATCATCCGGTAGGTGCTCATAAAGGCATTCAGGGTACCTTAGATCAGGTATTGACCCAATTTTATTGGCCCGGAGTTTATAAAGAAGTGACCAAGTTCTGTGAAGCCTGTCCGGCCTGCCAGAAGGTCACTGCTATTAGGCCTGTGGAGGTTCCCCTGATTCCCATACCAGTGGTGCCGGTTCCCATGCACCGAATAGCTATTGACATAGTGGGTCCCCTGATAAAGACGCCACGAGGATTTCAATACCTTTTGGTGATGGTGGATCACGCCACCAGGTTCCCCTGGGCGGTTCCCCTTCGTAATATTTCGGCTCGCACGGTAGCAGCCGAGTTAATAAAATTGTTTTGCGAAGTCGGATTCCCCAAGGAAGTGTTGTCCGATCGTGGCACCAATTTCATGTCACGGTACTTGGCTCAAGTGTGGGATGCCTTCGGCATCAAGCACATTAGAACGGCGGCTTATCATCCCCAGACGAACGGGTTGGTTGAGAGGACCAATCAAACCCTAAAGAGCTTGTTAAGGAGGGGGTTGGAAGGAAAGATGGCTGAATGGGACACGATGCTTCCCTTCGCCCTCTATGCCTGTAGAGAGAGAATTCAGGCCTCGTTGGGAACTTCCCCCTACGAGCTTATGTTTGGTAGGAGCCCTAGGGGCATACTAGACATTCTGAGGGATCAGTGGGTAGAGCCGGGAGTCCAGGAAACAGAAATACCCCAATTTCTGCGGGATTTGCGAGGACGCTTAACGCGGGCCTCCCAGTTGGCAGAAAACAATTTGAGGGAAAGCCAACAAAAACAGAAAGTGTATTATGACCGTAATAAAAGACCCCGCCAGCTAGAGGTGGATGAGAAAGTCCTAGTGATGGTAACTGGCACCGCCCCTAAGTTTGAGAGCCAGTGGAAGGGACCCTTCCGGGTGGTTAAGCAAGTGGGACCGGCGACCTATCTAGTACAAACCAGACGAGGACGCCAACAGTTATTTCATATAAACTTGCTCAAACCCTGGCAGGAGCGAACAGCGCAAGGGCAGGTGGTCACCATTACCCAGGCTAGGCGAGGAAGACAAAGCAACGAGAAAAGGTATAAGAGATTTACGTGCTGTGATTCTGGGAGAACCCCAGCACGAAATGTCTTAAGAAGGGGAATATGTGGTGAGGAAACCACGGCTGATTATAGAAATGCACAGGAAAAAAGGTCCTGTCACTTTAATTCAGGTTGTATCAAAGGTTTCCCCAGTAACCAGGAGTCTGTGACTCAGAAGCTAGTCATCCCTAAGCCCCGCCCACAGCAGCACGTCAGAGAGAAGCTTGTCCCTAGTCACATGTGCTGGGAGCAGGGTGTGCCTCAAAGAGAAGGAAAGTTTAAAAAGCTGATTCACAGAACAGAAGTTAGTTCACGAGGTTCAGGGAGTTCACGAGGTTCAAAGAGTTCAGAAGAGGGGCCAACACGGAGTCCAGGAGGCAGAGCAAGTAAGAGAGTGTTTGCAGAGCCTGAGAGTCAGAGTGTGAGAAATACTATTTGCTGTGAAGAGGAGATTGATGAGAGATTGCCAGACACAGCTGGGAATGAGAGGCTGGTGTCAGCAAACGGAAGGTCTGCACTTGAAGAAAAGCATGACTGGTTTGCAGGACGGAGGGAATCCCTAAATACCTCAGAACCAAGGCAAGTCTGTCCTTCTCAATCCCTACAGAGGAAAAGCCCCAGAGAATTACCCATAGGAGAGAAAGCTAAGTTTAAGCATAGCCAGAGTCCCAGGGAAAAGAGAGACAGCTGGTCTAATCAGCACGTAGCTCAGCTAACAGACGAGTTGCTGCAGAAGCAGACTTTACTGAGAAGGCTAAGTGATTTAATAAAGAAGGAAAATAGTCAGCTCTCTGTGCAGATACCTTATGCCATAAGTGAGGGTGATAGAGAGGAAGAAATGGACACAACGAATGTGGATAATAGCATTATGGATTGTCAGTGTACTATGTGTTTTAACTCTGACGGTGAAGAATCCTAGAAAAGCCATTATAGCTGTGCCATGCTCAGGAAGCACGTTAATTTGTGAAGACGTCACAAACTGCAAGAAACAGCTGACTGTGCTGACAAAGTGGAAAGCTAAGTTACATGTTTAAGGAACATTTAAAAGTTTTGTTTGGACAACAAGAAGTTGTTCCTGTCTAAGAAGAAAGCATTTATCTGTTTAAAGTTCTGAAAGTGCCAATTTGATTTCTCAAGCAAAGTGATGCCTATTTCTGTTGGAAGTTATATTGCAAAGCATAATTTGTTCCTGTTGTTTTGAAGCAGTACCGTGGATTAAAAATCCTTTCCATACTTTATGCCTCACGCCTCCTGTGTATGAAGAAACCCTGATTACATTAAAAGAAATATTCTCTGTCTTGTGCCTAAACCCTCGGATCACAACTCCTTTGCTTTAGGATAAACTACGATTCCCATCAGCCCTTCTGGCAGCCATTACAGGGAGTCTTGTCTTAAGGCTAAAAGGCGACCTCACCTGCTGCCAGTCATCTACCTGGCCAGGAGGGGGTGACACCGGCGATACAGGGATTTTGGGCTAGGCTGCAGGCATATCTCTCCAACATACTGCAGCAAAATGTGCAGCTTAGAGTACAGGGTATAATTCTAGGAGATCAAGCGGTACTAGTTGTTAAAGGCAAAGGGGCCAGAATGTTGATACGCAGGGCCTACCTTTTGGGACTTCAAGGGGTGTTGAAGTCATGGCTGGAGCCAGAGCCCCCAGCGTATTGGGCCTAACAAAATAATCCACATACATTGATGCAAATGGAAAATATCACTGCCCAGGGATCCCCCCAGAGACACATAGTATTTATGGCTATTTCGGAACCCTACATTCAATCACTTTCACCCAGGGGACGCTGCATGGCCCTAAATTGCGTCTTAATTTAAATATGGGGGGAATGGGTGCGTTGCCTTCAGATCTTTCATCTTTCTTTATATTTCCTCCCACTATAGAAGGATTACAATATGGCATCTCTAAAATAGATCCCTTGGTCAAATTGCTGTTTTCAGAAGGTTGATACTGTGGGTTTAGTAGAGTTGCACGACATTGGCAGATTGGGCTACTCATTCGTATGTGCCATGTGAAAACTGTAACACTTGTACTCTGAACCTGTTGAAGCTGATTGGGGAGGTGGGGAGAGAGACTGGGGGAGATGTAGAATGTAGAATATAGAATGTAAGAGTATGATTGGGGGGGTGGGGAAAGGAAAAATGTTTGTAATAATATTTGTGTGCTGCAATTTTTTATTTATATAAATAAATGTGGCAGCTGGTGAGATTTCTGGCATGTCTCTATATTGCTGTATTGGTTAATAAAAATGATTTTAACATAAAAAGTCATGGGATAGGAGGCAGTGTAAAATTGTGGATCAGGAACTAGTTAAAAGATAGAAATCAGAGGGTAGAGCTAAATGGTCAATTTTCACAATGGAGAAAGGTGAATAGTGGAGTACCCAAGTGTGCTGGACCCACTGCTTTTTAACATATTCATAAATGACCTGAAAATGGGAATAATGAGTGAGGTAATCAAGTTTGTAGATGACACAAAATTATTTAAAGTTGTTAAAATCCATGAGGATTGTGAAAAATTGCAAGAGGACCTTGATAAATTGGAAGACTGGATGTTCAAATGGCAGATGAAATTTAATGTGGTCAAGTGCAAAGTTATGCACCTAGGAAACCAAAGTATGGTTACACGATGCAAGGTTCCACATTAGGAACCACCACCCAGGAAAAAGATTTAGGCGCCATTGTTGATAACGTGTTGAAACTATCTGCCGAGAGTGTAGCAGCGACTAAGAGAGCAAATAGAATACTAGGTATGATAAGGAAAGGAATGGAGAATAAAATAAAGGATATTATAATGCCTCTGAATTGTTCCATGGGGTGTTCGCACCTTGTATTGTGTGAAATTCTGGTCACCATATTTTATTTATTTATTTATTTGTGCTTATTTACCGCCTTTCGTGAATCAAAGCGGTTTACAAAGAACTCAAGGCAAGTAACAATTACATTTAACAGAATTAACAGAATTATACATTTAACAGAAATTTACATTGAAAATTATTAACAAGGAGTGGTAAGGGGTAAGGAAAAACAACTTAATCAGCAACTGCTAATTTCAGCTAGTAACTATTTACAGGGGAGCAGCATAGCGTTATTAGAAAAGGTACAGAGAAGAGCCACCAAAATGGTAAAGGGGATGGAAGGATACCCCTATGAGGAGAGGCTAAAAAGGCTAGGGCTCTTCAACCTGGAAAAGAGCGGTTATGGGGAGATATGATAGAGGTCTATAAATTAATGAATGGAGTGGAATGGGTAAACATAGATCAATTGTTTATGCCATCAAAATATAGAAAGACTAGGGGACATGCAATTAAGCTACAGGGTAACCTATTTAAGACTAATAAGAGAAAATATTTTTTACGCAACACATAATCAAATTCTGGAATTCGTTACCGGAGGATGTAGTAAAAGCTGTTAGTGTAGCTGGGTTTAAAAAACATTTGGACAAGTTCCTGGAGGAAAAGTCCATAATCCATTATTAAAGGGGACCCAGAATATCCACTGCTTGCCCAATACAAGCATTGTGAAACCTGTGTCTTTTGAGGAAACTGCTAGGTACTTGTGACCTGGATTGGCCACTGTTGGAAACAGGATACTGGGCTGGATGGACCTTGGTCTGACCCAGTATGGTATATCTTAGGTTCCCCACATCTGAAAGATCCGAGCAGCCATCTCCCCATGCAAGGTCCATTTGTATGGATGAAGGATACAGCTTAACCTTTCCGCAAGGACATTGGGTTCACCCAGGAGATACACCGCTCTGAGGTGAATGCGCTGTGAGATGGCAAAGGAGCACAAGCGAAGTGCTTGCTCATAGAGTGGATGGGACCCCTTCCCTCCATGCTTGTTCATGTAGAACATGGCAACTTGATTGTCCGTTCTGACAAGAATAGGTTGCCCTGAAAGTTGGGGTTGAAAAAACCAAACAACATTTACAGTGCTCATAGTTCCAGCAAGTTGATCTACATGACAGATTCCTGTTGTGTCCAAAGTCCCGGTGTTTATTTTATTTATTTATTTATTTATTTAACTAGGCTTATATACCACTTTTCTACTAGTGAAAGTGGTGTACATCCCAGAAGGACTCACAATCTATGTTTTTGTGCCTGAGGCAACAGAGAGTTAAGTGGCTTGTCCAAGACCACAAGGAGCACCTGTGGAGAAACCCCAGTAGTTGAGATGCGCTCTTCAGCCCATCTTAGAAGCATTCGTCGTCAGGGTGCATCGAGGTGGAGGCATCTGAAAAGGTGACCTGACTAGTAGGTTTTGAGGGGAACACCACAACTAAAGGGACTTTATCAGCTGAGGGGTGATGTGGATCTTGTCTCTGAGACGTCCCTTTGCTTGCATCCATTGTGAAGACAGAGTCCATTGAGCTTCACAGATGTGTAATCAAACATAGGGGACAACATGAACCCTAGAGGCCATGTGTTCCAAGAGATTTAGCACCTATCGAGCTGTGACTTGGGTCTGCTTTTGCAGGTGCTCTGCCAGCTGCCTGTGGGGGGAAGTGCTACAGTATTGTGCTTTTAGTTGAAAGGAGCAGGCTCTGCCCCTGACAATTAAAAACTGTCCACTCTTGGTGACTGGGTGGGACAGGGACAGGAACAGAAGGAAAGATTCTTGGTGGGTTGAAGCAACAGCATATGCAAGAGAGGTTTGAGGCAGGCAGGCAGAGGATGTCAGGGTAAGGAGGAGGAAACACAGGGTAAATGAATACTGGAGAAGGAGGTAGGCTGATGGATCCTGGGAAAGTGAATAGGAGATATGGGGGAAGAGGTGGAATAATGGATGCTGGGAGTGGGGGAGAAAGAAAGAGACAAAGAAAGTGGACAGATCTTTGAATAAGGTGAGATAAGATGAAAATGGGAAAAGTAAAAAAGGGGAAAGGGAGCCTGAATAGGGGGTAATACATAAGAAAGGGGCCGGAGGAGAAAGAGTCTGCTAGGAGAGGTGGGGGGGGGGGGGAGAGGGAGTAAATGGAGGGATGGGGAAAAAGAAAGTGCCCAGAATGGAGATAAGGAGAGGGACAGAGTGAGAGAGAGTGAGTAAGTGAGCAAGCAAGTGAGCGTGCTCAGGATGGTGAAGATGAGCTGAGAGAAAGGAGGAGGAGGGAAGGAGATAAGAAGTGTGAGAAGGGAGAAGGAAGAGATAGGATGGGGGAAAGAAAGGGAGAGAAAGGTGAAGGAAGAGAGATAAGCAAAGATAAGAGGGGAGGGAGGGAGAGGAAGGGGAGAAAGCAGAGAGAGGAGAGGAGAGGAAGAAGAGCTGAGAGAAGAGTGAGGAGGAGGGTTGAGTGGGAAAGGGCAGAAGTGGAAGGAAGGAGAGAGAGGATACAGAAGCAAGAAGGGAAGGATATAGAAAGAGATGAGAGAAATAGATGAAGGATGAGAGATCTGAAAGGGGAATGCTGTTTGACAAAAGAAATAAACCTCAGTCAGTAGCCCCAGAGAGCTTTTAATTTAAATCAAATTAGAGTACAACTTAGCACAGAAGAAAGAATATGGTAAATAGAGACTTTTATAAAGAGGCCTTCCAGTTAGGGGGCAAAATAACTGTTGTGACACCGAAGTTCTGCCCTATACCTTTAAGACACAGAAAGCTGCTGAGTTTGGCACAGATTCTGACAGGAAGGGAGATCAAAAGCTTCACAGTTACCATAGGCAACCAAAGCAGGCTGAGACACGAGGTCTGAAGGCACGCCTAGCCAACAAACACTCCCCAAGTAATGAAGAAACAGTTTGCACATGTGCAGGAAAACGCCCCTAACCATGTATAAGAAACGTGGTAGGCAAACAGAGTTAGATCGAGGCAGAAAGCTGGTAGGAGATCCAGCAGGAGTTGCAGTGAGAGAGGCTGAGTTGGATTCATGTGCTGATTCTGACGGTGGTTTTGGAGACTCAGAAGTTGAGAGTGATTTGGAAACTTGGCAAGTAAGGGAAGACTTGCAGCTCTCTAACAGAAGGTCAGAATACTCTCAGCCTAATGCTGTTTCATTTGAGTCTTGGAATAGAAAGCCAAGCAGGGCTTTGAAAAGAGACAGAAAGCCGTTTACCAGCAGAGGGATTAACTGCAGGAAACCCTCACCTGTGACGCAGGAAGAATTTCCCAGACACAGAGGTCAATGGGGAGAACGGAGAGCAGCTGGTAAGGAACTCTGTATTACTGAAAGGCAGAATGGTCTAAGATATTTACAACCTTGGGAAAAGGAAAGTAAAGTGATTGAGGACATATGTATGAGTGAAGAAGATGATTGCATGTATTTAAAGCCTGGCAGAAAACTGCCAAGAGAGAGACCTAGTAGAAACAGAACAAGGCAGTTTTACAAACTATCTGATAATTATTTGCCATACTGTGGAGAGAGTGGTGAAGAGAAGCTAGGGACTGATTGGAGAAGGTTCCAGACTCTCTGCCCTAAAGAAGATAAGATAGTTGATGAACCGATGTGCACGGAGCAAAGTGAATGCTTTCCCTATGTTGAGGACATGGACTGTTCTTTATTAATAACTGATGAAACTTCTCTACGCTAGTAGAAGATAAGTGTGCCTGGGAGAAAGATAAACGTGCACAGAGGGAACTGCCAACGTTGTTACCTGATTTCTGTTTGTTATAATTATTGGTTCTATTCAAGCAAGAAGCTGTGTTTTCCTTTCACCTTTTGTTTTTGCCAGAAGCATGGCTGCCTCTTAAGTTGGTATTTTTGTACTGTTTTGAAAATCCAGCAAACCCCGGGAGGGGAATAAATCCTTATTTCAACCTGACCACTCCGTCTCAACTACACTTTCTTTCATAGAAGGGTCAGGCCCAGCAGTGTGCCTAGCTATATACTGCTAGTTCAGCCACTGCTGGTGACACTGTGAAACAGTTTAGATAGGTGTTAAACCCAAGTGACAAGTCAAAGGGGTGCTTTGAAAGACTTCCTCCATCAAACTAAGGGCTGTGTGAATCGCCCAGGAAATTAAGATATTATTTTAGAAGCATAAGTCAGGTCACTGTGTAGCAAGCCGCTTTTACTAGGTGTTCTTTTCCTCCCACCCCCTCCAGGCATATTCTTAGCTATTAAAGGGGAACAGGTGGTCAAATTCAATTCAGGTTAAGCTGGTTATCATAATCAGAAATAGAGGACCCGATTTTCATTTAAGCAGGTTATGCACCGCATCGGCGCATAACTTGCCTGCTGACCACCTTAACTCAGATTTTCATTTCCGCGGTGACGGAAATGAAAATCCGGGTCATGCTACATAGGTCAGTAGCCGCCGAGGCTAAGCAGGTGGCAGTGATTTCTGATGCTGCCCGCTTAGCCCCAGCGCCTTAAAGATAGGCGAGGGTTTTCCTCTATCTTTAAGGAACAGAGCACTAAGCGGGCAGCATTGAAAATAGCTGCTACCCGCTTAGTGCCATTCCCTGCCTCCGCTCCACCCTGGAACACCCCAAACACGCTCCGAAGCTAAGCGGATAAAATCTGGGTGCGTTAGGGACTTAACCGTGATTTTCGAAAGGCAATACCCATGTAGGTGCCTTTGGAAAATCATGGTTAAGGCATTTTCACAGATAACATGGGCTGCTACATGTGTAACTGTCTTCGAAAATCAGGCCCAGATTGATTAATCCTTAGGTGAACTACATCCCACAACTGTGCCTAAAAAGTTTAAGTATCCCTAGCAACTTTAAGTAGACAATTTAAATAGTTAAACAAAACCTTAAAACTAAGATGCAGACAGCAGTCCATCAGCAAGAGGGGGGCTATCCATTCTTTCGCATTGAGTGTCACATATACGATTTTCTCCCAGTTATTTATTTTTATTTATTTATTTATTTAACAGTTCTTCTATACCGCTCTATTTTAGATCAGAGCGGTTTACATTTAACATCAACTATACAACACAGGCACTCTGAGTTGTATTTACAATAAACAGGGAGATCAACTTGGAAGTAACTGGGGGAACTATATACATTGTATTTACGCTGTTATCTGTTTTCAGGCAGATCCTATCTACATCTTATTTACACTGGGAGTCTAAATTCTATTTCTGGGAGTTGGTGAGGGGTCTTATGTGTGCACTAAGTTCAAGGAGCTCTTTGCCCTTAGCAAACAAGTCTGATCTCTGGAGGCTAGAGTGGCAGACTTGGAAGACATAAGGAAGACAGAGAAGTATATAGACGAGAAATACAGGAATGTAGTACAGTTCCTCCTCCATTCTGACAGCCTCTCAGTTGCCGTAGAGGGAAGAGGTCACAAGAAAGGAGTGTGTCACCTTGGTGTGACAGGAAGTGATCCAGTAGCAAGTTTGTCCTCCAGTTGAAGTAAAACCCTTTTGAAATGAGGAGGTTTCTACATGATCATGTGCCCATGAGGAAAGGGTTAAGATGGCCGTTATAGCTGGAAATTTGATAATTAGGCATGTAGATAGCTGGGTAGCTGGTGGACATGAGAATCACCTGGTAACATGCCTGCCTCACACACCAACTAGACAAGGTTTAAGATAGTGCTGGAGAGGAGTCTGCTGTCTTGGTACATGTTGATACGAATGACATAGGTATCGACATGTGGGAGAGAGGTTCTGGAGGTCAAACCTAGGCTTTTAGGTAGGAAGTTGAAATCCAGAACTTCCAGAGTAGCATTCTCCGAGATGCTTCCCATTCCATGCACAGGACTCAAAAGGCAGGCAGAGCTCTAAAGTCTCAAAGTATGGATGAGACAATAGTGCAATGAAGAAGGTTTTGGATTCTTTAGGAATTGGGCAACATTCTGAGGAAAGGATGGGCTTTTCTGAAGGAATGGGCTCCACCTTAACCGGGATGGTACCAGGCTGCTGGCATTAACCTTTAATAAGAAGATAGAGCAGCTTTTAAACTAGATAATAGGAGAAAGCCAACAGTCACCCAAGAGCGCATGGTTCAAAAGTATGTATCCTTGAGGGATACTAGCAAAAGAGGAAACTTAGGGCATGCCGACAGAGGGGTTCTAATAAAGACAAATGTAACCCAGATGCCCTTAAGTGCAGAGCTGAAAGATTCTACATTACCCGTTATCAACTGATAACCAGATTAATAAAATACAACCTCTAAAATGCCTGTATGCAAATGCTAGAAGTCTAAAAAATAAGATGGGAGAGTTAGAATATATAGCATTAAATAAAAGGTTGGATAGGACTGGCATCTCAGAGACCTGGTGGAAGGAGAACAACCAATGGGACACTGTGATACTTGGGTGCAAACTATATCACAATGTTAGGGTGTGGCAGCACTGATAGCATGCAATAAATAATACCCGGAGTCAGTTCAAGGATCCAAACCAATTTATTGTGCACAAGGCCCAAGCATCAAAGGACTGAGCAATGGCGAACAGGAACAACTTCCTTATATACAAGCTTCACAGTTTGATACAAGCAGACTTTCTATTGGTCCCAACGCCCCCTGCACCTATCCGATCGGGGACCCTCACTGGGCCCTGTTCCCCCTTCTCAGGCTATGCTAACACAGGCTCAGTTTCTAGACATAATACATTCCTGCTGCAAGGTCATTGCATCAGCATAAAAGTATCGAATAAAGGATTAATACAAACTTATCAAAAGCAGTTTAGAGCGGTTTAAGGCAGATCCTCAGCCTTCACTGACTTTGGTCTTTCTCAGCACTACTATTTCTAGTAGTGGGGGTGGGGACTCCGGCCTAGCTTGCAGGCTCATACATGTACAGGCTATTATATAGGCCATAGCCTACCACATTCCCCCCTTTGATTATTCTGACCCGCAAATTAGAAAGGGTGGGAATTAAATCACATATTATACTTGTGTAACAGCATCATCTTGGGGTATATAGGGTAATATTGCCACATAGCCAACACTTTAATTGCTGTCTGCCGCTTCACAGTGCTATCAATAACTGAGGTCATAGTGCATAAGCAAAGGGGTAGGAGACATGGGAGAAACAGGAACACAGCCAATATTAATAATACCACTAACGCAAGAGTTTTCAGGCCACCCAGTCCTGAAAACATGGCACCAACCCATCCATCAAGCTCCAGTCTACGCCATTTCTGGTCTGGTACATAGGCTTGCCTCCGCATCTGTTTGGCTATGTCTTCGACAACTTGGCCTTCATTATCAATCTGCAAACAACGGTTAGTTAAATTCAATTTTCCATACACTCCACCTTCAGCTGCTAACAAATAATCTAGTGCTAAACATTGTTCAGGAGCATTTACACCTGACCACCAGGACGTCTTTCTAGTGGTGGCATTATAAAACCTCTGGCTTAGACGAGTAATCTTTATTCCAGTCTGAGTAGTAGTAATGCAGGCTGCACAAGGGGGAAGAGTAAGGCAAAAGTCATTCCAAGGGACCTCAGGGTTGTCTTTCTCCCACGGCTTCCACTGCACCCTGGCTCCCACGACGTGTGACAGGAGTAGGGTTGTAGAATCTTAGTCTCTTACAGTTCTTACAGTAGTGGTTGTCGCCGCAAAGTGAGCCACAATGGAGTTTCAGGGTCATTTACGGAAGTTCAATGACCAAGTTCAGGAGCGGCTGCTGGCTTTACTCAACTGTGATGGATCCAAGGTTCAAGCTCTGCAACTTTAACTGCTGTTGGGGTATTAAGGTCCCTTCCAATGCGGTGTCCTTCTCCACTCTGTGATCCACACCGAGACCCCAGGCTTGAGAGGATGTAGAGGTTGATGGGCAGCTGATGACTCTACAAAACAGAACTTAAAACCAATAGTTCTTGCCTAGTAATTTCAGATCCAATCTGTTACATATCGCCTTTTGTTCCTAGTACCATAGGCGGGGGTCGCCTATAGAGAATCTCAAAAGGGGAAACTCCTAAAGACATAGTAGGAGCTAAACATATCATGAGAAGGGCTATAGGAAGAACTCAGAACTGGGGCTACTTCAGGTGAACTTCTCGGCAAAGTTAGATAACTGAGATTTCAGGGTTCCATTCATACGTTCTATTGTTCCTAAATTCTGAGGTCTGTAGGCAATATGCATCTGATAATGTTAATATCTCGGGATCATACTTAATGGACTTGCTTCCTGAGGTTATCAACCCTCATTCTTTGTACAGGGCCCCATGTGCATGCAAGGTTGTAAGGGCATACTTGGAATCTGTGTATACTTTCCCTATTGTTAGTGCTCTAGTGAGGGCTATCAGTTCAGCTTTCTGTGCTGCAGCTTCTGGGGCCAGAGCTGTGGATTCAACTACCAGACCAAGGGTCACCACCGCATATCCGGCACAACAATGTTCATTAATGATGACATTTCCTTGTGACTCATGGACATAGAGACTGAAAGGTTTTCTGGACATCTGGTAGACCCAGAGCTGGTGATAACATCACATCAGAGCGATTTTTCAAAGATCGAAAGGCTGCATCCTATGCAAGTCCCCATTCCAATGGAGACTTTTCCATTCCTTTGATAGCTTGATACAAGGGTTTTGCTAGCAGCGCAAAATTGGGGATCCATATACGACAGTACCCTGCGGCACCCAAGAAGGCTCTCACTTGCCTCCTGGTGGTTGGAGTAGGAATACTGCATACAGCTTCTTTGCGTTCTGGTCCCAGACGTCTAATTCCGCTGGACAACTGGAATCCCAGATATTTAACTTGTTTGACATAGTCGCGCTTTGGCTTTTGAGACTGTGTATCCAGCTTCATTAAAAGGTGCATGAGTTCACTGGTGGCTTATAGACATTCACTTTCTGAGTTGGTGGCTATGAGCAAGTTGTCCACATACTGGAGAAGAACCCTTTCTCCTGGGTTCACATAGTAGCTTGAAAGATCTTGATTTAAAATAACACTGAAGAAAGTAGGTGAATTCTTGAATCCTTGAAGTAATCTAGTCCAGGTGAGTTGGCTCCGCCTTCCTGTTGTGGGGTCTTGCCATTCCATGCACAGGACTCAAAAGGCAGGCAGAGCTCTAAAGTCTCAAAGTATGGATGAGACAATAGTGCAATGAAGAAGGTTTTGGATTCTTTAGGAATTGGGCAACATTCTGAGGAAAGGATGGGCTTTTCTGAAGGAATGGGCTCCACCTTAACCGGGATGGTACCAGGCTGCTGGCATTAACCTTTAATAAGAAGATAGAGCAGCTTTTAAACTAGATAATAGGAGAAAGCCAACAGTCACCCAAGAGCGCATGGTTCAAAAGGATGTATCCTTGAAGGATACTAGCAAAAGAGGAAACTTAGGGCATACCGACAGAGGGGTTCTAATAAAGACAAATGTAACCCAGATGCCCTTAAGTGCAGAGCTGAAAGATTCTACATTACCCGTTATCAACTGATAACCAGATTAATAAAATACAACCTCTAAAATGCCTGAATGCAAATGCTAGAAGTCTAAAAAATAAGATGGGAGAGTTAGAATATATAGCATTAAATAAAAGGTTGGATATGACTGGCATCTCAGAGACCTGGTGGAAGGAGAACAACCAATGGGACACTGTGATACTTGGGTGCAAACTATATCACAATGTTAGGGTAGATCAAATTGGTGGAGGGGTTGTGCTCAATGTTAGGGAGAGCATGGAGTCACACACAATTAAAGTTTTGCAGAAAACAAAATACACCATAGAATCTCTGGATAGAAGTTCCATGTAAAAAGCGGAAGGCAATGGCAGCGGGTGTGTACTACCGACCGCCTGACCAGAATAAACAGATGATGATAAAATGGTAAAAGAAATCAGGGACGCTAACAAAAGTTACAACACAGTAATAATGGGTGATTTCAGTTACCCTGGTATTGACTGGTACAATGTCACAGGAGGACATGCTAGAGAGATAAAGTTTCTAGATGAAATAAATGGCTGTTTCTTGGAGCAGCTGGTTCATGAACTGACAACACAGGAAGCTATTCTGGACCGAGTCCTTAGTGGAACAGGATCTGGTGCAAGAGATAAGGGTTTTGAGGCCACTTAGCAATAATGATCATAGCATGATCATGTTTGATTTAATAAATGGAAGAAGGACGGCAAGGAAATCCACTGTACTACCTTTTAACTTTCAAAAGGGAGACTATGATAAAGTAAGGAAAATAGTTTAAAAAAAAAACTAAGAGGAGCAGCTGCAAAGGTTAAAGATTTACATCAAGCATGGGCATTGTTAAAAAAATACTATCTTGGAAGCCCACGCCAGATGTATTCTACACTTTAAGAAAAATGGAAGGAAGGCCAAAAAACTGCCAGCATGGTTTAAATGTGAGGTCAGAGAGGCTGTTGTAGCAAAAAAAGCATCAGGAAATGGAAAAAGGAGCCAAATGACAAAAACAGGAAATAACATAAACACTGGCAAGTTAGATGCAAATCATTGATATGGTAGGCAAAGAGAGAATTTGAAAAGAAGTTTGCCAAAAATGCATAATTTGTCAAATGCATACATAGCAAAAAACCTGTGAGAGAATAAGTTGGACATTTGGATGATAGCAGGGTAGAAGGGGCGCTAGGCAGGACAAGGCCATAGCAGATCGATTGAATGAATTCTTTGCTTTGATCTTTACTGAAGAAGATGTAGGGAAGTTACTCATGCCTGAAATGGTATTTAAAGGTGATATATCGGAAGAATTGAAAGAAATATTGATAAACCAGAAAGATGTATTACAACTGTTTGATAAACTGAAGAGTAGCAAATCACCTGGACCAGATGGTATACATCCAAGAGTGCTGAAAGAACTGAAAAATGAGACTGCAGACTTCCTATTAGTAATCTGTGAACTATCATTAAAATCATCTGTAGTGCCTTATTTATTTAACAGGTTTTTTATACCGATTTATCATTTCAGTCTACAGTGTAACTTACCAATGACAAATCAAAAAACGATCACTTTCCAGAGCGAGTTATACTAGCAGGTATCATCTAACAAAACTTTTTTTAGCGCTCCACTCCTAACCTACAGAGGTATAGTATTTTCTCTTATTAATGGCAACCAGATCTCAGACTGTAGAAGAGCGGGATGTCAAGTTTAGGATAAAATCCTGAACTCTTGCTCTCAAATTGCATCAACGATCCGTTATGTTGCCTCTTCTATTTGGCTTATATTACTGTTCTTATTGATTCATTAGCTGAGTATTATCTTCTTTAAGTAAAGCGAATGTACTGACGCTGTTCAGCCCAAACCAGATTTCAAGTATATCCACTATTAATACACTTTTAAGTAGTGGCTCCAAAGTACTTATCTGGTTCGGTTAGCTTCCCCCGCGCCGTTGCGTTTCACTGGAATGTTTTATCAAGGGGTCACGTCCGTACTCAGCTTTCACACCAATTCTGGAAATATAGAACATATATACTGTCGTCACTCCCCCTTGTGGCCAGGCGGTTGCCTAGGGCTGCAGGGGTTGTGACGATTGACCTTTGTTAAAACTTGCCTAAACTCATGTAGTTGTGTCCCCGAAAAGATTATAGCCAAGTGCAAGGTCGCAGGAAAATTTCTTTTATTCTCAGAAATCAGGAATTCCAAAACCAAGTCAATTCTTTAACATGAATTGATTGAAGATAAGGGAAAACAAAACTCAAGATACTTCTCCAAACATAACAATACTCAAGCCATTTATACAGTCCCTGGCTTGCTGTAGCCTTTAAACTGACATTCAAGTAAAACTTTACTTTCAATGATATTCTGTACTTGGTCTTCAGGAGGCGCTGTGCCACCCTCCGTTGTTCCACAGCAGGTGTAGCACAGTTCCTGACTCAATCAACTGCTTTCACACATAGTGTAATTCCTTCTCAGTTGTAATACAAACTTTCAGCCTAGCTCTGGCCCAAGCAGCATTAAATGAAACAGCTACTTTTAAAAAGCATGGCTAAAAGTACTGGCTTAAAAAGTCCTGGTAAAAGGAACTTTCTCAGTTCTTTTACCTAATACATGGTAACTCAGAAACATACATTAACTTCACCCAGCTGGGTTTCTTTCTTCACTCAAACCCTCTTGGGTTCTCTTATGTTTCTCTTGCACAAATAGCACAGCTTATTTCCATATCTGAAATGCTATCTGACTCTCCAGAGACTCCTACCTCCATTTCCTCCACACTTGATTCTCCTGGGTCATTGTTTCCCTGGGTATGCTCTTGGGAAGCCTCCCCAGCCTGCAGAGCCTTCAGTAGCTTTCCCCAGGCACCCTTAACCGTGAGAGAGTTAGCGGGGGAAGGGCAGGGAAAACCCCCTTCCTCTAATAAGCCTTTTAACCGGTGTAAAGGGCTCACCTTAGTAGTGCTGGGTTTTCTGCTGACAACGTCCTTACTGGGTAGAGAGTTGAGCCAAGACCCTTTTGAGAATATTTCCTCCTCTGAGGACTCTTCTCCCGAGGTTTCCACAAGCCTTGTCAGCCTTTTACTCCTGGCTCTCACCGGCTTCTGTGCAAGGGATTCCCCTGGACTTCTTGTCCTTCCTTCCTGGAACCCTTGTGTCCTCTGTGTCTGGATTTTCTCTCTCTTTCTCTCCTCCCGAGGAAAGTCTCTTATCTCCTCCTCATGTCTGTGTCTGTGCTTGCCTTGGTGCTTGCTCTGAGCCTGTCCTCCATCAGGAAAATCTGCTGTATGAGTGCAGTTTCCCTTCCTAAATGTTTGGGGCTGTCCTATCCCTTCTGACTCCGCCCCCAAACCACTCCCTTCTCCTCCCTCTATCTCCATGGGAACAGGGGGTGTGTTTTGGTCTGCAGTTCTCTTTGAGAAACCTTTCTCTTTCGTATCTGAGTTAACCCTTTCAGAGCCTGCAGTTCTTTGGGTGAAAGGAAAAAAAGGCAGTTTTCCCTTTATTTTTCTGCCCTCAGCAGCTGCTTCTCCACCACAATACTGATAAATCTACCTCCTACTACATACTATCAATTCCTCATAGACCATTGTTTCACACGTAAATCATATTACTTAGCATGGTTCACTCACTGTCAATTCAACCGTGGCTGTCGTCTTTCATTGTATTCTTCACAGTTTGCTACTGAGACGCCGCACATGCTCCTTGTGCGGCTGACTCCTTTTATAAACCTGAATCAACGATAATGATTCCCAGGTTGATCTTACTGGCCAATCAGACTTAAAGGACCACCTATTATAAGGAGAATATATCTGGGAAACCCCAGAATATACCTAAATTATTCAACCGTCTTTATGGCCGCATCAAAAGTATACTTATTGTGATCCTGATGATATTTCAATCTACTATTCATAAACAAGCTTTCCATTCAATTTGAAGATTAAGCCCTAAAGGTATTACAGATTGCAGGATGAAGATCCATTTCTGTTCTCTATAGAGTAGCAGTTGTTCTCAGGATTTTCTCCCATTGCCCTGCAAAACTTGCTCAATACAGAAACATTTCAGATCCTCAAAAGAATGTTGGAGATCTAAACAGTGAGCCACAATTGGCGCTTCCAAACGTTTGCATTTCAATCTGCTCCAATGTTCACGGATCCGAACCTGAAGCGAACGTGTAGTTTGTCCTACATAAATCAGATTACAAGGGCAGTGGATACAGTAAACCACGTGTGTTGAAGTGCAAGACGTCTTATATCGCAAGGCATATTTTCGATCTCGATATTCAAAATAAGTACATTCTTCTGTAATTGGGCAGATATTACACTCTCCACATTTGTAATGGCCTGTTTCTTGTATTCCCGCTATAGGATTCATTGGTCTCAATACAGCTGGGCTCAGAAACTCTTTCAGGTTTTTCTGTCTAGTCCATACACATCGTATGCTTTTATTTTCTAAGCCCTTCGTACTATGAAGTACATTCTCATATTTCCATATGATGCGTTGTATCTGGACACTATAGGGTGAAGAGTTGGAAATGTTTCTGAAGTGGTTGAACGACAGAGACAAGAATTTAAAATTTACATCACTGAGCAATACTCAAAGTTTACACTTCCTTGATGTGTTGATTACAAAACAAAAGGGAGGGTGGCACACAATGGTATATTGTAAACCCACAGATAGGAACACTCTATTACACTACCATAGTGCGCACCCTAAAAAACTTAAAGATGGCCTCCCGTTCTCCCAATTTTTGAGGATTAGAAGAAACTGTTCTGATGTTAAAGATTTCAAGAGACAAGCAATCCAATTGAAATATAGATTTCAAGAACGAGGGTATCCCTTAAGGATCGTAGAACAAGCATATAAGAGAGCACTATATAATAATAGGGAATCCTTATTGACTCCAATCCCCCGACAGGTAGAGGATGATGAGAAGATCAATTTGATTACCAGCCATTCACCCTATAGTGTCCAGATACAACGCATCATACGGAAATATGAGAATGTACTTCATAGTACGAAGGGCTTAGAAAATAAAAGCATACGATGTGTACTGCCTCCTATCCTATGATTTTTAGTTTTGCCAAAAGTCTCTGATGAGGGACTTTGTCAAAAGCTTTCTGAAAGTCCGGATACACTATATCAACCCACTCACCTTTGTCTACCTGTTTATTCAAACCTTCAAAAAAACATAACAGATTAGTAAGACAAGATCTTCCTTGTCTAAAGCCATGTTGGCTGTCTCCCATTAGGCCATGACTATCTACATGCTGAGTAATTTTGTTCTTTATGATGGTTTCTACCATTTTTCCCGGTACTGACTTCAGGCTCACCAGTCTTTAGTTTGCCGGATCACCCCTGGAACCCTTTTTTAAAATTGGCGTTACAATGGCGATCCTCAAATCTTCAGGTATTACAGATGATTTTAATGAAAGTTCACAGATTACTAATAGCAGGTCTGCAATCTCATATTTCAGTTCTTTCAACACCCTTGTATGTATACCATCCGGTCCAGGTGATTTGCTACTCTTCAGTTTATCAAATAGTTGTAATACTTCTTCCCGGTTGTGGCAAAGTCAACCATTTTGAGCATGGGGGAGGTGAACAGCAAAAGGAATTCACCTTAATCAAGAGGCCTCTGTTAGGTGTGCAGGGTCAAAAGGCCAGAGCCACAGTTCAAAGGCAGAAAAATCCCAGCTGGAACAAGTTCCAGGAAATGCTTGTCAGTGTAAGAAGGATAGATTGCAAGCACGAGGACAAAAACCCTCACTCTAGTAATTGCACTGATTATCCTGATGTCAGAAGGCAGGGGGATTACAAACACCTGGGAGAGGAAGAGGTGGGGTTGGATCCCAGTGAGTATAAACCTTGGTTAAATCGTAGCAGTAGGAGTAGGAGCTGGAAGAGGAGTGATTGCAGAAGGAGCAGAGGAAGCAGCAGAGGACAGACTTCAGAGCAGCAAGGACGATGGAATGCTGGAGAAGCCAGAGCAGGGGCTAACGTCTGGAGACAGGCTGAGCTACCCATTGCTGAGAAAGGTGATTTCTCTGAATCACGTTTGCAACAAAGGTGGGAGCCAGGAAGGAGAGAAGCTTTCAGGCCTCCAGAGAAGTTGTCAGCAGGGCACTCTGATCAACTGGGTGAGTCAAAACCTATGCAATTGGGAGAAGCAGGGTCAGAGCTTGGGGCAGAAGAATATATGTTGATGGATTGTTCTTTATGCAAAGCTCTAGACTTAAAGTGTCTGAAGAAAGGCCACACAAAATATTTTTCCCCTCTCCATTTCACTCTCCCAGCCCCATCCCATTCTAATCCTCCCCCAACATCAGCTCCCTTCTAGTTCCAGCCCCACCCAGCATCCGCTCCCTTCTAGTCCCTGCATCAGCCCATTTCCAGTCCTAGCCCCCCATCAGCCCATTTCCCGTACTAGCTCCCCCATCCATTTCCAATCCTATCCGAGTCCCTCCATCAGCTCATTTTCAATCCCAGCCCCCCATGACCCTACTTCCAGTTCTAGCCCCTCCATGAGTCCATTTCAATCCAAGCCCCCACCACAGCCCATTTCCAATCTTAGCTTCCCCCAACAGCCCATTTCCAGTCCTATCCTAGCCCCTCCATCAGCCCATTTCCTGTCCTAGCTCCCCCCCCACTCAGCCAATTTCCAGTCCTAGCTCCCTCCCCTCACAGCCCATTCCCATTCCAAGCCCCCCTCCCCAACAGCTATTTGCAGTTCAAGCCCCCCCTTCCACTCAGCCCATTTCCATTCCATGTCCCCCTCCCCATCAGCAATTTGCAGTTCAAAACCCCCCCTTTCACTCAGCCCATTTCCATTCCAAGCCCCCGTCCATATCAGCTATTTGCAGTTTAAGCCTCCCCTTCCACTCAGCCCATTTCCATTCCTAGCAACCCCCCCAACCCATTACCAGTCCTAGCCCCCCATCAGCCCACTTCCAGTCCTAGCCCCCCCATCAGCCCATTTTCAGTCTTAGCTCCCCCCATAGCCCATTACCAGTCCTAACCCCCCCCATCAGCCCACAGCCCATTACCAGTCCTAACCCCACTCCCCCCATCAGCCCAGGGAAAGTTTAAAATAAAAAAAAAAAAGCGCTGGCTACTGCAGCAGCAGAATCAAGTGCCCCACCGCATTTCCTGTTTCCCTTCAGCCCCCGTGGGCTTAAAAGAGCCGCGAAAGGGAAACTCTCCCTTCGCGGCTATGAAAGCCGCGCTGAAGGGACTGATGCAGGGAGGTAGGGCTCTGCCGGGTGGGGGAGGGGGGGTGGCCGCAGGACACTCGATTCTGCCGCTGCAATGGCGGCAGCAGCAGCAGCCAGCTTTTTTTTTTTTTAATTTAATTTTTTTAGCAGAATGTTGTTTGCGCAGAGCCCCCTGAAACGCAGGGCCCTGTGCAAAAAACATTCTCGCTCAATGGATAGGCCGGCCCTGCATTGCACCATTGTTTCATCCATGCATTGAGACTCCGGAGCTCTGCCTGCCTTTTGGGTCCTGTGCGTGAACGGGAAGCATTTCGGAGAATGCTACCCTGGAAGTTCTGGATTTCAAGATCCTACATAAAAGCCTAAATTTAGCCTCCAGAACCTCCCTACCATATTTTCCTACGTCATTGGTACCGACATGTACCAAGACAGCAGACTCCTCCCCAGCACTATCTAAGACCTTATCTAGGTGGTGCGTGAGGTCCGCTACCTTCGCATCAGGCAGGCATGTTACCAGGCGAACCTCATGTCCACCAGCCACCCAGCTATCTACATGCCTAATGATCGAATCACCAACTATAACGGCTGTACTAACCCTTCCCTCATGGGCACATGGCCCTGGAGAAACTTCCTCAGTGTGAGAGGGTTTTACATCACCTGGAGGACAGGTCCTAGTTACAGGATCACTTCCTGCCACACCAGGGTGATGCTCTCCTGTCACATGACCTCTCTCCTCCATGGCAACAGGGATGCTGCCAGACTGGAGGTGGGACTTCAGGACTATATCCCTGTAGGTCTTGTCTATGTACCTCTCTGTCTTTCTTATGTCTTCCAAGTCTGCTACTCTATCCTCTAGAGAATGGACTCGTTCCCTGAGAGCAAAGAGCTCCTTGTACCTAGTGCACACGTAAGACCTCTCACCAACTGGGAGAAAATCATACATGTGACACTCAATGCAAAAAAATGGAAAGCCCCCATCTCGCTGCTGGACTGCTGTCTGCATCTTAGTTTTAAGCTTGTGTTTAGATCTTTAAGTTCTTTACTTACTAAGGGTTGGTGTGGATGCTTATACTAATAAAAGTGTATCTAATACGTTTAATATACCTTGTTCACCTGAAGCTTAATTAATCTCAGGTCCTTAATGTATGACTGATTTGGATAAAGAGCTGCACCTGAGAGCAGCTCCTTTCCTTTAAGATGTGTAAGTACCTATAAAGCTATGATTATCCCAGGGGTTGATGGGTGTTGGGGAGGGAGGGAAATAAGACTTATTAAAAGAGGGCTGCTACACAGTACCCTGTCCTGTGCTTCTAAGGTAAGCTGTGACCAACTTCCTGGGTGATTAACAGTCCTTGTTTGGAAAGAAGGAGTCTTTCAAAATGGCCTTTTGACCTGCCTCCTGGCTTTAACACCTATTTAAAAAGTTTCACAGCTCTCTTTCCCCCTAGGTAAAAGGCCTCTTTGTAAAGGTCTCTAGAAGACTGTATTTATTGCTCAAAGAATACTGATCCTGTTTTGCCTTTTATGCTGTTAAAATCAGATTTGATTTAAATTAAAGCTCTTTGCTGCTGCTAGGCTCTGACCTAGTATAAAATTTAAACTACAAGCTCTCTGCTGAGTTCTAAATTTAACCAGAAAGCTCTATTTTGTGTTTTAAATTTAAACTAAAAGCACTTTGCTGCTATTAGGCCCTGAGTGAGTATTAAATTTAAACTACATGCTCTTTGCTGGGTTCTAAATTTAACCAGAAAGCTCTCTAATGTGTTTTAAATTTAAACTTAAACTGCTGCTACTAGGCCCTGACTGATTTAACAAATACACTGAGTTCACAGATAAATCAGCTTTAATCCAAAGAATTCCCTTCAGAAAAATTTCCAGAAGTATATACTCACTATTGCAGATCTCTCTCCAGAAGTAGCATTCCCCTTTTGTAGTCCTTCAAGACTTTTGTAGTCCTTCAATGACTTTTTTGCACATCAATTAAGCTCATAAATCTAGGCAAATGAATGGCTAAGCACAGAGCCTGATATTCAGCCCATAGCGGTCAGAGTGGGCACTGCAGGCAAACATGAAACCAGATATTCGGAGCCAGACATTTATTTATTTATTTATTTATTCTATACCGCCCCTTCCAGTGATCAAGGGCGGTTTACATGGAACAAATTAACAAATTATGTATACTTCTGTATACATTACATTGAACAGAAAACTTTCTAACTTTTTACATGGAATAGATTAACAAATTATGTGTACTTCTGTATACATTACATTGAAACAGAGTAACTTTCTAACTTTTTTACTTTTTACAAATAATGGTAAATGTAAAAAACTGTCCAAACTATTTACATAAGTTATTTACAAGTGGTTCTATATAATGGTTTACAGAATAATCGTGATTCATGTGTAGGTGGTGGAATTTATTTCCATTTTTATCAAGAATTTTGTGTGTGTGTGAGGGGACTGTGTGGGGTTATCTAATTGTGGTTTTGGGAGTTCTGAGTTGGTGTGTCTGTGGATGTTGTGGGACAGGGCTTGGGGGGTAGGGGATTTGGAAATGTTCGGAGAATAGTATGTTTTGAGTTCCTTCTGAAATTGGGAGAGGTCTTTTATGGTGCGGAGGTCTAGTGGGAGATCATTCCAGAGCATGGGGGCAGTGAATGTGAAGGCTCTGTCACTTGAGGATTTTTTAGTCTTCGTGAATGATTTTGGTATATCAAGTGAGTGGGCTGCATTTTGTCTGCGAGCTCTTGATTCAGATGGGGTCTGTAGTAGTGTTGATAGATGTGATGGGGCGATGTCATTTAGGAGCTTGAATGTTGTTAGGAGAATTTTGTATCTGATGCGGCTGTTTATGGGGAGCCAATGTAGTTCTAGTATAGGGGTCACATGGTCTGTTAGACGAGCTTTAGTAATTACTTTTGCACAGATGTTCTGGGCTCTTTGTAATAGGTATGTGTTTTTCTGTGGTAGGCCAATCAGGAGACTGTTGCAATAATCAAAATGGGGTGTGATGAGTGTATTGACAACCGATCTAAAGTCATGTGTGTCCAAGAGGGGCCTTAGGTGTTGTATGGTTTTGAGTTTAAGAAATATGGTTCTTACTGTCTGTTTTATGTGTGGTAGCACGGTGAGAGTATGATCTATTATTACACCCAGGTATTTTACCTCTTTTTTAACAGGTATAGAAGTATTGTTGATTGAGATTGTTGTTGGAAAAGTATCCTCAGTCACAGGTGTTCTTGTAACGAATATTGCTTTCGTCCTCTGATGCTGAATATCCAGTTTCAGCACCAACCTCTGTTGCTATACAGTTAGCAGTGATATTCAGCCGTTTATCCAGAAAGGAAAACTGAATAGAATTAGGACAGCTATTAAAATATTCCAGCTTTATGCAGTTACCTATCCAGTTAGTAGCCTGAAAATTGCCGCTAAATGGATAAGTGCCGGGATTGCACCAGCCCCGCCCATAGACAGCCCTGGCACTAACCATACAGCGCTGAGGCGGCCTATGGGGATCTTCAGCGGCACTGGCTGGTTAGTGACGCTGAATATTGTGCCCAGCAGGTCCTGCTAATCAGCTAAACCCTTTTGAGTATCGGGCTAATAATGTTTAAGTTTCTAGATGAATTTTCTGCTGAAAACATATGGGCAGATATTCAGTGCCCTAAGTTAACCAGCCAATAGGCGACTGGCTAGCTAAGACAGCAGGCTGCGATATTCAGCAGCACCATGCAGATAGCGCAGCTGAATATCCGCAGATCAGTAATGACATTTCCGTTTAGTGCAATTTTCACCAGCTCTTGTCTGAACAACATAGGCCACATGAAAAGCAGACTCAGGTGCAACCTGGGTAAGTGTCGACTGAAAACTATGCTAACTGGTTAAGTGCTGATCCATACCTGGTTAGTGCAGCTGACCCTGATATTTAGCACTAGCTCCTAGCTGGATACTGCTGTTGAATATTCCACTGATATTTAACACTAGCTCCTAGTGGATACTGCTGCTGAATTTCCCCCTGATAGTTAGCACTAGCTCCTAGCGGATACTGCTGCTGAATATCCACCTGATAATTAGTGCTAGCTCCTAGTGGGTACTGCTGCTGAATTTCCCCCTGACACACAAGAGGTTGGGGTACCTCAGTTCTTAAAAGATCTGAGGGAACGCTTAGAGAGGACGGCAAAGTCCTCAATAGAGAATTTGCAGGCCAGTCAACAGAAGCAAAAGCGTTATTATGACAGAGGCATGAGACCTAGGCAATTGGCTATAGGAGATAGGGTACTTGTCCAGATAGCAGACCCGGGACCTAAGTTTGAATCCCATTGGAAAGGGCCTTGCACAGTAGTGAAGAAAGTGGGGCCTGTCTCATATAGGGTAGAGAACGAAAATGGGCGCCAACAGGTTTATCACCTAAACGTCCTAAAGCCATGGAAAGATAGGTCAGCCACTGCCAGTATGGTCTATGTAGAGCAGCGATACAGTACCCAGGATAAGATTACGTGCTGTCTGAAAGAGTCAGCAGCCCGTAATATTTTAAGGGGGGGGGGATCTGTCATGGGGTAGATCAGTCAGAGCCTATGGAGATAGGAAACTCTGAGCAAAACAGAGCTAACACTGACAGCTCAGGTCTGCACATGGCCCAAGGTTGCTATAGGCAACGTACACAAGCTGCTTCACGAGGTGTGAGGGAACGCCCAAACAGTAAGCTAGCTCAGAGCTCATTAGGGAATGAGGGGCAGCTGGGAAGGGGTGGAGCCCAAGTAAACACCAGGACATACGCAGTTAAAAATCACTTACCAGAGGGTAGTGGAGAGAGACTACCAGGGAATTCAGGAGCCGTTGGTAACAGGGAGAGACTACCAGGGAAGTACAGAGCTGTTGAAGCCACGAGGAACTGCTTTGGAAAGCAGTGCACAGCTGAACAGTATCTCAGAGAACCTTGCTACGGAGGGAGCAGAGGAGGTAGTCCTGGAACCTGGCTGAGGAAAGCCAAGCTGCCCAGCATCAGGTACCAAGGGGGAGAAAGCTTCTATCCTGAAGATAGTTTTATGCCAAGAGGAAAGCTGAAAGAGAAACAGAGTAAAAGGCTTCCGTATGGGCAAAGCTCTGCTCGGCTGAGAAACTCTGAAGAGAGAGTGCTGGAAGGTAGGCTTATTGATCCTAATAGAAGAGGAATAGAGTATAACAAATTGCCCTGTACTTATCAAGAGTTGTGTGGCTCTCCTAAAAGAAACTACAGAGAATATGGTAATTACCCATTCCATTTTAGCCGGGAGGAGGAAGGGAACTCTCTGAGCTGTAGGGAGGAACTCTGTAACAATAACGGAAGTTTCAGTCCAAAGGAAACTTACTCCGGTGTTGAAGAAATGCAGTGTGATTCCTGTGAGGAACCTGCTTACGAAAATTGCATGGACTGTACGTTTACCATGTCAGATGCCATCACTTCTTTGTGCTGAAGTGCTGTAAAAAGTGTTTGTAAAGAAAACAGGAAGAAAGTTATTTGATTTGAAAGAGACTGTTTTCTTTTCCTTTTTGTCCATTGCAAAGCTGAAGTTAAGCAGAGATTTTGTTCCAGTGTTTCTTTAATTTGGTACCAGACGAATGGTCTTTATGTTCCTTTGTTTCATTGTGCTGGAAATCCAATTCCGGGAAGGGGAATAAAAAGTCCTGTCTTAAAGCCTTACCACTTGACTGCAACTACATTCTTTTGCTAGTTTGTGGAACCACAACTCCCAGGGGGCACTGCAATGCCTTTCTATAACACTCCACAACTACTGAAGAACATGCCCCGATGAATTACCCACGCTTCTGGCCTCTGGGGACCTTCACGGGTGACAGTACCTAGCAGTTTCCCCAAAAGACACAGGTTCCACAATGCTTGTACTGGGTCAAGCATTGATATCCTGGGTCCTGATACTTTGCGCTAGCTCCTAGCCAGATATTGCTTCTGAATATCCACCTGATATTTAGCGCTAGCTCCTAGTGGGTACTGCTGCTGAATTTCCCCCTGATAATTAGCGCTAGCTCCTAGCGAGTACTGTGCTGAATATCCCTCTGATAGTTAGCGCTAGTTCCTAGCCGGATACTGCTGCTGAATATCCCCCTGATAGTTAGCGCTAGCTCCTAGCAGATACTGCTGCTGAATATCTCCCTGATAGTTAGTGCTAGCTCCTAGTGGATACTGCTGCTGAATATTCCCCTGATATTTAACAATAACTCCTAGCCGAATACTGCTACTGAATATCCCCCTGATAGCGCTAGCTCCTAGAGGGATACTGCTGCTGAATATCCACCTAATATTTAGTGCTAGCTCCTAGTGGGTACTGCTGTTGAATTTCCCCCTCATATTAAGCGCTAGCTCCTAGCGGGTACTGTGCTGAATATCCCTCTGATAGTTAGTGCTAGCTCCTAGCCGGATACTGGTGCTGAATATCCCCCTGATAGTTACCGCTAGCTCCTAGCTGAATAGGGCTGCTGAATAGCCCCCTGATTTTTAGCACTAGCTCCTAGCGGATACTGCTGCTGAATATCTCCCTGATAGTTAGCTCTAGCTCCTAGTGGATACTGCTGCTGAATATTCCCCTGATATTTAGTGCTAGCTCCTAGCCAGATGCTGCTACTGAATATCCCCCTGATAGCGCTAGCTCCTAGCAGGATACTGCTGCTGAATATCCCCCTGTTCCTGATCGTATCTCCAGTCTAGTCCCAGACCTCTGGGTTGTCTACCTTAATCAGAAGCTTGGAGACTGAGGAACCTCCTTCTTTTCATGATGTCAGCAGCATAACATCCCGGGAGCCGCCTCCACTTCCCAGTTACCTCAGTCTCCAAGCAGCTGAAAGGTGGTGAGCCCAGGGGTCCAGGCTCCCTGGAGGAACAATTAAGTATAGTGGGGTTTAGGTTAGACTATATATAAAAAAAAAGAAAAAAGAGACCAGGTTAATGTTTTTAAAATTGCGGCTGTGCCTTTAAATTGCACAAGAGTCTCCCCTCCCCCCTCACCTCCCGTTTGGGCTTACCAGCAGGTTCGGGAGTGGAAAAAGGGGCCTGTTAAGAAGGACACGACAGGATCCGGGGCTGTGGTGGCTAGACAAATTCAGACCGGAGTCCTAGTTTATAGCCTGCGCTTTACAGAGGCTTTGCCTGTCAGCGCGTTTTGGCTATTGCTGCAGCGATCGAGCCTGCAGGGAGCAGAGTTCAATTTTTTCATACCTGGAACGTCCCGGGGAAAGGCCCGGTTCAGCAGAGCGACGCCCGGGGCAAAGAAGAGTGAGGTTACATCAACGGACAGACCGGCAACTGTAAGTAGGCCCAGCCTGAGCAGCCCAGCCGTCAGCGCGTTTGAGTGCAAAAACGGAGGCAGGCTCGACTGCGTGGCTGAGGCCACGGCGGGCCATGCAGGGGGCTGTTTATTCTTTATTTTCATGCGATTTGGCATATTTTCACTGAGCTGGCGCTTGATCTCTGAAGTTAGTGATTTACTGAGTGACTAGTGCGGTGTGCTAGCTTTGTAAAAAAAAAAAAAAAAAAAAAGGAATAGGCGAGTCAGAGGAAATTGTAGAGAAAGGTCAGTTGAGGCCCTCGTTTTTGCTGGGTTGGAAGGTCTTCGGTTTGGGGGGTGGCAGAGACCATTGGGGATCTTTCTGGAGCTTCTGGCAGGATGCCATCTAGACACCAATGCTTTGTGTGTGGGGCTAGAAGAGGCTCACTGGCTGACTCTGGGGTGTGCAAGAGCTGCACAAAAGAGGCCGCAGTGATGGAGCATGTAAGGGAGGACAAGGAAGGGTCTCTGTAGGCAGGGACTGGGGTATCCGTACCTCAGGCACCTCTTGTGTCCCTGGAGGAGCCGGTGGTAGGACCGTCTTCTGCTGTCTTCTGCCCCGGACTTGCCTTCCGCCCTGGTAGTTGGCCTACAGGCCTGTCCTTGATCTTTTCAAAGGACTTAGTAGCACTGCTGCAGCAAGCGGTGGGTAGCGTACCGCAAAGGCAAGGCAAGGGTAATCCAGAAAAGAAAGGTGTGAAGAGGCTTTCGTCCGTCAGAAGTGCGGAGGAGGTTCAGAGAAGAGACTACATCTGGATGAGGACCTTAAAGATCAATCAGTCATCTCTGAGGGGCGTCTCTCTGATGAGGAACGTCTGAGTGTGGATCTAGAGGAAGATTTGGAGGAAGGGGAGCTCACAGAGAAAGAGGACCAAGCGAGAGTGGTACGGGTGTTCCGTAGAGATGAGCTCCCAGCGCTGATTGTTGAAATGCTAGGTGCGTTGAACATGCAGATCCCGGGGGTGACGGAGGAGGAGACCCTAGAGGATCCATTATTGCAGGTCTTTAGGAAGACTCAAAAGTCATTCCCGGTACACAGAGTTTTTCAGGAGATGATTCAGGAGGAATGGAATGTCCCAGAGGCACCACTGAAGGGGGCCAGAGTAATGAAGCGTCTCTACCCGCTAGTGGAGCAGGACAAGGAGGTCTTTAAGCCGCCTAGGGTGGATACAGCCGTGTCTGTGGTTACAAAGAAGACCACAATCCCGGTGGAGGATGGTGCAGCCCTCAAGGATACACAGGACCGGAGGTTGGATGCACTGCTGCGACAGATATTTGATGTGAATGCCTTAGCGCTTCAAGCGGCCATCTGTGGAGCGTGGGTAGCCAGGGCCTGTTTGAGGTGGTCTCAGTGAGTCCAAGGAGATCGGGATTGTGACATAGTCATAAGAACATAAGATATGCCATTCTGGGTCAGACCAAGCTCCATCAAGCCCAGTATCCTGTTTCCAATAGTGGCCAATCTAGGTCATACATACCTAGCAGTATCCCCAAAAGACACAAGTTCCACAATGCTTGTATTGGGTCAAGCATTGATATCCTGGGTCCCTTTTTAATAATGGCTTATGGACCTTTCCTCCAGGAACTTGTCCAAACCTTTTTTAAACCCAGCTACACTAACAGCTCTTACTACATCCTCTGGTAACAAATTCCAGAGTTTGATTACACGTTGAGTGAAAAAAATATTTTCTCTTATTTGTCTTAAATAGTTTACCCTGTAGCTTCATTACATGTTCCCTAGTCTTTCTATATTCTGATAGCGTAAATAATTGATCTACGTTTACCCGTTCCACTCCATTCATTAATTTATAGACCTCTATCATATCTCCCCTCAGCCATCTCTTTTCCAGGTTGAAGAGCCCTAATCTTTGTAGCCTCTCTTCATAGGAGTAGCCTTCCATGTTTATGTTTATGTTTATTGCATTTGATAAAAACCGCCTTTCTATAATGTGGCGCTCGCGCCCCTACCAGGCGGTCGCCTAGTAGGGACGGGTGACCACCTCTTATATTTTCCTAGGGTTGTAGTTGTGTGAGGAATAATGAGCCGAGTGGTTTAGAAAAGCGCACAGGAATTTATTCAGCTTCCTTTCAGGTAAGTGGATACAAATTCTTCAAGCACATATATTCTCCAGACAAAAGAAAAATAATGGATAACTTCTCCAGTAACAAATGTCCAAAACAAAACAACAGCAAATTCAACTATCCAGTGTTTCAGCTCACACTAATTTACCTTAGTGCAGGCATCACATTCCATCTCCGATACATTGGAATTTACATCACCCTCTTTGGCTTCAAGCTCCATACTCTCAGGTGAGCTGTAGCAGGGTTCTGCTTGGTAGCGCTCAGGGACTTTCTGCTTTAGAGTTTTTAACAGGTCAAACAACCTCTCCCACTTTCTTGCCTTCCCTTCTCTGGGCAGGTCTCCTATGGGGTGCTCTTGCTTAACCTTCCTGGTGAAACATTCCTTTCTGCACTGTGTTCTCTGGGGTATAACAGTTTCATCAGAGTCAGAAGAGAAAATATACTTGGAAGGCCTAGTTGCCTCCCTTCTCCTACCTTGGGCTTTTGGTGCAGTATTCTCTCGGTTGGAGCTTTGGCCAGTCAGGACTCCCTCTGCCTCAGCGTAGGGCAGAGACTTGTGGTAAAGCTTTCCCACTCTCTTGCTAGGATAGGTGGTTCTCCCCCTGGAACCTTCCCTATGTCCTCTGTGGCTACTGTGCTGAGTATGGTGGCTTCCTTTGTACCTTCTCTGGTTGTCTTTATAGCGGTTCCTTTCTCTGATGCTCCTTTTGGCTACAGGGCTGTCCCCTCTGTACCTTCTGGAACCTGGACTGGAACCTGAGCTGCAACTCCCACTTAGGCCTGGACTGCAACTCCGACAGCAACTGCCACTGCAACTGCAACTGCGTCTCCAATCATGCATCTCACCATGCTTCCAACCAGCACTCGAACAATGCTTCCAACCAGCTCTCCAACCATGCTTCCCACCAGCTCTCCAACCAACTCTATCTCTAGTGTTTGTTTGCTCCCTTTCAAACACTGAGCAGGGCAACTCCCTTCCTGGCTCCGCCCTTCTGTACCTCCCACTCCTATCTGTGGCTGACCTGGAGTGTGGGCGTGGCTTACAGCTAGGTCTGCCCTCTAGGTTTCTCTCCTAGCTTCTGCTGTGGACTATGTGATCCTGTGTACCCATCCCCCGCAAAGAGGAAAAATTCTTCTTCTCTTCACTTTTTCCTGGCTGGGCTGCACTCTCCTTACCACAATAACAAGCAAAGCGGTGTACAATTAAAACCAAATTAAAAGAAGGCCAAAGCCATCGAAATGGAAAAGGAATTTACAATTTCTGGATAGGAAAGCAATAGAGACAGGAGAGACAAGACCGAACATAAGTAGGGAAAGTACAGAAAGGTAAGTAGAGGGTGGGGGGTGGAGTTTACACGAAAGGGGAGGGGACATCAAACGCCAGAGAAAAAAGGTGAGTCTTCAGATTTTGTTTGAATGTGGTATGATGAACTTCCAGACAAAGGGAAGAGGGGAGGGAATTCCAAAGAGAAGGGCCGGAAAAAAAGAAGGCAGAGGAACGAGTGGATTGTAAGTGAGCACGGGAAGGGGAGGGAAGAGTGAGGCGGTTGAGGTGGAAGGAACGAGGAATGTGCCTGGTAGAGTGAAAAGAGAGGAGGTCTGTTAAGTATTGAGGGGTACCAGTGTAGAGAGCTTTGTGAACCAAGGTAAGCAACTTGAATTGAGTGCGATAGAGAATGGGTAACCAGTGAAGGCGGAATAGCAGAGGTGTTATGTGGTCCCGAAGAGTGGCATGGGTAACAAGGCGGGCAGCAGTGTTTTGGATCCGCTGCAACCGAGATAATTGAGATTTAGGGAGACCAGTGAAAACGGAGTTAGAAAAGTCTACACGTGACATGACTAAAGATAACAACAAAGTGGTGAGGGCTGATGAAGATAGGAAAGGACGAACTGCACGAATTTGACGGAGGAAAAAAAAGGATGTCTTAGTGATGTGCGAGATATGGGCATGAAATGATAGGTCAGAATCAAAGTGAACGCCAAGGTAACGGAAGGTGGAGACTAAAGGGACAGGGGAACTGGAGAAAGAAGGGGCCAAAAGGGGAGATGAACTGCCATGAGAAAACCAGATAGCGATAGTTTTAGCAAGATTAAGGTGGAGACAGTTAAGTGTCAACTAGTTAGCCACGTCGGAGAGACAGGAGTTTAGTGCAGAGAGGTCTGGGCAAGAGGGGGAAGTGTGATGAAGCAGAATGATGTCATCCACATAGAAGAAGGCAGATATTCCAGACTTTTGGATTAAGAGGACAAGAGGAGCCAGAAAGAGGTTGAAAAGCAGAAGAGCCAAGACAGAACACTGAGGAACCCCGCAGGGGAGAGGAAAGGAGTCCGAAGGGGGGGGGGGGGCAGAAGAGGAAGAGGAGAGGACTGCACAAGATCGAGAGGAGAGGAAAGAGTGAAACCAACGGTGAACAGTACTACAGAGACCCGCCTCCCATAAGCGAAGAAGAAGGAGGGAGTGGTCAACTAAGTCAAATGCAGCTGAAAGATCAAGGGCAACCGCCACCGAGATGTCACCACGATCGTGAGCTACATGCAGTGCATTAGTAAAGGCAAGTAGGATAGTTTCAACACTGTGACCCTGGCGAAACCCCGATTGGCGAGGGTGGAGAAAGTTAGTGGAGTCGAGGTGATGTGAAAGTTGTGCAAAGACAAATTTCTCTAAAAGTTTGGAGAGAAAAGGGAGGTTGGAGACAGGGCAATAGTGAGCGGGAACCGAGGGATCAAGTGAGGAATTTTTGAGGATAGGGCGAATTAAAGCATGCTTCCAAGAGCGGGGAAAGGTCCCTGTGGAAAGACTAGAATTGAACATAGTAAGGATGTGGGGAAGGAGTGCTAAAGAGGGGTCAAGGAGCCAAGAAGAAGGAATTGGGTCTAGGGGAAAGGAGGTCTTCTTTGAGGAAGAGATGAGATGATGGAGTTCCGGGGGAGTGATCAAGGAGAAAGACGCCCAGAAGTGGGAGGTTTGAGAGATAGGCGGGGGGGGGGGGGGAAGCAACGGGGGGGGGGGAGAATGAATTGGAGCGGGGCAGGAAGGTAAAGACGCTCTCAAGGAAGCAATCTTGTCGCTAAAGCAAGAGGCTAGAAGAGGAGGCGGAGGAGAGGGATGAACCAGGTTAGCTGACGCTGAGGAGTGAAGGGAAGTGAGAGACTGGAGGGTGGAGTAGAGGTGTCGGGTCTGATTTGGGGCATTCAAAATAGCATTAGAGAAATAAGTGCGCTTAGCAAGATGAACACTAGAACGATAATGAGAATAGTTTGATTTGAAGAATGCTAATGTGGTTGTTGAGGGACCCTTGCGCCACAACCGCTCTGCTCTGCGAAGCTGGGTACACAAAAGCCGAAGACCTCCATGGTACCAGGGATGCATGGGTCGACGGCGAGATGGCTGAGGGCGCAGAGGGGCGATACGGTCGAGGGTAGCCGAAAGAATCGATGACCAGAGGGAAGCTTGGGAGTTAGGAGAAAGGAGAGGAAAATCTGAGGGTAGGAGCTCAGATGCTGCGGGAAACTGCTGGATAGTGAGTGGAGATATGGTGCGAGAAAGCCGCGAGGGAGGGAACACAGTGGAAGGAGAAGGAGAGGAGGAAGGGGAGGAAGACCCTTGTGAATGAAAACAGGAGACAGAGAGGCAGACATGGTCTGTCCATGGAAGAGATGTAGAGGAAAGATTGTGAAGCGTAAGAGAGGAAGAGGAGGACGTCAAACGTAAGTCGAGGGTATGGCCAGCCTGATGGGTAGGGAAGGTAACGTACTGCAAAAGAGATAGATCATGTAAGAGAGAAAGAAAAGAACAATCCCTAGATGAGATGGGAGAATCCACATGAAGGTTGAAGTCCCCTGCAACAAGTAAATGGGGAAAGGCTAGGGAAAGATCAGTGATAGTCAAAAGAAGAGAGTCCCACAGATCAAGGCGAAGAGCAGGGGGGGAATAGACAAAGAAGCACATGTGTAGGAGAAAAGGTGTGAAGATGAAGTAGAAGGGATTCAGGGTAATGCAATGATGGGGAGGAGAGCTGGGTGAAGGAGAGGGTCGGCCGTATCAGGGCGGCCACACCGCCACCTGACTGGCCAAGACGAGGAACAGAGACTGCAGAAAAGCCAGGGGGAAGGCAGCGGGCTAGGAGGGCATCCTCCCCATCCCCTTTACCATTTTGGTGGCTCTTCTCTGTACCTTTTTTAATAACGCTATATCCTTTTTAAGATACTGCGACCAGAATTGCACACAATATTCAAGGTGCGGTCGTACCATGGAACGATACAGAGGCATTATAATATCCTTTGTTTTATTTTCCATTCCTTTCCTTATCATACCTAGCATTCTATTTGTTTTCTTGGCCGCTGCTGCACACTGGGTGGAGGGTTTTAACATGTTATCCACGATGACTCCTAAATCTTTTTCCTGGGTGGTGGTTCCCAATGTGGAACCTTGCATCGTGTAACCATAGTGTGGGTTGTTCTTTCCTAGGTGCATAACTTTGCACTTGTCCACATTAAATTTCATCTGCCATTTGGATGCCCAGTCTTCCAATTTATCCAGATCCTCCTGCAGTTTTCCACAGTCCTCTTGGGTTTTAACAACTTTAAACAGTTTTGTGTCGTCTGCAAATTTGATAACCTCACTCGTTATTCCCTTTTCCAGGTCATTTATGTATATGTCAAAAAGTAGCGGACCCAGTACAGATCCCTGGGGGGTACTCCACTATTCACCTTTTTCCATTGGGAAAATTGGCCATTTAGCCCTACCCTCTGCTTTCTATCTTTTAGCCAGTTCCCGATCCAAAATAGTACACTGCCTCCTATCCCATGACTTTTTAGTTTGCCATATATAGTGGGACAGTGGGAAGGGATGTCAGAGGTGCAGTAGAGGAGAGGTCTCTGAGGTAGGTCTGCAAGGAGGATGTAGGGGATATGAAGTGGAGGGTTCACACTCCTCCCTGCCCCGGACATGGGAAGAGACACAGGCAATTTTAGAAATGTGCAGATGTGAAATACACACATCTATGAAACTGTCAGTATAGCCATGTCTGTGACGGTATTTCAGAGCGTGCGCATGCATCTGCTGTAGGAGACTTGCAGCATCCTGGCAACTCGCAGAAAGGCCTTTATTTATCTCTATGCTTTCCTGAAGTCTTTTCATGCCCGGGACCAGCTATAGACATAGACGTGCTTGCTGTTGGTCATAAACGTATAGTGCCGTTCTAAAACTGAACATACGCGTCAGTCTTTTACAGACACCACCCCTCCCCCAGGCATGCCTCCACCATGATCTCGCCACAAATGTGTAACTTCAAGCCTTTCTAAAATGGCTTTTGGGATGTGCATGTAATTGGCACATCTGAATGAGTTTCTAAAATGACCCTCTTGGGCTCCTAAATTTGGAACAAACTTAGAATCCTAAGTTTTCAGCTAAAATCTCAGCTTCATTTAGGCCCATTTGCCTACTGCCCTGATGTCAGAGCTGTCAGCTGCACTGCTAAATGCAATTCAGCTCTTCAGTGGCAGTATCTGCATAGGGCCTGCCACTGAGTATCTGCATGGAGCGGCTGCTAAGCGGATGAGTGCCAGTCTTATCTAGATAGCGGCATTTTTCAGCTGGCATTTATCTAGATAGTAATTTAGGACTGCTTTTCACATGGCCCAAGCAAGCCAGATAAGCACCAGCTGAAAATCACTGCTATCTGGATAAGACGGCAGTTATGAGGATAGCTACTGTTCCGCTCTTGCTCCCTCCATGGACCACCCCTGCTGGGGCAGTCTGTGGGCTATCCAGAAATGGGTTTTGAATTTCGGCCCCTATGAATTTTAAGCCTAACATATGAGCCTAGTGCTGAAAATCAGCACGAAGCTCTTAGCTTTTTACCCCCACTCTAAATATGTCCCTGTTGTCACCCACTTTTCTTCTCCTAAATGTAGGTGTTTAATGAAATTCTGAGATACATTTGTAGGGGGCAAGTGGGCACAGACTGGGTGCTGAGAGGAGAAGGTCCAGGAAGAATAGAAGGTTCTGATCTTTCTTGGAGGTTAATAAGGAATCCACACAACCCACCTCGGTTCTGTCAGAGTCCTGATCCCAGTGTTTTTCCGGCACAGCAGTGTTTGAGTGTTTGCAGTTTCCAGTAGGTTAGCCGTGCTGCCTTACTGTAACTTTCTCTGTATAGCCTTCTGACATCAGGACTTTGCAGAAAGCTACAACCTGGGAAAACATGTTGATGTTAGTGTGGATAGGACCAAGATTACATCCCTTTCATAGTTCAAGCTTCACCCAGCATCTTTACCTTACAGACCGTCAAACTAACAGCTTTTCCAGTGCTCTGAAATCTTCTGTTTTTCTGCACAGGAAAGTGTACATCAGTGTTGCATGCCAAAAGGCACCCATGTTGTGGGGGTGTGCATGATGCGTGCTACGGTTTCTATATATCTGCTTTATTGTGCCTGAGAAGATGCTTGACTGACATATGTCATTGCAATGTACATCCCAGCTTGCATTGCAAAAACGTATTTGTGACATCGGGGATAAAAGTGACATTGAAAGGAAACGTGCACTTTAAAGACTTTTTCAAAAGCAACGAGTTCTTCTTCCTGTACAAATGGAGACAGTGGGGGGGGGGGGGGGAGGCATATTCAGTGGCGGTCAGTCTAGATGCTGTCCATCACTGTTTTAAATTAAACCTGGATATTCGATGCTGGGGCCATATCTGGCCACCAGCATCGAATATCTGGGTTGCCCAGATAAAGTTTTAGTTGTATAGTCAGCAGTGATATTCAGCCAGCGTTTTTTGGCCTAACTTCAGCTGCTTAAGGTTAACCGGCCAGTGCTCCGTATTGCCACTGACTCGGTGCTGCCCTGTTCCACTCCCAGAACACCCCAATGCTGCGGGCTTAGCAGGGACACACTAACCTGCTAGGAGGCAATATTAAGGGACACTAAACGCTGAGCTAATCTGTTTTGAAAATGCCTCCCAGTGTGATTTTTCACGTAATTTTTTGATTAGTATTGTGTGTTATTAGCCAGTTACACTCTCTATGATTTATGGGAAGAATGTATGTATGGAAGAATGACTAAGTGGTAGCTTTGGGAAGGGTGGAGGTTGGTTGGTATATTTGCCACACATACCCCCTCGTACCAAAAAGGCATTTTGCTGCCCCTGTGTTGTCTGTGTTTGCATGTGCAACTCTGCATGTTTGTGATCACAGCAAAAGAAAAGGTTACAAACGCCTCTCATCCTTCCTGCCACGTCCTTCTCCTCACACTCTTCTTCCTGATTCTACCGCCTCCTGCTCCTTCCGTTCCATCCTGCCCCTTCTTTGTAGTGGGTGTGCAGCACGAATCATTTATGGTAAACTCAGTTTGTTTTGGCAGGGATTGAATGGGTCAGTGGCAGGATGACCTCCATGCTGCCGGTGAAAGTCCTCTTGTACTAAGGCTCACTCAGAGGCACACCAGCTAATGATTAGACCTTGGCTGCTGCTATGAGCTGCACTTCCTGAAAGATACCCTAGAGGGCAGGAGTGACCCCACTATCCAGCATTACTTTAGGTGTCTAGCTGGCCTCAGGACATCAGGCAAAGGCAGAGCCTGTCTTTGTTTGCATATGTGGGCTGCGTCTGTCTGAGGAGCGAGCCAGAATCCTCAGCACCACATTGCAAACAAACATTGACAGAAGTTTAAAACTAGTGCAAACCACAATCCCAGCACACACTTCTTGCTCTCAGTGACAGCCAGAAGCAACTGCTGAGTGACTTCTTTCAACGCTCAGTTTTGGGAGGAGTGAGAGTACCAGCCATCTTAATGGGAAGCCTGTCTCCCCACAGCGCCTTATTTCCGGTTGCTGTAGACTGAAGTCTCACAAGACTTGGCCCCGCAGCATCCTATGATGAAGCACTTAAGCACTTTACTTTCTGCCCAGCTGCAAGGTGGGGGGGGGGGGGGGGGGGAGTGGTTTGGCAGGGTTTAAAATGGGATTGGGAGACAGCATGGCATGACAACACTGCTGGAGATATGTTCAGTGTGTGCCAGAAAAGGGGGAAGGGTATGAGAAAAGAGGGGAGAAGGGGCAGGGAGGAGTGTGAACCCTCCACTTCATATCCCCTACATCCTCCTTGCAGACCTACCTCAGAGACCTCTCCTCTACTGCACCTCTGACATCCCTTCCCACTGTCCCAGAAACCCTTCTCCTGGATCCCTGACAGGCGTACACACATCCCTGACTCGCACACTACCACTGCAGCTGACATCACACCTAAAACTGATCCTCTTCACGTACACACACACACACACACATCACATCCCCACTGCTCTCTACATACACAAGCACCTACTCACTCACAGACAGCAAGCAGCCTCTTTACCCCTCTTAGATATGCACCTATACACCCCAAATATACCCTTGTACCTAACACTCACATTTCCACACATACCATCTCTGTTTTGTATGTTTATCTAGGGGCAGTTTCTCCAAATGGGTTAGTTTTGCACATGCCATCACAAAAACCCATACCAGGGAAACTAAACAACAAATCTAAAAAGACCCTAGTTTCAACTATCACTAAATTTAATAAACTACAATCCTTCACCTCTAAAGGAAGGCTCACTCAGTACCTCACTGCAAAATACACAGTTCCATCTCCCAAGCAAACCTATTCCTCAGTTGTAACGCAAGATTTTTTCATGGGAGAGAAAGGACTCAGTAACTTAGTATCCCTCTATACAGCAATTGCTTGCCGGAAGCGGAACTCTTTGCTCTTTACCATCACCGGCCTGAAAAAACTCCCTTTTATTATTGCAATTACTCACTTTTATAATAACAATACTTCACTAGGCAATTCTATCACAGAAATTTTTATATATATAAAAACAGCCACAAGAGCCTTAAGAATGCTTCACAACCAACCGGTTTTAAACATAGTAATGCACTTTTCCATTGGCAGCATGCCTTAACCGTCCAAACATATACAGCCCGATGCCATACAGAGAGCCCGGATGTACAGAGAGCATTGCGATTCTGATCCTATGGGGCACGTCTAGCCCCACGGAATCAGAATCACGATCAGGCCTATACGTGCAGGCTGGGACTGCGATTCAGACCGGCCTGCACATACAGGTGCTGCCCGACTAACTCAGGGCAGTTTAATGGAGCTACGGCGCCATGGTATCCGGTTGCCATGGCACCACGGCTCCACTGAAGAGTCGTGATCCCCGGCTGCTGGAACCAGCATCGATTTCCCAGCAGCCTGACCTCCAATCCGGCCTCCTAAGGCCAGGGTTGGGCAGCAGGGAATGTCCTCGGCCCCCCTGCCTCATCCGTGCCCTGGGCTGCCGTCCACACTCTAGGGAAGTTATTCCACCTCGGAGGTGGAATAATTTCCCCGTACAGGTCGCCAGCCCCAGACACAGAAGGCTGACATTAGAATTGGCCCTTACGTCCAGGGCTAGCGACCGGTTACCGCCCGCCCTAACCCTGCCCCTGATCTGCCCCTCCCCACCCCCATCTAACTTCCCCGTACAACCGGCGGGGAAGTTGGACACTGGCGGGGAGGGCTATGAATAGCAGGGGGGATGCTATTCATGGGACAGAATAACCCCCATACTGTCTTACAGGCCCATCGGGTAAAACTATCGAGCAACTCCACAATGTTCCTGAAAGAAAAAGGAAAGCTTGACTATACAATAAGATCACCCCTTCATGCCTTTCCTCTCTTATTATCCCTAGTGACCCCATTAGATCCAGAAGAACGTGCACCCAGAATACCCTCTCAATTCCAGTCCATTTTCGTAACACAATCAAAACTACAAGTTCAAGAGCGTTCTTGTTTGTAGCCCCTACTCTCTGGAGCGCTCTCCCAGACAACCTAAGACTAATAAAAGATCTACAGACTTTTAGAAAAGAGCTTAAAATGTTCCTCTTCATTCAACACTTTAACCTCAACACTTCTATTGCTTCCCCTCGAATACCATGATTCCCCCTACTTTTCTCCGCTGTATACTGGAGAAATACAAATACGTACAATAAATACATACCTCCCTGAACCTCTTTCTCACTTGATATAGCTTAATTAGGTTTTGGGGGGAATAGTAATTACCTTTCTCTTTATGAAACTCCATTTAATATATTTCTCCCTTATCCTGTTCCCTTCCCCACCCTACACTGTAAATAGCTCTGCCTCAGCATCCGCTATTCTGCTGTATATGTGAACAGCTGATTTGTAAATAGTACTTGTAATATAGTTTGATATGTCTATGTTTTTTGTAAATGAGTTCTGTTCATTGTAAACTGCCCCTGATCACTGGAAGGGGCGGTATAGAAAAACATTTAAATAAATAAATAAACTGGAGGACAGAAATAACACCAGCACACGCAGTTTAAGATAAGTATTGGAGCACTGTGTGTGCTGGTGTTATTTTTGTCCTAAAGTTAAGGTTTCCTTTTTCTTTCAGGAACATTGTGGAGTTGTGGGTAGTTTGTCAGGATGTGACTGGAAGTTCATCTTTATCAAGCTTGTGGCTCCCAATACAATGGGAAATATTTCTGTATTTTTCTGCCACATTTTCTTGATACTTCAGGATCTTGCCCCCTCTCCACGCAATTCAAAGAATAATCACTTGGAATAGACACCTATTATCAATGCAGTTCTGGTGTTTTTCTCCTTTACCACTACAGTATGCCAGGTTTCCTCACATCCAGTTTTTTATCCATCTAAATGCAAATCTTCCAGGTGATCATAACCTCTTCATTCTCTGTAATCCTCTTAGGGTCATGATACCAGTGCTTTTCATGCACAATGTTGTTGTTGTTTACAGAGTTTCCAATGGATGAGGCATGCTACTTTGTTGTGCTTTTCTGTATAAAAACTTTCTGCCATCAGAACTTCACAGAGAACTCTGAGGTGAGGGCGTAGTTACTCACCTGTAACAGGTGTTCTCCAGGAACGGCAGGAATCAGTCTTCACACATGGGTGATGTTGGTGCTGACAGTGCCCACATGGATTATTTCCCCAGCTTTCAAAGAAAACCTTTTGGAATGCTGCCATGCATGCATGATCCCCTACCTTCCCAAGGGTGCCATCTTGCTCAATCAGATGGCATAGCTAGGACAGCAGTAAAAATAAAACAAGGTAGGGAAGCAACTCTCAGAGGAGGAGGGAGGGTTGTGAGACTGATTTTTGCTGTTTCCGGAGAACGCTTGTTACAGGTGAGTAACTACACTTTCTCCAGGAACAAGCAGGAAGTTAGTCCTCACATATGGGACTCCCTAGCTCCAGGCTGCTGAGGACCGAACCAAGACAGCATCAACGGTGATTAATTTGGTAGCTGTGAGTTGCAGAAGGTGAGTCCCCACTGAGAGACTCTGCAAGACCCTAGCATCAGCGACATCATCACTACAGTAGCCGGAACACAGAAGGGTCAGAGGGCAGGAGTTGCCTATACCCTGAGAATATTACGGAGTACTGCCTGGCCAAAGGCACTGTCCCTGCAGGACTCACTCTCCAGGCAGTAGTGAGCTGCGAATGTATGAATTGAAGACCATGTGGTGGCCTTGCAGATCTCCGTCACCAGCATTGAGTGGAGATTGGCCACCGACGTGGCCATCACCCTCACACGATGCACTGTGATCTGGTGCCCAAGGAAGAGGCCAGCAGGCTCATAGGCAAGGGCAATACAATCCACCACCCAAGTGGACAGAGTTTGTTTGGTCACGGGGATCCCCAGTCTGCTGGGGTCATAAGACAGGAAAAGCTGCAGAGCTTTCCGATGGGCCTGAGTCCATTGCAAGAAGAAGGACAGGGTCCGCTTTCAATCAAGTGTGTGAAGTATGAGTTCCTTCCTGTCGGCATGAGGACACGGGAAGAAGGTGGGGAGGACCACCTCCTGGTTGAGGTGGAAAGGAGAGACCATTTTGGAAGGAATTTGGGGTGTGTGCAGAGTACGACCCTGTTCTTAAAGAACCTTGTAAATGGTGGATCCATAACCAGGGCCTGGAGTTTGCTCACTCTTCGAGCAGACGTAAGGGCCACCAGGAAAGCCATTTTCCAAGATAGATACTTCAAGTAGCTAGGTGCTCGAATGGCAGTTTAGTGAGCTGGGAGAGCACAACGTTGAGACCCCATTCTGCCGCCGGAGGGCAGAGGGGGGTTATGGACAATAGGAGGCCCCAAAGGAACCTAGAGACCAGGAGCTGGTTAGAGAAGGGTTTGCCCGTGATAGGGTGGTGGTGCATGGCTATGGCGCTTAGATGCTCCCTCACCGAGTTGGATTTCAGTCCAGTGTGCGACAGGTGTAATAGGTACTGGAGAGCCAATTGCACCTGGCATGAGAAGGGATTCTCTGCTTTCTCTGCACATCAGATGGAGAACCGTCTCCACTTAAAGGCATAGACCCGTCTGGTGGAGGGTTTTGGAGAGGTCAGTAGGACCTCCTCGACTTCCCCTGGTAGGTTGAAGAGGGCCAGTGCTACCCTTTAAGAAGCCACGCCATTAGCAACAGGGACCCCAGGTTGGGTTGCAGAAGAGAGCCCTCCTCCTGGGATAGGAGGTTCGGGGCTTGACCCAGTGGGACTGGGAGTGCTACCAACAGGAATAGCAGCAGGGAGAACCAGGCTGCCTTGGTCACCTGGGTGCGATCAGTATGACTGATGCCCCCTCACTCTGAACCTTGAAGAGGTTCTTGGCGACCAGGGGGGTCGGAGGGAACGCATATAGCAGGCCCTCTGAACACGAGATTAGGTAGGCATCCACTGCCACTCTTCCTGGGTGTGATTGGCGCAAGCAGAAGTGCGGTAGCTGTGCGTTGTCTGGGGAAGCAAACAGGTCCAGCGCCACTCGTGTGGGCAAAGGATTCTGCTCAGTCTGTCTGTTAGGCAGTTGTCCTCACCTGGTAGATATACCGCTCACAGCAGCAGCATGCCGTTGCATACTGCGAGGAAGAGGAGAGCCATAGCTTCCTGACAGAGGGAGTATGAACCCGTACCCCCCTGCTTGTTGATATAAAACAGGGCCACCTGATTGTCCGTCTGAATCAGGACAGGCTGGAGCAGTTGACAGTGGTGGAACACCCGCAGGGCTGGGAAGATAGCCCTGAGTTTGAGGAAATTGATCTGCAAGAACGACTCTTCCTGGGACCAGCCGCCTTGCATGCGGCGGTTCCCGCAATGCGCTCCCCAACCCAGGAGGGAAGCATCCTTCGTCAGGGTCCGCTGAGGTACAGGTGCCTGGAACGGCATTCCCGCCTGGAGGTAGTGCAAGTTTTGCCACCAGGTAAAGGAGTCTGCCAATTGGCAAGTGACTCTTACCCTGTCTCGAAGCCTGCCTGTGGCCTGAGTCCACTGAGAGCCAAGGCACCATTGGGCTGTCCGCATATGTAGGCAGGCTAGTGGTGTGACATGGATTGTTGAGGCCATGTGGCCCAACAGGCAGAGAAGGAGGTGAGCTGGTACTGACTGGGAGCGCTGTACCTCCCTTGCCAGATGCATGAAGCAGTCTGCACTTCCTTTTGGCAGGATAGCTTTGACGTGTAGCATATCTAGCTGCACCTCTATGAACTCCAGACTAGATTGGAGCGAGATGAGATTTGGGGTAGTTGATGATGAACCCCAGGTGTTGCAATAGGAGGGATGTACGCTCTGTGGCCTGCCTAACCTCTGAGGCCAGACCGCCTCTGATTAGCCAGTCATCCAGGTAGGGGAAGACAAAGACCCCTTGAAAATGAAAGTGAGTGGCTACCATTGCCAAGCACTTGGTAAAGACCCTTAGGGATGCTGCCAGGCCGAACTCCTTCCACCATGAACCGTAGGTACTGCTTGTGGGAGGGGTGGATCAGGATGTGAATGTACACATCCTTTAGGTTCAAGGAGCACAGCCAATCTCCCTGGTGGAGGTAGGGTAGCAGGGCATCTTGAACTTCTCCCTCACCAGAAACTTGTTCAAGTTTCACAGGTTGAGTATGGGTCTGAGGCCCCCTGTTCTTTTGGGGACAAGGAAGTATCTTGAGTAGAAGCCTTTCCCCACAGATGTCTGGGTATGGGCTCCACAGCATTGTCCCTGATCAAACCTGCGATCTCCGAGAGCAGAAGAGTCTGGTGAAGGAGAGGTCGTACTGACTCTCCTGGAAAGAACCTGGGTGGTACTTGTTGTAAGTGGAGGAGGTATCCCTCCTTTACCATCTGCAGCACCCACTGGTCTGAGGTGACTGTGGCCAATGTTTGGGCAAAGAGTACCAGGCGGCCCCCTGTGGGCTGGTAAGGGTCTCCCGGGAGAGGAAACACCCTGCCCTAGGAGTCCAAAGCTCCCCCCTTGTTGGACCGGAGCTGGGGCTTCAGACGTTTGAGCCTTTGCCTTCTGAGCTCCTTGGCCCTGCCTTTTGGGGTAAGAACCCTGCTGCTGGCCCAAGAAGGCCTGGTATTGGTGACCCTGCTAGAAGTGCCCCTTTTTTCTGGGAAATAGGGGTCTTTCCCCCAAGGATTTTTTGCGGGGAAAGGAAGAGGTCTTCTTCAACAGCCTCTAGCGGGTCACCACTTCGGCATCTATCTCGGATGCTTTGTCAGCCATTCGTTTGCCGAACAGGTTCTCACTGGTGCAGGGGATGTCGAGCAGCTTGTCCTGGACCCACTGCTCGAGGTCTGAGGACTGCAGCCAAGCTTGGCGGAGAGTCTGATGCCGGCTGTTGCTATGGGCTGCAGATTCAAATCCATCACAGATCGCTTGGGAGAGGAACTTTGAGCAATCTTTTGATCTCAGAGGTGAGAATCTGGAACCGAGTGAAGGGTTCCCCGGCTAGCCCTGCCGAAAGCCCCGACAGTTCTTGGGTCAGGACCTTTAGATACATGCCTATGTATAGCAAATAGGCCTGGATTCCTCATCCCAACATTAAAGCACTTGCGCCCCAGGGCGTCGAGGGCTCTAGCATCTTTGCCCGGGGGGACAGTAAGTCTTCTGGCTTCCGAGTTTCTGTATGGTTGACTCAACAACCATGAAGTTGTGTGAGAGTTGGGGCTTGTGGAACCACGGCCCCTTCCTGACTTGGCATATGGCGTTGAGGCATCGGCTGACCACCGACTCCAACACCGGGAATCTCCCACATTCTCAGTAACAGCCGCTCGAGGATCGACTGCACCGGCACCATAAAAATCTCCTTGGGTGGAGACTCGAACTGGAGGATCTCTAGTTCCACAGTGCGCGGGTTCTCCTCAGCCTTGGTTTATACTTAGCGAGCCCTTGCCATATCCTTGACAAAGTCGTGGAAGGCCATGTCCTCCAGAAGAGAATCAACATATATAAAGTCCATACGTTCAAAGAATCAAAATTTGTAAAAAGCTTCTTTTTTATTTGTTTTTTTCTCTGCTTTCAAAAAATATATAAACAGCCCAGGTTTTCTTCTCTAGTATCTTATCTTAAGAAAAATTTATTTAAAGGAAGAATCCCCGAGTGAACTACTTCAGTACAAAATATGTTTAAAACAAGGGTCTCGACGCTCAGCTTCGGCGCCTTAATGGCGTTTCAGAAATTTTCTTCAGGAGACCTTTATCCTATAAATAAACAAAATTACAGTAAACTATTACCCTACTATCTAATATAGCTAAAAACAATCGTTCTAATATTATATTTCTCTAAAATCGCAAGCTACTTACAGGTATTTATGCTGCCCACGTTCTCTCTCTTTCTTTCTGATACGAAAAAACGCCGCGCATGCGTGATGGTAAATCTATTCTCTATTTAAACCCCTCTAGATTGCGTCACACGTTTCCCATTCACACTATTTCAAATGGTTACTTCAAACTTGTTCACAATTGAATAGTAGATCTATATTATAAACCGCCATCTCTCATCCATGAACTTAACACTCATAATATTAAATCTATTTCCTATCCACTTAGACATAATACTTGTCTTCCACTCACACTCTACCTTACTGTAATTTTGTTTATTTATAGGATAAAGGTCTCCTGAAGAAAATTTCTGAAACGCCATTAAGGCGCCGAAGCTGAGCGTCGAGACCCTTGTTTTAAACATATTTTGTACTGAAGTAGTTCACTCGGGGATTCTTCCTTTAAATAAATTTTTCTTGAGATAAGATACTAGAGAAGAAAACCTGGGCTGTTTATATATTTTTTGAAAGCAGAGAAAAAAACAAATAAAAAAGAAGCTTTTTACAAATTTTGATTCTTTGAACGTATGGACTTTATATATGTTGATATTTTACGTTCACCAAAATAGACCACAACTAGAACTCCAGAAGAGAATGGCACCAGGGTGCCAGGGACGTCTCGGTGCCGTCTGGTTTCTGGGGAGGCCTCATCGTCAGTCTCCCATTCTTTGAGAAGGGATGATGAGTCTGAGACCCTGCCTGAAGGGCCGGGGCCCTCCCGAGGATGTGGGGTCGGCAGCTCGGAAACTGGCCGGAGAGGACTGGATTCCCAAGGAATGGGACCGGGACCTTGACCGGGGCCGAGGGCTTACCCGAGGCTGGTGGTGCTCAGCTTGATGACTGGGACTCCCCCGTAGTTGGGGGCCCAGTCAGGGCAGACGATGCAGACAAACCTGCCATCATTGCCTGCTGCATAGCCAGGGTCACAGTGATGTTCTGCTCCATGGTGGCCATTTTGGACTCCAAGCCAGAAGGCTCTACAACTTTCGGTAAGGGTACCGAGGGTCTCGGGCCTAGTGCTGGCATTCTTGCGAGTGTAGCCTCGAGGATCCTTGCACATCTCCGCCGAACGAAACATCCTTTTTGGGGACCTTAGGAGAACATTTTTTGGCGTACCTGAGTCCCTCCGGGCGGTCTTACCAGGTTTCTCTGGCACAGCCTTGGGGCACTTAGAGGCCTTTTTCTTTTTCGCTCGGGGTCAGAGGTCTTTCCGGAGGAGCTGCTGCGGGACTCCGAAGACGCTCAGCCCTCTCTGGACATGCTGGACTTGGAGCTTGGCATTGGGGAGGCTGGTGCTGTGTTGCACCTGGGGAGCAGTTTCTCTAGCAACTCCGATCTCTTTCTATTGGTCTTAGGCATCATGGCCTGGCACAAGTCGCAGGAAGTGCTGTCATGGTCCGATCCCAGGCAACGTAGGCAGCAGTCTTGGTGTCGGTGACAGACATGGTTTGACTACAGCGGTCACATTTTTTTAACCTACCGGGAGACATGGTAGGGAAACACCCGACTGGGGTCGAGGACCCTGGGCGAAAAATGCCAGTCGAGGCAAGCCTTGAAGACAAAAATGGGAAAAAAGCCAAGAACAGCATTGGGGCCAGCACTGGGAAGAGGAACTGGTACGCAAACCAGGAACAGCTATTTTTTGAAGGATATAGGAAGGATTTTTTCCAGGGAAATTGGACCGACGTCTGTTGGGCTCCACATTAAAAAGGAGACTGAGCAAGATGACACCCTTGGGCGGGAAGGGGACCACACATGCATGGTAGCATTCCCAAAGGCTTTCTTTGAAAAGCTGGGAAAATGCTCTGCGCGAGCTTCGTCGGTGCAGACGTCACCCATATGTGAGGACTGACTCCCTGCTTGTTCCTGGAGAATCACTGTTTCCAGTTCTTTCTTATAGAATGTTTTTCAATGCTCACTGTAAACCATCTTGTCCATAATGCCAATTTTTTTCAATGCTCACTGTAAACCATCTCGTCCATAATCCGCTATTCTGGGCTCCAACTTTCAATCTCTCATCCTTCGGTTTCAGTTTGCCTCTCCTTAACCATTTAACCACTAAGACTAACAACAGACCTCAAAGACTTTCGGAAGCAGCTTAAGACAACACTGTTCATTGAACACTATGGCCACGTCACATGATCTACTCGCCAGGCAAGAACAAAAGACCTACCCCCCTCCCCTGCCCCTTGTACATAAGTTTGTATAATAGCGCACGATGTAAATAGCTCAACAAGAATCTAATATTGTCATCAACCCCCCCTGGTGGCCAGTGGCAGCAAGGGCAGGTTGAGCATATTTATTATTTGTGGAGGTAAGAGACTTTTGGAGGCCAGGTGCACCCTGGTCTTTGTAGTCCTCCTCCTTATAGGAATAAGTTGTGTAGACCAGAATGGAGGGTAAATAAGGCTTTTATTTCCCCTTTCAAGCATTGAGGTTCGCTAGGTAACAGAAAATAAAGGGTTCTCCTTCTTTGTCAGGGTTTTTACCAAAGCATAGTAAAACAAGTGAACTGTTACATACTTCACAGCTTCTTGCATAACAACACAGGGTTTTCCAAACTTCGGAGCAAAGTAAAATTAGTGAGCTTTTTCTCTTTCGCTCAATATGAACAAAAACAATATCAGAGCTTGTCTAAATAAGTTACAGCTCGGGGAGTGACTCAAAACTCCCTGCTACACAAACCGAGCAGTCCATTACTTCCTCCTGGGATAATGTAACTGAGTCGACAGGCTCCAGCTGCATGGGCTCTGTTTCATTTGTGCCCCCCTCTGTACTTGAGCTTTCCCTGGCTGCTGTGGTTTGAAAGTCAGTACTACGTCTCCCTAGCTTCCAGCTAGGCTGTTCTAGGGCTTTCAGGTAAATAGCAGGGTTTGTCCCTATGCCCCTACGTGATGGCTTAAAGGACTACTGCTGGTTTCCTTTTCTCTTAGGCTGATTATCTGGCTTTAAAGACGTTCTAGGAGCTGGGCCTTTCTTTGAGAAAAAATAGTCACCGTACCTTGGCTTCGTGAAGTCGGGGCATTTGTTACTGGGACACCCAGGCACCTCTCTCTGGCCACGGTCTCCTTTGCAGACTCCCTCTGGAAGCCTCCTGGGTACTGTCTGTCCTCTCTGTAGCTTGGGAAGACCCTGTAAAGATTCCAGGCTTCCTGGCTTCTTAGTATAAGTAAATCTCCTGTCAGGACTTTTTCTTCCAGTACCTTTTAATCCTGTTTCAGACCCTCCTGGTGAGCAGAGGCCTCTCTCCTGGCTGGGTTCTCTCCTTCTGAGCTCTCTGCCTTTGGGATTTCTTCCAAGCGGATCTCTTTCCGGTCTGTCTTTCCCAGGTCTCTCTCTCACTCCAGCTCTTTTGGGTCTGCTCCTTTCTCTCTCTCTTTCTGAGCTCTCCTCTGAGCTCCCTTCTGAGGTTCCTTCCTCTCTCTTCTTCTGAGCTGCCTCTCTGCTTATAAAGCCGTTTTACTTTTGGGTTTCCCAGGCTACCCCTCAGGTGGAGCTGATTAGCTCCTGCACAATCAGTACCCGGGTGTGTTAGCTCAGCCTCTGTAGGTTCATGCCTGCTCCCTCTAGCTGCTCTGCAAGGGAACTGCATCTTCTGCACGTTAGCTGCTTTGTAAGGAACAGCGTTTTTTTCTAAGTTCTTGCTTTCAGTGGTTTCAGCCCTATCACAATATACACCAACACAAACACACAATCAGTATCACTGCATAATGTGACAAGGCAGAGGCTCAGAAACAGGAGAAAATGGGTTTAAATCACTTTCTGTCACCTCAGAGGCTTGGAGAGGCAGGACAGGAAGGGGTTAAGTTTCCTGCACACAAACATTCTCTGGAGAGAAGAGCAGGGAAAGAACCACACCCTAGCTCTAGGCTAACCCAGAGACATAGCCAATCAGGGAGGTGGGAGGAGTCAGACCGGATTGGGCCACTCTGCACTCATAACCAGGAAGCAGCAGTTAGCAAAGGAAGTGGATCCGGAGGCAGAGAGAGATCCAGACTCGAGAGAGGAATCAAGGAGGAGAGGAACTGGTTACAGAGCAGTGCAAGCAGGAAGGCTGAGCCCAGAAGAACTAAGGAGAGAACCAGGGACGGGAGAGTTCCTGCAGGTGGTCCTGGAAGAGGGACAGGCAGACATCAGCTCCATGAGAGAGAAAACCCTGGAGGTGACCTAGAGCTGGATTCAGAAGCCTGGAATACTGACTTGGAGTCAGGGGAGTTCCCTAGAGGCAGACGCTGCAAAAACCAGGTCAGAGCAAACTCTTCTAAGCCTTGTAAAGCAAATAGCTTTGAGAGAAGTCAGTCTATAGGAACTGACAATAGACTGTTTGCTAAAAGAGGCAGGGGTAAACCAGACCCTGAATATATACCTGAAGTTAATAGAAGGAAGAGGGGCTATAGGAAAGTCCCTGTTAGAAAGCTACAAACATTTCCATGGTATAGACAGCGTGACCTAAGCTCTAGTTCAGAGGAGCACACACCTGCTTGCCAGCAAGAGGCTAATTGGCAGCAATTGTGCAGAGAGCTAAGGGAACCCTTTGAGGACCAAGAGGAAGCAATGGAATTGGGGGCTCCATTATCTAGTTCCAGTGAGTCAGAAATGGAGTGTGGAATTTGTATGCTAGAGTGAAGAACTATAAATATTCCTAATTGATGATTGAGTGCTGAGAAGCCTTAAGCAAATGTTCTAGAACCTGCATGAGAGACAGCAGCGTTCTAGTGAATGGAATGAGTCAAAGCTTCATGTGGTACAGCTGTGAATAGAAGGCAATATAGAGAAACTACTCCTACACAAGAAGGCAGTCATTAATAAGCCAGAGTTGTGGAGATTGCCATTTCTATGGGAAGCTGTTTGACACTAGAAAGAAGTACAACAGGAGAAAGATTCTTTATTACCAGTAGATACTGAGAAAGCAATACTAGAAGATTGAAGCCCTGTTGTAGTAATGAAGCTGGAAGAATGATGAAAGCTTGTAAATATTTTATGTGTCCCTGAGAAGTATCAGGAGAAGCTGTGTAAACACTTGAACTTTTATTTGGTACTGAAGGATACCATTATACTTCTGTGGCGGGGGAGTAAGTCCTGTACGGTGTCCTTTGCTATACTTTGTGCAAATACCTTATGCATGAATAAAGCATTACTTACTTTGGAAACCCAACCTTGGCTGTCGTCACTCACTCCACAACTACAGTAGGAAGGCTTCAGCACTACCAAGGACTCTTTTAAACTCACCCCACTGTGTGGCTCACATCCCCTTGGCCTGCTTACGCCACAGGCTAGGCGGTGCGTTGTCACAATAAGCACACCTGAACCACTCTTATGATTGTTTGCTGTGGAGACCGCCTTGATTGTAGGAGAAGGCAGTATAGAAATACTTTAAAATAAATAAATAAATAAATTTATGGAGACATGGTTCACGGACAACCATGACTGGGATGTAATTATACCGAGCTATACTTTATTCAGGAAGGACAGGACAGGAAAAATGGGAGGGGAATAGCATTATATATATAAAATATTAAAGCTATAGAATTATAGGGCTTCAAAGGGACCAAGGAGGCACTGCGGGTTAAACTAGAAAGAGAGAAAGGGAAATGCATTTGCTTTGGTGTGATATACAGACCTCCTTCATAGGGAGAAGAAGTGGATGGGGATTTAATAGAAGACATACACAGTATTGCCATGAATGGAGAAGTGCTACTGATAAGTGATTTCAACATGCCGGATGTTAATTGGCACATCCCTGCTGCGGTGTCATCTAAGAACATAAGAACATAAGATATGCCATACTGGGTCAGACCGAGGTCCATCAAGCCCAGTATCCTGTTTCCAACAGTGGCCAATCTAGGTCCTACGTACCTATCAATATCCCCAAAAGACACAGGTTCCACAATGCTTGTATTGGGTCAAGCATTGATATCTTCGGTCCCTTTTTAATAGTGGTTTATGGACCTTTCCTCCAGGAACTTGTCCAAACCTTTTTTAAACCCAGCTACACTAACAGCCCTTACTACATCCTCCGGTAACAGATTACAGAGTTTGATTACACGTTGAGTGAAAAAATATTTTCTCTTATTTGTCTTAAATAGTTTACCCTGTAGCTTCATTACATGTCCCCTAGTCTTTCTTTATTCTGATAGCGGAAACAATTGATCCACGTTTATCCGTTCCACTCCATTCATTAATTTATAGACCTCTATCATATCTCCCCTCAGCCGTCTCTTTTCCAGGTTAAAGAACCCTAACCTTTTTAGCCTCTCTTCATAGGAGTAGCCTTCCATCCCCTTCACCAATTTGGTGGCTCTTCTCTGTACTTTTTCTAATAACGCTATGTCCTTTTTAAGATACGGCGACCAGAATTGCACACAATATTCAAGGTGCGGTCGTACCATGGAGCGATACAGAGGCATTATAATATCCTTTGTTTTATTCTCCATCCCTTTCTTTATGATACCTAGCATTCTATTTGCTTTCTTGGCCGCCGCTGCACACTGGGCGGAGGGTTTTAACATGTTATCCACGATGACTCCTAAGTCCTTTTCCTGGGTCATGGTTTCTAATGTGGAGCCTTGCATCGTGTAACTATAGTGTGGGTTGTTCTTTCCTAGGTGCATAACTTTGCATTTGTCCACATTAAATTTCATCTGCCATTTGGATGCCCAGTCTTCCAATTTATCCAGATCCTCCTGCAGTTTTCCACAATCCTCTTGGATTTTAACAACTTTAAACAGTTTTGTGTCATCTGCAAATTTGATAACCTGACTAGTTATTCCCTTTTCCAGGTCATTTATGAATATGTCAAAAAGTAGCGGACCCAGTACAGATCCCTGGGGTACTCCACTATTCACTTTTTTCCATTGGGAATATTGGCCATTTAGCCCTACCCTCTGCTTTCTATCTTTTAACCAGTTCCCGATCCACAATAGTACACTGCCTCCTATCCCATGACTTTTTAGCTTTGCCAAAAGTCTCTGATGGGGGACCTTGTCAAAAGCTTTCTGGAAGTCCAGATACACTATATCAACCGACTCACCTTTGTCTACCTGTTTATGCACACCTTCAAAGAAACATATCAGATTAGTAAGACAAGATCTTCCTTGTCTAAAGCCATGATGGCTGTCTCCCATTAGGCCATGACTATCTACATGTTGTGTAATTTTGTTCTTTATGATGGTTTCTACCATTTTCCCTGGTACTGACGTCAGGCTCACCGGTCTGTAATTTCCCGGGTCACCCCTGGAACCTTTTTTAAAAATTGGTGTTACGTTGGCGACCCTCCAATCTTCAGGTATTACAGATGATTTTAATGAAAGTTCACAGATTACCAATAGCAGGTCTGCAATCTCATATTTCAGTTCTTTCAACACTCTGGGATGTATACCATCCGGTCCAGGTGATTTGCTACTATTCAGTTTATCAAATAGTTGTAATATATCTTCCCGGTGTAGTGATATTTCTCTCAATTCCTCTGCAGTATCACCTTTAAATACCACTTCAGTCATGGGTAACATCCCTACATCTTCCTCAGTAAAGACCGAAGCAAAGAATTCATTCAGTCTCTCTGCTATAGCCTTGTCTCCTCTTACTGCGCCTTTTACCCCTCTATCATCTAACGGTCCAATTGACTCTCTCACAGGCCTTTTGCTACGAATGTACTTGAAAAAGTCTTTATTTTGTGTTTTTGCTTCCGTAGCAAGTTTCTTCTCAAATTCCTGCTTTGCCTGCCTTATCAATGCTTTGCATTTAACTTGCCAGTGCTTGTGTTGTTTCCAGTTTTCATCATTTGGCTCTTTTTTCCATTTCCTGAAGGTTGCTTTTTTGGCAGCGACAGCCTCTCTGACCTCACCTTTAAACCATGCTGGCAGTTTTTTGGACTTTCTTCCACTCTTCTTAATGCGTGGAATACAGCTGGTCTGGGCTTCGAGGATAGTATTTTTAAATAACACCCAAGCTTGCTGTAAGTCTTTATAGTTAGGAAAAAACTAAAAGGAGCGGTTCCAAAGGTTATTCCTCATTCTATCATAGTCTCCCTTTTGAAAGTTAAAAGGTAATACTGTGGATTCCTTTACTATCTGTCCTCCACTAATTAAATCAAACATGATCATACTATGATCACTATTGCCAAGTGGTCCCAACACCCTTATTTCTTGCACCAGATCTGGCGTTCCACTAAGGATTAGGTCCAGTATGGCTTCCCCTCTGGTCGGTTCATGAACCAGCTGCTCCAAGAAGCAGTCATTTATTCCATCTAGAAACTTTATCTCTTTAGCTTGTCCTGCCGTGACACTGACCCAGTCGATACCGGGGTAATTGAAATCACCCATTATTACTACTCTGTTGTGACTTTTGTTAGCTTCCTTGATTTCTTTGAGCATTTCATCATCCATTTGTTCATTCTGGCCAGGCGGTCGATAGTATACTCCCACTGCCATCGCCTTCCCCTTCATAAATGGGATTTCAATCCATAGAGATTCTACAGCAAATTTTGTTCCCTGCAAAACTTTAATCCTTTCTGACTCAATGCCCTCTCTAACATAGAGCGCAACCCCTCCACCAATTTGATCAGCTCTATCATTACGATATAGTTTGTATCCAGGTATCACAGTGTCCCACTGGTTATCCTCCTTCCACCATGTCTCTGAGAGTGCAATCATATCTAACCTCTCATTTAGTGCTATATATTCTAACTCTCCCATCTTATTGTTTAGACTTCTAGCATTGGCATACAAGCATTTTAGAGACTGTATTTTATTCATACTAATCTGGCTATTGGTAGGCAGGGGTAATTTGGAATCTTTATGCTCTGTCTGCTCCTTACTCAAGGGCATTTGGGCTACTATACCCCCTTTTGGAACCTCACTGCTTTTGGTAGTATCCTTCAAGGATACCTTTGTCCGAACCATGCGCTCCTGGGTGACTGTCGGCTTTCCCCTATTTTCTAGTTTAAAAGCTTCTCTATCTCTTTTTTAAAGGTTAATGCCAGCAGTCTGGTCCCATCCTGATTAAGGTGAAGCCCATCCCTTCGGAAGAGCCCCCCCTTTCCCCAGAATGTTCCCCAGTTCCTAACAAATCCAAAACCCTCATCCTTGCACCATTGTCTCATCCACGCATTGAGACTCCGGAGCTCTGCCTGTCTTTTGGGTCCTGCACGTGGAACAGGAAGCATTTCGGAGAACGCTATCCTGGAAGTTCTGGATTTCAACTTCCTACCTAAAAGCTTAAATTTAGCCTCCAGAACTTCCCTACCACATTTTCCTATGTCATTGGTACCAACATGTACCAAGACAGCAGACTCCTCCCCAGCACTATCTACGATCCTATCTAGGCGGTGCGTGAGGTCTGCTACCTTCGCACCAGGCAGGCATGTTACCAGGCGATCCTCACGTCCACCAGCCACCCAACTATCTACATTCCTAATGATTGAATCACCGACTATAACAGCTGTCCTGACCCTCCCCTCATGGGCACATGGCCCTGGAGAAACGCCCTCGGTGCGAGAGGGTTTTACATCACCTGGAGGACAGGTCCTAGTTACAGGATCACTTCCTGCCACACCAGGGTGATGCTCTCCTGTCACGTGACCTCTCTCCTCCATGGCAACAGGGATGCTGCCAGACTGGAGGTGGGACTTCAGGACTATATCCCTGAAGGTCACGTCCATGTACTTCTCTGTCTTTCTTATGTCTTCCAGGTCTGCTACTCTAGCCTCTAGAGAACGGACTCGTTCCCTGAGAGCAAAGAGATCTCCAGGAACAAGCAGGAATAAGTCATCACATACGGGGTACGTTGGTACCGACGGAGCCCGCGCGGGAAAGCTACCCAGCTTTTCAGATTAAAAGCTTTTGGGGCCTCCCACTGCACATGCGCGCTGCCTTCCCTCCTTCCTGACCAGCTCTCGTCAGCCAGCAGGTCATGTTCCTGTCACCGCTGAAGAAATTGTTAATTTTATTGTTTTCTTTAGACCGCGTACCTGCCTTCCCCATTCTGAAACCGGTACTGCCGGTCTCTCTTTCTTTCTTTTGAAAAAAAAAATATATATTTTTTTCTTTTCTTCAGCACAGCTTGGTACTTTGTTAGGCCTTCAGGCCTACACAAATTCTCCTCATGGAGAAGCCAGTTCCTGGTTTTAAAAAGTGTACCAAGTGCAGTGCTGTCATTCCTCTTACAGACACCCATGAATGGTGTCTTAAATGTTTAGGACCTGACCATTCCATACCGGACTGCCCATCCTGCTCCCAGATGTCGAAACGTGGATTGCAGAACCGGGCCAACAAGTTCCATGTGCTGTTTCCTTCAGAAGCATCACAGTCATCCAGGTCTTCCTCTCCGGATGGATCTCAGGTAACCAAAACTCCAGTGGGCAAATCCTCTAAAAGCAAATCTCTTTCTAAAGATCGAGAGGCTCTCAATTCTGAGTTCGAGGATTCTGCCCAGGCCAAAAAACCCCGGCGGGAGGTTCCGGCCTCCAAAGCAATCATGGGGTCACAGGTTGACATCGATGGCGCGGCCTCGACAGATCACCTGTTGTACTGCTCTGGGGTACCGGCCCATACCGGTACCGACATCCAGGCAGCAGTGGCGTCTATGGGCAATACTGTCCAAGTCATGCAGCAGGCCATTCTGGCTTTTATTAATGCTGCTACGCCCTTGGTACCGCAGCCAGCGGTACCGGGTCCGGTAATGGCTTCCATACCGGAACCGAGGCCATCGTCTTCCAAACGCAGATCGGATCCGCATGCCGGATCCGGGCTTTTGCCCGGTACCGATCCCATACCCGGTACACCCGATGTCGATACCGAACGGTATGCGTATCGTGCGTTGGAAGCACATAGAAGATACTCTGCTTCTTCAGAGGATTTTAACTCCTCTGATGATTCTGATGAGTTCTCCCTTGATCTTCCTGAGGAGCCTTCTTCTCCTAACAGGAGAATGTCTCCACCAGAGGATTTGTCCTTTCAGGACTTCATCATAGAAATGGCTAAAGGTCTTTCTATTGCTTCATCCTCTGAAAAGGAACCCAGATCAAAGAAACTGGATATTTTAGGATACTCTAAGTCTCCTAAAGAGGCAGTCACCCTGCCTATCCATGAAATCCTTCAAGAACACTTGATGGACTTATGGGAGGCTCCTCTAACATTGTCTCCTTCTTCTCGCAGGTTGGACACCATGTACCATGTCCCCCCTTCTCCTGGTTTCCAAAAAACCCAGTTGCCTCACCATTCTATTGTGGTGAAGTCTGCAATGAAGAAGATAAAGAGTACCAAAAGGCACTCTTCTACTCCTCCAGGGCGAGAATGTAAGACTCTAGACTCTTTTGGCAAGAAAATTTTCCAGGCTACTATGCTTATAGCCAGGATTAATTCCTATAGTCTTTACATGGGCATGTTTCTCAGTGAAATCGCTCTAACAGTGCGGCCTTTTGCCCCCCTTATCCCTGAGGATAAGAGGGAGCAGTTCATTTCCTTAGTGAAACAACTTTTGGATATTTCAAAGTTCTCCAACAGGGCAGCTTTTGATTCCTTTGAGGGTGCTGGTAGGGCTTCGGGCATTGCTATAGCAGCCCGACGTCTTGCTTGGCTCCAGGCTTCTGATCTAGAACCTTGGGTCCTAGATGGCCTACGAAATCTGCCCTGTACAGGTGAGAACTTATTTGGTGAGGAGTGGCAAATTAAGGCCACTCAAATGGATGCAGAAAATGCCACCTTAGATAGACTTTCTAAGTCTACCTCCACTCCTGCCAAGAAGAAGTCTTTTAAGAGGCCTTATTACAAGAAGTCCAGATTTTCCACAAATACTGGCCAACAATCCTCTCAGCCTCGTTTTGCTGCTAAACGTCAGCAACCTAAAACAGGCAAGGTCAAAGCCTGCGGCGTCTGCTACGCCTCAGCAGGCTCCACCCCCTCAGGGGTTTTGACTTGCCCCTAGAGAACTTAACTTTTCTGGCTCTAGAACAACCAGAGCCCCTCACCATACCCGGAAGGTTAGCTCACTTTGCTCCCAGATGGGAGCAAATTACATCAGAGCAATGGACCCTCTCTATCATCAGAGAGGGTTACAAACTCCATTTTTCCGACCTTCCTCCTTATATTATGGTGAGGCAGTTCAATTCTCCCCCATCTCTCCTGGCCCTCTTGGGTCAGGAAGTCTCCTCCCTCCTTGCCCAGGGGGCAATAGAGGAGGTCCCTCTTCTTCAACAGGGGACGGGATTCTACTCCCCTTATTTTCTAATACCAAAGAAGACAGAGGGCTTCAGACCAATTCTGGATCTGAGAGAATTGAACAAATTTCTTTTCAAGGAGAAATTCAAAATGCTTTCTCTGGGCATTCTCCTTCCATACCTTCAGAGTCAGGATTGGCTTTGTTCTCTAGACCTAAAGGATGCGTATACACACATACTCATCCACCCATCCCACAGAAAATACCTTCGATTTCTGTTTCAGGGAAAACATTTCCAGTATAGAGTACTCCCCTTCGGTCTAGCCTCTGCTCCAAGAGTGTTCACCAAATGCATGGCAGTCGTAGCTGCCTTTCTAAGAGGCCTGGGAATTTTCATATTCCCATACCTGGACGACTGGCTCATCCGAGCTCCCTCTCAGTCCCAGGCCCAAATTTCCCTGGACCGCACAAGGCGTCTTCTGCAGTATCTAGGACTGATAGTAAACCTTCCCAAGTCTCAACTAATCCCTACTCAGTCTCTCGAGTTCATAGGGGCCCAGTTAGACACCATCACTGCAAGGGCCTACCTGCCTCAGGTCAGGGCCCAACGCCTGCTGAGTTTGGCCTCCCAAGCTCAGTCCAGCAGTCATTTGACAGCCCGGGAAATGCTGCAACTTCTGGGCCACATGGCCTCCACGGTACATGTGGTGCCCTACGCTCGTCTGCATATGAGAGCAGCTCAATGGACCTTGGCCACCCAGTGGACTCAAGCATCTGGAGCGCTCTCCGACCAAATACTCACCTCAAGCCGTCTATTTTGGTCCCTCCAATGGTGGACATCCACCAAGAATCTGTTGTTGGGGGCCCCCTTCCAACCTTTGTTGCCCCAAGCAACCCTCACAACAGATGACTCCCAGACAGGGTGGGGAGCTCATCTTCAGAACCTCTCCACTCAGGGCACTTGGTCTCCACAGGAGGCCACCCTTCATATCAACCTCCTGGAACTGCGAGCAATTTAACTTGCCCTCAAGGTCTTCTATACCCTCCTTGTCAACCTGACTGTCCTAGTTCAGACAGACAATCAGGTAGCCATGTTCTATATAAACAAACAAGGAGGGACAGGCTCTCTGTCGCTTTGCAACGAAGCTCTCAGATTATGGGCCTTCGCCAGAGAGCATCAAATTCACCTTCTTGCAGTGTATCTTCCAGGAGTTCAAAACTCTCGTGCAGACAGACTCAGTCGAGTTCTGCTTCCACACGAATGGTCCCTACATATGGACCAGATACGCAGAATCTTTCAGGAATGAGGGACCCCGGACATAGACCTCTTTGCAAGTCCGTGGAATGCCAAACTTCCCCGGTTCTGTTCCAGAACTCAGTGTCAGGGAGCTCAGGCCCACGATGCCTTCCTCCTGCATTGGGGTCAGGAATTCCTCTATGCCTTTCCACCCATTCCTCTAATATCCAAGACTCTGTTCAAGCTCCAGAGGGATCACGGGACTATGATCCTCATAGCTCCCCTCTGGCCACGCCAGGTGTGATTCCCTCTACTTCTGCATCTCTCCCAGTGATCCTCCCTGGACCTGGGAGCTGCGCCAGACCTTCTGTCTCAGGAGGAGGGGACTTTGTGGCACCCAAACCCCAAATCCCTACATCTCAGAGCTTGGTTACTGAAGGCCTAAGTCTTCAAGACTTTAATCTTTCTCAACCTGTGACAGATATCCTTCATGCCTCTAGGAAACCTTCCACGAGGCATTCTTATGCTTTCAAATGGAAACGTTTTTCCATTTGGTGTGCTCAGCAGGGTCTTGACCCTCTAGCACTTCCTTTGAATTCCCTCTTGGACTATCTCCTGCATCTTTCAAATGCAGGCCTTAAGACGAATTCAGTAAGGGTCCATTTGAGTGCTATTGCAGCATCCTTAAAACCTATAAATGGACAACCTGTCTCCTCTCATCCTCTTGTTGCACGTTTCATGAGAGGCCTGACTCTAACTAAACCTCCCATCCGACCTCCTCCGGTAGCATGGGATTTGAACCTAGTTCTAGGTCAGCTTATGAAGCCACCTTTTGAGCCTTTGGACTCTACCTCCTTCAAATTTCTTTCCTGGAAGGTTGTTTTCCTTATTGCAGTCACTTCGGCTCGCCGCATCAGTGAACTGCAGGCTTTAGTGGCTCATCCACCTTATACTAGGTTTCATCATGATAAGGTGGTCCTTAGGACGAATCCCCACTTTATGCCCAAAGTGGTCTCGCCTTTTCATCTTAATCAAGAGGTATATCTACCTGTCTTTTTCCCGGCTCCTCATGCATCCAGTGCAGAGAGGAACCTTCATACTCTGGATTGTAAAAGAGCTCTTGCCTTTTACCTCAACAGGACTCAACCACATCGAAAGTCTTCCCAACTTTTCGTGGCTTTTGATCCTTCTCATTTGGGACTTCCAGTCACCAAGCGTACACTTTCCAATTGGATCGCTCAGTGTACTTCTTTTGCTTACCAGAGTAAGAACATTTCTCTGGAGGGCCATGTCACAGCTCACAATGTGAGAGCCATGGCCACTTCTATGGCTCATCTTCACTCTGTGTCCATAGATCAGATCTGTCGAGCAGCCACTTGGGCCTCGGTTCATACCTTCACAGCCCATTACTGCTTGGACAAGGACTCCCGCCGGGATGCCTTGTTTGGTCAGGCTGTCCTCAAACACCTGTTCCATACTTAAACAACTCCTGCCCACCTTCCCTGGATGGATGCCTGAGATCCATGCGAAGATGGTTTACCCTTGGAGGGGGATCTCCCAGGCATCTTAGCTAGGGAGTCCCCATATGTGATGACTTATTCCTGCTTGTTCCTGGAGATAGCACAGTTACTTACCTGTAACAGGTAATCTCTGGGAACAGCAGGAATTAGTCATCACAACCCACCCACCTCCCCTAGGAGTTGTATCTCTATCTATCTATCTTCCTGTCCTCTCTCTCTATTGTCTCAGCTTTAAACTCGAACTGACGAGAGCTGGTCAGGAAGGCGGGAAGGCAGCGCGCATGTGCAGTGGGAGGCCCCAAAAGCTTTTAATCTGAAAAGCTGGGGAGCTTTCCCGCGCGGGCTCCGTCGGTACCGACGTACCCCGTATGTGATGACTAATTCCTGCTGTTCCCAGAGATCACCTGTTACAGGTAAGTAACTGTGCTTTCTTTGCACTTAGAGCATACGTAAGATCTCTCACCAACTGGGAGAAAATCATACATGTGACACTCAATGCAAAAGACCGGAGAACCCCCATCTCGTTGCTGGACTTCTGTCTGCATCTTAGTTTAAAGCTTGTGTTTAGATCTTTTAAATTCTGTATATAATAAGGATTGGTGTAGATGCTTATACCAATAAAAGTGTATCTAATACCCCTAATACACCTTGTGTACCTAAAGCTTAATTAATTAATCTCAGGTCCTCTGTGTGTGACTGATTTGGATAATGAGCTGCACCTGAGAGCAGCCCCTTTCCTCTAAGATGTGCAAGTACCTATAAAACTACAATTACCCCAGGGGTGGGTGGGTGGGTGCTGGGGAGGGAGGGAGGGAGATAAGTCCTATTAAAGAGGGCAGTTACAAGGTACCCTGTCCTGGACCCTCAGCAGGGGGGGAGGGGGGCAGGGGGCTACCACACAAAGCCCAGTTAGTTGAGAGAGGCAAGGTAAATTACAGCTGAAAACAGCTGAACTAGCATTAAGACAAACAATAAATAATTAAATAAACAGTTAGACAAACAATAAATAGTTAAATAAACAGCTAGAACTCACAGCAAAGTTTCTCAGGAGGCAAAATCCACTTTTCTAGCAGAGCACTGTAAAAAGCACTGCTCCTCTCTGATCAGAAGAAGAAGCAAACTAAAACAGACTATGCACACGTGGAGAAAACAGGAAGAAGGCTACACAGTACCTCAGCAAAGGGGGGGGGAGGGGAGGATTCACTCAAGCAGGCTAGGGCAGGAAAAGTTTTAAACACACAGCAGGGTCTGGGGAGAGAGATTTAATTTAAAATGAACAGTTAGCCTGGCTACCACACAAAGCCCAGTTAGTTGAGAGAGGCAAGGTAAATTACAGCTGAAAACAGCTGAACTAGCACTAAGACAAATAATAAATAATTAAATAAACAGTTAGACAAACAATAAATAGTTAAATAAACAGCTAGAACTCACAGCAAAGTTTCTCAGGAGGCAAAATCCACTTTTCTAGCAGAGCACTGTAAAAAGCACTGCTCCTCTCTGATCAGAAGAAGCAAACTAAAACAATTCTCTATAGGGAGACCTATTCTGGCAACTGGTATCAGAACCCACAGATGAAGGGGCCATATTCGACTTGGTCTTTACCATGGCGGAAGATTAGCATGGCTAATCTTCTGTCAGCTCAACACGCTCACATAACCCCTCTTCTCAAGTCATTTCATTGGCTCCCTATCCGTTTCTGCATCCAGTTCAAACTTCTGCATATCTATAAGTGCACTCATTCTGCTACTCCACACTACCTCTCCTCTCTTATCTCTTCCTAAACCCCTCCATGAGAACACCTCTCTTCTGGCTGATCACTTCTATCTGTGCCTTTCTTTTTTACTGCCAACTCCAGACTTCGTTCTCTTCACCTTTCTGCTCCTTATGCCTGGAACAAACTACCTGAGTCTTTACATCAGGCTCCTTCTCTGGCCCTTATCAAATTCAGACTGAAAACTCACCTCTTCATTGCTGCTTTTGGATCCTGATCCATCTAATCTTCTTTGTGTTTCCCTACCATTCTCCATAGATGTATCCTTGTCCACGGCTGCTGTGTTGTCTGACTAGATTGCCAGCTCTGATGAGCAGGGACTGTCTTTTTACATGTGTCTATGCAGCGCTGCATACACCTTATAGTGCTATACAAATGTTCAGTAGTAGTAGAAGTAGTGGTAGGAAAGTGATTCTGATGTCAATATGGGAGATCATCTTGCATCCAGTGATCACCAGATGGTGTGGTTCAGTATTAGGTCTAGGGCTGATAAAGTCCTTTCAAAAGCGAGGGTCTTAGACTTCAGGAAAACTAACTTTGCCAAGAAGGGACAATACCTCAAGGAGTTGTTAATAGGATGGGAACTGCTGGGGGATGTAGAAAAAGCAATGGGTAAAACTGATAGGGGATATTTTAAGGGCAACATACCTTTTTGTTAGAAAGGTAAATAAATGTAAAAGGAAAAAGGAGGCCATTATGGTTCTCAAAAGAAGTAGCTGAAAAGGTGAAGAAAAAGAGGGAGGCCTTCATAAAATACAAGAGATCACAGAGAGAGGAAGGCAAACATCAATATTTGGAAAAACTTAGAGAAGCTAGTAATGTAGTCAAAAAAGTAGAAAACCATAAGAAGAAACCAACCCCTGTGACCTAGCCTCATACAGGCCTATCGTCAGTCTCCTCTTCACTGCAAAATTCATAGAAAAAAACGTCCAATGCCAACTCCAGGATCACATTGACAGGAACGACTTTCTCAACCCACAACAACATGGCTTCCGCCCCGCCTTCATGGAGTAGAAACACTACTAGTTACCCTGCTAAGTAACTTAGCACAAGGGATACAACACACCAGCTGGGGATTCCTAATGATCTTCCTAGATATCTCTGCAGCCTTCAACATGGTCAACCACAGTATCCTACTGTAATGACTTAGATCCACCAGAATCCAGAACACAGGTCTACAGTGGTTCACATCATATCTAACCAACAGGTATCAACAGATAAAAATTGGTCCAAACACATCTACCCCGTACCATCAAACCCAGGGAGTTCCACAAGGATCTACACTATCAGCACTCCTATTCAACATATAGCTACGAGCCCTCTGTTCAATCATCGAATCCCACGTCCTCACCTTCCACATCTATGCGGACAACATCATGAGCTATAGTACGGAACGATCAACATAATACAACCCTTCTACTCTACTCGCCAAGAATGCTTCATGGATGTCACCATCTGGCTGAAATCCAACAACCTGGAAATCAACTACAAAAAAACAGACGCCCTCTTCATAACGGATGACACTTTCTCCCTCCCTCCCTCCACCATAACTCTGAACACCACCAAGGTGGCAGTCAAGACAGAATTGAAGTAACTTGGCATCACCCTGGATCAACACCTCTCCTTCAGGACACACATAAGTAAAACCACCAAATCAATATACTACAAGGTGAAAACACTACAACTTCTCCTGCTCCTAGAACCATCAGATTTCCGTTCTGCCCATCAAGCAATGATATTATCACAACCGGACTACTGCAACTCTATCTATCAGGGCCTCCCACAAACTACAATGCACCCATAAGAACATAAGAACATAAGATATGCCATACTGGGTCAGACCAAGGTCCATCAAGCCCAGTATCCTGTTTCCAACAGTGGCCAATCTAGGTAATACGTACCTAGCAGTTTCCCCAAAAGACACAGGTTCCACAATGCTTGTATTGATATGCTGGGTCCCTTTTTAATAATGGTTTATGTACCTTTCCTCCAGGAACTTGTCCAAACCTTTTCTAAACCCAGCTACACTAACAGCTTTTACTACATCCTCCAGTAACAAATTCCAGAGTTTGATTACACGTTGAGTGAAAAAATATTTTCTCTTATTTGTCTTGAACAATTTACCCTGTAGCTTCATTGCATGTCCCCTAGTCTTTCTATATTCTGATGACGTAAACCATCGATATACGTTTACCCGTTCCACTCCATTCATTTATTTATAGATTTCTATCCAGGGGCGGCCAAAGGGGGGTGCGGGGCCATGTGCGGAGACACGGTGCGGGTCCTCATTTGCATAAATATTTGCATAATGTTACCATACACCAACTTTTAGTAAACATGCCTCTTAATGAGTGTATGGATAAAGAAAGACTAAAAGATTTCTACATTACTATAATCCAGTGCCAACCGCCAGGCACATTAGAAACTACTACAAACACTGCCCATTTAAACCCATAGCAAACCCGCCGTATCATAACAGCACTACCAGGACTCACAAAGCACCATACACTACCTATCAAAAGGCAACACTACAAATATTAAACCAATACATTTCAGAGAATAACAATATATGACCTACTGGGGAAAGAGAACAACTGGCAATGTCAAATAGGAATTACATAAACAGAATACCTCAGCTCAGTTACACATGCAGAACATAGACCATCACCAAACAAGGAATCACAATTTAGAAACAGAAAGACAATAATTAAACTGGGAACCCCAAAAGCCAAACTTGGAATGTACAACAACACTGTAGAAATAAAACTATAAATTAATTTCCTCTTGTACTAAACAAAGCACAGACAGAAATGATGCACATTTCCCAGAGCTGACATATTCCAGTTAATAAATTCAAAATAAAGAGATATTTTTCTACCTTTTGTGCATTTCCTTTTCAGTTGCAATTGCTCCAGCCACTTTCTTCTGGTTTCTTTGTGTCTTCTGCTAACTCTCCATTGTCTGCTGTCCATTTGTCCTTTCTTCTAGTTTTTTTCCATTCTCTCTCTACATCTGCTCTCTACTAATCTTTCTCCTTTTGCTCTTTCCTCATTCCTATTTCATCCACTCAAATTTTACCCCTCCATCCTCAATCCCCACTTACTCTCCCAATACCTGGTCAATTGTAGATTTTTCTTCCCTCCCACACAAAATGTTTTCCCCTCTCCATTTCACTCTCCCAGCTCCATGCCATTCTAAGCCTCCCCCAACATCAGCTCCCTTCTAGTTCCAGCCCCACCCAGCATCCACTCCCTTCTAGTCCCCGCATCAGCCCATTTCCAGTCCTAGCCCCCCCCCATCAGCCCATTTCCAATCCTATCCTAGCCCCACCATCAGCCCATTTCCAGTCCTAGCTCCCCCATCCATTTCCAGTCCTATCCAAGTCCCTCCATCAGCTCATTTCCAATCCCAGCCCCCATCAGCTCATTTCTAGTCCTTTCCTAGCACCACCATCAGCCCATGTCAAATCCTAGCTCCCCTCCACTCAGTCCATTTCCAATCCAAGTCCCCCAAGAGCCTACTTCCAGTTCTAGCCCCTCCATGAGTCCATTTCAATCCAAGCCTCCACCACAGCCCATTTCAAATCTTAGTACCCCCAACAGCCCATTTCCAGTCCTATCCTAGCCCCTCCATCAGCCCATTTCCTGTCATAGCTCTTCCCCACCACTCAGCCCATTTCCAGTCCTAGCTCCCTCCCCTCACAGCCCATTTCCATTCGAAGCCCCCTCCCCATCAGCTATTTGCAGTTGAATCCCCCCTTCCACTCAGCCCATTTCCATTCCAAGCCCCCCTCCCCATCAGCTATTTGCAGTTCAAGCCCCCTTCCACTCAGCCCATTCCAGTACTAGCAACCCCCCCAGCCCATTAACAGTCCTAGTTCCCAATAGCCCATTACCAGTCCTAAGCCACCCATCACCCCATTTTCAGTCTTAGCCCCCCATAGCCCACCAGTCCTAACCCCCCATCAGCCCGCCTCCAGTCCTAACCCCTCCATCAACCCATTACCAGTCTTAGCCCCCCCATAGCCCACCAGTCCTAAGTCCCCCTTCACCCTATTTCCAGTCCTAGCCCCCCCATAGCCCATTACCAGTCCTACCCCCCATCACCCTATTTCCAGTCCTAGCCCCCCCATAGCCCGTTACCAGTCCTAACCCCCCATCAGCCCGCCTCCAGTCCTAACCCCTCCATCAACCCATTACCAGTCTTAGCCCCCCCATAGCCCACCAGTCCTAAGTCCCCCTTCACCCTATTTCGCGTCTTAGCCCCTCCATAGCCCATTACCAGTCCTAACCCCCCATCACCCCATTACCAGTCCTAACCCCCCCATCACCCCATTACCAGTCATAACCCCCCTCAGCCCATTACCAGTCCTAACCCCCTCCCCCCAATCAGCCCAGGGAAACCTTACAAGAAAAAAGAAACTTGCTGCTGCTGCCGCTGCCAAAACAAAAGCTTTTGTCGGGTTATTATATCTTTCGCCAGAACAGTGGGGTTATTATACCTCTTGCCAGGACGGTGTACCTTCAATGCGATTTGGCGTTTGGACAAAACCACTGTATGATATCTGCTTGCCGACATGAGCCGGATGTCTGGAAATGTTCAGATAAGTGAATAAATTTCTATTGTAAAAGGCTTATATTCTGCTGTTTAAAGGAAATTATTTTTTTGTTCCTTTTTAGGATAATAATTGAAGAATTTACATGCTCCGGTTCTATGCTGTACTGCAGACACTTTTTACAATTTTTAGGAATCTCAATAAATAAATGTTTTGTTGGCAGGTGGTAAGGTTGTGTTAGATATTGTTAGTGTTGTTAGATTGAGGTTTGGATTGAAAACGTATAGAGGCAGTGACTCATGATGTGAGGTTCTGCTCTTAAACCCTATGGTGACTAGTTCGCCACATGTCGGGGTAAGACCATCCTGAGGTCGTTTGTGCCTTATTGAAGTGTATGAAATAGTAATTTATATTGGTAAATTTGTTTATTCATGTAAGTAAGATCAAGGGTGTTGGTTTGTATTGGGTTAACTTAATCTATTTATTTATTTAACAGTTTTTCTATACCACACTTTTCAATATCAGTGCGGTTTACAAATAACAAAATCTGCAAAGACCAGGGGAACAGCTTTGCACATACAGAGAACAGGATCTTTTAACTTGGAGCTGAACTAGTGAACTATTTACATAACCGACCACTGAAGTTGTGGTATGGTAACTATTTACAGGTAATACATTAAACACAAACAGGGTAGAAGGGTTGAGTCTTAACAGATAGTAAAATCAACAATGTGGGTTCACAGCCGATTATTAGGTGCAAGTTAATGAGTAAGATGTTTGACTAACCTGGGTCAGTTGTAGGTGATTTGGGTACAGCCTGAGTGAGTTGGGAAGTGAGGTATGGCTGTGTTGCGTTTGGCTGAGCAAAGTGTAAGGTAAACAAGTGGTGTTTAAGAGCTTTTCTGAATTGAAATAGGTCATTTATAGCTCTGATGTGTGGAGGGAGGTTATTCCAGCATCTTGGTGCATAGAAGGCGAAGGTTCTGTTAATGGTAGTCTGTGTACATCTTGTGGATTCGTTAGGTATAAATAACTAATGTATTAGTGGCAACAGTCCTCCTTGACCTGTTCTTGGGGGTGGATCTAATGAGAGCCGTGAGTGATGATGGGGAAATCAAGTTGATTGCTTTGAAAGTTATGAGCAGTGCCTTGTATGTGAGCCTGTAGTTTATCAGTAGCCAGTGGAGGTCTTTGAGAATGGGTGTGATATGGGTCCTTCTGGATAGACCACAGAGTATTCGGGCTGCCGCATTCATCGCAAGTTGCAATGGATTAAGCGTGCTCTTGGGGAGTCCATGAAGAATGATGTTCGCATAATCGAAGTGAGGTGTTACAAGTGCCTGGAAGATTGTCCTGAAGTCATCATGAGCTAGCAAGGGTATTAGTAGCCTTAGAGTTTTGATCTTATTGTATATAGCCCTGGTCGTGTTCTTAATGTGTTCCTTGAAGTCGAGCTGTTGATCAAGGGTAATGCCCAAGTAGCATATGGAAGACTTGCAAGGGAGCTCTGCATCTCTAACCATTAAGGTAGTGGGGGGAGGGGGGTGAAGTCTTTGTTCCTTGTGATAAATAGGATCTCAGTCTTCTTGAAATTGATGCATAGGGTCTGAGCTTGGAGCCAGTCCGTGATTGCATCGAAGCAGTCAATTAATGGGGATAGGTCTGGATGCATGATTTTGAGTGGTGCAACTAAGAAAACATCATCTGCGTATATCAGGCCTTGGATGTTGAAAGAGCAGATGATTTCGCAAATGGGTTGCATGTAAACATTAAAAAGTAACGCAGACAAGGAGGAGCCTTGGGGTACACCTTGTTTAAAAGGATCAGATGTTGAGGCCCCCATCCGTACTTGTTGCCATCGGTCGGCAAGATAGGACTTACACCATTCCCAGGCCAATCCCTGGATTCCCTTCTCCTTTAGTCGGGTAAGGAGTTGAATGTGATTGACCGAGTCAAATGCCGCAGCAATATCAAGGAAGATGAGTGCGAAACCGTTTTCAGTTTTATCCAGTCCTCTGTTTAAGGTGTTGGTTAGTGAGGTGAGTAGTGTCTCTACTCCGTGGGATTCTCGAAATCTGTGCTGGCAGGGATCAAGGGGGGCCGATACGTCTATGTGCTGTAGTATCTGTCTCTGGACCACCTTCTCAATAATTTTTAACTTTTGCCAAGAGTCTCTTCTCTTCCATCTCCCACCAGATACTGAAACTTCACTTATACATCACAGGCACTTCCTCTAGCTCTCCTCCTCCCTTCCTGTGACTAGAGCAGCATTCCAGTGCTCCCCCCCCCCCCCACAGCCTTCCCATTGGCTGGATCCTGCCCACACTTTGTGACTAGAGCAGCATCCAGTGCTCCGCCCCCACAGCCTTCCCATTGGCTGGATCCTACCCACATTCTCTGCTGCTAGTTACATTGGAAGCAGGTAGGGCAGATTCACTCACACAAGGAGAAGATTAGAGAACATCAGTACCGGGCAAAATGTTAGAAACCGTTATAAAGAACAAAATTACTGAATGTGTAAATAGTCGTGATTTAATGGGAGACAGTCAACGTGGATTTATCCAGGGATGGTCTTGTCTTACTAATCTGTAATGTTTTTTAAAGATGTGAATAAACAGGTAGGCAAAGGTGAGTTGGTTGATATAGCCTATATAGAAAGCCTTTGACAAGTTTCCTCATGAGAGACTCTTGGCAAAAGTTAAAAAGTCATGGGATAGGAGGCAGTGTACTACTGTGAATCAGGAATTGGTTAAAAGATAGAAAGCAGAGAGTATGGCTAAATGGCCCATTTTCCCAATGGAGAAAGGTGAATAGTGGAGTACCCCAGGGAATAAACAGTAAGGAAGTAAAATTTTCAGATGACACAAAATTATTCAAAGTTGTTAAAACCCAAGATGATTGTGAAAAATTGCAAGAGGACCTTGATAAATTGGAAAACTGGACATCTAAATGGCAAATGAAATTTAATGTGGACAGTGCAAAGTTATGCACCTAGGAAAGAACAATCCAAACTATGTTGTTTGGGTTGTTCTTTCCTAGGTACATAACTATGTAAGGGAGGAGTGGCCTAGTGGTTGGGGTAAGTTACCTCCAGGCCAAGGATTCAAATCCCATAAGAACATAAGAACATAAGATATGCCATACTGGGTCAGACCAAGGTCCATCAAGCCCAGTATTCTGTTTCCAACAGTGACCAATCTAGGTCATATGTACCTAGCAGTTTCCCCAAGAGACACAAGTTCCACAATGCTTGTACTGGGTCAAGCATTGATATCTTCGGTCACTTCTTAATAATGGTTTATGGACCTTTCCTCCAGGAACTTGTCCAAACCTTTTTTAAACCCAGCTACACTAACAGCCTTTACTACATCCTCCGGTAACAAATTCCAGAGTTTGATTACACGTTGAATGAAAAAATATTTTCTTTTATTAGTCTTAAATAGTTTACCCTGTAGCTTCATTGCATGTCCCCTAGTCTTTCTATATTCTGATAACGTAAACAATCGATCTACGTTTACCCGTTCCACTCCGTTCATTAATTTATAGACTTCTATCATATCTCCCCTCAGCCGTCTCTTTTCCAGGTTAAAGAGCCCTAAACCTTTTAGCCTTTCTTCATAGGAGTATCCTTCCATCCCCCTTTACCATTTTGGTGGCTCTTCTCTGTACCTTTTCTAAAATCGCTATATCCTTTTTAAGATACGGCGACCAGAATTGCACACAATATTCAAGGTGCGGTCTCACCATGGAACGATATAGAGGCATTATAATATCTTTTGTTTTATTTTCCATTCCTTTCCTTATCATACCTAGCATTCTATTTGCTCTCTTGGCCGCCACTGCACACTGGGCCGAGGGTTTTAACATGGTATCCACAATGACGCCTAAATCTTTTTCCTGGGTGGTGGTTCCTAATGTGGAACCTTGCATCGTGTAACCATAGTTTGGGTTGTTCTTCCCTAGATGCATAACCTTGCACTTGTCCACATTAAATTTCATCTGCCATTTTGATGCCCAGTCTTCCAATTTATCAAGATCCTCTTGCAATTTTTCACAATCCTCTTGGGTTTTAACAACTTTAAATAGTTTTGTGTCATCTGCAAATTTGATAACCTCACTCGTTATTCCACTTTCCAGGTCATTTATGAATATGTCAAAAAGCAGCGGACCCAGCACAGATCCCTGGGGTACACCACTATTCACCTTTCTCCATTGGGAAAATTGGCCATTTAGCCCTACCCTCTGCTTTCTATCTTTTAACCAGTTCCTGATCCACAATAGTACATGGCCTCCTATCCCATGACTCTTTAGTTTTGCCAAAAGTCTCTGATGAGGGACCTTGTCAAAGGCTTTCTGAAAGTCCAGATACACAATATCAACCGACTCACCTTTGTCCACCTGTTTATTCACTCCTTCAAAAAAACATAACAGATTAGTAAGACAAGATCTTCCTTGTCTAAAGCCATGTTGGCTGTCTCCCATTAGGTTGTGACATGCTGAGTAATTTTATTGTTTATGATGGTTTCTACCATTTTTCCTGGTACTGACGTCAGGCTCACCGGTCTGTAGTCACCCCTGGAACCCTTTTTAAAAATTGGTGTTACATTGGCGATCCTCCAATCTTCAGGTATTAGAGATGATTTTAATGATAGTTCACAGATTACTGATAGCAGTTCTGCAATCTCATATTTCAGTTCTTTCAACACCCTTGGATGTATACCATCCGGCCCAGGTGATTTGCTACTCTTCAGTTTATCTAATAGTTGTAAGACATCTTCCCTATGTATCGATATTTCCTTCAATTCTTCCGCACCTTTAAATACCACTTCAGTCATGGGTAACATCCCTACATCTTCCTCAGTAAAGACCGAAGCAAAGAATTCATTCAGTCTCTCCGCTATCGCCTTGTCGCCTCTTAGTGTTCCTTTAACCCCTTTATCATCTAATGGACCAACTGACTCTCTCACAGGTTTTTTGCTACGAATGTACTTGAAAAGGTCTTTATTTCGCGTTTTTGCTTCCGCAGCAAGCTTCTTCTCAAATTCTCTTTTTGCCTGCCTTATCATTGCCTTGCATTTGACTTGCCAGTGCTTGTGCTGTTTCCAGGTTTCGTCGTTTGGCTCTTTTTTCCATTTCCTGAAAGATGCTTTTTGGCAACAACAGCCTCTCTGACCTCACCTTTAAACCATGCTGGCAGTTTTTTGGACTTCCTTCCACTTTTCTTAAAGCGTGGAATACAGCTGGTCTGGGCTTCCAAGATAGTATTTTTCAACAACACCCAAGCTTGATGTACGTCTTTAACCTTCGCAACTGCTCCTTTTAGTTTTTTCTTAACTGTTTTCCTCATTTTATCATAGTCTCCCTTTCGAAAGTTATAAGGTAGTACTGTGGATTTCCTTACTATCCCTCCTCCACTAATTAAATCAAAGGTGATCATGCTATGATCACTATTGCCAAGTGGCCCCAACACCCTTATCTCTTGTACTAGATCTGGTGTACCACTAAGGACTAGGTCTAATATGGCTTCCCCTCTGGTCGGTTCATGAACCAGCTGCTCCAAGAAGCAGTCATTTATTTTATCTAGGAACTTTATCTCCCTAGCATGTCCTGACGTGACACTGACCCAGTCGATACCGGGGTAATTGAAATCACCCATTATTATTACTGCGCTGTAACTTTTGTTAGCTTCCTTGATTTCTTTGAGCATTTCATCATCCATTTGGTCATTCTGGCCAGGTGCTCGATAGTACACCTCCACTGCCATCGCCTTCCCCCTTTTTTATGGAATTTCAATCCATATAGATTCTACAGCAGATTTTGTTTCCTGCAAAACTTTAATCCTTTCTGAGTCAATGCCCTCTCTGACATAAAGTGCAACCCCTCCACCAATTTTATCAGCTCTATCATTACGATATAGTTTGTACCCAGGTATCACAGTGTCCCACTGGTTGTCCTCCTTCCACCATGTCTCTGATATTCCAATCATATCTAACCTTTCATTTAGTGCTATATATTCTAACTCTCCCATCTTATTCTTTAGACTTCTAGCATGTGCATACAAGCATTTTAGAGAATGTATTTTATTCATATTAATTTGGCTATTGTTAGACATGGGTAAATTGGGATCTTTAAGCTCTGTCTGCTCCATACTTGAGGGCATTTGGGCTACTTTACTATTTTGTGGAACCTCTCTGCTTTTGGTAGTATCCTTCAAGGATACATTCTTCCGAACCATCCGCTCTTGGGTGACTGTCGGCTTTCCCCTAATATCTAGTTTAAAAGCTGCTCTATCTCCTTTTTAAAGGTTAATGCCAGCAGCCTGGTTCCATCCCGGTTAAGGTGAAGCCCATCCCTTCGGAAGAGCCCCTCCTTTCCCCAGAATGTTCCCCAGTTCCTAACAAATCCAAAACCCTCATCTCTGCACCATTGTCTCATCCACGCATTGAGACTCCGGAGCTCTGCCTGCCTTTTGGGTCCTTCGCGTGGAACAGGAAGCATTTCCGAGAATTCTACCCTGGAAGTTCTGGATTTCAACTTCCTACCTAAAAGCCTAAATTTTGCCTCCAGAACCTCCCTACCACATTTTCCTATGTCAGTGGTACCGACATGTACCAAGACAGCAGACTCCTCCCCAGCACTATCTAAGACCTTATCTAGGTGGCGCGTGAGGTCCGCTACCTTCGCACCAGGCAGGCATGTTACCAGGCGATCCTCACGTCCACCAGCCACCCAGCTATCTACATGCCTAATGATCGAATCACCAACTATAACGGCTGTCCTAACCCTTCCCTCATGGGCACATGGCCCTGGAGAAACGTCCTCGGCGCGAGAGGGTTTTACATCACCTGGAGGACAGGTCCTAGTTACAGGATCACTTCCTGCCACACCAGGGTGATGCTCTCCAGTCACGTGACCTCTCTCCTCCATGGCAACAGGGGTGCTGCCAGACTGGAGCGGAGGTGGGACTTCAGGACTATATCCCTGTAGGTCTCGTCTATGTACCTCTCTGTCTGTCTTATGTTTTCCAAGTCTGCTACTTTAGCCTCTAGAGAACGGACTTGTTCCCTGAGAGAAAAGAGCTCCTTGCACCCAGTGCACACGTAAGACCTCTCACCAACTGGGAGAAAATCATACATGTGACACTCAATGCAAAAGATTGGAAAGCCCCCATCCCGCTGCTGGACTGCTGTCTGCATCTTAGTTTAAGTTTGTGTCTAGATCTTTAAGTTCTTACTTACTAGGGGTTGCTATGGGTATTTATACCAATAAAACTGTACCTAATACGTTTAATGGCGTGGCCCTTAGGCGTTGGTCCGTGGCGTCAGTTGCTGTGGGTGGCATTGATGACATGATGTGGACTAGAGTGATGTGCTGCTAGTTTGTGGTAAGTGGCTGTTCCATATTCCTATTCTTTTCCTATCTGTTTGACTGTCTCTGTCCTCTTCTCTGTCCTATCATATAAATGGCGTTCTTTTCCTTTTTCCTCAAATGATATAGTATTGTAAACCGCTCTAATGCCTCTGGCCTGAGCGGTATATCAAATTCAAATAAACATAAACATAATATACCTTGTTCACCTGAAGCTTAATTAATCTCAGGTCCTTAGTGTATGAAGTCAGCAACCTTGGGATGGACGGACTGAGGTTTCTAGTTCCACAGGTGCTCGTTGTGGTCTTGGGCAAACCACTTAACCCTCTGTTGCCTCAGGTACAAAAAAAAAAAACTAATCATGAGCTCTTTGGGGACAAGGGAAAAATATATATACAGTACCTGAATGTACACTGCTTTTTTCTGGTAGAAAAGCAGTATATAAGCCTAGTTATATAAGAGCTGAAGACTTTTCAGAGTAAAGCCAGCATTTATGATGTGGTTGGATCAAAGCCCTCGGGACGTCTGACTGCTGATATAGCTGCGCATGAAATGAGAGTCAGAAGCTGTAAAGATGTATTACACATTGGAACATGGACCATAAGAAGCATGAACCAAGGGAAATTGGAGGTGGTCAAGAATGAAATGGAACGTGTACAACTTGATCTGTTGGGTGTCAGTGAACTGAAATGGACTGGCATTGGGCACTTGCATCAGATGATCACATGATCTACTATGCTGGAAATGAAAGACAAAGAAGAAATGGTGTTGCATTTATAATAAAGAAGAATCTTGCAAGAACTGTAATGAAATACAATGCAGTCAGCGAACGCTTAATCTCTATTTGTCTACGAAGAATGCCTATCAACACAACTATAATTCAAGTATATGCCCCAACAACAGCTTCAGAAGAGAATGAAATCGAAGAGTTCTATGAACAAGTACAAGCTGAAATTGACAGAACATGCAAACAGGACATCCTGATAGTTATGGGTGACTGGAACGCAAAAGTTGGCAACAAAGAAGGCAAAGAAGTTGGAAAATATGGACTTGGCAACAGAACTGAAGCTGGAGAAAGACTGATAGAATTCTGCAAGACTAATGATCTATTCATCTCAAACACCTTCTTCCAGCAACACAAGCGGCGACTGTACACATGGACGTCACCCAATGGATTGTATAAAAATCAAATTGACTACATCTGTGGAAGTCAACGATGGAAAAGCTCTGTAACATCAACAAAGACAAAACCTGGAGCTGACTGTGGTGCAGATCATCAACTACTAGTATGCAAACTCAAGCTAAAGTTGAAAAAGAGCAAAACACTCATGAATGCAGCAAAATATGACCTTGAGAATATACCACTGGAATTTAAAGACTGCCTGCAAAATCGATTTGCTGCTTTAGATACAAATGACAGAGCTCCAGAAGAGTTATGGAATGACATTAAGAAGATTGTGTTGGAAGAAAGCGAGAAGTCTCTACAAAAGGTGAAAAGGAAAAAACGGCCAAAATGGGTGACGGAAGAAACTCTGAAAATTGGCCAGAAACACAAAGAAGCTAAAGGCAGAGGAGAAAGAAAGACAATCGCAGAACTCAACAGAAATTTCCAACGTGCAGCAAGACAGGACAAGGAAAAGTACTACAATGACGCATGCAAGGAAATAGAAGCAGAAACTATTAGAGGAAGAACAAGATTGGCTTTCCTAAAGCTACGAGAGTTAAAGAAAAAGTTCCAGCCTTGAATTGGAATGTTACAAGATGCTCAAGGTTCTATGTTGAATGATGCTGAGAAGATCAAGAAAAGGTGGAAGGAATATACTGAGTTTTTATATGATAAATATCAAGTGGACCAACAGGCGTTTCAACCTGTACCTTATGATCTGGAACCATTGGTGATAAAAGAAGAAGTTGAAGCAGCATTGAAAGCTTTATCAAAGAACAGAGCACCAGGCATTGATAGCATTCCCATAGAAGTATTACAGTAATCCGATGCAGCTGTTACCATATTTACAAGGCTCTGCCAAGAAATATGGAAAACAACATCATGGCCAACTGACTGAAAAAGATCTGTGTTTATACCAATACTAAAGAAAGGTGATCCAACTGACTGTGGAAATTATCGCACAATCGCTCTGATCCCACATGCCAGCAAGATTCTACTGAAGATTATTCAAAAGAGACTACAACCATACCTGGAACACGAACTACCTGAAGTGCAAGCAGGGTTCAGGAAAGGGCGAGGAATGAGAGACATCATTGCGGATGTGAGATGGATCCTTGAAAAGACTAAAGAATACCAAAAGAACAAATCATCAGAGCAGCAGGATTGTATGAAGACAACAGAGAAGTGAAGATTGGTGGAAGACTCATCAACAACCTTCGCTATGCTGATGATACCACATTACTGGCTGAAAGTGAAGATGATCTGAAACATTTGCTTCTCACAATCACAGAACATAGTCTCAAAATGGGCCTGCACCTTAATGTAAAGAAGACAAAGATCATGACAACTGGCATAATCAACAGGTTCATCGTTGAAGGAGAAGAAATTGAAATTGTGAAAAACTTTAACCTACTTGGATCAACTATCAATAAAGAAGCAACAAGCAGTCAAGAAATCAGACGACGTATTGCTCTTGGCAGAATGGCTATGAAAGACCTAGATAAGATTCTCAAGAGCAGAGGTGTCTCTCTCCATACAAAGATTCAACTTGTTCAAGCCATGATATTTTCAATAAAATCATATGGATGTGAAAGCTGGATAGTGAAAAAGATAGGAAGAAAATTGATGCCTTTGAATTATGGTGCTGGCGGCGAATACTGTGTATACCATGGACTGCCCGAAGAACATTATCGTGTATAACACGTTGAAACCCTCTGCCCAGTGTGCAGCGGCTGCCAAAAAGACAAATAGAATGCTAGGTATCATAAGGAAAGGAATGGAAAATAAAACAAAGGATATTATAATGCCTCTGTATCGTTCCATGGTGCGACTGCACCTTTAATATTGTGTGTAATTATGGTCACCGTATCTTAAAAAGGATATAGCCTTATTAGAAAAGGTATAGAGAAGAGCCACCAAAATGGCAAAGGGGATGGGAGGATACCCCTATGAAGAGAGGTTAAAAGGGTTCTTCAACGTGGAAAAGAGACGGCTAAGGGGGGTGTAGCTGTGGAGGTTAGTTATGGGAGGTGGGGTAGTTGTGGATGGGTAATTTTGGAGTTAGGGAGAGTTGAGGGGGGTTTTGGGCAGAGGAAAATTGTGGAAGGAAGTTTTGAGGCATGGGAGTATTTGGAGAATGATGGGGTAGTTTTTCGGGGGAGGGGGTAATTATGGCAGTTAAAAAGGAGCAAGTCCTTAAATGCTACATTTCACTGTATCTTATTTATTTAAAACATTTTATTTCCTGCAATCAGATAAATACCATTGTATGTGGTTTACAATAAAAAAACCCTCCACAATTATAAAAAAACATACACATCTAAAAATAAAACTAAAGCATAAAAATTACAAAACTATTGGTAAAATAATTGACCTGATTTTCTAAACAATCAATTGTTAAATGCCATGCAGTCAGCTGTGGCACTTAGATATCACTGAGAAAGTCAGCAGTAGTATCTCGATAAAAGCTATCTAGATAGGTGCCGCCCTCAGGTCTGACCCGTCCACTAGGTGAGCTAGGCAGCTGACCGGGGTGTGTGGTTTTGTGCTGCAGCATTGTTGCCTATGGCAGGGCTATGTGCTTTGACACACATGACCTGCTGCTTCTAATCCCCCTCCACGCAACTTATTGTCAGAGAGGGGTCTAAAGTGGCAGGTCACGTGTGTTGAAGCACATGGCCTGCCAAGGACAACAAAGCATCAGCACTTTTAAAATGCTGCCACTGCTGGCCTCCCCCAAGATGGAATCAGCGGCAGCTGGGGGAGATGGCGCAGCTTGGCAGGGGCAGCTTGGCGGAGAGGGGGAGACGTGGCCGGGGTTCCTTCCTGGGGCAGCAGAAACCCTTGAGTCGGATCCGGCTGCTCTTATTTGGAGAGATAACAACATAGAACTGCCTTTAATGCAGTTTAACTAATCCGGATAAGTGCTGACTGAAAATTATGCTATCCGGATAAGGCCTTTATTTTTATCTTTATCTTTATTCGGCTCTTGATAAACCGCTTTACAGTAAAAACATCAAAGCAGTTTACAATACGTAAAAACAGGTCAGCACTTATCTGGATAACAATGATACCGCTATTCAGCAGCCTTCTCCAGACAGTGCCACTGATATCTCACTCAACACCCTTATCCAGATAGTGCCACTGATATCTAACTCAGCGCCTTTATCCAGACAGTGCCACTGATATCTCACTCAATGCCCTTATCCAGACAGTGCCACTGATATCTCACTCAACACCCTTATCCAGATAGTGCCACTGATATCTCACTCAGCGCCTTTATCCAGACAGTGCCAGTGATATCTAACTCAGCGTCCTTATCCAGACAGTGTCACTGATATCTCTCTCAGTCCCTTATCCAAACGGTGCCATTGATATCTCGCTCAACACCCTTATCCAGAAATGATCAATGATATCTCACTCAGAGCCCTTATGTAGACAGTGCAACTGATATCTCGCTCAACACCCTTATCCAGAAATGGTCAATGATATCTCACTCAGCCCCTTATGCAGACAGTGCCACTGATATCTCACTCAACGCCCTTGTCCAGACAGTGCCACTGATATCTCTCTCAAATCCCTTATGCAGACAGTGCCACTGATATCTCGCTCAGCGCCCTTATCCAGACAGTGCCACTGATAGCTCACTCAGCCCCTTATGCAGACAGTGCCACTGATATCTCGCTCAGCCCCTTATCCAGACAATGTCAATGATATCTCTCTCAGCCCCTTATCCAAACGGTGCCATTGATATCTTGCTCAACACCCTTATCCAGACAATGTCAATGATATCTCACTCAGAGCCCTTATGCAGACAGTGCCACTGATATCTCACTCAGTCCCTTATGCAGACAGTGTCACTGATATCTCGTTCAGCCCCTTATCCATACAGTGCCACTAATATCTCTCTCAGCCCCTTATCCAAATGGTGCCATTGATATCTCGCTCAACACCCTTATCCAGACATGGCCAGTGATATTTCTCTCAGACCCTTATCCAAATGGTGCCATTGATATCTCGCTCAAAACCCTTATCCAGACAATGTCAGTGATATCTCACTCAGAGCACTTATGCAGACAGTGCCACTGATATCTCGCTCAGCACCTTATCCAGATAGTGCCACTGATATCTCACTCAATGCCCTTATCCAGACAATGCCACTGATATCTCACTCAATGCCCTTATCCAGACAATAGTAACATAGTAACATAGTAAATGATGGCAGATAAAGACCAGTATGGTCCATCTAGTCTGCCCAGCACAATGTCAAGAGTAGGTTCACCTGCCGCTCCGTGCAGGCCACCTCTCCCCATGTCTTTGCCCAGGGGTGAACCCACCACTCCATGTAGGACACCCATATTTGTTGAGAAATTTGATGGTTCAGTTTATTTTGGATATCAATGATGGATGTCAATAATATCTCACTCAGAGCCCTTATCCAGACAGTGCCACTTATATCTCACTCAGCACCCTTATCCAGACAATGTCAGTGATACACCACTCAGAGCCCTTATTCAGAAAGTGCCACTGATATCTCTCTCAGAGACCTTATGCAGACAGTGCCACTGATATCTCACTCAGCCCCTTATGCAGACAGTGCCACTGATATCTCACTCAATGCCCTTATCCAATCAGTGCCACTGATATCTCACTCAATGCCCTTATCCAGACAATGTCAATGATATCTCACTCAGACTCTTATCCAGACAGTGCCACTGATATCTCATTGAATGCCCTTATGCAGACAGTGCCACTAATATCTCGCTCAGCCCCTTATGCAGACAGTGCCACTGATATCTCACTCAATGCCCTTATCCAGACAATGTCAATGATATCTCACTCAGACCCTTATCCAGACAGTGCCACTGATATCTCACTCAGCCCCTTATGCAGACAGTCACTGTTCCCTCTAAGCTGTGCGCGTGTGCGCGCGCACACACCTCGCCGAGCGAGCGCACATACTTTATAACAGAGCGCACAAAAATTACAGTTCTGATTCTGATAGAAAACAACACAGACGTCTTAAAATTTAAAAGTTGTTGTGTATTTATGGTTTTCACAAGTTCTACAATATTTTCTAGTGCAATCAATGTGGTGTACATACTGTATTCTGACGTATAGTCAAATTTTAAAGTATATAACTCCGAGTGTTATGTGGCGCACAAAAATTTAACCTTCCTTCAAAAGCTGCACAGCTGATATTTTATGCGTGCACTGCACAGCCTACAGAAAATTAGAGGGAACATTGCAGACAGTGCCACTGATATCTCATTGAATGCCCTTATGCAGGCAGTGCCACTAATATCTCGCTCAGCCCCTTATCCAGACATGGCCAGTGATATCTCTCTCAGTGCCCTTATCCAGACAATGCCACTGATATCTCACTCAATGCCCTTATCCAGACAATGTCAATGATATCTCACTCAGAGCCCTTATGCAGACAGTGCCACTGATATCTCACTGAATGCCCTTATGCAGACAGTGCCACTGATATCTCTCTCAGCCCCTTATCCAGACAATGTCAGCCTTAGTCAGTTCAGAAAAGCTCTCAAACACCACCTTTTTCTCGTGCATTATACTCATCCTGATATCCCCCCCTTATCTCTCCCACACCCCCACTATATCAAACAACCGCTATATGATGCAAAACTATACTGTGTATTCATCTCCAACATGTAATGTAACTGAATTGTATATAGTTTCCCCAAGTTTATGTATATAGGCTTGGATTGTAAATAGTTTCCCCAAGTTTATCTCCATGTTTAACCCCTGTTCTATGTAAACGATGGCCAAATGTATCTGACCAAGTGTTATATTGTTTTAATGCAAACCGCGCTGATGACAAATAGTGCGGTATATAAGAAATGTTAAATAAATAAATGTCAATGATATCTCTCTCAGCCCCTTATCCAAACGGTGCCATTGATATCTCGCTCAATACCCTTATCCAGACAATGTCAATGATATCTCACTCAGAGCCCTTATGCAGACAGTGCCACTGATATCTCACTCAGCCCCTTATCCAGAAAGTGCTGCTGATATCTCTCTCAGTGCCCTTATGCAGACAGTGCCACTGATATCTCACTCAGCCCCTTATCCAGACAGTGCCGCTGATATCTCTCTCAGCGCCCTTATGTAAACAGTGCCACTGATATCTCACTCAATGCCCTTATCCAGACAGTGCCACTGATATCTCACTCAGTCCCTTATGCAGACAGTGCCACTGATATCTCGCTTGGCCCCTTATCCAGACAATGTCAATGATATCTCTCTCAGCCCCTTATCCAAAGAAAGCCTTTGGGAGATGCCACCACACATGTGCGGTTCCCTTCCCGCCCAAGAGTGCCATCTTGCTCAGTCTCCTTTTTTCCGTGGAGCCCTTCAGACGCTGTCTGACTTTCCCCTGGAAAAAGTTGATTTTTTTGTACCTGAGTTTCAAACTCGACTCCGGTCTTCCACCGGTACTCTTCCCGCCTACTGTCCTTGGTGCCTCGGCGTCGAGTTCAGTTCATTTTTATAGTATTCATTCTTTTTATTTTCTGGCACCTTTGCAACCTTTTTCCCTGATGGCAGCCCAGAGAGTCTTCGCCCTTGCAGGGGTACTCTTTTCCCCCATGGCTACCAGTGGCTTTAAAAAGTGTGATTGGTGCTCTAAAATAATGTCCTTAAATGACACACATGACTGCTGCCTCCGTTGCCTCGGGCCGGACCACAACCCGGCAGCATGTGGTCTCTGCAAACGGATGTCCAGCAAGGCCCTGAAGAGCCGCCAGCAGCAGCACGATAAGCTCTTTCCTGAATCCCTGATGCCTCCGGCCAGGACCTCATCTGAGGCCCCGACACCCCAGGAGGAGCTTTCTGAACCCGAACATCTTCGTGGGTCCTTGAAGAGAGGGGTCCCCCTCGAGGGAGCACAGGAAGAAGAAGAAACCCTCGAAGGTGGCATCCTTGGATGGTTCTGACCGGCAGGGAACCTTTCGGGCCCGGTCCCGCAGTCCAAGGCGCTCGTCTGAGGTGTCGGAAAAGGAGAGACCTGCCAAGGTCCCCCAGAAGGATCCTGTTGCAGACCGGCCTCAGTCTCCAGACACTATACTTGTTGAGGATTCCCCTTTGGGGGAGCTGGCTTCGGGCCTGATTTCCTCGGGGCCTGCGCCAAAGGCTGTGGAACCTTCTGGCCTCGAGTCCATAATGGCAGCCCTGGAGCGCAATTTGTCTGCCTTCATTGGCCAGCAGCGGCGCTGTTGTCTAGCATGTCCAGCTCATCCGCCCCGAGCACCGGGCATTCGATGTACAAGATGTCCCCGGAGGCTGAGCTGATCCTCAGCCGAGGTCACGCTCGGCATCCCATTCGATGGGAGCTCAGTCATCCCTGGCAGGTCTACTGGGTGTCAATTGCAGGGCTTCAGCGAAGCCCACGGAGCAGCCCGCCTACGAGTCATCCTTGGAGTGCTCCAAATGGGAGATGGAGGATGAGTCTCCTGATACCTGTCGCCACCGCAACGTCCCTTCCAATTCCCCAGTATCAGAACCTCGGAGGTGGTCCCTGCCGGAGGACATAGGCTTCATGGACTTTGTCAAGGACATGTCCAAGGCCTTAGTGTTCCCAACTGAGTCGGAGGAGGACCCTCGGGCAGACAAGCTCGAGATCCTCCAGTACGAGGCCCCTCCTTGGGAATCGCTCATGGTGCCCATCCCTCCCATCCTGGAACGGCTCATGCTCCGCATGTGGGAGACACTGGCGTTGGTGCAGTGGTGAGCAAACCGCTCGACTCAATGTATTGGGTCCTCCGGAGCCCGGGCTTTCAGAAGTCACAGCTGCTGCACAATTCCATGGTGGTGGAGTCGGCTAAAAAGCCAGAAGACGCACTCCTCAGTGCCCCCTGGCAGGGAGGCCCACACCTTGGATGCCCTCAGTAGGAAGTACTACCAGGGCTCGATGCTCATCTGCCAGGTCCAGGCCTACCAGCTGTACATGGGCATCTACTTGAGAGACTTGGTGAAGGAACTTGTCGGGTTCTTGGCTGGTCTCTCTGAGGAACCTTTGCAGTGGTTCAGGAGCCTGTCCAAGGCCATCCGTGAGTGCTACAAATTTATGTCTTGAGAAGCCTATGACGGGTTTGAGTCGGCGGCCCAGGTAGCCACAGCGGGCATTGGTGCATACCACCAGGCTTGGCTTCAGTTGTCCGATCTTGAGCAGCGGGTTCAGGACAAACTGGTCAACGTCCCATTCCAAGGGGATAACCTCTTCGGCAAACCCATGACCGACAAGGCTGCCAAGCTGGAGACCGAGTTCATGACGAGGACCAGGCTCTCCAAGAAGATCACTGCCCCTCCCCAATGGAAGGGCTTAGGTAAAAAGCCCTTTTACCTGAGGAAGGGAGCTGGTTACTGAAACTACCCACCCTATCAGGCCTCCCTGGCTCCCCAACAGGGTCAGCAGGCCAAGGGACATGGGCATGGCCCACATAAACAGAAGGCTCCAAAACACCAGGCACCTGCTCCGGCCCAGCCATGGGGGGAGTTTTTGACTCCTTCAGCATAGCCTCTCTACCCCAAAGAGATCAGCAGTCCACAGGGGGACGTCTGGCCCTCTATGCCTAGAGGTGGGTGTCCATCACCACCGATTCCTGGGCTCTGAGGGTAGTCAAGGAGGGTTACCTCCTCCACCTGACTTAGATACCTCCTCATTATTTTCCAGGAGAGCCCCTCAGGTCTCCCCTCCACCAGGACCTTCTCCTGAAGAGTTGGCAGGTCTTCTCAAGGACAAAGCGGTGGAACCAGTGCCCCACCACCTCAAGGACAGAGGGTTCTACTCCAAATACTTCCTCGTCCCAAAGAGGACAGGAGGCCTAAGACCAATCCTCGACCTGCGGAATCTGAACAAATTCCTGGTGAGGGAGAAGTTCAAGATGCTCTCCCTTGGAATTGGAACATTGCTGCCATACCTCCAGCAGGGAGATTGACTATGTTCCATAGACCTCAAAGATGACCCACATCCTTATCCACCCCAACCACAGGCAGTACCTATGATTTGAGGTAGGGGGCAAACACTTTCAATACTGGGTGCTTTCCTTCGGCCTAGCCTCCGCCCCGAGGGTCTTCACGAATTACCTGGTGGTCATGGCCACCTTCCTCCAGCTCCAGGGGGTCTTCGTGTCTCCCTACCTGGATGACTGGCTCATAAGGGGAGCCACAGCCTCCGAGGTGAAGCAGGCCACTGCACACACCATCCAGGTTCTGCAACACTTGGGCTTTGTCATTAATTACCCCAAGTCTCACCTCTTCCCGGCACAATACCTGGAGTTCATCAGGGCAAAGCTCGACATCCTCCATGCCAAGGCCTTCCTGCCAAAGGGCCGGGCAGATCATCTCAGATCTCTGGCTTGAGACGTACAACACCGTCTCTTGGTGCCTGCCCGGCACCTTCTGCATCTCCTCAGGCACATGGCCTCCACAGTCCACATCACCCCAGACTCTCGCCTCCATATGAGAGTGGCGCAGTGGTGTCTCCAGGACAGGGTTGTGGGGACCCGCCATTTGGCAGATTCCCTGGTCTAGTGGAAGTTGCTCCAACCCCTAGAAGCGGGCATGCCCTTTCAGATGCCCAGTCACTCGAGGGTCCTTACCACGGACCCTCCCTGCTCAGCTGGGGAGCCCACTTCGGAACACTCCACACCCAGGGCACCTGGTCGCCCTACGAGAGCACCCAACAGATCAACCTCCTGGAGCTCGGAGCAATAGATCTCACTCTGAGAGTTTTCTCTCACCACCTGTGCCACCAGCCAGTCCTAGTCCAGATGGACAACCAGGTGGCAATGTTCTACGTGAACAAACAAGGGGACACGGGGTCCCGTGTCCTGTGCCAAGAGGTGCTAGGTCTCTGTTTGTACACAATCCAACAGGGTATCCTCAGGGCAGTGTATCTACCAAGCCAGGACAACCTGTTGGCCGACAAACTCAGTAGGGTTCTCCAATCGCACGAGTAGCAGCTGGACCCCAGGATAGCCAGCTGACTTTTCCGGCTCTGGGGGGAATCCTGATGGACTTGTTTGCCAGTCCAGACAACTTTCAGTTGCCCCGCTTCTGTTCCTGGCAGGCCCACCTCTCCATGGTGGCAACGGATGCTTTTCTGGTCTCATGGTCGGAAGGCCTCATGTAAGCCTTCCCTCCAATGCCACTGATCACCAAGACCTTGTTCAGGACCCTCCATGACAGGGCCTCGCTTGTCCTCATAGCTCCCAGGCAGCCGTGGTTCTCGCTGCTGCTGCAGTTGGCAGTAGAGGCCCCCATTCCCTTGGGCATTGCCCCGGGACTCCTATCTCAGGAGGGAGGCTCTCTCCTACACCCTAACCTGGGGTCCCTCTCGTTGACAGCATGGCTGCTGAGAGGGTGACTCTAGCCCCCCTCATCCTTCGGATGAGGTTGAAGTCATTCTGCTGGTCTCTTCAAAGGCCTCTACTAGTAACATAGTAACATAGTAGTTGACGGCAGATAAAGACCAGCATGGTCCATCCAGTCTGCCCAGCAAGATGGCAAGAGTAGGTGCACCTGTCGCTCCGCACAGGCCACCCCTCCCCATATCCTTGTTCAGGGGTAAACCCACCACTCCATGTAGGACACCCCTATTTGTTGAGACGTTATATGGTTCAGAAGTTAGATGGTACCGTTTATTTTGTTTTTATCCTATTTCTGTAAAGGGATCCTCTGTGTTTGTCCCATGCCTTTTTGAATTCCGTCACCGTGTTCGCCCCTACCACTTCCATCGGGAGGGCATTCCAAGCATCCACCACCCTTTCAGTGAAAAAATATTTCCTGATATTGCCTTTCAATTTACCTCCTTGCAGTTTCATGTTATGCCCTCTAGTTTTACAGGTTCCCCGTCTTTGGAAGAGGTTTGTTTGTTCATCATTTCTCTTTAAATATTTAAAGGTCTGAATCATATCTCCCCTGTCCCTCCTTTCCTCCAAAGTGTACATATTTAGGTCTTCAAGTCTCTTCTCATAAGGCTTCTGACGCAGGCTCCAAATCATTTTGGTCGCCTTCCTCTGAACAGTCTCCAGTCTTTTTACATCCTTTGCAAGATATGGTCTCCAAAACTGAACACAGTATTCCAAGTGAGGCCTCACCAGTGACCTATACAGTGGTATAAGTACCTCTTCTTTTCTGCTGGTAATCCCTCTTTGTATGCAGCCCAACATCCTCCTGGCTTTTGCCACCACCTTGTCGCACTGTTTTGCCACCTTGAGATCAGCAGAGATAATCACACCAAGGTCTTTTTCCTGAACTGTGCATACCAACCTTTCTCCCCCTATCGCGTACATTTCTCTTGGATTTCTGCTACCCAAGTGCATAACACTGCACTTTTTTGCATTAAATCGTAGTTGCCAAGCTTTAGACCAGTCTTCCAGCTTTTGTAGATCTTTCTTCATGTTAAACACTCCCTCGGGAGAGTGCATACGCCCTCAAATGGTGCAGGTTCTCTGTTTCATGTGCCATTCATGGGGCTGATCTCTTCTCCTGCCCGGTGGTTTTGGTGTTGCAGTACCTTCTCCACCTCTCCCAATCCAGGCTCCAGTCAAACTCCATCTGAGTGCACCTTTGTGCCCTGGTGGCGCACCACCATCTGGTGGATGGTAATCCCTTCTCGGTCCAACCTTTGGTGACCTGCTTCTTTTGGGGCTTGCTCCTATCAAAATACCCGGTTTGCTCTCTTGCAACCGAAAGGGACCTCAATGTGGTGTTGGGGAAGCTTACTCGCCCGCCCTTTGAGCCTTTAGCTACCTGCCACCTCCACTACCTCTCTTGGAAGGTGGTTTTCCTGATTACCTCCGCTCACAGGGTTAGCGAGCTCCAGGTCCTCGTGGCAGAGGTACCCTACACCAGGTTCTACAAGAATAAGGTGGTGCTCCACACGCACCCCAAGTTCCTGCTGAAGGTAGTGTTGCCCTTCCACCTTAATCAGGAAGTGATACTTCCTACCTTCTTCCCAAGACCTCACTCCAGTCAGGCGGAGACGGTCCTTCACTCATTGGATTGTAAGAGGGCCTTATCCTTCTACATCCAACGCACCCAAGGCCACTGCAAAGCTTCTCAGTTTTTCATCTCCTATGACCCCAGTAGACTGGGGGAGGCGGTGACTAAGCATACACTGTCCACTTGGGTGGCGGACTGTATCGCCTTTGCTTATGGGCAGGCGAGGCTCCCGCTGGAAGGCCACCTCATGGCGCACCGTGTCTGGGCAATGGCGGCTTTGGTGGCAAACTTGCGCTCTGTCCCGATGGTAGACATCTGCTGGGCCACCACCTGGTCTTCAGCCCATACTTTCGCAGCTCACTACTGCCTGGAGGGAGAGTCCCGATGGGACAGTGCCTACGGCCAGGCTGTGTTCCGTTACCTATTCGGGGTCTAGGCAACTCTTACCCTCCGACCCTTCTGTGTTCAGGCTACCGGAGTGCTAGTTCAGCAGACACAGGGGTCCTACTGTAGTCTGTGTGCACAGACTAAATTTGCTGCTGCTTGCGGCTCCCCTTGTGGGAGTCCTGTTTTGCTATGGGTTTTCGGTAGCCTGTAGCTGGGGAGTCCAATATGTGAGGACTGACTTCCTGCTTGTTCCCGGAGAAAGCGGAGTTACTCACATGTAACAGGTGTTCTCTGGAGACAGCAAGAATCAGTTCTCACAACCCCCCTCCTCCCCTTGGAGTTTCCTCTTTACCATCTTTTATTTTTGCCGCCTTTTAGCTATATCATCTGACTGAGCAAGATGGCACCCTTGGGCGGGAACGGGACCATGCATGCATGGTGGCATCTCCTAAAGGCTTTCTTTGAAAGCTGGGGGGATGCTTCTGCGCGGGCTCCATTGGTGCCGATGACACCCATATGTGAGGACTGATTTCTGCTATCCTCGAAAAACAACTGTTACAGGTGAGTAACTACGTTTTCTCAGATTAGTCTTAAATCTGTCACATTGTAGCTTCATTGCATGTTCCCTAGTCTTTCTATTTTTGAATGAGTAAACAACTGATCTACATTTACCCATTCCACTCCATTCATTATTTAATATAGACCTCTATTATATCTCCCCTCAGCTGTCTCTTTCCAAGTTGGAGCCCCAACCTTTAAAGCCTTTCCTCAAAGGGATATACTTCTATTCCCTTTACTATTTTGGTTGCTCTAATCTGTACCTTTTCCAGTTCCGCTATATCCATGGAGTGATACAGCAGCATTATTATATCATTTGTTTTATTTCTATTCCTTTCCTTATGATTCCTAGCATTCTATTTGCTTTCTTGGCCACGGCTGCATATTGGGCAGACAGTTTCAATGTACTATCTAAGATGGCACCCAAATCCTTTTCTGGAGTGATGATTCTTAATGTGGAACCTTGTATTGTGTAGCTGTAGTTTGAATGGTTCTTCCCTAATTGCGTAACTCTGCACTTGTCCACATTAAATTTTATCTGCCATTTGGACATCCAAGCTCCCGTTTTTTCAAGGTCCTCTTGCAATTTTTCACAATCCTCTTGTGTTTTAACAACTTTGAATAAGTTTGTGTCATTTGCAAATTTGATCACCTCACTCATTATTCCCATATCTAGGTCATTTATAAATATGTTAAAAAGCAGCAGGCCCAGCACAGATCCCTGGGGTACTCTACTATTCACTTATCTTCATTGAGAAGCACTATGGATCCCTTTATAGCAACAGGATAAAAACAAAATAAACTGAACCATCTAACTTCTCAACAAATAGGGGTGTCCTACATGGAGTGGTGGGTCCACCCCTAAACAAAGACATGGGGAGGGGTGGCCTGCACGGAGCGACGGGTGCACCTACTCTTGCTGTATATTTGCTGGGCAGACTGGATGGACCATGCTGGTCTTTATCTGCCGTCATTTACTATGTTACTATGAGAAAATTAGACATTTAGCCCGTCCTCTTTGTTTTCTATCTTTTAACCAGCTCCTAATCCACAATAGTATGCTGCCTTCTATCTCATGCTTTTTAATTTCCATAAGAGTCTCATGAGGGAACTTGTTGCAGGCTTTCTGAAAATCCAGATACACTATATCAACTGGCTCACCTTGGTCTACCTGTTTATTCACACCTTTGTAAAAAATATAACAGATTACTGAGATAGGACTTTCCTTGATTAAATCCATGTTGGCTTCTTGCCAACACCGGGAAGTATAATGGTTAGGGTAGTGGGTTAGAAGCAGGGTGCCTCAGGTTTCAAATCTCAGCATGGGTCTTTGTGATATGGAAGGGCAGACTAGAGAGAAATATGATGGCAGAACAATAGACCGCATGGCCTATTTGTCTATGCCATTAAGTCTGGACTATCCAAATGTAAAGGAATTTTGTTCTTTATAATGGTTTCTGTCATTTTGCCCGGTACAGATGTCAAGTTCACTGGTCTGTAGTTTCCTGGATCACCCCTGGAAATCTTTTTAAAAATTAGCATTACATTGGCCACTCTCCAATCCTCAGGTACTACAGATGATTTTAAGGATAGCTCAAAGATCACTAAAAATAGGTCTCCAAATCTCATATTTCAGTTCTTTCAGCATCCTGGGATGTATGCCATCTGGTCCAGATGATTTGCTGCTCTTTGGTTTATCAACTAGCTGTATTACATCTTCCTGATTTATCAAGATTTCTTTCATTTCCTCTGATATCATTTGAATATCATTTATAAAAACTGTAAATAAATAAATTTCTGGCATGGGTAAATTTCCTACATCTTCTTCAGTAAAGACTGAAGCAAAGAATTCATTCAGTCTCTCCACTATAAACTTGTCCTCTCTTAGTGCCTCTTTTACCATTCTATCCTCTAATAGTGCAGCTGGCTCTCACAGTTATTTTGCTAAGAATGTACTTGAAAAAGTTTCTTATATGCTTTTGCTTCCATGGAAAGTTTCTTTTCAAATTTTCTCTTTGCCTACCTTATCAATGCCTTGCATTTTTAACTTGCCAGTACTTATGATGTTTCCTGTTTTCATCATTTAGCTCTTTTTTTTTTTTCATTTTCTTTTACCTCACTTTTAAGCCATGCTAGCTGTTTGGCCTTCCTTCCACCTTTCTTAGAGTGTGGAATACATTTGGTCTGAGCTTCCAAGACAGTATATTTAAATAATGCCCAGGCCTGATATAAATTCTGAACCTTTGCAGTTATTCCTTTTAGTTCATTCTTAATCATTTTCCTCATTTTATCATAGTCTCATTTTTGAAAGTTAAATGCTAGAGCTATGGGGATTTCCTTGTTATCCTCCCTTCATTTATTAAATCAAATATGATCATGTAATGAACACTATTGTCAAGTGGCCCTAACATCGTTACCTCTCACAGTAGATTCTGCATTCCACTAAGAACTAAATCTAAAATAGCTTCCCCTCCATAAAGCAGTGATTTTTTTCATCTAGAAACGTTATCTCCCTAGCATGGCCTGATATAAGATTAATCCAGTCAATACTGGGGTAATGGAAATCTCCCATTATTACTGTGAAGTGATGCTTGCAAAGCTTACAAATGTCTTTTAGCATTTCATCATCTGTCTGTTCATTCTGGCCAGGGGGTCAGTAGTAGACCTCCACTACCATTCCCTTCCTCTTTTTATATGAAATTTATATCCATAAAGATTCTACAGTGTATTTTATTTCATGCAAAACCTTTATCCTGTTTGAAACAATACCCTCTTTAACATAGAAATATCACGACAGAAAAAGACCACATGACCTATCTAGTCTGTCCTTCCATAACAACAACTACAACAGTCCCCTTTTTTCCTTTAGTGATCCTCTGTGTTTGTCCCATGCTTTTTTGAACTCAGATACTGCCCTCATCTCTACCACCTCCACTGGGAGACTATTCCACGGATCCACCACTCTTTCCGTAAATAAATATTCTGCATATCACTCTTGAATCTATCCCCCTTCACCCTCATCCCATGTCCCCTTGTAGCAGAACAGTGTTCATACCTGAGCTTCCATTGCTGTTAGAGTTCCTCTCTAAATAGCCTGGCCAGTATGTAGTCCAGTTCTTATGTCCAGCCTTCCAATCCAGATCCCTGGACACTGGATCTCTCTTCACATACCTTCTGGCACGGGTCCTAGGGTCCCTTCCAAGTGCAGCCGTCTCCCTCACAGGTACCCTCTGGAGATTCCTAGCTCTGCAGCACCATTCCTCTGGCTTTCCCCAGTCCAATGGTGTATGCTGGCCCTTGGAATACCTTCCAGTATACGTACTGCTCTGGACTCCTTTAGACCTCCCAAATGCTTTTCTCTTCTTTCTTCCAAAGGGTTTCTTGCCCTCTCTGTCCGTCCGGTCTAGCTTCTGTTCCTGATGATCCTCCAGATGATGAAGACGTCCAAGCTGAGGATATCCAAGCTGATTCTGAGGATCTCTCAGATGAAACTGAGGATGAGGATAATTCTCTGTAGAACAAACTCTACCTTTATTCTGCTTTGATGAGTGCTCCACCCTAGCACAGCGCAGCTGTGCTGAATCAGGCCCTGCCCTTTGAGATGAGTGCTTGGGGATTACCTCATAGCCCTCTTGATTGAACACACGTTTCCCCACTTCAGCTCCTCTAATGGCTGTTGGAAACCTGGTGCATTCTGGGACTGGTAGTCTTTTATGGGAAAATTCTGTTTTCTTATTTCTCCAGAACTGACAGGTTGCTTGTTCAGAGTCACTTCACCTTTTCTATAGCTCCTTCCTGAGCTATGATAAGCTTCCTTATCACACACTGTACAAGTCACTGGTGAGGCCTCACTTGGAATACTGTGTTCAGTTTTGGAGACCATATCTTGCAAAGGATGTAAAAAGATTGGAAACTGTTCAGAGGAAGGCGACCAAAATGATTTGGAGCCTGCGTCCAAAGCCTTATGAGAAGAGACTTGAAAACCTAAATATGTACACTTTGGAGGAGAGGAGGGATAGGGGAGATATGATTCAGACCTTTAAATACTTAAAGAGAAATAATGAACAAACCAACTTCTTCCAAAGACGGGAAAGCTGTAAAACTAGAGGGCATAACATGAAGCTGCAAGGTGGTAAATTGAAAGGCAATGTGAGGAAATACTTTTTCACTGAAAGGGTGGTGGATGCTTGGAATGCCCTCCCGATGGAAGTGGTGGGGGCAAACAAAGTGATGAAATTCAAAATGGCATGGGACAGACACAGTGGATCCCTTTACAGCAACAGGATAAAATCAAAATAAACTGAACCATCTAATTTCTCAACAAATAGGGGTGTCCTACATGGAGCAGTGGGTTCACCCCTAAACAAAGACATGGGGAGGGGTGGCCCGCACAGAGCGGCAGGTGCACCTACTCTTGCCATCTTACTGGGCAGACTAGATGGATCATACTGGTCTTTATCTGCCATCATTTACTATGTTACTGTGCAAAACAGCTGTCATGGAAACAATGATCGACCAGACCAGAGAAGATCACAAGAGTTTACCAGGTCCATGGATTGCCTCAGCTCTTGGGCAAGGGGGCCAGGAAAATCAGTGAGCTCCAATACCTGAGGCCCAAGTTCAGTGGTAGAAGTATTATGTAGCTGCTCAGAGATAGTAGGACTCAGCCACATCCACTCTTACTCTGGGGGAGAGGCTAACTGTCCACATGGCCCATGGCCGTAGGTGCATTAATTCACTGCTACATGCCGCCGCCCATGCAGGGGAGGCAGGGGTCAGACAGCTCTTTTGTTACCACACTGTCATATTGCCAGTAAGTGCATCACCTAATTTTTATGCCCCTCTCCCTATTGTACCTGATGGCTCCAACTCTGGCTATGAGGCCAGTACTGACTGCAGCACAGACCCTATGTCCTTGACACCTCCAAAGCATACAACACCAGCAGCCCTCTGACACCTATCCAATATATATGTAAACATGAACAGCAGAGTGTCAGGACAGCTGTTGATGTGTCTGTGGATGTTTATCCACTCTTCCAGTAGGGTTTGTGGTTGCCAGGATGTTGTGGTCCACTGCCATGGCAGCTGCACCATGAAGCCCCTCGAAAGAGGTAGAACCTAGGCAGACGCCAAGGTCTAATGTGAACATCACCTTCTTGCCCTATTTTATTTTTATGTGGTTGCCCTGCTTCTGCCCTTCATATTTCGGGACATTCACATACGAGCCATGTGTTGGGAATGCACGAGCACAGTGAGTGCAGATACTGTAGAGCCTGGTCAGAGGCTATGCCCATGCTAATGGCATGGTTGTGTTGCTAGCATGCAACTACTGCATCCACCGCAATTGCGTCTCCTTCTGCCCTGTCTGTGCCCAGTCTGTACACCTAACCCCATCTTTTCATGTGCTGCGCTTGTAGCATTGGATTTTTAGAACTTCGTCTTGCATGGGGAGGGTTTCATAGCTATCTACCTTTGGGCCACATACTCCATGCTACCGTGCTAAGCCCCGCACTACGGCTAATGCCGTTTAGTAAACATGCCGCATATATTTAATAAACACAAACTGCATAACATGATTCAAGCAAATGCGTAACTAATTAATGGTACACCTAAGTCTCAAAAACTAATTTCTCTATACACCTGTCCACAACATATACACATAGGGGCATGGTTAAGAAATATTAAGTAAAGTTAACTTGCATTATGTTGCCAGGGCCCATTCATTTCTATAAGCTGTTGTTTCATTAAACAGGCATTAACCTTTGGTAAACATACCCCATATATTTCTCATATACAGAGACAGACGTGGAGGAGTAGCCTAGTAGTTAGAGCAACTGCCTAGTACCCAGAAGATCAAGGGTTCAATTCCCACTGGCACTCCTTGTGACTTTGGGCAAGTCACTTTACTCTCCATTGCCTCAGAAGAAAAGGCTAGCAAGCTACTTCCAGTGAAACATTGCCAAGAAAACCCAGAGGCAGCTGGGTCACTACAAGTTAACACTGACTTGATGGCACAAAAAAATATAAAAACAGAGACAATATTGGAATTGAACAGCTTTACTTGTGTGTATTCAGAAAAATCATTTTTCATGTTGTTCTGGGGATGGGGCAGTCTGTGTGATGGTGGGGCAGTTGTAAGAGGATATTTTTGGGGGTGAGGCAGTTCTGAGTTATTGTTTATTAGGATGGGGCAGTTTGTGATATGGTGCTGCAGTTGTGTATGTGTATTATTTTGCAGTGGGGACATTTGGGGGGGGGGGGTGGTTGTGAGATAGTATTTGGGGGGCAGGCTGGGAGAGGGTTTGAAAGGAGAAATTCCCTAACTACTATGATCGTGCTATAGAAGCTGGAGCTCTTTTTCCCAGACGCCAGGTTTCATCCCAATCCATTAAATTTTCAGAGCGTTATTTTGCCTTTGGGCAGATATTCTCGACCCCTTTTGTATAATTCTTTCCAACTGGAAAGAATGAAAAAGAAACCTGAGGCACAAGACAAAGAACTGGGAGAATGAATTTTCTGCAGGTTGAAGAATTAAACAGGGCAAATGCAGGTGCTGGTGCAGTGGCTAACAGGTGGCAGGAATGAGGTTTTTGTTTTTCCTGAAAGCAGCATAAACCCAACTAGCTGTATTTTGCTTTACGTAGCCCATATGCACTACTGTGAGCCACTGCAGTAAGTTTCCCCTTCCAGTAAGTTTCATATAATTTTTAACAGCTGTTACACAGTGATGACAAATGTATTTATTCATTTAACTGTGTTTATATAACGCTGATCTACGAGTCTAAGCAGATAACAGATAACAACTTCGCCAAGTGGGCTTACATGGAACATATATAACTTGATGTGGTTCATAGAACTAGCACTTAACAGCTCCACTGCCACCATGTGCTGTGTACCACTAAGGACTAAATCTAAAGTACTTTACTGTTTGGGTGCTTCTAGACCAACGGTTCCATCAATCAATCATTTATGGCATCTAGAAATGTTACTTCCCTCACTATCCAATGAGACATTTACCCAATCAATATTGGGGTAAATGAAGCCTGCCATTGGTCCATAAAGGGTTGCAGTGTCTTCAGCAACAGATGGCTAACCTACTGAAGAGGGCTTTCAACTAGATTCATTGGGGGATGTGTGAAGAGAGCCCCCAGATAAGTGAAACATTAAATACCTCTGTAGAAATGGGTAATAGGGGCAACATCTGGAAAGTAATGTGTATAAATGGCCGTAGCACAGGAAATAAGATCCCAGATGTTGAGACTTTAATGAAAGAGGTTCACTTTGATTTAGTGGCGGTTACGGAGACATGGATCATGGAAACTCAGGAATGGGATGTAACTATACCAGGCTATACTTTATTCAGGAAGGACAGGGTAGGAAGAAGAGGAGGAGGAGTAGCATTATGTAAAAAAAAATATTAACAGATAAAACAATAGACACACGTTCAGTATAACATATAGAGGGATTATAGTGGTAAATAAATTAACTTCTTCCTTTCTTCTTATTCACTCACATTACATTAAAAATTATCATCCAGAGGTCTCAGATAAGCTACTGTTCCCCGGACTTTTAACTTGTCTGTAAGGGAACATGCAAGCTAAATCACATCAACGACCTCCTCAAGGATATATGATACAGTTAACGGATATAATGGAAACTAGCAAGATTTTCCAAGGGTTCCACAAAAGTAGTATTCTTCAAAACAGTAATTAATATGATACCCGTTCCTTGCTATGATCCGTTAAGTTGTAGCATTATTAGCATAATTAATGACCCTTATATTCTATATTCCTGACGCTTCTCTTCAGCGCCCTTGAGCGTTTCTCCAATTTGGGTTCTTCAGGGGATCTGTTAAGGATCCTGTGAATAAAACGAATAGGAACAAAAAATCATTCCCTACTACCATATTTATAAAATTCACCCAGTACTATATACGCAAAACCCTAAAGAGACAACCATACTTGCAATAGTGCTGCCCACGTCCAATTCTTAAATGTTTTTCCTTATCCATGTATATCAAATCACAGCAGGATTGAAAAAGACGCCGCGCATGCGGTCTAAGGCCATCAGACGGTATTTAAAAGGGCTTACGTCAACGTAACAGGAAGTAACTCCTCCTATCACGTAAAGACATCTAGTGTCCTAAATAATCCCAATATCTATAAACAAGCTGCCCATTCTATCATAGCATTCAATCCGTTTGGTATTACAGTATCTAATTTGTGAATCCATCGTTGCTCCCTCTGAGTCAAAACCTGATCATGTGTTTTACCTCTTCCACCACGTACTACCTGATCAATACAAAAACAAACCAACTGATCAAAACTATGTGCTTTCTCCAAACAATATTGAACTATAGGAGCTGTCATTACTCTACATCGCAGGCGGCTCCTATGTTCTCGCATACGTACCCGAAAGGAACGGAGTGTCTTTCCCACATAAAAAAGATTACATGGACATTGGATTACATAGACTACCCCTGTAGAGTCACAGGATGTATAGGATAAAATCTTATAATCTCGAAGATGATAACGAAATGACATAGTATCTAAAGTTATTATACAAATATCACAAGTTCCACATTGTTTATGACCCCGCAAGCGTGTATCTCTATCTAAGGGGGGAAGGATAGCCGGACTCAAGTATTCCTTCAAATTGCGATGTCGTTGTCACACGCATCGCAACTTCTTCCCTGTCAACCCCGGTACTGTACTTAAAACATTTTGGTGCTTCCGCAAGATACTTTGAATCCCTCGACTCAATGGAGAAAATTTTGTGATTAAATTCACACTCTCTGTATCCACCCGGGTCGTACGGGTTGATGGAACAAATAATAATTCTCTATTATTATATAGAGCCCTCCTATAGGCACTTTTAACCACCCGGGGAGGATACCCACGATCTAAGAAATTCCTCGTAAGTATTTGTGCTTGTGTTTTAAATTCTGCATCTGTAGAACAATTCCTGCGAACCCGGAGGTATTGAGAGAAGGGAAGACCCTCTTTTAAAGCTCGAGGGTGAACACTAGAAAAATGGAGAAGCGTGTTACGATCTGTGGGTTTCCTAAATAAGGATGTATCCCAATGTCCTCGTCCTCTAGTGATATTAACATCTAAATAGGCTATACTATTAGAATGGTAATCATATGTAAACTTAATATTCACATCCAAGTGATTAATCCATTGGAAAAACGCAAGTAACTCAGTCTCTGACCCCCGCCAAAGTACAAAGACGTCGTCAATGTACCTCTTCCAGATGATAACATTAGAAGCAAAGGGAAAATTAACTAACCATTGTCCTCAAAAGTAGCCATATATAAGTTCGCTATTGAGGGAGCACAAGAAGCACCCATGGCTACTCCAGCTATTTGTTTAAACAGAGCTCCTTCAAAAGCAAAATAGTTGTTATAAATAGTGAGAGACGCCAACTCCATCACAAAGTTCAACATACTATCTGAAAGATCCCCTCTTTTCAATAACGCTACCTTCACTACTTCCAAAGCTGCCTGTTGGGGAATGTTAGTATATAGTGATGTGATATCCATTGTAACCAAGAATACTTCAACATCATCTGCCCAACTATCCAGGTCACGTAATACACATAGAAAATTTGTAGTGTCCCTCAAATACGCCGGAATTTGAACTAACAATGGCCGCAAAAAGGAATCTACAAAAGTAGACAAGGGTTCAAGTACACTACCCGTTGTCGACACAATAGGTCTCCCAGGAGGATGGACTAAATCCTTATGGATTTTTGGCACTAGATAGAATCGGGCTACAGAAGGGGAGACAACATTAAGATAATGATATTCTTTCTTAGAAAGCAACTTATTAGATAAAGCCAATGTTGTTAATTCCTTAATACGGGATTGTAGAAGTGGCTCTGGATCACTAGATAATTTTTCATAAGTCATGATATCACCTAACTGGCGTAAAGCTTCATTTACATATTCATCCCGTCTCAAAACCACCACCGCCCCTCCCTTATCCGCTTGCCTAATAACCACATCAGTGCGTTGTATTAAAGCTATAGAAATGCAGGGCTTAAAAGGAAGAGAGAAGGCATTGTGGGTTAAACTAGAGACGGAAAGGGAAATCCATTTGCATTGGAGTTGTATACAGATCCCCCTCACGGGGAGTAGAAGTGGATGAAGATTTAATAGAAGATATACCCCATACTGCCATGACAGGAGAAGTGCTACTGATAAGTGATTTCAATATGCCGGAAGTGGATAGGCACCTCCCTACTGCAGTGTCATCTAGAAGTAAGGAGATCCTGGATTCTCTACAGGGAGACCTATTCAGGCAACTGGTAACAGAACCCACACATGAAGGGACCATACTGGACTTCGTGTTTACTAATGGGGAAAGTGTTTCTGATGTTACAGTGGGAGATCATCTCACACCAGTGATCACCAGATGGTATGGTTCAGTATTAGGAGTAGGGCTGATAAAATCCATTCAAAAGTAAGGGTCTTAGACCTTTTTGTTTTTCTGAGTGCCTTCAAGTCAGTCCTGACTCTTGATGACCCAGAAGCTCCTGGGTTTTCTTGGCAGTGTCACCAGAAGTAGATTGCCAGGCCTTTCTTCTGAGGCAATGGAGAGTTAAGTGACTTGCCCAAGGCCACAAGGAGTGCTAGTGGGAATCGAACCCTGGTTGCTTGGTTACCAAGCCAGTGTTCTAACCACTAGGCTACTCCTCCACTCCTTAGACTTTAGGAAAACAAACTTTGCTAATATGGGACAATACCACAAAGAGTCGTTAGCAGGATGGAAATAGCTGAGGGAGTAGAAAGACAGTGGGCAAAACTGAAAGGGGATATTTTAAGAGCAACAAGCCTTTTTGTTAAAAAGGTAAATAAATGTAAAAGGAAAAGGAAACCATTATGGGTCTCAAAAGAAGTAGCTGAAAAGGTGAAGAATAAGAGGGAGGCCTTCATGAAATACAAGAGATCATAGAGAGAGGAAGACAGGCATCTGTATTTGGAAAAAGAGAAGCTAGCAAAGGAGTCAGGAAAGTAAAGATACAAAAAGGAGAAGAAATAGCCAATGAAATAAAATGGGGGGGAAAAGACATTTTTCAGATATGTTAGTGAGAGGAGGAAGGGCAAAAATGGTATTGTCAGACTCACAGGTACAGGGGAGAAATATGCAGAAACTGATGAGGATAAAACAGGATTGCTTAACAAATATTTCAGTTCTGTCTTCACAGATTTGCCAGAAGCAGGACCCAAGAAAACACTCACAAACAGAACTGAAGCAACGGGGAACTCAAACGATTTTCAGAACACTGAAGTAGACAAAAGCCTTGGGCCCGGATAGGATGTTGGTGTTCTTAAGTGCCAAAGAGTCAGTGTCGATTCATGGCGACCCTTTAGATAGTTGCCCTAAACTGTCTTCGGTCTTCATTCAGACTGTTCATTGACGACAGAGTGGCACTCATAGATGCTGTTATTGTATCGATCCATCTCATTGCTGGCCTTCCTCTTTTATTTATTTATTTAACAGTTTTTATATACTGCTTTATCATTAAATCAAAGCGGTTTATATTATAACTCACAGGATTTACAAAGAACTTGCTAAGAAACTTGAGGGGGGGAGTGACATGCGGGAGATGCTCTGATGCATAACTTATTTTCAAAGAACATATGTAAATACAGTATGCGGTGGAGGTTTCACTGGTCAAGAGTTAAATGGTTTCATGGAAATGATCAGCGAAGAGGAAAGTTTTTAGTTGTTTTCTAAAGTCCTTCATATCAGTGATGGACCTTAGTTTCCCAGGGAGAGAGTTCCATATGGCTGGTGTGACAAACGAGAATGCTCTCTTCGTAGTTGATTAATTTGCTTTCTTGTATTCAGAGGGTGTAGGGATAGTGTTAATCGAACTCTGTCTCCTGGGTCTATTATTGTGTCTAGTGCAGAATATCTCTTCTAGGGCTCCCACTGTCATGTGGTTTCTTATCTTGAAAACAGTCAGGGCAGATTTGTATCTAGCATGGCTGTAATTGGAAGCCAATGGAGTTGGTGTAGGAGGGGCTTTATATGTTCTTGTTTATTTGCACCAGTGATAATTCTAGCGGCTGTATTTTGAACCAGTTGTAAAGATTGTGTAACTTGTTTTGGTAGACCTTGATAAATGGCCATGCAATAGTCTAGGATAGGGGTTACAATTGCTTGACAAACTGATCGGAAATGGTCCTGGTTGAGGAGTGGCTTGAGTCTTTGAATGGTGGCAAGCTTGTATAATGCATTCTTAGTGATTCTGTTAATGTGTGGTTGTAGGCTTAGCTGGCGGTCAAGTATTACTCCAAGGTATTGAATTTCATCCTTAACTTCATCTTAGGGAGGAGTGGCCTAGTGGTTGGGGCAAGGTACCACCAACCAGAAGGTCAGTGGTTCAAATCCCACTAGAGGACAGCAACCTTTAGTCAGAAGGACTGGGGTTTCTAGTCCCACAGATGCTTCTTGTGGTCTTGGGCAAGCCACTTAACCCTCCATTGCCCATGTTCCCTGTAAGTATTAGTGTATGTGTCTCATATCCCTTTGTGTTAAATGCATCCCCCGATTGTGTTGTGACCACTTTGATTGAAGGATAAGGTGGTATACAAAACTGTCTAAATAAATAATTGGGATGGTAGAGTTTGCTACTGTTATTGAAGTGGGGAAGATGTTTGAGGTATTCCGTGTGATGATTAGTGCCTCAGTCTTTTTCATGTTTATGTTTAGGTTATTGTTGGAAAGCCAGATGGATATCTCTTGGAGACAATTTATTATGGAAGAGTAATATGGAGAGTCTAGGTTGATTGGGGTGTATGCCATGATGTTGTCAGCATAGATAGAGTATTGTAACCTGTGCTTTTTTAAGATACTGCATACTGGCTGTATGTAAATGTTAAAGAGCAGGGCCGACAGAGAGGATCCTTGAGGTACCCCTTGCATTGTTTGAAAAGCGGCAGATGTGTGTGATCCTAATTTGACCTTCTGTCGTCGGGTGCTAAGGTATGATTGAAACCAATTGAGGGTAGTGTTGCATAGGCCAATGTCCATTAGTCTGTTCAAGAGGATATTGTGGGATACTGTATCAAAAGCTGAGGAAATGTTGATGAACACTAACAGGAAACCTGCCTTGATGTTGTCTATTCCTCTGAGTAGAGTGTCAAGTAGGTGGATGAATAGAGTCTTCACACTGTGGTTAGGGCGAAAGCCGTGTTGATGCGGGTCTAGTGAGCATGTGTGTCCAGGTGATCCTCGAGCTGTCTTTGCACTGTCTTCTCAATAATTTTGGTCAGAAAAGGGAGGCTAGAGATAGATCTATATGCAGCTGGATCTGTGGGGTCCAGTGTTGTCTTCGGGATTGGACGGATTGTGGCTTCTTTGAGTGCAGTGGGCATGTAGCCTTGGGCTAAGGAGGCGCCTATTAATCTGTGGATGACTTTGATCAATTCTTCCTTTGTTGATTTTATCCATGCTACCGGGCAAGGATCTGATGGAGCTGTGCTGGAGTTTAGCTGGGTTATTGTGTGGGTAACTTGTTCAGTTGTGGGGATGTGGAAATCACTCCATTTACTTGTTATGGTTGGTCTTGTGCTCAGTATAGGAGAGGGAATATTAGTAGGGTCTTGGGTGCTCAATGGGTGTCTGCTCTTGGCAAGGAGAAAATCTGCAAATGTTTGTGGGTGTATCTTCTCATTGTCCTCTTGTGATGGTTCTTTTGTAAGGGACCGTACTATCTTGAAAAGATTTCTAGGCTTGTTGCTAGCTTTTAAGATGAGGTTGGTATGGTATTGCCCCTTTTTTTTTCTGTTGATAAGGTTGTTGTAGTCCTGTTGGATTAATTGGTATTCCTTTAATGTACTATCTGAGTGGTCATGCCTCCATTGTTTCTCCTTCTGGCGTAGCTTTCTTTTAGTCGTTCTGATAATCTCGGAGTACCAGGGAGCAGGGTTTCTTCTTGTGCTCCTATGATTTGCGCTGTCTCGTTCAGGTGCTCTTGCAGCTGTGCTTATGGTGGTGTTCCATATGTCAATAGCCTTGTCTAGATCAGTGCAGTTTTGGGGGAGGTTATGTAGGAGGGAGGAGTGGCCTAGTGGTTAGGACAAGGTACTTCAGGCCAGAGGGCCAGGGGTTCAAGTCCCACCTGGGGACAGCAATCTCAGGCCGGAGGGACTGGGATTTCTAGTCCTATAGGTACTCCTTGTGGTCTTGGGCAAGCCACTTAACCCTCCATTGCCCATGTTCCCTGTAAGTATTAGCATATGTGTGTCATATCCCCTCGTGTTAAATGTATCTCCCAATTGACCGCTTTGACCCAGGGAAAAGCAGGATATAAATACAGCTAAATAAATAAATAAAATGTAGGATGTCACTGAGGAATTTGTCTCTGTCAAAACCCTCAAATCTTCTTGTCGGGTTGGGTATCTTCTGTAGTTTGTGGGGGGGGGGAGCTGGACTTTAAATTCTATAGCATTGTGGTCTGACCAGGGTACAGGTGTGACTATAGGAGTGCTTATGCTGTCCTGTTCTATGAGGATCTTGATTGCAAATACAAGGTCTGAGGTGGATCCTGAGCGGTGTGTAGGTTGGGTTGGTAGATGGTAGAGTTAAAAAGATCTCATAGCTTGGTAGAAGGCTGTTTCATCTTTACTGGATGCTGAGGTGAGTTTTAAATCCCCTAGTACTATCAAAGGTTTGTAGGGAGACTTGGCTGCACATAGTGATTCCAGTATTATTGAAGTATCTTCAGAACCTGCACTGGGAGGTCTGTATGTTAGGTAGATAGCTATGTGATTGTTTTCGATGTTGATTATCTTGCCATTCTTGGAGCTTGAGGGGCTGGTGGTCTTAAATTTGAGGTCCATTCGGGCTAGGATAAGTACTCCTCCTCCTCTCTTGTGGGTGTGGGGACAATTATATGATGTGTGTGTGGATGGAGTAATTTGGTTAGAAGAACTTGGTCTGTGCTCTTAAGCCATGATTTTGTGATGCATAAGATGTCAGATTGGTGGTATTAAATGTGGTCTATAATTGTGTTTATATGATTGCAAATAGAGCAAGCATTAATCAGCCCTCTGTTGATAGGGGGACTAGTAATAGCTTGAGGGTGGTGTAATATAGCGTCAGGAGATGTTTGAATTCTTATTAGTCTAGAGGTTCTTCTGAATGATTGCATGTATGTGGCTTGCCAACTTAGTTGGTGGGGTAGTATGAGAAGAGGATGTGGTTACAGGGTCACTACAGATGTTGTGTAGATATATGTAGCTCTGGTGGGTCTGCATAGTAGACCAAGTATGATGAGGAGGACCAGGATATGTTGCTTTGATCAGGGATTGTGCAACTTTGCTGTAGCCTTAGGGATTATTGGTGAGATTATCTGTTGAGAGAGTGCAACAGGGTTAGAGTGCATTATTTACTCTGTTGTCTTCTACCTCTGTCTTCAAGGCTGTTGTGGGAGGACTGAGGGAGGTGGCCGGAGGCAAAGTCCTCATTGTCCTTTTTTCAGGCTCTTTGTCTTTTCTTTTATGGGGTTGTGGAGGGTGCTGTCCAGGCTCATTAACGTTCCCTTGCTTTGTTCTTGTATATATGGTTGCTTGAAATCTTGTTTACCGATGAGCTGATGGATAGTAGGGTTGTGCTAGGCAAGCTTGACTGGCCTTGGGTCCATCCCTTCGATCCACGCTTAAGGGCCATGCCACAGGGCCCTCTGGCGAGGCCCTCAGGCACAGGTGCGCCCGGAGGTGTCTGTACTTTAAAGCCTCTGCTCCTGTCCTCTGATTGGTGTTGAGCCGTGGATGAGAAGAGGGGCTGTTTCCCGCTCCTCGGCTCAGCTCTGATCAGGGCTTACTGTTTGTCAGCGGCTGCTGCAGCTTTACTCAGGCAGGACAGGTCAGACACGCGGCTACAGATCCTTGCAGACAGAGCAGGCAGATCGCACGTTTCCCAGCGGCAGCTGTAGCTCTTCTCTCCAGGGGCGCCTTTCCGGGTAGATGCAGGCAGAGCACACCAAGCATGATGTCTTTCTCTAATGATCTCTCTCTTCGAATGATGTGCCCAAAGTATGAAAGTCGAAGTCTTGTCATCTGAGCTTCTAAAGAAAGCTTAGGTTTGATCTCCTCTAGTACCGACTGGTTAGTCCAGGGGATATAGAAACATAGAAAAATGATGACAGAAAAAGACCACATGGCCTATCTAGTCTGTCCTTCCATATCAACAACTACAACAGTCCACTTTTTTCCTTTAGAGATCCACTGTTTGTCCCATGCTTCTTTGAATTCAGATACTGTCCTCATCTCTACCACCTCCACTGGGAGACTATTCCATGGATCCATCACTCTTTCCGTAAAGAAATATTTCTGCGTATCACTCCTGAATCTATCCCCTTTCACCCTCATCCCATATCCCCTCGTACCAGTACTTGCTTTCAATCGAAAGAGGCTCTCCCCCTGTGCATTTATGCCATGGGGGTATTTAAATGGCTCAGTCATATCCCAGCTGAGACCTGTCCATCTTGGGAGACCCTGCCAGTAGTCGGTACTAGAGGAGATCAAACCTAAGCTTTCTTTAGAAGCTCAGATGACAAGACTTCGACTTTCATACTTTGGACACATCATGCGAAGAGAGAGATCATTAGAGAAAGATATCATGCTTGGCAAGATAGAAGGTCAGTGCAAAAGAGGAAGGCCAGCAATGAGATGGATTGATACAATAACAGCAGCTACAGGTACCAGTCTGTCAACAATGAGCCGCCTGACTCAAGACCGAACACAATTTAGGATAGCTATCCAGAGGGTCGCCATGAGTCGACTCCGACTCGAAGGCACTTAACAACAACAACAACAATCATATCACCTCAATCTCGCCTTTCCTCTAATGTGTAAATATTAAGATCCTTAAGTCTAGCCACATATGTTTTATAATGAAGACCACTAACCATTTTAGTAGCCACCCTCTGTACTGACTCCATCCTGTTTATATCCTTTTGAAGGTGTGATCTCCAGAATTGCACACAATACTCCAAATGAGGCCGCACCAAAGACTTCTACAGAGGCACTATCTCCTCTTTTTTTCTGCTAGCCATTCCTCCCCTTATGCACCAAAGCATCCTTCTAGCTTTTGCTGTCACCTTTTCTATCTGTTTAGCCACTTTAAGATCATCAGACAAATCATGCCTAGGTCCCGCTCTTCTTTAGTGGACAAAAGTACTTCACCCCCTATACTATATTGCTCCCTTGGAATGCTGCAGCCCAAATGCATGACCTTGCATTTTTTTAACATTAAATCCCAGCTGCCAAATTCTAGACTATTCTTCAAGCTTAGCTAAATCCCTCCTCATGTTATCTACACCTTCCTGGGTGTCTACTCTATTGCAGATTTTGGTATCATCCGCAAAGAGGCAAACCTTCCTGACAGCCCTTCTGCTATATCACTAACAAAGATGTTAAAAAGAATTGGAACAAGGACAGATCCCTGGGGCACACCACTGAGTGAGCTCCATTTACCTGTACCATTTGTCACCTCCCACTCAAGCAATTTCTAACCCAAACAGTAACTTTAGGGTCCATCCCTAGGGTGCACAGTTTGTTTATAAGTTGCCTGTGAGGAACGGTGTCAAAGGCTTTACTGAAATCTAAATACACCACATCTAGGGCTCTCCCGCGGTCCAACTCCCTGGTCACCCAGTCAAAGAAATCAATCAGTTTTGTCTGACAAGACCTGCCTCTGGTGAATCCATGCTGCCTCGGATCCTGTAATTCGCTGGACTCCAGAAACCTCACTATTTTCTCTTTCAGCAGCGTTTACAGTAATTTACTCACCACTGAAGTTAAACTAACCGCCCTGTATTATTCAACCACATCCTTACTTCCGCTTTTGTGTAAAGGCACCACATGAGCCTCTCTCCAGTCCTTTGGCACCACTCCCGATTCCAACGAGGCATTGAAAAGGCCAGTCAGTGGAGCTGCTAGAATGTCCCCAAGTTCCCTCAGTATTCTAGGGTGTATCCCATCTGGTCCTATCGCTTTGTCTACTTTAAGTTTAGCTAGTTTCTCATTAACAGTCTTCTGAAAATTGTTCAAGACGCCCCTCGCTTCTGTTCCTGTTTGTTGCTGTTTTCTGAAGTCCTGTTCCTGGTTCTTCATCTGTGAACACAGAACAGGAATATTTGTTAATAAATTCCATTTTATCTTCATCAGCTTCTACATTTCCTCCTCTTCACCCTTGAGTCTGACAATACCACTTTTGCCCTTCCTCTTCTCACTAACATATCTGAAAAATGTCTGATCCCCATTTTATTACATTGGCTATTTCCTCCTCTTTTTGAATCTTTGCTTTCCTGACTACTTTACTAGCTTCTCTAAGTTTTTCCAAATATAATTGCCTGTCTTCCTCTCTCTGTGATCTCTTGTATTTCATGAAGGCCTCCCTCTTTTTCTTCACCTTTTCAGCTACTTCTTTCGAAAGCCATAGGGGACTCCTTTTTCCTTTATTTACCAATTTAACAAAAAGGTTGGTTGCCTTTAAAGTATCCCCTTTCAGTTTTGCCCACTGTTTTTCTACATCCCGCAGCTGTTCCCATCCCGCTAATGACTCCCTGAGGTATTGGCCCATCTTGGCAAAGTTAGTTTTGCTAAAGTCTAAGACCCTTGCTTTTGAATGGATTCTAACAGCCCTAGTCCTAATACTGAACCACACCATCTGGATGCAAAATGATCTCCCACTATAACATCAGAAACACTTTCACCATTGTTAAGCACCAAGTCCAATATGACCCCTTTACGTGTGGGGTCTGTTACCAATTGCCTGAATAGTTCTCTCTGTAGAGAATCCAGGATCTCCTTACTCTTAGATGACACTGCAGCAGGAATGTGCCAGTCAACCTCTGGTATATTGAAATCTCCTATCAGTAGTACTTCCCCTTTCCTAGCAATACTGCATATGTCTTCAATTAACTCTTTGTCCACCTCTTCCTCTTTTGAGGGAGGTCTGTAAATCACGCCAATGCAAATAGATTTCTCTTTCCCTCTTTCTAGTTTAACCCACAATGCCTCCTTTCTCCTTCTTAAGCTCTGTAATTCCAAAGCTTTAATATTATTTTTTACATATAGTGCCACTCCTCCTCCCCTTCTTCCTACCCTGTCCTTTCTGAATAAAGTATAGCCAGGTATAGTTACATCCCAGTCATGGTTTTCTGTGAACCATGTTTCTGTAACTGCCACTAAATCCAAGTCAGCCACTCCCATCAAAGCTTCAACATCAGGGATCTTATTTCCCATGCTACAGGCATTTACACACACTGCTTTCCATATGTTACCCCTTTTACCCATTTCCATTAAGGTATTTAATGTTTCACTTACCTGGGGGCTTTCACTTACCTGCAGTATTTGTGGCCAGCATCATAATTCAAAGACATCAATTTTCTTCCTGTCTATCTTTTTCACTGTCCAACTTTTGCATCCATACGATGTTATTGAAAATACCATGGCTTGAACAAGTCAAATCTCTGTATGGAGAGAGACATCTCTGCTCTTGAGAATCTTATCTAGGCCCTTCATATTCATTCTACGAAGAGCAATGCATTGTCTGATTTCTTGACTGCTTGTTTCTTTATTGATAGTTGATCCAAGTAGGTTAAAGATGTCAACTATTTCAATTTCTTCTCCATCAATGATACACTTATTGATTTTGACAGTTGTCAGGATCTTTGCCTTCTTTACTTTAAGGTACACACCCATTTTAAGACTATGTTCCTTGATCTTGAGAAGCAAATGTTTCAGATCATCTTCACTTTCAGCCACTAATGTGGTATCATTAGCATAGCGAAGGTTATTGATGAGTCTTTCACCAATCTTCACACCTCGGTTGTCTTCATACAGACCTGCTTCTCTGATGATTTGTTCTGCATATAAAGTAAACAGGTAGGGTAAAATATGCAGCCTTGTCATACACCTTTGCTGATTTTAAACCATTCTGTTTCTCCTTGTTCTGTACAAACTGTTGCTTCTTGATCACTGTAAAGGTTGTGCAAGGGAACTATCAGGTGTTCTTAATGTGGCCCAGAATTTCTCATGGTTTACACAGTCAAAAACCTTGCTGTAGTCGATAAAACAGATATAGATATCCTTTTGGTATTCTTTTGTCTTTTCAAGGATCCATCTCACATCCACAATGATGTCTCTTGTTCCTCGCCCTTTCCTGAACTCTGCTTGCACTTCAGGCAGTTCTCATTCCAGGTATGGCTGTAGTCTCTGCTGAATGATCTCGAGTAGATTCTTGCTGGCATGTGGGATCAGAGTGATTGTGCGATAATAATTTCCACAGTCAGTCAGATCACCTTTCTTCAGTATTGATATAAACATAGATCTTTTCTAGTAAGTTGGCAGAGCCTTCTAAGTATGTGAACCATTGCATCCAATTGCTATAATACTCAAATGGGAATACAATCAATGCCCAGTGCTTTGTTCTTTGATAAGGCTTTCAATGATGCTTTGACTTCTTTCATCACCAATGGTTCCTGATCATAATGTACAGGTTGTAACAGCTGTTGGTCCACTTGATTTAATGACTGTCTGTTCTTTCCACCTTTTCTTGATCTTCTCAGCATCATTCAACATGGATCCTTGAGCATCTTGTAACATTCCAATTTGAGGATGGAATTTTTTCTTTAACTCTCGTAGCTTTAGGAAAGCCAATCTTGTTCTTCCTCTAATAGTTTCTGCTTCTATTTCCTTGCATGCGTCATTGTAATACTTCTACTTGTCTTGTCTTGCTGCACTTTGGAAATCTCTGAGTTCTGCGATTGCCTCTCTTTATCCTCTGGCTTTAGTTATTCTCTGTGTTTCTGGGCAATTTTCAGAGTTTCTTTCGTCATCCATTTTGGTCGTTTTTATTTTTTCAGCTTTTGTAGAGACTTCTCACTTTCTTCCAACATAGTCTTCTTGATGTCATCCCATAACTCTTCTGAGCTCTGTCGTTTGTATCTAAAGCAGAAAATTGATTTTGGCAGTCTTTAAATTCCGGTGCTATATTCTCAAGGTCATAATTTGCTACATTCATGAGTGACTTGGTCTTTTTCAACTTTAGCTTGAGTATACATACTAGTAGTTGGTGATCTGTACCACAGTTAGCTCCAGGTTTTGTCTTTGTTGATGTTATAGAGCTTTCCCATCGTTGGCTTCCACAGATGTAGTCAATTTGATTTTTGCACAATCCTTTGGGTGAAGTCCATGTGTACAGTTCTGTTGGGACATCCATTCCTGCTATTCGTCCCCCTGCTGGCTCCTGCAGTATTCTCCCAATATGAACAGCAGGTTTGTACAGGGAGGCCTAGATTGGGACGGGAGGGGGCGTTCCGGAAGTGGAATGAGGGTGGGCCATGACCCTGGACGTTCAGGGCTGATTCAGAGGTTGGCCCTGTACATCTGTGGCCTTGCAATCTGGATGGAGGGGGATCGCGGCATGGGACCCAGTGGTGCAGGGGGTTCCCCACAGCCTGACCCAGGCCTTGGAAGGCCAGATCGGGAGGGGGGGGGGGGTCAGGCTGTGGGGAAAAAACAGAGCTTGGTCGGTGGCCAGGGATTGCAGCTTCTGAGTGGAATTATGGTGTCATGGTGACAGGATGCCATGGAACTGTGGCTTCATGTGGCTTGGTGTGCAGGCTGATCAGAATCAGGGTCCAGCCTGCACATCAGGCCGTAGACCCAATTCTGATCCCGTGGTCACATCTAGCCCCTGTGCGATCAGAATTGGGTCTACCTCTGTACGCCTGCTTCTGATTGGCCACACAGGGACTGCATGGCCTGAATGGAATTGGCCTCATAGTTAAAAGTATGTGCAGTTGATGGGGTAATTTGTAATCATTTATCTGTCTTTTATTTAAATACACCTGAGCTATATTATATCCTTTTTATTGAGATAATCTTACTTCTCTGTTTTGGCAGTATTTCTTGAAGATTGTTCTCTCTCTCCTTTTCAGTGAATTATGATAACATAAAATAATTTGTCTTTAGAAAACAATAAATGCCACCCCTTCTATTTGTATTTGTGCAGGGTGGTGCTGAAGCCTGTCTTCTGGAATCCCCCGGCCCGTCAAGATCTTTTTGGTTCCTGATTCCTGTGGTAGAAGCCGGACTGGAGCGAAAAACCATCACCAGCTTTGTTTCGCCTGCTCCTTGTCATTTGGAAGCTGCGTAAAATACCCGAATTACGGCCTCACGCTTACGATTAGTACAGAAATAAAAACGAGTGGAATTTTGAGAAGAAAGATGGGTGAGTAACTTTCCTAAAATGAGAATCAGTCTCTGACCCTGAATCCATGGGATTGTCTAAGACATCGCATGATTATTCGCGTAAATAGAGACAGAGCGAAGGCGATACCATCACCCCTGGAGAGCTGCACCACTCCAACGCTCCGCTGTGGAACTTCGAGGGGGCGTGGTCCAGCAGAGTCCATGCAAGGGGAGGGGAGGCTCCGCCAGGTGCACGAAATCTCCTCCTCCTCCCCCTCCCCCTCCCCCTCGTTGCGCTGCTGCTTGTAATTGTAATGAACTCGCGGGCGGGGGAGGCTTTCACCCTGGGTCTCTGAGCTCGCGTCGAGGGAACGATGGCGCTTTCCGCCGGTGCAAACCCCACCTAGCCCTAGCAGGAGAGGTAAGGAAGAAGGCGGGGTGCCGGGGCGAATCTCCCTCCCACTCGGGGGGCTGCGCGCATAGGTGATGCCTTGTACGTTTATTGTGGCTGAGGATCCAGCCGGGCCGGTAGCCCCTCTTTGCACCAGTTCTTTCCACTCGCTGCAGCCAGATGCAAAGCAGTTAGGGGCTCGTCTGATTGAGGCAAGGAGTTTCTTCCCTTTACAAAAAAAAGTCAATCAAATGTACGGCTAGCTTGTGACTTGTGTCTACTTCCAGTGAGTCTTGCGTCATGATTCAGTTTCTTTATTTTGCAGACTTAAAAATGTGGCTATTTGTATCTGTGTTGGTTATTTATCAGGACCGTCTTTTCTAAAGGTATTTCTCCTCCGTTGTAAGAGGATATATGTGGTTGGATTGGTGTCTTCCTTTCCAATTTAGTTGCAGTAATAACAGGGGTTGGAGCGGAAAAGTAAATTCATTTCTGAAAGAAATTCACCTAAGTCAAGTAAACTGTGAGGAAAACTTTACACCTAGTTGCTGTTGACCAGCCCAAAGCAGTTGTAGTCCTGAAGTTAGCATTGATGAGGCAGAGTGACTTCCTAGAATGCCGATATGCAGAAGGTGAGGTATGGGATAGGGCTGGCCCGAGTGGTTCAAGATGCTAGCCTTCTCAGCAGACCTTCAGCCTTATACCCCCCTTACTTCTCAAAATCTATTTAGCCCTGCTCTTTGCTAACTCCTCAGATGTTACTGCCCTAGGTGACTGCGTTTTCACTTAATACAAACATAGAAACCCGACAGGGCTGGCCTGTCCCGTCCATTTTGCAAGAATGTTGTTTGCACAGGGCCCCACGTGAACTTCATTTGTGCACAATGGACAGCTTTAGAGGTGAGCATGGGAAGCTCTGCGAGGCCTCTGCACAGCCGCCAGTGTGAAAAGTGCTGTTTTCCCTCACGCTGGCAGCTGTGTTACTGTGAAGCACGCAAGTGCTGGAATATGCCCTTTAACCTTTGCTGGCATTCAGTATGTTCATTGGAAATGGACTGATGGGGGGAGGGGGCGGGGAGCTTGAACTGGAGAATGGACTGATGGGGGGAGGGGGCGGGGAGCTTGCACTGGAAATGGACTGATGGGGGGGAGGGGGCGGGGAGCTTGCACTGGAAATGGACTGATGGGGGGGAGGGGGCGGGGAGCTTGCACTGGAAATGGACTGATTGGGGGGGAGGGGGCGGGGAGCTTGCACTGGAAATGGACTGATTGGGGGGGAGGGGGCGGGGAGCTTGCACTGGAAATGGACTGATTGGGGGGGAGGGGGCGGGGAGCTTGCACTGGAAATGGACTGATTGGGAGGGAGGGAGCGGGGAGCTTGAACTGGAGAATGGGACTAGAAAGAGAAAATGCTGGGTGGGACTGGAACTAGAAGGGAGCTGATGTTGGGGGGGAGGGCTAGAAGGGGATGGGGCTGGCGGAGTGAGGGCGGAGAGGGGAAAAGATATATTTTGTGTGGGAGAAAAGAAAAATCTGATTGACCTGGTATTGAAAGACTAAGTGTGGACTGAGGATAGAAGGGTGAAATGTGAGTGGATGAAAAAGAAATGAAATAAAGAAGTGGAGGAAGGAGCAAAAGGAGAAAGATCAGTATGTTAAAGCAGATGTAGAGAGAGAATGGAAAAAAAGTAGAAGAGAGAAGAAAGGACAAATGGACAGCAGACAATGGAGAGTTAGCAGAAGACACGAAGAAACCAGAAGAAAGTGCCCAAACAACAAAAGGTAGAAAAATACTTTTTTTTGAATTTATTAACTGGACTATGTCAGCTTTGGGAAATGTGCATCACTAATGTCTTTGCATTTTTGTTTAGTACAAGAGGAAATTAATTTATAGTTTTATTTCTCCAGTGTTGTATGTTCCAACTTTGGCCTTTGGGGTTCCCAGTTTAATCATTCTATTTCTAAACTTTGATTCCTTTGTCTTTGTTTGGTGACTATGTTCTGCATGTATAACCGAGCTAAGGTATTTTGTTTATGTAGTTTCTATTTGACAATGCCACTTATTCTCTTTCCCCAGTAGATGATGATGATGTATTGGTTTAATATTTTCAGTGTTGCCTTTTCGATAGGTAGGGTTTGGTGCTCTGTGAGTCCTGGTAGTGCTGTTATGATATGGTGGGTTTGCTATGGGTTCTAAGTGGGCAGTGTTTATAGTACTTCATAATGTGCCTGGCGATTGGCACTGGAGTATGGTAATGTAGAAATGCGGTAGTCTTTCTTTATCCAGACACTCATTAAGAGGCATGTTTACTAAAAGTTAGTGCATATTAACATTATACAGATGGGTCCCCTTAGGCAAATGATTCCCCACAATGAGTTTTCGCACATGGCCCTGCACCCCTCTTGGGCCGCCCCTGAAACCCGATAGCAGGAAAAAGACCACATAGCCTATCTAGTCTACTCTTCCATATCAACTGCAATTGTCCTCCTCTTAAGGAAAAAAAAAATCTTCTGTGTTTGTCCCATGCTCTTTTGAATTCAGATACTGTCTTCATCTCTACCACCTCCACTGGGAGACTATTCCATGCATCTACCACTTTTTCCATAAAGAAATATTTCCGCATATTACTCCTGAGTCTATCCCCTTTCACCCTCATCCTATGTCCCCCTCGTCGTAGACTCTCAATCGAAGGAGGCTTGCCTCTTGTGCATTTATGCCATGGAGGTATTTAACTGTCTCTATCTTATCTCCTCCATACCTCCTTTCCTCTAATATAAAGCATATGAGGACAGAATATGTATACAACGAAAACCACAAACCATTTTGATAGCCACCCTCTGCACCGACTCTATCCTGCTTGTATCATCTAAAGGGTTTGGTTTCCAGATTTCCCACCTTGGATCCCTCTGTTCCTGCAAACTGGCTTCCTATTTCCAACCACCTGTTTCTTTCTAAGCTTTTGGAAAAACTGGTCTTCTTTCAGCTTTCCTCTCACCTCGATGCCACCCTTGTCAGTCTGGTTTCCGTCCTGGGCACAGCACTGAATCTATCCTCCTTTCTGTTATGAACGAACTTCACTCTGCACCATGATCATGGTTCCATCTCTATTGCTGTTTCCCTTGACCTGTCTGCTTTTGATCTTGTCAACCACCGCACTTTACTCTCTCGTCTCCACGACACTGGGATCTCAGGCTCTGTTCTCCATTGGTTCTGCTCTTTCTTGACTAACAGATCCTTTTCTGTTATCTCCGGTTCCTCTTCCTCTCCCACTCACCCGTGGTGTCCCTCAGGGTTCTGTTCTGGCCCTGCTTCTGTTTAATGTTTTCCTCGCCCCCCTCACTCTCTTGGTGCAGCAATTTGGTGTTTCCGCATATTACTATGCTGACGATATCCTCCTCCTTTACCACACCAACCCACTCTCACCCGATCTCTCCCCACTCAACTCCTGTCTTTCCTCCATTGCCTCCTGGATGTCCACCAGTTTTCTTCATATCAATCCCTCCAAAACTCTGGCCATTTGGTTCCCTCTATTTCCCCTCTACTCTCTTCCTCTCCCATCCCTGTTGTCCCCTCTCTGCGCTACATAGGGGTTATCCTGGATTCGGCTCTGTCCTTTCACGAATATATTTCTTCTGTAGTTCAACGCTCCTTCTTCTCTCTGACAGCTGCGTGCCATCCGACCCTTCCTCCCTGTCTCCTCATTGACCACCTTGTTCCTTTCTCTCACTCTTTCTCGCTTAGACTATTGTAACATCTGTTTTACCGGACTCCCCTAATATCAAGTACGGAGGCTACAGCTCATCCAAAACACCGCGGCTCGGCTTATCACGCATGCTTCCCGTTACGACCACGTCACTCCCCTTCTTATTGGTCTCCACTGGCTTCCCATTCCCTGTCGGATTCAGTTCAAAGTCCTCACCTTTGTTCATAGGGCCTTATACACCGGTGTCCCCCCACTATCTCTCCGACTTAGTTCGTCTTCATGTCCCCCAACGTTCCTTCCGTTCCATCCATGCCAACCGCATGTTTCTCCCTTCTCCCGCTTCTGCCCGTCTTGAATCTACCCGTTCATCCGCTGCCTTCTTCCTTGGCCCCAGGCTCTGGAACTCACTCCCCCCCCCCCCCCGCCCTCTGCCTTGAGCTATCATTTACCAAATTCAAAACCGGCTTAAAAACCCACCTCTTCTGTGCAGCCTACGACCTCCCACCCGGCCCCTCCTTAAGCCCGTTCATTGTGTCTTGTCTGCCCCGGTTTGTCAGACAGACCGACAGACAGACAATCTGTGTTTTTTTTTTTTTTTTTTTTTTTCTCAGCCTACTTTTTTTGCATTCTCTTTACTTCTGTCCCTTTCCTATTATACCAATGGAGTTCTTTTTCTTCTATCCCTCTTTTTCCTGCAGCGACCTTGATCTAACCCCTGTTTTTGCCTATTGTAAACCGCCCTGGTACCCATGGTGTGGGCAGTATATAAAGAAACAAAGATAAAAATTTGCAGACAATACTCCAAATGAGGTCACACTAGAGAATTATACAGGCAGGGCCGGCCTGTCTATTGTGCCCCGCGCCAACAGCATCCCGCATTGAATGGGAGCTGGAGAGGCCCTGGCTCATTGCTAACAGCTGCTGAAATGAAGTGTGATTTTTTTTTCCTTCACTTCGGCAGCTGTACTGAAGTTTAGAACGCTGCCGCGCTGGGAAACAGGAAGTCCCCTTTGACTTCAGAGTGGCAGCGTTCTAAATTTCAGTACAGCTGCTGAAGTGAAGGAAAAAGACGCGCTTCACTTCGGCAGCTGTTATGTTTATGTTTATTAATTTAATATACCGGTTTACATGATACAAAAAACAAAGAAATCATAAAGTGAAGAGGAAAGGAAATTGCAATATTAACAGGAAAGCAAACCAGGCAGAACCACACGACAGGACAAGAGGAGAAGAGAGGGGAAGTGGGAAGAGAAGGGGTGAGGGCTACACAGAGGGGTCAGGGAGATCGAAGGCAAGGGCAAAGAGATGGGTTTTGAGTTTGTTCTTGAAGGTAGTATGTGTCTGTTCGAGTCGGATGGAGGAGGGGAGAGAGTTCCATAGGGCAGGGCCAAGGAAAAAGAAAGCGGAGGAATGAGTGGACTGAAGGTGAGCCTGGGCAGGTGAAGGGAGATGAAGGCGGTTGAGGTGGAAGGTCCGCAAGGAACGAGATGAGGTATGAAAATGAACAAGGTCAGCGAGATACTGAGGGGAATGGGAGTAGAGGACACGATGCAGGATTGTCAGAACTTTGAAGTGAATGCGAGACTTGACAGGAAGCCAATGGAGGTGAATGAGCAAAGGTGTAACGTGATCACGGGGGGAGGAGTGGAAAATGAGACGGGCAGCGGTGTTTTGGATGCGTTGAAGGCGGTGAGGTTGAGTGGCAGGGAGACCAGCTAGAACAGAGTTACAAAAATCAACGCAAAACATGACCAGAGAAAGAAGAAGGGTGGTGAGTGCTTGTGCAGTGAGAAAAGGCCTGATGGCACGAATCTGACGAAGGAAATAGAAGGAGGAGCTGTTAAGAGGTGAGCCGAGGTCTCTCCGGCTCCCTCTAAGAATTTTAGATAGCTGCGAGGCTCTTCGGGAGGAGAGGGGAGGTTGGACTGGAAATGGGGGGGGGGGGGGGGCTAGGCCTGGAAATGGGCTGCGTGCAGGGGGGCTTGAACTGGAAATAGCTGATAGGGAGGGGGCTTGGATTGGAAATGGGATGACTGGGGGAGCTAGGACTGGAAATGGACTGATGGAGGGGCTAGGATAGGACTGGACATGGGCTGTAGGGGGGGCTAAGATTGGAAGTGGCCAGATGCGGGGACTAGAAGGGAAGGTGGGTCTGGAACTAGAAGGAAGCTGATGTTGATGGAGGACTAGAATGGGATGGAGCTGGGAGAATGAAATGGAGAGAGGAAAAATATTTTATGTGGGAGAGAAGAAAAATCTACAATTGGCTGGGTATTGGGAGAGTAAGTGGGGATTGAGGATGGAGAGGTAAAATTTGAGTGGATGAAATAGGAATAAAGAAAGATGGAGGAAAGAGCAAAAGGAGAAAGATTAGTACATGTATGTTAAAGCAGATGTAGAGAGAGAGTGGAAAAAAAACTAGAAGAGAGAAGAAGAAACCAGAAGAAAGTGACTGGAGCAATTGCAACTGAAAACTAAAATGCACAAACAACAAAAGGCAGAAAAATAGTTTTTTTTTTATTTTGAATTTATTAACTGGAATATGTCAGCTCTGCGAAATGTGCATCTTTATCATTAAAATCATCTGTAATACCTGAAGACTGGAGGATCGCCAATGTAACGCCAATTTTTAAAAAGGGTTCCAGGGGTGATCTGGGAAACTACAAACCGGTGAGTATAGTACCGGGGAAAAATGGTAGAAACCATCATAAAGAGCAAAATTACTGAACACGTAGATAGTCATGGCCTAATGGGAGACGGCCAATATGGCTTTTAGATAAGGAAGATCTTGTCTTACTAATCTGTTATGTTTTTTTGAAGGTGTGAATAAACAGGTAGAAAAAGGTGAGTCAGTTGATATAGTGTATTTGGACTTTCAGAAAGCCTTTGACAAGGTCCCTCATCAGAGACTTTTGGCAAAACTAAAGAGTCATGGGATAGGAGGCAGTGTACTATTGTGGATCAGGAACTGGTTAAAAGATAGAAAGCAGAGATCCCGGGACCCAGAGATCCCTTGGCTGTTAGGATCTTTCATTGGGATGAGCTCCTGACCTTGATATCAGAGTCACTCATGGTCCTGAGGATCGCGGACCCAGAATCTCAGGACCCCCTGATGGAGGGGATCAGTAAGCCCTCTCGGGCCGCCTTGGTGCACAGGGCACTCAGAGCTATGATTGACAAGGAGTGGCACTCCTGATGCAGGATCTCGAGTGGAGCACACCAAAGCTTGGCTCTACCCTATCTCGCTGGAAGCAGAGGAGAAGCTGTTCCTTACCAAGGTGGATGCCTTGGTGACAGTGGTCATGCGTAAGACCACCATCCCGTTTAAGGGAGGCGTGGCCCTCAAGGACTGGCACATGGAGGCTGTCCTCAAACAGACCTTTGAAGTGTCACTGTTCAGGCACAGGCCCCATAAAGTGCCCACTGCAGGCCGTTTTCGTTGGTCACAGAGTCCACAGGATGCAGGCTCGGAGGACTCTGGCCAAGCTCTTGACATAAAGTGGGAGTCCAGGGCTGTCTTCTTGGTGAACCTGCTCTACAACCTCCTTGTGGATTTCTGCTAAGGACATGGCCACAGTGGTGGCTGCTTGCACCTCCTGTGGCTGCACAATTCGTCAGCAGATGTCTCCTCTAAGATGTGACTTAGCAAGCTCCCCTTTGCAGGCAAATTGCTCTTTGGGGAGGATTTGGAAAAGTTGGTGAAGTCCCTGGGCAAATCCAAAGTGCCTTTTGGCTGCTAGAGGACAAACCCTAGGTGGGCAGAGGCAGCCCATTTCAGGACCATGGTAGGGACTTCTGAGGGGTTTTGCCCCTCCCAGGCAGCCAACCCCCAGCAAATCTGTTTTCTCCAGCAGGGTTCCTCCTTTCGAGGAGGAGCATGGAGTGGTTGAGGATCTAAATCCCCCCCCCCTCGCAATGTTCTCTTTATTCTGCACCGGGTCCTCCACCAGCATTCCTGCCGGTGGGGGGAGGGGCAGAGCGATCGATCACTCTGCCCCTCCCCCTGCCGGCAGGAATGCTGGCGGTGGACCCAGCGCAGCTTAGTGGTAACATTGGTGGCTTACATTAATCAACAAGGTAATACTCAGAGCTTCCAGGTGGCGGCAGAATTGATTCTGCTGTTGCAGTGGGCAGAGACCCATCCGGCATCTCTCTCGGCATGTGGCCAGGTTGCTGAATGTTCAAGTGGGCTACCTTGGTCCCCACGCCTTGGACCTGGGTGAGTACTCCCTCTCGGAGATGGTGTTTCAGTTGCTGGGGGATGCCGACAATGGACTTAGTGGCACAACTGGCGAATGCCAAGGCTGCTGCTGCTACTTAGCATTTGTATAGTGCTACAAGGCATATGCAACGCTATACAGACCCTTTCAAAAGTCTGTCCCTGCTCATTAGAGCTTACAATCTAGTAAAGACAGAAGTTCCACCTCCAGTCTGGCAGCATCCCTGTTGCCATGGAGGAGAGAGGTCACGTGACAGGAGAGCATCACCTTGGTGTGGCAGGAAGTGATCCTGTAACTAGGACCTGTCCTCCAGGTGATGTAAAACCCTCTCGCACCGAGGAAGTTTCTCCAGGGCCATGTGCCCATGAGGGAAGGGTTAGGACAGCCGTTATAGTTGGTGATTCAATCATTAGGCATGTAGATAGCTGGGTGGCAGGTGGACGTGAGGATCGCCTGGTAACATGCCTGCCTGGTGCGAAGGTAGCGGACCTCACGCGCCACCTAGATAAGGTCTTAGATAGTGCTGGGGAGGAGTCTTCTGTCTTGGTACATGTCGGTACCAATGACAGGAAAATGTGGTAGGGAGGTTCTGGAGGCTAAATTTAAGCAGCCGTCATACAACTCCAAGAGCACCTAGATGACCACGACATACTAGACACCCAACAATACGGTTTCAGACGAAACCATGGGGTTGAAACGCTTTTAATAGCACTACTCAATAACCTCCACAAAGGCTTGGAAGACAGGAAGAAAACTTTCCTACTCATCTTCATTGACATCTCCGCCGCCTTTGATACTGTACATCATGGTATCCTACTAAAAAAAACTGGAATCCATAGGAATTTCGGGAACCACCCTTAAATGGTTCTCCTCCTATATAACGAACCGAAGTCCACAGGTACAATTCAATGGCGAGAAAGCAGAAGGGTTCACTCAAACGCAAGGCATACCCCAGGGATCAGCCCTCTCTGCTCTACTTTTCAACATCTACATGAAGCCCCTCTGTGACATTTTCAAAAAACATAACATCAACTACCATATCTATGCAGACGATATTATGTTATACACTCAATTAGAAACAAATGACCCAAAGTATACCCAGCTTGAATCCTGCCTGTACGAGATGTTAGCATGGCTCCAGCAAAACAACATGGCAATTAACCATAAGAAAATCGAAGTAATGTATATATCAAGTAAACCGAACTTTGAACCCCCTCCGACGGTCACCCTCTGCAGCAACACATACAACACAAAAAACGAGATCAAATACCTGGGTGTCACACTTGACAGTAAACTGCAATTGGAAAAACACCTGCGAAAAACCAACAAAGCCATCTTCCACAAGCTCAGAGTCCTACAGCCACTGAGGAACTTAATCGAACCCTGTGATTTTCGGACGGTGGCGCAAGCACTCATTATGCCGCACTTAGACTACTGTAACGCCATACTACAGGGTCTGCCGAAGAAAACACTAAATATTTTGCAATTGGCCCAAAACGTGGCGGCAAGGGTCATCACACGAACAAGCATCACTCAACACATCACACCTATATTGATCGAGCTACATTGGCTACCAGTTGCGGCCAGGATACAGTATAAAACCTTGGTAACCATATTCAAGCTCATACATGACATAGCACCCTCATTCCTCTCAACACTGGTCAGCAAGCAACCAGCCAATAGAGACAGGAGAACTATCAACTCTGACACACTACAAGTTCCTAATAATATCAGATCAGTAAAAGCAAGTACCAGCAACAAAGCGTTCTCATTCTCAGCACCGATAACCTGGAATCATCTACCACATGAACTGCGAGCTGTAAAAGACATAAATGACTTCAGAAAGAAAATAAAAACCCATCTTTTCAAATGTCACTATAACCTGCTATAAACAAAAGTGGAACCATGAAGCCGACCTGTGTAAATGTAATTATTATAAATATGTAAATATGTAAACCTAACCTTGAAGTGTCTAACCCTGCGTGTGTGTGCCTAACCCTAAATCTATGTATATATGATCCAATTTTCCTGTCCTGATTTGACATCTCCCAAATTTGTAATCAAACTGCTGCTGATCGCTGGAAGTAGCGGTATATAAGTGTAAACGAAATAAATAAATAAAAATAAATAAATTTAGGCTTTTAGGTAGGAAGTTGAAATCCAGAACTTCCAGGGTAGCGTTCTCTGAAATGCTTCCTGTTCCACGCGCAGGACCCAAAAGGCAGGCAGAGCTCCGGAGTCTCAATGCGTGGATGAGACAATGGTGCAGAGATGAGGGTTTTGGATTTGTTAGGAACTGGGGAACATTCTGGGGAAAGGAGGGGCTCTTCCGAAGGGATGGGCTTCACCTTAACTGTGATGGAACCAGGCTGCTGGCATTAACCTTTAAAAAGGAGATAGAGCAGCTTTTAAACTAGATATTAGGGGAAAGCCGACAGTCGCCCAAGAGCGGATGGTTCGGAAGAATGTATCTTTGAAGGATACTACCAAAAGCAGAGAGGTTCCACAAAAGAGTAAACTAGCCCAAATGCCCTCAAGTATGGAGCAGACAGAGCTTAAAGATCCCAAATTACCCATGTCTAACAATAGCCAAATTAATATGAATAAAATACATTATCTAAAATGCTTGTATGCAAATGCTAGAAGTCTAAAAAATAAGATGGAAGAGTTAGAATATATAGCACTAAATGAAAGGTTAGATATGTTTGGAATATCAGAGACATGGTGGAAGGAGGACAACCAGTGGGACACTGTGATACCTGGGTACAAACTATACCGTAATGATAGAGCTGATCAAATTGGTGGAGGGGTTGCTCTCTATGTTAGAGAGGGCATTGAGTCAGAAAGGATTAAAGTTTTGCAGGAAACAAAATCTGCTGTAGAATCTATATGGATTGAAATTCCATGTAAAAGGGGAAGGCGATGGCAGTGGGGGTGTACTATCGACTGACTGGCCAGAATGACCAAATGGATGATGAAATGTTCAAAGAAATCAAGGAAGCTAACAAATGTTACAGCGCAGTAATAATAATGGGTGATTTCAACTACCCTGGTATCGACTGGGTCAGTGTCACGTCAGGACATGCTAGGGAGATAAAGTTCCTAGATGAAATAAATGACTGCTTCTTGGAGCAGCTGGTTCATGAACCGACCAGAGGGGAAGCCATATTAGACCTAGTCCTTAGTGGAACATCAGATCTAGTGCAAGAGATAAGGTTGTTGGGGCCACTTGGCATAGTGATCATAGCATGATTGCCTTTGATTTAATTAGTGGAGGAGGGATAGTAAGGAAATTGACAGTATTACCTTTTAACTTTCGAAATGGAGACTATGATAAAATGAGGAAAACAGTTAAGAAAAATCTAAAAGGAGCAGTTGTGAAGGTTAAAGACGTACATCAGGCTTGGCTGTTGTTGAAAAATACTATCTTGGAAGCCCAGACCAGCTGTATTCCACGCTTTAAGAAAAGTGGAAGGAAGTCCAAAAAACTGCCAGCATGGTTTAAAGGTGAGGTCAGAGAGGCTGTTGCCAAAAAAGCATCTTTCAGGAAATGGAAAAAAGAGCCAAATGACGAAACCTGGAAACAGCACAAGCACTGGCAAGTCAAATGTAAGGCAATGATAAGGCAGGCAAAGGGAGAATTTGAGAAGAAGCTTGCTGCGGAAGCAAAAACGCGAAGTAAAGACCTTTTCAAGTACATTCGTAGCAAAAAACCTGTGAGAGAGTCAGTTGGTCCATTAGATGATAAAGGGGTTAAAGGAGCACTAAGAGGCGACAAGGCGATAGCGGAGAGACTGAATGAATTCTTTGCTTTGGTCTTTACTGAGGAAGATGTAGGGATGTTACCCATGTCTGAAGTGGTATTTAAAGGTGCGGAAGAATTGAAGGAAATATCGATACATCGGGAAGATGTATTACAACTATTAGATAACATGAAGAGTAGCAAATCACCTGGGCCGGATGGTATACATCTAAGGGTGTTGAAAGAACTGAAATATGAGATTGCAGACCTGCTATTAGTAATCTGTGAACTATCATTTAAAATCATCTCTAATACCTGAAGATTGGAGGATCGCCAATGTAACACCAATTTTTAAAAAGGGTTCCAGGGGTGATCCTGGAAACTACAGACCGGTGAGCCTGATGTCAGTATCGGAAAAAATGGTAGAAACCATCATAAAGAATAAAATTACTCAGCATGTAGATAGATAGTCATGACCTAATGGGAGACAGCCAACATGGCTTTAGACAAGGAAGATCTTGTCTTACTAATCTGTTATGTTTTTTTGTAGGAGTGAATAATCAGGTGGACAAAGGTGAGTCAGTTGATATTGTGTATCTGGACTTTCAGAAAGCCTTTGACAAGGTCCCTCATGAGAGACGTTTGGCAAAACTAAAGAGTCATGGGATAGGAGGCAGTGTACTATTGTGGATCAGGAACTGGTTAAAAGATAGAAAGCAGAGGGTTGGACTAAATAGCCAATTTTCCCAATGGAAAAAAGGTGAATAGTGGTGTACCCTAGGGATCTGTGCTGGGTCCGCTGCTTTTTGACATATTCATAAATGACCTGGAAAGTGGAATAACGAGTGAGGTTATCAAATTTGCAGATGACACAAAACTATTTAAAGTTGTTAAAATCCAAGAGGATTGTGGAAAATTGCAAGAGGATCTTGATAAATTGGAAGACTGGGCATCAAAATGGCAGATGAAGAAATTTAATGTGGACAAGCGCAAGGTTATGCACCTAGGGAAGAACAACCCAAACTATATGGTTACACGATGCAAAGTTCCACATTAGGAACTACCACCCAGGAAAAAGATTTAGGCGTCATTGTGGATACCATGTTAAAATGTTGGCCCAGTGTGCAGCAGCGGCCAAGAGAGCAAATAGAATGCTAGGTATGATAAGGAAAGGAATGAAAAATAAAACAAAAGATATTATAATGCCTCTATATCGTTCCATGGTGAGACCGCACCTTGAATATTGTGTGCAATTCTGGTCGCCGTATCTTAAAAAGGATATAGCGATTTTAGAAAAGGTTCAGAGAAGAGCCACCATAATGGTAAAAGGGATGGAAGGATACTCCTATGAAGAAAGGCTAAAAAGGTTAGGGCTCTTTAACCTGGAAAAGAGACGGCTGAGGGGAGATATGATAGAAATCTATAAATTAATGAACGGAGTGGAACGGGTAAACGTAGATCGATTGTTTACCTTATCAGAATATAGAAAGACTAGGGGACATGCAATGAAGCTACAGGGTAAACTATTTAAGACTAATAAAAGAAAATATTTTTTCACTCAACGTGTAATCAAACTCTGGAATTTGTTACCGGAGGATGTAGTAAAGGCTGTTAGTGTAGCTGGATTTAAAAAAGGTTTGGACAACTTCCTGGAGGAAAGGTCCATAAACCATTATTAAGAAGGGACCCAGGATATCAATGCTTGAACCTATACAAGCATTGTGGAACCTGTGTCCCTTGGGGAAACTGCTAGGTACGTATGACCTAGATTGGCCACTGTTGGAAACAGAATACTGGGCTTGATGAACCTTGGTCTGACCCAGTATGGCATATGTTCTTATATAACACAACAGCTGAGGATTAGGCTATATCTAGGGGAATGGTAAGAAAATGCAGAGTAGGTGCCGTGGTACTTCAGCTGCCAAAGGTTGCTGATGTCCGAAGGTCTCTGCTCTCATGTAGTCGTGGCGGAGAGCAGATCTGCTGTATGTCTTCCCACCCTGGCCCCTGATAGCTTGGGTGTTGCAGCACACAGAGATGCATCGGGGACGAGTGCTGCTAATAGCATCTGTTTGGCTTTGCAGGCCGTGGTATGTGGACCTAGTAAAGCTCCTAGTGGATGAGCTTTTTCAGTTGACAATGGTGTTGGATCTGCTGACACAGGCTAGTGTGCATGCCAGCAGTGGATCGGTTCTCGCTTACGGTCTGGGTCTTGAAAGGGCATGGCTGAGGTGCTGTGGATATTCACCACAAGTGATTGAGACCCTGTTGGAGGCACAGCGGCGCTATACCTCTTTTGGCCTTTGTGTGTGACTGTAGGCTTTTTGAGGCCTGGTGTGCAGAGCAAGACACATGCCCCCTTGGGGCTCCGGTGTCAGTTATTTTGGGATTCCTGCAGACAAGCCTGGAGAAGGGCTCATTTTGGGTCCAGATGGTAGCCCTAGTGTATTTCTGGGACTGGGGGGGTGCCCCTAGCCCCTAGCCCCTAGCCTCGTATACTGATATCCATTTCTTGCATGCCATCAAGCATTTGCAACTCCTGAGCTGTCCACTGGTCTAGGTGTGGGACCTCCTATATGGTGCTTGCATTGAGCGAGGCCCCTCAAAGGGGCTTGAAGAGAGGGCTGCCCAAAGATTTGACCCTGAAGGCCATATTTCCGGTGGCCATTTGTTCTGTCCATTGGATCTTGGCGTTGCAGACTCTCTCTTGTTTTCCAAAGAAAAGGTGGTCCTGCAGAATGTTCTCTTCTTCCTGCCCAAGGTGTTGTCAGATTTTCATCTCAATCAGGTGATCATGTTGCCGTCCTTTACAGGGCAGTGGAACCAGCTGGAGGTGCCTCTTCTCAGCAAGCTGGATGTCGGTAAGGTCTTGGAAGTGTTACCTGGTGGCGACAGTCATTTTGGATCTCGGACAGGATGTGTATCCTCTTGGGGAGGCCCTTGGAAGGGAGAAGCAGTCTCCAAGGCTTTCATTGCCTGCTGTATCTGGGAGAGAATTGCATCTGCATATTTGTTGAAGGGCAAGCAAGTGCCTGTGGGCCTGCGGATCCACTGGACGAGAGCCCAGGCCTCTTCCTGGGCAGAAGTGGGGAGGATTCTTGCCCTGGAAATCTTTTGGATGGCTACCTGGTTCTCCTTGCAGTACTTCTCTGTGACACTATCGCCTGGATGCTCAGACGAGGCAGGATGCTCAGTTTGGTGAGCTAGCTCTGTGGGGTTGGGCTGTCAGTGCCCACCCAATGTTAGTACTGCTCTGCTACATCCCACTTGTCTGGACTGGACTGGAGAGATGCCCTGGAAGGTGAAATTAGACCTTACCTGCTAATTTTCTTTTCTATAGTCCCAGTCCAGTCCTAAACTGTGATTTATGTTTTTTGGCGCGTTACTTCAGAGTTTCTAGCTGCGATCGGTATGTGCACTTAGGTGGTTCTTGCCTGCTTTGGGGGGGGGGGGGGAGGTGTCTTTCTTGCATACCAAGAGTGCTAAGGTAAAAAAAAAAAAAGCTATGGATGACCGCATTGGCGGCCTGCAAGAATGGCCTATTTGGTCTCCTTTCCAGGCAGCCGGGTTTGCCTTGGGGTTCCCCCTAAGTCTGTGGGGTACAGCACTGGGGCAAGTCTCCAACGTGGCAGGTGTGTCTTGCATGTTGGGGCTCCCTGTTTGGACTCTGTTCTTTTGTTTTCTGCTTCGTGATTACCAAATTACTGGCTCAGTCCAGTGGGCACAGGCTATTTATACTGTTCTGAGAGAGAGTGGTTTTTTTCTGTCTTCCACCTGCTGGTTGGTGGACATAACCCACTTGTTTGGCCTGAACTGCAGGTAAGGTCTAATTTCATCTTTACTGTCTGCCAGTCTAGTGTAATCCACTACCCTCGGCAAACTAATCACCACATGACATTGTCATTATCTTCCTAATACATCACTTTATGCTGAAACAAAGGTAGGACTTATTAAAGCTGTTTTTCCTGTTCTGTGCCTGTCTTTGGAATTTAGTGAAATGGGCTTTCAGGATCATACCAAGCTAGAAATGTGCCCTGTGCAACTAACTAATCTGGTGCCCCCTCCACCCCAGCCACAGGCAGTAACTCATTCTTTTTGAGCTTCCTGGAAGCCCAGTGATGATATTTGTACCCTTTCTGTAGTTGCACCCTATGTGGCCGTACTGTTCACACAGTCCTTGGTGTGGCCCTGGGGCCCTTCATCTTCTATAGAGAGCTATAAAATCCTGAGTGGTGGTTATCCATTCCACTTCAATCAGTTTACTCTTTCAAACATTACAGCTCAAAGATGAGGATGCACCAGGAAGTTACTACATAACATATTTAAAACTACTCCGGAGAAAAGGTGTGGTTTTTTTTTTTTTGTTTTTTTTTTCTCATTGCAAAATTAAGTTCTGAAATTTTGTTACTGGTAATGTGGAAAAAGCAATTTGTGTGGCCAGGTTTAAAAAAAAAGGTTAGGGCAAATTCCTGAAGAAAAGTCCATGAACCTGTGTCTTTATGAAATTGCCACAGAAAAGCTGCAGAAATTGCAGCTAAAACGAAGCCATGGACGTTTCACACCTATTTGGGAGTAGGAATAAACATTTGCATATAAATTGTGATTCTGCTTGTGCTTCACCCAAACCCATCCTAGATGTCTAAAAATACACACTCTGGTCACCTTGTGGTGGAGATTTTATAAGTGGCCATTACATTGATTGCCATAGTCTGGTCTATCACAAACGTCATTCAGCAGTCTTCTACTGGAAATCGCCAGACTTTCACCTTCTTTCTAAATATCTAGTACTTCGCTTCTGCCGACCCCTACTGCTACTTAGTTGTATAAGGCTACTACTAGTAAGGTTATATCAGATTGTTTTGCATGAAACTCTGGGACACTTATCCAAAGTGTGAGGAGAAGAGGGGAAGGACACCTTAGTTCCAGGTTTGAGCAACGGCATGGAGGAGGGGAGTCATTTTCTGCCCCTTCCCCCTCACCCCTCCCCCATCCATCCAGTGACAGCAGCAATATCACTTCCAAGCAAACAAACAGAGAAATAGGAACAGTGATGTATTTTCCCTGTATTTTGCAAACTATAAAGATAGGATGTCAAGGCTATTTAGCTGGCCTATGCAAATCGCCACTAAACTGGAAATACCTTTTTCTTTTTTCTTCTTCCTACTATTACTGAACATTTGTATAGTGCTATAAAGCTGGTTCCTGCTCACCAGAGCTGCCTCCTGTCTCCATTGCTGAAATCTGGCTGCCTCCTGTCCCCAACAGGTAGGAATCGGGGACATATGGTAACCTTAGCTACTAGGCATGTGCAGCTTACTCTGTTCAAGACTGGCAAACAGAACAAACGGGACTAGGGTAATTCTTAAGGGAAACTTATTAAAAGCCATACGTGTGTGGATAGGAGACTAAGAGGGTCAGGATGCAAAAGCAATCTCTGAGATGAGTTTTAGCCTGGATTTGAATTGGACCAAATGGAGCCTGACGTACCGACCAGGGTAGTCTATCCAGGCATACAGCACAGCAAAGTGGATTGAATGGAGTCTGGAGTTGGCAGTAGGAGAGAGGTATGGATAAAAGCTATTTGCTTAAGCAGAGTTAAGGAGGAGGGGTGTGGGGAGGGAGAAGAGGGGAGAGGTAATGAGCTCCAGAAGAAACAAGCGCAGAGGATCTGTAAAGGGAAAAAGGGGGCTGTCGTGGTTGATATGGAAGGTCTTTTTCTGTCATTGTGTTTCTGTGAATGTGCTTGTATATGAGTAGAAGTTTGAACTGGCTGCAGAAATGGATAGGGAGCAAACAAATTGACTTGAGAAGAGGGGTTACACGAGCATAGCAGCACTGAGAGAAGATTAGTCATGTAGCTGAGATTTGAACAGATTGACGAGGAGATAGGTGATTCAGTGGGAGGCCAGTGAGAAGCAATTTGCAATAGGCTTATGGTGATAGAGTGGATAAGGGTCTTGGTGGTGTGTTCAGAAAGGAAGGAAGAAATTTTACTGATCTTATAAAAGAAGAAATGACAGGTTTTAGCTGGCTGTTGGAAATACGTAGAAAGAGAAGAGTTCAAAGATAACCCTAAGGATGTGAGTAGAGGGGAAGGATGACAAATGAAGAAGGCAGAAAGGGGGTACATGGGTTTAGGGGGCAAAAATGATTAAACTCCATCTTGGTTACATGATGCGAGGTATGGAGGAAGCTGTGGAAAAGGTAGAGTTACAGAAAAGCCTCCCTCCCTACAAAAGAACCCCAAAAATCTACCCACCACCTAGACCTAGAAGAGAAGTGGCCAGGGAGACTTCTGAACAGTAGGAGAGCAGAACCAGAGGACAACCAGGGCAGGAACAACGGCAGCGAGTTGGTATGCTCCAAAAAGTAGTCCAGAACTGGACATGAGAGCAAAACAAGGGAAGAAAAGGAAATTGCGGGTGGTTCAACGCAGCTTGCAGCAATAGAAGTAGGAGATCTGGCACTGGAAATCTCCAAAACAGTCATTGCTGCCTTGGAAGATTGATTACACAAACTGTGACACGTGGTGGATGATATATGCGTGACAGAAGTTGTAAGAGAGAGTAGCAGTGTAAGAAGAAGCAAGCATGCGGATAGCACGTCAGCAGGAGAGCCTAAGCTGCAATAGAGCAGGAAAACCACTAGAGACGTAACAACGTACAGTTAGTTGGATTGGTTATTTTAAAGCTCTGTTCATGACTTGGACATCTGCATGCCTGTTTTCAGATGTCCAACTCCCAGAGATGTCCCTGGAGCAATTTTGGAAGCAGGGTCTGTGGATGTCCCCAGTTCGAGAACGGCCAAGTCTGAATGGAGGTGTGGCCGGGGTGTTTCTAAGAATCTAGACGTCCCCTCCTGATCTCAAAAATGCCCTGGACATCTAAGTTGTGTTCCAGGCACAAACAGGTGTCAGAAAAATGTCTGAAGCTGTGGAGAAGGAGCTACACTAATACCCCCTTGTATCTTACACTCTGTCAACAAACATGGGGCATGGGGCTCATGTTTTCACTGTGCTGTGCCGCTGGATGACCCTCTCTGCTAGCTGCCTGAGATGTACATTCCCGACCCAGGTGTCTCTGCTGGGGACGTCTATATGGCTGCTCACATGCCTCCAGATTGGGGGCATCTATGTTCCTGAAATCAGCAGAAATGGATGTCCTTGAGGTTTTCTGCACGTTCTGCCCTGGACATCCTTGTCTATAATTTTCTTTTGAGAAATGGCTACCTGCAGGCCATGGAGGGCACATGGAGATGGGGCCTATGCTTGGCCTAGGCATGGAATGACAGGCCTAGGCCAAGCATAGCCATAGCCTGATATTTCCTTTTGGTGCGAAAGAGAAGATACTGCATGAGGTACAGATGGCTAAAAACCTTAGATTATAAAGGAAACTGCCTCGTTATTTTTAATGATCTTTTTCTGCATGAGTGGCAGCAAATAGATGGGAATTTTCACTTGTGGGCACAATGTTCCTTCAAAAAGGCTTTTCCCGCACAAGCTGGGGGATTTTTATGAAGCAAGACACTGATCATGTCCACTGTGGATCAGTGTAATGGAGAAGCCTGGTAACCAGAGTGTAAGTAATCGAGACACCTTGCAGGAAACAGAAAGCAAAACACTAACAGCCTATTTCACTCTGGCATTGCTAAATCGAGACTGAGGAAATTGAAAAATGGTAAGGAAAGGATTAGCACAAATGAGGGGGGGGGGGGGGGGAAGAATCCATAAACAGAGCTGTAAAATGATTTTGGTTAGGATGAGAGAATGGAGTCATTGCCGGATAATGTAAAAGGAGAAAATGAAGAAATGCTTTTCAGAGGGCAGAATTTGAATATGAGCGACACGTGTTTGCAGAGGGGAGAGAGACTCATACTGCGCTCTTATGGAAGAAGAAGACGTAGCAGAGTGCAACTTAAGTCATGGCAGGCAGATGGAATCGTACTAACCTGGATAAGCTTAGTGCGCGTCAGTCACTGGAAGGGCCCCTGCGCTGTATGGTGGGAGCAATGTGTTACCCTGCAAGCTTTATATCTTCTAATTGGATAATGGCACAGCAGCCTTCGACAGCAGAGATGTGTAAGGCTTTGATAATACATAACAGCAAGTAATGGTGGAAAAAGCAAAAATGCCTAGGGGTGGAATGTGATGCATAGATCACGGGTTTGGACAAGTACGGTTTTAAAGGCATATATGTAAATGATTACACTGTTAATCTAATTAAAATAATTTACTTGCTGGGAAGGACAAAGATTACGATTAAAAGTGTGTGAAGGAAGATGGGAACTGCTTCTTACAGTGTGGAGGGGGCATCGTGTGACCAATTTGCATATGAGCCTCAACAGTATTTTGATGGCATCAGGGGGCGCGCTCTGCCTGGATCATCTGAGGGGGGAAGTGTTAGACTTCCCCTCAGATGATCAAGTGATTGAAGAAAGCCCCCGATGTCATCAAAATACTGTCGTGGAGGCTGGTGCCTCCCGATTGAAAGCAAAGCCCTGGTGGCCCAGCGGCCCCGAAACCTCCTCTCCCAGTTCCTTTACAAACCAGTGGGAGCGCTGCCCATGCACTCCTGCTCCTGTGCTGCCATCTCAAAAAAATGGTGGTGCCTGGCCCTGCGCGGTACATCCTGGGATGCACCGGCAGGGTCAGACTGCCATATAAGGCATTTTCTATCATATGGTAGTCTGATCTCACCTGGTGCATCAGAGGATGTACCGCGTGGTGCCAGGCGCTGCTATTCTATTTTATTTTTTTTCCACAAAGGTGGAGCGAGAGTGGGAGCACATAGGCAGCACTGCAGCTTGTTAGTAAAGGTACCAGGAAGGGGATGGTGGGATTGGGGCCACTGGGCCACCAGAAATTTGCTTTCTGTTGGGGGCACCGGCACCAGCATTTTCATGGCATTGGGGCTTTCCTAGATGCCTGGATCATCTGAGGGGGACGTTTGACACTTCACCTCAGAAGATTTAGACATTGGAGAAAACGCCCGATGCCATCAAAATATTGTTGGCAGCACGCACTAGATGTTTAAGCCACCTCAAGACCAGGTGTAGAGAGAGTGCTGCTAAGGCTGGTTGCGAAATTCTCTACGTGTTTCTCTGCATTGGGTGCAGGCAATACTAGCATGCCATTTTATTATGCAACTCATTTGCCTATAATTTAAATACCCTTGGCATTAATTGTGCACTAGTTTTCCCTTTGCCATTTACGTGCACGTCCATCTCTTTTCTGCATTTGGCGGTGGCAGTAATTGTGCTTAAAAGTGGTGTTATCTGTACTTAAGTGCCCAGCTAATTTTCTGCATCAGCCCGATTGAGATGTTAATCTGACGAAAATGTTTATATATTGAAAGTGTTCAGGGTATACCAATTCTATGAGAGTAGTAAACAAGGCCAAGAGAGGGAGCATGCAAGAGTGGGGGAAGGGGAAAAGGGGACGGGGGAGGCAAGCGGGAGAAGAGAGGGCAAGACAGGGTAAATACATGTGAATCGGGCCAGAGAAAGGGGACTGGAGCCAAGAGGTGGAGGTAAAAGAAGTAAATTGTTTTGGTCAAGTGAGTATGCATGTTAAAAACTAGCAAGTGCTGCCAGAGGAGGCCAGCTGGGAGGTTCCCGGAAGGCTGCTGCAGCATTTTGACGTTTTCTATAGCTGACAAATAGGGGAGCAGACGGTTTATTTGAAGTTCAGTACACTAAATGTAGGAGGCTTGAACTCCCTAATAAAGAGAAGATTCTGGAAGGGCATGAACTAAGTACCAAAATGCAACAAATGCAATGTGTGCCTTCAAATCAATGCTGACTCCTGGCGACCAGCAGCTCCTGCATTTTCTTGGCAATGTGACCAGAAGCAGATTGCCAGGCCTATGGAGAGAGGGTTAAGTGACTTGCCCAAGGCTACAGGGAGTGCCAGTGCGATTTCAACCCTGGTCTCTTATCAAGCCAGTGCTCTAACCACTAGGCTACTTCTCCACAATACTAAAATAAATAAATTCTTGCTTATTTGAGAAAAATCAGTCAATACATCTAGGGACACATATTAAGTCATTCTCTATCTCTAGCAGATGGTAAATCCTTCGATATAACGCCTGGTGACAGTTTTTTGGAAGAGATTTGGTTTCGCTTGTGAGTAGCTACCTATCTCCAGGAACAAGCAGGAATGAGTCTTCACATATGGGTATCGTCAGTACCGACGGAGCCTGCGCGGGAACGCTCCCCAGCGTCCTTAAAGAAAGCTTTTGGGAGCATCCCACAGCGCCTGCGCACTGCCTTCCCGCCTTTCCTAACTGCCTCTCTCCAGTTCTTCTTTTCCGCGGAGCCAGCAGGTCGTGTTTCCTGTCACCGCTGAAGAATTTCTTATTTTCTTTTATTTTTCTTTAGTCGCGTGTCTGCCTTCTCGATTCCGCACCGGTACTACCGGTTCTTTTTCTTTCTTTAAAAAAACAAAACAAAAAAAAAACCCTTCTACTTTTTCAGTGCATTTTTCTTCTGGGGCCTTAGGTCTACAGAGAGATTTTTCCCTCATGGAAAAACCCGCCTCCGGGTTTAAAAAATGCACAAAGTGCAGTAGCACTATTTCTGTCACGGACACCCATGACTGGTGTCTAAAATGTTTAGGTCCTGACCACTCCATTACGGATTGTGAGTCCTGTTCTATGATGTCCAAAAGAGGGTTACAGAATCGGGCAGCTAAGCTCAGTACCCTGTTTCCCTCCGATGCAGCTTCCGTGGCATCAACGTCTTCCAGGGCTTCTTCATCCCATGGATCTCAGGTAACCAAACTTAAATCTGGCCGGTCCTCAAAGAGTTCATCTCCCTCTAAGTATCGAGATGCCCCCGGGCTTACTCTTGAGGATACCACACCGGCAAAATTACCCCGGCGGGAGGCTCCGGCTTCCAAAGCACTACCTATGGGGTCACAGGTTGACATCGATGGCTCGGCCTCGACCGATCACCTGTTACAATGTTCTGGGGTACTGGCAGTTTCTACCGGTACCGATATCCAGACATTGATGGCATCAATGGATCAGAATATTCTGACCATGAAGCGTGCCATCACGGCATTCATTCAAGCTGCAACGCCTACGGTACCGCAACAAACCCCGTTGTCGGTACCCGTACCGATTCCAGTACAGGATCCGATTCCGGTTCCGATACCAGTACCGCTTGCATCGACATCAGCATCGACGGCAGCGGTACGCTATCCAGTGATGCCTATCGGTACCGGCCCGGTACCGATTACTCCTGATGTCGATACCTCCCGGTACGCGTATCGGGCTCTACGAGAGCATCCAGACAGTCGATACTTAGATTCTTCTGAAGACTCTTACTCTTCAGAGGCCTCAATTGAAGCATCAGGGATCCTTCCTCAGGAACCCTCTTCTCCAAAAAGGAGAATGTCTCCTCCTGAAGACTTGTCTTTTCAGGACTTTATTAGGGAGGTGGCCAAAGGCCTGTCCATCTCAGTGACCTCTGAGACTGAACCTAGAGCCAAAAAATTAGATATCCTACAATATCCTAAGGCTCCTAAAGAGGCAGCCACCTTACCAATACATGAGATTCTTTATGAACACATGTTGGGCATATGGGAGACTCCTCTTTCCACCTCCCCTCATTCCAGAAGGTTGGACACCATGTATCGTGTTCCTCCTTGTCCTGGGTTTCATAAGACTCAGCTTCCTCACCACCCCATTGTGGTAGAGTCTGCTATGAAAAAGATCAAGAGTACAAAAAGGCACTCCTCTGCTCCTCCAGGAAGAGAATGCAGAACCCTAGATGCCTTTGGCAGGAAAATCTTCCAGGCCAGTATGCTTGTAGCCAGAATCAACTCCTATAGTCTCTATATGGGGATGTTTCTAAAAGAAGTTACAGATCATCTGCAAACCTTATCTCCTTTTATGTCAGAAGATAAGAGAGAAGAATATATCACCTGGCTTAAACAGGCACAGGATGTATCCAAGTTTTCCAACCGTGCAGCCTTTGACTCTTTTGAGGGGGTCAGTAGAGCCTCGACTATTGCCATAGGTGCACGCAGAGTTGCTTGGTTGCAAGCCTCTGATTTGGAATCCTGGGTACAGGATGGTCTAGGTAACCTTCCCTGTACAGGCGAAAACCTGTTTGGCAAAGATTGGCAAGCAAAGGCCAACCAGATGGATGCTGAAAATTCTGCTTTAGATAGACTCTTGGGCAGACAGACTCAGTCGAGTTCTGCTTCCGCATGAATGGTCCCCCCATGGGGACCAGATAGCCAGAATTTTTCGGATTTGGGGTACCCCAGACATAGACCTGTTTGCAAGTCTGTGGAATGCCAAACTTCCCCGGTTCTGTTCTAGGATTCCATGTCAGGGAGTTCAGGCCAGGGATGCCTTCCTCCTTCATTGGGGGCAAGACTTCCTTTATGTCTTTCCACCTATTCCCCTAATCCCCAAGACTCTGTTCAAGCTTCAGAGAGACAAAGGGACTATGATCCTCATAGCACCACTTTGGCCACGCCAAGTGTGGTACCATCTACTTCTGCATCTCTCTCAAGCTCCCTCCCTAGACCTGGGGTCTGCTCCATATCTCCTTTCACAGGAGGAGGGAACCTTGTGGCACCCAAATCCTCAGTCTCTTCATCTCAGGGCCTGGTTGCTGAAGGCCTAGACCTTCAAGATTTACAACTTTCTCAGCAAGTGAAGGATATCCTTCATGCTTCCAGAAAGCCTTCCACCAGACGTTCATATGCTTTCCATTTGGTGTGCAGAGAAGGGTCTCAACCCTCTTGCAATACCTTTGCATTCTTTACTAGACTCTTTGCTGCATTTATCCCATGCAGGCCTTAAAACAAATTCAATCAGAGTCCATTTGAGTGCTATTGCAGCATCCCTTAAGCCTCTCAATGGACAACCTATTTCCTCTCATCCTCTTATAGCAAGATTCATGAGAGGCCTTCTTTTGACTAAACCTCCCATTAGACCACCTCAAGTGGCCTGGGACTTGAATCTGGTTCTTGGCCAGCTTATGAAGCCACCCTTTGAACCTTTAGCCACTACCTCCTTAAAATTCCTTTCTTGGAAGGTAATTTTTCTCATTGCAGTCACCTCAGCTCGCCGTATCAGTGAGCTGCAAGCTTTAGTGGCTAATCCTCCTTATACAAGGTTCCATCATGACAAGGTAGTCCTCAGAACTAATCCACACTTTATGCCTAAAGTGGTCTCACTTTTTCATCTGAACCAGGAGGTCTTTTTACCTGTCTTTTTTCCAGGACCTCATGCATCAAGTGCAGAGAGGAATCTTCATACCCTGGATTGTAAAAGAGCACTTGCTTTCTCCTTAAACAGGACACAGCAACATAGAAAGTCCTCTCAACTTTTTGTTGCTTTTGATCCTTCTGAGATTCATGGGTAGAGGTAGAGCCCTTCCCAGGGCCTCACAATTTGGGTGATCTCCCAGGCATCTCTAGCTGGGGAGTCCCCATATGTGAAGACTCATTCCTGCTTGTTCCTGGAGATAGCACAGTTACTTACCTGTAACAGGTGATCTCTGGGAACAGCAGGAATAAGTCTTCACAACCCACCCACCTCCCCTAGGAGTTGTATCTCTCTCTCTTTCCTTTCCTCTCTCTCTCTCTCTCTTTGTCTCAGCTTTAAAACTCGAACTGGAGAGAGGCAGTTAGGAAAGGCGGGAAGGCAGCACGCAGGCGCTGTGGGATGCTACCAAAATCTTTCTCTAAGGACGCTGGGGAGCGTTCCCACGCAGGCTCCGTCGGTACCGACGATACCCATATGTGAAGACTTATTCCTGCTGTTCCCAGAGATCACCTGTTACAGGTAAGTAACTGTGCTTTTTTTAGGGGTGACTTCCTCCCTCACTGGAGCATAGCGCTGGAGATTCTACTACAGCCACCCTTAGAACTGGTCCTCTTTGTTTTTGTTTTTTTTGTGTATTGGCATGAGGAGGAGGAATTGGTTCAGTTCCTCATCTTTATCCTTATCTTAGTGGTTAAGGAGCATTTGAGCAGCCAGAAGTTTATAAAAAGATTCTTTGCCACACAACCTTGCTGCCCTCTCTCTCTTCCTCCTCCCCTCTGCCCCACCCCCAGCTTTTCCCCAAAGATTACAAGACAGCTTTTCAGAGCTATGTGCCTACAGGCCCTGGCAGCAGGGGAGTAGCACTGAGCCTGGCATGGCCTTCTTGCCTGGGCTCCCTGTGGGCAAGTACCAAAAAGCTAAGTCTCTATCTTGCCTGTGGGGAGGCGGACGTCTCAGTTGCCACTCCCTCAATCCTGCGGAGTTGAGCCAGTCAGTTTTGGCAGATTCTGGACCTCTGGGGTCATCCCATGATGGCTCTGATGGTGACCTAGTCGAATGCCAAAATGTGCAGGGTTTTTAGTTGATATATGGAAACTGGCTCTGAGGGTGTCGATGCCCTGGTCAAAGCAGTTGCTGCTGTATGTTTCCTCTGACTGCTTGTGGGGGTGTGTAATTTGCCGCAGAGAACGACATCTGGGCTGATCCTGGTGGTGCCAGATTGGCCTTGGGGATCTAATGCATCCCCTGTGGGAACCTTCCTTTGGGCAGACTATGTTGTAGGCCTGGGGTGCAGAACCCAGAGGTGCTGGGTCCCTCCCCCCTTTTTCCCTAGCCGCTCCTCGCCAGTGGCTCCCTTTGTCCTTCTCCCCAACCCTTGGGAGGGGGCCAGAGGTAGAGCAGGCTTCTGTGCCTTTAAGGCAAAAGAAAAAACTTAAAAAAAAGAAACGGAACGTCCAAAACGTTAAAGTTCACTGTGGATACTGCCACTGAAGTTTCAGCATTTTTCTTCGGACGAGGTAAGTAACTTTAACGTTTTGGACGTTACTGGCTTTCTAGAGGACACCGGTGGACAGTTTTCAACTCTTATTCCTTCAACGTTGTTAGTGCAATGTGCTTTGGTTACGGATAAAGATTGGCTACTAAAAATGTTTTTCAAGAAAAGGTTGGAAACTTTTTTAGGTTTGAGAATATCGATGTTTCCAGATTTAGTTAAAGGAAACCCAAAAGAGGAGAGAGCAGTTTTTGCTTTATAAACCAGGTGTGTTACAGATTGGGGGAACCTTTTTTCTTAGATTTCCTTGCAGGTGTTTGATGCTTATTAAGGATGTTAAATATATTTTTTCTGATCCTAGTGATTTGAATCTCTTAACACCAGACTCCCTGCTGTTTTATCATCAGAGTAATCGTGATAATTTAATTTATCTATATCCTCTTTGTATGTATTCCGGGGGTTTCTGCAGTCATTTTGATTTTCATGTTTAATGAAGTATTAGTAAATTAATCTTTCCAAGATGCTGCTTGGTTTGATTTTTTTTTTTTATTTCCCCTTCTCCTCTCTCACAATTGTGGACTACAACAGAGTATGATTATTGTTGTATTTACTTGTTTTTGTTTTTCTTTTCCTAGTATCTTCACACATTCTGTATTCACTGCAAGGAATATTTGTTTTTTTCCTGTATTATGTTAAAACTCTATAAATAAATAAATAATATAAAAGGAAAAAAAAAAGAAACGGAGCAGGCAGGAGCAGACTGTATGTTGGACTGGCTGCAGGGACAAGTGGCCACTGGGTAAATCTGGGATTGGCACTAGGGTAGTGCAGATCGGCATGGGGGAGAGACTATGGGTCATGGGGACATGGAGCGCTGCTGGTGCTGTAGCCATAGAGCACAGATTTTCGAGGTCAGACTGTGTTGCAGCTGCTGCAGATAATCATGGGGGAGGCCGGGGGAGAGGGGGGGCCCAAATCCATGTTGGGCAGGAGTTGGAGAGCAGGATGGTGCTCTCGGAGATGGCAGTAGTCCAGCAGGTTTTTTTTGCAGGATTCGCCTGCATTTTGTTGGCATCGGGGGCATGGAGCCTCTGTTTCTGCAGCCTATGGCTGAAACTTCACCAGGAACATCGGCAGTGGTGTTGGGGCAGAGTGGGGGGAGCTAGGGGCTTCCCCTTTTCCCCTGAATTCGTTGTGGGGTTTTTTTTCACTACGTCTTTATTATATAGCAGGGCTTGGGGGAAGGATCCCTAGTCCCCTCCAAGCCCTCCTTGGGCAGAGGGCCAGTGTTTTCAGTGGTGGCTATGCACCTGCATAAGGGCAGACTGGATGAGGACTTGGAGCTTGCCTCCATGGGGTCACTTGATACTATGGATACCTTAAGGGTGGCGGACCTCCGGTAGGAGGGAGAGCCCGATTTGGGGGAGAATCCTGTAGCGGTATGGATCTTCCACTGGCATGAGGACCCATCTCTTATTGTGGCTGTTTTATGAATTGTGGAGGAGCCTAGGTCACAGCCTTGAAGGACCTGCTGATAGTGAGCATCTGAAAGCCCCTGTGTTTTTCCCTGAAGGCAATGATAGCGGAGGAGTGGAATACTCCAAATGTGGGCTTGCATGTTGGTCAGAATATGATGCAGCAGTACCCGATTTCCTCAGAGGAGGAGGAGAAATTGTGCTTGACTTGAGTGCATGCCCTTGTAGCAGCAGTGACCTTTAAGACGACTACTACTATTGAGCATTTGTATAGCGCTACCAGTCATACGCAGCACTGCACAGACATGTAAGAGACAATCCCTGCTCATCAGAGCTTACAGTCTAATCAGGACAAAACACAGAGGCATAAGCCGGGGTAAAAACAAGGGGAAGGAAAAGGAGATCAGATGAGTCAAGATCCATAAGCAGAAGCGAAGAGGTGAGCTTTCAACCTGGATTTGAAGAGGGTTAGAGAAGGTGCCTTGTGTACATACAGAAGTAGTTTGTTCAGGCGTAAGGTGCAGCAAGGTGAAAAGAACGAAGTCTGGAGTTGGCGGTAGAAGAGGAGGGCACAGATAGAAGCAGTTGGCTAGAAGAGCAGAGTTCCGAGAGGGATTGTAGGGAGAGATAAGAGAAGAAAGGTAGCGAGGAGCCGCAGAGTGAATGCATTTGAAGGTCAGCAGGAGAAGTTTGAACTGGATGTGGAAACGGATAGGGAGCCAGTGAAGTGACTTGAGAAGAGGAGTAATATGGGGATGATGAGGCTGGCGGAAGATCAGCCGAGCAGCGGAGTGTTGAACAGATTGAAGGGGAGAGGGATGACTCACAGGGAGACCAGCAAGGAGGAGGTTACAGTAGTCAAGACGGGAGGTGATTAAGGAGTGGATAAGCGTCTTAGTAGTGTGTTCAGAAAGGAAAGGGCAGATTTTGTTAATGTTACAGAGAAAAAAACGGCAGGTCTTTGCTACAAGATGGATATGTGAGGAGAAAGAGAGGGAGGAGTCGAAGACAACCCCTAGATTGCGGGCCAAGGAAACAGGAAGGAGTACAGAGCTATCCACAGAGACTGAGAAAGGAGGAAGAGGAGGGGAGGTTTTAGGGGGAAAGATAAGAAGTTCAGTCTCGGACATGTTCAGTTTCAAGCGGCGGTGAGTCATCCAGGCAGCAATGTCAGAGAGGCAGGCAGAGATACGGGTCTGGATTTCCGGAGAGATTTCAGGCATAGAGAATTAGATTGGGGGGGGGGGGGGGGGTCAGCATACAGATGGCACTGAAATCCATGGGAAGAGATAAGCGCACCAAGGGACTGGGTATATAGAGAGAAAAGGAGCGTACCCAAGACAGATCCCTGGGGTACACCAACTGGGAGTGGGGTAGCAGAGGAGGAGGAGCCACCAGAACACACATTGAAGGAGTGATGGGAGAGATAGGAGAACCAGGATAGTACAGAGCCCTTAAAGCCAAGCGAGGACAGGGTATCAAGGAGAAGGTTGTGGTCAATGGTGTTGAAAGCAGCAAAGAGGTCAAGAAGGATGAGGATAGAGTAAAGGCCCTTGGATTTAGCCAGGAACAAGTCACTGGAGACTTTGACAAGAGCCGTTTCAGTGGAATGTAAAGGACGAAAGCCAGACTAAGGGATCGAGGAGGGCAGAGAGGGAGAGGAAGTCGAGGCAGCGGTGGTGAACTGCACATTCAAATAGTTTAGAAATGAAAGGAAGGAGAGAGATGGGTTGATAAGGACAGGTAGGATCAAGTGAGGGTTTCTTGAGGAGAGGTGTGACCACAGCATGTTTGAAGTCTGCAGGAGTAGTTGCAGTGGAGAGCGAAAGGTTGAGAATATGGAGTGGAGTATGGTGAGCCATTGAAGGATCTGCAGGATGGGTGTATGGAGGCATTGCTGAAGCAGGCTTTTGAAGTGTTGGCACTGGCTCTTCAGGGGGCCATATGCAGGGCTTATGTGGCTCAGACCTGCTTCTGGTGGTCTCGGCGGCTTCTGGAGGAGGCAGGGTCAGATCATGCTGGCTGGGTGGGAACTGCTCAGCTGGAGTTAGGAAGGCTGACCCCATCCCTATCAGATCTGCTCTATGACCTGCTGCGTGCAACGGCCAAGAGTATGGCGACTCTGGTCTGAGCATGCTAGCTGCTTTTGGTTGCGCAAGTGGTTGGCAGATGTGGCTTCCAAGCCGAGGCTCAGTAAGCTCCCTTTTCCAGGGAAGTTGCTATTTTGGAGAAGATTTGGAGAAACTGGTGAAGGATCTGAGGGATTCTGAGGAGCCCAAGCTTCCAGAAGAGAAACCAAAGGGAGTAGGCAGAGAAGCTTCTCTTCGGGGCCATGGTCGAGATTCTTGCAGGTTTCGGCCGTCCTGAGTTTTTTGCAACAGGGCTTGCCCTTTTATGGGGGATTCCATGGAGACCAAAAGATGAGCCTCTGGGGCTCCCAGGGGAGCCAAGTCTTCCCAGTGATGATATGGGGACCCCGGTGGGGATTCAGCCTGTGAGTGGCCGTCTGCAGCCGTTCTTTCCTGTTTGGGCCCTGCTTACGTCAGATGCCTGAGTGTTTGGAGGTGATTTGGGATGGTACCACCTCAAGTTTACCAGGCCCCTCCCATATGCTTTCATGATGTTGACATGCTAGGCTTTCGGCAAGGCTTGGGCAGTGGAGGAGACACTAGAGCACCTGTTGTGGCTGGGGAAAGTCGTGCCAATCACTTGCAAAGACTGGGGTTTGGGCTGTATTCTATATATTTTGTGCTCCCCAAGAAGGAGTGATGTTTGCAGCCTATCCTCTATCTGAAAAGAGTCTACAGGGCCCTGAAGGTTCTGTGTTTCTGCATGGAAACCTTGCACTTCATGATAGTGGCATTGCAGCAAGGGGAATTGGACTTGACTGAGGTGTATCTTACACATTCCCATTTGTCCTGATCACCAGCGTTTTCTACACCTCGGTGCTTAGAGGTCATCTTTTCAGTTTCAGGCCTTATCCTTCGGACCTGCCACTGCACCTTGGTGGTAGTGGTGCTTGTCCAACTGTATCTGGATGATTGGTTGATCCTGGCCAAATCATTCCAGGAGAGTCACATGGCAACAAAGCGGGTGATTGGCATCTTCAGGATTTACACTAGATAATCAACTTTGCCAAGAGCAAGTCTTCTCAGTCCTTGGAGTATCTGGGACTTGGTTCGACACCCTCAAGGGAAGGGTTTTTCTCTCAGAGTGCAGAATTGTTAAATTGCAGGCCCATATGTAGGGGTTGAGGAAGGCCCCCTGCCTGTGGGCATGGGATTGCCTCCAGCTTCTGGTCTTGATGGTGGCCACATTGGAACTTGAGCCCTGGTCAAGGCTTCATATGAGGGCCCTGCAGTTGGACCTTCTGACATGGTGGTCTCCTCAAGGGCAGTCCATGGAAGTTCACTTCCCCCATTCAGGCAGAGACCAGAGCACGTCTGCTCTGGTGACTGGATTCAGAAAGGCTCACTGCAGGGATGTCTCTTGAAACTCTGGACTGGGTGGTCATAACTATGGATGCTAGCCTAACCCACTGGGGTGGACATTGTCCATCTCAGGTGGTTCAGGACTGATGTGCCCTGGAGGAGAGCCATTGGTCGCTCAATTGCTTGGCGATGGGGGCAGTGCATCTGGCCTTACAGGTGCTCCTCCCACTGTTGTGTCCGAAGGCGGGACAAGTATTATCAGATAATGCCAGAACAGTGGTGTATATCAATAGCCATGATGGCATTCAGAGCTTGATGGTAGCGGCAGAAGCAATTTGTTGTTGTAGTGGGCGGAGACTCACTTGCTGGTGATGTCGCCAGGAAGGACAATGTCTAGGTGGATTATCTAAGTTGCAACTCCTGGATCACAGGGAGTGGGCCCTGTTGGAGCCAGCTGTTTATGTTTATTTCAGCACTTGATATACCACCCCCCATTATATCGGGGCGGTTTACAATATTACAAAAGAAACAAATATAAAGTAGAAAAGAAAAAAGAACTACAAATTCACATACAGCGTAGAGGGGGAAAGCGATAGTCAATCAGACACACTTAAGAGCTAAGGGGGGATAGGTACGTCAGGGAGGGAGATTAAAAGCAGAGGCAAAAAGGTGGGTCTTTAGGAGGGATTGAAATTTTGGGTAGGACTCCTCTAAACGCAGGGCTGTCAGGAGGGAATTCCAAAGGGATGGACCGAGGTAAAAGAAAGCTGATTGGTTGAGTGTAAATGTGCCTGAGTTGGAGAAGGTAAATGGAGACGGTTAACGTGTACTGAATGAAGGCTACGGGAAGGGGTGTGAAAGATCAATAAATCCGCTAAGTACCGAGGAGTGTGCGTATAAATTGCACGGTGTACCAACGTGAGCACTTTAAACCTAATCTGGAAATCCAATCGAAGCCAGTGAAGCTGAAAGAGGAGGGGGAGTAATGTGGTCCGTAGAAGAAGCGTGGAAGACAAGGCGGGCTGCAGTATTTTGAGCTAACTGCAATCGCTGACGCTGGTATTTGGGAACACCCGTGAGGACAAGATTACAGAAATCCAATCTAGTGATAACCAGTGAAAGCAAAAGTGTCGTAAGGGCCTGAGGGGAAAAACGGTCGGATTGCATGTATCCGTCGAAGATAAAAGAAAGAGAGCGTTGTGATACCAGGAAAATGTGATCATGAAAAGATAGGTTAGAGTCTAGAAGGACTCCTAAATAGCGAAGCTTGGGAATGAGAGTGAAGGGAGTACCTGCAAACGAAGGGACTAAAGAGGGCCAAGGGGAACTGTGCGAGAACCAAATAGCTGCTGTCTTGGCAACATTAAGAACTAGACGGTTGTTAAAGAGCCAGGTGGCGATCATGGCTAGGCATGAATCAAGGTTAGTGATATCTGGACACACGGAGGAGGTATGATGTAGAAGAAAAATGTCATCCGCTGTGGCAAGGAGGCCTATCCAGAGTCCAGGGGAGGACAAAGACACAGGGAATTCACCCTAGTAAAGAGCCCCCTTTTCCAAGTCAGGGTAGGAAAGCCATAAACACCTCCAGGGATCAGAAAACTTCCACGTGGACCACATTTCATGCTTCCCCTAGTGGAATGAAGGGGAGAGGATACAAGGCTCAGAACCCTTTAGGCAGTAAATGCTTCAAGCACTCAGGTGCCCAGAGTCAGGCTGATTGCCGTCACCTGAGTAGGGTGGGGTTGGAGCTAGAGCCCTGGAAGTATAAACCCAGAGCAGAGTATGATTTGGTGGAAGGGAGGAGAGGAGAAGTAGGAAGCCAGGCTGAGCAGAGCAGAGGAACGGAGCTTCCAGCTGGAGAGAGTGCTATTTGGCATGTAGCACGGCTGCAGGAGAGTTTGGAGCCAGAAACAAGAGAGACTCCAAGATCCCCCGGGAGGCTGTTAGCTGAGCATGCTGAGCAGGACGGGGAGTCAGAGCCTATGCAGCTGGGAGAGCCCGAGGTGAAGCTAATTGAGGAGGACACTCCCATGGACTGTTCCTTGTGCCAAGCTGTAAACCGGGGAACGTAGAAAAAGCAAGCCAGTCCTGAAAGAAGGTCTCCCAGGAAAAAGGTACCCTTATACCACAAGCAGCGTGGCTGAGATCCCATGTATTTATAAAGGGGAAGTTTACCACAGACTTTAAATGTGCTTTTTATTTGGTGCTTTAGCCAGCAAGGCTGAAAAGGGTATACAATAGGCTTGCTGGTAAAGACTGTGTATCCTGCAATAGAGAGAACCTTTAAAACTGCATTTTGTGGTTTGATATGTTTTGGACAATTTTTGCTTCAAAGAGTCCTGAACCAACAATCCTATGTGTGGTATGATTGAACCATTGTGTATATATAAAAATCATAAACTTCTGTCATTTGCCTTACCTAGTTGAGCCTGACTACAGCTTTCTGCATGGTGCACTCATACAGCTGAATAAGGACTACATTTCCCAGAGGGCATTGCAGGGAAATAGTTTTAAAAAAAGCTGAAAAAGCATACAGCAGAAAGTTCCTCTAATAATCCACACACCTCTAACCTAGAGGCGAGTGGTGCTGGCGTGACTGTGGCGTAGTTGTGAGGATTTTCTACCACTCAGGATTTTCTAACATCCAGGATATACACTTACAAGAGTGATAGCACAGAAGGTTGGCAGAAAAGACAAGGGTGTTTTTTTTTTTTCCCTTCGAGAGTCAACACAGGAGCAAGGCATCGCCAGAGATGGATCCAAAAGAGCTGGTGCAATGGATGGCCACTCAATTTCAACACCAGCAGGAGTTGGCCCAGCTAGCGCAGGAGAATGCAGCGGCTGCTATGAGGGAGCAGCAAAAGTCTGTCAGGGACTTAGTGGAAGCCCTTATTACTTCCCAAAGACAAGGAAGTGGAGGAACACTAACCCTGGAAGGACCAGAGATGCCACGAATGGACTATCTAGCAGGCCCACACACCAGCGGGGCATTTAACTTTGGAAAACTTTCTCCTGATGAGGACATAGATTTTATTTATTCATTTTTTTATTTATTTATTTAACACTCATTTTTATACCGCATCTTCCAGAGATCAGTTGCGGTGTACAAATAACAACAATTAACAAATCGAAGTTTGTTTTACATAGAACATCTTAAATATACATAGAACATCTTGAAGTATCATAAATTAAACAAACTTAAATCTAGGAAAATTAAAACAGTGATTTTAAACTGGAACTGTGTTAAAACAATTAACTAACAGAATGTGGTGTCTACGTACATAATATAGTACATAACCGATACAACTATATACATGAGGGAGGTATTAAGGCATAAGAGATTGGATAGTCTTTTCGTTTACGCTAAGTGTGTGGTCCATTTAGGTGGGAGGGTTGTGTTTTATGTGGTCAGTTACTTATTTAGCCTTTGTCTAAGTTGAGTGCTAGGTTTTCCATGGTATTATAGTATTTGGTGAATAGATATGTTTTTAATTTTTTGCGGAATTCCATGATCTCTGTTAGAGATCGTAGGTCCTCTGGTAGGGAATTCCAGATAGTGGGAGCTATATGAGAGAAGGTTCTATTATTGGTTAATTTATGTGCTTTTATGAAGTCCTTCGGAATCTTTAGTTTATTTAATTGTTCTTTTCTGTGGGTAGGCTTAGGTGTTTCTTTGCATATTAGATTACATAGTGTAGTCGGAGCCATGTCGTTTAATGCTTTGAATGAGGTAATTAAAGTTTTGTATGTTGTTCTACTCTGTATTGGTAACCAATGAAGGTATGCTAGTATTGGTGTTATGTGTTGGAGTGAGTTTATTTTTAGTATAATTCTTGCTGTTGCATTTTGGGCTAGTTGAATTCTTTTAATGTTCTGTTTTGAAATGCCCATAAGTATTAGGTTGGCAAAATCAAAATGAGGGGTTATGATAGCTTGTGTTATATTGATGAAATCTTGTACAAATACTAGCGGGCGTAGTTGTTTGAGAATTTTAAGTTTAAAATAGATTTTCTTTATGGTGTTTCTGATGTGGGTTTCCATTGTAAGGTGTGTATCTATTGTAACACCTAGATATCTTATTTCATTTTTTATTTTAATTTCTTGATCTTGTAGTGTTATATGGGTTGGGGGGGGTAAATGATTGATTTTTTGTTACTATTAGGACTTCGGTTTTAGCATGGTTTATGTGGAGGTTTTGAGTTTTTAGCCAAATTGTGATTTCATTATAACAGTCTGAGAGGAGTTGTAACGGTAGGTTGGGGATGGTAAATGGAATGTACATCATAATATCGTCTGCATAGAGATGATATTATGACTTATGATATAGATGACTTCTTGAAGTCATTTGAGAGGGTGCCTCAAGCCGTGGGTTGACCAGATAGCCAGTGGGCGGTGAGATTGGCAACCTCCTTAACAGGAGAAGCACTAGCCGCATATAGGGCTATGTCAGCTGCCCAGGCCATGGACTATAATGCAGTAAAAAATGCAATTAGATTAGGGTTAACAAATGTTGTATCACCGTATGTTTAGAGCCACGGTCTTAAAGGCCGGAGAGACACCTAAGGCCTTAAGCCAGAGAGTTCGAAGTTTAGCTTTAAAGTGGCTAGCCCCGGAAGGGAAAACAATGGATACGGTGGTGGATATGGTGATATTGGAGCAATTTATGGCTGCAATACCAAAAAGGGTACAATCTTTTTTCTGATTCAGCAAAACTGCCAGAGCACAGGAGAGGCAACCCTTTTGGCGGAGCGCTACATGGAAGCTGAATTGGTGTTTCCCCCAAAGGTGGGCCCTCCAAAAGTAGGGGCAGAGACCAGTTTTGATTTCTCAGAAAAGAAATGGGGAAATAATGTAAAATGTCTTAAACTTGTGTCTGCTCATGAGAATAAGTGGGCTGAGAAAGAATGTTATCGTTGGGAGATGGGACACTTGCAGAGGGGATGCAAAGCTCGCATTGGGTTAACTGGTACCAATGTGAAACATCTAGGAGAAGGATTTCTCTTAAATGTTAAAATACAGGGGGTCACTACCCATGCTCTGCTCGACTCTGGGGCCGACCAAAGCATGGTGTCACGAAAGCTTTGGCAGGCAATTGAGGCCCAGGATGAGTTTCGCCAGAGGAGGCCAGAAGGGCAGGTGCAAATTAGGTGCATACATGGAGCTGCTTCTTTCTACCCTGTGTACAGAGTGGTAATAAAAGGGTTGGGGGTGCAGAAAGAGGTTCTCGTGGCAGTGGTTCCAAAACTACCCTATGATTTAGTATTGGGAAGGATTACAAAAAGGCCTAAAGCAGAAGGTCGGGTTTGTGTCCACCCAGTCTCCGACCCAGGCCCGAAGGGACGGGTCCCTTGAAGATTCTTTGAGTGTTTTACCCTCACCTGATGACCTGGAGAACCCTCCATCTTCTAGAATCAAGAAGGAGAGGGCTGTTAAACGCCGCACGAGGCAGTGTAGGGCTCGGGGAAGGGCTGAGATAGTGTCTGGCTAAAGGTTACCCTGGGTATCTGCCGAGTTGGTTGAAAAGTTCCCGTCTTTTTTCCTAAGGAACAACAGGCAGACCCGGCACTTACCCGGGCATTTGAGTACCCCAAGGTGGTGCGAGATGCCCTTCCTAGATTTCTTTTGGACAAAGGGGTAATATACAGGGAGAGTTGCGAGCCCCGGACAAGGACGGTCAGGAAACAGTTGGTGGTGCCTGCAGCCTTTAAGGGATTGGTCCTAAGGCTGGCCCATGACAATCCGGTCGGCGGCCACAAAGGGGTGCAGGGAACCCTGGACCAGATTCTTGTACGTTTTTACTGGCCCGGGATCTTTAGAGAAACCGCCTGGTTTTGCTCTGCCTGCCCCTCGTGTCAGCGGGTCGCGGCTACTCGGCCTCCAATAGTACCCATGATCCCAACCCCCATGATTTCTGACCCTATCGGACAAATTGCCATGGACATAGTTGGGCTCCTGATAAAAACACCCAGTGGGTTCCAGTATATTCTCGTTATGGTGGATTTAGCCACCAGATGTTCATGGGCAGTCCCGTTACGTAACATTTCCGCCAAAACAATAGCGTTAGACGTGGTAAAACTATTTTGCGAAGTGGGTTTTCCCTGGGAAATATTAACGGACCGTGGGTCCAATTTTTGTCCAAATACCTGCCACAGGTCTGGGATGCTTTTGGAGTGCATCATGTGAAAACAGCCGCCTATCACCCCCCAGTCTAATGGCCTGGTAGAAAGGCTAAATCAGACAATAAAACAGATGCTAAGATGCGGCTTAGACGGGAACATGGCAGAGTGGGATGGGTTGCTTCCTTTTGTTCTGTACGCCTGCAGGGAGCGGGTACAGGCCTCTCTTGGGGTATCCCCTTATGAATTAATGTATGGTAGAGCCCCTCGGGGAGTCCTGGATATATTACAGGAGCAATGGATAGAGCCCGAGGAAAGAGGCCATGGGAGTCCCGCACTTTCTCCGAGATTTAAGAGGGCGGTTAAGTAGAACCTCCCAGGTTGCTGAGGAGAATTTACGGGCTAGTCAAAGTTGCCAGAAAGAGCGACATGATCAGGATGCAAAACCCCGCCAGTTAGTTTTGGGAGAGAAAGTCCTAGTAATGGTGACAGGCGCCACCCCAAAATTTGAGTTCCAATGGAAGGGACCGTGGAAAGTCGTCAGACAAGTAGGCCCAGTATCCTATGAGGTAGAAAGTGGTAAGGGTCGTAGACAAATTTACCACATAAACGTGCTCAAACCCTGGCAGGAAAGATCTGGGGTGACCGGTTTGTCTAAGATAGAGCATCGGGCAGGGAAGCTACACCACAATGTAGATGCCTTATCCAGGATTACGGACTGTTCGGAGGAGCTTCAACAACCTCCGCCAGCCCGTAATATCTTAAGTAGAGGGGTATGTGGTAAGGAGGCCTATCCAGAGTCCAGGGGAGGACAAAGACAGGGAATTCACCCTAGTAAAGGGCCCCCTTTTACCAAGTCAGGGTAGGAAAGCCATCAACACCTCCAGGGATCAGAAAATGTCCATGTGGACCACATTGCATGCTCCCCCTAGTGGAATGAAGGGGAGAGGATACAAGGCTCAGAACCCTTTAGGCAGTGAATGCTTCAAGCACTCATGTGCCCGGAGTCAGGTTGATTGCCGTTACCTGAGTAGGGTGGGGTTGGAGCTAGAGCCCTGGAAGTATAAACCCAGAGCAGAGTATGATTTGGTGGAAGGGAGGAGAGGAGAAGCAGGAAGCCAAGCTGAGCAAAGCAGAGGAACAGAGCTTCCAGCTGGAGAGAGTGCTATTTGGCATGTAGCACGGCTGCAGGAGAGTTTGGAGCCAGGAACAAGAGAGACTCCAAGATCCCCCGGGAGGCTGTTAGCTGAGCATGCTGAGCAGGACGGGGAGTCAGAGCCTATGCAGCTGGGAGAGCCCGAGGTGAAGCTAATTGAGGAGGACACTCCCATGTACTGTTCCTTGTGCCAAGCTGTAAACCGGGGAATGTAAAAAAAGCAAGCCAGTCCTGAAAGAAGGTCTCCCAGGAAAAAGGTACCCTTATACCACAAGCAGCATGGCTGAGATCCCATGTATTTATAAAGGGGAAGTTTACCACAGACTTTAAATGTACTTTTTGTTTGGTGCTTTAGCCAGCAAGGCTAAGAAAGGGTATACAATAGGCTGGCTGGTAAAGACTGTGTATCCTGCAATAGAGAGAACCTTTAAAACTGCGTTTTGTGGTTGGATATGTTTTGGACAATTTTTGCTTCAAAGAGTCCTGAACCAACAATCCTATGTGTGGTATGATTGAACCATTGTGTATATATAAAAATAATAAATTTCTGTCATTTGCCTTACCTACTTGAGCCTGACTACAGCTTTCTGCATGGTGCACTCATACAGCTGAATAAGGACTACATTTCCCAGAGGGCATTGCAGGGAAATAGTTTTAAAAAAAAGCTGAAAAAGCATACAGCAGAAAGTATCTCTAATCCACGCCCCTCTAACCTAGAGGCGAGTGGGGGTGGCGTGACACCGCATAATAGGCTGATATGCCGAACTGCTGGACCATGAGGGCTAGTGGAGCTAAAAAGACATTGAAGGGTAGAGGTGATAAGGGACCCCACAAGGCAGAGGTTGGGGGTGCTGAAGCAGAGTCAGAAGAACCAGAGGTGACTGTGAATGTCCTTGAATGCAAGAAAGAGTGGAACCAGTGAGAGACAGTACCCTGAATACCTGCATCCCTTAGTCTGGAGAGTAAAAGTGAATGATCCACCAAGTCGAATGCTGCAGATAGATCAAGGGAGACCGCCACTGATATATCACCTCGGTTGTGAGAGGAGTGAAAGTCATTCAATACCGCGGATATGATGGACTCTACACTGTGTCCTGGTCGAAATCCAGACTGACGAGGATGCAAATGATGATTTGTGTCAAGGTGATGGGAGAGTTGTGCAAATACAGCTTTTTCCAGAAGTTTAGAGGGAAAAGATAAGTTAGAAGTAGGGCGATAATGTGCTGGTAACAGAGGATCCAAGGAGGGATTTTTCAGTAAAGCGCGGACCAGAGTGTGTTTCCATGGATGGGGGGAAAACACCAGAACTAAGACTCGAGTTAATTATAGTCAGTAATGGAGGGAGTAGTCCCAGGGATGGCTCAGATAACCAAACTGATAGAATAGGGTCCAAAGCAAAGTGAGTCTTACAAGTGGTGGACACTAGCTTGAGAAGTTCAGCAGAAGTAAGGGAATAAAAATTGGTCCAAGTATGGGACAGAGTAGAGACCGATGGGGAGAAATGGGTGGAGGAGAAGCCAACGCCTGAGAACATAGAGAGAGAGAGAGGCACGAAGATCCTGAGTCTTGGAGGAGAAGAAAGCAGCAAGTTGTGAGGAGTCTGGAATAGATGACGCAGAAGAAGTTACAGGGGGAGAGTCTGATTGTAAGCTAGAGAGAGTCTGAAGGGTTGAGAAGAGTTGGTGCGATCTATTCAGGGCAGATGTTATAGCAGCCGAATAAAAGGCGCACTTTGCCTGATGAATACTTGAGCGATATTGCTGATGGCAGATTTTAAAGTGTTGATACAAGGTCGGAGACCGATTCTTCCTCCAGAGGTGCTCAGCCCTGCGGAGGTAGGAGCGTTGTATTCGGAGTCCTGAATGAAACCAGGGCTGCTGATTTATTGTCGGCCTTGGCGGGGTTGCAGGGGAGCAACTTGTTCTAATGCAGCAGATAGCACTGAATTCCAACAGGAAACCTGAGATGTGGGAGAGCGAGCAGAAAAATCTGAAGGAAAGAGAGAATGAGCAGGGGGGAACATGGTTAGAGTTGCTGGAGAAATACGACGGACCAACTGAGCGGATAAACAGGAGTCTTTCGCCCGGGATTGAACAGAGCTTAGCCTAGATTGAGCATAAGAAAGAGAAAGACAGGCAAGCGTGATCAGACCAGGGGATGGGCTTATGGGAGAGAGGTAAGGGCTGAACAGCAGAGGCGGAAGAGGTGATCATCAGATCTAGGGTAGCTATGTGGGCGGGGAAAGTAACATGTTGCATTAAGGAAAGATCGCGTAGAAGCGAGCTGAACAAAAGTGCCTTAGAAGAGGAGGACAGTGAGTCCATATGGTTATTGAAATCACCCATGAGCACAAGGTCAGGGTATTGAACAGAGAAGTCCGTGATAGATAAGAGCAAAGAGCCCTAAGAAGTGGGGCTGAGTGAGGGAGGGGCATAAGCCACAAGAAAATGAGATGATGGGGAGGAGCCCAAGGACAGGAGCAGAACTTCCACGTACCGAAGGGAAGGGGAAGGAACCTGAGACAATGGGAGTGAGGTGCGGTAAATGGTGGCAACTCCGCCTCCTATTCTCCCTACCCGAGGGACTGATATAGCGGAATAGTCTGGTGGTAAACAACGGGCCAGAAGTGGTTCCTCCCTCTCTTTAAGCCATGTCTCAAGTAAAAAAAAAAAAAAAAAAAAAATATCCAAGGAGTCCTGTTCAATGATGTCATGAATTAGAACAGTTTTAGATCTAAGAGAGCGGCAGTTGAGCAAGCCTATGCGAAGCCTGTCTGGTGGGGGAGGGGAGGAGAATGGCGGTATATCATTCAATGAGGGGATACAGACACTTAAGTTATTAAGAGTATTGCAGAGGATCGTAGGCTCGAGAAAACAAAGAGAGCTGAGGACGGCCCCAAAGCACCAGTATAATCGTCAAAAGGAGAGTAAGACACAATGAAATAGACCACCAGAGTCGAGGGGGAGGGCAGAGGCCGTCCAACGAAGTGGGGTGAGGCTTACGAGCGGATCTGTGGAAGCTCAAGTCAGATAGCAAAGATCATAAAGAAAGAAAGAAAGGACCTGAGCGTACAGTGTCAGGAGACCTACCACAGAGCTTGCCTCCGCCACCGGAGCCACCACAAGGAGCACGCACAAGGAGCACATCATACTCCTTGTGCACGCTCCTTAGGCACACGCCCACGAGCACCGTTAGCAGCAGGGCTTTATAGTACTGAGAGTGATCCATGTCACCTGGCAAAGGCTCCGGTCGAATTCCCGTGCCCACGTCACATCCAGGGCAGGGGGAAGGGACAGAAACAAGTCAATGGGAGGTTTGGTAGCCTGCAATGATAAGAGGAGAACAGCTCTATGGTGGGAACAATCACAACAATATGCAATACAGCAGAGTAAAGCAATAACAGAGACAATGACATGCATCTAGCAGGTTGTGGATCACTGGGGCCAGCCGGCAATGGATTTGATGGCATCTCAGGAGAACGCCAAGGTCGACTGCTTCTTCAGCCTCCACAGGACGCATATGTCACTGATCTGGTTCAGCCCTGGCCAAGAGCAATCTACTTTCTGTTCCTTCCATGGCCTCTGATAGAGAGTCTCTCATCCCTATGAAATATGCAAATGGCCGAGGAATCCTCCCCATCAGGGAGCTCCCCCTCTAATGTCTCAGGGTCCAGATCCTCCAAAAAATTAGATGGACCCTCTAGAGCCCTAAGGGCCCAAAGGACCCCATCGAGGTCCCATTCTCCAAGTCCAGGGACTTGCCCCAATGTGGGTGCTTCCCCACCACCAGGACAATCCCCTCTGCAAGAATTAAGACCCCTGTTCAGGGGACCCCTCACCAAGGCCTTGTTGCATTAAAAAAAAAAGGTCCGAGGTAGCAATAAACACAAACTCTGGGGAAAATGGGAACTTGCCCCTGCTATTGAGACCACCTCCAACTGCCCTGGGGGGCTCAATGACCACTGGCTGAAAAAAAAGGAGCTTCTCTACACTCTGAGACAGAAGTAGCAGACAAGATGGCAGCTGCTCCTGCCAAAACCACAGGTGTCGGGTCCACATACCAAGGATGTCGAGACCAGTTTAATGCAATTCCTCGGCCATTTGCATATTTCATAGGGATGAGCTTCCCTCCCTCATTGTCCAGATCTTGGCATGGAAGATCATGGAAGATCTGCTACTTAAGGATATATGGAAGCCCCCTTACTCCTTTCCTGTCCATTGGGTGGTCGAGGCTATGGTAGATGAGGAGTGGAAGGTCCTAGATGCCATCCTGTGGGTTGGTAGGAGCATGGGCAGGCTCTACCCCATCCCTCCGGAGGAGAGGGAGTGTTCGTGCCTCCCCCAGGTGGATTCAATGGTGGCAGTGGTCACCAGGAAGAATACCATTCCAGTGGAGGGAGGGTGGCCTTGAAGGAGGTACTGCTCAAGCGGGCCTTTGTTTTGGCCTGGCCTTACAGGGAACCATCTGTGGTTTCTATGTGGTGCGGGCCTGCCTATGTTGGTCACAGAAGATTCTGGAGATGTCATTCCCAGAAACGGTAGCTCGGGAGGAAGTGGCCCAGTTGGAGTCTGGGACCGTTTTCCTGGCTGATCTCCTCTAACACTTGCTTAGGGCCTCAGCCAAGTCAGTGGCAACTGGTGACTGCTAGACGGCTCTTGTGGCTATGGAACTGGTCAGCAGATTTGGCCTCCAAGACCAGGTTGAGCAAGCTCCCCTTCTCGCGGAGGCTTCTGTTTTTAGGGAGGATTTGGAGAAGCTGGTAAAGGACCTGTGAGATGCTAAGGTTGCAAGACTCCTGAAGGACAAGGCCAAGGTGGCAGGCCAGGGATCCTTTTCTAGGGGCCAGGGGATGAGGTGCAGAAGTTCCGCCTGGCCTGTGGGGTAACCCCCAGAGTTCTTGGTTTCTCCCAAACAGCCCCCTTTTGTGGAGGTCGTCAGAGTGGCAGAGGAGGTGCTTCTGGTGACTTCAGTATTGCAAATTCCTCCCAGTGAAGGTTTGAGAACCCTTGTGAAGGAGCAGTTGCCTAACCTGATTTTTATCCCATGTGGCCCATCTTATAATGGGTGCCTGGGTCCTGGAGGTCCCAGGCACTGGCTATACCCTTGAATTTGCCAGACCTCTTGTGGATACCTTCATGGTGTCTCCTTATCGAGCCCCTGCCAAGGCCTTGGCAGTCCAGAAGATACTTGACCGCCTTCTGTGGCTTAAGACCATTGTGCCTGTACTCCCAGAAGAGCAGGGGATGGGGTGTTACTCCACTTACTCCGTGGTGCCCAAGAAAGGTTTCTGGCACTCCATTCTGGATCTGAAAGGGGTAAATAGGGCCCTCTAGGTTCAGCAGTTTCACATGGAAGCCCAGCGATCTGTCATTGTGGCTGTCCAGCAAGGGGAGTTCTTGATGTCTTAGGATCTTTCACAGGCATAACCCCATTTATTATGACAACGCGTTTTGCGGTTCTGCATGGGCATTTTAAGTTTCAGGCCCTCCCCTTTGTGCTGGCCACCCCCCTTGGGTTTTCACTTTGGTGACTGGTGGCGGCAGCAGCAGGGCATTCTGGTGCACGTGTATCTGGATGTTTTGGTTGATTTGAGTGAAATCCTTGCAAGAAAGTCAGGAGGCAATGGCCTGCATGATTCACTGGCTGCAGTAACTCGGTTGGGTTGTAAATTTCTCCAAGGGTCAGCTGTCCCCTGTGGAGTACCTGGGTGCTCACATTGAGACATAGTGGAGGAAGGCAATCTCCAGGAACAAGCAGGAATGAGTCTTCACATATGGGTTTCGTCGGTACCGACGGAGCCTGCACGGGAACGCTCCCCAGCGTCAATCAGAAAGCTTTTGGGAGCATCCCACAGCGCCTGTGTGCTGCCTTCCCGCCTTTCCCAACTGTCTCTCTTCAGTTCTTCTTTTTCCGCGGAGCCAGCAGGTCGTGTTCCTGTCACCGCAGAAGAATTTCCTTATTTTTTCTTTATTCTTTTGTGTCGCGTCTGACTTCTTCGACGCTGTACCGGTACTGCCGGTCTTTGTTCTTTTCATTTTGTAAAAAAAATAAAATAAACCTTTTTTTCCGTTCTTTTTCTTCAGGTGCACTTGAGTTTGGGGCTTAGGCCCCAAACATTTTTTCCTTCAATATGGAAAAGCCTGCCTCAGGTTTTAAAAAGTGCACAAAATGTGGCAGTACTATTTCCGTCACCGACACCCATGACTGGTGTCTAAAATGTTTAGGTCCTGACCATTCCATAATGGATTGTGTGTCCTGTCCCTCTGATGCGGCTTCGGTGGCATCGACGTCTTCCAGGGCGGCTTCTTCCTCACATGGATCTCAGGTAAATAAACATAAATCTAGCCGGTCCTCGAAGGGTAGATCTCCTTCTAAGCATCGAGATGCCTCTGGCCTTGCCCTCGAGGATACTGCACCAGCAAAATTACCCCGGCGGGAGGCTTCGGCCTCTAAAGCATCATCATCGGGGTTCCAGGATGATCTCGATGGCGTGACCTCGACAGATCTCCTGGTACCATGCTCTGGGGTACCGGTGGCTTCCACCGGTACCGACTTCCAGGCATTGGCAGCATCGATGGATCAGAGGATTCTGTCCATAGAACACAGTCTGGCAGCTTTCCTTGTTGCATAGACACCCGTGGTACCGCAACAGACTACTCCACTGGTACCGGCTCTAGCATCGCCATCGGTACCGATCCTGGTACCGGTGGCATCGGTGTCCGCTATGCCGGTACTCTGTCCTCTGAAGCCCTCCGGTACCGATACCCCAGTACCGGTTATTCCCGATACCGATCCCAGTCGGTACGGGTATCGGGCTTTGCAAGAGCATCCGGACAGACGATACTTCGATTCCTCTGAGGATTCGGAAGAGTCGGTTGATGCAGTGATGCTTCTTCCACAGGAGGAGTTCTCTCCTAAATGAAGGATGTCAACTCCAGAGGATTTGTCTTTTCAAGCCTTTATCAGAGAGGTGGCTCGGGACCTCTCTATTACAGTGGCCCCTGAGACAGAGCCCAGAGCCAAGGAGTTAGATATTTTACAATATCCTAAAACTCCTAAGGAGGCAGCTACCTTACCCATTCATGAGATTCTGTATGATCTCATGTTGAGGATGTAGGAAGCACCTCTAACCATCTCTCCTCATTCTCGTAGGTTGGATACCATGTATCGTGTCCCTCCTTGTCCTGGTTTCCATAAAACTCAGCTTCCTCACCACTCTATTATGGTTGAGTCTGCAATGAGAAAGATTAGAAGTGCCAAAAGACATGCCTCTAATCCTCCAGGACATGAATGTAGAACCCTGGATGCTTTTGGAAGAAGAGTCTTCCTAGCTTCCATGCTTGCTGCAAGAATTAATTCTTATAGTCTCTACATGGGAATGTTCTTAAAAGAAGTCACTGACCATTTGCAGACTTTAAGTCATTTTATGTCTGAAGATAAAAGGCAAGACTTTCTCACTGGGCTTAAACATGCCCAAGATATCTCCAAATTCTCCAACCGTGCAGCTTTCGACTCCTTTATTTATTTTATTTATTTACATTCTCTTATATACCGCGCTATTTTGCATCAGTGCGGTTTACATTGAACAAACTGAAATTACATTGAACAGGGCATTGAACTTGGAGATAACTATTTTACAGGGAACATGGGCTATGGAGGGTTAAGTGGCTTGCCCAAGACCACAAGGAGCACCTGTGGGACTAGAAACCCCAGTCCTTCCGGCCCAAGGTTGCTGTCCTCTAGTGGGATTTGAACCCCCAACCTTCCAGCCTGAAGTACCTTGCCCCAACCACTAGGCCACTCCTCCACTCCTTTGAATGCGTAAGCAGAGCCTTAGTTATTGCCATAGATGCACGTAGGATTGCTTGGCTTCAAGCATCTGATTTGGAGATCTGGGTTCAAGATGAATTGGGAAATATCACTTGTACAGGGTGAGAACCTGTTTGGCTTTTGCTTGCCAATCTTTACCAATCGGATGGATGCTGGAAATTCTGCTTTGGATAGACTATCCAAATCCACAGCTGCTCCTGCTAAGAAAAGGTTGTTCAAGAAAACACCTTTTTCTTAAAAGGGAAGATTCTATCCTGCTTATGGTCAGTGGGCATCTTCTGCAGCTCAGTTCCCTTCCAAACGTCAGAAATCCTCCAAACAGACCAAAGCAAAGGCTGCGAGGCCTGTTCCAGCCCAGCAACCTCAGCCCCCTCAGGGCCTTTGACTTTCTACTAGAGAACTTAGCCTTCCTGGCTCTAGAAGGACCAGAGCCCTCCACCATTCCAGGAAGGTTATGTCACTTTGCTCCCAGGTGGGGCAAATTACAGCAGAGCATTGGACACTCTCCATCATAAGAGAGGGGTACAAACTTCATTTTTCAAGCTTGCCCCCTCTCACAAGAGTGCACCAGTTCAATTCGCCAACCTCCCTCCTCAGCCTGTTGGAGCAGGAGGTTGCCACTTTTCTTGCCCATGGGGCAATAGAAGTGCCTTTTCAACAGGGCACAGGGTTCTACTCCTCCTATTTTCTTATTCCAAATAAAACAGGGGGCTTCAGACCCATCTTAGATCTCAGAGAGTTGAACAGATTCCTAGTCAAAGAAAAATTCAAGATGGTTTCTCTAGGAACTCTGCTGCCATACCTTCAGAGTCAGGATTGGCTTTGTTCTCTAGATCTCAAGGATGCGTACACATGTTCTCATCCATCCATCTCACACAAGGTTCCTTCGGTTCCTTTTTCAGGAGAAGCACTATCAATACAGAGTGCTCCCCTTTGGTCTAGCCTCTGCACCAAGGGTGTTCACGAAATGCATGGCAGTGGTAGCTGCTTTTCTGTGCACCCTGGGAATATTCGTCTTCCCTTACCTGGATGACTGGCTCATTCGAGCTCCCACTCAGAGGCCAAGAGTTCTCTAACCTGCACAATGCGTATCCTTCAGTATTTAGGGCTGGTAATAAACATACCAAAATCCAATTTGATCCCTACTCAGTCCCTGGAGTTTATAGGGGCATTGCTGGATACTACAAGGGCAAGGGCCAATCTTCCCTAGGCTCGTTGCCTTCACTTGGTGCAGTTAGCTTCTCAAGCAGAGTTGAAGTCCCTGCTAACTGCTCGAGAGATGCTACAGTTGCTAGGCCACATGGCATCCACCGTACATGTGGTACCATATGCTCGCCTTCACATGAGGGCAGCTCAGTGGAGTTTATCCACCCAATGGACCCAGGCATTAGGCTGCCTGTCAGAAAAAATAGCAAACACAAGTCGCCTCATTTTGTCCCTCCAGTGGTGGAAGTCCCCTCAAAACCTGTTGCTGGGGTCCCCTTTTCATCAGCCTCTGCCCCAAGCAACTCTTACAACAGATGCTTCCCCAATGGGGTGGGGAGCTCATCTTCAAGACCTCTCTTCTGGTCCCCACAAGAGACTTGTCTACATATTAATCTCTTGGAACTCAGAGCAATCTTCCTTGCTCTGCGAGTTTTCCACACCCTGCTCAGCCACAAGACAGTCCTTATCCACACAAACAATCAGGTAGCCATGTTCTATGTAAACAAGCAGGGAGGAACTGGCTCTCTGTCGCTTTGCAACGAAGCTCTGTGACTGTGGGCCCTCGCCAGAGAGCATCACATCCATCTTCTGGCAGTTTATTTTCCAGGGGTTCAAAACTCTTGGGCAGACAGACTCAGTCCAGTTCTGCTTCCACACGAGTGGTCCCTACATGTGGACCAGGTATCCAAGATTTTTCAAATTTGGGGAACCCTAGACATAGACCTCTTTGCAAGTCCGTGGAATGCCAAACTTTCCCGGTTCTGTTCCAGAACTCTGGCTCAGGGCTCTCAGGCCAGGGATGCTTTCCTCCTTCACTGGGGTCAAGACTTCCTTTATGCCTTTCCACCCATTCCCCTAATTCCCAAAACCCTGTTCAAGCTTCAGAGAGACAGAGGCCACATGATTCTCATAGCTCCATATTGGTCACGGCAAGTGTGGTACCCTCTGCTTCTACATCTCTCTCAAGCTCCCTCTCTGGAGTTAGGGTCTGCTCCAGACTGCCTCTCTCAAGAGGATGGAAAGTTATGGCATCCCAATCCCCAGTCTCTGCATCTCAGGGCTTGGTTGCTGAAGGCCTAGATCTCCAGGATCTTCATCTTTCTCAACAAGTGAAAGATGTTCTTTATGCTTCCAGAAAACCTTCCACTAGACGTTCTTACGCCTTCAAGTGGAAAAGGTTTACCATCTGGTGTTCTGAAAAGGGTCTTAACCCCCGTGCCATACCTCTGGAATCATTGCTGGAGTATCTCCTTCATCTGTCTAATGCAGGCCTTAAGACAAATTCAGAAGAGTCCATTTGAGTGCTATTGCAGCTTCCCTTAAGCCTCTAATTGGACAGCCTATTTCCTCTCATCCTCTTGTAGCAAGATTCATGAGAGGCCTCCTTTTAACAAAGCCTCCCATTAAACCACCCCTGGTGGCATGGGACTTAAACTTGGTTCTTGATCAGCTTATGAAGCTGCCTTTTGAACCTTTAGCTACCACCTCCTTGAAATACCTTTCTTGGAAGGTTATCTTTCTCGTTGCAATCACATCAGCACGCCGCATTAGTGAATTGCAAGCACTCGTAGCTAATCCACCTTATACAAGGTTCCATCATGACAAGGTGGTCCTTAGGACTAATCCACACTTAATGCCTAAAGTGGTCTCGCCTTTTCACCTCAACCAGGTCAGTCTACCTGTCTTTTTTCCAGGGCCTCATGCATCAAGTGCAGAGAGGAATCTTCATACCCTGGACTGTAAAAGAGCTCTAGCTTTTTACTTACAAAGGACACAGCAACATAGAAAGTCTTCCCAGCTCTTTGTTGTCTTTGATCCTTCTCATCTCGGACAACCAGTCTCCAAGAGAATGCTTTCTAACTGGATTGCCCAATGTATTTCTTTCGCCTATCAGAGCAAGAACCTTTCTCTGGAGGGCCATGTCACAGCTCACAATGTGAGAGCCATGGCAGCCTCAATGGCTCATCTGAACTCTGTGTCTATCGACAACATCTGTCGAGCAGCCACTTGGGCCTCGGTTCATACCTTCACAGCCCATTACTGCTTGGACAAGCACTCCCGCTGGGATGCCTTGTTTGGTCAGGCTGTTCTTAAACACCTGTTCCATACTTAATCAACTCCTACCCACCATCCCTCATCGGATGCCAGAGATCCATGTGGGGAAGTGCAGCCCTGTCCCAGGGACACACAACTTCTGGGATCTCTCCCTGGCATCTAAAGCTAGGGAGTCCCCATATGTGAAGGCTCATTCCTGCTTGTTCCTGGAGATAGCACAGTTACTTACCTGTAGCAGGTGATCTCTGGGAACAGCAGGCATAAGTCTTCACAACCCACCCACCTCCGCTAGGAGTTGTCTCTCTCTCTCTCTCTCTCTTTCTCTCTCTATCTCTTTGTCTCAGCTCTAAAACTCAACTGAGGAGAGACAGTTGGGAAAGGCGGGAAGGCAGCACGCAGGTGCTGTGGGATGCTCCCAAAAGCTTTCTGATTGGACGCTGGGGAGCGTTCCCGCACAGGCTCCGTCGGTACCGACGAAACCCATATGTGAATACTTATTCCTGCTGTTCCCAGAGATCACCTGTTACAGGTAAGTAACTGTGCTTTTCTGCCGGAGAGCGGGGGATAGTGAAGCTGCATGGGCAAGTACAGATGTTGCAGGTGATTTCCCACCCAAGGTCTTGGACTATCTGCAGGAACAGCTCAATGGCAGCCTCCCTGGAATAAGTACACTGGTTTCAACTCTAAATACAACCCTTCCAGACGCTGCTCTTGGCGCGGTAATCCCCGTAGGTATAATTGATAGAAGTTTGCCTTGCTGTACCGGGGCGAGCCCGGGAGAGGTTTTGGACTAGTGACTCCTCAAACCACCTTCTGGCTGGGATGCCCTTCAAGACCTCGGACTGGGTAGTGTTAACGACAGATGCCAGTCTCTTAGGCACATGGCCTAGGGACAGTGGGCTCCAAAGGAGAGCCGCTGGCCTATCAATTGCCTGGAGACCAGGGCATTTGGTTTTGGCCCTGGAGTTTTTCCTTATCACATTTCGGGGTGGGCTATGAAGGTGCTGTCTGACAATGCCACAACCATGGCTTACATCATCTGGCAGGGGGACACTCTGAACTCTCTCTTGCAGCGGCGGAAGCGATTCCCACACCTGCGGTGGGCAGAGGCCTATCTGCTTGCACTGCAGTGGCACATGTGGCCGGGACAAACTTTGACCAAGCAGATTACCTGAGTAGTCATATCTTAGACCCGGGAGAGTAATCCCTGTCTGAGATGGCATTCCAGCTGATAGTGGACCACTGGTGTGTTCCCATGATGGACTTTGATGGTGACATTTGGTGAATACCAAGGCCCCCTGGGTTCTTCATCAGGTGCATGGTGGAGGGCCTCTATGCACAGGTCCAGTCCTGGCCCAGAGACTTGTTTCTCTATATGTTCCCTCCATGGTTGCTGATTGGGTACATCCTGCAGATGGTCGAGGACCACGCAAGGCATGTGTTTCTTATTGGCCCCGGTGGACATGGTATGCAGACCTGGTGTGGCTCCAGGTGGCAGAGCCAGTCTTCCATTCTCAGGAGGTGGACATTCTCATGCAGGGCACTTTCCAGATGCCAGATGTGGATAGATTCTTGCTTACGGCTTGGCTCCTGAAAGGATATGCTTGAGGTGTAAAGACCTATAATTAGTGGAGGAGGGATAGTAAGGAAATCCACAGTACTACCTTTTAACTTTCGAAAGGGAGACTATGATAAAATGAGGAAAACAGTTAAGAAAAAACTAAAAGGAGCAGTTGCAAAGGTTAAAGACGTACATCAAGCTTGGGTGTTGTTGAAAAATACTATCTTGGAAACCCAGACCAGCTGTATTCCACGCTTTAAGAAAAGTGGAAGGAAGTCCAAAAAACTGCCAGCATGGTTTAAAGGTAAGGTCAGAGAGGCTGCTGTTGCCAAAAAAGCATCTTTCAGGAAATGGAAAAAAGAGCCAAACGACAAAACCTGGAAACAGCACAAGCACTGGCAAGTCAAATGCAAGGCATTGATAAGGCAGGCAAAGAGAATTTGAGAAGAAGCTTGCTGCGGAAGCAAAAACGCGAAATAAAGACCTTTTCAAGTACATTCATAGCAAAAAACCTGTGAGAGAGTCAGTTGGTCCATTAGATGATAAAGGGGTTAAAGGAGCACTAAGAGGCGACAAGGCGATAGCGGAGGGACCGAATGAATTATTTGCTTTGGTCTTTACTGAGGAAGATGTAGGGATGTTACCCATGACTGAAGTGGTATTTAAAGGTGCGGAAGAATTGAAGGAAATATTGATACATCGGGAAGATGTCTTACAACTATTAGATAAACTGAAGAGTAGCAAATCACCTGGGCCGGATGGTATACATCCAAGGGTGTTGAAAGAGCTGAAATATGAGATTGCAGACCTGCTATCAGTAATCTGTGAACTATCATTAAAATCATCTCTAATACCTGAAGATTGGAGGATCGCTAATGTAACAGCAATTTTTAAAAAGGGTTCCAGGGGTGATCCGGGAAACAACAGACCGGTTAGCCTGACGTCAGTACCAGGAAAAATGGTAGAAACCATCATAAAGAATAAAATTACTCAGCATGTAGATAGTCACAACCTAATGGGAGACAGCCAACATGGCTTTAGACAAGGAAGATCTTGTCTTACTAATCTGTTATGTTTTTTTGAAGGAGTGAATAAACAGGTGGACAAAGGTGAGTCGGTTGATATTGTGTATCTGGACTTTCAGAAAGCCTTTGACAAGGTCCCTCATCAGAGACTTTTGGCAAAACTAAAGAATCATGGGATAGGAGGCAGTGTACTATTGTGGATCAGAAACTAGTTAAAAGATAGAAAGCAGAGGGTAGGGCTAAATGGCCAATTTTCCCAATGGAGAAAGGTGAATAGTGGTGTACCCCAGGGATCTGTGCTGGGTCCGCTGCTTTTTGACATATTCATAATTGACCTGGAAAGTGGAATAACGAGTGAGGTTATCAAATTTGCAGATGACACAAAACTATTTAAAGTTGTTGAAACCCAAGAGGATTGTGAAAAATTGCAAGAGGATCTTGATAAATTGGAAGACTGGGCATCAAAATGGCAGATGAAATTTAATGTGGACAAATGCAAGGTTATGCACCTAGGGAAGAACAACCCAAACTGGTTACACGATGCAAGGTTCCACATTAGGAACCACCACCCAGGAAAAAGATTTAGGCGTCATTGTGGATACCATGTTAAAACCCTCGGCCCAGTGTGCAGCGGCGGCCAAGAGAGCAAATAGAATGCTAGGTATGATAAGGAAAGGAATGGAAAATAAAACAAAAGATATTATAATGCCTCTATATCGTTCCATGGTGAGACCGCACCTTGAATATTGTGTGCAATTCTGGTCGCCGTATCTTAAAAAGGATATAGCGATTTTAGAAAAGGTTCAGGGAAGAGCCACCAAAATGGTAAAGGGGATGGAAGGATACTCTTATGAAGAAAGGCTAAAAAGGTTAGGGCTCTTTAACCTGGAAAAGAGACGGCTGAGGGGAGATATGATAGAAGTCTATAAATTAATGAACGGAGTAGAACGGGTAAATGTAGATCGATTGTTTACGTTATTAGAATATAGAAAGACTAGGGGACATGCAATGAAGCTACAGGGTAAACTATTTAAGACTAATAAAAGAAAATATTTTTTCACTCAACATGTAATCAAACTCTGGAATTTGTTACCGGAGGATGTAGTAAAGGCTGTTAGTGTAGCTGGGTTTAAAAAAGGTTTGGACAAGTTCCTGGAGGAAAGGTCCATAAACCATTATTAAGAAGTGACCGAAGATATCAATGCTTGACCCAGTACAAGCATTGTGGAACTTGTGTCTCTTGGGGAAACTGCTAGGTACATATGACCTAGATTGGCCACTGTTGGAAACAGAATACTGGGCTTGATGGACCTTGGTCTGACCCCGTATGGCATATCTTATGTTCTTATGTTCTATACTGCAGTGAGCTTGCATGTGCCAATTGTCAGTTTACAGGTTTTGTTGAATTGCTCGTGAAGTTTTCCTCTTTGAATTTGTAAGTGGTTGTAATACAAAGGCTTTCTTCCTCCCGAAGAAGGCTTCAGTGGCCGAAATGCATCGGGATTTAATATTTGACTGCCAGCATGTGTACCGGCTCCTTTGTCTCCCAGCTCGTCTGCTGGTACTTGTGCTCTGCTTTTTGCCTTCTCTAAAAACAAGCCAAGGGCTGGCTCAACAATCCAGGCTTGACTAGATTGTTGCCTAGGGTAGCAGCTATTGAGGGGCAGAAATGAGCAGCAGCAATCAAAGCAAAAGAATAGATGCTGACAGCCACATAAACTCAAAGAGATGTTGGCACGTTCTTTTACCTGCAGGGAAAGCAGGCATATACATACAAAGCAAAGGGAGAAGATCTTCAAGTACCAAGAAATGCATTTGTGGAGTGGAGGAGTGGCCTAGTGGTTGGGGCAAGGTACTTCAGGCCGGAAGGTTGGGGGTTCAAATCCCACTAGAGGACAGCAACCTTGGGCCGGAAGGACTGGGTTTCTAGTCTCACAGGTGCTCCTTGTGGTCTTGGGCAAGCCACTTAACCCTCCATAGCCCATGTTCCCTGTAAAATAGTTATCTCCAAGTTATAATGCCCTGTTCAATGTAATTTCAGTTTGTTCAATGTAAACCGCACTGATGCAGAATAGTGCGGTATATAAGAGAATGTAAATAAATAAATTTGGTTTTCAGAGTTATTTCCCATTGTGTTGGGTGCCACAGGCTTGATTTAAGAGGAATTTCCAAACGCTCCTTGATAAATTACCCAAACACACTACATCTCATGAACTGCAGATGGAAGCTCTCTTTGGCATGATGCAAGTACTACAGCAGTCATTAGCAGTAAATGTGAGAGAATGAGATCATACTCGGCATACCCTGACTTAGACATGGGCTTCATGACCATCATGGTATGTGCAAAAACCAACCCCAATCGCCCAAATTGCCCCCAATTGCCCATTTTAAAAGTGGTGTGATCAGTTATGTATTTTTAAAATTGTGGAAGGAGTGGTGCTGGGTGATTATGATGAGTTTTTAATTATCAGAATTACAGGATGCTCAATAACTTGCATTAGAAACATGTCAGCAGAAAAAAAAACATATGGACTGTGTTTCTGTCTAGTCTGCCCTTCCATATCAAATATAGTCCTTCTTTTTTTCCTTTTAGAGATCTGTGTTTGTCCCATGCTTTCTTGAATTCAGATACTGTCCTCTTCTCTGCTACCTCCACTGGGAGACTATTCCACGCATCTACTACTCATTCCATAAAGATATTTTTGCATATAACAGCTGAATCTATCCTCTTTCACACTCATCCTATGCTCCCTAGTTGCAAAGCTTACTTTAAATCGAAAGAGGCTCTCCTCCTGTGCATTTATGTCTTGAAGGTATTTAAACGTCTTATCCATATCTCCTCTATCCCACCTTTCATCTAATGGGACTACAGTATTTGATATGGAAAGGCAGACTAGATAGGCCATATGGTCTTTTTCTGTTGACATGTTTCTAATTTATTAACCACCCTCTGCATGCACTCCATTCTGTTCATATTCTTTTAAAGATGTAGTTTCCAGAATTGCACACAATACTCCAAATAAGGTCGTACCAGAAACTTTTACAGAGCTACCGTCGCCACTTTTTCTTCTGGCCATTTTCTCTCCCTATGCATCCAAGCACTCATGTATCTTTTTCATATCTACCATACTTCAATTCTAGTGTCGCCTTGTTTAGTATGGATGTTATACAACAAGGTCATCATGTGAAGGTATTCCCATAGAAACTAGCAGCGTTTGATCAGCTGGTGGGGCTTGGGGATTCCTGCCAGCTTCTGCCATTGAGGGAGCTGGGAGTGGGGCCATGTGCAAGAAACACACCCGCACATGCCTAGGGCCAGCCCTGGATTGGGTGATAGCTGCAGGGGGACAAAGGGGGACAGACAGGTAACGATAGAGCCATCCCTGGTCTCGCCAGTGCAAAGAAATAGCTTTCAACTGAGGGATCCTTGTACAGCACCCACCCGGATCCACCCCAAAAATCTCTCCCCAAAGCCCAGTTTCTTCAATACCCGAAACACGAAATCCAAGGACACATTATCAAAAGCTTTCTCTGGATCTAGCCATAGTAGCATGGGGTCTTGTCTTTGCTTCACTACGCAAATGATGAGAATTTTCTTAACAACATCTGTGGCTTGTGTGCCCAGCATAAAGCCAACTTGGTCATTGTGGATTAAGCCAAGAATTACCCTATTTAAACATGTAGCCAAAATCTTGGCCAACAATTTTCACATCTAGGTTCAATAGAGAAATGGGGTGGTAGAAGGCACAGACCTTCGGATCCTTCCCCCCCCCTTTGGAATCTGTAAGATCCTAGCCCACCCCATAGTTGGCTGCCAAAACACCTTCCTCTCTTGGTTGATTGACGGGCCATACTAACGGCCCAGTTAAGAATTTTCAAAATTTCTTATAAAAGCAAGCTGTGAACCCATCCATGCCAAAGCTTAGAAGTTTATCTCCCACCTCATGAAGAAACCCCCCTTAAACCCATTTGGGGCATACATGTTAGCAGTTTTAAACCATTCACCTTCAGTCCATGCCCTCACCACCAGAAACCTCCTCTCTCTATCCCTGATCACCTACCCCCAACTCCACCTTCAACTTATTTGCAAATAGCATTGCCCCTCCCTCCCCTTATGTACATGATTTGAGGCAAACAATCTTGTATTATAATTCTTTGGACATACCAAACCCTCATGAGCGCCAAGCAAATGAGTTTCCTGCAGAAGGAACACAGATGCTCTTTTCCGAATCAGCTGTTTTTGTAAAGCTTTTTTGTTGCTTGAAAGGGGAATTGATACTCAAACATTGAGTTACCACTTTCAGTTCACTAGCCATTGTCCGTCTTACCGGACCTGTCCACACACAATCTATCTCCCCCACCCCCTCCCCCTCCCCACACACATCAACTTCAGGGAGTAGTGTCTAGAGACTGCAGTCCCCATCTCAATCAGCCTAGATTGTGATACCTACCCTTTGTCCCCATTCAGCCCAACTCCCCTCTCTCCCTCCCCTCCAATCAATAAAGTAACAGTGATGGTAAGCCCCTTTCCCTTCTTTCCTCCCAGCCCAGTAACCCAATTATCCCCCACTCACTTCTAACATCTCAATTTCCCCAACATATTATCCCAAAAGTAAAAGCTGTAAGTCTACTCCTACCTTTAAAATCACAAAACATATCCTGTTACTCCCCCTTAAGTATTAATGATCTATTGGGGACACAGCTTTCTGGCACAGAGCCCCCATTGCCCCCTTCCTTGGCATCCATCTTGTTCTGCCTCTTCGAACTACTAAAAATACGAACAGCTATACGTCATACGACACTTACACAATATTAAACATGTTTTGTATCTGTTAAAAGCATCTTCCATAACCATCCAAAAGCATGGATTGTTCTGGTGGATCCTCCTCTGTTGCTGTCCCGCTCTCAGTTGCTGTACCCCAAGGATTTGTCATGGGTCCACTCAGGGGCAGCCCAAGGGGGGTGTGGGGCCATGTGTGGAGACTCAATGTGGGGCCTCATTTGCATAAATATTTGCATAATATGAACTTTTTTTTTTATAGTAAAAATGCCTCTTAATGAGTGTCTGGATAAAGAAAGACTACCATATTTCTACATTACTATACTCCAGTGCCAACCGCCAGGCACATTAGGAAGTACTATCCTATCCCACCCATCTCCTAAGCTTCATCTCCTCCACTGTTGTCCCTTCCATCTCTCATATTCTCAACCTATCGCTCTCCACTGCAACAGTCCCTGCAGACTTCAAGCATGCTGTGGTCACACCTCTCCTCAAGAAACCCTCACTTGATCCCACCTGTCCTTCTAATTATCGACCCATCTCTCTCCTTCCCTTCGTTTCTAAACTATTTGAACGTGCGGTTCACCGCCGCTGTCTCGACTTCCTCTCCTCTCATGCCCTCTTGCATCCCTTACAGTCTGGCTTTCGTCATTTACACTCTACTGAAACGGCTCTTGCCAAAGTCTGCAGTGACTTATTCCTGGCAAAATCCAAGGGCCTTTACTCTGTCCTTATCCTTCTTGACCTCTCTGCTGCTTTTGATACTGTTGACCACAGCCTTCTCCTCGATACCCTGTCCTCGCTTGGTTTTGTGGGCTCTGTACTATCCTGGTTCTTCTCCTATCTCTCCCATCGCTCTTTCAGTGTGTGTTCTGGTGGATCCTCCTCCTCCTTTGCTACCCCGCTCCCAGTTGGTGTACCCCAAGGATCTGTCTTGGGTCAGCTCCTTTTCTCTCTACACCCAGTCCCTTGGTGCGCTTATCTCTTCCCATGGCTTTCAGTACCATCTGTATGCTGATGACTCCCAGATCTACCTCTCTACGCCTGAAATCCCTCCAGCAATCCAGACCCGGATCTCTGCCTGCCTTTCCGACATTGCTGCCTGGATGTCTCACTGCCACTTGAAACTGAACATGTGTCATGCCACCACCACTCGCCTCTAGGTTAGAGGGGCATGGATTATTGAAGGAACTTTCTGCTGTATGCTTTTTCAGCTTTTTTTTTTTTTTTTTAACTATTTCCCAGCAATGCCCTCTGGGAAATGTAGTCCTCATTCAGCTGTATGAGTGCACCATGCAGAAAGCTGTAGTCAGGCTCAAGTAGGTAAGGTAAATGACATAAATTTATTATTTTTATATACACAATGGTTCAATCATACCACACATAGGATTGTTGGTTCAGGACTCTTGGAAGCAAAAATTGTCCAAAACATATCCAACCACAAAATGCAGTTTTAAAGGTTTTCTCTATTGTAGGATACACAGTCTTTACCAGAAAGCCTAATTGTATCCCTTTCTTAGCCTTGCTGGCTACAGCACAAAACAAAAAGCACATTTAAAGTCTGTGGTAAACTTCCCCTTTATAAACACATGGGTTCTCAGCCACCCTGCTTGTGGAACAAGGGTACCCTTTTTCCTGGATAACCTTCTTTCAGGACTGGCTTGCTTTCTCTACATTCCCCAGGTTTACAGCTTGGCACAAGGAACAGTCCATGGGAGTGTCCTCCTCAATCAGCTTCACCTCGGGCTCTCCCAGCTGCATAGGCTCCGACTCCTCTTCCTGCTCAGCTAACAGCCTCCCTGGGGATCTTGGAGTCTCTCTTGTTCCTGGCTCCAAACTCTCCTGCAGCCGTGCTACATGCCAAATAGCACTCTCTCCAGCTGGAAGCTCCGTTCCTCTGCTCTGTTCAGCTTGGCTTCCTGCTTCTCCTCTCCTCCTCCTACTAAATCATACTCTGCTCTGGGTTTATACTTCCAGGGCTCTAGCTCCAACCCCACCCTACTCAGGTGATGGCAATCAGCCTGACTCCGGGCACCTGAGTGCTTGAAGCATTCACTGCCTAAAGGGTTCTGAGCCTTGTATCCTCTCCCCTTCATTCCACTAGGGGGAGCATGAAATGTGGTCCACGTGGAAGTTTTCTGATCCCTGGAAGTGTTTATGGCTTTCCTACCCTGTCTTGGTAAAAGGGGGCCCTTTACTAGGCTGAATTCCCTGTCTCTTTGTCCTCCCCTGGACTCTGGATAGGCCTCCTTGCCACACATGGCGAAGACTGAACTTCTTATATTTTCCCCCCTAAAACCTCCCCTCCTCTTCCTCCTCCTTTCTCAGTCTATGTGGATAACTCTGTTCTCCTTCCTGTTTCCTCAGTCTGCAATCTGGGGGTTGTCTTAGACTCCTCTCTCTCTCTCTTTCTCCACACATATCCATCTGATAGCTAAGACCTGCCGTTTCTTTCTCTATAACATCAGCAAAATCGCTCTTTCCTTTCTGAACACGCTACTAAAATTCTTATCCACTCCATAATCACCTCCCGTCTTGACTACTGTAACCTACTGCTTGCTGGTCTCACTTTGAATCATCTCTCTCCCCTTCAATCTGTTCAACACTCTGCTGCGCGGCTAATCTTCCGCCAGCCTCGTCATGCCCATATTGCTCCTCTTCTCAAGTCACTTCATTGGCTCCCTATCCGTTTCTGCATCCAGTTCAAACTTCTCCTGTTGCCCTATAAATGCATTCACTCTGCGGCTCCTCACTACCTTTCTTCTCTTATCTCTCGTTACAACCCCTCTCGGGAACTCCGCTCTTCTAGCGAACTGCTTTTTTTTAAAAATATTTTTAATTTACAAATTAATTTATATTTATTAATCATTTCCAAAACATATCAACAAATAATTAACAAAATTATAGAAATATATACAGTCCACATCACGGGGAGTATGTCTAGGAATTACCGCACACAAGCAGTAAGATAAATAAGAAAATCCAAACAGTATGCAGAGAAAGGTGCCTATAACCATATTTAAACAAACTCAAATTATTTCTAGCATGCTAGTAAACAAAAATATCAAAACAAACTGCCTTATCCATGAGAAGAATGACTATTAAGAAAAGTTTCCAAAGAGGATATCTCTAAAAAAAAACCCCACATTTAGTTCTCCTCCCCAATGTAACTAGGCATTTGCAAGGAAACTTTAAGAAAAATGTAGCGCCTATCGCTAAGACGTGAGGCTTTAAAGAAATAAAAGCCTTGCGTCGAAGTTGCGTTTGCCTAGAAACATCGAGGAACAAATTTACTGTCCCCCCCTACAGAAACTAACATTCTTATTCTGGAAATACAAACGCATAACTGTATTCTTATCTGTCTCCGAATTAAAATAAAGAAGAAGAGTTAACCTAGTAGAAATCACATCCTGCGAAGACTCTATAAATTCAGATACATCCACAGAATCAAGTATAGGCATGGCATTAGGACCCTGTAGAGGACCACTGGGACCTACAGCCAATTGAGGTAAATAATACAGCTTATTAATTACAGGTTTACTATTCTCTTGATACCCAAAAACGCCTGTCAGGTACGTGTCAAATAGAATCTGAGGTGACAAAAAATGCGTATAAGGAAAATTTAAACATCTAATATTTTTAGCCCTAAAACTATTCTCCAGTAACTCCTGTTGGGCATGCAAAGTAGTACTATCTTTAATAAAGGATACATTAACATTCTGCAAAGAAACAATCTGTGACTCCAATTTCTGACACTTAACATCTAATGCAGAAATCTGAGACTCATGTTGAGAAAATTTCGCAACAGATTCTTTAGAAAACTCTGAAAATTGAGAAACAACAGACATTAATGAAGATTCAATCCGGGAGAGGACCTGCCGAACATCAATTAGAGATATCTGTTTGTCCACGGATAAAGCAGATGTAGAAACCTGTTGTGCCTTAGTAGAATCCCCAGGAGCATGGAAAATACATGTCATAGGGACCGCTACTATAGGTGAAACTTCTAATGGGGAAGCCGAGACAGCTGACAAGTCCAGCGAACTAGACTCCTCCACCATAATAGGAGAGGAAGTCACTGGGCCCAAATTGTCCATACCAGCAGGCAGGGCTGAGTTAATAACCCCCAGAAGAGAAGAGGAGCCGTTAGGAGAGGGCGGGGATCTGGCAGCAGAGTGAAACAGCGCTTCAGGCCCTTCCAATGGAGCTAAATGCTTATCCATTGGACCAACCACCTTTACAGATTTAGAAGGATTAACTGTACTCACATTCAAAAGCTGCTTCTTTCGCTTGCCCATTCCAGACTGTCCACTCCACGGCTCCTCGTGCGCTGAAGGGGCTAATAAGCCCCTTTAAACGCGCCCCTTCAAAGCGCGACCGCGACTGCGAGACCGTGGTAAAGCCACACTTTTAAAGGCCCCCAAATGACGTCGGGGCTTGACGCTGGTCCAGCGGAATCCACCTGCTGCCTGTTCAGACAGCAATCGCGGGTATACGGCAAGGTAAGGCTCAGACTCTCCAGGACACACTGCTCCCAATCTAGAGAACTGCTTCTATCTGTCTCTTCTACTGCTAACTCCAGACTTCGCTCCTTTCACCTTGCTGCACCTTCCGACTGGAACAAACTACCTGTGTGTGTACGCCAGGCACCTTCTCTAACCCTCTTCAAATCCAGGCTGAAAACTCACCTCTTTGCCACTGCTTTTGGATCTTGACTCACCTGATCTCCTCCTTTTTCTTTCCCTTGCTTTCTCCTCCACGTCGTCACAATGTGTTTGTCTTGACTAGATTGTAAGCTCTGATGAGCAGGGACTGTCTCCTACATGTCTGTGCAACGCTGCGTACGACTTGTAGTGCTCAGTAGTAGTAGTACTATAAACACGGCCCATTTAGAACCCATAGCAAATCCACCATATCATAACAGTACTACCAGGACTCACAAAGCACCAAACCCTACTTATCAAAAAGCAACACTGTAAATATTAAACCAATACATCTCTGAGAATACCAATACTACATCTACTGGGGAAAGAGAACACGTGGCACTGTCACATAGAAACTACATAAACAAAATACCTCAGCTCGGTTACACATGCAGAACATAGACCGTTAGAAAACAAATTACAAGGGATCACAATTTAGAAATAAAAAGACAATAATTAAACTGGCAACCCCAAAAGCCAAACTTTGAATATACAACAACTCTGGAGAAATAAAACTAGAAATTAATTTCCTCTGGTACCAAACAAAAACGTAAAGACATTAGCAATACACATTTCCCAGAGCTGGCATATTCCAGTTAATACTTTATTTTGAATTTATTTTCTACCTTTTTTTTTTTTTTGAGCATTTTATTTTTCAGTTGCAATTGCTCCAGTCACTTCTGTGTGTGTGGTTTTTTTTTTTTTTTTTTTCGTGTCTTCAGCTAACTCTCCATTGTCTGCTGTCCATTGTCCTTTTCTGTCTCTACATCTGCCTCTAACATACTGATCTTCCTGTTTTGCTCTTTCCTCCATTTCTTTCTTTATTCCTTTTCATCCACTCAAATTTCACCCTTCCATCCTCGGTCTCCACTTACACTCCCAATACCTGGCCAATCATAGATTTTTCCTCCATCCCACACAAAATATCTTTTCTCCTCTCCATCCTCACTCCCCCAGCCCCATCCCATTCTAGTTCTCCCACATCAGCTCCCTTCTAGTTCCAGCCCCACACAGCATCCGCTCCCTTCTAGTCCTATTCTCCCATCCCCCCCCCGCATCAGCACATTTCCTATCCCAGCTTCCCATCAGCCCATTTCCAGTCCTATCCTAGCCCCTACCCCCACCCCGTAGAGCCCTGCGCCTGTCTGAGCAGCTTACAAAGGGAGCCTAGAACGCCCGAGACCTCGGCTTATCTCTGCAGAGCGCTGGATTGAAGAGCAGCATGCTCTTTCATTCGTGCTGTGTTCACGTGAAGGCCACTGAGTGCTGGGATACAAGAAATGTCATTTAACCTGTCGGTGGGCTTCATGTGAAGGAGCACACTGCTCTTCACTCCAGTGCTGTGCAGAGGTGAACCGGGGCCTCTGGCGTTCTCGGCTCCCTCTGAAGCTGGCCCTAAAAACCCAGCGGAATAAAGTTCACACAGGCCCCTGTTCGAACAACATTCTCGCTCAATGGATGGACTGGCCCTAGGTCCATTCCTTTTCTCACTATACCCAGTCCCTAGGTGCACTTATCTCTTCCCATCTTTATGCTGATGACTCGCAGATCTTCCTCTCTACACCTAAAATCTCTCCAGCAATCCAGGCCCAGATCTCTGCCTGCCTTTTTGACATTGCTGCCTGGATGTCTCATCGCTGCTTGAAATTGAACATATCAAAACTGAGCTTATTTTTCCCCCTAAAACCTCCTTTCCCCTTCCTTCTTTCTCAGTCTTTGTGGATAACACTCCTCCTCCCTGTTGCCTCGGCTTACAACCTTGGGGGTTGTCTTTGACTCCTTTCTCTCTTTCTCCTCCACACACATCCGATAGCTAAAATCTGCCATTTCTTTCTCTATAACAGGCATGTCCAACAGGTAGATCGCAATCTACCTGTAGATCGTGGAGGGGTCATAGGTTGATCGCCAACCCCACTTGGCTCCATCTCTCCAGCAGCTCACCCCGTCGCTAGGAGAGAACGCGTGCCAGCAGGTCATCTGCTGAGGGCTTGCCGCTGCTGCTGATCCTTTGCCTGTCTTTTTTTTTTTTTCCCCTGCCTGTGGGAATCTTGCCTGCGGGTGTATTGGGAGCATTGCTTGTTTTTGTTGCAATAGTTTGTGGGTACCCCAGGGGGCTGCTGCCCGCGCCTTGCGATGAGACGCCACAGGCCCGGCGTCATACTTGATCTCCTGCCTCCCAGAATCACCCATTCCTGCCCCCACTCCGACACCCCTTAGAAGTGTGTGTTATATACCGGGCGATATCCATTCTCCCAGGCTTTACCTGAAAACACTTACCGTATTAGTTGTGTCGTGTGCTGGTCGTTGGTTGCTTTATAGTTCGCTTTCATTAGACGTTTTCGGGCAGACAAAGTGTCAAGAATTTGGTGATTTTGGCAGGTTTTTCCAATTTTGTTCTAACTTGCCTATGCCTTGCCTTCAAATTGGTTCAAACCACTGTGACTTTTGCTTGCCTCTGCAATTTTATTTTGCCTAGCCTTTGTGTTGATTCTACACTGTGTGCAGAATTTGTTAAATTGCGTGTGGTGGTATTTTAACTTGTTTGGTGGTATTTGATTGTTGGTAAAAGTATGATGAATTCTTATTTTTACTTTTAGAACTGCATGTGTGGTTTTGGCATCTCCAGTCCTTGTATTGCACATCATCCAGAGGTCTTCAGTTCCTGTTGATCTTGACTACTTTGGGACAGTGACAGTTTTGGACCAGATTCAGCCAGTGTTTATACTAACTTAGCAGAATTGGCCTTCTTACATCCAGCCACACCAGTATAACGAAGATGAGTGTTCCAAAGAAGAGCAAGGAGATGGTTGAATGAGAGGGAGAAAGTAAATGATGTTCAAGAGCTGATGATAGGGTAGAAGACAGAATGGAGGGGGAAGTTAGGCAGTAAAGGGCAGATAAGGAGGGGAGGAGTGAAGGTGCTGGTAAGAGGGGAAACAGGGAGTATGAAGAAGAGGAAGACAATGTGATGAGGAGCCATAGAAGAGGAATAGAGAGGAGGCCAGAGAATATAGAAGGTAGGAGAATCAAGGGATTAGCTGCACCTGTGCATAAATTAGATAATGAGCAGATAACAGCTATAAAAGACAGCCAGTCACGGGGTGGGTGAGTAGAGGGGAGGGGGTGGGGTATAAGTTATTCAGCTGAGAAGAGCTTAACAAAAGTGCAAAATTGAAGGGAGCAGTAAGGTAAGGGAACACACGAATAATGACAAATATGTGGAGACAGACAGAACTCACAGCGAAGCAGCAAATTCAGCCAAAATCATCTTTCGGGAGAAGTCTAGGAGAGCACTGCTCTTCTCAAAGGACAGAAAGGCAATCCAAGCAATATCTGATAAGCAGTCAGCGATCTGGGGAGATTTCAGGTGCAGAGAAGTAGAGTCATCGGCGTAAAGATGGTACCGAAAACCATGGAAGGAGATAAGTGCACCAAGGGATTGAGTGTAAAGAGAGAAAAGGTCTCAAGATAGAGCCCTGAGGTACATCAACTGAAAGTTGGATGGAGGTAGAGGAGGAGCTACCAGAAGATACACTAAAAGTGCAATGGGAGAGAAGAAGAAAACCCAGGATAGGACAAAGCTCCTAAATCCAAACAAAGACAGGGTATCAAGGAGAAAGTGATTATCAACAATGTCAAAGTCGGCAGAAAGGTCAAGAAGGATGAGGGTTGAGTAAAGTCTTTTGGATTGGTGAGAACCAAGTGACTGGAGACTTTGGCAAGAGCCGTTTTCGATAAAATGCAGAGGATGAAAGCCAGATTGTAATGACTCTTGGCTCAAGGGCTTGAGAGGAAAAAGTCAAGAATAACAGTTGTGAACTGCTCACTCAAGTAGTTTTGAAGCAAAGGAAAGGAGAAAGATGGGCAAATTAAGTGGAAGGATAGGTAGGGTCTAGTGAAGGTTTTTTGAGGAGAAGTGTAACCACAGTATTTATTTATTTATTACAATTTCTTATATACCGCACTATTCGGTATCAGCGCGGTTTACATTATAACATAATGACCATAACAACAAGCTGTTTGGTTTTACATAGAACAGGAGTACAAACTTGGATAACAGGGGTGAGCTATATACATGAAATATTTACACGGAACAAGATTGGGGTAACAATAACATAAGGAACGTAAGTGGTCATTTCTTAATGGGGATACCTAGATTTCGTTGCTGACTGAGTAGTATTGGATGAAAAGGTGGTATTTGAGTGCCTTCCTGAACTGAGTTAGGTCTACAATGGCCCGAATGTCGGAAGGTAGAGCATTCCAGCATTTGGGGACATAGAAACTGTACGCCCTGTTTGCAGTTGTCATGTTGCATTTTGTCAATGCCTTTGGGGTTATTAGCAGGTTTACAGCTGTTGCTCTTCTGGATCTGTTGGGGAGCACCGTGTGAATAAGTTCTGTGAGTGAGGAAGATGAGATACCTTTGATTGCCTTGAATGAGAGGAGTAGGGTTTTAAAGATAATCCTCCCATGGACGGGGAGCCAGTGAAGCTGTTTGAGAATGGGAGTCACGTGGCCACTTCTAGAGGCTCCATAGAGGACCCTTGCTGTAGCATTCATGGCCAGCTGTAATGGGCTCAGTGTAGATTGAGGGAGACCTTGTAAGATGGCATTTGCAAAGTTGAAATGTGGCAGGATTAGTGCTTGGTATATAGTCCGGAAATCGTCTGGGTCCAACAGGGAGCGCAGATGCCTGAGCGTGCGGATTTTGAAGTATACAGCTTTGACTATATTGCTTATGTGATGTTTCATATCCAGACGTTGGTCCAAGGTGACTCCAAGGTATTTTATTGTTTCTTTAGTTTGTAAGTCAGCTTCTTTGACACTGACATGGGATGGAGGAATGAAGTTGGGGTCTCTGGCAATGAAAAGCACCTCCGTTTTCTTATGTTGAATGCGTAGGTTTTGTGATTGGAGCCAATCTGAGACCGCATTGAAACAGTCTACTAGTGGTGTCAGGTCCAAATAAGCTGTAGAGAACGGCATGTATAAGAGTATGTCATCTGCATATATCAAACAGTTCACGTTAAATGATCTGATGATATTGCAGATGGGCTGCATGTATATATTGAATAGTAGAGAAGACAACGAGGAGCCTTGTGGTACACCTTGCTTTTGATGGAAGCGTTTTGACTCTTCTGATCCGGATTTCACATATTGCCATCTTCCATCCAGATAAGACTTACACCATTCTAGCGCAGTGTTGCAGAAGCCCTTCTCTTTCAGTCGCCCAAGGAGAATTTTGTGACTCACCGAGTCAAACGCCGCGGCGATGTCTAAGAAGATGAGCACAAAACCTTGTCGGATATTGTTGATGCCTGTGATGATATCGTTGAATAGGCTAGTGAGTAGGGTCTCGACTCCATGATATTCTCTGACCCCATGTTGGCAGTGATCTAGGGGAGCTGCAGAATCTATATGATCTTGAATTTGCCATTGTACTTCTTTCTCAATTATCTTAGCTAGGAGGGGAATACTAGCTATTGGCCTATAAGAATCGACCCTTTGAGGGTCTAGTTTGGGGTTTTTCAGTAGCGGCCTAATGGAAATTTGTTTGAGTGCTGTGGGGAAGGAACCTGTTGTGAAGGAGAGGTTCATCAGATTCACGATGAAAGGGCTGAACACACCGCGTAGCTCCTTAATCCAAAAAGTTGGGCAAGGGTCAGTCTGCGCAGTGGAGGTATTGAGAGATGCTATTGTATCCTCAATACATTTAGTGGATGGTGTGGAAAATTTATTTAGTGGGGTTAGGCCGGTTGGTTCTTGATACGGGTCTGCTGAAACCTTGTCAGTCTGCACGACCTTGGGTTGCAAGTAGTCAGCGAATTTTTGTGGGTGAATCTCACTGTGGTGTTCGGGAGATGGTTCCTTCGAAAGAGATTTGACCAAGTTGAAAAGATCACGTGGTTTGTTCAGTGATCTCTTTAGAGTGTTGGTGTGATATTGTTTCATTTTAGTTGTGATTGCTTCGTGGTGCATTGAGAGGTGGAGTCGGTAGGCGGTCTGGTCTTCAGTAGAAAGCGATCGGCGCCATCGGTGCTCAAGTCTGCGTAGTTGAGTAAGAGAAGATCGCAGCTCAGGAGAGAACCATGGGGCAGAGCTGCTTCTTACCCTTGCTGTGTTATTGGAGTTCGGGCGTTGTGAGATGGCATGCAGGTTGCAATTCCAAGAGGAGATTAGTTCTTCAAGGTCAGTCGTGGTTTTGTTGAGGAGTGATTGGGTCTCAGACAGGATGTGTTCCCTGTTAAATGGGCGAAAACCTCTTATGGACGTTCGTGATGTGCTGTTCATATTTCGGCTGCTATGCAGCTGCTTGTTGTTGATGGGTATCTGGATAATGATCAATTTGTGGTCCGACCAGGGTACATCAACGACTGATATTGGTAGGTTGTGGTTTTGTTCAATGACAGGCTGAGGAGCAAACACCATATCAAGAATATTACCCTTTATATCTGTGGGATTGTTGATGATTTGCTTGAATCCCAGGTCTTCAATGGCATCAAGGAAGGCAGTTGCGTGGTTTTGGGGTAAAGATGGGAGATTGAAATCACCCATTATCCAAGTTGGTTTATTGGGATTAAGGGTGTTGGCCGCCAGGTCAATAATGGTAGGGAGGTCATCTGGAGAAGCAGACGGTGTTCTGTATAACAGGTTGAGGGAGCATTGCTGATTTGCAATGGAGAGAATGTCCAGACTGTTTGTGCTAGAGGAATCGGTTATGTGGAAGTTCAGGTCTGAATTGGTGAGTATGAGCAATCCTCCTCCTTTTTTATTTTCTCTGTCTTGTGTGTGCAGAGAAGTTGGGGGGTAGGAGTTGGTTGAGGAGAACGTTGTGCTCCGATGATAGCCAGGTTTCCGTGATCATAAGTAGCTCTAGGTCATAATGGGAGATTTGTCTAGAACCACAGGCCATTTTTTGCGTATAGAATGCGCGTTTATAATGGCACATTTTAGGGGTCGGCAGTTCAGAGGTTTTTCCTGGTTGGGTGTCTTGGATAGCTGGAGTGCTATATGTATCAGGTGGGAGCGGCGCGTGTAGGCGTCACTTCCTGGGTGGGAGTATGGGGGTCCAGACCATCTTTTTCCATGGCTATTCAAGACGGGAATGTTACTGTGGGACGGATAAAGGGCATGGGAGGTTCCAAGCCAGTATGTAAGGAGGTAAAGGCTAACAAGGGCAGCGAACTGGAGGGCCATTTTGAGAGTTGTGGTTGTGTGTGGGACACAATAGTTATGAGACAGTACAGTGCAGTAATGATACACTACAATAATGAGGAGTTATTATGAGAAAATACAAAATTGAGATGGTACAATAGGGAGATCTGTAATAGAGCGAGTACTCAGGGTACAGATTACATACGCTAACACATTAAATACACTAAAACCATGACAAGAAGATACAAAATGAGATGATGCAATAATGAGAGAGTATTCTAACAGGTTACATGGTACCTTGAACGGGCAAAACAATAATGAATCATATAGGCTACGTTGTTCAGTACCTTTCCAGGATGAACTCAGAACCTTAGCTTGGACTGATTTTCTTATGCAGTGCGGGGTTCAGAATTATAAACTGCTGTTGCTATACGTAGCTGGGTGAGTTTGTTGTTGGTGGACGTCTTCTGGGGCTGGATGGTATGCAGTAGTTTTAGGGTGTCCTTCCTCTTGGTCCACGCCTAAGGGCCACGCCAAAGGGCCCTCTGGCGAGGCCCTCAGGCGCGGGCGTGCCCGATGGCGTGACCTTTTAAAGTTCCTGGTGCAAGCCCCGATTGGGCGAAGATGTTGCCGCTGCTCCTCCCGCCGCTTGAGGCTCGATCCCCCGACTGGGGAGAGCTGATGTTTTGAAGGCTGCAGGAATAGTCTCAGTGGAAAGCGATTAGGTTAAGGATATGACGGATGGAAGGAGATAACAGTGGAAGAGAGAGAGTTTTTAGTAGACGTATGAGAATGGGATCAGAGGAGCAGGTAGTGAATTTGGAGGAAGAGAAGATTTGCAGTTTTTATTTTTCCTCCCTGATTTTAAAAAAGAAAAAGGGTGACCGACATTGAGGGAAGGATTTGGGAGTTGGGATTGAAGATGGGGAAGGCGGAGTGGAGGTGGAAGTGACCCTGTGGAGAATTCAAGACTAATTTTTGTGGACTTGGTCATGGAAATAGTCAGCCAAAGTCTGGGCAGAAAGGATACTTAAAGAATACTAGCAAAAGAGGGAAGTTGGGGCATCCCAACAGAGGTTCCAATAAAGATAAAAGTAACCCAGATGCCCTTAAGAACAGAACTAAAAGATTCCAAATTATTCCTATCAACTGATAACCTTATGAATATGAATAAAATACAACCTCTAAAATATCTGTATGCAAATGCTAGGGGTCTAAAAAAAATAAGATGGGAGAGCTAGAATATATAACACTAAATGAAGAGTTAGATATAATTGGCATCTTGGAGACTTGGTGGAAGGAGAACATCCAGTGGGATACTGTAATATCTGGGTACAAACTGTATTGAAATGATAGGGTAAATCAAATTGGTAGAGGGGTTGAACTCTGTTAGACAGGGCATTGAGTCACATAGGATTAAAGTTTTGCATGAAACAAAATACACTGTGGAATCTCTATGGATAGAAATCCCATGTAAAAAGGGGAAGGCAAAGACAATGGGGGTGTACTACTGACCGCCTGGCCAGAATGAACAGATGGATTATTTTTTATTTTATTTAATGTCTCTCTTATACTCTTCTATTTCAAATCAGTGCGGTTTACATTAAACGGTAACTTATACAGTGCGGTCGAGGCCGCACTGTATTTACAATAAAACAGGTAGTGTAACTTAGACATAACTAGGGTAACTATATACAGGTTGGTAAATCAAGTCATAGGTCCAATCGGGTCTATCATTGGACAGAGGCTATTTACAATAGTAAGGATTATATACGCTCTGATATTTACATGGTATGCAGGGTCCGAATGGCCCATGGGTGTGGCTGCGTCATAGTGTGCTGGGTGTGCTAGTGAGGCAGAGTGAGGTGGTAGTCTGTGAATTGTCATCAGAGTAGTGTGTGAGGAAAAGATGGTGCTTCACCGCCTTCCTAAATTGGGCAAGGTCGGCGATTGCCCTGATGGTGGGCGGAAGGGCGTTCCAACATCTGGGTGCATAGAACATAAATGCTCTGTTTATCGTTGCTTGAGTGCATTTCGTTATTGCCTTCGGAATTACCAATGTGTTTACGGCTGCGGATCTTCTGGATCTATTAGGGGGCGTTGGGTGGATTAGCTCAGTGAGGGAGGTGGAGGAGAGCTTGTTGATGGCTTTGAAGGTCATTAATAGAATCTTGAATGAGAGTCTGCAGTGGATGGGGAGCCAGTGGAGGTGTTTCAGGATTGGTGTTACGTGAGCATTCCTGAAAGCTCCATGTAGTATTCTGGTGGCGGCATTCATTGCGAGTTGGAGTGGATTCAGGGTGGTATGCTGGAGTCCCTGTAGAATTGCATTGGCGTAGTCGAAATGAGGAATTAAAAGCGCTTGATAGATTGTATAGAAGTCCTCTGGATCCAGCAGGGGTCGTAGATGCTGGAGTGTCCGTATCTTGTGGTACACTGCTTTGACTGTGTTGTTGATACGGGCCTTCATATCCAGTTGTTGATCTAATGTGACCCCTAGGTAACGGATTGTGGGTTTGGTTAGCAGCTCAGCTTCTTTTACCTTCAAAGATATACTAAATATTAAATCTTAACGTTCTACCTCGGTAACCTAATAACATACTGTTACCAACAATTCCAATCCTTATCTGCATAGAAGTACTATTCATATTATACTAATTAACTTGAATACAGTAGTCAGCATTACTTATATAGGAACACCTTACTGTTGTCAGCATTAATGCATTTAAATTACACTGCCTGAATTCAGTATTGACTAGTATGTAGTACTTAGTATTCTGAATTTAGCATTGTTCTTTAGCATTCTTAGCAATCAGTATTGCTTTTTAACTCACATCTGACCTATTACTGTTGTCAGTAACTTACTCCAGATTTAATACTGTTGTCTGTGACTCACCTCAGATTTACTGTTGTCAGTAACTCCTCTCAGATTTACTGTTGTCAGTAACTCCTCTCAGATTTATTACTGTTGCCAGTAACCCACTTCAGATTACTACTGTTGCCAGTAACCCACTCCAGAGGTACTATTGTTGCTAGTAACTCACATCAGACTTACTGCTGATGCCTTTAACTCAATCAGATCTATCACCATTGTCAGTAACTCACCTTATTACTACCCTGCTAATATGTAACAGCTGATTGCCCTACTGTTGTAAACCTTTCTACTTTCTCCACACTAGCCAATAACTGTCCTTCCTACTGTTGTTAGTAACCTACTACCTATTAACTCTATCAGATTTTACCACTTTAGCCAGGAACCCACGTTATCAAGACCCCAGCTAACATACCACTGAGTCAAATATTGAAAATGTCACACTCTAACATCATGCTTCTAAGAATATCCTACACTTGCATATTATTAGCGATAATAATAATCGACCTATCACTAAGTTTAAATAGCAAAAATCATATGACCATTCCTATAATACACACACATACCCGAAATGACTGTCATTTTGGACACACTCACTCGTACAACCACCCAAAAATAAACTATCATAGACTAATACACATAAAACAAACTCACTTCAAACATGCAAGGAAATCTGCGCCAACAACTCATCCTCCCTATCATGCATCCTTATCAACTTGAAGGACTAGAAAGGGGGCTGTTACTTCTGGAGAGAAATCTGAAATTGTGAGTATATACTTCTGGGAATTTTTCTGAAAGGAATTTTTTTTCTTTTAAAGCTAATTAATCTGTGAACCCACTATTTTTTGTTAAATCAGTCAGGGCCTAGTAGCAACAGTTTAAGATTCAATTTAAAACACAGAGGAGAACTTTCTGGTTACCTTTCATACCCAGTAGGGAGCTGTAGTTTAAATTTCATAGTCACTCAGGGCCTAGCATCAGCAAAGTACTTTTAGTTTCAAATTAAAACACAGAAGAGAGCTTTCTGGTTAAATTAAGAATCCAGCAGAGAGCTTGTAGTTTAAATTTCATAATAGGTTAGAGCCTAGCAGCAGCAAAGAGCTATAATTTAAATCAAATCAGAATATAGCTTACCTCAGCAGCACAGGACAGGGTACTGTGTAGCAGCCCTTTTTTTAATAAGTGTTATATCCCTCCCTCCCTCCCCACACCCACCCTCCCCTGGGATAATCACAGCTTTATAGGTACTTGCACAACTTAAAAGACAGGAGGTGCTCTCAGGTGAAGCTCATTACCCAAATCAGTCATACACTAAGGACCTGAGATTAATTAAGCTTCAGGTGAACAAGGTATATTAAACTTCTTAGGTACAGTTTTAGTGGTATAAATATCCATAGCACCCTTTAGTACATAAAGAACTTAAAGATCTAAACACAAACTTAAAACTAAGATGCAGACAGCAGTCCAGCAGCGGGATGTGGGCTTTCCAGTCTTTTGCATTGAGTGTCACATGTATGATTTTCTCCCAGCTGGTGAGAGGTCTTATGTGTGCACTAGGTGCAAGGAGCTCTCTGCTCTCAGGGAACGAGTCCGTTCTCTAGAGGCTAGAGTAGCAGACTTGGAAAACATAAGACAGACAGAGAGGTACATAGACGAGGCCTACAGGGATATAGTCCTGAAGTCCCACCTCCAGTCTGGCAGCATCCCTGTTGCCATGGAGGAGAGAGGTCACCTGACAGGAGAGCATCACCCTGGTGTGGCAGGAAGTGATCCTGTAACTAGGACCTGTCCTCCAGGTGATGTAAACCCCTCTCGCACCGAGGAGGTTTCTCCAGGGCCAAGTGCCCATGAGGGAAGGGTTAGGACAGTAGTTATAGTTGGTGATTCGATCATTAGGCATGTAGATAGCTGGGTGGCTGGTGGACGTGAGGATCGCCTGGTAACATGCCTGCCTGGTACGAAGGTAGCGGACCTCACACACCACCTAGATAAGATCTTAGATAGTGCTGGGGAGGAGTCTGCTGTCTTGGTACATGTCGGTACCAATGACATAGGAAAATGTGGTAGGGAGGTTCTGGAAGCTAAATTTAGGCTTTTAGGTAGGAAGTTGAAATCCAGAACTTCCAGGGTAGCGTTCTCCGAAATGCTTCCCGTTCCACGCGCAGGACCCAAAAGGCAGGCAGAGCTCCGGAGTCTCAATGCGTGGATGAGACAATGGTGCAGAGATGAGGGGTTCGGATTTGTTAGGAACTGGGGAACATTCTGGGGAAAGGAGGGGCTCTTCCGAAGGGATGGGCTTCACCTTAACCGGGATGGAACCAGGCTGCTGGCATTAACCTTTAAAAAGGAGATAGAGCAGCTTTTAAACTAGATAATAGGGGAAAGCCGACAGTCGCCCAAGAGCGCATGGTTCGGAAGAATGTATCCTTGAAGGATACTACAAAAAGCAGAGAGGTTCCAAAAAAGAGTAAAGTAGCCCAAATGCCCTCGAGTATGGAGCAGACAGAGCCCAAATTACCCATGTCTACCAATAGCCAAATTAATATGAATAAAATACAGTCTCTAAAATGCTTGTTTGCAAATGCTAGAAGTCTACAAAACAAGATGGGAGACTTAGAATATATAGCACTAAACGAGAGGTTAGATATGATTGGAATATCAGAGACATGGTGGAAGGAGGACAACCAGTGGGACACTGTGATACCTGGGTACAAACTATATCGTAATGATAGAGCTGATCAAATTGGTGGAGGGGTTGCGCTCTGTTAGAGAGGGCATTGAGTCAGAAAGGATTAAAGTTTTGCAAGAAACAAAATTTGCTGTAGAATCTTTATGAATTGAAATTCCATGTAAAAAGGGGAAGGCGATGGCAGTGGGGGTGTACTATCGTCCACCTGGCCAAAATGAACAAATGGATGATGAAACGCTCAAAGAAATCAAGGAAGCTAGCAAAAGTTACAGTGCAGTAATATAATGGGTGATTTCAGTTACCCCGGCATCGACTGGGTCAGTGTCACAACAGGACATGCTAGGGAGATAAAGTTCCTAGATGAAATAAATGACTGCTTCTTGGAGCAGCTGGTTCATGAACCGACCAGAGGGGAAGCAATATTAGACCTAGTCCTTAGTGGAACACCAGATGTAGTGCAAGAGATAAGGGTGTTGGGGCCACTTGGCAATAGTGATCATAGCATGATCACCTTTGATTTAATTAGTGGAGGAGGGATAGTAAGGAAATCCACAGTACTACCCTTTAACTTTCGAAAGGGAGACTATGATAAAATGAGGAAAACAGTTAAGAAAAAACTAAAAGGAGCAGTTGCAAAGGTTAGACGTACATCAAGCTTGGGTGGTGTTGAAAAATACTATCTTGGAAGCCCAGACCAGCTGTATTCCACGCTTTAAGAAAAGTGGAAGGAAGTCCAAAAAACTGCCAGCATGGTTTAAAGGTGAGGTCAGAGAGGCTGTTGTTGCCAAAAAAGCATCTTTCAGGAAATGGAAAAAAGAGCCAAACGATGAAACCTGGAAACAGCACAAGCACTGGCAAGTCAAATGCAAGGCATCGATAAGGCAGGCAAAGAGAGAATTTGAGAAGAAGCTTGCTGCGGAAGCAAAAACGCGAAATAAAGACCTTTTCAAGTACATTCGTAGCAAAAAACCTGTGAGAGAGTCAGTTGGTCCATTAGATGATAAAGGGGTTAAAGGAGAACTAAGAGGCGACAAGGCGATAGCGGAGAGACTGAATGAATTCTTTGCTTCGGTCTTTACTGAGGAAGATGTAGGGATGTTACCCATGACTGAAGTGGTATTTAAAGGTGTGGAAGAATTGAAGGAAATATCGATACATCGGGAAGATGTCTTACAACTATTAGATAAACTGAAGAGTAGCAAATCACTTGGGCCGGATGGTATACATCCAAGGGTGTTGAAAGAACTGAAATTTGAGATTGCAGACCTGCTATCAGTAATCTGTGAACTATCATTAAAATCATCTCTAATACCTGAGGATTGGAGGATCGCCAATGTAACACCAATTTTTAAAAAGGGTTCGAGGGGTGATCCGGGAAACTACAGACTGACATCAGTACCGGGAAAAATGGTAGAAACCATCATAAAGAATAAAATTACTCAGCACGTAGATAGTCACGACCTAATGGGAGACAGCCAACATGGCTTTAGACAAGGAAGATCTTGTCTTACTAATCTGTTATGTTTTTTTGAAGGAGTGAATAAACAGGTGGACAAAGGTGAGTCGGTTGATATTGTGTATCTGGACTTTCAGAAAGCCTTTGACAAGGTCCCTCATGAGAGACTTTTGGCAAAACTAAAGAGTCATGGGATAGGAGGCAGTGTACTATTGTGGATCAGGAACTGGTTAAAAGATAGAAAGCAGAGGGTAGGGCTAAATGGCCAATTTTCCCAATGGAGAAAGGTGAATAGTGGTGTACCCCAGGGATCTGTGCTGGGTCTGCTGCTTTTTGACATATTCATAAATGACCTGGAAAGTGGAATAACAAGTGAGGTTATCAAATTTGCAGATGACCCAAAACTATTTAAAGTTGTTAAAACCCAGGAGGATTGTGGAAAATTGCAAGAGGATCTTGATAAATTGGAAGACTGGGCATCAAAATGGCAGATGAAATTTAATGTGGAGAAGTGCAAGGTTATGCACCTAGGGAAGAACAACCCAAACTATGGTTACACGATGCAAGGTTCCACATTAGGAACCACCACCCAGGAAAAAGATTTAGGCGTCATTGTGGATACCATGTTAAAACCCTCGGCCCAGTGTGCAGCGGCTGCCAAGAGAGCAAATAGAATGCTAGGTATGATAAGGAAAGGAATGGAAAATAAAACAAAAGATATTATAATGCCTCTATATCGTTCCATGGTGAGACCGCACCTTGAATATTGTGTGCAATTCTGGTCGCCGTATCTTAAAAAGGATATAGCGATTTTAGAAAAGGTTCAGAGAAGAGCCACCAAAATGGTAAAGGGGATGGAAGGCTACTCCTATGAAGAAAGGCTAAAAAGGTTGAGGGTCTTTAACCTGGAAAAGAGACGGCTGAGGGGAGATATGATATTAGTCTATAAATTAATGAACGGAGTGGAACGGGTAAACGTAGATCGATTGTTTACCTTATCAGAATATAGAAAGACTAGGGGACATGCAATGAAGCTACAGGGTAAACTATTTAAGACTAATAAAAGAAAATATTTTTTCACTCAACGTGTAATCAAACTCTGGAATTTGTTACCGGAGGATGTAGTAAAGGCTGTTAGTGTGGCTGGGTTTAAAAAAGGTTTGGACAAGTTTCTGGAGGAAAGGTCCATAAACCATTATTAAGAAGGGACCCAGGATATCAATGCTTGAACCAATACAAGCATTGTGGAACCTGTGTCCCTTGGGGAAACTGCTAGGTACGTATGACCTAGATTGGCCACTGTTGGAAACAGAATACTGGGCTTGATGGACCTTGGTCTGACCCAGTATGGCATATCTTATATTCTTATGTTCTTATGTAACTCACGATCAATGAAAAACAAGCTCCCTATATTTAATAATCTGATAACAGACTTAAAACCAGACATCTTATGTGTCACAGAGACTTGGCTTTCTGAAACAGATATAGTCTACCTAAATCAACTTGATAATGAAAACTATGACATATTTTATAAACATAGATCCAATAAAAGAGGCGGAGGAGTACTAATGATGACGAAAAAGATATTAAATGCCAAATCAATCCAATCAAATATCTCTAATAACATAGACACATTATTGATAAAAATCAGCCACATGAGAATTTGTTTAATTTATAGACCCCCAGACCAAAGACAAGATTGCCTGGATTCTCTTATTGAACTCAGCTCATCTACCGAACAAAACCCCATAATCATGCTAGGCGATTTTAACCTTCCATCACTACCAACACTGGACTCCAAACTATTCCTAGACACTATATCAGATATAGATTATCATCAAATAATAAACACCGCAACACATATCAGAGGAGGAACACTTGATCTGGTTTTTCTTCCTGATACATTCTTCAAGCTAGTCAACTCAAATTCCGTAGAATGCTCAGAGACGCCTTGGTCAGATGATTATATTATCAAAATAAACCTCATATATCCTATCACTAGCGTCAAAAATTACACAAAAAGTGGCCTTACTTCAAAATTTAAAAAATTTAATGAAACTGAATTCCTGGATTCAACTATCCCCTCCTCTTACCATCCACATCAGATTTGGATGATGCGGTTAACAACTGGTATGAAACTATCAACAATGCAGCTAAAAATAATTACACAAATAAACAGAGGGTACACACTAAAACAAACAGTACACCATGGTTTAACAACACATTAAAACAAATGAAAAGAGAACTAAGAAAACTTGAAACTAAATGGCGAAAATCTAAGTTGACAATACACAAAGAAATATACAATAACCATCTCACAAAATATAAGGAAACATTAGACAACACAAAGAAAAACTACTACGCAGCAACCGTATCAAAATCTTATAATAGACCTAGAGAGCTATTTTCCATTGTTAGAAATCTAACCAATAACGCTCAAACTTCTAGCAACAAAATCACCGACATTTCAGTACAAACTCTAGCTAATCACTATCAAAACAAATCAAAGAAACCTTCAATACCCTTAGATACCTTTAACACTTCTCACCAGTCTGTAGATGAATGGTCAGACTTTTACCCCATTTCAAAAGTGACATTAAAAACTATCATCTCCGGACTCAATACCACAACTTCTTATTTAGATCCATGCCCAGTATCTTGGATAAAAAACACACTGCCAACACTACTATCCTACATTCTCCCAATAGTCAACCTCTCATTAACCCAAGGTTACCTCCCACCTTCGCTCAAACATGCACAAATACGCCCAATCCTAAAGAATTGCAATCTAGACAAAACATCTCCAGTATCATACAGGCCCATTTCTAGCATACCATTTTTGGCCAAAATAATTGAAAAAGTAGTGCAATTACAGACACAGGAATATATAGACGCATCTTACCCACTTGATGAGCAACAATATGGATTTCGGCCACGCCACGGAGTAGAAACACTTCTAACAGTATTAATTGATACTCTCCTAAGAGGAATCGACAATCATAAACAGGCATTCATCCTCCTTTTCATTGACATATCAGCAGCCTTTGATAGTGTACATCACTCAATAATGCTCAACAACCTACGTCAGATAGGCATAAACTCTACAGTACATAAATGGTTCGCCTCCTATTTAAATAACAGAACGCAAAATGTAAGAATAGGTAATCAAACCTTCACTACATATAAACAAGAAATAGGTTTACCACAAGGTTCAGCATTATCAGCCCTACTTTTCAATATCTACATAAAACCGGTCTGCAATATCTTTAAAAAATTTGGAGTACAATATCACCTCTATGCGGATGATATCATGATGTACATTCCATTTACGATCCCTAACCTACCATTACAACTCCTATCAGACTGCTATAACGAAATCACAATTTGGCTAAAAACTCAAAACCTCCACATAAACCATGCTAAAACAGAAGTCCTAATTGTAACAAAAAATCAATCATTTATCCCTCCAACCCACATAACACTACAAGACCAAGAAATTAAAATAAAAAACGAAATAAGATATCTAGGGGTTATCATAGATACACACCTTACAATGGAAACCCACATTAGAAATACTATAAAGAAAATTTATTTCAAACTTAAAATCCTCAAACAACTACGCCCACTAGTATTTATACAAGATTTTATTAATATAATACAGGCTACCATAACCCCTCACTTTGATTTCGCCAACCTAATACTAATGGGCATTTCAAAACAAAACATTAAAAGAATTCAACTAGCCCAAAATGCAACAGCTAGAATTATATTAAAAATAAACTCACTCCAACACATAACACCAATACTAGCATCCCTTCACTGGTTACCAATACAAAGCAGGATAATATACAAAACAATAATAACATCATTCAAAGCCTTAAATGACATGGCTCCGACTACACTATGTAATCTAATATGCAAAGAACCATCTAAGCCTACTCACAGAAAAGGACAATTAAATAAACTAAAGACTCCGAAAGACTACTTAAAAGCACATAAATTAACAAATAATAGAGCCTTTTCACACATAGCTCCAACCATTTGGAATTCTCTACCAGAGGATCTACGATCACTAACAGAGATCATGGAATTCCGTAAAAAATTGAAAACGTATCTATTCACTAAACACTATAATACTATGGAAAACCTAGCACTCAACTTAGATAAAGGCTAAACAGGTACCCGACCACATCAAGTACAATCCTACTACTTAAATGGACAACACATATAGCTTAAACGAAACGATGACCCAAGCTCTTATGCCCAAATACATCCACATGTATATAGTTGTATATGTTATGTACTGTCTTATGCTGTTTTAGACATCACATTTTGTTAGTTAATTGTTACTCACACTGCTCTAGCTTAAATATACTGTATAGTTTATTACACTTTGCTTTGTTTAACTTAAGATGTTCTATGTAAAACAAACTGCGCTTTGTTAATTGTTGTTAATTGTACACCGCAACTGAGCTCTGGAAGATGCGGTATATAAATGAGTGTTAAATAAATAAAAATAAATAAAAAGAGGCAGGAGGGGTGAATCCTTGATTCCTAGTGATGAAAAGGACGTCTGTCTTGTGGTTTATTCGGAGGTTTTGAGTGTGGAGCCAGTTGGAGATGGCGTTGAAGCAGCTTGTTAGCGGGGAGAAGTCCAGCTGGTCTGTTGAAAATGGCATGTAGAGCAGTACGTCGTCGGCATATACCAGGCAGGCGACGTTGAAAGAGCGGATAAGGGCACAGATGGGCTGCATGTATATGTTGAACATCAGGGCCAAGAGAGAGGATCTCTGAGTACGCCCTGCCTTTGATGGAACGGTTCTGATGTTGTAGCGCCAGATTGTACGTGTTGCCATCTGTCAGGTATGATTTGCACCATCTTAGGGCTGTGCCATGTATCTCCTTCTCCTTGAGCCACACCATGAGCAGCTCGTGGCTTACGGAGTCAAATTCCTGGCAATATCCATAAAGATAAGGGCGAACCCTTATCAGGTGTTGTCTATTCCAGTGATTATGGTACTGAAGAGGGTGGTAAGGAGGGTTTCCACACCATGTGATTCCCTGAATCCATGCTGGCTTGGGTCCAGAGGAGCGGTGGTTGCGATGTGGTGGTGGATTTGTCTTTGGACTACCTTTTCAATTATCTTGGCGAGTAGTAGGATGTTTGATATAGGCCTGTATGATTTGGCCTTCTGGGGGTCCAGCTTGTTGCTTTTCAGCAGTGGCCTGATAGAAGTGTGTTTCAGCTTTTGTGGGAACGATCCTGCTGAGAATGACTGTTCCATGAGTTTGGCTAGGAACGGGCTGAATTTGCTACGCAGAGCTTTTATCCAGAAGGCTGGGCAGGGGTCATTTGGTGCAGTGGTGGTGTTGATGCGATGGTGTCTTCAATACATTTCGTGGATGGGGCGGAGAAGGTGGTCAGCGGAGTTGGGTGGGGTGGTTTGTATGAGGGGGTGGGGGACGTGGTCTTGTTGGTCTGGAATGATTTTGATTGTATGTGGTCCGTGAATTCCTGAGGTTGGAGGTTGCTTGGTTGATTGGAGGCTGGTTCCTTTAAGTTCTTAACAAGATTGAATAGGTCATGTGGTTTACTTAGCGATTGTTTCAGGAGGTCAGTGTGGAATTGCCTCATTTTCTCCGTTACTGCTTCACGATGTTTTGTTAAGTGTGAGTTGTATGCTGTCTGGTCCTCGGTGGAGCGTGACCGGTGCCATCGTCTTTCCAACTTTCTTAGGTGGAGGACTGACGTTCGTAGTTCGGTGGAATATCATGGTGTGGCCTTTCATTTCCTTGGGGGCTTGTTTGTGGTTGGTAGTTGAGCGATGGAGCCAATGCTGTTGTCCCAGCTGAAAATCATTTCCTCGAGGCAGGGTGTCATCGCGTTGAGGAGCGGTAGGGCTTTCTTCAGGATTTCTTCTTTACTGAAGGGTCGGAATCTTCCTGTTGGTGCTCTGGGGATGTTGACAGGACTGCTAGTGCCTTTGTGGCAGTGGTGGTGGGCGGGTATTTGAAATCTGATCAAGCTGTGGTCGGACCAGGGAACTGGGGTGACGGACAGAGCGGGGGGTTTTGGGTAGAGTCTGCAGCTGCCTGTGGGGCGAATACCAGGTCCAGCTTGTTTCCTTTCACATTGGTAGGTTTGACTAGTTGCTTGTACCCTAGCTCCTTGAGTGCTTCGTGGAAGGCTGTGGCGTGTGTGCCTTGTAGGGCTGGCAGGTTGAAATCGCCTAGTATCCAGCTTGTGGTGCATGGGTTCCAGGTGTTGCAGGCGAGGTTGATTATTGTCGAGAGGTCGTCTGGGGAGGCTGCCAGGGCTCTGTAGAGTAGGTTGATGGAACACTGCTTGTTTGCTATGGTGATTGCATCGAGGTACGCTGTGCTGGTGGTGGTGTTCAGCTGAAATTGGAGCTCTGTTTTGGTGAGGATGAGTGCTCCTCCACCCCTCCGATTGGCTCTATGGCAGGTGTGGATTGAGAAGTTGGGGGGTAAGAGCTGGTTGAGGAGGACAGTGTCGGAGTTAGATAGCCACGTCTCTGTGATCATTAGTATGTTGAGGTCCTGGAGGGTTATCAAGTCTGAGATAACTGGCCATTTCTTGCGGCTTGAGTGTGCGTTTATGAGGGCGCATTTTGGGTTGTGAGGGTGCTGCTCTAGTTGGGATTTTTTGGAGTGCTGCAGAGAGATGTAGAGTAAGTGGGGGTGAGGTGTGTGCTTAGCCTCTGTTGTCGAGTGGCGGGAGGTACTTGACCATCTCCTCCCCTGGTTCAGTAGAACTGGTATGTTTGCATCCAGGAGAGAAGGCTAGAGTGCTGCTGAGCCATCCAGAGAGGAGGTAGCAGCTGGCTAAGGCTAATAATGAGGGGGCCATTCTGGTATCTCTTATGTGGCCAGCGGACGTGATCCTCTTTTGGACAGGCAGGTAAATTGGGCAAGCTATTCGTTCATTTGGTAATCAGGCAAGCAGTACGTTCTATTACAGGCAGGTAAATTGGGCAAGCAATATGTTCTATCACAGGCAGTGCATAGTACGGTGAACCGGTATTTGTCTGGTGGGTTTAGGGCTAACCATCCGGTGGGTTGGGTTGTTGTGTGTGGCGCTTACGTGAGTGTGTCCTCACTGGCTTCTCTCCTGGTTGTTCTGGTCAGCCAGTAGGTTAGACCGCGGGGTATGGGGCCTCAGGGGTCGGCCACTGCCTAAGGGCTACAAGGCAGACAACTACGCAGAATCAGTGGATACTCTACTGAAATCTTACCAGAAACTGGGATGTGACATGTCTTTGAAAATGCAGTTCTTGCATTCACACCTGAATTTTTTTCCTGCAAATCTAGGAGCAGTCAGCGATGAACATGGGGAAAGGTTTCATCACGAGATTTCGGTAATGGAAAATAGGTACCAGGGCAAGTGGAGCTCCAGTATGCTTGCAGACTATTGTTGGACCCGTAAGAGGGATTTTTTTGAGGTGCAATACAGCAGAAAATCATATACAACTACCTTTTAGGAGACATTACGTTACAATATACATCTATATACTTTATATACAATATAGACTTTTCATACTCCCACTCGCAGCCTCCGATCCATTCATGTTAACCACCTGATCCTCCCAGCTCCCTCTCGTGCACACTTACAATCCACTCGAAAATCAGCCTTTTTCTACCTTGGTCCCTCCCTATGGAATTCCTTACTTACTGCCCTCCGATTGGAAGAATCCTACCCTAAATTCCGCGCTCTCCTCAAAACCCACCTTTTTTCCTCTGCTTTTCCTGGTTCTCTATGAATCCTCATAACCTCATTCTCCTTTCCTGCTTTAAACTGTTCCTACTCTCTATCTCTTCTTTCCTTTAATTTATTGTATCTTTTCCCTTTCTATCTAAGGTGGTTATTTATATTGTAAACCGCCCCGATGTAATGGGGGGGGGGGGCGGTATATCAAGTGTTCCATAAACAATATATACATCTAATAGTCTAAATTTAAGCTACATGTCACTCAACGTTACGTGATGGAGACTGTCTAAGTACATATCCGAGTTCGTAATCAAAAACAGTACTAGAATCAGCCATTTTCATTTCTGTGACAGAAACATTTTTGAATTTTGTTTACCAGTGTTTAGGGCTGAGGGGACTGGAAATGGGCTGAAACGGGTTGGGATTGGAAATCGGCTGATACAGGAGCTGGAGGGCAGGCTGCTACTGGCAATGGACTAGTACTGGGAATGGGGGCCAGGACGGGAAAATGGGCTTATATTGGGACTGGTACTGGAAATGGGTTGAAAGTAGGTCTGGAGTGATGGGACTGGAAAGTGGCTGGGTCTGGAAAGGGAGCTAATTCTAGGGGTGTGGTCCTGGGATTCAAAAGAAGGGTGAGGTGATGCTGGCAAATGCTAGGGTTGGAGTAGGAAAAAGAGGGAGATTCGGGAGAGTGAGAAGGGAGAGGACAGATTTTGTGAGGAGTGAGGAAGAAAATTTTAAACCAAGGGAAGGTTGAGAAGGAGGGGTATAAGAGTGTATGTCGAGGTAATAAGGAAGAAAGACCAGGTTAATGAATATTGGAAAAGGAAGTAAATAGAGTGGGTGCTGGGGAAGGGGAGTAGGAGGCAGGAGGGCAGGTACTAGGGGCATAGGATATGGGAAAGCAAGGACTCTGACAGGTGGAGACTCTAAGACGGGGTGAGAAAACAGAAGAAAGACTGAGAGGCCTTTCCACCCATTCCCCTAATTCCCAAAACCCTGTTCAAGCTTCAGAGAGACAGAGGCCGTATGATTCTCATAGCTCCACATTGGCCACGGCAAGTGTGGTACCCTCTGCTTCTACATCTCTCTCAAGCTACCTCTCTGGAGTTAGGGTCTGCTCCAGATCTCCTGTCAGGAGGACGGAATGTTATAGCATCCCAATCCCCAGTCTCTGCATCTCAGGGCTTGGTTGCTGAAGGCCTAGATCTTCATGATCTTAACCTTTCTCAGCAAGTAAGGGATATCCTTTATGCTTCCAGAAAACCTTCCACAAGACGCTCTTATGCTTTCAAGTGGAAAAGGTTTACCAGATGGTGCTCGCAGAAGGGTCTTAGCCCCCTTGCGATACCTCTGGAATCATTACTGGAGTATCTCCTTCATTTATCCAATGCAGGACTTAAGACTAACTCAGTAAGAGTCCATTTGAGTGCTATTGTGCTTCTTTCAAGCCTTTAAATGGACAACCTATTTCCTCCCATCCTCTATAGCAAGATTTATGAGAGGCCGCCTTCTAACTAAGCCTCCCATTAGGCCACCACCGGTGGCATGGGACTTAAACCTGGTTCTTGGCCAGCTCATGAAGCCACCTTTCGAACCCTTAGCTACTACCTCGTTGAAATTCCTTTCTTGGAAAGTTATCTTTCTCATTGCAATCACATCAGCACGTCGCATCAGTGAGTTGCAGGCACTGGTAGCTGATCCTCCTTATACAAGGTTCCATAGCTCAACATAATCAAACACACAACACAACATACACACAAGTCACGATATATCCTTCACTGCATGAAAAACACTATCACCCCTTTTGATTGTTTGCTGTGAAACTGCCTTGATTGTAAAAAAAAGCGATATAGAAATACAGTTAAATAAATAAATCATGACAAGGTAGTCCTTAGGACTCAACCACACTTTATGCCAAAGGTAGACCGCTTGATTCAAATGAAAAGGCGAGACCAACTGCCCGTGTTTTTTCCAAGGCCTCATGCATCTAATGCAGAAAGGAATCTTCATACTTTGGACTGTAAAAGAGCTTTAGCTTTTTACTTACAAAGAACACAGCAACATAGAAAGTCCTCTCAACTCTTTGTTGCTTTTGATCCTTCTCATCTGGGGCTTCCAGTCTCCAAGAGAACACTGTTCAACTGGATTGCACAGTGTATTTCCTTTGCCTATCAGGTTAAGAATCTTCCTCTGGAGGGCCTGGTCACAGCTCACAATGTGAGAGCCATGGCAGCTTCAATGGCTCATCTGCACTCTGTGTCTATCGACGACATCTGTTGAGCAGCCACTTGGGCCTTGGTTCATACCTTCACAGCCCATTACTGCTTGGACAAGGACTCCTGCCGGGATGCCTTGTTTGGTCAGGCTGTTCTCCAACACCTGTTCCATACTGTGATAAGGAAGCTTATCATAGCTCAGGAAGGAGCTATAGAGAAGGTGAAGTGACTCTGAACAAGCAACCTGTCAGTTCTGGTAGAAATAAGAAAACAGAATTTTCCCATAAAAGACTACCAGTCCCAGAATGCACCAGGTTTCCAACAGCCATTAGAGGAGCTGAAGTGGGGAAACGTGTGTTCAATCAGGAGGGCTATGAGGTAATCCCTAAGCACTCATCTCAAAGGGCTGGGCCTGATTCAGCACAGCTGCGCTGTATTAGGGGGGAGCACTCATCTAGGCAGAATAAAGGTAGAGTTTATTCTACAGAGAATTATCCTCATTATCCTGAGAATCAGCTTGAGCTTGATCATCAGTTTCATCTGAAGGATCATCAGAAGCAGAAGCCAAACCGGACGGACAGAGAAGGAAAGAAACCCTTTGGAAGAAGGAAGAGAAAAGCCTTTGAGAGGTCTAGAAGAGTCCAGAGCAGTACGTATACTGGGAGGCATTTCAAGGGCCAGCATACACCATTGGACTGGGGAAAGCCAGAGGAATGGTGCTGCAGAGCTAGGAAACTCCAGACGCTACCTGTGAGGGAGACGGCTGCAAGTGGAAGGGACCCTAAGACCTGTGCCAGAAGGTATGTGAAGAGAGATCCAGTGTCCAGGGATCTGGATTGGAAGGCTGGACATAAGAACTGGACTACATACTGGCCAGGCTATATAGAGAGGAACTCTAACAGCAATGGAAGCTCAGGTATGAACACTGATCTATGCCCTAGCTATAACCTTGAAAGACAGCAGGGAAACAAGTATTCTCCTGAAAGTGCTCCATTGAGAGATTCATCTATGCCAATCCATGATATTGAACCCATGCTTGTTGAAGAAGGGGGAATGATTGCAGATGAAGAATGTGTTTATATGGACTGCTCTCTGTCCAAACTCCTTTGGTGATTTTCTGTTAAAGTACAGCAACCATCACAAAGAAATACAAACTTGTTCTTTAATCTACTCAGAAAAGCTCCTGAAGCAGGATTTGACCCACACAGTAGAAAGCAAGCCAGCTAAGGGGTTTCAGCTGGATAACTGCTAGCAATTGAGCCATACCTAATTGCTTGTGAGCTAGGAGAGAATCACTTCTGAATCTATGTGGGAAGATATAAGAAGTTAACCTGAAAAGAACAGTTTTTTTTTCTCTTTGTGGCTTTTCGTTTGTTGTTTGATATATGCTAAGAAAACATTAGCTAATGCCTGACAAGTTTGAATGTTGTTTTCCTGATTTTGATTTTGTTTTTCCAAGTTAAACACTGGAAGCAAGTGACCTGATTTATGTGCTACCAAGCATATCTGTGTTGGGAGAAATAACCCCATAAATAAATATCTTATTGGCTTTAACACTTGAGCACAACTAAATTATTGTCAGCAGCTGTGTCTGGTGTGAATGAACTGCATTGCCCACAATCCCTTGCAAATCATATAGATATATGCACTTGCCAAGACTGTGAAGATTCTCACCCAGGCAACTGTCTGACAATACCTAATCAACTCCTACCCACCATCCCTGGTAGGATGCCGGAGATCCATGGGGGGAAGTGGAGCCCTTTCACAGGGACACACAACTTCTGGGGTTCTCTCCCTGGCATCTAAAGCTAGGGAGTCCCCATAAGTGAAGACTACATTCCTGCTTGTTCCTGGAGATAGCATAGTTACTCACCTGTAACAGGTGATCTCCGGGAACAGCAGGAATTTAGTCTTCACAACCCACCCACCTCCCCTAGGAGTTGTATCTCTCTATCTATCTTTCTCTTTCCCCCTCTCTCTCTCTTTGTCTCAGTTTTAAACTCAACTGGAGAGAGGCAGTTGGGGAAAGGCGGGAAGGCAGCATGCAGGCACTGTGGGATGCTCCCAAAGGCTTTCTAATTGGACACTGGGGAGCGTTCCCGCGCAGGCTCCGTCGGTACCAACGATACCCATATGTGAAGACTAAATTCCTGCTGTTCCCGGAGATCACCTGTTACAGGTGAGTAACTATGCTTTCTATGTTAGAGAGAGATGTAGCGAAGGAAAGGACGAAGAAGATGGGGAGTGTGAAGAAACAGAAAATGGAAAGGACTTGGAAAAGGACTTAGAAGAAAACCAACAAGAGGAAGTAGTAAAGAGACTGGGACCAACCCAACTGGAAAAATAAGATGATCAAAGGTGCAGGAGTGTAAGGTGTTTTTGAGAATAAAAGGAGGGAGGAGTAGCCTAGTGGTTGGGGCAAGTTACCTCAGGCCGGAAGGTCGTGGATTCGAATCCCACTAGAGGACAGCAACCTTGGGCCGGAAGGACTGGGGTTTCTAGTCCCACAGGTGCTCCTTGTGGTCTTGGGCAAACCACTTAACCCATGTTCCCTGTAAAATAGTTATCTCCGAGTTATAATGCCCTGTTCAATGTAATTTCAGTTTGTTCAATGTAAACCGCTTTGATATCATGAAAGGTGGTATATAAGAAATGTGAAATAAATAAATAAAATAAGTCCGCTTTGAAAACCGTGCATTTATTATAGCTCATTACAGGAGAAAATGCATTTGTTTCTTCCATGTTTCACAGCTTGGTGTGTTTGATTGATTTTTGGGTTTTCCATTTCAGTGTTTGTTTTTTGTAGTTTCTTAATTTTTAATTTGATAGTCTGTGTATTCCATGTGCAGCAGAGATGAGGGACTCTGGTAACATGTAGGTTCTCTATAGGAATCAGTAGTTCTGCTTGTTCTTTTTTTCTAACTGGGGGTTACTGGTGTTCTAGAATATTTGCAGTGCTGATTTTCATAGGTAGGGTTGGTGCAATTTGAGTTCTTGATGCTGGTGTAGAGTGCCCATTTGTAGGGTTTTGTGTTATGATGTACATTGTCTAGCTGAGGAGGGAGGGCGTTAATGGTGGTGTCACTGATGTGAAACTAGAATTTGAACAGAATTATTTTTGTATGTTAAGATATAAAGTGAAATACCCTACTTTCTGCTCTGCATCTGTTGGGAGAGTTTTATTAGCGAGTCTGGAAGTGCTCCATATGAATGATTATGCCCTGATATTCAAAGGCAATCAGTCATTCGTTGCCAAATGCGTAATTAGCCTACCTGTGTATTAAAGAAAAATACAGATATCCAGCTTTTAAATTATAGAATGGCTATATATGATCTGTATACTTGTGGGGCATGTTAGGGGAGGAGTGAGGGTAGGCCAGAAAATTATCCAGATTGTGGCAATATTCAGTCATTCAGATAAGTTGCATGATTAGTTTAGTTTAGATCTGCGGAATATCAGGTCTAACATAAACAGATACTATAATACACGCCTTCACTGTCTGTATGGTCAGTGCTGCTGTCTGTATGGAAAGTGACACAGATTAATTTAAATGGGAGGGTGGCATGTTTTAACAAGCCAGTGAGCTGAAAATGCACCCCTCTTTGTGCAGCTAGTACTGCTAGATCAGTGCTAGATCAGACCCAAGAGGGGGGAGGGAGGGTATGCGAAAACAAAAGTTGGCTCAGGGTGCTACAACCCTTGAGCCAACCTTGCCCGCAACTTCCCCACTACCCTTCTAACTTCCCAACCCCCAAAATCTACCACTTCCACAACTCTAGATAACAATATATTAAATGGAGATTATACTGACACCACGCACACAGACACACAGGCAATGGAGATATAACTGGGCATTTGCTCACACTCGTAGAGGGATTGGAAAGAATTCTATGAACCATGCTCTGCATGCTTTTTCCACTTGTTCAAAGTTAAATTTTGATCTCTGCCTGCTTGTCTCCCGAGCTGTGCCTGGGACTGCTGATTATATTCTAACTGCAGGGCATCGTGCCATTTTCTTGCATTTGACTGGCATCAGGTGTTGAGGTGACTGCAGCATTCTTGGCAAGTAGGACATACTGGTGCCCTGTGCAGGACACAGGGAACATTGTGTCTCATTTAGCATCTCTTGGTCATTTATCACTTAAGTTACTAGGTGAAAAGTGTAAAAACAAAAGCAAATACATTTACTGCTAGTAATGGCTTTAAATCCACTGTCCCAAAGCATAGGGTGACCTACTTCTCTAGTATTGTTTTAATTTTAAAAACTATTCATAAATTCAAGCTAGCAATCTTTTGCCTGATTTATCAGCATCCATTAACAGATCCATTAAGAATCTATTCACTATTGACTAAGAGTTATGCTTACTAAGTCGGGCTAACTGTTAACCTGGCCTGGGGAAATCCACTGCTTACCCCTGGGATAAGCAACATGGAATTTGTCTACCTTTTTGACAACTTGGCAGTTCCCAACATGTTGCAAATTGCCCCACCCTCAAAAATATCATAACTGCACAACCATCCCATAAATGCCCCATCCCTTAAAAAAACAACACCCCTCCCCACAACTGTCCCACCACCCCATATCTGCCCCACTCCTAAAATTTAACGTGCTGTAACTGCCCTACTGATCATTTCTATAGCGCTACAAGGCGTACGCAGCACTGTAAGATGCATGTAAAAGATGGGCCATGCTCATCAGAGCTTACAATCTAGTCAAGACAGACAACACAAGAACTGAGGACAAGGATATATCTAGGGGATGGTAAGGAAACGCAAAGACTAAGCAGTCCAGGATCCAAAAGCGGCCTCAGAGGTGAGTTTCAACCTGGATTTGAAAAGGCCAAGAGATGAAGCCTGACATACAGATTCAGGTAGTTTTGTTCCAGGCATAAGGAGCAGCAGAGTGGAAGGATCGAAGTATGGAGTTGGTAGTAGAAGGGAAGGGAAGGGCACAGCTAGAAGGGATCTGCCAGAAGAGCAAAGTTTCTTTTTTTTTTTTTTTTTTATTTTATTGAGGAGGGGTGAAGGGAGAGACAAGAGGAAAGGTAGTGAGGAGCCACAGAATGAGTGTACTTATGGGTCAGTAGGAGAAGTTTGAACTGGATACAGAAACGGATAGGGAGCCAATGCCCTATCAACATGCAGATTACCCCACCCTTAAAAAAGACTTCCTTATCGTTCCCTCCAGTCCAGTCCAGACAATGGAGCCGTCGCCCTCCACTCGCAGTTTGGAGACTAAGCATGCCAAGTCTTGATAATGTCATTCCATATAGGCAGCTGGCACCTCCCATCAAGCCCTAAAACAAAAAAACCCAAAAATACCAAACAATTCCCTTGCATCTGCACCAGCACCCCAGAAACCTTTCCCATACCCAAAACCTACCTCATCAACCTGCACTCTGTCCCTTCCCCTAAAAATACTTCTTTGTAACTGGCCTACCACTCCATAAACTACCCCCTGCAACTGGCCAACCACCTCGCCATTTGCCCTTGCATCTATTATACCATCCCATTAACTGCCTCTAATCCCAAAAGCTACTCCCCCCCCCCCCCACAACTGCCCTACAGTCCTGAAAACTACCCCTACCCTCAAATGCTGCCCCACCAGAGTCACCACCTCCAAAATGGAATCCTCTGGAAATGTCACATCACAATTGCAATACATGCACAGCACACACAGAACATACAGAAATATATATAAATACACATTGCATTTTACATGCTTGACAAACATATATTTCATTCTCTTTGCTGCTGTTTTCTCTCTCTCTCTCGCTCCCATTTACATATACATATGGAATAAATGGATATAAATGAACACGCATACTAACATTCACACATTTACAGACACACACATGCACAATGCAGATAGGATCCCTCTGTCTTTCCTTCTCAAAAACGGTCTGAAAACACTTTATCTACTACCATCCGTTTGGGAAAACTTTGTCAGGCCATTATTAGAGAAAATCAATTTAGATGCTTCTGAGGCTTCTAGTTACCATTGTGCCAGAATTGAGTCTTTGGGAATTTCAGGAATTGTGTTAAGAGTGGTTTAAATCTTTTGGCTTTGTCCCTTGGAATGATGTCATCTAGGAAATCAATGTTTTGTGGGGTACTGCAAAGAACTAGTATCATTGGTGCTTTTCAGTATTTTTCTGTCTATTTTGACCCCCTTGGAGAGGTGAGGGGTTGCGGTATTTGCATATGGAGATGATGATAAACAAATCTTAGGATTAACTAAACATTTCTTTCATGAATGCCTTGACACAGCAGCTTTTTTGAATTCAGAATACAGTCAACAGCCCCCCTCCCCACCCTGTTATCTTGTTGACAACCAGTCTCACAATCTCTTCCTTCCCACCTTGTAGCCTATAGGATAGAATCTTAAGGTCAGGGTTCTTACCCATTGTACATTTTATTCAGGTCAACCTTTATAGATGTTGATGTTGCTGCAACATGTATCTTCTTGTACTATTCTTTACAGTGTTCTTTGCTTTGTTTACCTTCTTGTATGATTTATAGTGAAATTACTTGGAGATGTTTTGTTTTAGTTCCTCCTTTGTAAAATCAACTCCCTTCTAAGATTAGATCAGAGAGTAATCTTCTTTGGTTTCAAAAGGCTTTGTTAAGTGCTGTTGAGTCTGTATCGACTCATGGCGACCCTCTGGATAGTTGTCCTAAACTGTATTTGGTCTTCAGTCAGGAAGCTTATTGACAGATTGGCACCTTCTACCTTACCAAGCATGATGTCTTTCTCTAATTATCTCTCTCTTCGCATGATGTGTCCAAAGTATGAAAGTCAAAGTCTTCTCATCTGAGCTTCTAAAGAAAGCTTGGGTTTGATCTCCTCTAGTACTGACTGGTTTATTCTTTGGGCAGTCCATGGTTTACACAGTATTTGTTGCCAGCACCATAATTCAAAGACATCAATTTTCTTCCTTTCTGGTTTGGGGTGGGGGGGGTTCACTGTCCAAATTTTGCATCCATATGGAGTTATTGAAAATACCATAGCTTGAACAAGTCAAATCTCTGGATGGAGAGAGACATCTCTGCTCTTGAGAATCTTGTCTAGGTCCTTTATAGCCATTCTGCTAAGAGCAATGTGTCGTCTGATTTCTTGACTGCTTGTGCTTCTTTATTGATAGTGGACAGCTTTAACCTAATTGGATCAACTATTTCAATTTCTTCTCCATCAATGATGAACTTATTGATTTTTTGCCAGTTGTCGGGTTCCTTGCTTTCTTTACATGAAGGGTCAGGCCCATTTTAAGACTACTTCTCAAGATCAAGGAATAAATGTTTCAGGTCCTCTTCACTTAAGAACATAAGAACATACTGGGTCAGACCAAGGTCCATCAAGCCCAGTATCCTGTTTCCAACAGTGGCCAATCTAGGTCATAAGTATCTAGAAGTTTCTACAAAAGCCACAGGTTCCAAAATGCTTGTACTGGGTCAAGCAGTAATATCCTGGGTCTCTTTTTAATAATGGTTTATGGACCTTTCCTCCAGGAACTTGTCCAAACCTTTTTTAAACTCAGCTACACTAACAGCTTTTACTACATTTTCCGGTAACAAATTCCAGAGTTTGATTACACATTAAGAGAAAATATTTTTTCACTCATTAGCCTTAAATAGGTTGCTCTGTAGCTTCATTGCATGTCCCCTAGTCTTTCTATATTCTAATGACATAAACAATCGATCTAAGTGGCGGGAGGAGTGGCCTAGTGGTTAGGACAAGGTACTTCAGGCCAGAGGGACGGGGGTTCAAGTCCCACCTGGGGACAGCAATCTCAGGCCGGAGGGACTGGGATTTCTAGTCCTATAGGCACTCCTTGTGGTCTTGGGCAAGCCACTTAACCCTCCATTGCCCATGTTCCCTGTAAGTATTAGTGTATGTGTATCATATCCCCTCGTGTTAAATGTATCTCCCAATTGACCGCTTTGACCCGGTGAAAAGCAGGATATAAATACAGCTAAATAAATAAATAAAAAAAGTTTACCCGTTCCACTCCATTCATTAATTTATAGACCTCTATCATATCTCCCCTCAGCTGTCTCTTTTCCAGGTTGAAGAGCCCTAACCTTTTTAGCCCCTCTCCACCATTACTGTTTTGGTGGTTGTTTCTATACCTTTTCTAATAATGCTATATCCTTTTAAAAATATGGCAACCAGAATTGCACACAATATCCAAGGTGCGGTTGCACCCTGGAATGATAGAGGCATTATAATATCCTTTGTTTTATTTTCCATACCTTTCCTTATGATACCTAGTATTCTATTTGCTCTCTTGGCCGCCGCTGCACACTGGGCGGAGGGTTTTAACATGTTATCCATGATGACACCTAAATCTGTTTCCTGGGTGGTAGTTCCTCATGTGGAATTTTACATCTTGTAACCATAGTTTTGGGTGGCTCTTTCCTAGGTGCAAAACTTTGCACTTGTCCATATTAAATTTCATCTGCCATTTGGATGTCCATTCTTCCAATTTATCAAGATCCTCTTGCAATTTTCCACAATCCTCATGGGTTTTAACAACTTTAAATAGTTTTGTGTCATCTGCAAATTTGATAACCTCATTTGTTTCCTTTTCCAGGTCATCTATGAATATGTCAAAAAGCAGCGGACCCAGCACAGATCCCTGGGGTATTCTACTATTCACCTTTCTCCATTGGAAAATTGGCCATTTAGCCCTACCCTCTGCTTTCTATCTTTTAACCAGTTCCCGATCCACAATAGTACACTGCCTCCTATCCCATGACGTTTGTTTTGCCAAAAGTCTGAGGGACCTTGTCAAAGCTTTCTGAAAGTCCAGATACACTATATCAACCAATTTACTTTTATCTACCTGTTTGTTGACACCTTCAAAAAAACATAACAGATTAGTAAGACAAGATCTTTTCTATCTAAAGTTATGTTGGCTGTCTCCCATTAAGCCATGACTATCTACATGTTCAATAATTTTGTTTATGATTGCTACCATTTTTCCCAGTACTTACATCTGGCTCACCGGTCTGTAGTTTCCCGGATCCCCATGGAACCCTTTTAAAAAATTGGTGTTACATTGGTGATCCTCTGATCTTCAAGTTTTACAGATGATTTTAATGATAGTTCACAGATTACTAATAGCAGGTCTGCAATCTCATATTTCAGTTCTTTCTATACGTTTGGATGTATACCATCTGGTCCAGGTGATTTGATACTCTTCAGTTTGTCAAATAGTTGTAATACATCTTCCCGGTGTATCAATATTTCTTTCAGTTCTTCTGCAGTATCACCTTTAAATACCACTTCAGTCATGGGTGACATCCCTACATCTTCCTCAGTAAAGACTGAAGAAAAGAATTCATTCAGTCTCTCTGCTATGGCTTTATCCCCTCTTGGTGCCCCTTTTACCTCTCTATCATCTAATAGTCCAACTGACTCTCACAGGTTTTTTGCTACAAATGTACTTGAAAAAGTCTTTTATTACGTGTTTGTTTTTTTTGTTTGTTTTTTTGTTTCCACAGCAAGCTTCTTCTCAAATTCTCTTTATCTGCCTTGTCAATGCTTTGCGTTTAACTTGCCAGTGCTTGTGCTGTTTCCAGTTTTCGTCATTTGGCTCTTTTTTTTTTTTTTTCCCCCATTTCCTAAAAGATGCTTTTTTGGCGACAAGAACCTCTCTGACCTCCACCTTTAAACCATGCTGGCAGATTTTTGGACTTCCTTCCACTTTTCTTAAAGCATGAAATACATCCGGTCTGGGCTTCCAAGATAGATAGTATTTTTAAACAACACCCTTGCTTGATGTAAATCTTTAATCTTTCGCAGCTGCTCCTTTTAGTTTTTTCTGAACTATTTTCCTCATTTTATCATAGTCTCCTTTTTGAAAGTTAAAAGTTAGTACTGGGGATTTCCTTACCATCTCTCCTCCATTAATTAATTCAAATGTGATCATGCTATGATTTATTTATTGATTAGCTTTTATATACTGCACTATTTAGTATCAGAGCGGTTTACAGGAAAAGTGAACAGTCAAGCAACTTTGCATAGAACAGGCATAAAACATCAAAATAAGTAACTTCACAAAAAAACAGGCATAAACAGCAAATCTAGGTAACAGAGGCAGATAACTATTAACATACAAATGTGCCAACGAAAGGGAAAGTGTGTAAGGGAGAAAAGGGGAAGCAACAGGGTGGAATCGAGGCAGAGGAAGTAGGGAGAGGATGGAGAGCTAAGTACATGTTGTGTAGCAGGACTCAAAGTATAATCTTTGTAAGTGGAGAGGCCAGCATTATGGGGCCAGCATTCTGTTCATTATTGCCAAGAGAGCCCCAACACCATTATCTCTTGCACCAGATTTGGTGTTCCACTAAGGACTAGGTCCAAAATAGCTTCCCTTCTGCTTGGTTCATGAACCAGCTGCTCCAAGAAGCAGTCATTTATTTCATCTAGAAACTTTATCTCCCTAGCATGTTCTGCCGTGACACTTACCCAGTCGATACCGGGGTAATTGAAATCACACATTATTACTATGCTGTAACTTTTGTTAGCTTCTCTGATTTCTTTGAACAAATGGATGATGAAATGCTCATTCTGGCCAGGCAGTCGATAGTACACCCACACTGCCATAGCCTTCCCCTTTTTATATGGAATTTCAATCCATAGAGGTTCGACAGCAAAACTTCTTTCCTGCAAAACTTTAATCCTTTGTGACTCAATGCTCTCTCTAATACAGAGTGCAACACCTCCACCAATTGGATCAGCTTTATCATTATGATATAGTTTGTACCCAGGTATCAGTGTCCCACTGGTTGTCCTCCTTCCACCATATCTCTGAGATACCAATCTTATCTAACCTCTCATTTAGTGCTATATATTCTAACTCTCCCATCTTATTTTTTAGACTTCTAGCATTTGCATACAAGCATTTTAAAGACTGTATTTTCTTCATATTAATCTGGCTGTTGGTAGGCAGGGGTAACATAGAACATAGAAAAATGACAGAAAAAGACCACATGGCCTATCTAGTCTGTCCTTCCATATCAACAACTACAACAGTCCCCTTTTTACCTTGAGATCCTCTCTGTTTGTCCCATGCTTTTTTGATTTCAGATACTGTCCTCATCTCTACCACCTCCACTGGGAGACTATTGCATGGATCCACCACCCTTTCTGTAAAGAAATATTTCCGCATATTACTCCTGAATCTATTCCCTTTCACCCTTATCCCATGTCCCCTCGTAGCAGAACTTGCTTTCAATCGAAAGAGGCTCTCCCGCTGTGCATTCATGCCATGGAGGTATTTAAACGTCTCAATCATATCACCTCTATCCCGCCTTTCCTCTAAGGTGTACATATTAAGATCCTTAAGTCTGTCCTCATATGCTTTATAATGAAGACCACTAACCATTTTAGTAGTCACCCTCTGTACTGACTCTATCCAGTTTACATCCTTTTGAAGTTGCGGTCTCCAGAATTGCACACTATACTCCAAATGAGGTCGCACCAAAGACACATACAGAGGCACTATCACCTCCTTTTTTTCTGCTAGTCATTCCTCTCTGTATGCACCCAATCATCCTTCTAGCTTTTGCTGTCTTCTTTTCTACCTCTTTAGCTACTTTAAGATCATCAGACACAACCACACCTAGGTCCCGTTCTTCTTTAGTGGTCAAAAGTACTTCATCCCCCTCATATTATCTACACCTTCCTGGGTGTCTACTCTATTGCAGATTTTGGTATCATCCGCAAAGAGGCAAACCTTACACAACAACCCTTTTGCTATATCACTAAGAAAGATGTTGAAAAGAATTGAGCCAAGGACAGATCCCTGGGGCTCATTCAACCGATTTCTAAACCAATCAGTAACTTTAGGGTCCATCCCTAGGGTGCTCAGTTTGTTTATATGTTGCCTGTGAGGAACGGTCTCAAAGGCTTTACTGAAATCGAAATATACCACATCTAGGGCTCTCCCTCGGTCCAACTCCCTGGTCACGGAGTCAAAGAAATCAATCAGATTTGTCTGACTAGACCTGCCTCTGGTGAATCCATGCTGCCTCAGATCCTGTAATCCGCTGGACTCCAGAAACCCTTATTTTCTCTTTCAGCAGCGTTTCCAATAATTTATGCACCACCGTAGTTAAACTAACTGGCGTGTAGTTCAACTATATTCTTACTTCTGCTTTTGTGTAAAGGGACTACATGTGCCTCTCTCCAGTCCTCTGGCACCACTCCAGACTCCGAGGCATTGAAAAGGTCAGTCAGTGGAGCTGCTAGAACATCCCCAAGTTCCTTCAGTATTCTTGGATGTATCCCATCTGATACCATCACTTTGTCCGCTTTTAGTTTAGCTAGTTCCTAACAAACACAGTCCCCTGAAAATCATTTGAGAGGTCCCTCGCTTTTGCTCCTGTTTGTGGGTGTTATCTGAGGTCCTGCTCCCGGTCCTTAATCTGTGGAACACAGAACAGAAATGTGTTAAACAATTCCCCTTTATCCTGATCAGCTTCTACATATTCCTCTCCACCCTTGGGTCTGAAAATACCACTTTTGCCCTTCCTCCTCTCACTAGCATATCTGAAAAATGCCTTATCTCACCATTTTATTGCGTTGGCTATTTCTTCTTCTTCTTGTACCTTTGCTTTCCTGACTACTTTCCCAGCCTCTCTAAGTTTTTCCAAATATAGATGCCTGTCTTCCTCTCTATGTAATCTCTTGTATTTCATGAAGGCCTCCCTCTTTTTCATCACCTTTTCAGCTACTTCTTTTCCTTTTCCTTTTAATTACGATTCTAACAAAAAGGTGGTTGCCTTTAAAATATCCCGTTCCTTATCGTCACTCCAGTCCAGTCCCTTTACTTCTGGGTTACGCAACCCTTCCAGCAGCTTGGAGGCTGAGCCCAACCTTTTTGGGATGGGGCGGTATAAATACCACAGGAACCACCCACAGATCCCAGTATTCTTAGCCTCCAAGCAGCTGGAGGGTTCCGTAAGCCTAGGGCTTACTGGAGTCTTCCCTTACTTAAATTTTGTTCGTTCTAAGTTCTTTACTTATTGATTTTATTTATTTACTTATTTGCTTATTTACCTTTTGTTTTTCTTCGATACTGTGCCTTTAATTTTCTCCTGCCTGCTCTCTCCCTCCCCCCCCCCCCCCCCCCCCCCCCCCAGCCGGGCCGGGTATCGGAGGTGGTTTTTGGCTGCAGCAGCGAGGAGGACCAGTCAGATCTCCTCTCACTGCTGATCCTGCCGGCTCCTGCACTCTCTTCGGAGACCTGCCCTGCCTCGCGCCAAAGCCCTCCTGGTGGCTGAGCGCTTGAGGCAACGCCGCGACTGTGTTCCTTCCGCCGGCCCCGTCCCAGAGCGGAGGGACACGGAGGCGTGCTCCGGAGCCACGATTACAGCACCTCTCAAGCGGCGGCGCCCAAACTGGAGCGGGGTGCGGCTTACAGCTCTGATCCTTCGTCGGCGTTTAAAACAGATCGGAGGGCAGACTCGCGGTCCTCCGTTTAGGTCTCCACATGGTTGCGGCCTACCACGTGTGGAGCCAACGGTCAGAGATCGCTGAGTCGGGCCTGTGCACCGCGGCAGAAGAAGCTCCCTAAACAGCAAGTACCGGGGATTAAATTACTGGTTTTTTGCATTACTTTATTTAATCATTTTGCTTTCTTTAATTTAATTTTAATTCAATTTAATTTTAAGTTTTTAACCTTTAACTTTAGTTTAAGTTGTTAGTTTCTGGTTTCCTGTTTCCTGTTCTGGGGAGCTGTTAATAAATTGCTAGGGGGGAGAGCACATTTAATACGGATTAGCCTCCGCACCTGAATTGTACAGTTTCTGGTAGGCCAATTGGTTAAGCCTGTGCAGTCAAGCAGGGCTTCAGTATCCCTTATCAAGGACATGACTGGCAAGTCACGGTGCCCATCCTGTGGCACTCGTAGAGGTACTTCCTCGGAGGCAGGGATCTGCAGGGGTTGTGCTGCAGTGGCTGCTTCCGTGGAACAAGAAATTAACTTGTCCATGGCTCAGGCTTCTCAGGGGTCTGGGGACCCTCTAGAAGGAGAGGGGAGGGTCTCAGTTCCCCCCTCCTACCTCCTCAGATTTACCCACTCCTCCTCTGCCCCTTTCCCCCTTTCCCGCAGGGGAGGGGGGGGTCGGGGATCTCTTCTCCCCTGATTTCGTCCTCTTGCCTCCATAAAGCCTATTGTATACGCAATCAGGGGTTGGGGGCAGGGGAGGCGGCCCCGACGGCGGAAGGCGGGTCAGCCAGACCAATGAGGGCAAGCAGTCAGAACTCCGGGATACCATTTAAGCGCTCTCGGCTGATGAGTGAGGAGCCTCTCACGTCCCTTTCTCAGGGCACCCCCGAGGAGGAGGGCTCTGACAAGGATCTAGATGAGGAAGAGGAGGAGCTTGAGGAAGGGGAGATCCCTGAGGAGGATCAATCTTGTATAATTAGAGTTTTTCGTCGAGCGAAGCTCCCGGCACTAATCAATGAGTCCCTGAAAGTGCTCAATGTAGCCTCAGACACCCCAGCAGAGGAGGAAGCGTTGGAGGACCCCTTAATCCAGGCCATTAGGAGGTCCCAGAAAGTCTTTCCTGTCTACAGGGTGGTTCGGCAGATGATCCAGGAAGAATGGGATCAACCAGAGTCAAGTTTAAGGGGGGTCCGTTCTATGGTTCGCCTATATCCTCTTCCAGAGTCAAAGAGCTGCTGAAGTATCCCAGGGTAGATGCGGTGGTATCAGCAGTTACAAAGAAGACAACTATTCCAGTCGAGGGCAGCACGGCCCTGAGGGATGCTCAAGATAGAAAATTGGACATGCTTCTGAAGAAAGCCTTTGATGTGAGCACGCTTGCCTTACAGGCCTCCGTTTCGGGGGCCTGGGTGGCGCGGGCCTGTTTGAGGTGGTCACAACAGTTTCAGGCAGCGGAAGGCTCCGCAGAGGAGGCACAGGCCAACTCAGCTAGGTTAGAATCCGGAGCGGCCTACTTGGCGGATAGTCAGTATGACCTCATCAGGAGCCTAGCTAAGAACATGGCCTTGGTGGTGGCAGCTAGGCGCTACTTGTGGCTACGTAATTGGGCAGCCGATGCATCCTCAAAGGCACGCCTGAGTCGTCTTCCCTTTAAGGGGAAGAAGTTGTTTGGTGAGGATTTAGATAAGTTGGTGAAGGACCTTGGCGAATCTAAGGGTGGCAGGCTTCCGGAAGACAGACCGAAACAAGGGCACCCCCTAGCTCCGGTGCGTAGCCAACCCAGGGACCCCCGGAGGTTTTGTCCAGCCAGGTCGAACCCCTTTCCCAGGGGCCATTTCCCTGCAAGGGGGCAAAGCTTTAGGGGGTTTCGAGGAGCAGGTAGAGGTTTTGGTGCCTCTTCTTCTTCCTCGGGGCCTAGGAAACAGTAATGAGATGACAGGGGTCCAGGGGGAGGAGCTGCCAGTGGGCGGACGTTTAAGGCAGTTTCTTCCCGCCTGGTCCCGGGTCACGTCCGATCAATGGGTCCTGGAGGTGGTCTGAGAGGGCTATGCTCTCGAATTTGCAAAGCAAATACTTCCAGCCTTCATTCAGTCTCCTTGCAGTTCCCCTATAAAAAGGGCAGCTATAGAAACAACTCTCTCCCGACTCATAGCGCTCGGTGCCGTGGTCCCAGTGCCACCAGACCAGTGCGGCACTGGTCGATACTCTATTTACTTCGTGGTACCAAAAAAGGAAGGGTCCTTTCGCCCGATCCTGGATTTAAAGCAAGTCAATCGCTGTCTCAGAATGCTGCACTTCCAGATGGAAACCCTACAATCGGTCATTGCAGCCGTAAGGGGCGGGGAGTTCCTAACGTCCTTGCATTTGAGGAAGCCTATTTGCATATTCCGGTCAGAAAGTCCCATCAACAGTTCCTGAGATTCGCAGTGCCAAGAGGTCATTTTCAATTCCAGGCACTGCCCTTCGGCCTAGCTACGGCTCCAAGGACTTTCACCAAGGTGATGGTGGTAGTAGCGGCATTCCTACGGAAAGAGGGAATTCTAGTGCATCCTTATCTGGACGATTGGCTGATCCGGGCAAAGTCAGAAGAGGAAAGTCGCTCGGCAACTGCCAGAGTGGTTCGAGTTCTAGAGGAGTTGGGGTGGGTCATCAATCGAGTAAAAAGCAGGATGACTCCCGCCCAGGAACTCGAGTATCTCGGAGCAAGGTTCGACACCAACAGAGGCAGGGTCTTCCTGTCCAGAACGAGGTCAAGGGACCTAAGGTTCTTGGTCACGCAATTTCTGGGCAGACGAAACCCTTCAGCGTGGCATTACCTTCAGTTACTGGGAACCATGGCGGCGGCGATAGAGGTAGTACCGTGGGCCAGGGCTCACATGCGTCCTTTGCAGCAGGCTCTGTTGCGTCGTTGGTCCCCTCAGCATCACCCTTTGTCAATGCAGTTACCCTGTTCTCCTCGAACCAAGCAGACCCTTCGCTGGTGGAGGTGCCCAAGGAATTTGGATTGCGGGATGCCCCTCGAGCCCCCACAGTGGTTACTGTTGACGACGGATGCCAGTCTAGCAGGTTGGGGAGCTCATTGCGAGGACCAGTTCATCCAGGGTCGCTGGATGCCGTTGGAGTCTCAATGGCCCATCAACAGACTGGAATTACGGGCCGTCACCCTGGCGCTCAGGGCACTCGAGTCCTTAGTGCTAAGCAGAGCAGTTCGCGTCCTCTCCGACAATGTCACCGCCGTGGCTTACATCAACCACCAGGGCGGCACCAGCAGTCCCGCCTTGGAAAAGGAAGCGGACGCCCTTTTCTAGTGGGCGGAGATTCGGTTGGAAGTGCTTTCAGCTCAGCACGTGGCCGGCACGGACAACGTTACGGCCGATTACCTCAGCAGGTACAAGATAGACCACGGGGAGTGGGAGCCGGAGCAGGAGACCTTCGACCAAATAGTTGCCCATTGGGGTCCCCCAGTCATGGATCTGATGGCGTGGTTCTCGTCCGCCAAGGCAAGCCGGTTCTTCAGTCGGCAGAAGGAAAGGATGTCCGAAGGCTTGGATGCTCTGTCCCAGAAATGGCCTTCGGAGGGTCGTCTGTGTTCCCTCCTTGGGCCCTTATCCTCCAGCGGGTGGAGACTCACCAGGGTTTGATAATTCTCATAGCCCCGGACTAGCCTCGCCGCCCCTGGTATGCGGATCTGGTGAGGTTGATCGCCGACCGGCCTTGGCGGCTTCCCTGCAGAAGGGACCTGCTGAGGCAAGGCCCGGTTCAGATGCCCCACGTGGATCGATTCTCGCTTACAGCCTGGCTATTGAAAGGGCGCGGCTCCTGAAGCAGGGTTATTCGGGAGCAATAATCTCGACGCTGTTGAGTGCTAGGAAGCGATCGACCTGTCTTTCCTATGTAAGAGTTTGGCGCATCTTCGAAGCGTGGTGTGCGGAGCACCGAAGGAAACCCCTTGCGGCCGCTGTTCCGGAGGTTCTGGGATTCTTGCAAGCGGGTTTTGACAAAGGCCTAGCGCACAGTTCCTTACGAGTCCAGCTGGCAGCCATCTCTTGCTATAGAGGTAAGGTCCGCGGTAAGTCCTTAGGGGCCCACGCGGACGTGTCCAGGTTTTTAAGAGCGGTTAGGCAACTGCGTCCTCAAAGGAGATCGGTCATCCCCCCTTGGGATCTCAACCTAGTGCTAAATGCCTTGATCGGGGAACCTTTTGAGCCAGTAAAGAGGGCCTCCTTAAAGGATTTGACACTGAAGACGTTTTTTCTGGTCACTATTTGCTCGGCCAGACGAGTCTCAGAATTACAAACGCTGTCTTCACAGCCCCCCTTTCTGTCCTTTCTCAAGGATAATGTGGTCCTGAGGACGGTTCCTTCCTTCTTGCCTAAGGTTATCTCCCCCTTTCATGTGAACCAGACAGTTACTCTCCCGTCCTTTACAGCAGTTGGGCAAGAAGGGGGGGATAGAAAGCTCCGCCTCCTTGGACGTACAGAGGGCCTTGAAGCGTTACCTCTCCCGCACGGCGCCCTTCCGGAAATCCGACCGCCTGTTCATTTAGTTCGGAGGCCCGCACAAGGGAGAGGCGGCGGCCAAGGCTTCTATCTCCAGATGGATCAGGGAAGCGTTTGCTTCCGCCTATATCCTGAAGGGGAGGCAGGTACCAGGGGGACTGCGCGCTCACTCGACTCGGGCACAGGCTACCTCCTGGGCAGAATTTAGCCTAGTTCCCCCTCTGGACATTTGTAGGGCAGCGACTTGGTCCTCGCTACATACATTTACCAAACACTACAGACTGGACGTGCAGAGTTCAGCTGACTCTCGGTTTGGGCATGCGGTTCTTCGGTCCGGAATATCAGATCCCACACAGGATTGAACTGCTCTGTTACATCCCAGAAGTAAAGGGACTGGACTGGAGTGACGATAAGGAAAGTAATTAGATCTTACCTGCTAATTAGTGTTCCTGAAGGAACGACAGTCCAGTCCCTGATCCCACCCGGTTGCCGTTTGCCATTTCGGCCTATTAGATAGGTGCGGAGCTGCGGACCGAGCGCAGGGCCAGATCTGGGTAGAGGGGTGCAGGTGAAGGGCGGCTTGGTCAGTCTCAGGTAAGCCGCCTCCTTCCCTTGCCCTTCCTCCTATCCTACTCCTACTCCTACTCCTTATATAAAAAAAAAAAAAAGTTGGTTCTTAAACATTTGGGGAGGTTTTGTTTTGCGGTCTTCGTTGCTGCTCATCTCCGGATCTCCTACAGCTCTCCCGACGAGGGATAGAGCCTCTCCGAGCATCTCACCGCCTCCACGTGCACCATCCGCCCAATCGGGGCCTTCTCAGCAACACATTTAAGCAGCGCTACTTCGGCGCACCCGCGCCTTGCGGGCCCGCGCCTGAGGGCCCTTTGGCGTGGCCCTTAGGTGTGGCACTAACAGCCTTAAAAACACCTAAATACCTCCTTCAACAGAAATAACAGCCTTGGATCGATCATCATACAAAGGCACCGAAAGATCCTGAAACCACCATTGAAATATAGAAGAAAATCGACGGCGAAATCAACAGCAGCTTCAACATGATACAGCTGAGCTCCCTCTAGGTCGAGCTCGCTTACCCCTCTGATTCGTCATATCACCATCTCACAGCAAGTATACCTGACTGTAAACTTTCACTTAAAATTTGTATGGCCTTCATCATCCGAAGCTGGTTTAAATATCAATGTTTACTGTTGTCAGTGACCTAATGCTTTACTGTTGCCAGTAATTACGAACTTTTACTATTGCCAACAATCACGAACTCCTACTGTTGTCAGTAATCTGATATTATTATTACCAATGAACCAATTTTCTACTGTTGCCAGTAATTTCATTCATAACCAGTAATTTTAATACATAAACAAAAATTACTGTCGCCAGTAATTTCATCTATAGCCACCATCTGGTCTTTTACTAATACAAGTAAACTCAGATATAATCGCATTATTAAATACTGTCTGACTTACTGTTGCCAATAACTTCACTCATTGACACTGTCTTTTACTGTTGCAAGTAATCTCAGTTATAATCTCATCAACTTTTGTCTGATTTACTGTTGTCAGTAATTCATCCATAGCCACTGTCTACTACTATTCCAAGTAATCATAGCCATAATCTCATTATTAGCCTTTGCCTGATTCTTATTGTCGCCAGTAATCTCATCCTTAACCTCTGTCTGATTTTTTTCTGCTGCCAGTAATTTCATTCATAACCACTGTATGATCTTTTACTGTTATCACATAACACAACACATTCCAGAAGAAACATGGATCTCACAAAGTATCAATCCTACCTTCTTATCACCATACTAACCATTCACCTAGCTCACAACATCTATGCACACGAACCAAATCCAACAGCATATAACACCATTCCCATCATTCACAACACATACAAAAACACACCACAACCATACTCATATACACTCAACCAAACCCACCGTCCCAACACCCCCAGACATTCAAGACTAATACAAATAAATCTCCGACACAAACACCATCAGAAAATTCATCCTCATAAATGCAAGATCCATACGAAATAAAATACCAATAATTAATGACATAATCACTGATAAAAAAACCCGATATCCTTCTCATCACAGAGACTTGGCTCTCACCCACAGACACAATCCTCCTAAACCAACTTAACACGAATCAATATGACCTTTTCGACTGCCACCGAGAAGCAAAGAGGGGAGGCGGAGCCCTTATCACTAAAAAAGAGCTCCAATACTCACTAACAAATGTAAATAACATAGACGGTATGGACATCATAAATATAGAAAATAAAACACTTGCACTGTCCCTTATTTACAGACCCCCCTCAGCCGACCACAAAAATCTCACCCCCATCCTAGAACTTGCATGTACAGCCACACAGAGAAAGCCACTTATCATATTAGGTGATCTGAACCTTCCATCACTTAACCCACAACACACAACCAACTTTATGGATTCCATGAAAGAAATGGGTTACAACCAAATCATACAGACACCTACACACACAAAAGGAAACGCCCTAGACCTCGTATTCATTCCCACCCCATTTAATAAACACCAACTACAATCCTCACCTCTTATTACGGAAGTACCATGGTCAGATCACCACTTAATAACCTTCAATTTAATTTCACTATCCCACACCAACACTGAAACAACTCCAACACCTTATAAATCCCGCTTTACCCACTTTAACAAAGATACTTTCCTAGATACTGTATTACCCAATCTTACAAATAACTCGACTGAAGTCAACACCTTAATAGACCAATGGAACTCAATAATAAAAGAAGCAGCAACTCCCACCCAAGTTTCTCAAAAACAATTCATTAAAAAAAAGTCAGAAAAATGGTTTAATAAAGACCTTTCTAACCTAAAAAAGCAACTAAGAAAACAGAAAAACGGTGGAGGAAATCTAAAACAAGCGATAATAAAGCTCAATACCTGAGTCTTCTCAACAAATACAAAGACACAATTAATAGATCGAAAAGAGAATATCACACAAAAGTAATAAATATGGCAGTCAACCGCCCGAGAGAATTATTCGCAATTATAAAAACACTAACAAGAACCCAAACTCCAGAACCTGAACAATCAACGATAAGCGCACAAACTCTTGCAACTCATTTTGCTAACAAACTAAGAAATAAATCATCTAGCACAACCATAACACCCACGGACTTAAAACCAACCAATAAATGGACAACCTTTCAAGACATTGATCAGAAACACCTCCTCAATGTCATATCAATGATCAACACCACTACCTCCCCCCTGGATCCATGCCCCGTATCATGGATAAAAAACACCAAAACTGAACTGGCTATCCATATACAAAATATAGTAAATCACTATCCCAGGGCATCATGCTAGATGCCCTAAAACTTACATCCTTACGCCCTATAATAAAAAATAATAAACTCAATCCTATAGACCCGAACTCATACAGACCCATAGCCAGCATACCGTTTATTGCCAAAGTAATAGAAAAAATCATACAACTCCAATTACAAGATTTTATCGACACAAATGCACCACTTGACTCACACCAATTCGGCTTCCGCCCATCTCACGGAGTCGAAACCTTACTAATAACACTCATGGATGACCTCATCAAAGGCACTGACACATGTAACCAAGGTTACATCCTCATATTCATTGATATAGCTGGTGCCTTTGACAATGTCCACCACAACACACTCATTAACAGACTCCTAAACCTAGGAATAGGTGGAACAATTCTACAATGGTTTATATCATACATTACAAACCGACTGATACGCGTTAAATTAGGCCAAAGCACCTCAGAACCCTTCACACAAGGACAAGGTATTCCACAAGGCTCGGCCCTATCAGCCCTCCTTTTCAACCTGTATCTTCAACCCATCACAAATATATTTAAAAAATATAAAGTCAACCACTACATATACGCAGACGATATCATGCTCACACTACCGATAAACACAAATAATCCCACCTACCAGAACTTACTAAACTGTATCAGTGAAGCAAATACTTGGCTAGAAAATAATAACCTCAGCATCAACCTAAAAAAAAACTGAAGCAATGTTCGTATCAAGAAAACCAGACACTACTCTCCCTGAAACTATAACAATTAACAACACAATAATCCCAGTTAAAAAAGAAGTAAAATACCTAGGCATCATAATAGATCACACACTTAGTATGCTCCCTCACATAAAACAAACAGTGAAAACCATATTCTATAAACTTAGGACCATTCAACACTTACGACCACTACTAGACACACATGACTTCAGATCTGTTATCAGCACACTCATCACTCCACACTTCGACTATTGTAATAGTCTACTTATCGGCCTCCCTCTCACAAATACCAATATACTCCAACGAGCTCAAAACATCTGTGCTCGAGTAACAGCAAAAGCTCGCCTCACTGACCACAACTCCCATCCTCGCCGAACTACACTGGCTTCCCATAAATAGTAGAATATCGTACAAAATACTCTTAACCACATTTAAACTTATCAACGGCATCTCACCCTCACATCTAGCCACTCTGATACATGCTCCAAAAGAACTTAGAACCCGCAGGCAAAACGCAACCCACTCTCTAGACATAAAAAAATCCATCCGAAAAACAAAAAAAAACCACACGCTCAAGAGCCTTCTCATATGCAGCCCCCACCCTGTGGAATAAACTTCCGCTAAGCCTCCGCAAAATAAAAGATCTCCATATATTCCGGAAAGAACTAAAAACATATCTGTTTATAGAACACTTTATAAATCTTAATGAATCCCCTCCATCTCGCACACTACACCTCCATAACAATCCTCCTTAACCACAGATCAAAAAGCCTCAAACCTCAATACACTTAAGAAAAAAAGCAACTCTTACAAACTACGATTAATAATGAATGATTAATGTAAATAGTTACAGCATTACTAGCCAATGTTAATTGTATATAGTTATGAAAAAACACTGTTCCATGTTATTGTTCATGAAAAGTTAATTGTACATAGTTATGAAAAACGTTGTTCCATGTAAAACCATGTTCATTATATGTTAAGTGTAAACCGCCTTTGATCTCTGGAAAAAGCGGTATAAAAGAAAAGCATAAATAAATAAATGTAGGTTAGTAATGGAAGTTTGTTAAGTCTGCTTTTTCATTCGATTACTGGGATCTGTGGGTGGTTCCTGTGGTATTTATACCGCCCCATCCCAAAAAGGTTGGGCTCAGCCTCCCAAGCTGCTGGAAGGGTTGCGTAACCCAGAAGTAAAGGGACTGGACGTTCCTTCAGGAACACTAATTAGCAGGTAAGATCTAATTACTTTTTTCAGTTTGCCCACTGTTTTTCTACATCCCCCAGCTGTTCCCATCCCACTAAAGACTCCTTGAGGTATTGGCCCATCTTGGCAAAGTTAGTTTTCCTAAAGTCTAAGACCCTCGCATTTGAATGGATTTTAACAGCCCTAGTCCTAATACTGAACCGCTCCATCTGGTGATCACTGGATGCAAAATGATCTCCCACTATAACATCAGAAACACTTTCACCATTGGTAAGTACCAAGTCCAGTATGGCCCCTTCAGGTGTGGGTTCTGTTACCAGATGCCTGAATACTTCTTCCTGTGAAGAATCCAGGATCTCCTTATTTCTAGATGACACCACAGCAGGGATGTGCCAATCAACATCTGGCATATTGAAATCGCCTATCAGTAGCACTTCCCTTTCCTAGCAATACTGTGTATATCTTCAATTAACTCTCTGTCCACCTCTTCTCCCGGTGAGGGAGGTCTTTATATCACGCCAATGCAAATAGATTTCTCTTTCCCTCTTTCTAATTTAACCCACAGTGCCTCCTCTCTCCCTTTTAAGCCCTGTGTTTCCTTAGCTTTAATATTTTTTTTTACAGACGGTGCCACTCCTCTCCTTCTTCCTACCCTTTCCTTTCTGAATAACGTATAGTGTGGTATAGTTCCATCTCAGTCATGGTTGTCCGTAAACCATGTCTCTGTAACTGCCACTAAATCAGTCAGCCTCTCCCATTAAAGCCTCAACATCTGGTATCTTATTTCCCATGCTACGGTCATTTATAGACACTGTTTTCTAGATGTTGCCCCTTTACCTCTTTCTATAAAGATATTTAATGTTTCACTTACCTGGGGTTTTTCTTCACCCATCCTAAATGAATCTAGTTTAAGGCCCTCTTCAGTGGGTTAGCTGGTCTGCTGCTGGAGACATGTTGACCCTTCTTGTACAGATGGACGCCATCTCTACTCTGCAGCCCTTGGACCATCATCCCATGGTCTAGGAAACCATTTATTTTGCCCTTATATTATGCTTAGTACAGGACAATAATGCATTTCATTTTCTCTCTTCAGTGGTGGATTGTTGAGAGTCCATTTTTTCAGACTTTCTATTTCAGTTTTGTATGTATGCTCCTTGTAATTTGTAGTGCAATATTTGGTGAAAATCAGTCAGTGTTCTGCTTGTGAGCTGTTCTGCTAGCATATACTTTTTGTGTTGCGATCTGTAGCAGCAATCCTGTTTTGTTCTATTTTTCAGAGAGGTGGTTTTGGTGCTTTAGGGCCTGGTGTAATTATGCAAAGGTGACTTTTCCTTAGTTTTTTTCTGTTTGAGTACTGGGAATTGGTGCAGGTTTGGTATAGTATAATTGAGTGTCTTTTTATGCATTGATTTGTTAGTTCACAGTGTCTGATAGTGGATAGAGCTTATCTTACTGTTACTGAGGTGGCATGAGAACTTGAATATAATCTTTTGTATGATAAATTGTAAAGTGAATCATCCTAGTTCTGTTCTGCATTCACTGTTTTTATGATAATTGCTGTTCTACTGTAGCTCTTTTGTTTGAGCAATCTGGAAAAGGGACTTATTGATATTTGCTTTATTATGTTAGATCTGATGTTTCCATAATGTATTCTTTGCTTTCTATGCTGGTGTATGTATAAACTGCAGAGGATATAAAAATAAGAGATGTCAGAGGTTACATAATGTTCATTGTACACCGCCCTGATCTCAGGAAGGAGCGGTATAAAAGTAACAATAAATAAAATAGTAGTCAGCAAATGTGTGCACAAAGTGCCCATTCGTGTGCCTTAAGTTCTTGAAAATAGGTGATTTATACTCATAAATAGTGTATCTTTGAGACTCCTTATAAAATTACTCTCTAGTGCCCCCCCCCCACAAGTTAACCTTGGGGTCCCCTCTAGAAAATAATTTCTGGCTATGCCGCTGTTATGGAAGTCATATTTTAGATGTTCTATTCATATTTGCTACAGTACATCCTAAAATTGCTCATTCAGACATTGGAAGCACTGAGACTTACCAAGAGACATTTTAGAAAAGTCCAAAGTTAATTACATAGCTCCTGGATGATCACATCAGTGTAGCACAGGGCATGAGATGTGCAACTCTTATGTTCATTGTAAACCGCACTGATGTCGAATAGCGCGGTATAAAAGAGACTACAAATAAATAAATAAATAAATGGTGGAAGCATGTCCAGGGTGTTCTTTTTAAAGTAGTGGTTTTCAACCCAGTTCTCTGGGACCCCCAGACCAGTCAGGATTTCAGGATATCCACAATGAATATGCATGAAATTTATTTAAACTGTTTTCTATACCGCCTTATCCTGTAATCAGTGGTTTACAAGAAACTTGAACTCAACTTGGGGGTAATAAAAGGGTATCAACTATTTTACACATTGTTTAACACATTTACAGTGGTTCTGCTGTCTCTGTCAGAGTGATCTGCATGCACTATTTCCATTGTATGCAGATCTATCTCCTGCATAGTACTATCATTTTGGTTATCCTGAAAACCTGACTGGCCTGGGGGGTCCCAGAGGACTGGGTTAACCAATGCTTTAAAAAATAGATTTGTCTGATGATTTTTTGAAAAAGTGCCTTCATGTCTCAACCCGCTGGTAGTGATGTCCATGTCTCTTCCTGCTCCAGGGCACAAATAGGCATCAGAAAAGTGCTCATTCTGACACTAAAACACCTGGAGAGTAGAGAGGAAGGTACTTCGATATCCCCAATACTTTTCACAACTGTAAAGAAAAATGCAGGGAAATAAACACTTGTGGTGGGTTTTTTGTGGTTGGTGCACCGTTGCATGTCTCTGCTTGCAAAATGGAATGTTGGGACGTGTTAGTAGCATGACATAGACGTTCATATCCTGAAATATTGTTACGGGGATTTCTATTTGGCTACAGCAGTCAAAGTCCATTTTGAGCACACAAAAGTTTCTAAGATGTGACCAAAACTTGCACATGGCCAACCTATTTGAAATGCACGAGTCCACTAGTTTTAATAAATCGTGGAGATATTTATCTTTCATGCCACACCCATGGTATTTGAAACATTCCGACCTCAACATCCCAGATTGCACCTGGATGTCCTTTCTAAAATGTGCCTTCCTATGTGTAAATATACTTTCTATATCATCCTGCTAGACCAGTCCAGAAAGTGGGTGGTTCTTCCAGCAGATGTGGAGACAGAGGTTCAAGGCTTCTCATGACATCATCGTGCCATTAACAGCCTTTTACCTCTAGGGGCATAACCAGCAGATGGTGGATGCAAGTTTTCAGCTCTGATGAAATCTGGGAAAACAAAGAATAATTTTGCTCATGAGCAACCGCCCTTGCTTGTGACATTCTCACTGCAGCATGACGCGGGACACTCCATTAGATACACCCTTAAAACCGGTGTTCTTTTGGGATGCCATAAGGAGGCGGGGAATTGATTCAGCGCCACATCTTTATCCTGTTAAAGCCAGGAGATTGGAAAAAGGAGTTTGGAAAGGATTTTTCAGTCTCACAGCCTTAGTGTGCCTTCCTTCCCTCCCTCCCTCCTTCCCCCCTACTCTGCCCTGAAGATTTGAAGAAAGCTCTTTAGAGGTGTGTGACTGCAGGTCTGGCAACAGGGGAGAAGTGCTGACCCTGGCATGGTTTTACATGACATAAGGCTCTTTGGGAGTGGCTATCAAAACATAGTCTTTGACTTGTTTGTGGGGGCTCCTGACCATCTGCTAGTGATGTGTAAGTAGTATTGGGCCTCTTGGGGCATTCGTTGGTGCTTGTGTTTTCTCACCTTGTCCAACTGCCTGCACATGTTGATTGTGTTTCCCATGCCTGTTAATGTGCCGCCTCCTGGTGTACACCTGTCTTGTCCGCATAGCCCTAGCACATGCTGTTACTGTCTGTGTGACTTTAGCACGTGGCACACCTTTTTATCTTTTGATATACCGCCCTAGACAGCAAGGCATCAGAGTGGTTTACAATAGTCAAAAAATCAGAGTGAAAGAAATGGAACGTCAATTGGTGACAGGACAGCTGAAAGAAGAGAAGTTGAGAGGAGAAGGAGAGCCAATAGGAAAGGAGAGGGAAGAACAAATCTGAGGACAGGCAGGAGGGGAGAACTAAACCTTGCCATTTTAGTGCTCATTGAGCCTGTGTTGCCATGCTGTCCATGGTTGTGGAGATTCATATACCAGTTTCTAAGAAGCACTGCCTGATCTGCAGAAAATGAAGAACTTGGTCATTAGATTCTGGTATCTGCATTTCTTGAATGGAAGCTTCTGATGTGCCCTTGAAGGGCTTGTTTCTCCCCTTGCAGCAAGGAGACATGAGTGCCTTGGCCTTACCTTCTTCACTGCAGGAGGTAGCAAATGATGCTGTCAAAAAGGATGATGAACTAGCTTTGAGCTCCAGCACTCATGCCTCTGGCTGCTCCCCTTCTTGTGAGGGCCTGGCAACTGCTGTTTCTTCCCTGAGGATGGGGGCCTTATGCCTGGCAAGGAGCTCCCGGTCCTCCGGTTGGACTTCTTCTTTCTGCAGCAAGCTTAGTCTTCCTGGTGTGGCAGTTCTAGACCTTGGAACCTCTGGATCCTCTTGATCTCTTTCCACTTGTTCGGAAGAAGGTCAGGTAGCAAGTCTGTGCCCAGTTTGTGCGCTGCCTCCTAAGTGATCTTGGTGAAGATCGCAATCTGGATATGCAGATCAACTATTCTTGACCGAGACCCAGAGTCCAATCCCAGTGTCTGGTGATGATTCCAATTTGGACGGTGAAATGTCTTTCAGAGGATCACAATGAGTTTGGTGTCCGCCTGTTCAGGAAGAATGAACTGGTGAGTTTTATTGCTCAAGTGCCATCTGATCTGTGTTTGACTAATCCTCCACCAGCAGAACAAGGGCCACTGATCCACCCCCTCCTGCAAGAGCTTCAGAAATCTTCAACGACCTTCCCTTTTACAGTGGCTATCGAGCATGTTCCACTCAGAGTGGGGCTTGCCCAATTCCCCAGTGAAGAGGCTAAAGGTTTGCAGGAGACTTTACGCCATGCCACAGGACTTCACCACATGGTTCAGCACAGACACAGTGGTCACAAAGTGGACCACTATCCTGGCAGAGAGCAGTACAGCCCTAAAGGACCCTTTGATCATAGGGTGATTCTCTATCAAGTTGCAGCTTCCACTGTTTATCCTTCAGTTGGCTGTGTGTGGTGGCCTGACGATGCAAGCTGTGCTCCAGTGGATTCAGGCTCTATGTATGATCTTGTCCACTTGGTGGCTAAGGACATTGATTTGCTGACTTTGATGCATTGTTTGGATATGGCTTTGCCACTGGGTAGCAGATATGTTCTCCAAGTCCTGGTTGACTCAGCCTTTAAAGCAGTTTCTTAACCCAGTCCTCTGGGACCCCTAGTCCAGTTGGGTTTTCAGGGTATCTACAATGAATGTGCATGAAAGATCTGCATGCACTGCTTCCACTATATGCAGATCTATCTCATGCATATTCATTGTGGATATCCTGAAAACCTGACTGGCCTGGGGGTTCCAGAGGACACTGAGAAACACTGCTTTAAAGGGAAACTGTTGTTTGTGATGGACTTGGAGAAACTGGTTAAGGATTTGGTTTAGTCCAAATCTCATCACCTCCCAAAAGATAAGCCAGAGGGGTCTGAGATGCATATGGGGGGGTGTCATCCTCCTCTTGTATGTACACTTGTCTGTCTTGTTTGACACTACCTGGACTCCCAGGGATAGCAGGAAAACCCTCCTTGGCTTTGTATTTTGGTTTTTGGTCCCATACTCGGCCCTTTTATGGGGCTTGTGGACCCTGGGATTCTGTCATCTCCAGAAGTGTCGCCTCCCATCCAATGCAATGATGGATTGGGTGCTCATTCCAGGATGCCTCCAATGGATGGCAGACTATGCCTTTTCTACCAGGAGTGGACCCAGGTCACCAAGAATAACTAACTGGGTTAGAGACCATTTAGCTTGGATATGTTCTGGAATGCAAGAAACCTATTCCAGATGCCTTCATTTTCTCCCAATGTGGTACCACAGCCAAGGGAACCACCACTGAGATTACGCTGGAAAGTTTGCTCCATCTGTGGATGGTAGTCCTAGTTCCCTCTGCTGAGCAGGGCAATGGACAATACTCCATTTATTTTGTGGTGCCAAAGAAAGTCTGTTCCTTTTGACCAATCCTTGATCTCAAGGAATTTGATGCTCATCTGCGCACCCTTCAATTTCATATGCAGACCCTGCGGTCAGTGATTCAGGTGATATACTGTGGAGAGTTCTTTACATTTCTGGATTTAGCTGAGGCTTATTTCCACACCCCTGTTAGAGGATCAATAGCACTTTCTCAGTTTTCACTTTGCTTGGCTATCATTTTCAGTTTGTCGTACTTCCCTTTGGCCTCTCCACCGCCCCAAGGACATATTTGAAAATGGTGGTGGTGGTGATGGCTGCTGCTCTGAGGCTCCAAGGGATCTGTGTTCACTCATATCTGGATGATTGGCTCATCTTGGCCAGGTCATGGTCCGAGGTGTCTGATATGTACCTGTTTGAGCACCCAGCTCTTCAGGAACGGTACCAATCAAAGGAGAGCCATTTGGGTATTATGGTTGTTGGGAAAGCTCCAAGATCTGGGGGGGGGGAAGTAAGATGGCAACAGGAGGTACGCCACTCTAAGGTTGCTTGTGTTCCTTTTTCCCAAGAATCATGGTGCTTCTCCTATTCTCTGTGTAATGGGACGAAGAAAGCAAAGTAGGCTGGCTTACGCCTGGGACCGGCTTTGCCGAGCATACTTGGGCAGCAGACTTTGGACGTATGTGGTTTTACTACGAATGCCAGAGTAGTGTCTTCGGCAGAGCCAACAGGTGAAGTGTCTGCTCTGGCTTGGCTCTCTCTGGACCAACGCATCTGCTCTCTGATCCTGGAGCAGAGAGGGGGTTGCCTGTCACATTCTCAGACAGAGTCTTTTGCTCTCTGCATTGGTGATTTATTTTGCCCTTGGTATACCGAATAAAGAAGCTTTGCATTTGAGCAGAAGTTTGTCCTGAGTAATTTGTTGGTGATTGGTGATATCTGAAAAAACATTGTTGTGGGATACAGGGCCCCACAGGACCAACGAAACCATCTATCTGGTTTGGCTCTCTGGACCAACAAAACCCCCATTGATAACTTGGATTTTTCGGCCGCAACCCAGAAGCAATCTGCTGGCTGGAGAAGCGCTTCTCTCTGGTCTGCCGACAAGCATTCCATTGAAGGGGAGCAAAGGGGGCACTCCAGCGGCAGCTGTAACCTATCTTGGCCCCGTGACACAGCAAGGAGTGACTGTGGGCTCAGCAACATCGAGTGTGGAGGTATCAGTGGTGAAGTCTCGAGAGATCATGGCTCCCGGAGTCTGTGAGATAGTGAGACCTATGGTGATAACAATGAATGTGCTGTGGGACAGTTTGACGGCTCTGAACACTTCCCCAATCTTCTTGGTGGGATTTGTAAGCACTGAACTGGCATAATTTAGTTTTGACCAAAGACAATGTCTCCAGAGTTCAGGAGGAGCAAGCAGGGAGAATCTCCAGGATGGAACATGAAGTTGGTCAGTTTCAGGATCTAGTTGCTACATAGAATAAAGACAGAACTATGTTTTCTAGAAAAGTTAGAATATCTGGAAAATGAAGTTCATCAAGTAATCTTCAATTCCTGAATTTTCCCAGGTCTCCAATTATGTCACCAGTGGAGATGGTGAGGAAGTACTTCAGAGAGATTTTAAAGATCCCTCCAGAGCACCCCCCCCCTTGATTAGGGCACAGTACTTGTCTTTGGGTGCATTGGACTGTGGTGCTGTTACTGCTCCTGTTCTCTCCTGGTGTTTTTTGGGCTTACAGGTTAGAATTTTTCCTCATGTGTCTTGTATTTCCCAGTTGAGAAGGAAGGACTTTTTTTGGCCTTCGGCCCAGGGTCCTAGCCTTGGGGGCAACTTTTTCAATTAAAATTTCCTGTTGGATGTGTGTCATATAAAGTGAAAGTATATTTGTTCTTTGAGCCTAGGCCCAACTCTTGGAGTTCTTAGCTGCTAGGGAAGAGGTTTTGGCGGACGTCGCTGTACTGCCTCAAACAGTTGATGCTTAAGTCTCTACCTGTCTTGTAATTTCTTAGTTAGTTCAGGGCCGTTTTCTAGTGGTGCCGTAACTATATTTTTTTTCCTGGTACCCCTCTTTAATTCCTTACTTGTGGGCTAAATTGAAATGGTTGCTTTATTTCATAGTTTGTTTCTTATGAAGTGTCAAATGTCATTTTCTTTTCATTCATGTGAATACCTGGATATATATAAACTAAATGTTAAATGTAAAATTAAAAAAAATAAAATAAAATACCCAAGAGCACATTTTGAGACTCGGGTAGATGGAGTTTTCCTGCCTGAGGGGAGTGAAAAAGTTGTTGGTAGTGGTGGTGGTGGCCCAGCTGGCAGCCTTCCATGTTTTTCAGCTTCTCGGATTGATGATGGCAAAGATCAAAATGGTGCCTTGGATGCGAGTTCATATGAGGCAACTTCATAGGTCCTTGTTGCCTAGGGGGTCTCTAAGCTCTCAGGAGTTCAAAGTCCAGCTGCTCCTCCAGCCTGCTCTGGTGGCGGCAGCCGCAGCTTCTGAGGAAGGGTGTGCCACTGGCTTCTCCTGTCAATGGATGCCAGCCTGTTTGGCTGGGCAACCATTGTGAGAACCAGGATGCTCGGGGCTAGTGGAGCAGCTGGGAGTCAACTTGGCCTATCAAACATCACAAGGAGAGAGCCATTCATTTGGCTGTTTGCATTTTACACTCAAGGGTGGAATAGGCCTGGGTATACTCTGACAGTCCCATAGCAATGGCATATGTCAATCAGCAAAGGGGCGTGAAGAGGGCAAGAGTGGCCGTGTAGATGGTGGTCCTGTTCTCATGTTCGGGCAGAAAGGAACCTCCTCATTCTATTGGCTAAACACATCACCGTAATAGACAATATGGTGCCAGACTTCCTTATTCACCATTCTTTTGATCCTAGGAAGTGGGAACTCAGTGAGATGGCACTGAAGCAAATTCTGCACTAGTGGGGTCATCCTGAGATGGATCTGATGGCAACCTGATCTAATACCAAAGTGCTCAGATTCTTCATTTGCTGCAGGGAGACAGGCTCCAAAGGTGTCTATGCTCTGCTCTAGTTCAGTCCTGGCCAAAAACAATGTCTGATGTATTTGTTTCCTCCGTGGCTGCTCGTAGGATGTGTGCTTTGCTGGATAGAGCAACATCTGAGCTGGATTACCCTTGTGGTGCCAAATTGTGACTTGGGGACTTGATGCGTCTTCTGCAGGAACCTACTGGGACTGTTGCATCAAGGGAGTTTTTCTGAATGACCCAGCTCCCTTCTCACTTACAACTTGGTTCTTGAGAGCCATCGCTTAGCGAAAGGGCTGTTCTACCATGATTTCCACGTTCCTCAAGGTGAAGAGGATCTACCAGCCTGGCCTGTGTGTGCTTCTGGTGTCTCTCTTTTTTTGAGCATTGGTGCCATGAGTGTCGGGCTAAATCTGATTATAATGGACTTGCTGTTCTTGCTTGCCTTTCTTCAGAATGGTCTTTCCCTTAGTTTTCAGAAGGTTCAGGCGATTGTCTTATCCTTTTTTTTTCAGGGGACTGATGGCAGGGCAGCCCATTACCTCACACCCAGACATATCCCATTTCCTTCAGGGAGTACAACACCTGTATCCTCCCTTGCAGTTAAGTTGTTTTCTCACAGGATCTCTGCCATACTCTGGGCATTGATGTCAGGGTCCTTTGAGCTCTTGAAGCAGACTACAATTAAAGATCTGACCTTAAGACAGTCTTCCAGGTTGCAATCTTTTCGGCAAGACACATCTCTGAGCTGCAGTTATCATGCAGAGGTACTTTCATATCCTTCTTGGAAGAGGCTGTGTGCATTCAGGCCATCCCTTCCTCCTTACCCAAGGTGATATCTTCCTTCCATGTGAATCGGGTAGTCTGTCTGCCCTCCTTTTCTAAGGAGCAGTGACAAGGGAAGGACAAGAACCTTTGCCTGGTGGATTTCCAGAGAGTACTTCTCCGGTACTTGAAGGTTACTAATTTTTTTTGCAATTCAGACGTCTGTTTGTGCTGTTTGTAGTCTGCATAATTGTGACACGGTGGCTAAGTCTCTACTTTGGGGTGCTGAATCAAGGAGGCCATTGCCTCCATATTTGTTCCGTAGGGCTTGCATGTACATTCCACTTGAGCACAGACAAGCTCATGGGTGGAGTGTAGCTTGGTTACCCCCTCAGACATTTGTTAGGCAGCATCACGTTCCACTTTTATTAAGCACTACTGCTTGGATGTCCATGCTTTGGGCAGGCGTAGCCTTTGGCTTGGAGGTCTTAAAAGCTGCTGTGTCTTCTTTCCACTTAGTGGAGTTGTAGCTTTGGTGCATCCCATTTGTCTGGACTGATCTAGCAGGATAATATGGAAGGTGACATTTTACTTGCCAGACAATGTCCTTTCTCTAGGAACAAGCAGGAAGTCTGTGCCGACGGAGCCCATGTGGAGCATTTCCCCAGCTTTCAAAGATAGTCTTTGGGACATGCTACCATGCATGTGTATTCCCTTTCCCACCTAAGAGTGCCATCTTGCTCAGTCTTTTTTTTTTTTTTTTGTCTTTTTTTTGCGGAGCCCAATGGACATCTGTCCTGTTTCCCTGGAAAAAAATCTTTGTATATTATCTTCAAAATAGTTAGTTTCCTGGTTTGTGTACCAGTTCCTCTTCCCGCCTCAAGCTGGCGCAGTCTCCGGTGCTGTTCTTGCCTCCATTTTGTCTTTTTTGATCAAAGCTTGCCTCAACCAGCGTTCGCACCCTTTTTCGCCCGTGGGTCGTCAACCCAGTCTGGGTGTTCCCCATCATGACCTGCAGTTAAACAATGTCAGTGACAGACACCCACGACTGCTGCCTACTCTACCTGGGCCCGGACCATGACAGCACCTCCTTTGACCTGTGCCAGGCCATGACACTTAAAACCAATAAAAAGAGGTTGGAATTGCAAGAAACTGTGTTCCCCAGTTCCAGCTCAGCACCAGCCTCCCCCCATGCCAAGCTCCCAAGTCCAGCACTTCCCATGAGGTCCAAGTGTCCTCAGTCACATGGTGACGGCTCCTCCGAGAAGACCTCTGACCCCTGAGAGAAAAAAGAGAAACCCAGTAAAACTGCCCAGAGGGACTTGGGCTGCTCCGAGAAGCACCCTACTAAGGTCTTCAAGAAGGATTTCTTGGTTAGCGGAGACCATACAAGGTTCCTCAAGACTGTAGTCCTTGTTGAGGATGCACTCGCAAGAGTGCTGGCGCCAGGCCCAAGGTCCCTGCACTGAAAGCAGTGGAGTCTTCTAGCTTGGAAACCAGAATAGCAGCCTTGCAGCAGAACATCACTACTATCCTGGCCCTGCAGCAGGCAGTGATGGCTAATTCATCCACATCATCTGCCCCAATGACTGGGCCCCCGACTGCATTGGAGTCCCCAGTCATTGAGCCAAGCTCTGAATGCCAATGGCCTCGGGCAAGCCCTCTGCACCAGTTGAGATCTCGGTCCCATTCCTCGGGCATCCAGTCATCCCCAGCTAGTTTCTGTGACTTGGATCCCAGGTACTCCGGAGGCTGCTGGCTACTCTGCCCCAGCCTCGACCTTATGAGTCAAAGGGCCTCTGACTCGTCTATTTATTTATCAGTTTTTTTATACCGCTTTATCATTTCAATCAAAGCGGTTTACATTGGCAAGCATACATTAAACAGGGACATTGATAACTTGGATTTTTCTGAGCAATGGAGGGTTAAGTGACTTGCCCAAGGCCGCAAGGAGTGCTAGTGGGAATTGAACCCTGGTCTCTGGGTTCCCAAGCCAGTGCTCTAACCACTAGGCTACTCCTCCACTCCATCACTGCTTGATTCAGAGTGGGAGACCACTGACAAGACATCCCCAAAAACCAAGCAGCACAGAGATATTCCCTTGGACCCATCGCCCCTGGCACCATTCTCTTCCGGAAGACTTGGCCTTTCTTGACTTTGTCAAGGATATGGCCAGAGCCCCCCCTCCAGTGCAAACCAAGGCAGAGGAAATTCCACGCACCGAGGAACTGGAGATTCTCCAGTATGAGTCTCCACCCAAAGAGACTCACATGGTACCTGTGCAGCTGATCCTTGAGTGGCGGCTACTCAGAATGTGGAAGATGCCAGCCTTGGTGCCAGTGGTGAGCTGGTGCCTCAACGTCATTTACCGTGTCCGGGAGGGCCCTGGGTTCCACAAACCCCAACTCTCACATAACTTCATGGTTGTTGAGTCGACCATGCAGAAACGTAAGAGCCAGAAGACCCACTCTTAGGTCCCTCCTAAGAGGGACGCTAGAGCCCTCGATGCCCTCAGGTGCAAGCATTGCCAGGGCTCCATGCTGGGTTGCAAGATCAAAGCCTATGAATTGTACATAGGCATGTACCTAAAGGTACTAACCCAGGAGTTGTCTGTGTTTTCAGCGGGGTATACTGGAGAACCCCCTCCAGTGGTTCCAATCCCTGACTTCCAGCATCAGGGACTGTTCTAAGTTCCTCTCCCAGGTAGCCTGTGATGAATTTGAGTCAGCGGCTCAGGTAGCAGTGGCTGGCATTGGTGCCTGAGGCCAAACCTGGCTGCAGTCTTTGGACTTCGAGCAGTGGGGTCCAAGACAAGCTGCTTGATGTCCCCTGCACTGGGGAGAACCTGTTCAGAAAACCCATGGCCGACAAGGCAGCCGATATTGAGGCAGACGTGGTGACTCAACAGAGGCTCTCCAAGAAGACCTCATCCTTTCCCCATAAGAAACCATCGGGGGAAAGACCCCTGTTCCTGAGAAAGGGGACCTTTCAGCAGAGTCACCACTAGCAGCCCTTCTCAGGCCAGCAACAAGGTTCTTACCCTAAAAGACAAAGCCATGGGGCTCAGAAGCCGAAGGCACAGAAGCCCCAGGCTCCAACTCCTGCCCAGCCTGGGAGGAGCTTTTTTTTTTTTTTTAAACCTTTTAGCATTTTTAAACAGTACATCAATATCACACCAAAAAATACAACACCACCCGCCCCTCCCAACATAACAGCCTCCCCCACTACCCCCCCCCCTTCCCGGCTCTCCGAGGCGACATCCCTGTAATTAGAAGAAAAAAGGGCCAGGCCCACCCCTTGAACAGAAGACATACAACGTATCACTACAAATGAAAAGACTTTCTCTATCAAAAGTTCACATTATTTGTTTGAGATCGAGCTACAAAACTGTCCAGCATACTCCACCTATCTCTGTTGATACTGACATTGTCCGGGTGGTGGATTTTACTATACAACTTCTCAAAGTTGACAGATTGACATACAAGATTCCACCACATATCCAGACACAACTTTCGTGAGTCTTTCCAGTTTGTAAGGCTGCAAGCATAAAATTAAACAAAAAACATTTCTCTTTAGTTAAACCCGGAATACTAGACATCGATCTCAAACAAACAATTCCCCAAGACAGTGTAGCAGTGAAATTCAACACTGTATCCTACTCCAAACAAGTTGCCAGAATCTCTGAACGTGAGAGCAATCAAAGATCATATGCTTAAACGTGCCAGTTTCCTTTAAGCAGGACCAACAATTAGCTGAAGCCGCTTTATCCCATTTGGCTAATTTCACCGGAGTAATATAAACCCTATGCATAAAGAAAAAAAGGGACTGTGTGATCGCTGCAGACCTCGAAGCCCTCGAAACCGGACCCCATATAACACTCCAAACCTTTTGAGGGACAGGTCTCAACACCTCCGCTTCCCAGCATCTCTCAAGCCCCTGCGGATGAGGGAAACAACAATCTCTCAAAAACGCATAGATTTTAGACACAGTTCCCTTCGCCCCAATAGCCTCCACCAACCGAGGAACTAGGCCATCCTCCAAGAATGGCATGACAGGGGATATATTAGCTGCCTTAAGACTATGACAAAGTTGAAACCAATAGAACCGAGCAGACTCAGGAAGAGAATAATCTTGTTGCAGAGTGCAGAAATCTACCCAGTCTGTGGCACCCATTACCTGGTCAAGAGACCAGATGCCACACGCTTGCCATTTCTTCCAGGCAAACATCTTGCCATTGATTTTAAATTTTGGATTCCACCATAATGGGATTCTCCGAGAGGGAGGAGTAGAAAACTTTGTCCGATCTAACAGCAAAAAAGCCTCTTGAGTGGCAGCTACCACTCTACCTACCAGAGATTTCTCAGGATGCTTCATGCCCAAGAGCAGCCGCAATGGACAAGGGTCTACAATCCGCTGCTCAATTTCTAACCACACTGGCTTGACCTCCAGAGCCTCTTCACAAGCCCACAACGCACCTTGCCTTAAGAGGAAAGCTTGATGGTAAGACCGAAAGTCAGGAAAATGAACTCCCCCCTTATCCTTAGCCGCTTTCAACTTTTTAAGGGCAATCCTAGGTTGCCGCCCGCCCCATAAGAATCTAGACAGACATCGCTCCACTTCATCATAAAACCCCAATGGCAACGGGATCGGAAGCATAGCCAAAATATAATTAATTTTGGGCATTAGTCATTTTTATAGCCTCCAACCTTCCCCACCAGGACAAGTACAAGGGAGACCAACCTGCCACCGACTGTTTTAAGGAGCGCAGAAGATCATCAACATTCTCTTGAATGGCCTGCTCCAGGGGAAAGCCATACTTAACACCCAAATACTTGATATTACCAGATTCCCACCTAAACGGGAAAGACGATAATTGATCTGCGGTGACCGAACTATTCATCGGAAAGACAACAGATTTAGTCCAGTTTATTTTATACCCAGATAACCCCGAGTAACGTTCGACCAAATTCAAAATTACAGGTATCACAGTGGGCTGGGTAAACAACAAAAGATCATCAGCATGTGCTGACACTTACTTGCCAATCCCCTACCCCAAATCCACTGATGTCTTTATTTTGCCAGATTGCAAGGACTAACGGCTCTAAGGCCAAATTAAAAAGCAGAGGTGAAAGAGGGCAGCCCTGCCGAGTACCCCGATGCAGCGAAAAGGGAGATGAAAGAGCCCCATTCGCACAAATTCGCGCCCTAGGACTCAGAGTGCGAACCATATCAATAAACGTTTGACCCATGCCAAACCATTCCAAGGTTCTAAACAAAAAAGGCCATTCCAGCCTGTCGAAGGCCTTTTCAGCATCCAAGGAAACCCCAACATAGGGGTCCTTTAGATGACTCGCTCGTTCTAAACGATTACATAAAAGCCTAGCATTATCAGATGTCGCTCTCCCGGGGATAAAACCACACTGGTCAGGATGAATCAGCCCCCCCCCCCCACCCCTCCAGCAAGCCTGCATGCCAAAACTGAAGAAAATATTTTGTAGTCTGCATTTAATAAAGAAATGGGCCTATAATTCACAACCAGAGTAGGATCCCCTCCCAGGCTTCTCCAAAACCACAACAGTGGCCTCTCCGAAATTACCATCTTCCGGCGGGGAGTTACCAAGAGCCTCATAATATATCATTAAAAACGGGAGCAGCTCCTTTCGAAACACCTTGTAAAATTCTCCTGGAATCCCATCGGGACCTACTGCTTTACCCGAAGGCAAGCCTGCAATGGCCTTATCAATTTCCTCACTGGAAAAGGGTTTGTCCAATTCGCTGACCAAACAAGCAGGTAGCTGGGGATGATCAAGTTGTTGTAAAAAACTATCAATTACCCCGGCATCTACAGTACTCTCAGAAGCATATAACTTTTGATAATCTGGGAAGGCTTCCAGAATCTGCTCAGTACTATGTAGGGGCCCACAAATTTGATCAGTAATAACTGCAACTCTAGCCTTCTCTTGCCGCCTTCTAAGGGAATTAGCCAAAAGTTTACCCCCCTTGTTACTCTCCCCATAAAACTGTGACTGTTGCTTCAGGAAGACCTGCTCAACCTCCGAACTCAAGATCTCATTATATTGAAACCGAAGCCTTTGCAACCGGAGCATAATTGCAGCATCTGCCCATGTAAGCAGGAGCCTCTCCCCCGCTTTAATTTGATCCTCTAAAACACTCAGTTTGGCCTTCCTCCTTCGATACTCTTTGATGGAAAAGCTGGTAACCGAAGCATGGAGCGAGGCCTTAAAGGCCTCCCACCAAGCCCATATCGCAATGTCCCCCACACTGTTTAATTCAAAATATTCCTTTATAGTTGCTCTAATTTCTTCCTGAAAGTGAGGGTCCGCTAAAAAAGATCTGTTAAAGGACCAGATCCGCGACTGACTGCACACCTTCTCCCATTCAACCCTTAGAGAAATGGCAGCGTGATCAGAAACATGCATACCTAAGATTTCTGCACTCTGAACCCCAGGAACTAGTCTTTTAGATATCAGAAAAAAATCCAATCTCGACCAGGACTGATGTGGAGATGCGAAAAATGTAAAATCCCTCACCGTGGGGTGCATAAGCCTCCAAATATCAACTAGCCCTAGAGAAGTGGATAGAGCCTGAACAGCCTCACGCGCTCTAGCCACTCTTTCCACCCTCACAGGGTTTTTATCCACCAGGGGATCCAGAGTGACATTGTAGTCCCCCCCAACTATTAATGGAGACGCGGGGTGTTCCTGTACTATACTCAGTAAATCTATAAAAAAAGAAGGGTCATCCGAGTTAGGGCCATACACATTGAGGATTGCGACAGTCACCTGCCCAATCGCAACAAAAACCAAGACCCAGCGCCCCTCCATATCCGAACGCACTTCCGTTACCCTACATCCTAAGGACTTCTTCCCCAAAATTACCACCCCATTCCTCTTTTGTAATGAAGGGGAGGCCCCCAATAACACAAAATGCCTATCCTCTAACTTTTTAGTCTCCTTCAGATCCAAATGGGTTTCCTGTAATAAAACCAGGTCTGCCTTCTGGTGTTTACAATATGCAATTTTCTTCCTTTTCATTGGAGTTTTAATTCCTTTCACGTTCAGAGAGAGCAAGTGTATAACCCTAGCCATGCTCACACACAAGTACACATTGTGAAACCAGACCCAGAGAAAGGGTAGACCATCCCTTAATAACATACATACACACACCCTCCCCAGAGAGCCGAGAAAAAAAACCCCAACACACCAAAAGCAACCCCCCACACGCCCCAAAATGGATAAACCAACATAGACCAAGCAAGTCCTCCAGCAGACCTCCCATACAGACAAAAATATATATACGCCCCAACCCCTGCAGAGCAGACCATCAAGCCCGCCAGTCTTGAGCAAGCAAGAGATCATGTTCAAAGAGAAAAAAAAACCACTCCTCAAACAGTACTCTTACACAAGTAGGCCCCCTGCCCCACAGAATCCATCCTTCGAACTCCAAAAAAAAAGAAACCAGATCCAAAGTTTCACTAGACAGTCAGTCAGTGTATCTGAAGTGCCTCCTGGTCAGCGATAAAGCTCTCCAATGCTGCAGGATCCTCAAAGTTCTTAGTGCCGTTATTAAGCGTGACTCGAAAACGAGCAGGGTAGAATAATCCGTATCGCGCTTGAAGCTGTTGTAATCTTCCTCTGAGCGCAAGAAATTGCTTCCTCCTTGCCATAGTAGACCTGCTGAAATCAGGAAAGAAGAATACTTTGTGGCCTTCATAACGCAGATCTGTGCTAGCCCTAGCAGCCCTCATAACCTGAACTACCTGCTGATGGCGCAGAGCGCAAAGGATTAATGGCCGCAGTGATTTTGACTGCTGATTCATCCTTGTTGGAATACGGTGCGCCCTTTCAATTTCAAACGGGCGAGCCAAACTCAATTTTAACAGTTTTGGAATTAAATCTTCCAGGAACGCGATAGGATCTCCACCTTCTGCCCCTTCAGGAATCCCAATTATACGAATATTATTTCTTCGCGCCCTGTTATTCATGTCCTCCAGGGTATGTTCCAGCAAATCCGTTCGCCTTATCACTTTCCCAAGCTGAACCAATTTTTCATCATGCGCTGCCACGTTCAACTCCATACTTTCCACTCTGCTAGCTAGCGACAACAACTGCTCCTTCAACTCCTTAGAATCCACCTGGAGATCATTCAAGCACTCTCCATTAGTGTCCACACGAGCACGAACTGCCCTCAGCTCAGTGAGAATCTCTCGAATCCCTTCGTCATGCTCGCGCTGCGACGCCATCTTTTGTGGGGATCGTTTAACACCCGAGACTTGCGAACTTGAGAACTCCAACTTGGTTTGCTTACTACTGGCCATCTCCAACATCAAATAAATCAATTTGAACGGTTGGGCTGCCCTGCAGGGAAGAATGAGGCAGGATTTAAAGCAAGGTCCCTGGGAGCTCTATACTAGACGTCCATGCAGGTCCGCAGCTGGCTCCGCCCCCCTTGCCTGGGAGGAGCTTTTGACTCTCGGGGCAGGGCCTCCGCGCCCTCGAGACCTTTACCAGCCCACAGAGGGCCACCTGGCACTCTTTGCACACAAGTGGGCCTGTGTCACTTTGGATCAGTGGGTACTGCAGATGGTAAGGGAAAGGATACCTCCTCCACCTAAGCAGGTACCGCTCAAGTTCTTTCCAGGAGAGCCAGTGCGACCTCTCCTTCACCAGACCCTTCTGCTCTCAGAACTCACAGGTCTCTTCAAGGATAGCACAGTAGAGCCTGTACCCAAACATCTATGGGGGGGAAAGGCTTCTACTCCAGATAAGTTCTTGTCCCAAAGAGAACTGGGGGCCTCAGGCCCATTCTAGACCAGAGAACCATAAACAAGTTTCTGGTGAGGGAGAAATTCAAGATGCTCTCCCTTGGAACACTGCTGCCTTACCTCCACCAGAGAGATTGGCTGTGCTTCTTGGACCTAAAGAATGCCTATATTCAGGCAGTACCTATGGTTTGTTGTGGAAGGAGGGCACTACCAGTACAGGGTGGTACCCTTCAGCCTGGCCTCCTCGCCAAGGGTCTTTACTAAATGCCTGGTGGTGGTAGCTGCCTACCTGCGCCTACATGGGGCTTTTGTCTTTCCTTAATTGGACGATTGACTCATCAGAGGCAATACGACCTCAGAGGGTCAGTCAGGTTGCAGAGTGCACAACACTCCTTCTGCAGCACCTGGGGTTCATCAACTAATCTAAATCCCATCTCTCTCCAACCCAAAGCCTGGAGTTCATCAGTGCGCAGTTGGACACATTACAGGTCAAGGCAGTCCTCCCAAGAGAGAGGACAGAACGCCTCAGGCAACTGGCAGAGGTATAGTGCCGCCAGTCAGTATCAGCTTGTCTCCTCCCCTGCCTACTGGCCTTGATGGTCCATGTCACACCCTCAGCCTGCTTACTCATGCAGACAGCCCAGTGGTGCCTACGCTCGCAGTGGACTCGGGCCACGGGCAGAATACGGGACGGGGCCAGGGTTACCCACCAGCTGGCAGAGTCCCTCAACTGGTGGCAAAACTTGTGCAGTCTCCTGGAGCTCAGGGCAATCTTCTTGGCCCTACAAGCATTCTGCAACTGTGCTGACCCAGACAGACAACCATGTTGTCATGTTTTATATAACAAGCAGGGGGGGGCATGGGCTTGTACTCCCCCTGCCAAGAGGTGGTGACCTTTCCTTTGCAGCATACAACAGCATGTTTCTGTGAGCAGTGCACGTCCCGGGCTAGGACAGCTGCCTAGCAGACAGGCTGAGCAAAGTCCTTCGCCCACACGAGTGGTGCTTGAACCCCAGAGTAATGAAGCAACTCTTCCACCTCTGGGGCAGGCATGTGATGGACTTATTTGCCTCTCTGGGCAACATGCAGCTACCCCGCTTCTGCTCCCATCAGCTGCACCTGGAGAGAGAGCCTTCCTGATCTTGTGGACCGAGGGTCTACTCTGTGGGTTCCCCACCAACACCCCCCTTTGACTCCCCCTCGTCACCAGGACACTCTTCAAAGTCCAGAATGAAGGGGCATCAGTCATACTGATTGCCCTCAGGGTGTCCAGGCAACTTTGGTTTCCTCTGCTGCTGTCCCTGTCTGTGGCACTACAAGTCCCTCTGGTCCGAGCACTGGACCTCCTATCCCAGGAGGAGGGCTCCCTCCTGCACACCAATTTGGGATCCCTAACACTAACTGCATGACTTCTGAAAGGGTAGCATTGGCACCTTTTCAGTCTTCTAGGAGAAGTTGAGAGATCCTACTGGCCTCTCAAGAACCCTCCACCAAACTGGCTTATGCCTTTAAGCGGAGAAGGTTTTCTGCCTGGTGTGCAGAAAGGGAGGAGAATCCCTTCTCCTGCCATGTGTAACTAGTACTTCAGTACCTACTGCACCTGTCACATATTGGGCTAAAATCAAACTCTAAGGGTGCATCTGAGTGCCATAGCCACTTGCCACCACCCTATCGAGGGGAAAACACCCCTCAATCCAGTCCCTGGTCTCCCCCTGGTCTCCAGGTTCCTCTGAGACCTCCTGTTATCCAAGCCCCCTCTTCGCCCTCTTGTGGCAGAGTGAGACCTCAATGTGGTGCTCTCCAAGCTCACCAAACCACCTTTTGAACCCCTGGCTACTTGTCATCTGCAGTACCTGTCTTGGAAAGTGGCCTTTCTGGTGGCCCTTACGTCCGCTCGCAGAGTGAGCAAATTCCAGGCCCTGGTGGCAGATCCACCATATACAAGATTCTACAAGAGCAGGGTAGTGCTCCACACACATCCCAAATTCCTCCAGAAGGTGGTGTCTTCTTTCCACCTCAACCAAGAGGTGATCCTCCCCACCTTCTTTCCACAGCCTCATGCTGGCAGGGAGGAACTAGTACTTCATACACTGGATTGCAAACTGTCCCTGCCCTTCTACTTACAGCAGACCCAGGCCCATCGCAAAGCTCTTCCAGCTTTTCGTGTCTTTTGATGCCAGCAGACTGGGGCTCCCCGTGACCAAGCAAACTCTGTCCACTTGTGTGGCAGACTTTATTGCCTTCGCTTATGAGTGAGCTGGCGTCTTCCTTCAGCACTGGAACCCAGCGCATCGCGTGAGGGTGATGGCCATGTCGGTGGCCAACCTCCGTTCAGTGCCTGTGACAGATCTGCAAGGCCACCACATGGTTGTCAGTTTATATGTTCTCAGCTCATTACTGTCTGGAGAGTGAGTCCTGCAGGAACAGTGCCTTTGGCCAGGCAGTACTCTGTAATATTCTCAGGGTGTAGGCAACTCCTGCCCTCCAAACCTTCTGTGTTCAGGCTACTGGAGTGATGGTGTCACTGGATGCTAGGATCTTGCATAGCCCCTCAGTGGGGACTTGCCTTCTGCAACTCACAGCTACCGATTGGTTGCCAATGGTGCTGTCTTGGTTCGGTCCTCGGCCGCCTGGATCTAGGGAGCCCCGTATGTGAGGACTGACTTCCTGCTTGTTCCTGGAGAAAGTGTAGTTACTCATCTGTAACAGGTGTTCTCCAGGGACAGCAGGAATCTGACCTTGCAACCCTCCCTCCTTCCCTGGTAGTTTTCTCCCTACCTTATTTTAGTGTTTACTGCTGTCCTAGCTATGTCATCTGACTGAGCAGGATGGCACCTTTGGGTGGGAAGGGGACCACACATGCATGGTAGCATGTCCCAAAGGCTTTCTTTGAAACCTGGGGAAATGTTCCACGCAGGCTCCAGCGCCGACATCACCCATATGTGAGGACTGATGCCTGCTGTATCTGGAGAACACCTGTTAAAGGTGAGTAACTACACTTTCCTCGAGTTTTGATAGACCAGTCCAGGAACTGCTCCTGGAACATGTTCTGATTTGCTGTACTCTCGGGTGGTGCTATGGGCTCATAACGTTCTGGCAAGCCTTCTGTTTAAAGCTGTTCCTGTTAATAGTTATGTTTTTATGTTCTATTGTACCTTGTTTGACTTTGCAGAACCTCAGTGTAGATGAGATTCTTGATCACATGCTTGGGTATGAATACTGCTTATGCCCCTAGAGGTGCAGGTTGTTAATGGCACAGTGATGTCATAAGAAGCCTCCGGAAATTTTTTTTGTCCGCACATCGGCTGGTGGGCGAACACAACCCACTTGGCCGGTCTGGGCTGCCAGGACTCTACGAGTAGGAAAGGACATTATCTGGTAAATAAAATGTCACCTTTTTACACATGCAAATAGCATATAGTTCTTCTAAATTTGTCTTCTATTCCATTAATAAATCTGCATGCTTATTGTCAATTACATTCATTTAATTGCACAAACGTGTTAGCGTACATTAATAAATGAAGTCCCAATTTTTTTTGTATGTAACAGTTTTTTAACTCTATTGGGGAGCTTTAGGGTCAACATGCATCCTATGAGGCTCCTTGGGTTTCCACCAACAGAGGGGAAGACTTGCCCTTAGGTTGAGGGCATTCACTGGGGATCCAGAAATGGACACATTATTCCTGTAGGTGCTGTTACAAAATTAAAATGTTTTACTGACGTATATGGTAAAGTGTAATGAGTTGACAAAATGTCATTTGTTTCTTTACATATATAAATTTTAGTCTAACAACAAAACCCTCAAGGCAATAATACATAAGGGTAAATCATCATAAAACTGCAAATCATAAATCTAGCAAAATTTAAAATATCATTATATAAACATGTAAAATCCTAAAATATCCGCCCCAAAATTATCATGTGTGGTATACCTGATTATATAAGTTAGATTGAATTTGTTTCTTGAATTGGAGATCTCAACAGGAATACATATGTTTCTCCAGGACCAAGCAGGAAGTCAGCCCTCATATGGGTGACGTCGGTGCCGACGGAGCCCCCATGCAGAGCATTTCCCCAGCTTTCAAAGAAAGCCTTTGGGAATGCAGGCACGCATGCGCGGTCCCCTTCCCGCCCAAAGGTGCCATCTTGCTCAGTCGTCTTGTTTCTGTGGAGCCCTACGGACGCCTGTCCTTGTCACCTGTGAAAAAAGTTGATTTTTCTGCATTGGATCGAGTTTTTCTCTTCGGTTCGACGTCGGTTCCTTTCCCTCCTGGACTCGGTACACCGGTGCCGAGCCCGGATCTCTCTCTTCGGGGTTTGTCCTTAGACTGCGTTCGCGCCTTTTTTCTTTTCCCTGGCAGCCCAATTTTTTGATCTTCCAGGGGCCCTTTTTCCCCCGAAGGCTGCCAGTGGCTTTAAGAAGTGTGATCGGTGCAAGAAACTCATGTCTCTCACCGACACACATGACTGCTGCCTCTGGTGCCTAGGGCCAGACCATGATTCTACGGTCTGTAGCCCCTGTGGCAAAATGTCTTCCAAGGTATTACGGAGCTGTCAGCACCAGCGTGAGAGGATCTTCTCCGAATCTGCCTCTGGACGGGTCCGGACTTCGTCAGAGGCCTCGACGTCTCGGGAGGCCGCCCAGCAGATCAACCTATTGGAATTGAGAGCCATTCGACTGGCGTTACGGACTTTCTCTCGGGTCCTCTCTCACCAGTCTGTCCTAGTTCAGATGGACAACCAGGTGGCTATGTTCTACATCAACAAGCAGGGTGGCACAGGATCCCGACTCCTGTGCCTGGAAGCACAAGCTCTCTGCTCCTGGGCTGTCAATCAGGGCATGACCCTCAGGGCGGTCTACCTCTCAGGCCAGGAAAACTACCTGGCGGACAGGCTAAGCAGACTCCTGCAGCCTCACGAGTGGCAGTTGGATCCTCGGGTAGTCCACCAGATCTTTCTGAAGTGGGGACTTCCAACCATGGATCTTTTTGCCAGTCCGCTGATCAGGCAACTGGACAGGCTCTGTTAAAGACAACCGCATCCTCTGAGGGCAGCAGCAGATGCATTCCTGATCCCCTGGTCAGAGGGCCTGATGTATGCGTTTCCTCCCACACCTCTGGTGGCCCGGACTCTATTCAAAACCCAGCAGGACTGAGCCACGGTGATCCTGATAGCCCCCAGATGGCCCAGGCAGCCGTGGTTCCCTCTTCTGCAGTTGGCAGTGGATACTCCACTTCCTCTGGGGCTGCAACCCGACCTTCTGACTCAGGATCAGGGGTCCCTCTTGCATCCCAACCTCAAATCCCTCAATTTGATGGCCTGGCTGCTGAAAGGGTAGTCCTTGCTCCCTTGCTCCTACCAAAGGAGGTTGAAGAGGTGGTGTTGGCCTCCAGGAAGCATTCCACTCGGAAGGCCTATGCTCTGAAGTGGTGTAGGTTTTCCACTTGGTGTTCTCAACAGCAGGAGGATCCCTTCTCCTGCTCGGTCCAGGTGGTGCTTCAATACCTGCTCCATCTGTCCAACCTGGGACTTCAGTCCAACTCTGTCTGGGTCCACCTCAGTGCCCTCTCTGCTCACCACTCGCCGGTGGATGGACAATCCCTCTCGGGCCACCCTCTGGTGTCTCGCTTTCTCAGAGGCCTGCTTCTGCTCAAGCCTCCTATTCGCCCACCGGTCACTGAGTGGGATCTCAATGTGGTCTTGCAGCAACTGACTCGCCCACCCTTTGAGCCGATGGCTACCTGCCACTTACGCTTCCTATCCTGGAAGGTGGTGTTCGTTATGGCACTCACCTCGGCTAGGCGTGTGAGTGAGCTTCAGGCCCTGGTTTCGGATAGGCCATATACCAGGTTCTATAAGAGCAGGGTAGTCTTCAGGACTCACCCTACGTTCCTTCCCAAGGTAGTGTCCTCCTTCCACCTCAAGCAGGAGGTGGTACTTCTGACGTTTTTTCCCAGGCCACACGCCAGTAGGGCTGAAACTGTCTTGCATACCCTGGATTGTAGAAGGGTGCTGTCCTTTTACCTAGAACGTATGCAGGGGCATAGAAGAGCTTCTCAGCTCTTCATTTCCTTTGACCTTAATAAATTGGGGTTGCCTGTCACTAAGCGTACGTTGTCCATCTGGGTGGCAGACTGTATCGCCTGGACGTACAGGGCAGCCGGCCTCTCCCTGGAGGGTCGAGTCATGGCCCACCGGGTCAGGGTGAAGGCCACATCAATAGCTCACTTCCGTTCTGTTCCGTTGGCAGACATCTGCCGGGCTGCTACTTGGTCTTCAAGCCAGATGTTTGCGGACCACTACTGCCTCGAGAGGGAGTCCTGTAGGGACAGTGCTTTCGGGCAAGTGGTACTCCGTAATCTCTTTGAGGTTTAGGCAACTCCTACCCTCCGGCCCTGGTGTTGGGCTACCGTTCAGGTGTGGTCTCGGAGAAGATTCTCTCACTGTTGTTGGCTCTAGAGGGAGCTCTATTTTTCAGCCTGGGTTCCTGGTAGCCCAGAGCTAGGGAGTCACCCATATGTGAGGACTGACTTCCTGCTTGGTCCTGGAGAAAGATTAGTTACTCACCTGTAACAGGTGTTCTCCAGGAGCAGCAGGAATCAGTCCTCACAAACCTCCCTCCTCCCCTTGGAGTTGCAGTTGTATATAGTTCATTTTCTTTTTTGTGCTGTCTTTAGCTATGTCATCAGACTGAGCAAGATGGCACCTTTTGGGCGGGAAGGGGACAGCGTCTGCGTGCCTGCATTCCCAAAGGCTTTCTTTGAAAGCTGGGGAAATGCTCCGCATGGGGGCTTCGTCGGGGCCGACGTCACCCATATGTGAGGATTGATTACTGCTGCTCCTGGAGAACACCTGTTACAGGTGAGTAACTACTCTTTTTTAGCAGACAAATTATTTCACAGTTAAGATGTGATAATATGTATATTAACAAAATAAATTAAGATTAATCTCTAGGCCTTGCCAGATGTGCTATGTTCAGTTCTGGGATACAAAAAAAAATCTGGTGTCTTGGAATATAGAAAAAGATGGTATCATATAAATTTGGTGAGCCGAGGTTATATAAGTAGTGTAAAAAAATTTTGATAATGACTTTTTTAACTGAACTCTTGACTTGGGTCAAGATTCATTTTCTTCAAGTAACAGAAAATAAATACGGTCACAAACAGTTCATTCTAGGGACATCCTCATATCCCCAGCCCCTCTCAGGGTATTTCCATAGACTTTTAAAATGTGTGGGGTGTTTTTTGTTTTTTTCCCTTTGGTCTGAACCAGTATAGTAATTCTTATGTTCTTGCAATTCAAGTACCAAAGATCCATTAAGCCCAGTATCTTGTTTCCAGCAGTAGCTAATCTAGGTCACAGGTATCTGGCATATCCCCAAGAGTAAAAACTGAAAACATAAACAATCCATTCTATTTTCACTACAGGAGCAGTCGTATGTACCAGTCCAAAAATTGCAGGAACTCAATTGATGACAGCTACTCCATTCAAAAAATTGTGGTTTAGTATTCAGCATTTAATGCACATAATTTTCTTTCTTGCAATCACCAAACCTTATTCAAAAGGTCATATCACCAAAGCACAATACTCGCATGAAAGAAAAATACGTGCATTAAATGTTGAATACTAAATCAGAAAGTTTTTGAATGGAGAAGTTATCAAAAAATGGCAGGAACCCAATTGATAAGTACATATCCCAAAAGTAGTCAGATTTGGTGTTTTGTTTTTTTGTCTCTTAATTGGTTTGCAGCTTGTCGTGCTGTGAGGGCTTGTGTGCATCAGTGATGAGGGCTAAGCTATCTGTAGTTTAACTACTGGCGAGGGTCTCCCAAGATGGACAGGTCTCAGCTGAGGTGCCAGACCAAGACAAACCGCCCATCTGGGCAGCAGCAGATTGGGACAGTGTTGGCGGTGGAGCATCACATTTCTGTGACAATGGCAACAATACTAAAACTGCGCGGAGGAAAGACCTGGGAATCTACTTCTGTATCTTGCTATGAAAACCCAATGGATAGTCATAACAAAACAAATTACACTGTAGTGCTGGAAGATGAGATCCCCAGGTCAGAAGGCACTCAACTAGCTACTGGGGAGGAACTGAAGACTTTTCAGAGTATTTATTTAACATTGTTTTATATACCGCTTTTCAAGTTTATCAAAGCAGTAAAGCCAGCATTTATGATGTGGTTGGATCAAAGCCCTCGGGAGTCTGACTGCTGATATAGCTGCGCATGAAATGAGTCAGAAGCTGTAAAGATGTCTTACATATTGGGACATGGAACATACGAAGCATGAACCAAGGGAAGTTGGAGGTGGTCCAGAATGAAATGGAATGTTTACAACTTGATCTGTTGGGTGTCAGCGAACTGAAATGGACTGGCATCGGGCACTTTGCATCAGATGATCACATGGTTTACTATGCTGGACATGAAAGTCAATGAAGAAATGGTGTTGCATTTATAATAATAAGAAACTTGCAAGAACTGTAATGAAATACAATGCAGTCAGTGAACGCTTAATCTCTGTTAGTCTACGAGGAATGCCTATCAACACAACCCCCTCCAGCTACCCGATCAGTGTCGGGGAAGGGAGCTGGCAGGCGAGCTCCTCCCTGCTCCCCACCGTGAGGCCAATCAGGCGGAAGAACACCAGCTTTTAAAATCTTCAGCGCTCCAGGCGCGCCTGCGTCGGACAGGCCCGCGCCTGAGGGCCTCGCCAGAGGGCCCTTTTGCGTGGCCCTTAGGCGCGGGCCCGGGGCGTGAGCCCCAGTGCTCCGTAGCTGCTGGGGTCGAGTAGGCTGGATCGCTCCCCCATACATCGCCTCCAGACCAAACCATCTCACAAGCTCCACCCTGGTACCTTCAAGTAACTTTTTTTTTTTTCTTGCTTCCCACTGCTGGCATTGTTTTTCCTCCCACTACCCACCTAGAACTTGCTACCCACTGCCTGCACTGTTCTGCTACCCATTGTTGACATTGAACTATTACTCACTGCCTGCATAGCACCACTACCCTCTGCTTGATTAGCATTGCTCCCATTGCCTACATGGTACTGCTACCCACTGCTGGGCATAGAACTGCTACCCATCACTGCATAGAACCGTTATCCATTGCTTATTCATTGCTTGCATAGTATTGCTACCCATTGTTTTGCATACTGCTGCCACCCACTGTTGTACTGAACTGTTATCCATTGCTTATCCATTGTTGCATAGTACTGCTACCCATTGCTTGCATACTGTGCCACCCATTGTTGCATAGTACCGCATAGTACCATCACCCATTGTCTAGAACTGTTATCCACTGCTTATCCTCTGCTTGCTACCCATTGCTTGCATTGAACTGCTACCCACTGCCTGCTTGTCTGCCTATCAATTGCCACCCGTTGTCTGCCTAGAACTTGCCACCCATTGCTTGCTCAGACCCTACTGCTCAGACCCTGCTGCTGCCTACTACCATGGCCCCACATCTCATTGTCGTCCTCTTCATTGTCCTCCACAACTGCCTTCCTACCTACCAACACCCTCCCTTCCCCTACCTTCCTCCCTTCCCCCTAGCCTTGCACCTGTCCTTGAGCCTCCTCACACCATCTCCCGCATTCAACCAGTCCCCCCTCTCTACCTTCCTCACTTCTCCCTCCGTCCTGCCCCCAGCCTTGCACCGGCTCTTGAGCTTCTTCACACCATCCCCAGCATTCAACCAGCCCCCCTCTCTTTAAGGCAACCCCACCCTCGCTTCCACTGTACTATCTCCACTATACCTCACTCTCTAATACTCCTTCTCCTTCTCTCATCTGGTAACATCAATCCCAACCCTGCCTCCCCCCCAATTTCTTTCTCACACTAGAAAAAGTTTCTTACGTACCCCATCTAATCTCATCCACATCTCGCTCCTCCCGCCCTCCCCCATTCTTCCCACAATCACTTATCCATAGATATCAACTCCAACCCTACCCCCAGAAATAATCACCCACATAACCTACCCGATACCATCAATTTACCCCACATTTCCCATCCCTCATGTCCCTCTTGGAGAGCACACTCACCCACCCACACCCTGCTCCCTCTAAATCTCTGTATCACCCTAGAAATAGACCCCCACGCTACTCTGATAAGAAATCTACACGTAACTTATCCACCCTTATCCATATCCCTCTCCTCCCCCCGCTACTCGCCCATTTTCATGTGCCCTATGGAACGCATGCTCAGTCATCAAAAAAACCTCTTTTATTCATGACCTTTTCATCTCCAATGCCTTACACCTTCTTGCCTTGACCGAGACCTGGCTCCCCCCCCAGACGACACCGCATCCATTGCCTCTCTATGCTATGGGGGCTACCAGTTCTCCCATACACCTCGATCTACTGGTCGCGGTGGTGGTGTTGGCCTCCTACTCTCTCCCTCCTGCCAATTCAACCCCTTCTGCCACCCCAATCACACTCCCCCCTCTCTCCTTCGAAGTCCACTCCATTCGCCTCCTCTCACCACTTCCCCTCCGAATAGCTGTTATTCATTGCCCACCGGACAAACCCAAATCAACCTTTCTCACCGACTTTGACTCCTGGCTTTCTGCCTTTATAGACCCCTCCTCCCCCACTCTTATTCTTGGCAATTTCAACATTCACATCGACAACCCCTCCGACCCCCATGCCTCAAAGTTCCTCGCTCTTACCTTCTCGTTCGACCTCCAACTTTGCTCCACTGCCCCCACACATCTACATGGCCACTGCCCTGACCTAATACTCTCCTCCAACTCATCCCATTCAAACTTCCACAAATCAATCCTTCCCTCATCTGACCATCACCTCTTAACATTTACTCTTCAACGTCCGCCGTCCCAACCTCGTCCTGGCTCCTCCGACCTATCTAGAAACCTTCATAATGATCCCCTGACTCTCTCTTCCACCATCTCTCCATCTCTTTCCGCCATTTTATCCTCCAAGTCCGTCGACGAGGCATTATCTTCATACAATGCTACATTATCTTCAGCCCTTGACCCTCTTGCCCCTCCCACCTCACGTCCTGTCAAACGATCTACTCCCCAACCCTGGCTTTCACCCACAATCAGTCACCTACGCATCTGTGCCCGTTCTGCCGAACGAGCTTGGTCCAAGTCCTTCACCCCGGAAGACCACCTACACTTCAAATTCATGCTTGACTCCTTCCAGTCAGCCTTAGCACTTGCCAAACAAGATTACTACATCCGTATGACCAACTCCCTTGCCTCTGATCCTCGCCATCTCTTTAATACCCTCAATTCTCTCCTCAAGGTACCCCCGATCCCGCCCTCCCTTTCTGCCCAAACCCTAGCTGACTACTTATACGACAAAATCCACAAGATTACCCTCCAATTCCCTACCCCCCATCTACCTCCCCTCCTCCCCAATTCTCCTCCCCCAGCAATACTCCCTCTGCCACCCTCTCCTCCTTCACACCAATCTCTGAGGAAGAAAATGCACTCCTTCTGTCCTCCAAACCCACCACCTGTTCATCAGACCCTATCCCTACCCATCTCCTACGTTCCATCCCCCTCACCATTGCCCTCTCCATCACCCATATCCTCAACCTCTCACTATCCACTGCAACTGTCCCCGTTGACTTCAAACATGCTGTTGTCACACCCCTCCTCAAGAAACCCTCACTTGATCCCACATGCCCTTCTAACTATCGACCCATCTCCCTCCTTCCCTTCATATCCAAACTTCTAGAACGAGCAGTCCACCGTCACTGCCTCGAATTCCTCACCTCCCAGGCCTTCCTCGACCCAGTTCAATCTGGCTTCCGTCCCCTGCACGCCACTGAAACGGCACTCATAAAAGTCACAAACGACCTGTTCCTGGCTAAATCCAAGGGCCTCTATTCTATCCTCATCCTTCATGACCTTTCTGCTGCCTTTGACACCGTTGATTATGATCTTCAACTCATCACCCTCTCCTCGCTTGGCTTTAAGGACTCCGTACTATCCTGGTTCTCCTCCTACCTCTCGCATCTCTCATTCAGCGTATGCTCTGTTGGCTCCTCCTCCTCCCCTACCCCACTCCATGTAAGTGTATCCCAGGGATCCATCTTGGGCCCCCTCCTCTTCTTTCTCTCTACCCAAGGCCTTGGCGTGCTTATCTCCTCCCATGGCTTTCAGTACCATCTCATTGACTCACAAATCTACCTCTCCACACCTAATATTTCTCCGGCAACCCAGTCCAAGATCTCTGCCTGTCTTTCGGATATCGCTGCCTGGATTTCACATTGACGATTGAAATTGAACATGGCCAAGACTGAACTCCTTGTCTTCCCACCTAACTCCTCCTCCCCCCCTTCCCCCTCTCTGTCCATGTGGATGGATCTACTATCCTTCCTGTTCCCTCGGCCCGCAATCTCGGGGTTATCTTTGACACCTCTCTCTCTTTCTCCGCTCATATCCAGCTTGTAGCTAAGACCTGCCGCTTCTTTCTCTACAACATCAGCAAAATCCGCCCCTTCCACTCTGAACACACTAACACAACGCTTATCCACTCCTTAATCTCCTCTCGCCTCGATTACTGCAACCTACTCCTTGCTGGTCTTCCCGTGAGTCACCTCCTTCCCCTTCAATCTATACAAAATCATGCTGCTCGTCTAATCTTCTGCCAGCCTTGCCATGCCCATATTACTCCTCTTCTCAAGTCGCTTCACTGGCTCCCTGTCCAGTTCCACATCCAATTCAAGCTTCTCCTCCTGACCTATAAATGCATTCACTCTATGGCCCCTCAATACCTCTTATCTCTCCCTACGTCCCCTCTCGATATTTGCGCTGCACTAACAAATTACTTCTTTCAGTGCCTTTCACCCGCACTGCGAACTCTCGACTGCGCTCCTTTCACCTTGCTGCACCTTACGCCTGGAACAGCCTACCTGTGTCTATGCGCCATGCACCCTCCCTGGCCCTCTTCAAATCCAGGTTAAAGATCCACCTCTTCACTGTTGCATTTAGATCCTAACTCCTTCCTCTTCCCACCCCAACCCCTGTCAATGTTTGACCAAACTACAGACCAAACTGTACCACACCAGACCTTAACTAATATACTATTCTAACTAGATTGTAAGCTCCAATGAGCATGACTCTGACGGGCAGGGACTGTCTCTTGTATGTTGACTACCTCTTGTAGGTTAGCTGTGCAGCGCTGCGTGCGTGGCGCTCTAGAAATGCTAAATAGTAGTAGTAGTAGTAGTAGTAGTAATTCAAGTATATGCCCCAACAACAGCTGCAGCAGAGGATGAAATTGAGTTCTATGAACAAGTACAAGCTGAAATTGACAGAACATGCAAACAGGATATCCTTATAGTCATGGGTGACTGGAACACAAACGTTGGCCACAAAGTGGTTGGAAAATATGGACTTGGCAACAGAAATGAAGCTGGAGAAAGACCAATAGAATTTTGCAAGACCATTGATCTATTCATAGCAAACAACTTCTTCCAGCAACACAAGCGGCGACTGTACACATGGATTGTGTAAAAATCGAATTGACTACATCTGTGGTAGTCAACATCAACAAAGATAAAACCTGGAGATGACTGTGGTACAGATCACCAACTACTAGTATGCAAACTCAAGCTAAAGTTGAAAAAGAGGAAGCCACTCATGAATGTAGCAAAAAATGACCTTGAGAATATACCACTAGAATTTTAAAGACTGCCTGCAAAATTGATTTTCTGCTTTAGTTACAAATGACCGAGCTTCAGAAGAGTTATGTAATGACATCAAGAAGGTTATGTTGGAAGAAAGCGAGAAGTGTCTACAAAAGGTGAAAAAGCAAAAACAGCCAAAATAGTTGATGGAGAAACCTCTGAAAATTGCCCAGAGAAGAAAGAGACAATCTCAGAACTCAACAGATGTTTCCAACGTGCAGCGAGACAGGACAAGGAAAAGTACTACAATGACACATGCAAGGAAATAGTTTTTGCTTCTATTAGAGGAAGAACAAGATCGGCTTTCCTAAAGCTATTAGAGTTAAAGAAAAAATTCTAGCCTTGAACTGGAATGTTACAAGATGCTCAGTATTTTCATTTAATTTGATTTAAATCAATGTGGTGTACATACTGTATTCTGACGTGTAGTCAAATTTTAAAGTATATAACTCAGAGTGTCGTTATGTGGCGCACAAAAATTTAACCTTCCTTCAAAAGCTGCACACAGCTGATATTTTATGCGCACATAGCCTACAGAAAATTAGAGGGAACATTGGTCACAAGTACCTAGCAGTTTCCCCAAAGGACACAGGTTCCATAATGCTTCTACTGGGGCAAGCAGTGGATATCCTGAGTCTCCTTTAATAATGGTTTATGGACATTTCCTCCAGGAACTTGTCCAAACCATTTTTAAACCCAGTTACACTAACAGCCTTTACTACATCCTCTGGTAACAAATTCCAGAGTTTGATTACACGTTGAGTGAAAAAATATTTTCTTTTATTAGTCTTAAAGAGTTTACCCTGTAGCTTCATTACATGTCCCCTAGTCTTTCTATATTCTGATAGCATAAACAATCGATCTACGTTTACCCGTTCCACTCCGTTCATTAATTTATAGACATCTATCATATCTCCCGTCAGCCGTCTGTTTTCCAGGTTAAAGAGCCCTAACCTTTTTAGCCTTTCTTCATAGGAGTATCCTTCCATCCCCTTTACCATTTTGGTGGCTCTTCTCTGAACCTTTTCTAATATCGCTATATCCTTTTTAAGATACGGTGACCAGAATTGCACACAATATTCAAGGTGCGGTCTCACCATGGAACGATATAGAGGCATTATAATATCTTTTGTTTTATTTTCCATTCCTTTCCTTAAGATATCTAGCATTCTATTTGCTCTCTTGGCCGCCGCTGCACACTGGGCGGAGGGTTTTAACATGTTATCCACGATGATGCCTAAATCTTTTTTCTGGGTGGTGGTTCCTAATGTGGAACCTTGCATCGTGTAACCATAGTTTGGGGGGTTGTTCCCTAGGTGCATAACTTTGCACTTGTCCACATTAAATTTCATCTGCCATTTTGATGCCCAGTTTTCCAATTTATCAAGATCCTCTTGCAATTTTCCACAATCCTCTTGGGTTTTAACAACTTTAAATAGTTTTGTGTCATCTGCAAATTTGATAACCTCACTCGTTATTCCACTTTCCAGGTCATTTATGAATATGTCAAAAAGCAGCGGACCCAGCACAGATCCCTGGGTTACACCACTATTCACCTTTCTCCACTGGGGAAAATCGGCCATTTAGCCCTACCCTCTGCTTTCTATCTTTTTAACCAGTTCCTGATCCACAGTAGTACACTGCCTCCTATCCCATCACTCTTTAGTTTTGCCAAAAGCCTCTGATGGAGGGACCTTGTCAAAGGCTTTCTGAAAGTCCAGATACACTATTTGAACCGACTCTCCTTTGTCCATCTGTTTATTCACACCTTCAAAAAAACATAACAGATTAGTAAGACAAGATCTTCTTTGTCTAAAGCCATGTTGATTGTCTCCCATTAGGCCATGACTATCTACATGCTGAGTAATTTTTTTCTTTATGATGTTTCTACCATTTTTCCCAGTACTGACGTGAGGCTCACCAGTCTGTAGTTTCACGGATCAATAAAAATTGATGTTACATTGGCGATCCTCCAATCTTCAGGTATTAAGAGATGATTTTAATGATAGTTCACAGATTACTAATAGCAGGTCTGCAATCTCATATTTCAGTTCTTTCAACACCCTTGGATGTATACCATCCGGCCCAGGTGATTTGCTACTGTTCAATTTATCTAATAGTTGTAATACATCTTCCCGATGTATCGATATTTCCTTCAATTCTTCCGCACCTTTAAATATAACTTCAGTCATGGGTAACATCCCTACATCTTCCTCAGTAAAGACTGAAGCAAAGAATTCATTCATTCTCTCCGCTATCACCTTGTCGCCTCTTAGTGCCCCTTTAAACCCTCTCATCTAATGGACCATCTGACTCTCTCACAGCTTTTTTGCTACGAATGTACTTGAAAAAGTCTTTATTTTGCGTTTTTGCTTCCGCAGCAAGCTTCTTCTCAAATTCTCCCTTTGCCTGCCTTATCAATGCCTTGCATTTGACTTGCCAGTGCTTGTGCTGTTTCCAGGTTTCGTCGTTTGGCTCTTTTTTCCATTTCCCGAAGGATGCTTTTTTGGCAACAGCCTCTCTGACCTCTCCTTTAAACCATGCTGGCAGTTTTTTGGACTTCCTTCCACTTTTCTTAAAGCGTGGAATACAGCTAGTCTGGGCTTCCAAGATAGTATTTTTCAACAACACCCAAGCTTGATGTAAGTCTTTAACCTTTGCAACTGCTTCTTTCAGTTTTTCTTAACTATTTTCCTCGTTTTATCAGTCTCCCTTTCGAAAGTTAAAAGGTAGTATTGTGGATTTCCTTACTATCCCTCCTCCACTAATTAAAACAAAGGCGATCATGCTTTGATCACTATTGCCAAGTGGCCCCAACAACCTTATCTCTTGCACTACATCTGGTGTTCCACTAAGGATTAGGTCTAATATGGCTTCCCCTCTGGTCGGTTCATGAACCAGCTGCTCCAAGAAGCAGTCATTTATGTCATCTAGGAACTTTATCTCTCTAGCATGTTTATTTATTTAGCTGTATTTATATCCCGCTTTTCACCGGGTCAAAGCGGTCAATTGGGAGATGCATTTAACACGAGGGGATATGACACACATACGCTAATACTTACAGGGAACATGGGCAATGGAGGGTTAAGTGGCTTGCCCAAGACCACAAGGAGTGCTTACAGGACTAGAAATCCCAGTCCCTCCGGCCTGAGATTGCTATCCCCAGGTGGGACTTGAACCCCCGGCCCTACGACCTGAAGTACCTTGTCCTAACCACTAGGCCACTCCTCCCCCTGCCGTGACACTGAACCTGTCGATACCGGGGTAATTGAAATCACCCTTTATTACTGCGCTGTAACTTTTGTTAGCTTCCTTGATTTCTTTGAGCATTTCATCATCCATTTGTTCATTCTGGCCAGGCAGTCGATAGTAAACCCCCACTGCCATCGCCTTCCCCTTTTTACATGGAATTTCAATCCATAGAGATTCTACAGCAAATTTTGTTTCCTGCAAAACTTTAATCCTTTCTGACTCAATGCCCTCTCTAACATAGAGCGCAACCCCTCCACCAATTTGATCATCTCTATCATTACGATATAGTTTGTACCCAGGTATCACAGTGTCCCACTGGTTGTCCTCCTTCCACCATGTCTCTGATATTCCAATCATATCCAACCTCTCATTTAGTGCTATATATCACTTATTAAAAGAGGGCTGCTACACAGTACCCTGTCTTGTGCTGCTGAGGTAAGCTATATTCTGATTTGATTTAAATTATAGCTCTTTGCTGCTGCTAGGCTCTAACTTATTATGAAATTTAAACTACAAGCTCTCTGCTGGGTTCCAAATTTAACCAGAAAGCTCTCATCTGTGTTTTAAATTTAAACTAAAAGTACTTTGCTGATACTAGGCCGTGAGTGACTATTAAATTTAAACTACAAGCTCTCTACTGGGTATGAAATGTAACCAGAAAGTTCTCCTCTGTGTGTTAAATTTAAACTTAAACTGCTGCTACTAGGCCCTGACTGATTTAACAAAAAATAGTGTGTTCACAGATTAATTAGCTTTAATACAAAAAATTCCTTTCAGAAAATTCCCAGAAGTATATACTCACAATTGCAGATCTCTCTCCAGAACTAACAGTCCCCTTTTCTAGTCCTCTCTCCTCATAACTGCCCCATACCCCCCAAAAAATACCCTCCTGCAACTGAACAAACACCTGCAAACTGCACCCACTCCTAAAGTAATATAATCCCCTGCATGTGCCCTGCCACTCTGCAACCTTCCCTGATCTCCAAACGATACTTACTACTAAGCAGCTACTTCACAAACCTGTTACTATCCCAGCCCCAAAAAGGGGTCTGTGACAACAGGGTGAAGGGCAATTTGAAGGATTTTTACGTTGGTTAATTGTGTTAGTTCATAAGTAGACATGCACGTTACAAAGGATTGGCATCTGTCAATAAGTATGTAAAGTTATTCAAAGTGCCAAATAATGAGCAATTCCATGTAAATATGGTTAACAAATCAGTCTCATAGTAACCTGACCTAATAGTTTTAATTCGCCAATCAAGGTCTACATATTTTTAGCAGTTAGCTGTTCAGTTTGTTGGGAAAAACAAACTTGTTCGTTTTTTAAGCTAGAGATTATATGCTAAATAGGAAGATCGCAAGATACAGACATATGAAAGCTTGTGTGCCATGCTTCAACAGCATTGTTGGATCATGACAAGTCAAGGATAACATAATCATAATTTATTCCAAAGCATTATTGGAAATCTTCACAGGCCCGATTTTCTACGAATTCTGCTGTAGCAGCAAAGCGCAGACAAACCAATGATACCAGGAGTCTGTTCAGAAGGTCCAAATCATTTATTTGTGCACAAGTCTCGAACCAGTCAATTTCAAAATGGCTGAGCAAAGTTTTCAAGCATTACAACAACTTTTATAGACTTTTGTTCCATTCTAGGTATAGAAAAACATTTCATTGGTCCCGGTAACCTCCCGTACCTCTTCCATTGGTCCCGGTACTGATAAGTTTATCCAATTATGTCCCTTCTGTGGGCATGACACCTGCATGCCCCCCTTCTAGTCCCAATTACAATGGTCAGTTCATCAACTTGTTACTTTCACACTCTCAAGGCCATAGAACCAATCTGTGCGTGCAGAGGAGCAGGGCTCTGCAACTCATCTGTCAGCACTCCCAATTATTTCTTTGCAGATGTACTTTTTCTTATCAGTAACTTTTAAACATGTCTTTTCTGTATTTTTCCATCTCTCAGTTCTACAGTTCTGCCTACCTAAGCTAATTCAATACTTCTACTGAGTTCTATCTTACAATAGCAGCGTGTTGGGGGATGTGCAATCCTATATGCCTCTCCACAGGCCTCATTTACAGGTCAAGCTAGCCATGCTGGCCTGCTTATGTCAGACACCGTGGGTCACAGGCCTGCACCTGCCACACTGCCAATATATGTATCTTCAAAATAATTTATAACTGCTTTTATTTCTTCAGGAATATGGTCTCAGTTCATCAAAACTGTTTTGGACTTGTTCAGCTGGGACAAATGATAAAGAAGGCAGCATGTGAATTTTCAATGCAAATTTGGCATCATTTGCATAACATTCCTGCAATCCAACTTCTTGCAAATGCCTGTAAATGTTCTGTGAAATGTGAAACGAGCATCCATGATTATTCTCATCAGGATACTCCTGTTCAAAAGACATTGATTGCTGATACTTCAAAATCGCATAAAACAGATCTTAGATGCAGGTTAGGCTCTATTTCAGACAATGTGTAAAAAGTGGATACAGGCTTTTTGTCATTTATTTGGAAGTACAAATATTTCATACAATATTTCACAGTATGTTGTTTTAAGTTCCTTGAAAACCGCCCCTGATCTCTGGAAGGGGTGGTATAGAAAAGCACACAAATAAATAAGTAATGCATAAACAAGGGGAATGCACTGACCCTTGTAAGCATGCATGGTGTATAGTTGATAAAACAAAACAATTTTAGTGAAACTTTGAACTTTCTATCTGAAAACCAGTTTGACGACTGCTGCAAAATCTGTAAATTTTGATCCATTGAAAATATTAAAATTCGGTCAGCACTTGGACCAGAATCATGACTAGAAAGCTTTCTGTGGTTTTAACTTCACACTCTTCTGTAATATCCAACAAAGTCAAATCCTGATGCTGACTGGGAGCATTCTTGACTTTTTTTTCTGTATCAGTCTTTTTCAATGACACTACTGTAGGGAGCTGTGCAGTGGCGGCAGTTGAGATGGCTGTTGTAGCAATTATCTGTGTTGGCTCCTATTAAGCAAAGAGATTTAGATGTAAATTAAGTTGTAGCCAAACCTGGATCTTCTAGCTTTTTGAGCCATAATGGCAAAACGTATTCTACAATTTAAAAAAAAAAAAAACAACAACAAAACCCCCCCCCCACTCTTTTTGTTTTACTTTACTTTTCCGGCCAACTTTTTCACCTTTTTTGTCAGAATGCTTAAGGCCACAGTGGATGTGGGGAGTCTAGGAGTCCAGTAGGACACAGGCCCTATGCATAATCATCAGGAGCCCCAGCAGAAATTCTTTATCAAAAAACAATTCTTGATTTTGGTGATGCCAAGTGATTAAAACTGGATGATAAAATTTTAAAAATACAGTTATTGTGCATCCCCCATACTTTTTTTTTTTAACCATGGTTTTGGATACTGAAAATTCATTCCTGTTTGCTTGATGTTACGCTTTTGAAATGTAAAGGTAAAACCTGAGGCTTGAAAATGAGCTTGACATTATAAATGAAGCTTAAATTTTACCTGACTGCTGGTTGCTTGTGACTTAGCTTCGTCAATGGCTTGCCGCACTTCTTTTCTTGTCTCTTTGGGACTGTGAGAGTGATCATAATTTTATAGCATCATCAGGCTAAATTTCAACTGATGAATGCACTCGGGCTTTACAGACTTCTTTTCACATTGCCAGTAGATAGTACCACTGTCTTTTTCAGATATATGCATTGCCCTGGTATAATAGCTTATACTTGCCTTTTTCCGTAAAACAAAATTGGGCCTTTTGGTTTTGGGGCATTTTGAGTATTCAGTTTTGTGCTGTTTGCCCATCACTATAGTCACCAAACCAGCCTAGTAATTTATGCATCATTTATAATCATCAATCTCCAGGAACAAGCAGGAATGAGTCTTCACATATGGGTATCGTCGGTACCGACGGAGCCTGCGCAGGAACGCTCCCCAGCGTCCAATCAGAAAGCTTTTGGGAGCATCCCACAGCGCCTGCGTGCTGCCTTCCCCAACTGCCTCTCTCCAGTTCTTCTTTTTCCGCGGAGCCAGCAGGTCATGTTCCTGTCACGGCAGAAGAATTTCTTTATTTCTTTTGTATCGCGTCTGCCTTCTTCGATGCTCTACCGGTACTGCTGGTCTTTCTTTTCTTTTTAAAAAAACAAAACAAACTATTTCTTCTTCAGGTGCACTTGCGTTTTGGGCCTTAGGCCCAAAATTTTTTTTTCCTCAACATGGAAAAGCCTGCCTCAGGGTTTAAGAAGTGCACAAAATGTGGCGGTACCATTTCCGTCACCGAAACCCAAGACTGGTGTCTAAAATGTTTAGGTCCTGACCATTCCATCACAGATTATATGTCCTGTACTATGATGTCTAAAAGAGGTCGGCAGAATCGAGCAGCCAAGCTCAGTACCCTGTTTCCCTCTGATGCGGCTTCGCTGGCATCGACGTCTTCCAGGGCTGCTTCTTCCTCCCATGGATCTCAGGTAATTAAACATAAATCCAGCCGGTCCTCGAAGGGTAGATCGCCCTCTAAGCATCGAGATGCCTCTGGCGTTGCCCTCGAGGATTCTGCACCAGCAAAATTACCCCAGCGGGAGGCTTCGGCCTCCAAAGCATCATCATTGGGGTTCCAGGATGATCTCGATGGCTTGGCCTCGACAGATCACCTGATGCCATGCTCTGGGGTACCGGTGACTTCCACCGGTACCGACTTCCAAGCATTGGCGGCGTCGATGGACCAGAGGATTCTGTCCATGGAACGCAGTCTGGCGGCTTTCCTTGTGGCATTGACGCCCCAGGTACTGCAACAGACTACTCCACCGGTACCGGCTCTAGCACCGTCATCGGTACCGATCCCGGTACCGGTGATATTGACATCGGCATCGATGTCTGCTATGCCGGTACTCTGTCCTCTGAGGCCCTCTGGTACCAATACCCTGGTACTGGTTATTCCCGATACCGATCCTTGTCTGTACGGGTATCGGGCTTTACAGGAGCATCTGGACAGACGATACTTCGATTCCTCTGACAAGTCTGAGGATTCTGACGTGTCTGTCGATGCAGCGATGCTTATTCCACAGGAGGAGTCCTCTCCTAAGCGAAGGATGTTTCCTCCAGAAGACTTGTCTTTTCAAGACTTCATCAGGGAGGTGGCTCGGGGCTTATCCATCATGGTGGCCCCTGAGATACAATATCCTAAAACTCCTAAGGAGGCAGCTACCTTGCCTGTTCATGAGATTTTGTATGATCTCATGTTGAGGATGTGGGAAACACCTCTTACCACCTCTCCTCATTCTCGCAGGTTAGATACCATGTATTGTGTCCCTCCTTGTCCTGGTTTCCATAAAACTCAGCTTCCTCACCACTCTATTGTGGTTGAGTCTGCTATGCGAAAGATTAGAAGTGCTAAGAGACATGCCTCTAATCCTCCAGGATGTGAATGTAGAACCCTGGATGCTTTTGGACGTAGAGTCTTCCAAGCTTCCATGCTTGCTGCAAGGATTAATTCCTAATAATCTTTACATGGGAATGTTCCTAAAAGAGATCACTGATCATTTGCAAACTTTGTCCTTTCGTTTCTGAGGATAAAAAACAGGACTTTCTCACTTGGCTCAAACATGCCCAAGATATCTCCAAATTCTCCAACCGTGCAGCTTTTGACTCTTTTGAATGTTTAAGCAGAGCCTCGGCTGTCGCCATAGGTGCACGTAGAATTGCTTGGCTTCAAGCATCTGATTTGGAGATCTGGGTCCAAGATGAATTGGGAAATATCCCTTGTACCGGTGAAAACCTGTTTGGCCTTTGCTTGCCAATCTTTACCAATCAGATGGATGCTGAAAATTCCGCCTTGGATAGACTATCCAAGTCTACGACTGCTCCTGTTAAGAAAAGGTTGTTCAAAAAAGCACCTTTTTCTAAAAAAGGAAGATTTTATCCTGCTTATAGTCAGCGGGCATATTCTGCGGCTCAGTTCACTACCCAACGTCAGCAACCATCCAAACAACAGCAAAGCAAAGGCTGCTAGGCCTCCACAGGCCCAGCAACCTCAGCCTCCTCAGGGCCTTTGACTTTCCGCTAGAGAACTTAGCCTTCCTGGCTCTGGAAGGACCAGAGCCCCCCACCATTCCAGGAAGGTTATGTCATTTTGCTCCCAGCTGGGGACAAATTACAGCAGAGCATTGGACACTCTCCATCATAAAGGAGGGGTACAAACTTCATTTTTCAAGCTTGCCCCCTCATGCAAGAGTGAACCAGTTCAATTCTCTGACCTCCCTCCTTAACCTGTTGGGTCAGGAGATTGCCACCCTTCTTGCCCAAGGGGCAATAGAAGAAGTGCCTCTTCATCAACAGGGCACAGGGTTCTACTCCCCCTATTTTCTTATTCCAAAGAAAACAGGGGGCTACAGACCCATTTTAGACCTCAGAGAATTGAACAGAATCCTAGTCAAGGAAAAATTCAAAATGATTTCTCTGGGAACTCTGCTGCCATACCTTCAGAGTCAGGATTGGCTTTGTTCTTTAGATCTCAAGGATGCGTACACCCATGTTCTCATCCATCCAACTCACAGAAGGTTCCTTAGGTTCCTTTTTCAAGAGAAGCACTATCAATACAGAGTGCTTCCTTTCGGTCTGGCCTCTGCACCAAGGGTGTTCACGAAATGCATGGCAGTGGTAGCTGCATTTCTGCTCACTCTGGGAATATTCGTGTTCCCTTATTTGGACGACTGGATCATTCGAGCTCCCACTCAGTCAGAGGCCAAAAATTCTCTATCCTGCAAAATGCGTATCCTTCAGCATTTAGGGCTGGTAATAAACATCCCAAAATCCAATCTAACCCCAACTCAGTCCCTGGAGTTTATAGGGGTGGTGTTGGATACCACAAGGGCAAGAGCCTATCTCCCCCAGGCCCGTTGCCTTCGCTTGGTGCAGTTAGCTTCTCAAGCAGAGTTAAAGCCCCATTTGTCTGCTCGAGAAATGTTAGTTACTAGGCCACATGGCATCCACCGTGCATGTGGTATCAAATGCTCGCCTTCACATGAGGGCAGCTCAGTGGACTTTATCCACCCAATGGACCCAGGCATTAGACTGTCTGTCAGACAAAATAGCAAACACAAGTTGCCTCATTTTGTCCCTCCAGTGGAGGAAGTCCCCTCAAAATCTGTTGCTGGGGTCCCCCTTTCAGCAGTCTCTACCCCAAGCAACTCTCACAACAGATGCTTTTCCAATGGGTTGGGGAGCTCATCTGCAAGACCTCTCCACCCAGGGCATCTGGTCTCCACAGGAGAGTGGTCTACATATCAATCTCTTGGAGCTCAGAGCAATCTTCCTTGCTCTACGAGTGTTCCACACCCTGCTCAGCTACAAGACAGTCCTTATCCACATGGACAATCAGGTAGCCATGTTCTACGTGAACAAGCTGGGCGGAACAGGCTCTCTGTCGCTCTGCAACAAAGCTTTGCGACTGTGGGCCCTTGCCAGACAGCATCAGATTCATCTTCTGGCAGTTTATCTTCCAGGCGTTCAAAACTCTTGGGCAGACAGGCTCATTCGAGTTCTGCTTCCACACGAGTGGTCCCTGCATGCGGACCAGGTGGCCAGGATTTTTCAATTTGGGGAACCCCGGATATAGACCTCTTTGCAAGTCCGTGGAATGCCAAACTTCCCTGGTTCTGTTCCAGGACTCCGGCTCAGGGGGCTCAGGCCAGGGATGCTTTCCTCCTTTATTGGGGTCAAGACTTCCTGTATGCCTTTCCACCCATTCCCCTAATTTCCAAAACCCTATTCAAGCTTCAGCGAGACAGAGGTTGCATGATCCTCATAGCACCCCATTGGCCACGCCAAGTGTGGTACCCTCGGCTTCTACATCTCTCTCAAGCTCCCTCCCTGCAGTTAGGGTCTGCTCCACATCTCCTATCTCAGGAGGACGGAACATTATGGCATCCCAATCCCCAGTCTCTGCATCTCAGGGCTTGGTTGCTGAAGGCCTAGATTTCCAAAATCTTGATCTTTCTCAGCCGATGAAAGATATTCTTCATGCTTCCAGAAAGCCTTCCACTAGACGTTCTTATGCTTTTAAGTGGGAAAGGTTTACAATTTGGTGCTCGGAAAAGGGGCTTAACCCCTTGCGATACCTCTGGAATCTTTACTAGAATATCTTCTTCATTTATCTAATGCAGGCCTTAAGACAAATTCAGTAAGAGTCCATTTGAGTGCTATTGCAGCTTCCCTTAAGCCTCTCAATGGACAGCCTATTTCCTCTTATCCTCTTATAGTAAGATTCATGACAGGCCTTTTTTTAACTAAGCCTCCCATTAAACCACCACCAGTGGCATGGGACTTAAACCTGGTTCTTGGGCAGCTCATGAAGCCACCTTTTGAACCGTTAGCTACCACTTCCTTGAAATTTCTTTCTTGGAAGGTTATCTTTCTCATTGCAGTCACCTCAGCATGCCGCAATAGTGAGTTGCAAGCACTAGTAGCTAATCCACCTTATACAAGGTTTCCATCATGACAAGGTAGTCCTTAGGACTCATCCACACTTTATGCCTAAAGTGATCTCACCCTTTCATCTGAACCAAGAGGTATACCTACCTGTCTTTTTTCCAGGACCTCATGCATCAAGTGCAGAGAGGAATCTTCATACCTTGGATTGTAAAAGAGCTCTAGCCTTCTACTTACAAAGAACACAGCAACATAGAATGTCCTCTCAACTCTTTGTTGCTTTTGGTCCTTCTCATTTAGGACTTCAGTTTCCAAAAGAACACTGTCCAACTGGATTGCTCGGTGTATTTCTTTCACCTATCAGAGTAAGAACCTTTCTCTGGAGGGCCATTTCACAGCTCACAATGTGAGAGCCATGGCAACCTCAATGGCTCATCTACATTCTGTGTCTATCGGCGACATCTGTCGAGCAGTCACTTGGGCCTCGGTTCATACCTTCACAGCCCATTACTGTTTGGACAAGGACTCCCGCCGGGATGCCTTGTTTGGTCAGGCTGTTCGCAAACATTTGTTCCATACCTAGTCAACTCCTACCCACCAACCCAGGTTGGATGCCAGAGATCCATGGGGGGAACTGCAGCCCTTCTTAGGGACACACAGCTCTGGGGTCTCTCCCTGCCATCAAAAGCTAGGGAGTCCCCATATGTGAAGACTCATTCCTGCTTGTTCCTGGAGATAGCACAGTTACTTATCTGTAACAGGTGATCTCTGGGAACAGCAGGAATAAGTCTTCACAACCCACCCACCTCCCCTAGGAGTTGTATCTCTCTATTTATCTTTCCTTTCCCTCTCTCTCTCTTTGTCTCAGCTTTAAAACTCGAACTGGAGAGAGGCAGTTGGGAAAGGCGGGAAGGCAGCACGCAGGCGCTGTGGGATGCTCCCAAAAGCTTTCTGATTGGACGCTGGGGAGCGTTCCCGCGCAGGCTCCGTCGGTACCGACGTACCCATATGTGAAGACTTATTCCTGCTGTTCCCAGAGATCACCTGTTACAGGTAAGTAACTGCTTTCACCCAATTGTCACATTCAGTAAGCATCATCATTCTAAGAATTGTCACATTCATGCAATGAATTGTTGCGGTCATCGAGTTGTCACACTCGCCCAGTTATCGCAATCTCCCCCCCCCCCCCAAAAAAAATACCCCCCAACTGCCCCCAACACCCTACAGACTACTTGCTCCCACAATTTCTGTGAAAATGCTCCAGCACACTGCAACTTGCCTCCACCCTCAAAAATAGTCCCTACAACTGCTCCATCACTCTGTAAACTGCTCCAATCCCAAAAACGTGGTGTCACTGCCCCACAACCATGCATTCTGCTCATACCCTCAAACCTTTGTAGAGGCTATGGTACTTGGATGCTGCACTAAGAGCATTGTCCCTATTAAATATTGCCAGAAGTGTAGAGAGGGAGGTTTAGAATTTTCCAGATCAACGGAAGTTTTGTCGCTCATTTCAGACTGAGGAGACTCCTCTGAGAGGGATAAAGCTCCTTAAGTATAAAAAAAAAAAAAAAAAATCTCTCCCAAAAACCAAAGTCCTTAGCTATTGTTCCATGGGGTGTTAAGAGGGTAATTGCCCTTAATGAGCAGATGCCTCTGAAGGGCCATCATCCTGCAATGAGGAGAATCTGCACCAGCCAGTATGACCAGAGAAGAAAGGACAAATGGACTTGAAGCCATTACCAATGGGAGCTTGGCCTGGTAACATGTGCCTACACCATTTCTGCCAGATCTCAGTTGTCAGGGGACAAGGGGAGCAGCACCGTGCGAAGACAGCACTTTTCAGCAGATAGAAACTGTCCAGGTGGAGAAGGAGCCACCTCTAGCTGTAACTGTTGGAGGTGTACTTATTGTATAGTGAATCTTGGTGAAAATGGTTATAATAAAGATATTTTAAAAAAACAGGTATCTGAGCAGATGGGTGTGATTCCACTCGGGACCGGGACCGGTGAGAACAGCACCTTGATATCTAGGCACTCTGGGGAGAATTTGTTTGTGGAGACAGGGAATTTAATCATACACATTTGACCAGTTCAATTATTTCTAAGAACTTCAATGATAAGGAGTAAGGTTCAGAGACTTGGGAAGGAATAAGACACGAAATGACATTAAATAAAAAGAGAGGAGACTAGTTTGCTTTCTTATTCATTGTTCATGCCAAATGCTGTTTTTTCTTTCTCAGTGACCCTTATGTTTAAGTAAACCCATGGATCAGAACATAATTTTTGGCTTAATCCCTTCTCAAAAAAATGGGTCTGTGTGAGTGTTAGATGCTAATGGCCTCTTGGCTATTGCCAGTCCCCACCAAGATAACCCTGAAACTTTATTTTTTAAATCCAGGAGCTCAGAGAGGCTGAGGGTAAGAGAGGCATTTTTACCCTTGCTAAAGAAGTGCTGTTTTTCAGGGCTGAGAAACGTTTGAAGCAGCTGTATGTGTTTGAAGCTTGTGAAGCGGTTATGCTGTTCTAGTGCTGTATTACCAATAATCCTGCATAAGGAGGAGTCCTGTGTACAGGGTACTTGAACTTTTGCGTAAGAAATAAAATTCTGTCACTTTGCCTTACCTCCGGACCATGACTACAACTTCTTCTTGAAGCCATTTTTGAAGGCAAACTACATATCCCATGATATGCCTTGGAAAAGTTAGTTTGCCCAAGCCAATCGAGAGAAGTTCCTCCGATATCACGCCCCTCTAGGCTAGAGGCGGGTGGTGAGGGCGTGACAGGGCCCATTCCCTGGTTCCTCTGGTGACAGGCAGGCTTTGCTTTTTCTTTCAGGAATGGATTTGGCTTATCAAGTATCACTTGGTGCTAGACATCATTCAGTTTGGTTATGTCCTGGGATGTCATTTCCCCTTATGGGTTCTGAGATCAAACGTGCCACTTGCAGACCACCTTTTGACAAGTTACTATGCCTGAAGGCAGTGGTGCCTGTCCCCCTGGAAGAGCGGGCCAAGGGCAGATACTTCTATCTATTTCATAGTGCCCATTCTGGACCTCAAGGGGGTCAATAAGCACTTGCACATCCTGTTTTTCCAGATGGAAGCCTTGTGCTCCATGATTCAGGCAGTGTGCCAAGGGAAGTACTTGGCTTTTCTGGATCTGATGTTTCTGTGTGCATGTTTCAACACAATGAGTAGGCAGAGAAAAAATTCAAGACCGTTATGAATTGCCTGATGCTGTTCTGTGTGCAGCAGGCTCTCAGACTAGGATTCTTTTTAGCTCCTCGGATTGATGGTGGCGACCATAGAGATGGTGCCATGGGTGCATGCTCACATGAGATCACTCGAGCAGTCCTTGTTGAGTCTGGGGTCCCAGAGTTCTCAGGAGTTTGAGGCCAGCCTATGGTAGCGGTGGCAGCCTTGTCATCTCAGGAAGGGCGTACCGCTGGATGATTTCTCCTGGATCCTGCTGATGATGATTGCCAGCCCATTGGGGTAGGAAGTCCATTGCCAAGACCATACTGCCCAGGGCTTTGGAACCACAGAGAAGCAATATGGTCCATCAACCATCTCGAGGTAAAGGCAATCAGGTTGGCGATTCTGCGTTTCTGGTCCCTGGTCAAGGACCGGGTGTGTTTGAGTGTTTTCACACAATGTCACGGTGGTGGCTTATGTCAATCAGCAAGGCGGCATGAGGTGCACTGGGATAGCTCTGGAGGTGGTGCTTCTGTTTGCCTGGGCAGAGAAGAACCTCCCTAGTCTCATCAGTCCAGCACATTGCTGGGATGGACAGTGTGGAAGCAGATTTCCTCAGCCGACACACACTGGATCCTGGTGAATGGGAGCTGATTCTGTGCTGCTGGAGTTGCCCTGAAATGGATATGATGGTGACCTGCTCCAGTGGCAAAGCTTGCTGCTTCAGTCACCACATGGAGTCGGGGTCAGAGGACATTGAAGCCCTGACCCAACCTAGACCAAGTCAGCGGCTGCTGTATATGTTTCCTCTCTGGCCCCTTGTGGGGTATCTGATTCAGGATATAAAATGTCACTCAAGAAAGGATTGCTCTTGTGGCACCAGATTGGCAGAGCAGAGCATGGTTCGGAGATCTGATGTGGCTCTTGCAGGTGCCTCCTTCAGTTGCTTCCGTCTTGGGGTCTATTGCGGCAGGGCCGATCGTCCTGGAGGATCCGGCTCGCTTATGGCATGGCTTTTGAAAGAAGATGGCTAGTGCGTAAGGGCTACTATCCATCAGTGGTCTCTACTCTGCTCAGTACCCAGAGGAAGTCTACCAAGTTAGCATACATAGAAATATGGTGCCTCGTAGATGGCTGCTGTGGTGCATGGTAGTTGTCTCCTGAGGTGGCCAAGGTATCCTCCCTGTTGGCCTTCCTACAGAATGGCTAGAAGAGGACCTTTTCCTTAGCTCCCTGGAATCTGGTGGCAGTCAAGACTCTAGCCTTGCACCTGGATGTCTCGTGTGTGTGTGTGTGTGTGTGTGTTTTTTTTTTCTCCAGGAGGTTCGGTGTCTGCATCCTCCCCTGCAATCTGTGATCCCATCCTGGGATCAATGTCTGGTGCTCAGGGCCCTGATGGCTGTGCTCTTTGAGCTGTTGAGGCATGCTACCTTTAAAAGGATTTGATGCTCAAGACCTGTCCACAGACTTCCAAGCTACAGGCTCTGTCTTGCCGAGATCTTTGTCTTTTTTGAAGAAGGCTGTTTCCATTCAGCCTGTGCCTTCATTCTTGCCTAAGGTGCTTTCTCCCTTTGCAGTGTTGGGGGAAGGATAAGGATCTTCTCCTGGTGGATGTCTGGAGGTTGTTCTTTTGGTACCTTGAGGTTATGAATTCCTTTCATAAGCCTGACTGTCTTTTTGTGTCATTTGCTGGCCCACGCAAGGATGAAGCAGCGGCCAAGTCTACTTTGGGGTGCTGGATGGAGGAGGCTATTGCCTTGGCGTATCCTGTTGCAGAACCAGTGAATTCAGAGGGTTTGCGTGCCCATTCTACCAGAGCACAAGCGTCCTCTTCAGTGCAGCGAAGCTCGGTAGCCTCTGAAGACATGTCAGGCAGCATCTTGGGCATAACTTTCCACTTTTGTCAAGCTTTATTGCTTGGATGTCTGTGCAGACAGACACGGCCTTTGACTCAAGGGTTTTGGGAGTGGAGCTGTAAATTTGGTACATGTCACTTGTCTGGACTGGTTTAGCAGGATGCTATGGAAGGTAACATTTTACATACTAATTAACGTCCTTTCCTTGATTCCTGCTAGACCAGTCTAGGATCTGCCCATGGAACTATATTTGTTCTGTTCTTCGGCTGCAGTATCCTTGGGTCCGTTATGTCTTAGGGTCTGCAGGTTCATCGTCTACTGATAGCCTTCTGTTTGCTTTCCTGTTTCATAGTTTTCTACTGCTGATTATTTGTTGCCCACAATTGATAATGTGTGAGGTTTGCCATGCTTCTCCCTTATGCTTTGAGACAAATACTAAAGAGACCTCTGGTGGCTGAGGCGAATAGAAGCGTAGGAATGATGTCATTGAAGCCTGGGCTTTTCATTGGTTCTTTGTCTCCACCAATCTGCTGGTAGGGGGTAACAGATTACAGCCCACTTGTCTGGACTGGTCTAGCAGGACTTGAGGAAGCGACATTAACTGGTAAGTAAAATGTCACCTTTACCATCATCACCAGAATGTGACTTGGCATGTGTGCTCTGATAGTACTGAAAAATATACATGGTCTGTATGGCAACCGTCAGGATGCAGGATGGCAGTATGTGAGGCCGGGATCCTATCAGAGTGGAGGAATAGCTCAGTGGGTAGCCAGGGTTCAAATCACACTGATGCTCCTTGTGACTTTGGCAAGTCCTTTCATCCTCTCTTGGTTCAGATACAAATTTAGGTGTAGATTTACCAACATTAATGTGGCACTCCTTTAACTATTACTGGAAATGTGTGAGCTAAATCCATATTAATTAAGAAGAATGATATTATTTTTGAGATTGGTAGGGCAAATAATCCAACTCCAAATCCAAATGTTATCTTTAGCACTGAAGTAATAATGAGTGGAGTGAATTCCAGAGGACCCCCAAATCAGCAGGTACAAGTTGATCCAGTTCTGGTTTTGTCCCAGAGCATTCATGGACTTATATCTCTGGTTTACTTAAGAGTGCAAAGGGGCAGCAGATCCAGAACAGTAACTGCTTAACCTGAAGCTAACCCTACTTGAGGCTGGGAAAAGATTTTAAAGGGAGTAAGAAAAAGTGAAAGAATAAATTTTGCTTTAAAAAAACAATGGGAAGAGGATGTCGTCCTGCGCAGGTCAGGCTGTAGCATTGCTTAAAAGTTGTTCCTTTCATCTGATCAGTGTTTACTGACATCATTGGTCAAAGTACACCATTACGGTTTTGTGCACTGCAGCAACGGAACAGAGGAAAAGTAAGCTGTTGGTTTTTCTGCTTTACTCTTGGGGGGACTAATTTTAGTAACAACTACCAAATTTTGACTCTTGGTGATGAGGGATGTAGGTTCTTGAGCCAGATTGGCCAGTGCTCCGTGGTGACTCGGGACTAACACTCTTCTTGAGTGTCTCACCAAATCTGGGGAGAGGGACAAACCATCAAGATAGTTAAGAGACGGTGCCAAACTACAAAATACTGAGTAAGTAAGCTGCTGCTGTTGCTGCTGTCTCCAGGTCACTGGAGGTATTTTCCTACTTGGGCAAATTCAACAGTGGCCTGAAAAAAAAATACTGGTCCAAATTCAGCTTCTAATGGTGGAAATCAACCTTTTATTAAAATCATCTCACTTCTATCTAGCATTTTCTTGCTCTCATATTACTACTGTTAATCATTTCTGTAAGCTTTGTTAGATTGTAGACAGCTCCGCACATTTCCCTCCTCACGTCTGGGCTAGTATGGTCAGCACCAACTCTCCTCTGAGTTCCTTTTTATCAAATATATAATATATGCAGCTTCCGTGAAAAGTATATACCAGGGTATCCTTCCAGAGCTTGGACCCTGTCTGTCCTTGACTCTGGTGCTTGGTATTGCATTTGTAACTGCCCTCCAGAGGGGCACATAAGAAGGGAAAACAAACGTATTAAGGGCTGAGGTGGTGCAAGGGAGGCAGTCATTGATGAGGTCTTTGTTGGAATGGTGCACATGTGAGCAGCAAAAGCTTAGGAAAACCACAGATCCACCAGAAATTAAGTATCGTCAGTACAAAATCAGGGTAAAGGAAAAAAGAAAGCGGCAGCAGGTCTTTCAAATCATAAAGTCCAATTTTTTATTTTAGTGCCATCAAGTCAGTGTTGACTCATAGTGACCCAGCTACCTCTGGGTTTTCTTGGGTTTGTATCACTGGAAGCAGATTGCCAGCCTTTTCTTCTGAGGCAATGGAGGGTAAAGTGACTTGCCCAAGGTCACAAGGAGTGCCAGTGGGAATTGAACCCTTGATCTTCTGGGTACTAGGCAGTTGCTCTAACCACTAGGCTACTCCTTCACTCCAAAGTCCAATAGTTCTTTAATTCAGCTCCTCGGATTTTGAAGCTGGCTCCTGCTCCTCTGTTACAGTCTTACTCAAAAACTTCACCTGGGACTCTGGGTAGGACACTCCCTCTCCTTCCTTCTCGGGGTCCCAGTGGATTCTGTAAAGAGACTCCCATCTCCACATTTCAAGGCTCGGGACTAGAGTTAAACACTGGAAGTGTGAAGTGCCCTGGACTTCTAAGGAACGGAATTATGTGATTATGGAGCAAATCCACTTGAAAATACTCTTCTAACAAAGTGAAAGTCAGAAGCTCCTTTTCAGGAAAAATCTCCCAATCCCTCTGTTTTTAGATGTTCGAAATACCCTGTTCCTTGGATCTCAACACTGTACTTTTTCAGTCCCATTTTTTCTTCAGTAGGGTAACGATTCTTAAGGCACTTAGATCCTGGGGCACTCCTAAAAAGAGTCCCCAATGCCCTCTGCTTCCTCTTCTCAGCTGTCTTTCTAGCCTAGACCCCTTTTTGTGTCTCCCACCTCTTTCATAGCAAGCATCTCCTTGAATGAAGCCTATCAGCTTAGGGGTAACGGCTCTCCCTGAGTAGATGACCTAGCTGGCCATCATAGAAACATGATGGCAGATAAAGACCATACAGCCAGTCTGCCCTTCATAACATCTACTAAGCTCTACAGGCCCTTTATTTCCTTTAGAGATTTCTGTGTTTGTCCCATGCTTTCTTGAATTCTGATACTGTCTTTGTCTTTACTACCTGCACTGCACTGTGAGACTATTCCACGCATCTGTCATTCTTTCCATTAAGAAATATTGTAGCAAATTACTCCTGAATCTCTCACCTTCATCCTATAAGAACATAAATGCCATACTGGGTCAGACAAAGGTCCATCAAGCCTAGTATCCTGTTTCCAAGTGGCCAATCCAGGTCAAAAGTACCTAGCAGTTTCCCCAAAAGAGACAGGTTCCACATTGCTTGTCTCGGGGCAAGTAGTGGATTTCCTGGGTCTGCTTTAATACTGGTTTATGGACCTTTCCTCCAGGACTTTGTCCAAACCTTTTTTTTAAACCCAGCTACACTGGCAGCTTTTACTACGTCCTCTGGTAACGAATTCCAGAATTTGAGTGTTGAGTGAAAAAATATCTACTCTCATTAGTCTTAAATTTGGTTATATTGTAGCTTCATTGCGTGTCCCTAGCCTTTCTACTTTTTGATGGTGTAAACAATCGCTATACATTTACCTGTTCCACTCCATTAATTTATAGACCTCTATCATATCTCTTGTCATTGCAGAGCTTTCATTAAATTGAAAGAGGTCTCCTCCTTTGCATTTATGCCATGGAGGTATTTTAATGTCTCTATTTTATCTCCCCTCTTTCAAAGTATAGAAATTGAGATTTTTAAGTCTGGCCCCATATGCCTTATGATGAAGCCCACTAACCATTTTGGTAACCAGTCTCCACGGACTCTATTTTATTTATATGCTTTTGAAGGTGTGGTCTCGAATTATACAGAGGCACTAATTTAGGTCTCGGAGGCGTGCACACAGTACTCTATCACCACCTTCTTGCTGACCATTCTTCTCCCTATGCACCCAAGCATCCTTCTGGCTTTTGCTGTTTCCTTTTCCTCCCAATTCAGCCATTTTTTCATCAGAAACAATCACCCCTAGGTCCTGCTCTTCTTTGTTGGACAGAAGTGCTTCATTCCGCATACTGTACTTCTCCTTCCTCATGTTATGTTATCTACACCTTCCTTGGTGTCTATTATATTGCATATTTTGGTATCATCTGCAAAGAGGCAAATCTTACTTGATGATCTTTCTGCAGTATTGTGAAAAATGTTAAAATGAATCAGATCAAGTACAGGGAGTGTGGGGGCGGCTGCTTCTCTGGCTGCCTTCTGAGCCTCTGGACTCCTACAGGTCCTCTACTCAAGTGGACACCTGTAGAGGAAGGTCATTAGTGTCTAGAGATAGGGCATTTTATACTTTCCTCCAAAAGAGGTACTCTGTACCCCATGATAGACAGGCTAGTTCGGTCTCCATTACATTACCACTTCTAAGGTCAGATCAGGAGTAAAGTTCAATGTAGTTTTGTAAAAACCACTCTTGATCTCTGGAAGGGGCAGTATAGAAATGTTCTGTAAATAAATAAGGACTTCAGAACCTCTTTCACAGCATAGAAAGAAGATTGGTGTCCACAGTCCTGCTACATTTTAGAGTAACCCCAAATTGAGAAATTTAAGAGGGTGATAAGATAAGCAAGGAGCCTTCAGCTGTCTTGGCTATATCTGCTCTTGGCTGATCTCTGAAGCTAAGCATGGTTGGGGCGATTGCCTTGGAATCCCCAAATAAGTTAGTTTTATGCACACCATAACAGAATGAATCTTTCTCGTCAGCCAGGATATGCTGGGTATGATCTCAACCTCTCAGATTTACTGTGGAGGCTCACCTCAACATTTGTATCATGCCAGAGAGAGAGGCAAAAGCAGAGCCGGTACAAGGAAATAACGTGCCATAGGCACATCTCATCCCTTGCGTGTCCCCCCCCCTTTCCCGTGGCACTCTTTGCCACTGCTGCCGTTCCCCTCCGGGATAGACAGAAGCCAGTGAAACAGCCCCACAGAGCTTACCTTCAAGCTTTGGCACTGCAAGGCTGTTTGCTTCCACCGCTCTCTGCTGCCCGATGCAGACTTCCCATGCAAATAGGCAGTCTGCATTGAGAGTCAGAGAGGGATGGGTGCAAACAGCCCCATGGCACCAAAATTTGAAGTTAAGCTCCACAGGGCTGTTTGCTGCTATTGCTGTTGGTCCTGGAGAGGGGTGACAGTGATGGCAATGGGTGCCCTCGGAGGCCCGGTGCTCTAGGTGTCTGACTAATTCGTCTAATGGTAGTGCCAGCCCTGGGCAGAAGGTTCTTATGTACCAAGAAATGCAATCAGAGACTAAGAAAATGTGGTAGAAAGATTCCCAATTTGTTTTTGGTGTCTGGCTTGATTAAAAAAGGAATTTTGAAGTGCACCTTGATAAGTTTGTTTTTATCTAATATATCTATGAATACTGTGTATACCATGGACTGGCCGAAGAACAAACCAGTCAATACTAGAGGAGATCAAACCTAAGCTTTCTTTAGAAGCTCAGGTAACAAGACTTTGACTTTCATACTTTGGACACATCATGCGAAGAGAGAGATCATTAGAGAAAGACATCATGCTTGGCAAGATAGGTCAATGTAAAAGAGGAAGGCCAGCAATGAGATGGATCGATAGAATAACATCAGCTGCGGGTACCAGTCTGTCAGCAATGAAGACTGAAGACTGAACACAATTTAGGACAACTATCCAGAGGGTTTCCATGAATCGACACCGACTCGACGGCACTTAACAACAACAACAACTAATCTATCATCCTGTGAACCCTAAAAGGAAACTGTTCTTTTCCACAATGCATATAATAGGGCAAGCAGTAGTGGTGCTTTGAGTTTCTTGATGGCAGTGTCTCCAAATGGTTAAGTTTGCACTAACTGTGACAGTAATGACTCTGTCCTAAGCCAGAGTACATGGATTATGATTGGTCTCCCAAATTTACTGCTAATGGTCACTGTAGTACTTGGTATCCTGCCAAAGAGAATCACCACCTGGAGTTCATAAGATGTAACATTCCTAGGCAGATTATTGGGGTATGCCTGGAAATTCCTCTTAATCAAGCCTGCAGTACTCAGCATGAGGGAACTTTTTCTGGGGATTTTTTTTGCCACATTTTCTTGACACTAGAGTATCTTCTCCCCTGCCATGTGATTCACGGAGTAATCACATGAACTGACACTTCTGTTATCAGTGCTGTACTTATATTTTTCTCTTTCACCACCATATCCATTCTTACATCAAGGTTTTATCTGTTGGAATGGAAATGTTCCAGGTGATCGTGATCTCTTATTCTTTGTAATTCGTTTAGGGTTGTGATCCCAGTGCTTTTCCTGTATAATGAGATATATATATATATTCATTTTTTTTTACAAAGTTTCTAAGGGATGAGACGTGCCACTATTGAAATGTTTTGCCATCAGAACTTCGCAGCCACCTACCAGATTAATACACATGCAGGGCTCTTTCTTACAGAATCTACCTGTTTCCCACTTTTCTCTAGGCATGCTGTAAGCCATTCTGTCTGTAATCCATTGTCCTGGGCTGCAGTCGCCAGGCTCTGATCCTTTGGATTCAGTTTGTTGGTTCGTTTATACACTGCATTTCCAAAGATCAAGGCGGTTTAAATTAAACAGAACTTTAATATTGCAGTAAACCTGGTGACAGGGGTAGGGGCACAAAGTTCCACAGAAATGTTTTCATAATATTAAGAGCAATATGTAGTAATTTGTCAATGGAGAGAGAGCAATGTAGAGGCACAGAGAGGATAATTTGAATGGCAAATTGCTTTGGTGGTTTAGGTTATACCATCAAAGTGTTCTTTAATCATGTTATGAGGACAGGAGTAGCTCTGATTTTTTTTTTGGGGGTGGGTGGGGTGGGGTGAGCATTCTAGAAGTCAGGTGCATATAGAGAAGAAGCACATGTTGCCTGGTTTCTCTTGGTTAACTCATGGGGAAGTGTAAACATATTTTGTTTAGACATTCTTCTGAGTCCGTTCTCTCATGGTTCTGAAGTAGAAACTGTAAGTAATGTGAGTTTGAATTGTGATAAATTTTAAAGGTGGTTACAAGAGGTTTTGTATTTAACACGGCAATGAAAAGGTAGCTGGTGAACATCTTTTAGCATGGGAGTGATATGGCTGGATTTGGGTGCACCTAGGAGGATTCCAGAAGCTGCACATTGGGCAATTTGTAGGGGGTGTAATGAGCTTTAGGTGTTCCTCGAAAGATAGCATCGCAATAATCAAAATGAAAGAATATTAAGCTTTGGAAGACAGTTCAGAAGTCATGTGTCTGGAGGTGATGGGAAGAACCCTTATTTTTATTGTAGATAATTTGTGTTGCTTTACTGATTATGGGATTGTAGTATGAGGTGTTGGTCAGTGGTGACACCAAGATAGTGTACTTCTGGTTTTACAGTTAGATCTGTTAAACTTCAGCAATGTTGGTAGGGAAGATTGATCTCTAGTTAGTTTTATTTATTTTAAAACATTTATTGACCGCCAAGTGCTACAGAATTCTAAGCGGTTTACAAAAAAGTATAAGAAAATTACATGAGTACCAATCAGCCCTCTTCCCCCTTCCTCTCCCACCCCTGCCAACAAATTATCCTTCCCACCTCCCAAAGCAACACATAATGCTATCATCTGCTATCACTGCTAGAAAATCATGACTGCCCGCCATCTAAACTGGAAACAGAAGCAGTTTTAGTGCTTTACTGAACGCCATCAAGTCCATCTGCTTCCACAAAACCTCCAGTAACGTATTCCAGAGGACCGGTGCAGCCACTGAAAATACCTGAGCCAGCTACTGCTGCAAACGGACTTGAGAAAACCCAGGCACAGCCGACAACTGTGCTTGTGTGGACCAAAGAGCCCTACCGTGCTGGTACCAAGATATAACGTGCCCTATAGACAGCATGATCCTATTCTTCTTAACACCTTGAAAACAACGACCAACAGTTTAAAGTCATACCTCTGTTGAATCAGGAGCCAGTATAGTTGCCGCAACACCCCCAATACCGAGTCTTGCCTGCCAAACCCCCATACCAGCTGAGCTGCAGAATTCTGGATGACCTGTAGCTTCTTGAGAATATAGGCTGGTAGCCCAACATACAGCACATTACAGTAGTTCAGGCCAGATAACACAAGCACCTGGACTACAAGGCGCAAGGCCTCCTTGTCCAAAAAGATACCTGCGGCTTATTTCCTGCTGCCCTAGTCTGTGCCAAACAAGCCCCTCACTTTGCCTCCTGCAGCCGGCAGCGATAATCATTGGCCCATCGATGCCAACGCTGTCTATCCCCACTACACTCTGTTTTCCACCAACAGTGCTCCAAATGGTGCAATTCCTATTTAATATCCTGGAGTTCCGTAGAGAACCAGGCCCGATTTACACAACTGAGCCGCCCAAATCTCAGTTTGTTAGGTGGTTCTTGTGGTAGAGAAAAATGCATAGATCATAATGATATCTGCATATAGATGAAAGAAGCTGGTTGGATATAGATACTGAATAATGTTGATGAGGCAGATCCTTGGAGATCACCTTGTTTTTATATGTATGGATCAGATGTATTGGGTCCTGATGGCATGAACTGCTGACAACCAGATAAGTATGAGCAAAACCAGTTTAATGGTGTACTTTTAGATTCTCCAGGACCAAGCAGGAAGTCAGTCCTCACTTATGGGTGACGTCGGCGCCGACGGAGCCCTCGCGGAGCAATTTTCCCAAGCTTTCAAAGAAAGCCTTTGGGAATTGCAGCGCGCATGCGCGGTCCCCTTCCCGCCCAAGGGTGCCATCTTAGCCAGTCTTCTTTTTTCCGCGGAGCCCTACAGACGTACCCGTCGTGTCCCCGCGAAAAAGTTGATTTTTCTTCATAATTACTCTTTTTTCCTTCGGTTCGACGCCGGTCTTTTTCCCGCCCGGACTCGCGACGCCGGTCACGAGTCCTCTTCTTCTTTTTCGGTTTTCTGACTTAGTCAGTTTTCGTTTCGGTTTTTCCCTGGCAGCCCGGTCCTTTGACCTCGCCGGGGCCCTTTTTCCCCCGATGGCTGCCAGTGGTTTCAAGCGGTGTGGTCAGTGTGACCGAAATATGTCGCTAACTGACACACACGACAATTGCCTCCGCTGCCTGGGCCCGGATCATGAAGAAATGATCTGTGGGCCTTGTGGCAAACTATCCTCCAAAGCGTTGAGAAGTCGGCGGCATCAGCGGGATAGAATCTTTGCTGACCCCAGCCGTACCCGGACCTCGTCGGAGGCCTCTGCGTCCAGAGGTTCCAGCTCGGACCGTCGCCGGAGTTCCTCCGACAGGGGTTCTCCCTCCGGGGACCATCGACGGAAGGTGAAACCCGCGAGGGCGGCGTCGGTGGACGCTCCTGGCTCCGCGAGGGCCAGGTCGCATAGCCCCAATAGCTGCCCCGGGTCCTTGGAGAAGGAGCACCTCACGAAGCGACCTCGCCTGGAGTCGGAGCTGCCTGCTCGGGTAAGTCCTGTGGTCCTTCTGGACTCGCCTCCGCGACAGCCGACGTCGGGCCCGACGCCGTCGGGGCCCGAGTCGGGGGCTGCTGGGTCACCTGAGCTCGGACTCAGGTTGACGGCCTTGGAGAGCAGACTGTCTGCCTTCATGGACCAGCGGCGGGCACTGCTCGCTGGCTTCGCTGGTGCCGCTGCCCCGACCGCCGGGACGTCGACGTCTAAGTCGACCCCGGAGACCGAGCCGATCCTCGAGTCTATGCGAACTCGAGTCGATCCTCGGTCGAGGTCACCCTCGGCCTCCCGTTCGGGACCGAGGTCGCCGACGCCGACTCCCTCGGCGTCGGGGCGGCAGGCGCCGCGCCCTGCCCGGGCCGACCCCACCGAGTCCTCGTCGGAGTCTGTCTGGGAGTCTGAAGAGGAAGAGTCGCCTGATTCTTTTCGGACTCGGTGTGTCCCCTCGGACTCACCTGAGTCCGAACCTCGGAAGCAGTCCCCCCCGGAGGATGCCCGGTTCTCGGACTTCGTCAGGGATATGGCCAAGGCTTTGGCCTTCCCTGCGGACCCCGAGGAGGAGCCTCGAGCCGAAGAGCTCGACGCCCTCCAGTATGACTCTCCCGCCAGGGAACACTTTACTGTACCGGTTCCTCCCATGCTGGAACGACTACTCTTCCGCATGTGGGAGAGTCCGGCCACCTCGCCGGTCCTGAGCAAGCGGGTCGATTTCTATCTATCGAGTCCGCAAGAGCCCTGGCTTCCAAAAAGCACAGCTACCACACCATTCCATGGTAGTGGAATCGGCCATGCATCGTCTTAAGAGCCAGAAGATGCACTCCTCGGTGCCTCCTGGCAGGGAGGCCCGTAACCTGGATGGCCTTGGTAAGAAGTGTTTCCAGGGCTCTATGCTCGCATGTCGTGTCCAGACCTACCAGCTATACATGGGCATGTATCTCCGAGACCTGGCTAAAGAGCTAGCCGGCTTCTCCGCTGGTTTGTCCGAGGAACCCTTGCGGAGGTTCCTGGCCTTGTCCACTGGCATTCGGGAATGCTCAAAATTCATGTCCCGAGCAGCCTATGATGGCTTTGAAGCATCGGCTCGAGTGGCCGCAGCCGGCATCGGTGCCCGCCGACAGGCTTGGCTTCAGTCGTCTGACCTTGAGCCCTGGGTGCAGGACAAGTTGGTCGATGTCCCTTGCCGAGGCGAAAACCTCTTTGGCAAGCCCATGGCTGATAAGGCTGCACAAATTGAGACGGAGACTCTCACCAGGACTAGGCTTTCTAGGAAGACCTCCGCCCCTTCCCAGAAAAAGAAGGGCTCGGGAAAGAAGTCCTTTTACCCGAGGAAGGCGGCTGCCTACAAACAATACCCCCACTATCAGGCCCCTGCAGCTCCCCAACAGGGCCAGCAGGCCAAGGGACGGGGTAACGGGTCCCGTAGGCAGCAAGCCCCCAAGCCTGCACCACCAGCCTCTGCTCCGCAGGGTGGGGGTTTTTGACTCCTTAAGCATAGCCTCTCCCCCCCCGCTGGTTCCTCCCAGCACCGGAGGCCGGCTGGTTCACTTCGCCCACAGGTGGTCCAGCATCACCTCAGATGCCTGGGTGCTTCAAGTCGTGCGAGAAGGTTATCTTCTCCACTTCCACCAGGTCCCTCCCTCCTATTTTCCGGGAGAACCTCCACGACCCCCTCTGCACAGGGAATTACTCCTTCAGGAGTTAGCAGGTCTTCTACAGGAACAGGCGGTGGAACCGGTGCCCCACCACCTGAAAGGTCAAGGCTTTTATTCCAGGTATTTTCTAATACCAAAAAGAACAGGAGGCCTCAGACCCATCCTGGACTTGCGCAACCTCAACAAGTTCCTCGTGCGGGAGAAGTTCAAGATGCTTACCCTTGGAATCCTTCTGCCCTACCTCCAGCAGGGAGATTGGCTATGCTCCTTGGATCTAAAGGATGCCTACACGCACATCCTCATCCACCCAAGCCACTGCCAATACCTAAGGTTTGTGGTGGCAGGAAATCATTACCAGTACAGAGTACTACCCTTTGGCCTGTCCTCCGCACCGCGAGTCTTCACAAAATGTCTCGCGGTGGTGGCGGCCCATCTCCGGCTTCACGGCCTCTATGTCTTTCCGTACCTCGACGACTGGCTCATCAGAGCAGCGTCCGCTCTGGAGGTCACCAACGCCACGCGTCGCACGGTGACTCTTCTGCAGTACTTGGGCTTTGTTATAAACTTCGCAAAGTCCACTTTGCTCCCCTCACAGGATCTCGAGTTCATCGGCGCAAGGCTGCACACTCCTCAGGCACGAGCGTTCCTACCGCTCGACAGGGCTCAACGGCTCATGGACCTAGCCGACCGTTTTCGCAGCCAGCCCCTGGTCTCCGCCAGGCGCTTCCTGAGACTACTCGGCCATATGGCTTCCACCGTCCATGTGACCCCCAATGCCCGCCTGAATATGCGGCCTGCTCAATGGTGTCTCCGCCAGCAGTGGCGACAAGCCACAGGCGGCCTAGCAGACCTAGTGCGCGTCTCCGAGCCGCTGATCTCGTCTCTCCGGTGGTGGCTTCAGCGGCCGAACCTGATATTCGGCATGCCTTTCCAGTCACCTCAGCCGGCCCGAGTGCTGACAACAGATGCATCCCTCATGGGCTGGGGAGCGCATTGCCAAGGGGCACGTACTCAGGGCCTCTGGACCACGTGGGAGTCTGCTCAGCAGATCAACTTCCTGGAGCTCAGGGCGATCCGCCTGGCTCTCAAGGCCTTCTCCCACCTGACTTCTCACCAGTCCGTCCTTGTCCAGACGGACAATCAAGTTGCCATGTTCTACGTGAACAAGCAGGGGGGCACGGGCTCCTTCCTCCTCTGCCGGGAAGCACAGAAGCTCTGCTCTTGGGCCGTCAGTCACGGCGTTCTCCTCAAGGCAGTTTATCTCCCAGGCCAAGAGAATTGCCTGGCGGACAAACTCAGCAGGATCCTCCAGCCGCACGAGTGGCGTCTGGATCCCTTGGTAGTTCAGAAGCTCTTTCTAAAGTGGGGCCTCCCCATGGTGGATCTCTTTGCCAGTCCTCACAACCGGCAACTTCCTCGCTTCTGCTCTCGTCAGCCACACCCCCTTCGGGTTGCGGCGGACGCTTTTCTACTCTCATGGTCGGGGAGCCTTCTGTACGCTTTCCCTCCCATCCCGCTAGTCTCTCGGACTCTTTTCAAGATTCTCCGAGACAAAGCCTTCATGATCCTGGTGGCCCCTCGCTGGCCCAGACAGCCGTGGTTTCCGCTCCTGCTGCAATTAGCGGTGGAGGATCCATTCCCTCTGGGGTTACAACCGGATCTCCTCACTCAGGATCAGGGGTCTCTGCTACACCCCAACCTCAGGTCTCTCAACCTAATGGCCTGGCTGCTGAGAGGGTAGTCCTTGCTCCCCTTCTCCTGCCGGCAGAGGTGGAGGAGGTCGTCCTAGCTTCGCGACGACCTTCTACCCGCAAATGCTACGCCCTTAAATGGCGTCGTTTTTCCGTTTGGTGTACCCGCAGTCTCAGGATCCCTTCTGCCCGGTGTCGGTGGTCTTGCAGTACTTGCTATACCTCTCTAATCTGGGACTTAAGTCCAACTCCGTCAAAGTTCACCTCAGTGCTCTTTCAGCACATCATGTGCCGGTGGACGGCAGACCTCTCTCCAACGACCCTCTCGTAGCGAGGTTTCTCCGAGGTCTCCTTCTACTTAAACCACCTCTGCGCCCGCCAGTGCCTGACTGGGACCTGAATGTGGTTTTACAGCGGATCACCTGTCCGCCTTTTGAACCTATGGCTACCTGTTCTCTCCGTTTTCTTTCTTGGAAAACACTGTTCTTGATAGCCCTCACTTCCGCTAGACGCGTAAGTGGATTGCAGGCCCTCGTGTCTGATCCCCCTTACACTCGGTTCTACAAAAATAGGGTAGTCCTACGGACTCACCCAAAATTTCTTCCAAAAGTGGTCTCCCCTTTTCACATCAATCAGGAGGTGGTACTTCCAACCTTCTTTCCCAGACCACACTCCAGCCGAGCTGAAACGGTCCTCCATACCCTGGACTGTAGAAGGGCTTTGAACTTCTACCTTGACCGTACACGGGAGCACCGTACAGCTGCTCAGCTTTTTGTGTCTTTTGACCCCAATAAATTGGGGCTCCTGGTCTCCAAGCGTACTCTGTCCATCTGGGTTGCGGACTGTATCTCTTGGGCTTATGGGGCAGCCGGACTCTCCTTGGAAGGTCGAGTCACGGCTCATTGCGTTCGGGCAAAGGCTACGTCAGTGGCTTACCTCCGCTCTGTTCCGCTGGCAGACATCTGCCGGGCCGCTACTTGGTCTTCGAGCCAGACTTTTGCGGTCCATTACTGTCTCGAGAGGGAGTCCCGCAGGGACAGTGCTTTCGGACAGGCAGTCCTCCGTAATCTCTTCGAGGTCTGAGCAACTCCTACCCTCCATCCCGGATGTGGGCTACCGGTGGGTAATAATTCAGCGAAGATTCTTTCCTTCTGTGCTGCTGAGCTAGAGGGAGCTCATTTTTGTGCTTAGGGTCTCCGGTAGCCTTGAGCTTGGGAGTCCCATAAGTGAGGACTGACTTCCTGCTTGGTCCTGGAGAAAGCGTAGTTGCTCACCTGTAACAGGTGTTCTCCAGGAGCAGCAGGAATCAGTCCTCACAACCCTCCCTCCTCCCCGTGGAGTTGCAATCATCTGCTTTAGTTTTTTGCAAATTTTTATGCTGTCTTTTTTAGCTATGTCATCTGACTGGCTAAGATGGCACCCTTGGGCGGGAAGGGGACCGCGCATGCGCGCTGCAATTCCCAAAGGCTTTCTTTGAAAGCTGGGGAAAATTGCTCCGCGAGGGCTCCGTCGGCGCCGACGTCACCCATAAGTGAGGACTGATTCCTGCTGCTCCTGGAGAACACCTGCTACAGGTGAGTAACTACGCTTTCCAATATTTTGCAGTTGCTATAGGAGAATGTCGTGGCATATTGTGTAAAATGCAGCGGCTGTGTCCAGAAATACCAGGATATAACCCTGCTTAGAGTTTTCTGTTCCTTTCATGAGTCTGTCAATAAGTGAGATTAGCAAGGTTTCTACTCTGTGACCCGGTTGGAATCATGCTGTTGTAGGTCAAGGGGTGCATTGGAGTTAATGTGACCCTGCAACTGGTGTTGGACAGCTTTTTCCATTATTTTCATTAAGAAGGGTAAAATTGAGATTGGCCTGTATGAACTTGGGTCACTTGGTTTGAACTTGGGATTCTTTAGAATTGGGTGGATAGATGCAGTCTTTAGACTGATAGGCATATATCCTTGGGTTAATGACAAGTGTATCATTTTGCATAGGATTTGACCTAGCTCAGCTCTTGAGATTTTGACTCAACTTACTGGGCAGGGGTCCAGTGTAGATGTGTTGAGACTAAGGCAGGATCCGAGGCAGCATGGATTCACCAGAGGCAGGTCTTGTCAGACAAATCTGATTGATTTCTTTGACTGGGTGACTAGGGAGTTGGACCACGGGAGAGCTCTAGATGTGGTGTATTTAGATTTCAGTAAAGCCTTTGACACTGTTCCTCACAGGCGACTTATAAACAAACTGAGCACCCTAGGGATGGACCCTAAAGTTACTGCTTGGGTTAGAAATTGGTTGGGTGGGAGGCGACAAAGAGTACAAGTAAATGGAGCTCACTCTGAGGAGAAGGATGTTACCAGTGGTGTGCCCCAGGGATCTGTCCTTGGTCCGATTCTTTTTAACATCTTTGTTAGTGATATAGCGGAAGGGCTGTCGGGTAAGATTTGCCTCTTTGCGGATGATACCAAAATCTGCAATAGAGTAGACACCCAGGAAGGTGTAGATAACATGAGGAGGGATCTAGCTAAGCGTGGCATAAATGTTCAGGGAGAGAGCCTCTTTCAATTGAAAGCAAGTTCTGCGACGAGGGGACATGGGATGAGGGTGAAGGGAGATAGATTCAGGAGTGATATGCGGAAATATTTCTTTACGGAAAGAGTAGTGGATCCGTGGAATAGTCTCCCAGTGGAGGTGGTAGAGATGAGGACAGTAACTGAATTCAAAAAAGCATGGGACCAACACAGAGGATCTCTAAAGGTAAAAAGTGGACTGTTGTAGTTGTTGTTATGGAAGGACAGACTAGATGGGCCTTGTGGTCTTTTTCTATCATCATGTTTCTATGTTTCTATGTTCTCTAGCTTTTTAGGGGTTAACTGAGCTAAATGATTGAAGTATGGTGATAGTTGGGGTCTGCTTGCAAGGTTTAATTGTACCAAGGGGGGAGATAGTTACCACTCCTGGACCACAGGATCTTGTTTGGAGTCGCTTGGTTATTCTTTCACTAAGGATTTTACAGTATCAAACAGTTCCCTTAGTTTATTTAGAGATTTCATTAACAGCTTTGTGTGGTACTCTTTTAGCCTTGTTGGTCTTGATCCAGTAATCCTGTAGGTTGAGCAAGTAACTGTTCTGGACTTGTTCCTCCAGGATGTGTCTCCATTTGTGTTCTAGTTTTCTGAGTTTGCATTTAAGGTTTTTTTTTAAGATTGGGAATGTACCAAGTGGTATGGTGGCAGTGGAGGGTAGTGCAGTAGCATTTTTGCATATATCATCTTGGCAGTCATTAATGATGAGATCTAAGTCATTGGTGTCTATATTCAGTTGGGGAATGACTTTATCCAGACAGGAAATCTTATCAGTGTTTGAAGCAACAGTAGTTTGAGTTGAGGCGGCTGTTAGCAGGGGGTGCGTTATGTGGAAGGTGATGGTATAGTGATCTGACCATGAACGTGCTAGCTGGGGGCTTGACATGAGCCCAGCACAGAGTTGAAATGGGACAGAGAGAAGTTCAAGGGAATTTCCTTTTACATGTGTCAGGATGCAGACCATTTGTGTGTAGTTAAGATACTCCATTGTCTCAAGGAAGGCCTTAGCTTGTTTGTGGTAGAGAGGATTAGTTTAGGTTGCCCATGAGTGCTGGCAATTTGTAAATCACTTCAAGGAATGCAACTAGCTCATCATTACTTGGGTTAGTTTTGCACATACTATGGCAGTTGTGAACCTCATTTCTAAGCCAGGGTATGTGAAGTATGATCTTAGTCTCTCAAATTTACTGCTAATGCTTGTCATAATACTTGCATCGTGCCAAAGAGCCTCCAGATGGAGTTCGTAAGATGTAACATGTATGGGGAGTAGGGTGGTCCACTGCCATAGGGGAAAAAATAAAAGTAGGAATTTCTTTGCTCCCTGGCCTGATTCTGGTTCCCTTTATGTAGAAAACAATGTGTGCAAAGTTTGAAGCCAATCAAATAATATTTAGGGGTGGCTCAAGGTCCCTATCTATCAGGCCCCTGGATCCCCCCCAGGGTTCGTCAGACCACTGGGTATTATCCGCTCATAGACGGGGGGTATCATGCTTGCCAAGCACTCAATGTGGTCCAGATGCTAGTAAGGACTTTGACGATGTGGGGAACATCTTACGGTGTTGCGAGACAACACCCAGAAGGAACTGGAGTTGCTCTTCTTTTGTGGTGTGTCGGCCGTTGAACTCCTCAATGAGTTTGACCCCTCGCTCAGCCACATCGTTGATCACTGGAAGATTTTTTACTTTCTTCAGACCGTCTTTGAATGATGCATTCTCTTCCCAGTCTTCTGGGTCTGCATTAAGAAAATCACTGTTGATGTCGAGGTGTTTCAGGAAACGGATTGACTTGCGAGTTGCAAAAGATTCAAGTGGTGGAATCATGGAACTTTTCAATTCGACCCGCTTTGGGGGATCTTCGTCTTCGTCATCATCCTCATCGCTTTCATCTGATTTTGCCAGGATCATGGCCGACACTATGGCCCGCTTTGTCGGTGCTGAAACAGCTTCATCGAACAGTGACAGTGCCACAAGCTCCTCTGACACATACCACAGATGCTGTTGCAGTTTGTCTCTGGCCGCTCTTCCAACACGGTCATTGTGGTAAGAGTGTAGTTTCTTCAGCATCTCCAAATCTGTTCGAGGAGCAACTGCGGCATCAGGGGCAGAAAACCAGGCTTCCACATGAATCAGGATGGAGAAAATGCTCACATCACGAACACAGGACTCCTCCTGTTGGGTAAGATCTTTGAGTTGTCCTCGGAACATCCAAATCTTGAGACAGTACAAGACTTTTGCCATCCATCTGGCATGATGGAAAGCTCCGGGTTTCTTGAAATTGAAACTAGGAAGATTCCCTCCAAGGCAGACAATCGTTAACTCCAAGAATTCCAGGTAATCATCTCGGTGATTGCCCTGTGCCAACTTGGATTCCGCAAACTTCATGATGCGATCCCTGTCAGGTTGCAGCACCTCCAAGTCTTTTCCAGTTTGATAGTTGGACTTGTCAAGGGAGCCCCAATTCTTTTGGAACCGGCGAAAGAGTTGGACATCGGGACCTGATGAAGCTTCAGAGCATGTAGAGAATACTGCACCAAGAATTATTTCGTAAATGTGATGGCGGCATGCCAAATGAAGGACTGTGCGACGGAGTCTCTGTTCTAGAAGAATGCACGCTCCTGATCGACGTCCCGTGTTCGATGCAGTTGTATCAAAGCAGAAGCCTGCAACCTTTTCATCCAAACACCATTCCTGTAACAGTTCATAAACTGCTGCAGCTTGATTCTCGCCCGTCGCAGATGTCGACGAGTCTTCACCTGACTCTGCTGAGGAAGAAGATCCTTCCAGCTGAACTTGGCTTGTAGTTGCCTCGGCTTCGGCAACATGTTTTTGTCTGCGCCTTTTCAGTTCTTCTTCTCGCTGTTGCGATCTTGCTTCCGTGTTGGCCAGTTTCTTGTCCATCGCGCACATTGAGCCGTGGCGCCCTGGTTCTCGTTGCGCTATTAAGAATTCTTTGTCTTGAATATAAATTAAAGACATTGCATTGGCATGTGCCACATCAAATAGGTTTTTCATTGCAACCTGGAATTCTTTTTCATTTGCTTCTTGTTTCCCTCCTCTCCCTTTGTTTTTCTTCAAACGTTTCCACTGATTGAACAATTTCTTTACTTTTTCTTGAATTTTGTTATTTCTTTGAACAGGAAGCCTGGCCTTTTCCCAGTAAGCTTCTACTTCACTTGTTACAATAGATGCACTTTCACTAACGCCTTTGTTTAATGTCATATGGTGATGTAAAAATACACTTAACACTTGCTCCTTGCTGGGGAGCTTGGCCCCCAGAATTGTGGTGGACATTTCTTCAATGAGATAAAAACCACGTTTTTTCGCCATCTGAAAAGAATAAAGATACAAAGATAATAGTACAATGTCTTTGCCACCTCTCAGAGACGAGATTAGTTCAAATATGACGCAATCAAATGTAATCAGCGTGGAACTGAGTGGATGATACAAGATGATGCAACATTTCGTCATCTGCTCCCAGGGGGAAATCTCAAGACTTGTTGAGCCACCCCTAAATATTATTTGATTGGCTTCAAACTATGTACACAGTGTTTTCTACCTAAATGGAACCAGAATCAGGCCAGGGAGCAAAGGAATTCAGGAATTCATTTTTATGGACCACCCTAATGTGGAGTTTGTCAAGATGTGCTTGGAAATTCTTCTTTATCAAGCCTGTGGCTCCCAGTACAATGGGAAATATTTCTGTATCTTTCTGCCACATTTTCTTGGTCTCTGACTGCGTTTCTTGGTACTTCAGGACCTTCTGCCTCTCCACGCGATTCACAGAATAATTGTTCTATACTGACACTGCTATTATCAATGTTGTTCTAGTACTCTTCTCCTTCACTACTATGTCAGGTTTCCTGGCATCCAGTTTCTTATCCGTCAGAATGGGAATGTCCCAGGTGATCATAACCTCTTCATTCTCTTATTCTCTTAGGGTCATGATCGTAGTGCTTTTCAGGGACAGTGATGTTGCAGTGTTTACAGAGTTTCCAGTGGAGGAGGCATGCTACTTTGTTGTGCCTTTCTGTATAGAAATTTTCCGCCATCAGAACTTCACAGCCTGCTATTAGGTGAGTCACTCTCTTACAGAATCGGCATATATCTGTTGTGCCAGTTTTTTTCAATACTCGCTGTAAACCATCTCGTCTGATAGTTGCAGCCCAGGACAGCGGATTACAATCTTTCATCCTTTGGTTTCAGTTCACCTCTCCTCAACCATTCATGTGTCCGTTCTTGATTGACAGAAGATTCTTGGATTAACATTCTGTATTTTCCACTGTATTTGTGAATTTTCCATTTGTTTTTCCTCGCCTGATGATCTAATTCTTTGAAGAGTGTTTTTTTCTCTTGTTTTGCAAATTCTGTTACTTCTGTTATTTGCCATGGGTGATCTGTAGGTGAGACATGGACAGTTGCTTGTTGGATATAGTTATTTTTATCTAGACCATCTGTAGATGTTTTGTTGAACTGTAAATTGCTTAGAGCAAGGATGAAAATACCATCACTCCTACATCCAAATCTTGGGCAGTTAAATATGTCATAATTTGGAAGCTTTTAGTTTATTTCTGAGGATGGTGTCTGTTTTGGCAAAGCAGGATTCAGTTAGACAGAATGTCAAGATTGCAATCCGTTAGGTAGTGCCCTTTTAAGGCCAGGAGATCGACGCCAGGAATTCACGTTACTTTTAAGGGATGGAACTTACCACCACGTTTTGATGGCCATTCTAGGAGATCGCCAGAGTTGGAGGTAGCTGGATAGGGAGAGTTCCCCGGATTTCCTGATGCGGCCAAAAAGTTTTATTTTATTTATTTGCTTATTTTATATACTGCTTTATCCAAGTAATCAAGGCGGTTTACAGTAAACATAGTGGTTAATACTGCTCAAGGCAGTTTACAAGAAATACCTCTCCTTGACCATTCATGTGTCCAGTTTTGATTATTGAATGGTTCATGACCTTTATATATGAGTGTCAATGTCTCTGTGAAGGTGAGTTGAGAGCTCAGGTCTTTGCCTCTTTCTGACCTTAAAAGGAAATGTCTTACAGGACAATAATTTTTATTACCTAATAAGATGAGCTTATAGCTAAGGTATTACTATTCAACAATAAACAGTGAGGAGTTAAGAGCTTTATCTGGGACGACTCATGTGTAGAGGGCTTCAGCATTCTGAGGCATGATCCCATGGTGCTGTGCCTTCGGCCAATTAGGTGGCAGCTTTCATCCACAAGTTTCCAAGGGCCAGTTGTAATGAGGAAGTGATTAGTGGCTGATAGATTTGAGTCAAAAATGTTAAGTGAAGAACCTGTGTTTAGTTACTAATATGATTCCCATCTCCTAGAGCAAGTCGCCTACAGCAAAGTAGAAAACTTAGAAGAGAACTTGAGTTTTTCTAAATGTGACTGTAATACCAACTTGAGTAGCTGCCAAGCAGGTAATGTTCTAGGAACTGGATTGAGATGGGGTTTGGGTGATGAATCAGCTAGTAACCTTGGAAGCCAGTGAATTGACCAATAAAAACACAACTCTCATGTAGAGTTACGTGCATTTTGGTCTACAGACACTGAGAGTGTTTAGTTATGGGGAGTATGTGCTGTTGCAGAAGGAGAATGTGTATTTAAGAGTCAAGCTTTCCATTTGTATAACCAAGGGTTGTTGAGATAGTAGGATTCTTGAAGATGGGTAGAACCCCAGTATGGCATGTCTTATGTTCCTGTTTAATGTACATTACCAAGTTTAAGGTACAATGTAAACCGCTTTGACTGAAATGAAACCTGTTAAACTTAAAATGTACTAGGGGCAAAATCAGCCTGTTCCAGATAGCATTGTGTTATATTGTGATTGTGCAGTAATGTGGCAAGAAAAGACAGCTGTAATGGCCTCAATTTCAAATCAGTTTCTTGGTAGCTGGATTCTGGATGCCTAAATGGAAAAACCTTTTGTCTAAAGCATTTTGACAGATGCAATTCGGGTTTCCCTTGGTCATAGAAATCCTGGAGAATGAGGAATTTTTCTAGGTTGGTAGCTTGATTTATGCTTTGCAGTAACTTTCTAGACCACGCAGATGTTTGTATAGACAGGGCCAGGCCCGTCCACTAGGCAGGCTAGATGGCTGCTAAGGCAGCAGATCTCTGTGGGTGGCACACCATGTGCTTCAGCACACATGGCCTGCCACTTCTGAACCCCCAAAGTTATGTTGGAAGGAGGTCAGAAGCGACAAGCCAGATGTGCCAAAACACATAGCCTGCCACTGAGCCGAGCCACACCTCCACCTCGACCCCACCACCAGAATTGGCGATAGCATGGCTCAGTGCGCAGGGGGATGGCATGGCTTGGGGGGGGGGAGGGAGGGTGCAGCACAGCCAGGGCTGCCTAGGCGGCAGAAACGCTTGGGCTGGCCCTGTATATAGAATGTATTACAGTTGTTAGTCGGTACTCAGAGAACATACTCCATCATGAGACGCATAAGTTCACATAATCGTGATTAAAAATGTGCAGTGTGGGCATTTGCTTGGTGTGGGCTTGACTGACTTCAGCAGCGAGAGAATGGTAAATAGACTAACAGTTTTCTATTTTCTTTCCCAAGGTATTTGGACTCTTGCACAGCTCAGCCTCTTATTTCTCTGGTGGGTCCTACTGTCTCCAGAGGCTGGTGAATTATTAACTTCGTCTCTCCTGAAATGGCAGAGAAGGACAGTGAGTATTAGGTGCTTATTGCTCATCCTAGCTAGAGGAGCCCCAACTTCCCAAATCGCCTCAGATCTCTGCGCTGACCAGCTATGAATTAAACATTAACTGTTGGACCAGAGCCTGATTCTAAGTGGGTATCGGCAGGGGAGGTCCAGTGTTTGTGTAAGAGTTGAGTGCAGCTGCCAGCATCATGACTGAAAAATAAAAGCTGTCTCCTTAGGGAACTGATTTTCTCTTTTTCTGTCTTAATTCAGGAAGTTCATTGTAATGAAGTGTTATTGAAACACCTCTTTGCAGGCTCTGCTTGTAACAGAGGGTTTGTGCTCATGACTCTGTACAAGGAGCAAGGAGTTAAATCTTTAAGATAATGGTCAAATGTTGCCTTGTTAGCCTAACAGTGAACTGTGTGGTGGGTCTTTGTTAATATGCTGAGCTAGGCAGCTCCAGGGTTGTATCATGGCTCCATGTCCATTGGTATTTGCTTTTCCTCCAGTGCATCAGTCTGCTTCCTAGTAAAATCTGTCACTACAGCTCCAGGGATCTCCACAATAACTCCAAAAAAGTAACTAGTGAGGAGCAACTCATTGTAAGTGGGGTGAAAGCCATGTGTCTCATTTTGTTCATCCTTCTGCTTCTCTTATGAGGTCCTTTTTTTGTTGTTCCCTGATAAGTTTCCAGGTGGTAACTGAATTACATGTCGTGGAGCTACTTCTCCTGTCCTCTGTTTGATACCTATCTCTAATCTGTTGGAAAAGTGTGAAATAGATAAACAATGATGCAGATTGTCTTCCAGCCCCTCAGTGCGTGCGCATTAAAAAATGGAACCATTCTGCCATAGGTTGGTTACCAGGGGGAACTGCATCGCTGTTTCTTTCCTGTGGTGTTGCTCATCATGCAGAGCTGCTTGGGGTTTCAATTTAATTTTTGTCTACATAGTGCTATTTTTAGTTTGTGGTACCTTATTCTGTACTTGGTGATTGTTTGTGTTCAGGTTTGTTTGATTTGGGAAAAGCCGATGCAAGGGCTCTGGGTATGCTAAGTGAACCTGCAGCTTTGGACCTCTCGCTGCCCCCCCCCCCCGCCACTTTTTTTTGATGATTGCTCAACGATCATGATCAGCCCAATATACATGTATACCCCAGAGGGAAAGAGAGGGGAGCGGATGAGATACAGATATTTAAATACTTAAAGAGTTAATGAACAAACCTTTTTCAACATCAGAAAATACTTTTTTCATGGAAAGGGTGGTGGATGCCTGGAATGCTCTCCCAAAAGAGGTGGTGGAAACAAAAGCAGTGACAGAATTTAAAAAGAAAGGCATGGGACCAGGCACCCAGGATCACTATGAAGCAAGAGGATTTATTTACCATGCTTTTATATACCGCTGCTTCCCAGGATCAGGGGTGGTTTACATGGAACATCAAAGGAACTTTGCATTGAAACTGTAATAAGTTATTTACATTTAACATATGAAAACTATTCTGCAACAACTATATACATTATATCAGCAGATATAATCTTGGTGACTTTGTTACAAGAACTATATACCATATGGTAGTAGGTATAGGCTTGGGAGGTGAGAAATTAGTTAGGTTGAGCTTGGTACTGCTCTTGAGTGTTGCCATAATACTCAATGAATAGATGAGCCTTTAGTTCTTTGTGGAACTGTTGTAGATCTTTTATTGCTCTTAGGTTATCAGGCAGGTTGTTCCATAATACTGGAGCTACATATATGAAAGCCCTTGAGCTCGTAGTTTTGGTCAGTGGTACGGAAGTGAGTAGCTATGGCTAGGGTGTTTTGTGAGCAGTACCTTCTTGCACTGGGGGGGGGGGGTGTGGGGGCCATAAGAATAAAGGTGTAATGGCTGTTTTGTTGTGGTGATGAAAACTATCATTAGGTATTTATATTTTATCCTTGTTGCAATTGGCAGCCAGTGCAGGTTATGAAGAATTGGGGTGATCCGATCGGATCGCTGTACTTTAAATACAATACGTGCAGCAAGATTCTGGGCTAGTAGGAGCTGATGAATGTTTTTTTGGGGTAGGCCTTAAAGGATATTATTATAATCATCGAAATGTGGAGTATTAGTGTCTGTAGGACCGTTCTGAAGTTATGTTCTAGCATGGGGTCTAAGATGTTGAATTACATGTAATTTGAAGTAACAACTTTAGTGACAGATTTTATATGTGCAACCATATTTAGCGTCTAAGATTATACCTAGGTATTTCACCTCCTTTTTTACTTCTATACCTTGTATATGGATTTTCTTGGGGGGGGGGAGGGTTGAAGTTTGGACTTCTAGAAATGTAGAGTACTTCTGTTTTATTAATGTTCATTTTTAAGTTGTGTGTCTTGAGTCATACTGTTACCTCATCTATACAGGAGAATATCTGAGAGCATAACGGGTCAAAAGTATCTATGGGATGATACATCATTATATCATCAGCATGATCTGGTCCATTTCATTGAGCGAAGTATCTAGTGGCAGAGGGATAACCTGCCTGGAGCAACAGGCACAACCTTAAGCAAAGGCACAGAGGGGGGAAGTAAACTGCACAGAGCGGCAGGTGCAGCTCTACAACTCTATCCACCTTACTGGGCAGGCTAGATGGACATGCTGGTCTTTATCTGCTGTCATTTATCATGTTACCACTTCTTCCCACAACAGTGCATAATTGAACATTATACTTTTTTTTTTCTTTTTTTAAAATTTAACTTAAAGGGTTTTTTTATTAAAGTTAAAAACAGCAAACAAGATACCACATCATTACCACCACAAGACCTCTCACCCTCTCTCCTACCCTCCTTACTCAGATACTCCACCACTCCTGACCATTCAGCCTCAAATCTATCCAAGCACTGTCTATGCAATGCAGTCAGCTTTTCCATAAGAAACACTTGTCTAAATCTCCCTATGCAATGCTCCATCAGAGGTGCTTCAAGCTGTTTCCATTGGTAGGCCAACTCACACTTGGATGCACTGAGGCACACTAAAGATTTGCTGCCTCACCTTTATTGCCCCCCCCCCTTGCCACCACCAACCCAGCAAGAAAAAGCAGGGCTCAATTTCCACCACTAATCCCACCATCTGCTGTATCCATCCTTGGATCGCCTTCTAAAAGATGCTACTTTCAGACAGGTCTACCAGATGTTGAAAAAGTATCCTGTCTCCCACAGCACCACTAGCACTCTGCAGAGACCGATGGTAAATGAAGGGTTGTGAAGGGTTGTGTCAAAATTTATACCAATTTTCCCATATGGCAGTGGATAGAGGAGCCCTCCCAAACTGGTCCACAATTGTTTTCCACTGTTTTGCCTCAAATTCTTCCCCCAAATCCCTTTCCCAATCCACCATATAGCCCCTCACCGCCTTACAAAGCGCTAAAGTCAACCCACTTGACCTTCTCTTCCCATACCAAATAATCTCTAACTCAATGAAATCCCTACCCAACCCTTCCTTCCCCATTTTGTGGAGCAGGTACTGGGTAACTTGTCCATATTGAAAAAAGTCTGCAGGATGCAGCTCAAATTTCTTTCTTAACTCTTCAAAAGGTACCAGGTCCCCCGCCATTTACAAATTAGTAAAACCCATTCACTCCCACTGTCCATATAACCCCCTTTCCCTCCCTGGCCAGAAGTCCATGTACTGCAGGGATTGCATTAAGGAAAAGGCTGAACAAAGATTCATCCTAATATTTCTAATTGACAGACCGACAGCAACAAATCAAGATAAAATATCCAAACCATTCAAACAGCAAGGAATACCCCAAGGATTCTCCTCCTATGGTTGAAGGTATAGGTTGAATAGTAATGCAATCTGCAACATCATCTAACAATGCAACATAATGTACCACGCATACGTTGATGATCTAATGTTAAATGTTCCCTTCTCCACAAAAACCCTGTCCATACAACCATATAAAGTTACTTCAAGGCAGTTATAGGCTGGCTAACCAACCATAAACTATCAATAAACTACAATAAGACACAAGTCCTCCACATAACCAAAGACCCATCTTACATACCTCCATAAACAATTAAGATCAATATCAACCTCACAGTAAAAACAGAAGTCAAATACCTCAAAGTCACCTGGACCAGCGACTAAACCTGCAAGCCCACATCAAGAAAATCACATCAGCATACTATAAAATTAGGATCATTCACAGCGTGTGTCTGTTGCTAGAGCTCAACCACTTCCGCGCTGTATGCCAAGCTATAATAACCCTCCATCTAGACTATTGCAATTCAATCTTCCTAGACTTCCCAAAACACATTCTATATCCTCTGCAATTAACACAAAATATTGCAACCCGCCTAATCATAAGGACACCAAGGCAAAACCACATCACCCCTGCACACAAGTATATACACTGGGTCTCATGGTGATCCTCAGATGGTTGTCCTAAACTGTGTTCGGTCTTCAGTCTGGTGGCTCATTGACAGCGTGGCACCAATAGCTGCTGTTGTATCGATCCATCTCATTGCTGGCCTTCCTCTTTTGTGATGACCCTTCTACCTTGTCAAGCATGATGTCTTTCTCTAACGATCTCTCTCTTCGCAAGGCTTGTTGTATGAGCTTCTAAAGAAAGCTTAGGCTTGATTTCCTCTACTATTGACTTGTTTGTTCTTCAGGCAGTCAGTGGTATGCACAGTATTCATCACCAGCACCATAATTCAAAGGCATCAATTTTCTTCCTGTCTTTTTCACTGTCCAACATTAGCATTCATATGACATTATTGAAAATGCCATGGCTTGAACTAGTCTAATCTTTGTATGGAGAGAGACATCTCTGCTCTTGGGAATCTTGCCTGGGTACTTCATTGCCATCCTGCCCTAAATTTGTGTTGTCAAATTTCTTGACTGCTTATTTCTTTATTGATAGTTGATTCAAGTAGGTTAAAGTAATACCTACCATTAGCATTTCTGGGACAGTTGCCCCCTCCCCCTCCTGAACCATGCCATTAAACACCCGTCCCATAATCCCCACCTCCTTCTCTAGAAAAATCTTATAAAAGCAAACTAAAAGCCCATCACATCCTGGGTCCTTCCCACTTGGCAACTCCTGTATCACCCGACTAATCTCCTTCCCCCTAATCTCCCCCTCCAAACACTTCCAGACCTCCAAGTTTAATTCCAAAAGACCCACCCCCTCTAAATATTGTTGCCTCCCATCCTGGGTTATCTCTGGTAGAACTGTAGGAACTGGTTCCCAATTAGCCACTCACTCCTGAGAACCTCCTCCTGATCACCCCGAATTTGTGAAATGGTAGCTGGTGCTTCCTTTACCCTCAATTTCCTAGCTAGCAACTTCCCCTCCCGATCCCCCAACTCGTAGAATCTTTGTGTCACCTGCTGTAATGTGAAAGCTATCGAGTCGAGCTGCAATTACTGCAGTTCCATGCACATCTGTCAGTTGCTGCAGCCCCTGTCTGGTCCCCAACCTCCAATACCACCAAGACTGATGTCCCACTGCAGCTGTTAGGCCTGGCCAGCCACATCACTAAGTGCTTCTTTGCCACCGCCTTCATCCCTTCCCACAGGGTGACATTCCCCACCTCCCCATTATCATTAATGCTCCAATAGTCACAAAGGCACTCCGTACATCTGCCACCACCCCCTCATTCTTGAGGAGACTCTCATTAAGCTTCCAGAAGTGGGTCCCCCCCCCCCCGGTCCCTCCTCATGCCCACTTCCACCCACACCGGGGGATGGCCCAACCAAGTGATATTCTCAGTACCCGCCCCTTGCAAACCCAACCCCCAAGACTGGTCTACCATGATAAAGTCTATATAGCTATAACTATCATGTGGAGGGGAGTAGAAAGTATATTTCTGAGCCTCCAGATATAGAATCCTCCACAAATCTACCAAATTGAACTATATCAACACCCCCCATAGTGTCTGCCTGCATCCCCCGCCCGAGCCTGCTTATTTCACCCCAGATGGAGGACTAAATTAAAATCTCCCACTCCCCCTAGAATTGGCTTACTCTGAACATTTTCCTTCAACAGGGTTGCACCCCCTTCCAAAAGGGCATCTGCCCCCCTATTTGGAGCATATACCGCTGCCACCATAATACTTTTCCCCATGTATTCCCTCCTGAGAATTAATACCCTGCCTTCCCTATCTCAAAAAACATCCTTCACCTGGAACGGGCATCCCCTACGAATCAAGATAACAACCCCCCTTTTTTCTTCCCCTTCGTTTTGGGCCTCAAAGTATGCCATGAGTACTTATCTCTCTTCAAGAGGCTTTCATCCCTCTTCAAGTGAGTCTCTTGTATTCACACAATATCCCATTTCAACCTTGCTGCCTCTTGGTTGGTGTATTCAACCCCTTAGCATTAATTGAGCCTACTTGTACTATCTGTCCAGTCCCTTACCCTCATCCAGCCTCTGCCCTCTCCCCCCCCCTTCGGTGGTCCTCATTTTCCCCTGCCTGGTCTTGAGTATCCCTCCATCCCCCTCCCCCCAACCCCCCCATTAGAAACTCCCCTCCTCAAGGAACTCTCTGTGCCAGAAGTGATGTCCCTGCCTTGGATACCACACTCATCCACTACCCACCTCACCTTCCTCCCCTACTCACCCAACCTTCACATACACACCTCCAGCCCTTGCCCTCTGATACCTACATCCCCCCCCCAAGCATTCCCCCAACCACTGCCACTCCCTCCCCCCGCAACCCATACCAAATCAACTGAACAATAGAACAACATCCCAATGCCATTCATCATCCTCCGCATATCACGTCAACGCCATCCACATCATCCCACCTCACTCTGCCCCCCCCATCACGTATCATAGTTCCAAACCTTCCCCCAGTCCATCTGTCCACAAACCAGCCTCCTGGGAGCATCCACCATAACTGCCAAAGCTCTCCAGATCTAAGTCTGAGGAAGGCCAGCTTGACGGCCAGTCCATGCAAATGCTTCCTGGAAGGCAAAAAGGCCCAATGGATGGATTTGGTGGGACTGTTGGAGCATACTCCCCAGGGAAATAGATTCATCCTGATGGTCATGGGCTATGCCATGTGGTACACGGAAGTGATAGCCGTGCAGTATACAAAGGCCACGACATTAGCCAATGCTCTTTGAGAGTTGTTTTCCTGACTGGGGATCCCAGCTGAAATCCTCACAAACCAGAGAACACTCATGGTCTCTCATGTAACGAAACAATTGTGCGACCTATTGAAGGTCAAGACCTTGCAGACATAAGTATATCATCCCCATACCGATTTCTTCAATGTGGGTTGGATAAATAATTTTGTGTTCCTGTTTGCCATTAATGCTTTATATTGTGCATTGTATTGTTTTGTTTTTTTGTTATCCATTCCAATTTCCATTTCAAGATGTTTTTTTTCTTGATATATATCTGTAAATTCAGAAAATTTAAATAAAACAAAACAACCAAAAAAAAAACCATGTTGAAGTTCATGAATGAAGAGGGGAAAGACTGGGATCTGTTACTCCACTACCTTCTGTTTCTGTTACCCTAGAGCTCGACTCCTTTGAGTTGCTGTATGGTCAACAACCCTGAGGGATCATGCAGATACTGCGAGATACTTGGGAAGAGGAACTCAACCCTTGCCGGAATCTAGTGGACTACATCCTGCAAATTCAGGAACGCATAAAGAAAGTGGGAGCATCAGCCAGACAGCACCTGGAGAAAGCCCAGGAGAGCCAAATCCGGGCCTATAATCAGAGGGCAGTGCAGCGGACCTTCTAGCCTGGGGACCGGGTGTTGCTGTTACTCATGGTTTCAGAGAGTAAACTTTTTGGTAAATGGCAGGGCCCATATGAAGTTGTTGAACAGATAGGCCCCGTCAATCACAAGGTTGCGCAACCAGACAAAAGGAAAAAATTGGCGATCAACCACATCAGTCTTCTGAAGAAGTGGACTCTGGTCCTAACGACGAAGATCCATGAAGGAGTTTGGGCCCATCGTACAGCGGTCCTCTGAACCGGGCCAAGTTCCGTTCAGAGAACACCTGACAATTACCTAGAAAGGGGACTTAGAGCAGCTGGTCCAAAGGAATAAGGATGTGTTCTCCCAGGTTCCAGGATGTACCCTCCTTGCCTACCACAATATCACGGATCCCGGTGTGTTGGTATGCCAACGGTCCTACTGACTCCCAGAAGCACGGAGGCAAGCTGTGGCGAAGGAGGTAGAAGAAATGCTGGAGTTGGGGGTGATAGGAAAATGTTGAAGGGAGGTTCTGGAGGCTAAACTTAGGCTTTTAGGTAGGAAGTTGAAATCCAGAATTTCCAGGGTAGAGTTCTCCGAAATGCTTCCCGTGCCACGTGCAGGACCCAAAAGGCAGGCAGATCTCCAGAGTCTCAAACTGTGGATGGGACAATGGTGCAAGGATGAGGGTTTTGGATTTGCAAGGAACTGGGGAACATTCTGGGGAAAGGAGGGGCTCTTCCGAAGGGATTGGCTTCACCTTAACCAGGATGGAACCAGGTTGCCGGCATTAACCTTTAAAAAGGAGATAGAGAAGCTTTTAAACTAGATAATAGGGGAGAGCCGACCGGTGCCCAAGAGCGCATGGTTCAGAATAATATATCCTTGAAGGATACTACCAAAAAAATGCAGTTAGGATACATCAGCAGAGGTTCCAATAAAGACAAAGGTAGCCCAAATGCCCTTGAGTATGGAGCAGACAGAGCTTAAAGATTCCAAATTACTCCTGCCTACTGATAACCAGATTAATATGACTAAAATACAGTCTCTAAAATGCTTGTATGCAAATGCTAGAAGTCTAAAAAAATAAGATGGGAGAGTTAGAATATATAGCACTAAATGAGAAGTTAAATATGATTGGAGACGTGGTGGAAGGAGGACAACCAGTGGGACACTGATACCTGGGTACAAACTATATCGTAATGATGGAGCTGATCAAATTAGTGGAGGGGTTGCGCTGTGTTAGAGAGGGCATTGAGTCACAAAGGATTAAAGTTTTGCAGGAAACAAAATTTGTTGTAGAATCTCTATGGATTGAAATTCCATGTAAAAAGGGGAAGGCAATGGCAGTGGGTTGTCCTATCGACCACCTGACCAGAATGAACAAATGGATGATGAAATGCTCAAAGATATCAGGGGAGCTAAGAAAAGATACAGAACAGTAGTAATAATGGGTGATTTCAATTACCCTGCTATTGACTGGGTCAGTGTCACGGCAGGACATGCTAGGGAGATAAAGTTTCTAGATGAAATAAATGACTGCTTCTTGGAGCAGCTGGTTCATGAACCGACCAGAGGGGAAGCCATTTTGGACTTAGTCCTTAGTGGAGCACCAGATCTGGTGCAAGAGGGAGGGAAGAGTGGCTCAGTGGTTGGGACAGGTTACCTCAGGCCGGAGGGCCAGGGGTTCAATTCACACATGGGGACAAGTTAACCTCAGACTGGAGGGACTTGGGTCTCTAGTCCCATGGCCACTCCTTGTGGCCTTGGGCAAGCCACTTAACCCTCCATTGCCTCAGGTACACTTAGATTGTGAGCCCTTCGGGGACAAAGGAATAAAAAGTACCTGTTAGTTTTATACATTACTACTACCACTACTACTACTACTATTCAGCACTTGTAAAGTGCCACGCACGCAGCGCTGCACAGCTAGCCAACAAGAGACAGTCCCTGTCTGTCAGAGTCATGCTCATCGGAGCTTACAATCTAGTTAGAACAGTACAGAGAATTAGTCAGTTCTGCGCAAGATGCGGTGTGGTACAGTTTGGTCTATAGTTTGGTCATAAACGTTGATGAGGTTTAGGGTGAGATGAGGATGAAAGTCAGGATCTGAATGCAATGGTGAAGAGGTGGGTCTTCAACCTGGATTTGAAGAGGGCCAGGGAGGATGCCTGGCGCACAGATGCAGGTAGGCTGTTCCAGGCGTATGGTGCAGCAAGGTGAAAGGAGTGCAGTTGGGAGTTCGTGGTGCGGGTGAAAAGCATTGATAGAAATAATTTGTTAGGGGAGCGCAAATTTCGAGAGGGGACGTAGGGAGAGATAAGAGATAAGAGGTATTGAGGGGCCATAGAGTGAATGCATTTATAGGTCAGTAGGAGAAGCTTGAATTGGATGCGGAATTGGACAGGGAGCCAGTGAAGCGACTTGAGGAGTAATGTGGGCATGGCGAGGCTGGCAGAGGATTAGCTGAGCAGCGTGATTTTGTATAGATTGAAGGGGAAGGAGGTGGCTCACGGGGAGACCAGCGAGGAGTAGGGTGTAGGTTGCAGTAATCGAGGCGAGAGGAGATTAAGGAGTGGATAAGCATTTTGGTAGTGTGTTCAGAGAGGGGCAGATTTTGCTGATGTTGTAGAGAAAGAAGCGGCAGGTCTTAGCCACAAGCTGGATATGAGCGGAGAAGGAGAGGGAGGTGTCAAATATAACCCCTAGATTGCGGGCCGAGGGAACAGGAAGGATAGTAGATCCATCCATATGGACTGAGAGGGAGGGAAGGGGGGGGGGAGGAGTTGGGTGGAAAGACAAGGAGTTCAGTCTTGGCCATGTTCAGTTTCAATCGGCGATGAGACATCCAGGCAACGATGTCTGAAATACAGGCAGAAATCTTGGACTGTGTTGATGGACAAATATTAGGTGTAGAGAGGTAGATTTGTGAGTCATCGGCATAGAGATGGTACTGAAAGCCATGGGAGGAGATAAGCGCACCAAGGCCTTGGGTATAGAGAGAGAAGAGGAGGGGGCCCAAGACAGATCCCTGGGGTACAGCTACATGGAGCGGGGTAGGGGAGGAGAACCAGCCACCAGAGCATACACTGAATGAGTGATGGGAGAGGTAGGAGGAAAACCAGGATAGTACGGAGTCCCTGAAGCCAAGCGAGGAGAGGGTGGTGAGGAGAAGGTTGTGGTCAGCGGTGTCAAAGGCCGCAGAAAGGTCAAGAAGGATGAGGATAGAATAGAGGCCCTTAGATTTAGACAGGAAGAGGTCATTGGTGACTTTTGTGAGTGCCGTTTCAGTGGAGTGTAGGGGACGGAAGCCAGATTGTAGTGGGTCCAGGAGGGCCCGGGAGGTGAGGAAGTCAAGGCAGCGACGGACTGCTCGTTCTAATAGTTTGGATATGAAGGGAAGGAGGGAGATGGGTCGATTAGTTAGAAGGGCATGTGGGATCAAGTGAGGGTTTCTTGAGGAGAGGTGTGACAACAGCATGTTTGAAGTCGATGGGGACTGTTGCAGTGGAGAGTGAAAGGTTGAGGATATGAGTGATGGAGGGGACAATGGTGAGGGAGATGGAATGTAGGAGATGGGTGGGGATAGGGTCTGATGAACAGGTGGTGGGTTTGGAGGAGGAAAGAAGGAGTGCGGTTTCTTCAGAGGTCAGCGGGAAGGAGGAGAGGGTGGCAGGGGGAGTATGGATGGGGGAGGAGAATTGGGGAGGAGGGGAGGTAGATGAGGGGGTAGGGAATTGGAGGGTAATCTTGTGGATTTTGTCGTGGAAGTAGTCGGCTAGGGTTTGGGCAGAAAGGGAGGGTGGGATCGGGGGTGGGGGGACCTTAAGGAGAGAATTGAGGGTGTTAGACAGCGAGGATCAGAGGCAAGGGAGTTGATCAGATGGATGAAGTAATCTTGTTTGGCAAGTGCTAAGGCTGACTGGAAGGAGCCAAGCATGAATTTGAAGTGTAGGTTGGTCTTCTGGGGAGTGGGATTTGGACCAAGCTCGTTTGGCAGAACGGGCGCAGATGCGTAGGTAACGGATTGTAGGTGAAAGCCAGGGTTGGGGAGTAGATCGTTTGACAGGACGTGGGGTGGGAGGGGCAAGAGTGTCAAGGGCTGAGGATAGTGTAGCATTGTATGAAGATAATGCCTCGTCGACGGACTCGGAGGATAAAATGGAGAAATGGTGGAGGAGAGGGTCAGGGGATCAATATGAATATTATGAAAAAAAAAGGAGATGATAATGCCTCTGTATAAGTCTTTGGTTCGACCTCATTTGGAGTATAGTGTGCAATTCTGGAGACCGCACCTTCAAAAGGATGTGAACAGGATGGAGTCGGTGCAGAGGGTGGCTACTAAAATGATTAGTGGGCTTCATTATAAAGCATATGAGGACAGACTTAAGGATCTTAATATGTACACCTTAGAGGAAAGGCGGGATAGAGGTGATATGATTGAGATGTTTAAATACCTCCGTGGCATAAATGTTCAGGGAGAGAGCCTCTTTCAATTGAAAGCAAGCAATTGAGTGGAGGAGTGGCCTAGTGGTTGGGGCAAGGTACTTCAGGCCGGAAGGTCGGGGGTTCAAATCCCACTAGAGGACAGCAACCTTGGGCCGGAAGGACTGGGGTTTCTAGTCCCACAGGTGCTCCTTGTGGTCTTGGGCAAGCCACTTAACTATTTTACAGGGAACATGGGCTATGGAGGGTTATCTCCAAGTTATAATATCCTGTTCAATGTAATTTCAGTTTGTTCAATGTAAACCGCACTGATGCAGAATAGCGCGGTATATAAGAGAATGTAAATAAATAAATTAAGTTCTGCTACGAGGGGACATGGGATGAGGGTGAAGGGAGATAGATTCAGGAGTGATATGCGGAAATATTTCTTTACGGAAAGAGTAGTGGATCCATGGAATAGTCTCCCAGTGGAGGTGGTAGAGATGAGGACAGTAACTGAATTCAAAAAAGCATGGGACCAACACAGAGGATCTCTAAAAAGTGGACTGTTGGAGTTGTTGATATGGAAGGACAGACTAGATAGGCCATGTGGTCTTTTTCTGTCGTCATGTTTCTATGTTTCTATGTTTCTAAATAGGTCAGAGGAGACAGGACGAGGTTGGGATGGGGGAAGCTGGAGAGTAAATGTTAAGAGGTGACGGTCAGATGAGGGAAGGGTTGATTTGCGGATGTTTGAGGGAGAGGAATTGGAGAAGAGTATTAGGTCAAGGCAGTGGCCGTGTAGGTGTGTGGGGCCAGTGGAGCAAAGTTGGAGGTTGAACGAGGAGGTAAGAGCGAGTAAATTTGAGGCATGGGGGTTGGAGGGGTTGTCGATGTGAATGTTGAAATCGCCAAGAATAAGAGTGGGGGAGGAGGGATCCATAAAGGCAGACAGCCAGGAGTCAGTCGGTGAGGAAGGTCGATTTGGATTTGTCGGGTGGGCGATAAATAACAGCTACTTGGAGGGTAAGTGGTGTGAGGAGGCTAATGGAGTGGACTTCGAAGGACAGGGGGGGAGTTTGATTGGGGTGGCAGGAGGGGTTGGAATTGGCAGGAGGGAGAGAGTAGGAGGCCAACGCCACCACCACGACCAGTAGATCGAGGTGTATGGGAGAACTGGTAGCTCCCATAGCAGAGAGAGGCAATGGATGCGGTGTCTGGGGGGAGACAGGTTTCAGTCAAGGCAAGAAGGTGTAGGGCATTAGAGATAAAAAGATCGTGAATAAAAGTGTTTTTTTTTAATGACTGAGCCATGCGTTCCATAGGGCGCATGAAAACGGGAGAGCGGAGGGGGGGAGGAGGGGTATATGGATAAGGTTGGATAAGTTACATGTGGATTTCTTATCAGAGTAGCGTGGGGGTCTATTTCTAGGGTAATACTGAGACTTAGAGGGAGCAGGACGTGGGTGGGTATGTCTGGGTGTGTATGCTCTCCAAGGGGGAGATGGGGGAGGGGAGGGGTAAATTGATGATATCAGGTAGGTTATGTGAGGGATTATTTTTGGGGGTAGGGTTGGAGTTGATATCTATGGATAAGTGATTGTGGGATGAATGAGGGAGGGTGAAAGGAGGGGGAGGTGCGGGATGTGGATGAGATTAGATAGGGTACGTGAGGAACTTTTTTGGTGTGAGAGAGAAATTGGGGAGTGGGGGGGGGGGCAGTGTTGGGGTTGATATTGCCTGATGAGAGAAGGAGAATGAGTATTAGAGAGCGAGGTAAAGTGGAGATAGTATGGCGGAAGCGAGGGTGGGGATGCCTTAAAGAGAGGGGGGCTGGTTGAATGCGGGGGATGATGTGAAGAAGCTCAAGAGCAGATGCTAGGCTAGGGGGCAGAATGGAGGGAGAAATGAGGAAGGTAGGAGGAGGGGAGGGGGAAGAGGAGGGAGGGTGTTGGTAGGAGGAGAAGCAGTTGGGGAGGATGAGGAAGAGGAGGACAATGAGATGTGGGGCCATGGTAATGGGCAGCAAGGTCTGAGCAAGCAATGGGTAGCAAGTTCTAGGCACACAATGGGTAGCAAGTAATAGGCAGACAAACGGGTAGTGGGTAGCAGTTCTATGCAAACTATGGGTAGCAGTTCTATGCAGGCAGTGGGTAGCAGCAGGTAACCATTCAATGCAAGCAGCGGGTGACCAGTGGATGGTCAGTTCAGTGTAAGCAGCGGGTGACCAGTTCAGTGCAAGCAATGGGTTGCCAGTTCAGCAGTGGGTAACCAGTTCAGCGCAAGCAGCGGGTGACCTGATTAGTACAATGCAGGGTTAGCTGCCGTACAGGCGAAAGGTAGTGAGGGAGCAATGGGTAGCTGTGAAGTCAAATGGCTGTGGGTAGCACTAGGAGAGGGTGTAATCTTCTGAACTGTAATCTTCTGTCGCTGCTCTCCACGTTTGGCTATGGTCCGTTTGGTCCTGGGTTCATTTCACAGAGACAGTAGGGTAAGCAGCACAAATAAGACAACCAAAACTGGTGTGGCTTGGAAAAAGAGTTTTATATCGAAATAGGCTTATTACATAGGTACAGAACAGAGTTATATAGTGGTTGTTACAGAGCTGCTTCAGTGTGCATCAATGAATCTGTGTGTGTGCATGTGTGAAGTGTGAGAGAGAATAGATTATATGAAAGACTGTGTGTGCATGTGTGTGTGAGAGATCAGAGAGAGAGAGAGAGAGAGAGGGGGGAGGGGTAAAGAGAAGTGATTGTCAGAGCCTCCTTTCCTTCATGTCCGATGAATAGAGAGAGAAAGAGGAAGTATTTCTGTCCTTTATAGTGAGTTTTCTCCAGCACCTCCCTTTGAGGTCAGCTATTGTTTCCAGCCCCTCCCTTTGAGGTCTGCTATCACTTGATTTAGCAAGGAGGGGCTGCAGACCAATCTCATCAGGCCCGGAGATTGGCATCACCAGGGGGTAAGAGCTAATCTCATCTTGTAAACTACCCTCATTAAGTTTGGAGAATGACATCACCAGAGTAACAAAGCTGCTTGAAATCCAAGGTCTGGGAAAAAGCCAATGACACCTATGCTAGGCATAATGTCATGCTGATGTATGCTGACATCTCCCACACCTTTTTTTTTTTATTTATTATTTGTGCCTGGAAATGGTGGAAGCAAACCTGTGGTACCTGTCCCAGCTGCAATTACATGTTAGTAGGCAGCTTGTCTAATACCTCCTGTATTAAATACCTTGCTATGTCCAGCAGGTCCCCTGTCCTGCATAGTACTGTCTCTAGTGTTCTAGAGATAAACAAGTCCCCTTATGAGTCCAAACCTCGTGTCTTAGGTAGGGCAGCCACTACTGGGGGGGGGGGGGGGAACCCAATATGCTACCTCAGTGCCCGTCTTAGAGAGAGTGAACAGTGCATAAGGGCTGCAGGAATTTCTGAGGAGGTTAAAGCCGAAAGGTACCAGGATGCTATGAGTGAGGATAGGAGGCAATACTAGACTGCAGCAGACTCTTGTATTCAATGTAATAGGAAATGCCAAATTAGCAGGCCAAATGAGCCTGGATGTAGGGGTAGATGCTGGAGAAATTCAGTGCAACTACCTTAAAATGTTGTTGATGTTCTGTAGGACATACGTTGCAAGGAGATGTACATTTGTTTCATTTTACAACACAGGAAAATTATGATAATGCATAGCAATATTTGTACAGCAGTTAAAATAATAATAGGGTGAATAAAAACATTACAGACATGATCAGCAGTAGGTGAGTAACCAAATATCAATTCCCACACAGACACATGAGCATCTTGTAGCAAGTGTGTCCATTCTCATAAGTGATGGTGCGATTCACTTCAGTGGATGTTGGTTTAAGGTGATCTGTAAAGTTGAGCAGTTTATGTAATGTCTCTTCTCCCATGCCAAGTGGTAATGGATGCACAGCATATGAGATAAAGTCTGGAATGTCCATAGAGTCATTGATAATCAACTGTGTGGAATAAGTTGTCCCGTTAATGGTGATGGAGACCAGTGGTGTATGACTTCACCAGGTATTGTTTGAACTATACAACAAAGTGTTCTTAGGAAGGCAGGTGTCATGCATTCTGGGAGCAACTGAAAAAGAAGCATTCTTTGTCCTGACAGGAAATATTGTACAAAATCAAGGCAGGAGGACCTAAAAAGTAATGTTCTGGAGGTGCCCTCAATTCTTGTGTCCTTTCTAGAGAAGTGGAAACTGGTGGTGCCCACTGTACTTGAGTGATGTTTAATGAGTAGAACACTGGCTTGTCCTGTATGGAACAGAAACTCAGGATGACCAGATCCTTTCCTTCCGGGAAAGGTGGGGGTATTTCTTGATAACGATATACCCCATCAGTGGAGTTAGCCCAGCCAATCGTGCATATTCGGATGATAGTTCCTGTAATGAGACTTGGGTAGAAGAGAGCAGATATAAGAACAACAGGAAACCGAGACATAATGAAAGCTAACTTGTTTCACTCTACTAGGGAGTAAACTAGTGCTCCCCACTTATACTATGCAACAACAAAAAATAATTTTTACTACTTATTTACATAACTATTAGACACATGTCCATTATGTAGGACACAGCAACTATACAGCAGAAGTAAATGGTTACCATCCTCAAGCGACTTTTGTTTAGAAAGCAGTTGTCCGTGCTGTCTTCAGAAAGCAGCTGTCCGTGCTGTCTTCAGGTGGTATCTGAAAACAGACTGATAAAATATGTATTACCCATATGGTTTCAACTGGGTGATGTGTTTCCAATACTGCTGGTTGTCGGGCATTAGGATTTGGTATAGGCTTGGGCCTAAGGTATCAGTAACTAAGTACGGTCCTTCCCACTTTGCAGTTCCAAAGGGGAGGTTTGGTCTAGGTCTCAGAATCATCACTTTACTCCCAACCTTGAGGGGCCTTAAATCAGAACCTTTTGCATGTACCTCCTGCAAATAATCTCTAGCTTTTTCTGTTAGCTAGCACAGTGGTCTGAATTTCTTTTAGATGTTCTTGCAGGGATTTCATCCACTCATTGGTGAGAATTACGGTCTGGTCCTCTGGAAGAAAAGGATGCAGCATATTTTCCCACAGTTGCATTGGCCTTCCCATTAAGGTTTCATAGGGTGCAAAACCTGTGGATTTACAGACCTTAGCTTTGATACACATAAGGACTAAAGGGAGCACCAGATCCCAATTTTTCCCGGTCAGATTACGCATAGGGCTGAGGTGGGCCTTAATTGTTTGATTCATTCTTTCTACCTGCCCTGCTGCCTGTGGATGGTACGGAATGTGGAGTTGTTCTATGCCTAGAAAATCAAACAATTCCTTGATGAGCTGAGAAACAAATGTAGGACCATTATCAGAATCAATAGTCTTGGAAATGCCCCAGCGTGTAAAAAATTGCATAGTTAGGATTTCTGCAGTGGTTCGAGCAGTTTGATCTGGGACAGGGAATGCTTCTACCCAATGAGAAAAGGAATCAACTACAGTGAGCAAAAATCTATTTTTCCTAGCTGTTAACGGAAGAGGGCCCACATGATCTATTTGCAATCTCTCAAATGAGCCACGAGGAGGTGCTCTCATTAACTGTCCCCTTCTCTTTTTAGGTTGCCTCCCAAATGAAGCACAGATTACACAGGAGGAAACATGATCTTGTATATCATATTTCATTTCTGGCCACCATACCAACCTATTGAGGATAGTCTGCATTTCTTCTGCTTTAGGGTATCCCATAGGACCTGCACCATGAACCCAATGCATCTACTCTTTACCTCGAGCTCTAGGGATAGCTTTAACCAAGCCTTCCTCTCTTTTTGCACATAGAATGTCTTTCTCTATTGCGAGTGTGAGGGTGTGTGCTGGTATAGGTTATCTGGGACGTCCTGCACAAGCTTCCTCAAATTGGAAAGCTCAGGGTCCTTTGTCTGCAGTGCTACGAAGTAATCTAGTGGTATTATCTGATCATAATCTGTGGAACGTGTAGCAATAGCAACCATGCGTGTCTGCTCATACTAGGGCCATATGAGGCCTACATGGCATGCTTCCTTGGCTAGTGAGTCTGCTAATGTGTTTCCTTTCACTAAAGGGCCTTTCTTCCTATGTGCCTTTACTTTAACTAAATGTACTCTCTGAAACTTCTCACTCAATTCTTGTGCCATAGTCCACAGTGATGAATTTTTCACTGTGGACCCATCTGTAGATTTAAATTTATTTGCCAGCCACCAGGGTAACAGGGCAATGGCACTTTTAAAGACATAATCAGAATCTAAAATGATTTGTATCTCTGGGTGTGAATCCTGATATTGTTGCATACAAGCCACAAAAGCAGCCAGCTCACAGTACTGTGCTGACGCTGACCCACAGGAATACTGTCTCTGCAGTACCACTTGGTTATTTGGGTCCAATTGTACAATTGCAAAACCTGCTAGTTGCCTGCCACCTTCACATTGGCTACTACCATCAATATATACTATAGGAAGAAAAGGTGAAATTTTGTCTAGTCCTAGTTCCCTAAAGATCATGTGATTAGGGGCATTGGGTGAGGACTGACTATTCTCTCAGTCCTAATCTTGCTACATGCTAACTTTCCCTCTACAATGAATTTGAGGGGGGTGTGATGGCTGCATATGTATGTGGTTTGAGCACCAATGATGTATGTAAATTTCTGCATAGCAGCGTAGGAAGCCAATACATGTTTTTCACAGTTTCCCATTTTGAGTTCAGGAGAAGTGAGAACTCTGGAACAGAAGGCAATAGGGCGATCTACTCCTAGGAGTTGTGTTAGAGCTGCACCTATACTGTTCTCTCCAACTACAGGGTACAGGAAAAAATGTTGTGTGTGATTTGGGTGTGCAAGAACAGGAGCAGAAGTCAGAATGTGCTTTAATTTAGTTACAGCTTCTGTATGTTCTTCCTCCCAAACATAACTTTTTTACTTTTTAGCAGGGAGTAAAGTGGAGCTGCCATTTCAGCATAATTGTGCATGAAGTCACGACAGAAACTGGTGAGCCCTAGAAATGACTGGAGTGATTTCTGATCTGTAGGAAGTGGAAGTTTCTGTATCAGCTCTATCCTCTGCGAATCTACAGATTTACCATCCTGGCCAATAGTAACCCCTTAAAAGGAAACCTGTGATTTGCACAGTTGAGCCTTGGCAGGATTAACTTTAAGACCAGCTTGTAAGAGGGCTTTTAAAACTTCTCTTACATGATTCCAGTGTACAGCTTCATTCTCAGACTGAATCAGAATGTCATCTACATACTGAATTATATTATCTCTGCAAGACAATAGTGACAGGGCTTCCTGCATGTATTTATGAAATATTGAGGGGGAATCCTTATAGCCCTGTGGAAGCACAGTCCATGCATATTGTTTATTCAGCCACTGAAAGGCTGTTTTCTACTGGCATTCAAGGGCCAGGGGCAGACTCCAAAACCCATTGGATATGTCTAAAACAGAGAAAAATTTACATTTGGGGTTCAGTTTAGAGATCATTTCAGGGTATGAGACTACCACAGGCACTACAGATTTTGAAACTTGATTCAGGGCACGGAAGTCCATAGTGAGCCTGAAGGAACCCCCCGGTTTAACTATCGGCAAGGCTGGTGAATTGCATGTGGAAGAAATAGGTCTAATCAGACCCCTCTCCTCCAGTATCTTCACAATTTTAGTCACTGGTTCTATAGCCTGATGAGGTACTGGGTATTGTTTCTGTGGTGGAGGATCCTCGCCTTCCAACAGTATTTCTGTGTGCATTTTCCCACAATCTAACTTGTCTTGAGCCCAGACTGGAATATCAGCCACCTCTGAGGGAATTACACACAGAGCATACTTCTGAGCTGTCTTGGTGCACTGAGTTGCTAACTGCATAGGAATGACTTCATGCACTAAAGTTTTAGAAGCACTTGAAGTTCCTGAATACTGCCACAATTTAAGATTAACCATATCCACCACCAAATTTAACTGGTTGAGAAAGCACAGTTACTTACCTGTAACAGGTGATCTCTGGGAACAGCAGGAATTAGTCCTCACAAATGGGTACGTCGGTACCGACGGAGCCTGCGCGGGAAAGCTCCCCAGCTTCCCAGAAGGAAAGCTTTTGGGGCCTCCCACTGCGCATGCGCGCTGCCTTCCCGCCTTCCTGACCAACTCTCCTCAGTTCGAGTTTAAAGCTGAGACAGTAGAGAGAGGAAAGGAAAGATAGAGATAGATACAACTCCTAGGGGAGGTGGGCGGGTTGTGAGGACTAATTCCTGCTGTTCCCAGAGATCACCTGTTACAGGTAAGTAACTGTGCTATCTCCAGGAACAAGCAGGAATAAGTCCTCACATATGGGGACTCCCTAGCTAAGATGCCCGGGAGATCCCCTGAAGGGTATGAGACCCTGAAAGGTTCCTCCTCTTCCTATGGATCTCAGGCATCCATTCAGGGAAGGTGGATTGGAGTTGTTCAAGAATGGAACAGGTGTCTGAGGACAGCCTGACCAAACAAGGCATCCCGGCGGGAGTCCTTGTCCAAACAGTAATGGGCTGTAAAGGTATGAACCAAGGCCCAGGTGGCTGCTCGACAGATCTGGTCAATGGACACAGAGTTTAGATGAGCCATAGAGGTGGCCATGGCCCTCACGTTGTGAGCGGTGACATGGCCCTCCAGAGAAAGGTTCTTACTCTGGTAAGCAAAAGAGATACACTGAGCAATCCAATTGGAGAGTGTTCTTTTGGAGACTGGAAGTCCTAAATGAGAAGGATCAAAAGCAACAAAAAGCTGAGAAGACTTTCGATGTTGCTGTGTCCTGTGGAGGTAAAAGGCAAGAGCTCTTTTACAGTCTAGAGTATGAAGGTTCCTCTCTGCACTGGATGCATGAGGAGCTGGAAAAAAGACAGGTAAATATACCTCTTGATTAAGATGAAAAGGGGAGACCACTTTAGGCATAAAGTGGGGATTGGTCCTAAGGACCACCTTGTCATGATGGAACCTTGTATAAGGTGGATTAGCCACTAGGGCTTGCAGTTCACTGATACGGCGAGCTGAGGTGACTGCAATAAGAAAAATAACCTTCCAGGAAAGAGATTTCAGGGAGGTAGTGGCTAAGGGTTCAAAAGGTGGCTTCATAAGCTGACCAAGATAAGTCCCATGCCACCGGAGGAGGTCGAATGGGAGGTTTAGTTAAGGTTAGGCCTCTCATGAATCTTGCAATAAGAGGATGAGAGGAAACAGGTTGTCCATTGATGGGCTTAAGTGATGCCGCAATAGCACTCAAATGGACTCTTACTGAATTTGTTTTGAGTCCTGCATTAGAGAGATGCAGGAGATATTCCAAAAGAGAATTCAAGGGGAGTGCTAGAGGGTTAAGACCCTTTTGAGCACACCAAATGGAAAATCTTTTCCATTTAAAAGCGTAAGAACGCCTAGTGGAAGGTTTCCTAGAGGCATGTAGGATATCCTTCACTTGCTGCGAAAGATTGAAGTGTTGAAGGTCTAGGCCTTCAGTAACCAAGCTCTGAGGTGAAGGGACTTGGGGTTTGGGTGCCACAAAGTCCCCTCCTCCTGAGACAGAAGGTCTGGAGCCGCTCCCAAGTCCAGGGAGGGGGCTTGGGAGAGATGCAGAAGTAGAGGGTACCACACTTGGCGTGGCCAGCGTGGAGCTATGAGGATCATGGACCCTTGATCCCTTTGAAGTTTGAACAGAGTCTTGGGAATCAAAGGAATGGGTGGAAAGGCATACAGGAAGCCCTGACCCCAATGCAGGAGGAAGGCATTCTTGGCCTGAACTCCCTGACACGGAATTCTGGAACAGAACCGGGGAAGTTTGGCATTCCACGGACTTGCAAAGAGGTCTATGTCCGGGGTTCCCCATTTCTGGAAGATTCTGAGTACCTGATCCATGTGCAGGGACCATTCGTGTGGAAGCAGAACTTGACTGAGTCTGTCTGCCCAAGAGTTTTGGATTCCTAGAAGATATACTGCCAGGAGATGGATTTGATGCTCTCTGGCGAAGGCCCATAATCTTAGAGCTTCGTTGCAAAGCGACAGAAAGCCAGTCCCTCGTTTGTTTATGTAAAACATAGCTACTTGATTGTCCGTATGAATAAGGACTGTCATGTTGCTGAGGAGGGTATGAAAAACTCTGAGAGCTAGAAAGATTGCTTGAAGTTCCAAGTGGGTGATATGAAGGGTGGTCTCCTGTGGAGACCAAGTGCCCTGAGTGGAGAGATCTTGAAGATGAGCTCCCCAACCTGTTTGGGAGGCATCTGTTGTGAGGGTTGCTTGGGGCAACAGTGGCTGAAAGGGGGCCCGCAACAACAGATTTTGAGTGGATATCCACCATTGGAGAGACCAAAAGAGACGATTGGAGTTTGCTATTTGGTCTGAGAGAGCTCCTGATGCTTGAGTCCACTGGGTGGATAAAGTCCATTGAGCTGCTCTCATATGTAGGCGAGCATAAGGCACCACATGCACTGTGGAGGCCATGTGGCCTAATAGTTGTAGCATCTCTCTGGCAGTCAAGTGGCTTCTGGACTGAGTCTGAGAGGCTAAGTGCACTAGACGTTGGCAATGGGCCTGAGGTAGATAGGCCCTTGCAGTGGTGGTATCCAACCAGGCCCCTATGAATTCCAGGGATTGCGTAGGGGGGAGTTGAGACTTTGGCAGATTGATCACAAGACCCAGATACTGCAGGATGCGTCTGCTGCGATCCAGGGAAGTCTGAGCTTCGGACTGAGATGGAGCTCGGATGAGCCAGTCGTCCAGGTATGGGAAGACAAAAATTCCCAGGGCGTGTAGAAATGCAGCTACTATTGCCATGCATTTGGTAAATACCCTTGGAGCAGAGGCTAGACTGAAGGGAAGTACTCTGTATTGGAAATGTTTTCCCTGGAACAGAAACCGTAGGAATTTTCTTTGGGATGGATGGATGAGTATATGTGTGTACGCATCCTTGAGATCTAGAGAACAAAGCCAATCCTGACTCTGTAGGTATGGAAGGAGAGTACCTAGAGAAAGCATCTTGAATTTCTCCTTGTATAGAAATTTGTTCAATTCTCTGAGATCCAGAATGGGTCTGTACCCCCCCTGTTTTCTTGGGAATGAGAAAATAAGGGGAGTAAAAACCTGATCCCTGTTGAGGAAGAGGAACCTCTTCTATTGCCTTTTGGGCGAGAAGAGTGGTCACCTCCTGACTTAACAGGTCTAGGAGAGATGGGGGAGAATTGAAACTTCTCACCATGGTATGGGGAGGAAGGTTGGAGAAATGTAGTTTGTAGCCCTCTTTGATGATAGAGAGGGTCCATTGTTCTGATGTAATTTGCTCCCATCTGGGAGCAAAATGAGTTAACCTTCCTGGGATGGTGAGAGGTTCTGGTTTTAGAGCCAGAAAGGTTAAGTTCTCTAGATTTAAGTCAAAAACCCTGAGGGGGTTGGGACTGTTGGGCTGTAGCAGCCCCTGCAGGTTTTGCCCTGGCCTGTTTAGGCTGCTGACGCTTAGGAGTAAAGGGAGCTGCAGAAGATTGTTGTCCAGTATTTGAGGCAAATCTGGTTCTCTTGTAGAAAGGCTTTTTGAAAGATTTTTTCTTGGCAGGGGTAGAGGTAGACTTAGAAAGTCTATCTAAAGCAGCATTTTCTGCATCCATTTGAGTGGCTTTGATTTGCCACTCTTTACCAAACAGATTCTCCCCTGTACAGGGCAAATTTCCCAACCCATCCTGGACCCAGGGTTCTAGGTCAGAGGCCTGGAGCCAAGCAATTCTACGAGCCGTTATGGCAATACCTGAGGCTCTGCTAGCACCCTCAAAGGAGTCAAAGACTGCTCTGTTGGAGAACTTTGAAATATCTTGGGTATGCTTTAGCAAAAGAAGGAACTCCTCCTTTCTATCCTCTGGGATAAAGGGGAGAAAATGGCGGATTTTTAATGCAATTTCCTTCAGAAACATGCCCATATAGAGGCTGTATGAGTTGATTCTGCCAATAAGCATACTGGCTTGGAAGATTTTTCTTCCAAAAGCATCCAGAGTCCTACATTCTCTTCCTGGGGGAGTAGAAGAGTGTCTTTTAGTACTCTTGATCCTTTTCATAGCTGACTGCACCACAATGGAGTGGTGAGGGAGCTGAGTTTTTTGAAACCCAGGAGAAGGGGGGACACGATACATGGTGTCCAGATGACGAGAATGTGGAGATAGAGTGAGAGAAGTCTCCCATAAGTCCATCATGTGTTCTTGAAGAATTTCATGGATGGGCAAGGTGACTGCCCCTTTGGGAACCTTAGAGTATCCTAAAATGTCTAACTTTTTTGCTCTAGGTTCTTTTTCAGAGGATACAGAAATAGAAAGACCTTTAGCTACTTCAATGATGAAGTCTTGAAAGGATAAATCCTCTGGAGGAGACATTCTCCTCTTTGGAGAAGAGGGCTCCTCAGGTAGAGTAAGGGATACTTCAGCAGAGTCATCTGATGAATCAGAATCATCAGAAGACTCAAAGTATCGTCTGTTTGCTTCCAGGGATCGATAAGCGTATCGACCGGTATCGACATCGGGGGTACCCGGAACCGGATCGGTATCGGGAAAAACCCCGGAACCGGGAACCGGAATCGGTATCCTGGTCGATGTGGATGGCCTGGGTACCGGTATCGGTTGTGGTACCGGAACCGGAGTCAGTACCGCAGGGTGCGGTACCGAGGGCGTCGCAGCCTTAATAAAAGCCAAAATGGCCTGCTGCATGGATTGAACTGTATGATCCATGGATGCCACGACTGTCTGGATGTCGGTACCGGATGATTGAGCCGGTACCCCAGAACAGTCTAACAGGTGATCGGTCGAGGCCGTGCCATCGATGTCAACCTGTAACCCCATAGGAGGAGCTTTGGAAGCCGGAGCTTCCCACCGGGGTTGTTTGGCTGGGGCAGGTTCCTCAGGATCAAGCCCAGGGGTATCTCGATACTTAGAGGGAGATTTGCCCTTTGAGGACTTGCCAGAGGAATGTTTGGTTACCTGAGATCCATCAGGAGAGGAAGACCTGGAAGATGTCGATGCTGGAGTATCTGTAGAAAACAGCATGTGAAACTTGGCTGCCCGGTTTTGTAAGCCACATTTAGACATCAAAGAACAGGATGGGCAATCCGGAATGGAATGGTCAGGCCGCAAACATTTAAGACACTATTCATGAGTGTCTGTGACTGAAATAGTACCGCTGCACTTGTTGCATTTTTTAACCCAGAGGCTTGTTTCTCCATGAGGGAGAATTTGTGAAGGCATAAAGGCCTCACAGGACAAATACACCAAGTGAGGAAAAAGATTTTTTTTTTTTAAGAAATAAAAGAAAAAAGACTGGCGGTACCGGTCTGGAATCGGGGAAGGCAGACACGCGGCCAAAGAAATAAATTAAAATAACAACTTCTTCAGCGTTGACAGGAACACGACCTGCTGGCTCCGCGGAAAAAGAAGAACTGAGGATAGTTGGTCAGGAAGGCGGGAAGGCAGCACGCATGCGCAGTGGGAGGCCCCAAAAGCTTTCCTTCTGGGAAGCTGGGGAGCTTTCCCGCGCGGGCTCCGTCGGTACCGACATACCCATATGTGAGGACTTATTCCTGCTTGTTCCTGGAGATCGTCAATTCCAATTATTTCTTTTGGTGTGTTCACTATAGTGGAGGCAGTGGTTTCCAACATTTCCTTGTTTTGTTCACTGTGCACAGGGATACCCCATTTAACTGGGATAGCCACACATTTGGAAGCTGTGTCATTAATTCCTTGAATTTCATAAATTTCCATATTTTTCTGATCTGCAGTGGGAGAAGCTCTGTTTGTAAAACTAATTCCAGCCCCTGTGTCAATCAAAGCTAGTTTATCCTGACCCCCTATTCTACTGATAACATTGGGGTGTCCACAAGAGTCCAGTATCAAGGATGTTACAAGCCTTAAACTGTATTCTGGGTCTGTATCTGTTTCATCATCCAGAGGCTCTGGAATCAAGTCCTCTGCTGAGAGAACGGAGGCAGGCTGGGCTATGAAGGCTTGAGACATTTTGATATCTGAACCCAGAAGGTCAGGACATCCCTATGCACTAGCCTTGTGTTTGTCCTGAGCTGCTTGTATGTCCTGTTTTAATTTATCTATTTCTACCTGCAGTATCTGTTTGTCCTGTTCCCATTTAATTTTCTCCTTTTCTAATCCATCTCTCTGTGCTTTGAGCTCCTGAAAGGGAATGTAACCTGAGGAGTTTCTAAAAGTACCTCTGCTTTGTCCTCTCCAAGGTATCTGTCCTCTGTATCCTTTGGGAGGATCTCTTAGCTTGCCACTTCCGTGCTTCTGATACTGTTATGACCTGTGAGGGCTGGGTCTTCCAAACAGACCCAATTCTGAGCATTAAAGTATCAAAAGGAGTTGCTTTAGGATCTTCAGAAAATTACAGAAGGTGTTTTGTAATCTCAGGGGATAGCAATTCTAATAAAAATGCCTTATGCGTGCTCTCCCCATAATCTTCTGCATTGGGGCAGGACTCCTGCTCATTAAGAACTGCTTTTAAAATCCAGGCTCTATATGCAAACTCTTCCAGTGTATCATTTGGTAGAGGTGAAATAATTTTAAATACTTGCATTGGGGAACAGTGAAATAGTTTCTCAATGCCCCTTTTAACCAACTGGTATGGGTGAGTGAGAGAGCCAACTTTATAATAGTGTGGCCCCAGAGCCAGATGCATAAGTCTATCAAAGTCCGATTGTTTTCTTCTGTATTTCCCTAGACCCCAGTGAATCAGAATATCAGTGGCCCATTTGCACCAGTCATTAACATTAAAAGGCATAGGGCCAGTTTTTTCAACTATCCTTTCCATGTCCCTATCTTTTAAATTGTCCTGCAGCATCACTTTAACTGGTGCTCTGAGTTCGGTACTGGGAGCCGGGTCTGAGTCATCTGAATTATCCTCCTGACACAGGTCCTGGTTATTGCTCTGTTCTTGCTGAGATAAACTATCAGGATTTTCTTCCTCTGATTTGGCTTTATTTTTTCCATTCCTAAGTCCAGCTATGCATACTTCTGTATTCTTTTGTTTCTCAATAGCTTGGATGCATGGCTTATAGGGTGTGTCATAGGCATAGGGGGCTGAGGGAGAAATGGGTGTTGGCCAGGGCGTATATTTCTTTTGTCTTTCAGAGGCCAATTGATCCTTAACGTACCTCAATTCAAGTTTAAGTGCTTCTAATTGCTCACTAACAGTTATAAAAGAATTTGTGGCTTGTATCACCTGAGCCCTTTGCATAGAAATGCAAATTTGTGCCTCCTCAAGGTCTTTGGTCAATTGTGTACAATGAGAAGTCAGTTCAGTATTGTCCTGTTTCATGCTAATGAGCCCCCTGCACATGCCTTGGATAAAAAGGCATTTTCTTTTGTTTTCTTTTTGAATTTTTGATAATGGTTTAATATTTGTCTTTGAATATTATACCATGATGACTCAGGGAATTCACCTTCAAACGGACCACCTTTCCTCTTACAGTATGTCAATACTATTTGTTTCAATTCTTTAAAATCAAAGGCTTCCATATTTGAGACTGCAGAAAGACTGTAGTTGGTACAGGGGCCTAGCTTATTATGTTTTTTTATTTGGTTTTATGCGACTATCTCAAATGTGCAACTTTGGAAGGGAGGAATGCTCACTTTTATGAAGAAGTGAGACTTAGAATTAGAGTTGGAATGGCATAAATTTTATGGGTGTTCAGTAAAGAGTACTGGCATAAAGACCACGTCTTAAAATTATACCTGAATAAAAAGTGCTTACCCCCTTTTAACAGGGTGGAAGATTAGGATGAAATTATAGTAAGAAGGGTGTTAGGAGATTAACAGAATTGTCAGTTATACCTGACAGGAGACTGAGAAATAAAAGGCAAAGGGACAGGAGGTAATAGTGTTACCAGGAAAGATGTATATTGTATTCAATGAGGGACTGTTTACCTGTGTACCACGTCCAAACTAAAGCTGGACTCTCTCTCTGTCTTTTCTTAGCAGCTCAAATACTAGAGAAAAATCTGTGCCTTGTAACAAACCGTAACAAGCCTCTACCTACAAATAAGAAAATTGCAAGCCATTCTATGTAATGTCCCTAGGTGTAGGTAATATTAAAATTCAGGATTATTACAGAGCCTTTTGACAATAAAAATCTCACCTTGTCTAACCCACAAAACAAAGGTATCACTGGAACTTTTCACTAAATCCAGCCTGTAACCAAAATTGTCAATTGTACATGATCACAAGGGCTTTTGATTTTCCTGTCGTACCCTGTCTGAAATCCACTTTATTGTATCAAACAAAATTATTACTTACACAATTGGAGATCTGCTGTGAAGTCTGAGACGGCCCCCATAAATGTAATCTTCTGATATATGTAATCTTCCGCCGCTGCTCTCCACTTTTGGCTACGCTCCATTTGGTCCTGGGTTCATTTCACAGAGACAGTAGGGTAAGCAGCACAAATAAGACAACCAAAACCGGTGTGGCTTGGAAAAAGAGTTTTATATTGAAATAGGCTTATTACATAGGTACAGAACAGAGTTATATAGTGGTTGTTACAGAGCTGCTTCAGTGTGCATCAATGAATCTATGTGTGTGTGTGTGTGCATGTGTGAAGTGTGAGAGAGAATAGATTATATGAAAGACTGTGTGTGCATGTGTGTGAGAGAGATCAGAGAGAGAGAGGGGGGAGGGGTAAAGAGAAGTGATTGTCAGAGCCTCCTGTCCTTCATGTCCGATGAATAGAGAGAGAGAAAGAAAGAGGAAGTATTTCTGTCCTTTATAGTGAGTTATCTCCAGGAACAAGCAGGAATGAGTCTTCACATATGGGTATCGTCGGTACCGACGGAGCCTGCGTGGGAACGCTCCCCAGCGTCCAAAAGGAAAGCTTTTGGGAGCATCCCACAGCGCCTGCCCGCTGCCTTCCCGCCTTTCCTAACTGCCTCTTTCCAGTTCTTCTTTTCCACGGAGCCAGCAGGTCGTGTTCCTGTCACCGCTGAAGAAGTTCTTTATTTTATTTTATTTCTTTGGTCGCGCGTCTGCCTTCTTCGACGTCGGACCGGTACCACCGGTCTTTCTTTCTTTCTTAAAAAAAAAAAGACTACTCTTTTCACTTCTGTGCTTTTTTCTTTGGCCTTAGGCCTATGAGAAATTCTCCTCATGGAGAAGCCCGCTTCCGGGTTTAAAAAGTGCACGAAGTGCAGCGGCACTATTTCTGTCACTGACACCCATGACTGGTGTCTAAAATGTTTGGGTACTGACCACTCCATCACGGATTGTGAGTCCTGTTCCATGATGTCTAAAAGAGGTCTACAGAATCGAGCAGCCAAGCTCAGTACCCTGTTTCCCTCTGATGCAGCTTCGATAGCATCGACGTCTTCCAGGGCTGCTTCTTCCTCCCATGGATCTCAGGTAACCAAACTCAAATCCAGCCGGTCCTCGAAGGGTAGATCTCCCTCCAAGTATCGAGGTGCCTCCGGGATTGCTCTCGAGGAATCCGCACCGGAAAAATTACCCTGGCGGGAGGCTCCGGCTTCCAAAGCTTTATCTATGGGGTCACAGGTTGACATCGATGGCTCGGCCTCGACCGATCACCTGTTGCCAGGTTCTGGGGTACCGGTGGTTCCCACTGGTACCGACATCCAGATATTGGTGGCGTCGATGGATCAGAATATTCTGACCATGCAGCGTGCCATTACGGCATTCATACAAGCTGCGATGCCTCCGGTACCGCAACAAACTCCGTTGTCGGTTCCGGCACCGGCACCGATATCTGTTCCGGTGCCGGTACTGATTGCATCGACATCGGCTTCGGTGTTGATTGCAGCGGTACCCTGTTCTGTGATGCCAATCGGTACCGAATCGGTACCGATCACTCCCGATGTCGATACCACTCGGTATGCGTATTGGGCTCTGCAGGAGCATCCAGACAGGCGATACTTCGATTCCTCTGAAGACTCTGATGAATCAGAGGTCTCTGTCGAAGCTTCGGTAATCCTTCCTCAGGAGCCCTCTTCTCCAAAAAGAAGAATGTCTCCTCCAGAAGACTTGTCTTTTCAAGAAAAGAGCCAAACGACGAAACCTGGAAACAGCACAAGCACTGGCAAGTCAAATGCAAGGCATTGATAAGGCAGGCAAAGGGAGAATTTGAGAAGAAGCTTGCTGCAGAAGCAAAAACGCGAAGTAAAGACCTTTTCAAGTACATTCGTAGCAAAAAACCTGTGAGAGAGTCAGTTGGTCCATTAGATAAAGGGGTTAAAGGAGCACTAAGAGGCGACAAGGCGATAGCGGAGAGATTGAATGAATTCTTTGTTTCAGTCTTTACTGAGGAAGATGTAGGGATGTTACCCATGACTGAAGTGGTATTTAAAGGTGCGGAAGAATTGAAGGAAATATCGATACATCGGGAAGATGTATTACAACTATTAGATAAACTGAAGAGTAGCAAATCACCTGGGCCGGATGGTATACATCCAAGGGTGTTGAAAGAACTGAAATACGAGATTGCAGACCTGCTATTAGTAATCATTAAAATCATCTCTAATACCTGAAGATTGGAGGATCGCCAATGTAACACCAATTTTTAAAAAGGGTTCCAGGGGTGATCCGGGAAACTACAGACCGGTGAGCCTGACATCAGTACCGGGAAAAATGGTAGAAACCATCATAAAGAATAAAATTACTCAGCATGTAGATAGTCATGACCTAATGGGAGACAGCCAACATGGCTTTAGAAAAGGAAGATCTTGTCTTACTAATCTGTTATGTTTCTTTGAAGGAGTGAATAATCAGGTGGACAAAGGTGAGTCGGTTGATATTGTGTATCTGGACTTTCAGAAAGCCTTTGACAAGGTCCCTGATCAGAGACTTTTGGCAAAACTAAAGAGTCATGGGATAGGAGACAGTGTACTATTGTGGATCAGGAACTGGTTAAAAGATAGAAAGCAGAGGGTAGGGCTAAATGGCCAATTTTCCCAATGGAGAAAGGTGAATAGTGGTGTACCCCAGGGATCTGTGCTGGGTCCGCTGCTTTTTGACATATTCATAAATGACCTGGAAAGTGGAATAACGAGTGAGGTTATCAAATTTGCAGATGACACAAAACTATTTAAAGTTGTTAAAACCCAAGAGGATTGTGGAAAATTGCTAGAGGATCTTGATAAATTGGAATACTGGGCATCAAAATGGCAGATGAAATTTAATGTGGACAAGTGCAAGGTTATGCACCTAGGGAAGAACAACCCAAACTATGGTTACACGATGCAAGGTTCCACATTAGGAACCACCACCCAGGAAAAAGATTTAGGCGTCATTGTGGATACCATGTTAAAACCCTCGGCCCAGTGTGCAGCGGCGGCCAAGAGAGCAAATAGAATGCTAGGTTTGATAAGGAAAGGAATGGAAAATAAAACAAAAGATATTATAATGCCTCTATATCGTTCCATGGTGAGACCGCACCTTGAATATTGTGTGCAATTCTGGTCGCCGTATCTTAAAAAGGATATAACTATTTTAGAAAAGGTTCAGAGAAGAGCCACCAAAATGGTAAAGGGGATGGAAGGATACTCCTATGAAGAAAGGCTAAAAAGGTTGGGGCTTTTTAACCTGGAAAAGAGACGGCTGAGGGGAGATATGATAGAAGTCTATAAATTAATGAACGGAGTGGAACGGGTAAACGTAGATCGATTGTTTACGTTATCAGAATATAGAAAGACTAGGGGACATGCAATAAAGCTACAGGGTAAACTATTTAAGACTAATAAAAGAAAATATTTTTTCACTCAACGTGTAATCAAACTCTGGAATTTGTTACTGGAGGATGTAGTAAAGGCTGTTAGTGTAGCTGGGTTTAAAAAAGGTTTGGACAAGTTCCTGGAGGAAAGGTCCATAAACCATTATTAAGAAGGGACCTAGGATATCAATGCTTGAACCAATACAAGCATTGTGGAACCTGTGTCCCTTGGGGAAACTGCTAGGTACGTATGACCTAGATTGGCCACTGTTGGAAACAGAATACTGGGCTTGATGGACCTTGGTCTGACCCATTATGGCATATCTTATGTTCTTATGACTTCATTAGGGAAGTGGCCAGGGGCCTCTCCATCTCAGTGGCCCCTGAGGCAGAGCCTAGAGCCAAAAAATTGGATATCTTGCAATATCCTAAGGCTCCTAAAGAGGCAGCTACTTTACCAATTCATGAGATCCTTTATGATCACATGTTGGGCATATGGGAGACACCTCACCACCTCCCCTCATTCTCGTAGTTTGGACACCATGTACCGTGTTCCTCCTTGTCCTGGCTTTCATAAAACTCAGCTTCCTCACCAGTGTATTGTGGTGGAGTCTGCTATGAAGAGGATAAAGAGTGCAAAAAGGCACTCATCCAATCCTCCAGGAAGAGAATGCAGAACCTTAGATGCTTTTGGCAGGAGAATTTTCCAGGCCAATATGCTTGTTGCTAGAATCAACTCCTATAGTCTCTATATGGGGATGTTTCTAAAAGAGATTACAGATCACCTACAAACTTTATCTCCTTTTGTTTCAGAAGATAAGAGGAGTTTCTCACCTGGCTTAAACATGCCCAGGATGTTTCCAAGTTTTCTAACCATGCAGCCTTTGACTCTTGAGTGTGCTAGCAGAGCCTCGGCTATTGCCATAAGTGCACGTAGAGTTGCTTGGCTACAAGCTTCTGATTTGGAACCCTGGGTCCAGGATGGACTAGGAAATCTTCCTTGTACAGGTGAAAACCTTTTTGGCAAAGATTGGCAAGCAAAAGCCACTCAGATGGATGCTGAAAATTCTGCTTTAGATAGACTTTCAAAGTCTACTTCTGCTCCTGTTAAGAAGAGGGTGTTCAAAAAGGGAGTGTTTCCCAAAAAGGGGAGATATTATCCTGTTTATGGTCAACAGGCATCTTCTGCAGGTCGTTTTGCTGCAAAGTGACAGCAACAACCTAAACAGGCCAAGCCTAAGGCTGCAAGGGCTGCTACGGCCCAACAGCCTCAGCCTCCTCAGGGCCTTTGACTTTCAACTAGAGAACTTAGCCTTTCTGGCTCTAAAAGAATCAGAACCTCTCACCATTCCAGGAAGGTTAGCTCACTTTGCTCCCAGGTGGGAACAAATCACAGCAGAGCAATGGACCCTCTCCATCATAAGGGAGGGGGTACAAGCTTCATTTCTTAAACCTTCCTCCTCACACCATGGTGAGACAGTTCAATTCTCCAACATCTCTCCTCGACCTTCTGGGTCAGGAGATTGCTACCCTTTTTGCCCAAGGGGCAATAGAAGAAGTACCCCTTCTTCAGCAGGGCTCAGGGTTCTACTCCCCGTATTTCCTTATCCCAAAGAAAACAGGGGGCTACAGACCCATACTAGATCTCAGAGAATTGAACAAGTTTCTATACAAGGAGAAGTTCAAGATTTCTCTCGGTGCTCTCCTTCCATACCTTCAGAGTCAGGATTGGCTTTGTTCTCTAGACCTCAAGGATGCGTACACCCATGTCCTCATCCATCCAACACACAGAAGGTTCCTTCGGTTCCTTTACCGAGGAGAGCACTACCAATACAAACTGCTTCCTTTCGGTCTGGCCTCTGCACCAAGAGTGTTCACAAAATGCATGGCAGTAGTAGCTGCATTTCTACGCACTCTAGGGATATTCGTATTCCCATATCTGGACGACTGGCTCATCCGAGCTCCATCCCAGTCAGAGGCCCAGAATTCCCTAGCCTGCACAAGGCATGTTCTTCAGTATCTGGGACTTGTAATAAACATTCCAAAATCCCATCTCACCCCTACTCAGTCTCTAGAGTTCATAGGGGCCTTGCTGGATACCACAACTGCAAGGGCCTATCTTCCCCAGGCCCGTTGCCTACGCTTGGTGCAGTTAGCCTCACAGATTCAGTTAAAATCCCATTTAACTGCTCGAGAGATGTTACAACTGTTAGGTCACATGGCATCCACTGTGTATGTGGTTCCTTACGCTCGTCTTCACATGAGAGCAGCTCAATGGACTCTATCCACCCAATGGACCCAGGCATCAGGGTGCTTGTCAGAAAAAATAGCAACCTCCAGTCGCCTCTTTTGCTCTCTCCAGTGGTGGAAGTCCACTCAAAATCTGTTGCTGGGGTCCCCCTTTCAACAGGTGTTACCCCAAGCAGCCCTTACAACAGATGCCTCTCCAAGAGGTTGGGGAGCTCATCTACAAGATCTCTCCACTCAAGGCATCTGGTCTCCACAGGAGACATCTCTACATATCAACCTCTTAGAGCTCAGAGCAATTTTTCTAGCTCTGAGTCTTCCACACCCTGCTCAGCTACAAGACAGTCCTCATCCACATGGACAACCAAGTAACCATGTTCTACGTGAACAAGCAGGGCGGGACTGGCTCTCTGTCGCTTTGCAATGAAGCTTTAAGATTGTGGGCCTTCGCCAGAGAGCATCAAATTCATCTCATGGCAGTGTATCTTCCAGGGGTTCAAAACTCTTGGGCAGACAGACTGTCGAGTTCTGCTTCCACACAAATGGTCCCTCCATGGGGACCAGATAGCCAGGATCTTCCGAATTTGGGGAATCCCAGACATAGACCTGTTTGCAAGTCCGTGGAATGCCAAACTTCCCCGGTTCTGTTCCAGGATTCCGTGTCAGGGAGTTGAGGCTAGGGATGCCTTCCTCTATGCCTTTCCGCCCATTCCCCTAATTCCCAAGACAGTGTTCAAACTTCAGAGAGACAAGGGGTCTATGTTCCTCATAGCACCACATTGGCCACGCCAAGTGTGGTACCCTCTACTTCTGCATCTCTCTCAAGCTCCTTCCCTTGACTTGGGATCTGCTCCAGACCTCCTGTCCTAGGAGGAGGGAACGTTGTGGCACCCAAATCCCCAGTCTCTTCACCTCAGAGCCTGGTTGCTGAAGGCCTAGACCTTCAAGATTTGCATCTTTCTCAGCAAGTGAAGGATATCCTTCATGCTTCCAGAAAGCCTTCCACTAGACGTTCCTATGCTTTTAAATGGAAAACGTTTACCATTTGGTATGCAGAGAAGGGTCTTAACCCTCTTGCAATACCTCTGAATTCTTTACTAGAGTATTTGCTGCATTTATCCCATGCAGGCCTTAAAACGAATTCAGTAAGAGTCCATTTGAGTGCTATTGCAGCATCCCTTAAACCTCTCAATGGACAGCCTATTTCCTCTCATCCTCTTATAGCAAGATTCATGAGAGGCCTTCTTTTAATGAAACCTCCCATTAGACCACCTCCAGTGGCATGGGACTTGAATCTGGTTCTTGGCCAGCTTATGCAGCCTCCCTTTGAACCCTTAGCCACTACCTCCTTGAAATTCCTTTCCTGGAAGGTTATTTTTCTCATTGCAGTCACTTCAGCTCGCCGCATCAGTGAGCTGCAAGCCTTGGTGGCTAATCCTCCTTATACAAGGTTCTATCATGACAAGGTAGTCCTCAGGACCAATCCACACTTTATGCCTAAAGTGGTCTCACCTTTTCATCTGAACCAGGAGGTATATTTACCTGTCTTTTTTCCAGGACCTCATGCATCAAGTGCAGAGAAGAATCTCCATACCCTGGATTGTAAGAGAGCGCTTGCTTTTTACTTACAAAGGACACAGCAACATAGAAAGTCCTCTCAACTCTTTGCTTTCGATCCCTCTCATTTAGGACTTCCAGTCTCTAAGAAAACTCTGTCCATTTGGATTGCTCAGTGTATTTCTTTCGCCTATCGGAGTAAGAACCTTTCTCTGGAGAGCCATGTCACAGCTCATAATGTGAGGGCCATGGCAGCCTCTATGGCTCATCTAAATTCTGTGTCCATCGACCAAATCTGTCGAGCGGCCACCTGGGCCTCGGTTCATACCTTTACAGCCCATTATTGCTTGGACAAGGACTCCCTCCGGGATCCTTGTTTGGTCAGGCTGTTCTCATACACCTGTTCAATACCTAATCAACTCCTACCCACCATCCCTGGTTGGATGCCCGAGATCCATAGGGGGAGGTAGAGCCCTTCTCAGGGACTCACAACTTTGGGGATCTCCTTAGCATCTCTAGCTGGGGAGTCCCCATATGTGAAGACTCATTCCTGCTTGTTCCTGGAGATAGCACAGTTACTTACCTGTAACAGGTGATCTCTGCGAACAGCAGGAATAAGTCTTCACAACCCACCCACCTCCCCTAGGAGTTGTATCTCTCTATCTTTCCTTTCCTCTCTCTCTCTCTCTCTTTGTCTCAGCTTAAAACTCGAACTGGAGTGAGGCAGTTAGGAAAGGCGGGAAGGCAGTGCACAGGCACTGTGGGATGCTCCCAAAAGCTTTCCTTTTGGACGCTGGGGAGCGTTCCCGCACAGGATCCGTCGGTACCGACGATACCCATATGTGAAGACTTATTCCTGCTGTTCCCAGAGATCACCTGTTACAGGTAAGTAACTGTGCTTTCTCCAGCACCTCCCTTTTGAGGTCTGCTATCACTTGATTTAGCAAGGAGGGGCTGCAGACCAATCTCATCAGGCCCGGAGACTGACATCACCAGGGGGTCAGAGCTAATCTCATCTTGTAAACTACCCTCATTAAGTTTGGAGACTGACATCACCAGATTAACAAAGCTGCTTGAAATCCAAGGTCTGGGAAAAAGCCATGACACCTATGCTAGGCATGTGATGCTGATGTATGCTGCCAGAGGGGTGCTCCCCTTCTGAGGAAGTTGGATAGGGTCAGGTGGGAGGTGTAAAGGAGCAGCGCGCTAATGCGCCTTGGTCCCCGCCGAAGGGCCAGGCCTAAGGTCCCTCTGGCGAGGCCCTCAGGCGCGGGCACCTTGGGAGTGCTTCCTTTTAAAGTTGCTGCATCGCGTGCAGGGAGCGCTTTGGTGTTGGCGCCGGGAGGCGCTTCCTTTTAAAGTTGCTGCATGTAAAACCGCTCTGATGCGTAAGTAAAGGGCAGTATATCAAATGCCTAAACCATAACCATAAGAAATAAGGGCGATGGGGCTACTTGGCAATAGTGATCATAGCATGATCGTGTTTGATTTAATTAATGGAGGAGGGATGGTAAGGAAATCCACAGTACTGCCTTTTAACTTTCAAAAGGGAGACTATGATTAAAATGAGGAAAATAGTTAAGAAAATTAAAAGGAGCAGTTACAAAGGTTAAAAACTTACATCAAGCTTAGATGTTTAAAAATACAAGCTATATTCCATGCTTTAAAAAAAATGGAAGGAAGTCCAAAAAATTGACAGCATGGTTTAAAGGTGAGGTCAGAGAGGCTATTGCCAAAAAAGCATTTTTCAGAAAATGGAAAAAGGAGCCAAATGACAAACTGGAAACAGCACAAGCACTGGCAAGTTAGATGCAAGGCATTGATAAGGCAGGCAAAGAGAATTTGAGAAGAAACTTCTGTGGAAGCAAAAACACGTAATAGACTTTTTCAAGTATATTCGTAGCAAAAAACCTGTGAGAGTCAGTTGACCATTAGATGATAGAGGGGTAAAAGGGGCAGTAAGAGGGGATAAGGCTATAGCGAAGAGACTGAATGAATTCTTTGCTTTGGTCTTTACTGAGGAAGATGTAGGGATGTTACCCAAGCTTGGGTGCTGTTGAAAAATACTATCTTGGAAGCCCAGACCAGCTGTATTCCACGCTTTAAGAAAAGTGGAAGGAAGTCCAAAAAACTGCCAGCATGGTTTAAAGGTGAGGTCGGAGAGGCTGTTGTTGCCAAGAAAGCATCTTTCAGGAAATGGAAAAAAGAGCCAAACGATGAAACCTGGAAACAGCACAAGCACTGGCAAGTCAAATGCAAGGCATTGATAAGGCAGGCAAAGGGAGAATTTGAGAAGAAGCTTGCTGCGGAAGCAAAAACGCGAAGTAAAGACCTTTTCAAGTACATTCGTAGCAAAAAACCTGTGAGAGAGTCAGTTGGACCATTAGATGACAGAGGAGTTAAAGGGGGCCCTAAGAGGCGACAAGGCGATAGGAGAGACTGAATGAATTCTTTGCTTCGGTCTTTACTGAGGAAGATGTAGGGATGTTACCCATGACTGAAGTGGTATTTAAAGGTGCGGAAGAATTGAAGGAAATATCGATACATCGGGAAGATGTATTATAACTATTAGATAACCTGAAGAGTAGCAAATCACCTGGGCCGGATGGTATACATCCAAGGGTGTTGAAAGAACTGAAATATGAGATTGCAGACCTGCTATTAGTAATCTGTGAACTATCATTAAAATCATCTGTAATACATTGGCGATCCTTCAATCTTCAGGTAATGGCAATTTTTAAAAAGGGTTCCAGGGGTGATCCGGGAAACTACAGACCGGTGAGCCTGACGTCAGTACCGGGAAAAATGGTAGAAACCATCATAAAGAACAAAATTGCTGAACATGTAGATAGTCATGGCCTAATGGGAGACAGCCAACACGGCTTTATACAAGGAAGATCTTGTCTTACTAATATGTTATGTGTTTTTGAAGGTGTGAATAAACAGGTAGATAGAGGTGAGTCGGTTGATATAGTGTATCTGGACTTTCAGAAAGCCTTTGACAAGGTCCCTTATCAGAGACTAAAATGTAATGGGGTAGGAGGTAGTGTACTATTGTGGATGAGGAACTGCTTAAAAGATAGAAAGCAGAGGGTAGGGCTAAATGGCCAATTTTCCCAATGGAAAAAGGTGAATAGTGGTGTACCCCAGGGATCTGTGCTGGGTCCGTTGTTTTTTGACATATTCATAAATGACCTGGAAAAGGAAATAATGAGTGAGGTTATCAAATTTTGCAGATGACACAAAACTATTTAAAGTTGTTAAAACGCATAAAGATTATGGAAAATTGGAAGAGGATCTCGATAAATTGGAAGACTGGTCATCAAAATGGCAGATGAAATTTAATGTGGACAAGTGCAAAGTTATCCACCTAGGAAAGAACAACTGAAACTATGGTTGCACGTTGCAAGGTTCCACATTCGGAACCACCACCCAGGAAAAAGATTTAGGGGTCATCGTGGATAATATGTTAAAACTCTCCGCCCAGTGTGCAGCGGCAGCCAAGAGAGCAAATAGAATGCTAGGCATCATAAGGAAAGGAATGGAAAATACAGAGGCATTATAATATCCTTTTGTTTTATCGTTCCATGGTGCACCTTGAATATTGTGTGCAATTCTGGTCACGGTATCTTAAAAAGGATATAGCGTTATTAGAAAAGGTAGAGAGAAGAGCCACCAAAATAGTAAAGGGGATGGAAGGATACCCCTATGAAGAGAGGCTAAAAGGTTAGGGCTCTTCAACCTGGAAAAGAGACGGCTGAGGGGAGATATGATAGAGGTCCATAAATTAATGAATGGCGTGGAACGGGTAAACGTAGATCGATTGTTTACATCATCAGAATATAAAAAGACTAGGGATGCAATGAAGCTACAGGGTAACCTATTTAAGACTAATGAGTGAAAAAATATTTTCTCTTAATGTATAATCAAATTCTGGAATTTGTTACCGGAGGATGTAGTAAAAGCTTAGCGTAGCTGGGTTTAAAAAAGGTTTGGACAAGTTCTTGGAGGAATGGTCCATAAACCATTATTAAAAGGGACCCAGAATATCACTGCTTGCCCCAATACAAGCATTGAGGGACCTGTGTCTCTTGGGAAGACTGCTAGGTACTTATGACCTAGATTGGCAACTGTTGGAAACAGGATACTGGGCTTGATGGACCTTGGTCTGACCCAGTATGGCATATCTTATGTTCTGATCATCCCCCCATTGTGCTGGTGGCTAAGCCAGATGGAAGCATCTGGTTTTGCATAGACTTCCGGAAATTAAATGTGGTTTTGAAGTGCGATGCTTTATCCCATGCCCCGGGTGGATGACCTTATTGAGCACCTTGGGGGAGCCAGATTTATTTCAGTCTTGGATCTGACAAAGGGGTATTGGCAGATTCCCCTAACCCTGGCTGTCAGGGAGAAGACCATTTTCTCGACACTTCAAGATCTATTTCTTTTCATTGTGCTTCCTTTTGGATTTCATGGAGCTCCTGCTACTTTCCAGTGCCTGGTTGATCGCCAACTAAAACCCCATGGGGGATATGCAGCCGCCTACCTTGATCATAATCTACAGTTACGACTGGAGAGCATACTTGTCCCATCTACAGGCTGTGCTGATAAGTCTGAGGAAGGCCGGACTGACGACCAACCCATGCAAATGGTTCCTGGGAGGCAAAGAGGCCCAATATCTAGGATATGTGGTGGGGCATGGTAAAGTACGACTGCAAGCCAAGAAGGTGGAGGCCATTTCCTAAATACCGGTGCCTGCGAATAAGAAGCAAGTACGGGCCTTTCTGGGTATGATCAGATATTGTCTGTTCATTCCGCAGATGGCATCAACTTCTGAACCCTTGACCTAGCTCCTCCAAATCAGGCTCCAGACTAGATCCTCTGGACTACAGAGTTGGAAGAGGCCTTTGGGAAGTTAAAGGCAGCTTTGTGCCCTAGACTGGTCCTGGTCAGCCCAGACTTCAGAGGGCCCTTTATCGTCCAGAGAGATGCTTTGATAGTGGGTCTTGGGGCCTTCCTGGCCCAGGACATGGAGGATGAAGAACACCCAGTGGTATTTATTAGCTGGAAGTTGCTGCCCCAGGAACAAAAGTATGCTACAATTGAGAAGGAGGCCCTGGCAATCAAATAGGCCCTAGAGATAGATTTGCATACAATGGAAGCACTACATGCAGATTTTTCATGCATATTCATTGTGGATATCCTGAAAACCTGATTGGCCTGAGGGTCCCAGAGGCCAGGGTTGAGAACCACTGGACTAGAGGTTCGCTTAAGGCATCAGTTACCCATGGGCTCACCCTCAGGTGTTCCTATACTTGCCCATTCTATCAGAGGTGGCGGAAGGGCTTTTTCTTTTAGGGGGGGGGGTGCCTAAGCACCACCACCATCTCTGCTTTAACTGCCCCAAGCCCTGCCCCTGGGCAGGAGACCCTTCCTGTTCCACCTGCTGGAATCTGATGGGGCAGATAGGAAGGGTATTTGCTGCGATCTTGGCTTTTCTTTTGCCCACAGGGGATGGGATCCTCATGGGCAGACTGCTGCCTGTAGGCTGCAATCATTGGAAAGACCCTTCCTGTCTGCCCGCGATCCAGGAAGGGTCTTTGCAATGATTGTGGCCAGCATGCAGTAGGCTGCCTGCAAGAATCCTATCCCCTGTGGGCAGAAGAAGAGAAACTGCGATCACAACACAGGCCCTTCTTGTCTGCCTGTGGGGAGGTGGGATCCCTGCAGGCTGCCTGCATGCTGTGATTTTTGGTGGGGCTAGGGCTTGTGTAGCCTACCCCTTTCTGACACCTGTGCATTCTTATCAAGGGAACATCCCCTGTAGGTCATGTTACCCAGCCGCCTCCTGCTTATCCACATCATTAGTGCACTGGACTCTGGTAATTTGCAAAATGTCAGCTATAAAAATCAGAATGAATTTGTTAGTGTACTTTTCTAAAAATGGAATTTGCTAGTTTGAATACTTTTGCCTCACGCTTATGGGTTTTTCAGAGCCCTGTCAGTGGGTCAGGAGTTGGTCCTTGTTCCTGTGTTCTTCCCTTCCACGGTGTGAACAGTAGGAGCGTTGTTCTTTTGCCTTCACTGGAGGCAGACTGCAGCCTTCAATGTCCCGCTGAGGTTCTAGTGAGGTTGGGTGCTGCCCTCATGAAAATTCATCTTCTGCTCTTAGAAGTGCAGAGTAATTTAACTTTCAGGCGTTGCCAACAAAGCCCCATGTTTAGTTTAAGGTTACCAACTTCACTGCAGTTTATTTTAAACACAAGTGAGAGAAAAGAATCCTCTGGCCTTTTTTCCCTATTTGCTGCAGCTCTGCCTAAATTGACTATTAATTTTGCTTGAATCCCCCTTCTCCTTCCCCAAATATTCCCTCCTTCCTCATTTGCAGCTCTGACCGCTTGCCCTTCCTCTCACATACAACACCATACAGCCAAAGCTTGCACTGCTGCCTTTTGGGTAGAGGGGATGGGGTGGCATCGGTTGAAGAGACTGTTTTGACTAAAAGCTCCACAGTTCAAGGACTGTCTCTGGAAGGTACTGTGTAAATATTGTAGTGCTATCTATGTAGTGGTGGTAGAACAAAATTAATATGGGCCCTCTCTGCTTAATTTTGTGTATTTCTGTCTGTGCACACTTTAACACTAACAGTAGAAATGGGAAAGTATTTTTAGTGGTTAATGTGATACATATTATTCTTTGGGAACAAGCAGGGAGTCAGCCCTCACATATGGGTAACATCGGCACCGATGGAGCCCTCGCGGAAGCATCCCCCCAACTTTCAAAGAAAGCTTTAGGTAGATGCCACCATGCATGATGGCCCTTTTCCACCCAATGGTGCCATCTTGCTCAGTCTCTTTTTTTTTTTTTTTTCTTTTTTTCCCCCACGGAGCCCTTCAGACGTTCATCTGGCTTGTCCCAGGAAAAAGTTGATTTTTTTTTTTCTCAGTGTTTCACACTCGCCTCTGGTATCGCACCGGTACTCTTCCCGCCATCCGACCTTGTTGCCTAGGCGTCTAGTTCAGGTCCATTTTTGTAGTTTTCATTCTTTCTTTTCCTGGTGTCTCAGCACCTTTTTTACAACTAGCAGCCCGGAGAGTCTTGGACATTGCAGGGGTACGTTTTACCCCATGGCTATCGGTGACTTTAAGAAGTTTGATCGGTGCTCTAAAATTATGTCTTTGACCGACACACACAACTGCTGTCTCTGCTGCCTCAGGCCAGACAATGACCCAGCAGCCTGCAGTCTCTGCAAAAGGATGTCCAGTCAGGCACTTAAGAGCCACCTGCAGCAGCATAAGTGTGTTTTTTGTCCCCCCCCCTCCCACCCATCCCTGGCGCCTCCAAAGGCCAGGGCCTTGTCTGAGGCCTCGACACCTTGGGTGGAACTTCCCGAGCCCCGTCGTGGGTCCTCAGAAAGGGGGTCTCCCTCAAAGGAACCCAGGAAGCCCTTGAAAGTGGTGTTGGATGATTCCCCTCAGGCCCGGTCATGCAGTCAGACGCTCGTCTGAGGCTTCAGAGAAGGAGCAGCCTGCAAGGTTCCCCAAAAGAATTTGACCATGGACAGGCTTTGGTCCCCAGAAAACCATCCTTTGCGGTCCAAGCAGCCCTCATCAGCCCTTTTCTAGTCCAGCTTACCCTCCCATCACAGCCCATTTCCAGTCCAAGCTCTCCCCCCCCTCCCATCACAGCCCATATGCAGTCCAAGCGTCCCCGCCCGCCTGCCGAAGAGCCCTGCAGCCATCTAAGGGACTTCAGAGGGAGCTGGAAAGCCTGTGCGAGGCCCCGGCTCCCTCTGCACTACCGCCAGTTTGAAGAGTGTTTTCCCTCACGCTGGCGGCTGCTTCAGTGAAGCACGCTGAATGCCAGGAAAGGTTAAAGGTCCTTTCCCAGCACTTGTGCGCTTCACCGAAACAGCCGCCAGCGTGAGGGAAAACACTTTTCATGGTGGCGGTTCTGCAGAGGGAGCTGGGGCCTTGCGCTGGCTTCCCCGGCTCCCTCTGAAGCCATCCATCTGTACGAGAATGGCGTTCACGCGGGGCCTCCTGGAGCACAATGGACGGGCCGGCCCTGATCTCCTCTATACCGTCTCTCCTATAATGTATACATATTAAGATCTTTGACAGTCCCAATATGCTTTTTAATTAAGACCACTAACCATTTTACTAGCCACCCTCTGCACAGACTCCATCCTATTTATATCCTTTTGAAGGTGTGGCCTCCAGAATTGCACATAATACTCCAAATGAGGTCACACCAGAGATTTATACAGAGATACAGAGGCATTATTGCCTCCTTTTTTTCTGCTGGCCATTCCTCCTCTTATGCACCCAAGCATTCTTCTGACTTTTGCAGTTGCCTTTTCTATCTGTTTAGCCGCTTTAAGATCATCAGAAACAATCACACCCAGGTCCTGCTCTTCTTTAGTGGACAAAAGTACTTTGCTCCCTACACTGTACCGTTCCCTTGGATTTTTGCAGCCCAAATGCATGACCCTGCATTTTTTAGCATTAAATCTCAACTCCAAATTCTTGACCATTTGTCAAGCTTAGCTAGCTCCCTCCTTATGTTACCTATTCTTTCCTGGGTGACTATTCTATTGCAGATTTTGGTATCGTTCTCAGAGGCAAACCTTACCAACAGGCCTTCTGAAATATCACTACCGTGGACAGATCCCTGTGGCACCCCACTGGTAACATCCATCTCTTCAGAATGAGCTCCATTTACCTACATCCTTCGTCACCTCCCACTCAAACAATTTCTAACAGTCGGTCACTTTAGGGTCCATCCCTAGAGTGCTCAATTTGTTTGTCGCCTGTGCAGAACAGTGTCAAAGGCTTTACTGACATCCAAGTACACCACATCTAGGGCTCTCCCTCGGTCCATTTCCCTGGTCACCCAGTCAAAAAAAAATCAGTATCTGACAAGACCTGCCATGCTGCCTCCGATTGTGCAATCCATTGGACTCCAGAAACCTCACTGTCCTGTTTTAGCAGCATTTCCAATAATTTACTCATCACAGAGGTTAGACTTATCACCCTGTAGTTCTCAACCTCGTCCTTACTTCTGCTTTTGTGTAAAGGAACCACATGTACCTTTCTCCAGACCTCTGGTACCACTTACGACTCCAAAGAAGCATTGAAAAGGTCAGTCAATAGAGCCACTAGAACATCCCCAAAGTTCCTTCAATATTCTCTGATGTATCCCGTCTGGTTCTATCGCTTTGTCTACTTTTAGTTTAGCTTGTTCCTTCTGCTGGGATGTGCCCAGGAGGAGGAGTTGTGAGTCACCTTAGTTTATTTAAGGTGGTTTTGGGGGGAAAGGGTCATTTTTTAATGTGTTTTCTGCCACCCATTAGCATGTTCAGACTGGCAGCTAGAAATCTTAGGCCTTGTAGCGTAAGGCCCTGAGGTATCACCCTGGTCACAGCGCAAAAGAAATAAAAAAGAGCACCTCAGAGAGAGAGAGAAGCTTATGTCTATTTATGGCTGTTCTCCTGCCTCCAACGTGTGTGCTGAGCTCTCAAAGGTGGAGAATCTCTGTTGTTGTAAAGAATGTGCCCCAGAGAATTAACTTGGTTTAGAGGCAAAGAGAAACCAGGGAATACCCTTAGCAGTTGTCAGGCAGAGTAAGATCTCCCAGTGGAGGGGATTCTGTTGGTGCCAGGGCAAAACGAGTCTGGACACTTTTCTCCTGCCACCTGAACGCAGTGGAATGGTAGCCAAGCTGAAGGGTGCAATCCATTGGAACTAACACAGCTGGGGTCTGGGTAGAGAGGCATCCTCTAGTGACAAAGGAAGAGTCGGTGTTAAGTGTATGGCAAGAACAAGTATATTTATTCAGATATCTCAAAAGAACTGTAAATTCTGCTGAAATTTGTTTGAGTCCTGGGGCTCCCCTTATGTCATTAGTACTGAGAGAGGGACCACGACCAGTCCTCCCATGGGGTGGGGCAAGAGCAGATTGCAAGAACATAGTGGCCCCTGTAGTATCAAGTCACACTACAATGAAAACGTGTTTTTCAAAATGCTATTCTGTTTTGCATTCCCAGCCAGCAATTGGTCTCTTCTCAGCCCCTTTCTCTGTTCCCAGCCTGCAGTCAGTCTGTCTGTCTCTCTCTTTGAAGGAAAAGTGGCTTGCTCATACTGCAGCCTTGTCCCTATGAATAGGCAGAGAAAGGGCCCGCACAGCCTCTCCTGATGTGTGATATTTCTGCACAAGATATCAGGAGGAGACTTTTTCTTGAACCTTTTTTTCCCTGATGAATTCAGAACATGTACGTTTTAACTTGGGGAATCTTAAATTGAACGCTCTGTTCTGGCATTTGGGGGGACAAGGTCTAGAGAATGAAGTAGTGTGATTGCCATGTTAGCCACTTTAATGGTAGAAAAGAAAAAGAGAAAAGGTCTAGAGAATTTCCTGCATCTGCTTGCCTCATGGCTTATGTAGCAGTAACTTTCAGCATCATCAGGACTTTAATGAATAAGAAATACAACTGCAACAGCTCTGCTAAAGCTAAGCAGGGATCCTGTACTGTACACAGGTCTTTGCCCAGATCAACAAATAAAGTCCTTAAACAGCTACTCATTCCTGCGCTAGCATTTATTTCCAACTGCATGACTGCAGTAACCTATAAAATAAGCCGCTGCCACCAGGATTTTCCACATTCAAGGCAGGATAAGCTCCTCGGTAGTGTCTAATTTTGCCATATCACAGATTTTGTATATACAAACCTTCCTCACTGTGTCATCAGATGCATAGAGACCCACTTCCTCCTTTTCATTGATTGGCAGCAAAATGACAAGAGCTACTAGGTACAAAGACAGCATGCTTGGAGTCTTGCTCAGTCTTCCTGGTGGATGTTTTATATGATCTGATAGAACTTTAGCCAAGATTATGGCCATGAGGGTGATGGTGCGTTGCCTTTTGGTCGTGGATGTAGCTTCCAAGACGCAGCTCAGCAAGCTTCCATTTAAAGAGAAGTTGTTGTTCGGCGAGACCTTGAAAAGTTGGTTAAGGATTTGACTTAGTCCAAGGTTCCCAGGCTTCTGAAGGATAAGTCTTGTGGGGGGGGGGGGGGGCTTCCTTTTCAAATCCAGGCTGAAAACTCACCTCTTCGCTGCTGCTTTTGGATCTTGACTCACCTGATCTCCTTGTTTCTTTACCTTCCCCCCTTGTTTTATCCCTGACTGCATCTTCTGTGTTGTCTTGACTAGACTGTAAGCTCTGATGAGAAGGGACTGTCTCTTACATGTCTGTGCAGCGCTGTGTATGACTTGTAGCGCTATACATATGCTCAGTAATAGTAGTAGTAGTTCCTGGTCTGCTGCTTCTTTAGGATGGTTGAGAGATTTTCATATATACTGCAGCTATTTGTTTGCATACCTAAAACCGATTTAGAGAGGGTGTGGTTTGCGTATGCCTTGGCAAATTTTCTTGAAATCTAGGAGCCAGTCTAAAAATTTAGAAGCCAGCTGTCACAATGCATGCCCCCACCCCCTCCTACAAAAGTACAAAAGTGTATCACAGTTACTTTCTTAGGTTTTGGGGCCTGATTTACTATGTTCTCATTTTCTATGGGGGGAAAAACTTACTAAATCAGGATTTTAATGGGCCACTACTACTAGTCATACATATAGTGCTACGAGGTGTACGCAGCACTGTACATATAGATGTAAGACACAGTCCCTGCTCCTCAGAGCTTACAGTCTAATCACGATTAAAATACATTGCAAAACTGTGGACTAGAGTATGGCAGGATACACAGTAGTAGTGGGCAATAGCGTGAGGAACATCAGGATCCAAAAGCCATCTCAAATAGGCGGGTCTTCAGCCCGGACTTGAATAGGACCAGGAAAGGAGCCTGACGCACCGATTCAGGTAGTTTGTTCCAGGCATATGTTCACTTTCCAGGCAGCAATGTCTGATGATCAGGCAGAGATCCATGCCTGGATTCCTGGAGAGATTTTGGGCACAGAAAGGTAGATCTGAGTTGTCAGCATAAAGATGGTAATGAAAACCATAGGAGGAAATAAATGCACCAAGGGATTGTGTAGAGAGAGAAAAGGAGAGGTCCCAGGACAGATCCCTGAGGTACACCAACTAAAAGTGGGATGGCAGTAGAGGAGGATCCTCTAGAACATACCCTAAAAGTGCGATAGGAGAGATGAGGAGAAAACTGGATAGAACAGAGCCCCTAAATCCAAGCGAGGACAGCATATTGAAGAGAAGGTGGTGATCAATGGCGTCAAAGGCAGCAGCAGAAAGAGTAGAGGCCTTTGGATTGGCGAGGAACAAATCACTGGAGACTCTGGCACAGCACAGTTCAAACAAAAGACAGTGGCCCCATTCCTCCTCCTTTCCTTCTCTCTCTCTCTCTCCCACACCCTCACCCTGACCCTGTATAGCTACATTGTGGTGCGGAGGTTTGGTGGGAGAGAGGTGCGCCTTTTGCACATACACATTGTGCCCTTTGTTTTCCGTGCATTCTTGTCTTCGCCCTCCAACCCTTTGCATGCTTCCCTTCCTCCCCTCCTCCCTTGCACTCACCCCCTGCCCTCAATTTTCCCCACCATTCTTATTACTCATACCTACTGTCCCTTTAAATTTTGTCAGCCTTCTGTGAAGTAAAAATCGCAGTCTCTGTCAGAATTTCTGCCCATGGGAGATGGAATCCCCTCGGGTGGACACGGTCTGTCTTGGCTGTAATCGCAGCCTTCTCCAGCACTTTACGATCTCTGTGCTACTGCATGGATGCTCTGACCCCTAGGTGCGAGGTCTGATATTCGTCACCACGGTGTCCTGACGCCTGGGATTTGTTGAGCCTGGTCATATGTTTTTCCTATTTTACAAAGGAAATATCTATATTAAAAAAAGTAAATAAAATAAAAAAATGCCTGTTGGTATTTACATGTGTCAGTTAACTGCTTGCTTGGAACTGGGGTCAGAGGAGTGATTGAGGAAGGAATTTGTGCATCTTTCTGGCATTCAAAACCAGCTCAGGCAGCACAACATTTGAGGTTTATAGGTTGGATCCTTAATTGTCACGCCTTTCGCATGCAGTTCTGCAAAACTCTGATACTTAGGTGTATAAGTGCCCACACTTGTACATGTAGCCATTGAAATCCCCCGCCTACACATCTAAATGCTGCCACTCACATGAACGAGCCCTGAGTGATGCCGCTCTCTTAACTTGGGCTTTTAGTAAACTGGCTGTTCTGCTATTTGTGCAATCAAATACATGTATTTTTCATATGGCTTTCTATATATGTTTACAAAATGCTATGCATTAAGCAGGTCGTTTGTGGAATATGTGCAAATTGTGAGCTTTGCGATTTGGCATTGTATTTCCAACTTATGATCTATATGTAGCTGCCCTCATTTGAGGTAAGGGTTTGCCCTGGAGAGGTATATAAAATAAAATAAAAAAAGTAAAGTTTAAGGGCCCTAGTGGATGAGGGAGGCAAAATGCTGCAAGGCCTTTCCCTGGAATAAAAAATTCATGAAAGCTCATTTATCCTGAAATAAGCCAGATCTACACCAAGGGGCATCTTTAAGAAAAAAACACCTTTATTTGATTATTTACCAAAATAAAGACAACAGTGAAGGGCAGAAGAAATTAGGAAAGTCCATTATGTTCCTTAAATCACAATCCTGGGTCCTGCACAGGCTCTTTGAAAATCATTTACACTCCTCTTTGGGGGGTGGGGGGCCTAGTTAGGACTCTCACTCTTCTCTCTTTGGGATCCAGAGTCCTCACACAGAATTATGCAAAACATGATCACGGGAACATTTTCCAAAATCTAAGTTTGTTGATCAGTACTTTTAGAGAGGTATTGAAAGTTCAGTGCCTTTGGACACCCAATTAGAAAAATCCCTCAAATCACTTCATAAGAAGTGCCTCCTGTGTGTGTGTGTTGGGGGGGGGGGGGGGAGGACAGATAATGACAATAGAGAAACATTTCTCTCCTTCCCAGCTGGAAAACTACAAACGCTGCCTCACAAAAATCATAAGAACATAAGATATGCCATACTGGGTCAGATCAAGGTCCATCAAGCCCAGTATCCTGTTTCCAACAGTGGCCAATCTAGGTCATACGTACCTAGCAGTATCCCCAAGAGACACAGGTTCCGCAATGCTTATACTGGGTCAAGCAGTGATATCCAGGGTCCCTTTTAATAATGGTTTATGGACCTTTCCTCCAGGAACTTGTCCAAACCTTTTTTAAACCCAGCTACACTAACAGCCTTTACTGCATCCTCCGGTAACAAATTCCAGAGTTTAATTACACGTTGAGTGAAAAAATATTTTCTCTTATTAGTCTTAAATAGTTTACCCTGTAGCTTCATTGCATGTCCCCTAGTCTTTCTATATTCTGATGTAAACAATTGATCTACGTTTACCCGTTCCACGCCATTCATTAATTTTTTTTTTGCTCTGTGTATACTTTGTGTGCACTCTTCCAGTGCCTGCACGGGCTTCTGATGCGGATCTCTTCAGCTGTCTGCTTGTGTGCACTCTTCCAGTGCCTGCACGGGCTTCTGATGCGGATCTCTTCAGCTGTCTGCTTGTGTGCACTCTTCCAGTGCCTGCACGGGCTTCTGATGCGGATCTCTTCAGCTGTCTGCGTCGTGTGCACTCTTCCAGTGCCTCCACGGGCTTCTGATGCGCATCTCTTCAGCTGTCTGCTTGTGTGCACTCTTCCAGTACCTGCACGGGCTTCTGATTTGGATCTCTTCAGCTGTCTGCGTTGTGTGCACTCTTCCAGTACCTGCACGGGATTCTGATGCGCATCTCTTCAGCTGTCTGCTTGTGTGCACTCTTCCAGTGCCTGCACGGGCTGCTGATGCGGATCTCTTCAGCTGTCTGCGTCGTGTGCACTCTTCCAGTGCCTGCACGGGCTTCTGATGCGGATCTCTTCAGCTGTCTGCTTGTGTACACTCTTCCAGTGCCTGCACGGGCTTCTGATGTGGATATCTAAAGCTGTCTGCTTGTGTGCACTCTTGCAGTGCCTGCACGGGCTTCTGATGCGGATCTCTTCAGCTGTCTGCTTGTGTGCACTCTTCCAGTGCCTGCACGGGCTTCTGATGCAGATCTCTTCAGCTGTCTGCTTGTGTGCACTCTTCCAGTGCCTGCACGGGCTTCTGATGCGGATCTCTTCAGCTGTCTGCGTTGTGTGCACTCTTCCAGTACCTGCATGGCCTTCTGATGAGGATCTCTTCAGCTCTCTGCTTGTGTGCACTCTTCCAGTGCCAGAAAACCAAAAAGCTCACTCTAATGCAACAATATTTGTTTCTTTTATCAAAATAACATGTGACACTTCTGTTAGTGCTAATATGGAACGGAGTTAGTGTTAGTGTTTGAGCAGCGGTATATTTTTCGGCTCAACGCAGTTGTTCCAGCTAGATTGAACCTTCGTATTGATTGGGTAGTTTGCCTTTAGGTAGGGGGGTGGAGTCTACCTGTTGGGGAAGCCGCTGACGTCATTTGAAGGGTATTTCTGGGGGATGGTAGCTGTGGTAATTTGAGCATGCGCGGCATTTTTGTGAAGCAACAGTGAAGTGTGGATTTGGTTGCCGCTTGAGGTGAGCAGTGTTCTTGGTTGGTTTGTTGGTTTTGAATATGTGATGGGTTGGGTTTGTTTTTGTTTCTGGTTCTAAATTTGTGGCTAGTGTGTATGTTGGTTTTTGTTTTGCAGCAGAATTCCCCTGATGCAGCAATTTGATTGCGAAACGTATGGGAGCTCTATGGTTGACGTCGGGGAGCAGTTCGCGGTCCAAGCTCCTCAAGATACATAGCGGCTGGACCGCAATAGTGCATTTGAAAACGTATTTTCTGCTACAATTTGTGTTTAAATGTGCGTATGGTGGGGGAGGCAACAGGTCGTTGATGTTAATGGGCTTTTTGATGGCAGTAAAATTTGGACTTTTGTCCTGATGATTTGTGCCTTTGCCCGAGTGAGCTGAGACCTTGCCACCTCCGTTCCATATTAGCACTAACAGAAGTGTCACATGTTATTTTGATAAAAGAAACAAATATTGTTGCATTAAAGTGAGCTTTTTGGTTTTCTGGATTATTACACTCTACAATTTGACCACGGTGCTCTTCCAGTGCCTGCACGGGTTTCTGAGGCGGATCCCTTCAGCTGTCTGCGTCATGTGCACTCTTCCAGTACCTGCACGGGCTTCTGATGTGGATATCTTCAGCTGTCTGCTTGTGTGCACTCTTCCAGTGCCTGCACGGGCTGCTGATGCGGCTCTCTTCAGCTGTCTGCGTTGTGTGCACTCTTCCAGTGCCTGCACGGGCTTCTGATGCGCATCTCTTCAGCTGTCTGCTTGTGTGCACTCTTCCAGTGCCTTCACGGACTTCTGATGCGCATCTCTTCAGCTGTCTGCATCGTGTGCACTCTTCCAGTGCCTGCACGGGCTTCTGATGCGCATCTCTTCAGCTGTCTGCTTGTGTGCACTCTTCCAGTGCCAGTACGGCGTCTGATGCGGATCTCTTCAGCTGTCTGCGTTGTGTGCACTCTTCCAGTGCCTGCACTGGCTTCTGATGCGGAAATCTTCAGCTGTCTGCGTTGTGTGCACTCTTCCAGTACCTGCACGGGCTTCTGATGTGGATCTCTTCAGCTGTCTGCTTGTGTGCACGCTTCCAGTGCCTGCATGGGCTTCTGATGCGGATCTCTTCAGCTGTCTGCATTGTGTGCACTCTTCAAGTGCCTGCACGGGCTTCTGATGCAGATCTCTTCAGTTGTGTGCACTCTTCCAGTACCTGCACGGGCTTCTGATGCGGATCTCTTCAGCTGTCTGCATTGTGTGCATGGGCTTCTGATGCGGATCTCTTCAGCTGTATGCGTTGTGTGCACTCTTCCAGTGCCTGCACGGGTTTCGGATGCGGATCTCTTCAGCTGTCTGCTTGTGTGCACTCTTCCAGTGCCTGCACGGGCTTCTGATGTGCATCTCTTCAGCTGTCTGCGTTGTGTGCACTCTTCCAGTGCCTGCACGGGCTTCTGATGCGGATCTCTTCAGCTGTCTGCGTTGTGTGCACTCTTTCAGTGCCTGCACGGGCTTCTGTTGCGGATCTCTAAAGCTGTCTGCATTGTGTGCACTCTTCCAGTACCTGCACGGGCTTCTGATGCGGATCTCTTCAGCTGTCTGCGTTGTGTGCACTCTTCCAGTACCTGCACGGGCTTCTGATGCGGATCTCTTCAGCTGTCTGCTTGTGTGCACTCTTCCAGTGCCTGCAAGGGCTTCTGATGCGCCTCTCTTCAGCTCTCTGCTTGTGAGCACTCTTCCAGTACCTGCACGGGCTTCTGATGCGCCTCTCTTCAGCTGTCTGCTTGTGTGCCCTCTTCCAGTGCCTGCACGGGCTTCTGATGCGGATCTCTAAAGCTGTCTGCTTGTGTGCACTCTTCCAGTACCTGCACGGGCTTCTGATGCGAATCTCTTCAGCTGTCTGCATTGTGTGCACTCTTCCAGTACCTGCATGGGCTTCTGATGGGCAACTCTTCAGCTCTCTGCTTGTGTGCACTCTTCCAGTGCCTGCACGGGCTTCTGATGCGCATCTCTTCAGCTGTCTGCGTTGTGTGCACTCTTCCAGTACCTGCACGGGCTTCTGATGCGGATCTCTTCAGCTGTCTGCGTTGTGTGCACGGGCTTCTGATGCGGATCTCTTCAGCTGTCTGCTTGTGTGCACTCTTCCAGTACCTGCACGCGCTTCTGATGCGCATCTCTTCAGCTGTCTGCGTTGGGTGCACCGTTCCAGTGCCTGCACGGGCTTCCGATGCAGATCTCTTCAGCTGTCTGCTTGTGTGCACTCTTCCAGTGCCTGCACGGGCTTCCGATGCGGATCTATTCAGCTGTCTGCGTTGTGTGCACTCTTCCAGTGCCTGCACGGGCTTCTGATGCGCATCTTTTCAGCTGTCTGCGTTGTGTGCACGGGCTTCTGATGTGGATCTCTTCAGCTGTGTGCGTTGTGTGCACTCTTGCAGTACCTGCACGGGCTTCTGATGCGCATCTCTTCAGCTGTCTGCTTGTGTGCACTCTTCCAGTGCCTGCACGGGCTTCTCATGCAGCTCTCTTCAGCTGTCTGCATTGTGTGCACTCTTCCAGTACCTGCACGGGCTTCTGATGTGCATCTCTTCAGCTGTCTGCGTTGTGTGCATGGGCTTCTGATGCGGATCTCTTCAGCTGTCTGCTTGTGTGCACTCTTCCAGTGCCTTCACGGACTTCTGATGCGCATCTCTTCAGCTGTCTGCATCGTGTGCACTCTTCCAGTGCCTGCACGGGCTTCTGATGCGCATCTCTTCAGCTGTCTGCTTGTGTGCACTCTTCCAGTGCCAGTACGGCGTCTGATGCGGATCTCTTCAGCTGTCTGCGTTGTGTGCACTCTTCCAGTGCCTGCACTGGCTTCTGATGCGGAAATCTTCAGCTGTCTGCGTTGTGTGCACTCTTCCAGTACCTGCACGGGCTTCTGATGTGGATCTCTTCAGCTGTCTGCTTGTGTGCACGCTTCCAGTGCCTGCATGGGCTTCTGATGCGGATCTCTTCAGCTGTCTGCATTGTGTGCACTCTTCAAGTGCCTGCACGGGCTTCTGATGCAGATCTCTTCAGTTGTGTGCACTCTTCCAGTACCTGCACGGGGTTCTGATGCGGATCTCTTCAGCTGTCTGCATTGTGTGCATGGGCTTCTGATGCGGATCTCTTCAGCTGTATGCGTTGTGTGCACTCTTCCAGTGCCTGCACGGGTTTCGGATGCGGATCTCTTCAGCTGTCTGCTTGTGTGCACTCTTCCAGTGCCTGCACGGGCTTCTGATGTGCATCTCTTCAGCTGTCTGCTTGTGTGCACTCTTCCAGTGCCTGCACGGACTTCTGATGCAGATCTCTTCAGCTGTCTGCGTTGTGTGCACTCTTCCAGTGCCTGCACGGGCTTCTGATGCACATCTCTTCAGCTGTCTGCTTGTGTGCACTCTTCCAGTACCTGCACGGGCTTCTGATGCACATCTCTTCAGCTGTCTGCGTTGTGTGCACTCTTCCAGTACCTGCACGGGCTTCTGATGTGCATCTCTTCAGCTGTCTGCGTTGTGTGCACGGGCTTCTGATGCGGATCTCTTCAGCTGTCTGCGTTGTGTGCACTCTTCCAGTGCTGCACGGGCTTCTGATGCGGATCTCTTCAGCTGTCTGCTTGTGTGCACTCTTCCAGTGCTGCACGGGCTTCTGATGTGGATCTCTTCAGCTGTCTGCTTGTGTGCACTCTTCCAGTGCTTGCACGGGCTTCTGATGCGCATCTCTTCAGTTGTCTGCTTGTGTGCACGCTTCCAGTGCCTGCACGGGCTTCTGATGCGCATCTCTTCAACCCTTTGCTTGTGTGCACTCTTCCAGTACCTGCACGGGCTTCTCATGCAGCTCTCTTCAGCTGTCTGCATTGTGTGCACTCTTCCAGTACCTGCACGGGCTTCTGATGCGGATCTCTTCAGCTGTCTGCGTTGTGTGCACTCTTCCAGTGCCTGCACGGGCTTCTGATGCGGATCTCTTCAGCTGTCTGCGTTGGGTGCACTCTTCCAGTACCTGCACGGCCTCCTGATTCGGATCTCTTCAGCTGTCTGCGTTGGGTGCACCGTTCCAGTGCCTGCACGGGCTTCCGATGCAGATCTCTTCAGCTGTCTGCTTGTGTGCACTCTTCCAGTGCCTGCACGGGCTTCTGATGCGGATCTCTTCAGTTGTGTGCACTCTTCTTGTGCCTGCACGGGCTTCTGATGCGGATCTCTTCAGTTGTGTGCACTCTTCCAGTGCCTGCACGGGCTTCTGATGCAGATCTCTTCAGCTGTCTGCTTGTGTGCACGCTTCCAGTACCTGCACGGGCTTCTGATGTGCATCTCTTCAGCTGGTGCATTGTGTGCACTCTTCCAGTACCTGCACGGGCTTCTGATGCGGATCTCTTCAGCTGTCTGCATTGTGTACACTCTTCTAGTACCTGCACGGGCTTCTGATGCGCATCTCTTCAGCTGTCTGCATTGTGTACACTCTTCTAGTACCTGCACGGGCTTCTCATGCAGCTCTCTTCAGCTGTGTGCGTTGTGTGCACTCTTCCAGTGCCTGCACGGGCTTCTGATGCGGATCTCTTCAGCTGTCTGCGTTGTGTGCACGGGCTTCTGATGCGGATCTCTTCAGCTGTGTGCGTTGTGTGCACTCTTCCAGTGCCTGCACGGGCTTCTGATGCGGATCTCTTCAGCTGTTTGCGTTGTGTGCACGGGCTTCTGATGCGGATCTCTTCAGTTGTGTGCACTCTTCCAGTACCTGCACGGGCTTCTGATGCGGATCTCTTCAACTGTCTGCTTGTGTGCACTCTTCCAGTGCCTGCACGGGCTTCTGATGTGGATCTCTTCAGCTGTTTGCGTTGTGTGCACTCTTCCAGTACCTGCACGGGCTTCTGATGCGGATCTCTTCAGTTGTCTGCGTTGTGTGCACGGGCTTCTGATGCGGATCTCTTCAGCTGTGTGCGTTGTGTGCACTCTTCCAGTCCCTGTATGGCCTTCTGATTCGGATCTCTTCAGCTGTCTGTGTTGTGTGCACTCTTCCAGTGCCTGCACGGGCTTCTGATGTGGATCTCTTCAGCTGTCTGCTTGTGTGCACTCTTCCAGTGCCTGCACGGGTTTCTGATGTGGATCTCTTCAGCTGTCTGCTTGTGTGCACTCTTCCAGTGCCTGCACGGGTTTCTGATGCGCGTCTCTTCAGCTGTCTGCTTGTGTGCACTCTTCCAGTGCCTGCACGGGCTTCTGATGCGCATCTCTTCAGCTGTCTGCGTTGTGTGCACTCTTCCAGTGCCTGCACGGGCTTCTGATGCGGATCTCTAAAGCTGTCTGCTTGTGTGCACTCTTCCAGTACCTGCACGGGCTTCTGATGCGGATCTCTTCAGTTGTGTGCACTCTTCCAGTGCCTGCACGGACTTCTGATGTGGATCTCCTCAACTGTCTGCGTTCTATTTATGACTTAGTATATATCAGTGTGATGCCCACAGCGATGATTTTTTTGCTTGTGGAATTCACTCACCAGAAAGGCCCTCTGTGATATATCTTTTTAGTAATTGCAGTTATTCTCCTCCTCTAAGACTTTTTATCCCTTTTTTTAAGCAATGAGCCCTTTATATGGCATTTCTCCTTATTATCTTTTTCTTGTCAGAGCACTGTAACACATGGTGTTCTCTTGGTCTTCCAGGTCCTGGGGTTTTTTCTTCTTTTCTTTTATCTTACCTCCTGTTTCTTCTACAGGTGAAGCGCCACAGCTTCTCTTTGTGGCTAAGGACATAGGATGCAGGTCAATGAACTACTCCGTGCTCTGCTGTTTGAGCAACCTCTAGGTATCACAGTAAGAGCTGTTTACAAGCGCATACCCAGCCTATATCGTAATAGGCAGAGCTGAGAACTGAACCCACTGAGGCAGATTACATGACACTGAGCAAAGAGACTAACTTCCTCCTAGTTTGAATTAAAAAGCATTCATGTAAGTCAGTGTTTACCTGTTCAACCAGCTATCTGATATCAGCTGAGGCACAACAACACATCCTGGGCTTTGAGTTTTTGCTTTTAGTCTGCAGCAGCTCCATATGTAAGAAAACATCTGAAAAATGGAACCAGGATCTGCAAAGCTCTTACAGTGTAGTGTTGGAGTAATACTTTTTATTCGACTGATGTAAGCATCACAGCTGGCAGAGAACAATCCAATATCATGATCGCCAACCTAAGCTACCAATATTCACCAACAAACTGAATTCTGGAGAGAGCGCAAAACAATGAATGCAGCAGGCAGACACGATGAATAGGGCTCATGAAGGAGAGATCGTCTTACATGGGCAAATGAAAGATGCATATAAGGCTGGTAAACAAGAGATTTCTAGGAAATAGACTAAAGGTTTAAAATATGATCCTCGGATGCAGCTCAGAAAATTCATGTGTGAATCTAAGCACATTTATTTATTTTATTTATTTAACAATCACTTATATACCGCATCTTCCACAGATCAGTTGCGGTTCACAATAAACAACAATCAACAAAGCAGAGTTTGTTTTACATGTAACATCTTATAACCAAAAAACAATAAAATTAGAAGACAACAAATGTTCAAGTTAAACAGCACAGAACAGTGCAAAACTATATACATTATATACAGATACACATTGTTTAGGGCTTAAGCGTTGCGCAAAGTACTGTTTCAGCTGTAAGAATTTTTATAGGTCATGGGACATCTCAGACAAAAACAGGTTAGCCTTTATCTAAATCTATTGAGGGATGATCTGTATTGTAATGTTTAGTGAATAGATAAGTTTTCACATGCTATTATAGCATGAAACCAGCTCAGAATTCAGCTGCATGCTTTACCCTCTTATGTATAGAAATGCCATTTGCCCAAGACACTTTTCCTGCATATTGAAGCCCTCTCAGATACCCTGAAAACCAGCCTGGTTAGGTGTGCCTCCAGGACTCGATTGGGAAGTACTGTGGTGTGATCTGGAAAGATTGTGCATTAATCTGGAAAGCCCAGACTAGAAGTTGGATAGAAAGCTGAGTTTTTTTCCATAAAACTTGGGAACCTATTCAGTAAGATGGCATTTCTTATCCAGTTCAAACTTCTACTGACCTGTAAGTGCACTCATTCTACTGCTCCTCGCTACCTTAATCTCTTATCTCTCTGTACACCCTCCTTGTTAACTCTGCTCTTCTGGCAAATTGCATCTATCCGTGCCCTTCTCTTCTAGTGCTCTCCAGACTTCGATCCTTCCACCTTGCTGCTCCTTATACCTGGAACAAACTACCTGAGTCTCTGCATCAGGCTTCATCTCTGGCCCTTTTCAAATCCAGGCTGAAAACTCACCTCTTTAAGGCCGCTTTTGGGTCCTGATCCGCTCAGTCTCCTATGTATTTCCTTGCCATTTTCCTACATATATCCTTGTCCTCAGCTGTTGTGTTATCTGTCTTGACTAGATTGTAAGCTCTGGTGAGCAGGGACCATCTTTTACATGTGTCTAAAGCACTGCATACACCTTGTAGTGCTATATAAATGATTAGTGATAGTAAGAACATAAAAAATGCCATACTAGGTCAGAACAAGTTCCATCAAGTCCAGTATCCTGTTTCCAACAGTGGCCAATCTAGGTCATAAGTACCTGGCAATTTCCCAGAAAAAGACACACAGGTTCCACAATGCTTGTATTGGGACAAGCAGTGGATTTCCCATGTCATCTGTATTGGTTTATGGACCTTTCCTCCAGGAACTTGTCCAAACCTTTTTTAAACCCAGTTACACTAATAGCTTTTACTACATTCTCCAAAGTTGCATCACGCGTTGAGTGAAAAAATATTTTCTCTTTATTAGTCTTAAACGGATTACACTGTACTAAGTTGCATGTCCCCTAGTCTTTCTAGATTTTGATGGTGTAAATAATCATAGTAACATAGTAAATGACGGCAGATAAAGACCAGTAATCGATCTATGTCTATCCGTTCCACTCCATTCATAAATTTTATAGACCTCTATAATATCTCCCCTCTGCTATTAACTTTTCCAGCTTGAAGAGCTGTAACTTTTTAAGCCTCTCCTCATAGGGGTATCCTTCTATCCCCTTTATCATTTTCGTGGCTCTACTCTGTATCTTTTTGTAATTCCGTGACCAGAATTGCACACAATATTCAAAGTGTGGTAGAACAATGGAATAATAGAGGCATTGTAATATCCTTTTTATTCTTCATTGCTTTCCTTATGATTCCTAGCGTTCTATTTGACTTCTTGGCTGCCGCTGCACACTGGGCAGAGGGGTTCAACGTGTTATTCACGATGATGCCTAAATCTTTTTCCTGGGTGATGGTTCCTAATGTGGAACCCTGCATAGTGTAGCCATAGTTTGAGTTGTTCTTTCCTAGGTGCATAACTCTGCACTTGTCCACATTAAATTTCATCTGCCATTTGAACATCCAATCTTCCAATTTATCAAGGTCCTCTTGCAGTTTCTCACAATCCTCTTGGGTTTTAACAACTTTGAATAATTTTGTGTCATCTGCAAATTTGATTGCCTCACTCGTTTATTCCCATTTCCAGGTCATTTACAAATATGTTTATTTCTTCTATGCCGCGCTATTCACATCAGTGCGGTGTACATCAAACAAAACCATATACATTGCAGGCTTGCTACAATGCATTCACATTTGAACAGGGATTGAAACTTGGATACATATGGGGCAATCATCTGCATCTGTTTACATTGTTGAGTATCTACAGTTATTTACATTGTTGAGTATATTTCCCTATAGAGCCTACACTGAGTAATATCTGGTGAATAGGTAGTGCTTTAGAGCCTGCCTGAATTGGGTTAGGTTGGTGAGGACCCTCATGTCTACAGGGAGGGCATTCCAGGCTCTTGGGGCGTAGATGCTAAAGGCTCTGTTAGATGTTGCCTTTGTGCATCTCGCTGTTTCTTTCGGGACTGTCAGGTTGTTTATTGCTGTGGATCTTCTGATTCTATTGAGGGGTGAGGTGTGTATTAGCTATGTGATGGCTGTAGGGGTCTGATTGTTCAGGGCTTTGAAGGTCATAATTAAGATCTTATATTGGGTTCTGGCTTGTATTGGTAACCAATGGAGCCTCTTTAGGATTGGTGTGATGTGGTCCATCCTTGACATTCCTTCTAGCACTCTGGCGGCTGTATTCATTGCCAGTTGGAGAGGGTTTAAAGTCGCTTGTGGAAGCCCATATAGGATTGCGTTTGCAAAATCGAGGTGTGGCATCAGCAGGGCTTGATAGATTATTCTGAAATCCGTGGTATCGAGTAATGGTCGTAAATATCGGAGTCTCTGTATTTTATGGTATATCGTTTTTACTGTGTGTTTTATGTGTTTTCATGTCCAGCCGTTGGTCTAGGGTGATACCTAGGTATTGAATAGTGGGTTTAGCTGTCAGTTCTATATTCTTTACCTTTAGTGTGAGTGTGGGGGGGGGTGTGAAGTCGTGGTTCCTCGTGATGAACAGTACGTCCGTCTTGCTGTGGTTGATTCGTAAGTTCTGTGTGAAGAGCCAATCCGCAACTGCATCGAAACAGCTTACTAGTGGGGTAAAGTCAGGTTGGTCCGTTGCAAAAGCCATGTAAAGGAGAATATTGTCTGCATATGCTAGGCAGGCGACATTAAATGATCGGACTAGGTCGCAAATGGGCTGCATGTAAATGTTAAACATTAATGCAGATAGCGAGGAGCCTTGTGGTACACCCTGTTTTTGTAGGAACGGATCTGATGTTGTGTTGCCGATCCTCACTTGTTTCCACTGTTCCCTCTAAGCTGAGCGCGTGTGCGCGCGCACACACCTCGCCGAGTGAGCGCACATACTTTACAACAGAGCGCACAAAAATTATGGTTCTGATTCTGATAAAAGAAAACAGACGACTTAAAATTTAAAAGTTGTGATTGTAATTATTAGAAATTTTCTGCTTCATTTAGTAATTGTCTATTTTCATTTAATTTGATTACAATTAATGTGGTGTACATACTGTATTCTGACGTGTAGTCAAATTTTAAAGTATATAACTCCGAGAGTCGCCATGTGGCGCACAAAAATTTAACCTTCCTTCAAAAGCTGCACAGCTGATATTTTATGCGCACACAGCCTACAGAAAATTAGAGGAAACATTGCTTGTTGCCATCTGTTGGACAAGTAGGATTTGCACCAGCTCAATGCTTAGCCCTGAATTCCTTTTTTCTCAAGACATTCAGTAAGTATTTGGTGACTTACAGAGTCAAACGCTGCTGCAGTGTCCATGAATATAAGGACAAAACCTTGTCGGATGTTATCTATTCCTGAGATTATGGTGTTGAAGAGGGTGGTAAGGAGAGTTTCCACGCCGTGTGCTTCCCTAAAGCCATGTTGGGATGGGTCAAGGGGGGCTTCAACATCAATATGTTAAAGAAGCGGACCCAGCACAGATCCCTGGGGTACTCCACTATTCATCTTTCTCCTATGGGAAAATTAGTCATTTAGCCCTACCCTCTGCTTTCTGTCTTTTAACCAGTTCCTGATCCACAATTGTACACTGTCTCCTATCCCATGACTTTTTAATTTCACCAAGAGTCTCTGAAGAGGGACCTTGTCAAAGGCTTTCTGAAAATCCACATACACTTTATCTACTGGTTCCAGATTGGTAAAGCAAGACTTTCCTTGTCTAAAGCCATGTTGGCTTTCTCCCATTAAACCATGACTATCTACATGTTCTGTAATTTTATTCTTTATAATGGTTTCTGCCATTTGCCCCAGTACTAACATCAGGCTCACCGGTCTGTGATTTACCAGATCATCCTGGAACCCTTTTTAAAAATTGTTACATTGGCTGTTCTACAATCTTTTGGTTCTACAGATGATTTTAATGATCACAGATTACTAAAAGTAGGTCTGCAATCTCATCTTTCAGTTCTTTCAGCATCCTCGGATGTATACCATCTGGTGCAGGTGATTTGCTACTCTTTAGTTTATCAAATAGTTGTAATACATCTTCCTAGTTTATCAATATTTATTTTAGTTCCTCCGATACATCACTTTTATATATGATTTCAGGCATAGGTAATTCCCTACATCTTCAGTAAAGACCAAAGCAAAGAATTCATTCAGTCTCTTCACTATGGCCTTATCCTCACTTAACACCCCTTTTTACCTCTCCATCATTGAATGTCCAACTGGCACATTCACAGGTTGTTTTTTTTCTACATATATACTGGAAAACATTTATTATGCGTGTTTGCTTTCATAGCAAGCTTTTTTTTTCAAATATTCTCTTTGCCTTTCTTATCAGTGCCTTGCATCTAACTTGCCAATGCTTATGTTTCCCATTCCCATCTATTGGCTCCCTTCTTCCATTTCCTGAAAGATGCTTTTTTGGCTACAACAGCCTCTCTGAGCCAACTTGAAACCATGCTGGCAGTTTTTTGGATTTCCTTCCACTTTACTTAAATTGTGGAATACAACTGGTTATGTGCTTCCAAGATAGTATCTTTAAACAGTGCCCATGCTTGATGATCCTGCTTCAAACTGGTTTTAACTATGGATAAGAGGTTTGTAGAGGTCTTACCCAGAACATGGAATGAGGGTTTAAAGAAATACTCAGCCTCAGTTCTGCAAGCATAATGTCCCACTATGTCCCAATAAAATCCAAAAAGACCAGCTCCACTCTTCACCCTAGAGATAATACTGTTGTTGTTACCAAAACTGTGTTCTTAATTCTTGATTCAAAAATAGTTATGTTACTATGTTGTTGTAGCAACTGGGTCTCAGACTAAACTCGGGCGACATATGAAACTCAAACTTGAGTAGCGCCTCAACTTGCATCAATGACCCAAAATCTGTTGCACTTTTCAGAAAGCATTGAAGCTTAAATCTAAAGAGGAATATAGAAAAATTGCTTATCTAAATTTGATGGAATTTTATCCCAACGCCAGATGTCAGCGCCGTGGCGTTTCACGTGCATGCGTTTCTTCAGGGGATATCTTTAATCCATATTCTATTCATGTAGTTTCCTCATGTAATATTCATCTATAAAATTTGAAACAAAATGATCTCTGTAATCAATTTCCATACAATCTCAATATTTATAGATTTGTAATGTGAGACAAATATTTACTCACCCCACTCTCCGTCAGTGGCTAACATCTATATGGCTGGATTTGAACGGAAATTGCTTTCAACATCTATTTATATGGATAGCATCAAATTATGGCGTCGATATATAGATGACATTTTTATGCTTTGGCAAGGTACACCTGAAGATCTAGGTGGTTTCGTTCAATGGTTAAATGCACAAGATAACAATATTCAGTTCACCTATCAATATAATTTGCATTGAGTTACATTCCTAGATGTTCGTGTAACTAGAGGACCTCAGATTTGGCATACTTCAGTTTTTTGCAAGCCCATAGATAGAAACACCTTATTGCACTATACTAGTGCTCATCCCAAGAAATTAAAAGAAAGCCTTCCGTTTTCACAGTTTCTACGATATAGTCGAACCTGTTCAGAAGTTAGAGTTCAAAAGGCATGCAGCCCAGTTGAAAGACACATTCACGGCACGCGGATACCCCAGACAAGTAATAGTCACAGCCTACAAAAGGGCTTTGTATTGTAATCGAGACCTTCTGTTGTCTTCTCAACCTCGACACCCGCCACAGTCTGATCATGTCAATTTTATCACCAAGTGTTCACCATATAGTCATCATATCAAAATTTTTTTTAAAAAGCATAATGTCTTGCAGAGCATACCAGGACTGGAGAAGCATTATATTCGATGCGTATGGCAAAGGCAACGGAACATTAAAGACATTTTAAGTCCCACAGTTCTCCGTCCTTTGTCGTCTCCTTCTCAATCGCAGAATGGTGGTCATTCTAAATGCGGAGAATGTGACATATGTATAATTACTTTGGCGTTGGACAAGTTTGAGCATCGTGGTCAACAGTTTTCTTTAAGGCGCAATACATCCTGTAACTCCACTTATGTAGTTTATTGCATAATTTGCCCCTGCAGCCAGCTATATATTGGCAAAACCATTCGCCCATTCAGAGTCCGTATGAGGGAACATCGTAGTAGATTAAAATGTGGTAATGTACAAGCCCCCATAGTACAACATTGTATGACACAGAAATATAGTTTTGACATGTTAAAATGTTTCTGTCTTGATCAAATTCAGCAAGGCGCAGGAGGAAAATCTAAAGATCTTACACTATTGCAATTAGAACAACGATGGATTTTCAAGTTAAACATGGTATCCCCTAATGGCCTTAATGCGCAGATAGAGTGGGGTGCCTGTTGTTGAACTTGCACTTTAAGGTTGGAGTCACATGCTCAGTTAAGGTTTAAATGCTCATTTAGAGGGCAAGGTCCGCATGCGCGGCGTTCTAGAGGTTGAGTTTAGCCGCCATCGCACAGTGGGGTGAGTGAATATTTGTCTCACATTACAAATCTATAAATATTGAGATTGTATGGAAATTGATTACAGAGGCCATTTTGTTTCAAATTTTATAGATGAATATTACATGAGGAAACTACATGAATAGAATATGGATTAAAGATATCCCCTGAAGAAACGCATGCACGTGAAACGCCACGGCGCTGACATCTGGCGTTGGGATAAAATTCCATCAAATTTAGATAAGCAATTTTTCTATATTCCTCTTTAGATTTAAGCTTCAATGCTTTCTGAAAAGTGCAACAGATTTTGGGTCATTGATGCAAGTTGAGGCGCTACTCAAGTTTGAGTTTCATATGTCGCCTGAGTTTAGTCTGACACCCAGTTGCTACAACAACAACATAGTAACATAACTATTTTTGAATCAAGAATTAAGAACACAGTTTTGGTAACAATAACAGTATTATCTCTAGGGTGAAGAGTGGAGCTGGTCTTTTTGGATTTTACTGTGAAGTTATGTTAAGCTCTGGAAAGTGACGAACACACAAATTTGTTAGCACTATGTCCCAAGGCTAAAGTTTGTAAATCAAATCCTGGCTCTAGTTTAGTTTTATTTTCGGTCAGTTTTCAAAGTAAGTTGTAACTTTAGTGGAATAGGCTATACCGATACTGTCGTTCTGAAAAATATATCTATCTATCCCAGCACTTTTTGTATACTGAAGGGGGGGAGGGACCATGGCACCCCAAATTATCCAAGTAGCAGTTGGTCATCAACCAATATGTATATATAGTGGTGCTAAATATGTGCATGTACTGAAATGCAGCAACTGATGTTTCATTTAAAATGTTGACAGCAGCCATTGAATATTGGGATTTGTAAGATACAGAAAGGAACAGATTTTTGAACGTTCTATGTGTTAGCTTTGTTTCTGCTGGAAGCACTTGAGACAAAGCCGGGGCGAATTTATGCCTTGAGCCCCCCTCCCTGCTCCACAGGCAAGAATAGAATGGGGGGAGTCTCCCTACAGGTGTTGGGAGGGTCTTTCTCACAAACATCACTCAACTGGAGTGGCAGTATCCTATCAAAAGTAGGTGCCTTTAGGCAAGTGCATTTTCTAACTGTACATCTGGGTCTGAGACAAGCAGGGATGAATTTACCTCTTAACTTGTTCATACACAGAGAGCAGTCCCCTTCAGAGATTCAGGTGGCAGCAGTGACCTTTTCACTGAAAATTTTGGTCTGAGCAGATGCTTCTTTGTGATATAATCTCCAGGAACAAGCAGGAATTTAGTCCTCGCATATGGGTATCGTCGGTACCGACGGAGTCTGCGCAGGAACGCTCCGCAGCGTCCAATAAAAACGCTTTTGGGAGCATCCCTCAGCACATGCGTGCTGCCTTCCCACCTTTCCAACTGCCCCTCTTCAGTTAAGTCTTCAGTTCTTCGTTTTCCGCGGAGCCGACAGGACCTATTCCCTGTCACCGCAGAAAATTACATCTTTAAACTTCTTTCTGTGGTCGCGTTTGCCTACCGCACGACGCCTACCGGTACCGCCGGTTCTTTTCTTTTCTTTAAAAAACAAAAAAAAAACTTTCAGTGTTTCTTTCAGAAACTTTCCTTTTTGGTGCTAGGTGCCATTTTGGGCACTAGGCCCCATTTTTCCTAAATCATGGAAAAGCCAACTAGTGGTTTTAAAAAATGAACTAAGTGTGGCGGTACCATTTCCGTCACTGACACCCATGACTGCTGTCTAAAATGTTTAGGACCTGATCATTCTCCAACTGAATGTCTCTCCTGCATGGGGATGACCAAAAGAGGAAGACAGAACTGGGCCGCAAAGCTCGGTACCCTTTTTTCTTCAGATGCCAGATCCATTGCATCAACATCGTCGAGGGCCTCTTCTTCCTCCCATGGATCTCAAGTAACGAAACATAAGAGCCGGTCCTCAAAGGGTAGCTCTCCTGCTAAGCATCTAGAGGCCATTGGCATTGCTCTTGAAGGAACCACACCGGCAAAACAACCCCGGTGGGAGGCTTCAGCTTCCAAAGCATCGATGGGGCTTCAGGATGTTCTCGAGGCCTCAACCTCGCAAGAACTACCTGTGCCATGCTCAGGGGTTCCGGCCGTCCTTACCGGTTCCGACACCCAGGCATCGGCAGCGTTGATAGACCAGAGTTCCTCGCTATCGAGCGCTGTATCACAGCTCTTCTCTCGGCTGCGGTACCGGTGGTCCCAAGAGCACCGACTCCGGTACTGACACCGGCGATGCCGGTACTGACGGTGCCGGCCCCGGTGGAAACTCTTCCTATGCCATCTCTGACTGGAGGGGACAAAGTGGTACCGGCTCACCTCGGTACCGGCTCACCTCGGTACCGACTTCGATCGGTACCGACTTTGATCGGTACCGGGATTGTGCTTTGCAAGAGCATCAGAGTCAGCAGTACTTTGATTCCTCCGATTCCGAAGACTCTGACAATTCTGCTGGCACTAGAGGGTTTCTCCTAGAAGATCCCTCTTCTCCCCAATGCAGAATGTCACCTCCAGAGGACATGTCTTTTCAGGATTTCATCCGTGATATGGCCAAAGGTCTTTCAATCACAGTAGCTCCTGAAGAAGAACCCAGAGCAAAGGAATTGGAAATCCTCCAATATCCTAAAGCTCCCAAGGAGGCAGCTACTCTGCCTATCCATGAAATTCTGCATAGCTTGATGCTCAGAATGTGGGAGACACCTCTGACCACTTCTCCTCACTCTAGGAGGCTTGATACTATGTAGCGAGTTCCACCATGTCCTGGTTTTCAGAAAACCCAGCTGCCACACCATTCAATGGTAGTGGAATCAGCCATGCGTAGGCTGAAAAGGGCAAAGAGACATGCATCCAATCCAGGTCGTGAATGCAGGACTCTGGATGCTTTTGGACGTAGAACTTTTCAAGCTTCCATGCTTTCAGCTAGAATCGGTTCATACATCCTATATATGGGAATGTTCCTTAAGGAAGTCACAGGAGACTTGGAACTTATGAGCCCTTTTCTCCCAGATAATAAGAGACAAGATTTTCTTGCTCTAGTTAAGCATGCTCAAAATGTCTCCAAGTTTGTCAATCGTGCAGCTTTTGACTGCTTTGAATGCATCAGCAGAACTTCTGCTATTGCCATTGTTGCATGATGGATTGCATTGGCTGCAGGCATCAGACTTGGAGGCTTGGGTACAGGACAAATTAGGCAACATTCCTTGCATGGGGGAGAATCTTTTCAGCAAGAACTGGCAGGAGAAGGCTAACGAGTTAGATGCTGACGATTCTACCTTAGATTGTCAAAGTCTACAGCCACTCCAGCCAAAAGGAAGCCTTATAAAAAAAACCCCCTCTTTTAGCAAAAAGAGGAAGTTTTATCCTTCCTATACCCAGCAGACTTCAGGTCAGGTTCCCAAAAAGGACAACCTAGACAGCAAAAGAAACCAAAAGGACCGAGAGCCCAACCAGCTCTCCAGGTTCAGCCCCCTCAAGGGCTTTGACTCCTTCCCAGAGAGCTTCGCCTTCCTGCCTCTGAGGGGTCCCCAACCCCCCAATATTCTGGGCAGGTTATGCCACTTTATCAACAGATGGCATCAAATAACAGCAGAAGATTGGACTTTGTCCATTGTAGGAGAGGAGTACAAACTTCATTTTCACAGCATACCCCCTCCTACAATTCTAAAGCAGTTCAATTCACAAACCTCTGCAGACGATCTGCTAGATTACGAGGTCTCCACACTTCTTGCCCAAGGGGCAATAGAAGAAATACCCATTTTTCAACAGGGAACATGATTCTACTCCCCCTGTTTTCTTATCCCAAAGAAACAGGGGGGCATAGATCCATTCTAGACCTCAGAGAATTGAACAAATATCTGTTTCGAGAGAAATTCAAAATGATTTCTCTAGGAACTCTTCTGCCATACCTTCAAGGCCAGGACTGGCTTTGCTCTCTAGACTTAAAGGATGCATACACTCACATTCTGATCCATCCAGATCACAGGAAATTCTTACGTTTCCTTTTCAGGGGAAGACGTTTCCAGTACAGGGTTCTTCCTTTTGGTCTGGCTTCAGCACCAGGGGTGTTCACGAAATGCATGGCAGTAGTAGCAGCATTTCTACGAACCCTGGGGATTTTTGTCTTCCCCTACTTAGACGACTGGCTCATTCGAGCCTCCACAATTGCAGAGGCCAGCACTGCACTGTCTCTTACAATGCGAATCCTCCAATACTTGGGATTAGAAATCAACTTCCCGAAGTCTCAACTAGTTTCTTCCCAATGCCTAGAATTCATAGGAGCCTGTCTGGATATCAGTCAGGCAAGGGCTTTCCTTCCACAAGCCCGGTGTCTTTGCATTATGCAGCTAGCTTCCCAAGCAGCAGGAAAATCCTCCCTCACGGCTCGGGAACTACTACAGTTACTGGGACACATGGCATCCATAGTTCATGTAGTCCCCATATGCTCGCCTCCACATATGAGCAGCTCAGTGGACCCTTTCCACAGAGTGGACACAGGCCACGGGCAATGTGTTGGACAAAATAACAATCTCTCAAAGACTAATTTTGTCCCTCCAATGGTGGCAATCACTAGAAAATCTGACAGTGGGGTCTCCTTTCCATCAACCCCTCTTTCAAGCCACCCTAACAACAGATGCCTCACAGGTGGGTTGGGGAGCACACTTGGATCATCTCTCTACCGAGTACACCTGGACTCCACAGGAGGTAGGTTTACACATAAACCACCTGGAATTAAGAGCAATTTATTTAGCTCTTCGAGTGTTCCATGCCCAGCTCAGCTACAAAACAGTCCTGGTCCAGACAGACAATCAGGTAGCCATGTTCTTTGTGAACAGGCAGGACGGAACCGGCTCTCTGTCATTATGCAACGAAACTTTACGACTGTGGGCCCTTGCCAGAAAGTACAAATTCACCTTCTAGTGGTATATCTTCCTGGCATTCAAAACCTTTGGGCAGACAAACTCAGACGAGTACTGCTACCTCACGAGTGGTCACTCCACCTAGACCAGGTGGCAAAGATATTTCATCTCTGGGGCACTCCAGACATAGACCTCTTTGCAAATCCACTGAATGCCAAACTTCCCCGGTTCTGTTCCAGGATACTGGCACACCACTGTCAGGCAAGGGATGCCTTCCTCCTTCACTGGGGTCAGGACTTCCTTTATGCTTTCCCACCCATTCTCCTCATTCCCAAAACACTCTTCAAACTTCAGAAAGACAGGGGTCACATGAATCTCCAGGAACAAGCAGGAATCTAGTCAGCACATATGGGTATCGTCGGTACCGACGGAGCCTGCGTGGGAACGCTCCCCATCGTCCAATCAGAAAGCTTTTGGGAGCATCCACAGCGCCTGGTGCTGCCTTCCTGCCTTTCCCAACTGCCTCTCTCCAGTTCTTTTCTTTTAAAAAAATTAATTTATCCATTCTTTTCCCTTCTTCAGGTGCACCTGTCTTTTTTTTTGGGCCTTAGGCCTCAAAAATTTTCCTTAATATGGAAAAACCTGTTTCAGGTTTTAAAAAGTGCACAAAATGTGGCGGTACCATTTCCGTCACCGACACCCATGAATGGTGTTTAAAATGTTTAGCTCCTGACCACTCCATCACAGGTTGTGTGTCCTGTGCTATGATGTCTAAAAGGGGTCGACAGAACCGAGCTGCTAAGCTCAGTACCCTGTTTGCCTCTGATGCGGCTTCGGTGGCATCGACGTCCTCCAGGGCTGTTTCTTCTTCCCGTGGCTCTCAGGTAACTAAACATAAGTCTAGCCGGTCCTCAAAGGGTAGATCTCCTTCTAAGCATCGAGAGATGCCTCTGGCGTTGCCCTCGAGGATTCTGCACTGGCAAAATTACCCCGGCCGGAGGCTTCGGCTTCCAAAGCACCATCATCGGGGTTCCAGGATGTTCTCGATGGCTCGGCCTCGACAGATCTCCTGGTGCCATACTCTGGGGTACCGGCAGTTTCCACCGGTACCGATTTCCAGGCATTGGCAGCGTCTATGGACCAGAGAATTCTATCCATAGAACGCAGTCTAGCGGCTTTCCTTGTGGCATCAACGCCCTTGGTACCGCGACAGACAACTCCACCGGTACCGGCATCGGTATCGCAACCGGTACCGATAGCATCGAGAAAGGCATCGATGTCTGCTATGCCAGTACCCTGTCCTTCGATGCCCGCCGGTACCGATTCCCCGGTACCGGTTATTCCCGATACCGATTTTGCTCGGTACGGGTATCGGGCTCTGCAGGAGCATCTAGACAGGCGATACTTCGATTCCTCAGAAGAATCTGAGGAGTCTGAAAGTTCTGTCGATGCAGTGATGCTTCCACAGGAGTTCTCCTCCCCTAAACGCAGGATGTCTCCTCCAGAGGACATGTCTTTCCAAGACTTCATCCGAGAGGTGGCTCGGGGCACCTCCATCACTGTGGCCCCTGAGACAGAGCCAAGGGCCAAGGAGTTCGATATTTTACAATATCCTAAAACTCCTAAGGAGGCAGCTACCCTACCCATTCATGAGATTCTCTATGATCTCATGTTGAGGATGTGGGAAACACCTCTCCTCATTCTCGTAGGTTAGATACTATGTATCGTGTCCCTCCTTGTCCTGGTTTCCATAAAACTCAGCTTCCTCACCACTCTATTGTGGTGGAATCTGCTATGAGAAGGATTAGAAGTGCAAAAAGACATGCCTCTAATCCTCCAGGACGTGAATGCAGAACTCTGGATGCTTTTGGACGTAGAGTCTTTCAAGCTTCCATGCTTGCTGCAAGAATCAGTTCCTATAGTCTCTACATGGGAATGTTCCTAAAGGAAGTTACTGATCACCTACAGACTTTAAGTCCTTTCATCTCTGACAATAAAAGGCAGGAGTTTCTCACTTGGCTCAAACATGCCTAAGATGTCTCTAAATTCTCCAACCGTGCAGCCTTCGACTGCTTTGAATGTATAAGCAGGACCTCGGCTATTGCCATAGGTGCACGTAGAATTGCTTGGCTCCAAGCATCTGATTTAGAGCTCTGGGTACAAGATAAATTGGGAAATATCCCTTGCACTGGTGAGAACCTGTTTTGTAAAGATTGGCAAGAAAAAGCCAATGAAATGGATGCTGAAAATTCCACTTTGGATAGACTATCCAAGTCTACTGCTGATCCTGTTAGGAAAAAGTTGTTCAAGAAAACACCTTTTTCTAAAAAGAAAAGATTTTATCCTGCTTATGGTCAGCAGGCATCTCCTGCAGGTCAGTTTTCAACCAAACGTCAGCAACCACCCAAACAGAAGAAAGCAAAGGCTGCTAGGCCTCAACCGGCCCAGCAGCCTTAGCCTCCTCAGGGCCTTTGACTTTCAGCTAGAGAACTTAGCCTTTCTGGCTCTGGAGGGACCAGAACTGTCTACCATTGCAGGAAGGTTATGCCATTTTGCTCCCAGATGGGGGCAGATAACAGCAGAGCATTGGACACTCTCCATCATAAGAGAGGGGTACAAACTTCATTTTTCAAGCATGCCCCCTCCCACAATAGTGAAGCAGTTCAATTCTCCAACCTCTCTCATCGACCTGTTAGATCAGGAGGTTACTGAAAGTATGTTTGTTTGTACAGGGTGGTGTACACAACTGGACTGTCTAAGAAAACCTGAGAGTTAATTTTGTTCAGAACTTTGCTTAGAAATAAACTTCATATATTTGCTTATTAAGTAGGTCAAGAGGTACATGTCCTGTAAATAAGAAAAAAAGGGCAGCTTGTACTCTAGCCTTTCTGTCTCAGGGTTATTTATTAGATATCAAGCAGTCAGCAGTAAACAGTTATGTCTTGGAATACATGTATGTCTCCTCATACTGACCTACACTGATTAGAAGTTGACCTATGATGTGATAAATACGTAATATCTGACGTGTCATAATAAAGTGCAATTATGCTGTATCATCCAAAAGAGCCTTATAAATAAAGTGAACCATGGCTAACAGAGTAAACAAAGGGAACTTTGTTCTATTTGTTTCTCTCCGCAAAGCTTTGGTGTATTTATATATATATATATATATATATATCATTGCTTTGAATGTAGTTTTCTGTGTCTCCAAGAGCCCTGCAGGTTGCTGGTGAGGGGGTGCTAAGAAAGCCCACAGTTACCATCCTTCTTGCCCAAGGGGCAATAGGAGAAGTGCCTCTTCATCAACAGGGCACAGGGTTCTATTCCCTTTATCTTCTTATCCCAAAGAAAACAGGGGGATACAGACCTATCTCAGAGAATTGAACAAATTCCTTGTCGGGAAGAAATTCAAAATGATCTCTCTCGGAGCTCTGCTGCCATACCTTCAGAGTCAGGATTCGCTTTGTTCTCTAGATCTCAAGGATGCGTACACCCATGTTCTCATCCATCCAACCCACAGAAGGTTTCTTCGGTTCCTGTTTCAAGGAAAGCATTACTAATACAGGGTGCTTCGTTTTGGTCTGGCCTCTGCACCAAGGGTGTTCACGAAATGCATGGCTGTGGTAGTAGCATTTCTACGCACTCTGGGAATATTCGTCTTCCCTTACTTGGACGACTGGCTCATTCGAGCTCCAACACAGTCAGAGGCCAGGACTTCTCTAACTTGCACAATGTGTATCCTTCAGTATTTAGGGCTGGTCATAAACATCCCAAAATCCAGTCTAACTCCTACTCAGTCTCTAGAGTTCATAGGAGCCCTGCTGGATACCACAAAGGCAAGGGCCTACCTTCCCCAAGCCCATTGCCTTCACTTGGTGCAGTTAGCTTCTCAAGCATCCCTAAAGCCCTTTTTGACTGCTCGAGAAATGTTACGGTTGCTAGGCCACATGGCATCCACGGTGCATGTGGTACCATATGCTCGCCTTCACATGAAGGCAGCTCAGTGGACTTTATCCACCCAATGGACCCAGGCATCAGGTTGCCTGTCAACAGAATAGCAAACACAAGTCGTCTCATTTTGTCTCTCCAGTGGTGGAAGTCCACTCAAAACCTGTTGCTGGGGTCCCCCTTTCAGCAACCCCTGCCCCAAGCAACTCTTACAACAGATGCTTCTCCAATGGGTTGGGGAGCTCATCTGCAAGACCTCTCCACCCAAGGCACTTGGACTCCACAAGAGAGTTGTCTACATATCAATCTCTTGGAGCTCAGAGCAATCTTCCTTGCTCTGCAAGTGTTCCACACCCTGCTCAGCTACAAAACAGTCCTTATTCATACGGACAATCAAGTAGCCATGTTCTATGTGAACAAGCAGGGGGGAGCAGGCTCTCTGTCGCTTTGCAACGAAGCTCTGCGACTGTGGGCCCTCGCCAGAGAGCATCACATTCATCTTCTGGCAGTGTATCTTCCAGGCGTTCAAAACTCTTGGGCAGACAGACTCAGTCGAGTTCTCCTTCCACACGAGTGGTCTCTGCATGCAGACCAGGTGACCAGAGGACAGCAACCTTGGGCCGGAAGGACTGGGGTTTCTAGTCCCACAGATGCTCCTTGTGGTCTTGGGCAAGCCACTTAACCCTCCATTGCCCATGTTCCCTGTAAGTATTAGTGTATGTGTCTCATATCCCCGCGTGTTAAATGTATCCCCCAATTGTGTTGTGACCGCTTTGATTGAAGGATAAGGCGGTATACAAAACTGTCTAAATAAATAAATAAAATAAATAAACTTTGGGGAACCCCGGACATAGATCTCTTTGCAAGTCCGTGGAATGCCAAACTTCCCCGGTTCTGTTCCAGAACTCCGGCTCAGGGAGCTCAGGCAAAGGATGCTTTCCTCCTTCACTGGGGTCAAGACTTCCTTTATGCCTTTCCACCCATTCCCCTAATTCCCAAAACCCTTTTCAAGCTTCAGAGAGACAGAGGCCACATGATTCTCATAGCACCACATTGGCCACGGCAAGTGTGGTACCCTTTGCTTCTACATCTCTCTCAAGCTCCCTCCCTGGAGTTGGGGTCTGCTCCAGATCTCCTATCTCAGGAGAACGGAATGTTATGGCATCCCAATCCCCAGTCCCTGCATCTCAGGGCTTGGTTGCTGAAGGCCTAGATCTCCAAGATCTTCATCATTCTCAGCAAGTGAAAGATGTTTTTTATGTTTCTAGAAAACCTTCTACTAGATGTTCTTATGCTTTCAAGTAGAAAAGGTTCACTGTTTGGTGTTCAGAAAAGGGTCTTAACCCCCTTGCCATACCTATAGAATTTTTAATGGAGTATCTCCTCCATTTGTCTAATGCAGGCCTTAAGACAAATTCAGTAAGAGTCCATTTGAGTGCTATTGCAGCTTCTCTTAAACCTCTCAATGGACAACCTATTTCCTCTCATCCTCTTATAGCAAGATTCATGAGAGGCCTCCTTCTAACTAAGCCTCCCATTAGACCACCTCCGGTGGCATGGGACTTGAATCTGGTTCTTGGGCAGCTCATGAAGCCACCTTTCGAACCTTAGCGACCACCTCCTTGAAATTTCTTTCTTGGAATGTTATCTTTCTCATTGCAATCACATCAGCCAGCAGCATTAGTGAATTGCAAGCACTAGTAGCTAATCCACCTTATACAATGTTTCATCATGACAAGGTAGTTCTTAGGACTCATCCACACTTTATGCCTAAGGTGGTCTTGCTTTTTCACCTCAACCAGGAGGTCTACCTACCTGTCTTTTTTCCAGGACCTCATGCATCAAGTGCAGAGAGGAATCTTCATACCCTGGACTGTAAAAGAGCTCTGGCTTTTTACTTACAGAGGACACAGCAACATAGAAAGTCCTCTCAGTTCTTTGTTGCTTTTGACCCTTCTCATTTGGGACTGCCAGTCTCCAAGAGAACACTATCTAACTGGATTGCTCAGTGTATTTCTTTCGCCTATCAGAGTAAGAACCTTTCTCTGGAGGGCCATGTCACAGCTCACAATGTGAGAGCCATGGCAGCCTCAATGGCTCATCTGAACTCAGTGTCTATTGACGACATCTGTCAAGCAGCCACTTGGGCCTCGCTTCATACCTTCACAGCCCATTACTGCTTGGACAAGGACTCCCGCCGGGATGCCTTGTTTGGTCAGGCTGTTCTCAAACACCTGTTCCATACTTAATCAACTCCTACCCACCATCACTGATAGGATGCCAGAGATCCATGGGGGGAAGTGGAGCCCTTCTCAGGGACACACAACTTCTGGGGTCTCTCTCTGGCACCCAAAGCTAGGGAGTCCCCATATGTGATGACTAGATTTCTGCTTGTTCCTGGAGATAGCATAGTTACTCACCTGTAACAGGTGATCTCCGGGAACAGCAGGAATTTAGTCCTCACAACCCACCCACCTCCCCTGGGAGTTGTATCTCTCTATCTCTCTCTTTCCTTTCCCTCTCTCTCTCTTTGTCTCAGCTTTAAAACTCAACTGGAGAGAGGCAGTTGGGAAAGGCGGGAAGGCAGCACGCAGGCGCTGTGGGATGCTCCCAAAAGCTTTCTGATTGGATTCTGGGGAGCGTTCCCGCACAGGCTCTGTCGGTACCGACGATACCCATATGAGGGGACTAAATTTCTGCTGTTCCCGGAGATCACCTGTTACAGGTGAGTAACTATGCTTTCTCATTGCACCACGATGGCCTCGCCAGCCGTGGTATTCCCTGCTTCTGCATCTCTCTCAAGCGGCACCTCTGGAGTTAGGGCATGCTCCAGATCTCCTTTCTCAGGAGAATGGGATGTTATGGCACCCGAATCCCCAGTCCCTGCACCTCACGGCCTGGTTGCTGAAGGCTTAGACCTCCAGGATCTCAACCTGTCTCAGCAGGTAAAAGATATCCTTCGAGCTTCCAGGAAACTTTCCACAAGAAGATCTTATGCCTTCAAGTGTAAACGTTTTACTATATGGTGCTCCAGGAGGGGATTAAACCCCCTAGTCATACCCTTAGAATCGATACTAGAGTATCTCCTTCACTTATCGAATTCTGGGTTAAAGACCAATTCGGTAAGAGTCCATCTTAGTGCAATTGCAGCTTCTTATAAGCCTCTGAGTGGACAACCAATTTCCTCTCATCCACTCATATCAAGATTTATGAGAGGCCTATTAACCAAACCTCCCATCAAGCCACCACCGGTGGCATGGGATCTAAATCTAGTTCTGGGGCAGCTCATGAAGCCGCCTTTTGAGCCTTTAGCCACTGCAACCCTTAAGTTTTTGACCTGGAAGGTCATCTTCCTAATTGTAATCACCTCTGCCCGTCGCATCAGTGAATTGCAAGCTTTAGTGGCTGATCCTTCTTATACTAGGTTTCATCATAAGGTTGTTCTTGTCAGACGGCTGCCTAGGGTGAGAACTTACACAATCTTGACGATGCATATATTCATATGATTCTTGCAAGGTATTGTGGGTAATGTAGTTCATTCACTCCCAAACACAGCTGAAGACAATAATTGAGTTGTGAAACCAAGTGGTAAAGCCAATAAAATTCTTCTTTTATTGATGGGGTTTAATTCACCCAGCACAAATATGCTTGGTAGCAATATAAATGAGGTTACTTGCTTGCAGTGTTTAAATGGATAACATAAAGTCACAAAGCAAATCAGAAAACAACCTTCAGCTTGTCAGGCAATTAGCTAATGTTTTCTTAGCAAATAATTACCAAATAAAAAGGCACAAAGAAATGAATAAACTTTGCTTGTCAGGTTAACTTCTGCTTGTTTTCCACGCAGATCCCAGCAGTGATTCTCCCTTGCTCACACACACAATCAGGTGCAGCTTTAATTACTATCAATTGACCAGCTGAAAGCCTTTAGCTGGCTGGCTGCTACTGTGTGAACCCAAATCCTGCTTTAAGAGCTGTTTGCAGTGGAAATAAAGAACAAAGTTAGGTTTCTTTGTGATGGCTGATGTGTTTGCTCACATAAAGCTAGCAATAGCATTTAGATAGAGAACAGTCCATGTAATGAATAGTTTCATCTGCTGTATCTCCCCCTTCATCAATCAGCATAGGGTCACTATCATACATTGGCACAGACGAGTCTTTCATTAAGGCACTATCATGAGAATGCTTATTCCCTTGCTGCCATTCACTATTAAGATAGGGTCTGGATCAGTGTTCATACCTGAGCCTCTCCTGCTATCATAATTCCTCTCTGTATAGCCTGGCCAGTATGTAATCCAGTTCTGATGTCCAGCCTTCCAATCTTGATCCCTGGACACTGGATCTTTCCTCACATACCTTCTGGCATAGGTCTGAAAGTCCTTTCCACGTGCAGCCTTCTCTCTTCCAGGTAGCCACTGGTGATTCTTATCTCTGCCATTCCATTCCTCTGGCTGACTCCAGTCCAATGGACTCTGCTGGCATTTGGAATACCTCCCAGTATGGGTACTGCCTTGGACTCTCCCAGACCTTCCAATGGGCTTTCTTCTCTTCCTTCCAGAGAATTTCCTTCTTTCTCTATCCGCTTGGCTTGGCTTCTGTTTCTCCAGGTGATACTGGTGCTTGAGCTTGTAGCCGTTGCTATATCTGTGTCTGAAGCTGTTCCTGAAGCTATTATCTGAAGAATAAGCTCTATTCTTATTCTGTCCTAATGTGTGCTCCTCCCTAACACAGCGCAGCTGTGTTGAATCAGGCCCTGCCCTTTGAGATGAGTGCTTAGGGATTACCTCATAGCTCTCTTGATTGCACACACATTTTCTCACTTCAGCCCCTCTCATGGCTGCTGGAAACCTGGTGCACTCTGGGACTGGTAGTCTTTTATGTGAAAACTCTGTTTTCTTACTTCTACCAGAACTGACAGGTTGCTTGTTCAGAGTCACATCATCTTTTCTATAGCTCCTACCTGAGCTATGATAAGCTTCCTTATCACATTCTTCAAACTCACCCTCATTTTATGCCAGAGGTGGTTTTGCCTTTTCATTTAAATCAATCAATTTACCTTCCTGTATTTTTTCCCAGGCCTCACGCCTCTAATGCAGAAAGGAACCTTCATACTTTGGATTGCAAAAGGGCCTTAGCCTTTTACATACAAAGAACACAGCAACATAGAAAGTCTTCACAACTTTTTATAACTTTTGACCCTAGTCATTTGGGACTTCCAGTCTCCAAAAAAACTTTATCTAAATGGATTGCCCAATGCATATCCTTTACTTATGAGAGTATCGATGACATTTGTCGAGCAGCCACCTGGGCTTCGGTACACACCTTCACAGCCCTCTACTACCTAGATAAAGCCTCCCATCGGGATGCCTTCTTTGGCCAAGCTGTTCTTCAAAACCTTTTTCAAACATAAACCAACTCCTACCTACCAACCCTGGTGGGATGCCAGAGATCCGTGGGAGGAAGGATCCTCACCCTTGACGGTGGCACCTTCCTGGGGCTATCTCCCTGGCATCTTTAGCTAGGGAGTCCCCCATATGTGAGGACTACATTCCTGCTTGTTCTGGAGATAGCGTAGTTACTCACCTGTAACAGGTGATCTCTGGGAACAGCAGGAATGTAGTCCTCACAACCCACCCATCTCCCCTAGGAGTTGTCTCTCTCTCTCTCTTTGTCTCTTTCCTCTCTTTGCTCTCTCCCTCTATCCTTTCACTCAGCTACAAACTTAACTGAAGAGGGACAGTTGGAAAGGCGGGAAGGCAGCGCGCATGTGCTGACGGATACTCCCAAAAGCGTTCTTATTGGACGCTGGGGAGCATTCCCGCGCAGGCTCCGTCGGTACCGACGATACCCATATGTGAAGACTAAATTCCTGCTGTTCCCGGAGATCATCTGTTACAGGTGAGTAACTACGCTTTATATGCTTGCTAACCATGAAGCATGAAAGATGGTCAAGCTTTGCATATGTTTCTCAATATCCAATTACACAACATAGTCTTGCTACAGTTTTTCTACTATTTCAGTAATTTTTATGCTAGATGATGCCCATTTAAAACAAAGTTAATGTATTGAGTTGGAACTCTTTATCTGTCCATCTATGTATCCTGATTGCATTTCCCTAAATGCAAGTTTTTGTTGCTTCAGACAATTCTACACAGACCGTATGGAAGGTTTAATGTGCTTGGTGCAGCAGTTACATTTTTAAACACCTTACTGGACAGACTGGATGGACCAGTGTGGTCTTTACCTTCTGCCATCTGCTATTATCTTACTATGTTTTTTTATATAGATGGCCAATTTTTCTAAAACATGCAATTTCTTTCATCTTATTTGCTTAGGAAATAGTCAGGTTAGGAAGTATTATGAGAACACCATTTGCAAACCCTGGTGTCCTTTTTCCCCAGTACACCCTCTATTTTATAGTGTACCCTACTCAAAAATGGTGATGGACTCCCACCCAGTACCTCTTAATCTTGAAGCTGTTACAGTACGAGTCATGAATTCCAACTCTGGCTTCTAGTGCTTCATAAAGCTTTTACCCCAAGAATAAATATAGGAACTTCTGGTGGAGACTAGAAAATGCTATTTCAATGTTAAATGGTATGTGTCTGGACATGTGTTCAATTGATGACTGCCTTGACTTTCCAGAAATGTGAAAATGCCAGTACTGAAGAGGTCATGATTATTAACCTTAGGTTCATCTATTTGCAGATGATGTTGATCTCTAAGCCTCATTGTACCCTGTTAAATTTACTGATAAAATTAAAGGAATTTCATAAAGCCTCCAGCATCGACAAGATCGTCTGCAAAAGAAACATTTTTTTCGCCCCACAGGTCTTTAATTACTCCTTTAGGAACCAAAACTGGAAGAGCCTGAAAAAATAGCCTTGTCTTGGCATTACTGACACTTTTAAACTATTCATTTTCCCTGTTCATGAAATACAATATAGTATCTACTCTAGCACTGTAGGTTTCTGTTTTTGTTAGTTATGTGAAATTAATCTGGTGTAACTTACCAGGGTTTTTTTGCCAATTGTATTAGATATTTAATACATGGAAATACCCATTTAACTGGAAAATTCACTTGACTCTTTTTAAAGTTTTATTTCCTCTTCTAAAGAACTAAAGGTATTTACTGCTGCACCTAATTTGCATTTAGCCCATTCTTTCTGGAATGCAGGCGAATGCAGCTCACATATGCAGAGGTGCCTTATTAATATATTAGAATTCATCAAGAGTAGACATAACCCTCCTGTTCTCCACATGCTTAAGTTATTTAACTGGTTTTATATACCGCCTTATCAAGGCAGTTTACATGGAACAGTTAGAATCCAATGTTACATAGAACAGTATGGAATTAACCTATAAACATAAAAAAATGATGACAGAAGACGACCACATGGCCTATCTAGTCTGTCCTTCCATATCAACCACACAGTCCAAACGTGCTAAGGTGGAAAAACACTTTATTTCAAATTCTCAGACCTAGCAACCCGACACAGGCCGTGTTTCGGAGACCTTCATCAGGGGTTGTCTAAATAGGTACTAGAAACATAGAAACAGACAATATTAAAAAATCAAATAATAGTGAAAACAAATAATCATGGACATTCATTATACTCTATTCATACAGAAATAAAAAAAAAAATAATATAAAATATAATTAAAAGATAATAAATCATAATAAATAATTAAAAAATAAAAAATAATTAAAAACAAACCTCAAATGCTCAAAATGCGATACCCAAATATAATTAAATAATAAAAAATCTATAATGAAACTAGAGTAGACCACAACTAAATCCATACAGACATAATAAAATACAGTCCTTGCGGGAGGTGATCAGCATCATAATTACAATGTTACTACCTTATTTGTAGAGGCGATGACATACAATCCTCTCAAGGAGGCAAACAACTTATTTGTAGAGGCGATGACATACAATCCTCGCAAGGAGGCAAACAACTAAAATGAAGAAGACATAAGATAAGGCATATGTATAACATTGGTGATAACTCTTATAATATATGTCCAGAATGTAAATTCAAAAGTATCACAGAGGACTGGGAACACAAGAAAGAACCGCAGCGGGCAATATTCTAAAGGCCGGTTGTGGGAGGAGGGCACGGCCGAGAAAGACACAAGTGCTGAATAACCATCCATTGTAATTGAGAGATTTAGGGGAAAAAATAATAATAATAATACACCCCTTTTTTTTATAAAACACTGCTGTCAAAATTATCAATAAAAAACTTTATTATACTTATGAAGAAACATCAGGAAAATGTTCAGAGTAGGGCCAAAATTTCATCGCAGGGCCAGCTTAACCAAACCCATTGCGACGAATCTGGATAGTATACGGGCAGAAAATAAACCGTCAGACTGCTTAGAAAATTCTTAAAAACAGTGGGGAGAAGAGAGGGGAGATTGACTAGATTATCAAGGGGATAATTTTAAAGGAGGTGTGCAGAATCGCTACACTAATACTCCCTACCCATATTTAATCGGAGGCTCGTAGCGATGTGTGGACATTTGTATATCGCTATCATAAAGGTTTTCCTACTTACCGATCCTAATCGCTGACAGGAAACTGAAAGGTAGTCCTTCAAACTGTCAGTAATCTGAAAGGTAGTCCTTCAAACTGTCAGCGCGAAATGCTATCAAAAAACGCCGACACATGCGCAAGCCTTATGGTGACCATAAGAGCGGGAAACAGAGGGGGCGTGGCCAAACTCGAAAAAAACGTTTTTAAGAACCAATCATTAGAGCTAGCATTGAAGCTGTTAAAAGTTGCACCGACTTTAAAACCATAACGCTAATGCTAGAATCGCTCAGAAAAAATCTAGTGAAGATAAAAAGGAAATAAAATAGACATTGCACACTATTTTAGAAAAGAAAAAGACCTCCAAGGGCATAGGGTTGTCAGTAAACGCTCAAGTGTAGGTACTTTGTGTATCCATTAGGACCATTATACTATTTTATCCACATGCCCTTCGTATCCCTTAAAAAGATTAACCTCTACTAGAGACAGATAAAACTGATTTAAAACCCATCTACAGCCTAGACCCATAAAAACAAACAAAAGAATGGTAATAAAATAATAATCTAATGATATCAAAAGGTGATAATCTAATAATATAAAAAGTTCAATAATTATAAAAATAAATAATAAATAAAAATGAGTCTAAAAATAAATTAAAATTGATAAAAAATAAGTAATAATAAATGTATACTAAAAAGAAGAAAAAATATATATAAATAAAAACATATCAAACTGTAATTAAAAACAGTGTATAATATATAAAAAATCAATCAAAAATAAAAAATAATAAAATTTAATAATAAAATATATAATAAAATAATAAATAGACATAATTAAATAATAAAAAATAATTAAATAATAAAAAAACAAATAAATATATTAAAAAGAAATAAATAATAAAAAATAAAAAATAAAAATAAATAAAATCATAAATATATTTAAAAATATATAAAAAAATATATAAAAAAATAATAGTGTAGTACTAATGGATGAAATAAAATTCTAAATGAAAAATAAATAAATAAAATTATAAATGTAACTAATATTCCTAACAAATCCGAGGAAAACTGGGTAAAGGAACTGGCCAGATGGTGTATAAAAATCACAGTGTCAATTCACTAGTATGTCTAATAATTATCACATGGATGGGGGGAGTATAAAGATATCCTGGTTACAAACAACCAGAAAAATCTCGATCTAGATACACACCGTTCAGAACTGGGGTATTTAATAAGAAATTTAGTTACAGAAAAACAGACAAATCTTGATCTAGATTCAGACCGTTAGGAGCTAGGGTATTCAATAAAAAAATGTATCTCTGTTCTAGCCGGAGAATGGTCTTATTCATGTCTCCCCCTCGCCAATTAGTTTTAACTTGTTTTATCACAAAGAATTTCAGGTCAGAAACTTTGTGCTGTAATGTCTACCAGTGAGAAACCAAAGGTTTGTCTTCTACATTCCTCTTAATACAGCTCTTGTGTTCCATAATCCTAGTCTTGATCTTACGGGTAGTTTTGCCTACGTAGAGCAATTTACAGGGGCACTGTATCACATAGATCACATTCTGCGTGTCACAATTCGCAAAATCATTGATTGAAAACTTCTCGTGTGGTGTTGGATGGGTGAAAGTATTCCTAACAGGTAGAACATTCAAACAAGTAGAACATCTACCGCATTGAAACTGACCCCTGTACTGCGTTAAGAGTCTCTTCTCTGTGAGTGCTGAAGGCACTAGAAGATTGCGTAAATTGATATTCCGTTTGTGTGCAACAATAAGATTTTGGTCTTGAAAGGCCGGCAGGGACTGAAGAATATGCCATTCTTTCTTAAGGATAGTGGTTATCTTTGCAGAGAATTGGGAATACAGCAGAGGACAGACTAGCCCTTTGTTAGGTTTCTTTTCTTTGGGTTTCAAAAGTAGTTCACGCGACGTGTTTTTTGCTCTTTTGTATGCGGAGTTAACATATTTGATCGGATATCCTTTCTCCAGAAAACTCTTCTTCATATTAACTGCCTCTCTTTCGAAATCCTGTAAATCTGAGCACACCCTTCTGGCCCTGAGAAACTGGCTTACAGGAAGATTATTTTTCAGAGATAAGTTGTGAAAACTATTATAATGCAGGAAGTGATTTTTATCTGTCGGTTTCTTGTAAAGGGTTGTGGAAATACCAATGTCTTCCTTACGGATCAAGAGGTCTAAGTATGGGATCTTATGAAAATCATACGTCAACTGAAACCGTAGGTTATCATCCAGCTGGTTGATCCATATGTTAAACTGTCCTAAAAGATCCTCCGTACCTTTCCAAAGTATTAAAACATCATCTATGTATCTTATCCATAAAACCACATTACTCTGAAATGGATGTCTTTTCTAAAAACTCTCTTCGAAATTGTACACATATAGATTGGCCACGTCAGGGGCCATACTTGACCCCATGGCCACCCCCTTGATCTGCTTGTAAAATAATTCTCTAAAGCAAAAAAAGTTTTCAAAAAGTGCAATCTGTGCTAGTGAAAGAAGAAAGGTGGTTGGAATGCATCGTTCTGTGCGTTTCAAAAGATAGTATGTAATAATTTCTAGAGCCTCTTGTGGTATATTCGTATATAGTGACTCGACATTGAGAGTCACTAAAATGATATCTGTAGTGCAAATGTTGAAAGTAGATAAAATCTCAATAACGTGCTGAATCGCGTATGTACGACCACATCTCCTTAATAAATGGACGTAAAAATATGTCTAAGAATTTTGAAAGAGGTTCAAGGATGGAGCCAATGGATGATACGATTGGGCGCCCCGGTGGTTTCTCGAGGCACTTGTGGCCAATCTATATGTGTACAATTTCGAAGAGAGTTTTTTCATAAGATCCCATACTTAGACCTCTTGATCCGTAAGGAAGACATTGGTTTTTCCACAACCCTTTACAAGAAACCGACAGATAAAAATCACTTCCTGCATTATAATAGTTTTCACAACTTATCTCTGAAAAATAATCTTCCTGTAAGCCAGTTTCTCAGGGCCAGAAGGGTGTGCTCAGATTTACAGGATTTCGAAAGAGAGGCAGTTAATATGAAGAAGAGTTTTCTGGAGAAAGGATATCCGATCAAATATGTTAACTCCGCATACAAAAGAGCAAAAAACACGTCGCGTGAACTACTTTTGAAACCCAAAGAAAAGAAACCTAACAAAGGGCTAGTCTGTCCTCTGCTGTATTCCCAATTCTCTGCAAAGATAACCACTATCCTTAAGAAAGAATGGCATATTCTTCAGTCCCTGCCGGCCTTTCAAGACCAAAATCTTATTGTTGCACACAAACGGAATATCAATTTACGCAATCTTCTAGTGCCTTCAGCACTCACAGAGAAGAGACTCTTAACGCAGTACAGGGGTCAGTTTCAATGCGGTAGATGTTCTACTTGTTTGAATGTTCTACCTGTTAGGAATACTTTCACCCATCCAACAACACACGAGAAGTTTTCAATCAATGATTTTGCGAATTGTGACACGCAGAATGTGATCATTGTGATACAGTGCCCCTGTAAATTGCTCTACGTAGGCAAAACTACCCGTAAGATCAAGACTAGGATTATGGAACACAAGAGCTGTATTAAGAGGAATGTAGAAGACAAACCTTTGGTTTCTCACTGGCAGACATTACAGCACAAAGTTTCTGACCTGAAATTCTTTGTGATAAAACAAGTTAAAACTAATTGGCGAGGGGGAGACATGAATAAGACCATTCTCCGGCTAGAACAGAGATACATTTTTTTATTGAATACCCTAGCTCAGTGATGGCTAACCTTTTTGAGCCCGAGTGCCCAAACTGCCGCACAAAACCAAAGAATTTCCTCAAAGTGCCAGCACGTCATTTGCATAAGTGGTCTTATTTGCATAAATATTTGCATAATGTTACCATACACTAACTTTTAGTAAACATGTCTCTTAATGAGTGTATGGATAAAGAAAGACTAAAAGATTTCTACATTACTATAATCCAGTGCCAACCGCCAGGCACATTAGGAACTACTACAAACGCTGCCCATTTAGAACCCATAGCAAACCCGCCGTATCCTGACAGCATTACCAGGACTCACAAAGCACCATACCCTACCTATCAAAAGGCAACACTGCAAATATTAAACCAATACATTTCAGTGAATACTGGGGAAAGAGAACAAGTGGCAACGTCAAATAGGAATTTCCTCTTGTACCAAACAAAGCGCAGATGTTAATGATGCACATTTCCCAGAGCTGACATATTCCAGTTAATAAATTCAAAATAAAGAGATATCGTTCTACCTTTTGTGCATTTTTTTTCAGTTGCAATTGGTCCAGCCATTTTCTTCTGGTTTCTTCATGTTTTCTGCTAACTCTCCATCGTCTGCTGTCCATTTGTCCTTTCTTCTCTCTTCTAGTTTTTTTTCCATTCTCTCTCTCTCTACATCTGCTTTAACATACTAATCTTTCTCCTTTTGCTCTTTCCTCATTTCTATTTCATCCACACAAATTTTACCCCTCCATCCTCAATCCCCAATTACTCTCCCAATACCTGGCCAATTGTAGATTTTTCATCCCTCCTACACAAAATATTTTTCCCCTCTCCATTTTACTCTCCCAGCCCCATCCCATTCTAATCCTCCCCCAACATCAGCTCCCTTCTAGTTCCAGTCTCACCCAGCATCCATTCCCTTCTTCAAGCCCCCCACTTCCCCTCAGCCCATTTCCATTCCAAGCCCCGTCCCCATCAGCTATTTGCAGTTCAAGCCCCCCACTTCCCCTCAGCCCATTTCCATTCCAAGCCCCATCCCCAACAGCTATTTGCAGTTCAAGCCCCCTTCCACTCAGCCCATTTCCAGTCCTAGCAACCCCCCAACCCATTACCAGTCCTAGCCCCCCATAGCTCACTCCCAGTCCTAATCCCACCAGCCCATTTCCAGTCCTAACCTCCCCATCAGCCCACTCCCAGTCCTAATCCCCCATCACTCAATTTTTAGTTTAAGCCCCCCCAGCGCCTATCACCACTCCTAACCCCCCCCAGTGCCCATCACCACTCCTACCCCCCCAGCCCAGCGCCCATCACCACTCCTAACCCCCCCAGCCAGCCCAGTGCCCATCACCACCCCTAACCCCCCCCAGCCAGCCCAGTGTCCATCACCACTCCTAACCCCCCAGCCCAGTGCCCATCACCACTCCTAACCCCCCCACCCCAGCCCATCACTACTCCTAACACCCCCCAGCCCAGCCCATCACTACTCCTAACCCCCCCCAGCCCAGCCCAGCCAATCACCACTCCTAACCCCCCCCCAGCCCAGCCCAGCCCATCACCACTCCTAACCCCCCCCAGCCCAGCCCAGCCCAGCCCAGCCCATCACCACTCCTAACCCCCCCCAGCCCAGCCCAGCCCATCACCACTCCTAACCCCCCCCCAGCCCAGCCCAGCCCATCACCACTCCTAAGCCCCCCAGCCCAGCCCAGCACCACTCCAAACCCCCCCCCCCACCCCCACCCACCCCACCGAAAAATAAAAAAAAAAAAAAAAAACCTGTTTGCTGCCGCTGTCGGGGCCGCCGCGGCAGCATCGAGCGTGCCGCGGGGCCCCCCTGTACCCACCGGCAGAGCCTGTCCTCCCCGTAGCAGCTCTCTCTTTGGAGCTGCAGTCAACGCGCCGGCTTGCAGAGCGCGAGGGAAGAGTTCCCTCGCTGCTCTGTTAAGCCCGCGGGGGCTGATGGGAAGTTCCCATCAGCCCCCGCGGGCTTAACAGAGTCGCGAAAGGGAAACTCTTCCCTTCGCGCTCTGCAAGCCGGCGAGTCTGACTGCAGCTCCAAAGAGAGAGCTGCTACGGGGAGGACAGGCTCTGCCGGTGGGTACAGGGGGGCCCCGCGGCACGCTCGATTCTGCCGCGGCGGCCCCGACAACGGCAGCAGACAGGGTTGTTGTTTTTTTTTTTCGATGGCGGACCTTCCCGCGTGCCAGCTGCAAGGCCTTCGCGTGCCACAGCTGGCACGCGTGCCATAGGTTCGCCATCGCTGCCCTAGCTCCTAACAGTCTGAATCTAGATCAAGATTTGTCTGTTTTTCTGTAACTAAGTTTCTTATTAAATACCCCAGTTCTGAACGGTGTGTATCTAGATCGAGATTTTTCTGGTTGTTTGTAACCAGGATATCTTTATACTCCCCACAGCCATTTGATAATTATTAGACATACTAGTGAATTGACACTGTGATTTTTATACACCATCTGGCCAGTTCCTTTACCCAGTTTTCCTCGGATTTGTTAGGAATATTAGTTACATTTATAATTTTATTTATTTATTTTTCATTTAGAATTTTATTTCATCCATTAGTACGACACTATTATTTTTTTATATATTTTTTAATATATTTTTAAATATATTTATGATTTTATTTATTTTTATTTTTTAATTTTTATTTATTTATTACTTTTTAATATATTTATGATTTGTTTTATTTTATTTTATTTTTATTTTATTATGTTTTTATTTATTTTATTATATATTTTATTAAATTTTATTATTTTTTATTTTTGATTGATTTTTTATATATTATACACTATGTGTTTTTAACTATTACAGTTTGATATGTTTTTATTTATATATATTTTTTATTCTTTTTAGTATACATTTATTATTACTTATCATTTTTTATCAATTTTAATTTATTTTTACTCATTTTTATTTGTTATTTATTTTTATAATTATTGAACTTTTTATATTATTAGATTATCACCTTTTGATATCATTAGAATATTATTTTATTACCATTCTTTTGTTTGTTTTTATGGGTCTAGGCTGTAGATGGGTTTTAAATCAGTTTTATCTGTCTCCAGTAGAGGTTAATCTTTTTAAGGGATACGAAGGGCATGTGGATAAAATAGTATAATGGTCCTAATGGATACACAAAGTACCTACACTTGAGCGTTTACTGACAACCCTATGCCCTTGGAGGTCTTTTTCTTTTCTAAAATAGTGTGCAATGTCTATTTTATTTCCTTTTTATCTTCACTAGATTTTTTCTGAGCGATTCTAGCATTAGCGTTATGGTTTTAAAGTCGGTGCAACTTTTAACAGCTTCAATGCTAGCTCTAATGATTGGTTCTTAAAAAAGTTTTTTTCGAGTTTGGCCACGCCCCCTCTGTTTCCCGCTCTTATGGTCACCATAAGGCTTGCGCATGTGTCGGCGTTTTTTGATAGCATTTCGCGCTGACAGTTTGAAGGACTACCTTTCAGTTTCCTGTCAGCGATTAGGATCGGTAAGTAGGAAAACCTTTATGATAGCGATATACAAATGTCCACACATCGCTACGAGCCTCCGATTAAATATGGGTAAGGAGTATTAGTGTAGCGATTCTGCACACCTCCTTTAAAATTATCCCCTTGATAATCTAGTCAATCTCCCCTCTCTTCTCCCCACTGTTTTTAAGAATTTTCTAAGCAGTCTGACGGTTTATTTTCTGCCCGTATACTATCCAGATTCGTCGCAATGGGTTTGGTTAAGCTGGCCCTGCGATGAAATTTTGGCCCTACTCTGAACATTTTCCTTATGTTTCTTCATAAGTATAATAAAGTTTTTTATTGATAATTTTGACAGCAGTGTTTTATAAAAAAAAGGGGTGTATTATTATTATTTTTCCCCTAAATCTCTCAATTACAATGGATGGTTATTCAGCACTTGTGTCTTTCTCGGCCGTGCCCTCCTCCCACAACCGGTCTTTAGAATATTGCCCGCTGCGTTTCTTTCTTGTGTTCCCAGTCCTCTGTGATACTTTTGAATTTACATTCTGGACATATATTATAAGAGTTATCTCCAATGTTATACATATGCCTTATCTTATGTCTTCTTCATTTTAGTTGTTTGCCTCCTTGCGAGGATTGTATGTCATCGCCTCTACAAATAAGGTAGTAACATTGTAATTATGATGCTGATCACCTCCCGCAAGGACTGTATTTTATTATGTCTGTATGGATTTAGTTGTGGTCTACTCTAGTTTCATTATAGATTTTTTTTATTATTTAATTATATTTGGGTATCGCATTTTGAGCATTTGAGGTTTGTTTTTAATTATTTATTATTTATTTTTTAATTATTTATTATGAATTATTTATTATCTTTTAATTATCTTTTATATTATTTTTTATTTTTATTTCTGTATGAATAGAGTATAATGAATGTCCACGATTATTTGTTCTTTCACTATTATTTGATTTTTTAATATTGTCTGTTTCTATGTTTCTAGTACCTATTTAGACAACCCCTGATGAAGGTCTCCGAAACACGGCCTGTGTCGGGTTGCTAGGTCTGAGAATTTGAAATAGTGTTTTTCCACCTTATCACGTTTGGACTGTGTGCCTTTTTCATGTGATATCTTGCCCTGTGTTGGACCTTCCATATCAACCACTACAACAGTCCCTTTCTTTCCTTTAGAGATCCTCTGTGTTTGTCCCATGCTTTTTTGAATTCAGATACTGTCCTCCTCTCTACCACCTCCACTGGGAGACTATTCCACTTTCCGTAAAGAAATATTTCCGCATATCACTCCTGAATCTATCCCCTTTCACTCTCATCCCATGTCCCCTTCTAGCAGAACTTGCTTTCAGTCGAAAGAGGCTCTCCCCCTGTGCATTTATGCCATGGAGGTATTTAAACATCTTAATCATATCACCTCTATCCCGCCTTTAGTCTAAGGTGTACATATTAATATCCTTAAGTCTGTCCTCGTATGCTTTATAATGAAGACCACTAACCATTTTAGTAGCCACCCTCAGTACTGATACCATCCTGTTTATATCCCTTTGAAGGTGCGGTCTCCAGAATTGCACACTATGCTCCAAATGAGATCGCACCAAAGACATACAGAGGCACTATCACCTCCCTTTTTCTGCTAGCCATTCCTCTCCGTATGCACCCAAGCATCCTTCTAGCTTTTGCTGTCGCCTTTTCTACCTGTTTAGCTACTTTAAGATCATCAGATTTAACTGTAATAATTTAAGTGAAATAGTGTGGGCTAGTGTATATAGAACAGCCATGGTATTATTAGAACAGCAGTACATAGTAACAGAAATGGTAAACAGCTTAATGTTAGATGATAAACTCACTATTGGGAGGTTGGGTGGGAGGGAGGGGGTAACTGGACCCCCCACCTTGCCATAGTCCAGACCCACCTACACATCATAGTCCTCCAATTTTCTTGTAAATAGTTTGCCAAGGTTCTACCCAAGTTGACTACCCTGTTGTAATATTAAAGGTTATTGTTCATTGTGATTCCTGTTTGCTGTAATTCCTGTTAAGTTCTGTTTACTTGTTCTATGGAAACCTGTTCTATGTAATGAATTCGCTGTAAACCGCGCTCATTTAAAATAGTCCGGTATATAGAACCAAATAAATAAAATAACCTGAGATTGGGGAGGGTAATGGATGTGGGGTTGATGTTAGCGCCTTCGCTGAAGTGTTCATTAAATAGATGCGTCTTCAGTTTCTTTCTGAAGTCTTGCAGGTCTCTTGTGGAGCAGATGTCAGGTGGTAGAGCATTCCATAAGTGTGAAGCATAAAGCGTGAATGCTCTGTTTGACGACATTTGGCTGCTTCTTCTGTGTGTTGCTGGGATGATTAGTATAGACTGCATGTGTTCTCCTTGGTCTGTTATCTGGTATCTTGCGGATTACAGAACATAAATATTCTGAGGAGAGATTGTGCTATGATTTAAAGGTTGTGACAGTGGCTTTTTCCTTATCATTCCTCCAGTTTAGTCCTCTACCTCTGGGTTGTGTACCACCTCCTGCAGCTTGGAGACTGGACATGTCAAAGTCATGACATCACTGGATATAGCCTGCTGGTATCTCCCTTCGGCCCCCAGTGTGTCCAGTCTCCATGCAGCAGGAGGACGTAGTGAGCCTAGGTGCTGGGCTCACTTGAGAGGCAGATAAGGAGCAGTTAGTCAGGATTTATTTTAATTTTACTGTTCTTAGTCTAATTATATTGTACTTAGTCAAATTCAGCTCAGTTTATTCAATATACTTTAATTTAATTTCCTTTAATATTAATTTAATATACTTTAATATGATTTACTATCATTTGATTAGAGTTAATTTGATTTCAGGAGCTATCCCTTTAATATAATTATTTCCCGCCTAGCTTCTCTATGTTGCTTCTCATTGCCCGTTGAGGATCTCTCCCCCAGGACTGTACGGGGGAGAGCTCTGCGATCCAGACCGGCACGCTTCAGTGTGTGCGCGTCGGCAGCTTTCCTTCGAGCAGGAACATCATTAGGGGATAATTGCTGCGGCTGCCGAGGCAAGGCCTGCCACGAATGCTGCTTGCGGTAGCGCCGGGCAACATCGTCATTTGAAGGCTGTTCTCTCTGGAGTAACAACACGGTGCGTTTTCAGTTTGGGGCTCTGCAGTAAAGGCTCTTAGGCTCATACGGGGTTCTTGGTGAGGTTGCCGCAGTGGAAGTGTTTTGGCGCCAAGCGAGCCTGTCTGGGATCGGCACCATCTTCTCAGGACGGCTTATGCCTCGTGGTGGATGTTACAGCGGCACATATGAGGACTGAGTACACTGTGCCACACAGATAAGGGAGACTCTACTTTCTTTTAATTGTTTACTTCACAATGTTTATTTTCGAGGGATACCTGCGGGTTTTAGCAGGGGAGATAAGTTCTTTATTTTTAATCCCTTCTTTTTTGTGTGTTCTGGTGTTTCCCGCACCTTTTTCAGGCGCGTGGCTGGCTCTGTTTTTCTTATCTTGTCGCGGCCACATTCTCGGTTCTTTTGGAGAACCACCTGGTCTAGCTAGTCAAATTATTTCCACAGGTTTAATTTAATTTAATTAACTTTAAGGTATTGCCTTTTACTTTAGGATGTATGTTTAAAAAAAAAGTAGGAAATGGGGTATTTCAAACTAACTCCTTTGTAAGAGGGTTTTGGAAATCTTCTGAAGTAAGTCAAATTTGTTTGTTTGCTGCAAGAAGCTACTGACTAAATGAGTTGGCTTAGCAAGCTACTATACCAATTTATCAGGTTACTACATTACCCTTTGGGGCTAGGGAGAAGAGTTAATGTCACATTCCATCTCCAGGAACAAGCAGGAATGTAGTCTTCACATATGGGTATCGTCGGTACCTACAGAGTCTGCTTGGGAACGCTCCCCAGAGTCTAATTAGAAAGCTTTTGGGAGCATCCCACAGCACCTGCATGCTGCCTTCCTGCCTTTCCCAACTGCCTCTCTCCAGTTCTTGGTTTTCCGCGGAGCCAGCAGGTCGTCGTTCCTGTCACCGCAGAAAGTTTTTTCCTTATTCTTTCTTTTTGTGGTCGCGTCTGCCTTCCTCGACGCTATACCGGTACCGCCAGTGGTTCTTCTTTCTTTAAAAAAGAAAAAAATACTATAGTTTTTTTCCAAACTTTTCCCTCCAGGTGCACGCGCCATTTTGGGCCTTAGGCCCAAAATTTCCTCCACTATGGAAAAACCCGCTTCGGGTTTTAAAAAGTGCACCAAGTGTGGTGGTACCATCTCCGTCACCGACACCCATGAGTGGTGTCTTAAATGTTTAGGTCCTGACCACTCCATTTCGGAGTGTATGGCTTGTGCCATGATGTCCAAGAGGGGTCGACAGAACCGAGCTGCTAAGATCAGCACCCTTTTTTCTCTCCGATGCAGCCTCTGTGGCATCGACGTCTTCCAGGGCTTCGTCTTCCTCCCCATGGATCTCAGGTAACTAAACATAAGTCTAGCCGGTCCTCAAAGGGTAGATCTCCTTCCAAGCATCGAGATGCCTCTGGTGTTGCCCTTGGGGGTTCTGCACTGGCAAAATTGCCCCGGCGGGAGGCTTCGGTTTCCAGAGCATTATCGGGGCTCCAGGATGTTCTCCAGGACCAAGCAGGAAGTCAGTCCTCACATATGGGTGACGTCGGCGCCGACGGAGCCCTCGCGGAGCAATTTTCCCCAGCTTTCAAAGAAAGCCTTTGGGAATTGCAGAGCGCATGCGCGGTCCCCTTCCCGCCCAAAGGTGCCATCTTGGCCAGTCTTCTTTTTTCCGCGGAGCCCTACAGACGCTGTCTACAAGTCACCGCTGAAAAGTTGATTTTCTTTCTTTATTTTAGTATTTTCTTCGGTTCGACGCCGGTCCTTTTTCCGTCCGGCCTCGCGACGCCGGTTGCGAGGCCTCCCCTTCTTTTCGGTTTTTTCTGTCCTTCGTGACAAATTCGCGCTTTTTTCACTTTTCCCTGGCGGCACGAACGTTTGACCTCGCAGGGGCCCTTTTTCCCCCGATGGCCGCCAGTGGTTTTAAAAAGTGTGTTCAGTGTAAGAAACTAATGTCTCTTACTGACACACATGATTGCTGCCTCCGTTGCCTGGGCCCAGATCATGAAGAAATGATCTGTGGGGCCTGTAGCAAGATGTCCGCGAAATCTTTGCGGAGTCGGCAGCATCAGCGGGAGAGAATCTTCTCTGACCCCAGCCGTACCCGGACCTCGTCAGAAGCTTCGGTGTCCAGGGAATCTGGCTCTGAACACCGTCGGAGCTCCTCTGAGAGGGGGTCTCCTACCCGAGAACATCATCGGAGGAAGAAACCCGCGAGGACGGCGTCGGTGGACGCTCCTGGCTCCGCGAGGGCCAGGTCGCATAGCCCCGATAGCCGTCCCGGGTCTTTGGAGCTGGACTCGTCTGCTCACGTAAGTCCTGTTGTCCTCGTGGACTCGCCTCCGAGGGGTCCGACGTCGGGCCCGACGCCGTCGGGGCCCGAGTCGGGGGCTGCTGGGTCTCCTGAGTTCGGACTCAGGTTGACGGCCTTGGAGAGCAGCCTGGCTGCCTTCATGGACCAGCAGCGGGCATTGATCGCTGGCCTCGCTGGCGCTTCTGCCCTGACCGCCGGGACGTCGACGTCTAAGTCAGCCCCGGAGACCGAGCCGATCCTCGAGTCCATGCGGGCTCGAGTCGATCCTCGGTCGAGGTCCCCTTCGGCCTCCCGTTCGGGGCCGAGGTCGTCGACGCCGACTCCCTCGGCGTCGGGGCGGACGGCGTCTGTACCCGCCCGGCCGGAGCCGCTCGACTCCTCCTCCGAGGAGTCCGCCTGGGAATCCGAGGTGGAAGAGTCACCTGATTCTTTTCGGACTCGGTGTATCCCTTCGGACTCCCCTGAGTCCGAACCTCGGAGACAGTCCTCTCCGGAGGATGCCCGGTTCTCGGACTTCGTGAGGGATATGGCCAAGGCCTTGGCCTTCCCTGCGGATCCCGAGGAGAAGCCTCGAGCCGAAGAGCTCGATGCCCTCCAGTATGACTCTCCTGCTAAGGAGCATTTTACTGTACCGGTTCCTCCGATGCTGGAACGACTTCTCTTCCGCATGTGGGAGAGCCCGGCGTCGTCGCCGGTATTAAGCAAGCGGGTCGATGCCATATATTGAGTCCGCAAGAGCCCTGGCTTCCAAAAAGCACAGCTGCCGCACCATTCCATGGTGGTGGAATCGGCCATGCATAGGCTCAAGAGCCAGAAGATGCACTCCTCGGTGCCTCCCGGCAGGGAAGCCCGCAGCCTGGATGGCCTCGGTAAGAAGTGTTTCCAGGGCTCTATGCTTGCTTGTCGGGTCCAGACTTACCAGCTCTACATGGGCATGTATCTCAGGGACCTGGCTAAAGAAATAGCCGGATTCTCTGCTGGTCTCTCCGAGGACCCTTTGCGGAGGTTCCAGGCCTTGTCCACTGGTATTCGAGAGTGCTCAAAGTTTATCTCTCGAGCGGCCTATGATGGCTTTGAGGCATCGGCTCGAGTAGCTGCAGCCGGCATCGGTGCCCGCCGACAGGCTTGGCTTCAGTCATCCGACCTCGAGCCCTGGGTGCAGGACAAGTTGGTCGATGTCCCCTGCAGAGGTGACAACCTCTTTGGCAAACCTATGGATGAGAAGGCTGCACAACTCGAGACAGAGACTCTCACCAGGACTCGGCTCTCCAGGAAAACCTCTGCCCCTTCCCAGAAGAAGAAGGGCTCGGGGAAAAAGCCCTTTTACCCGAGGAAGGCGGCTGCCTATAAACACTACCCTCATTATCAGGCCTCCGCAGCTCCCCAACAGGGTCGGCAGGCCAAGGGACGGGGTAACGGGTCCCGTAGGCAGCAAGCCCCCAAGCCTGCGCCACCGGCCCCTGCTCCGCAGGGTGGGGTTTTTGACTCTTTCAGCATAGCCTCTCCCCCTCCGCTGGTTTCTCTCAGCACGGGAGGCCGGCTAGTCCACTTTGCCCACAGGTGGTCCAACATCACGTCCGATACCTGGGTGCTCCACATAGTCCGAGAGGGCTATCTTCTACACTTCCACCAGGTACCTCCCCCCTACTTTCCAGGGGAGCCTCTGTGACCCCCTCTTCACCGGGACCTACTCCTTCAAGAGTTGGCAAGTCGTCTTCAGGAACAGGCGGTGGAACCGGTGCCCCACCACCTGAGAGGTCAAGGCTTTTATTCCAGGTACTTCCTGATACCAAAGCGAACTGGAGGCCTCAGACCCATCCTGGACTTGCGGAACCTCAACAAGTTCCTGGAAAGGGAAAAGTTCAAGATGCTTACCCTTTGAATCCTGCTGCCCTACCTCCGGCAGGGAGATTGGCTATGCTCCTTGGGTCTAAAGGATGCCTACACTCACATCCTCATCCACCCAAGCCACCGACAATACCTAAGGTTTGTGGTGGCAGGCAATCATTACCAGTACAGAGTACTGCCCTTTGGCCTATCCTCCGCACCACGAGTCTTCACAAAATGTCTCGCAGTGGTAGCGGCTTATCTCCGGCTTCAAGGCCTCTTTGTCTTCCCTTACCTAGACGACTGGCTCATCAGAGCACCGTCCTCCACGGAGGCCACTCACGCCATGCAACGTACTGTGATTCTGCTCCAGTACTTGGGCTTTGTCATAAACTTCGAAAAGTCCACTTTGCTCCCCTCTCAGGATCTCGAGTTCATCGGCGCCAGATTAAACACGCTTCAGGCGCGAGCCTTTCTGCCGCTCGACAGGGCACAACGGCTCATGGCTCTCGCCAGCCGCTTTCGCAGCCATTCCCGGGTCTCGGCCAGGCACTTTCTGAGACTGCTCGGCCATATGGCTTCCACGGTCCATGTGACCCCCAATGCCCGCCTGAATATGCGGCCTGCTCAATGGTGTCTTCGCTCACAATGGCGTCAGGCCTCGGGGAGACTAGCGGACTCAGTACGAATCTCCAGCCCGCTGGTCTCTTCTCTACGGTGGTGGCTTCATCTGCCCAACCTAGTGCTCGGAATGCCTTTTCAGTCTCCTCCGCCTGTTCCGGTACTGACGACTGATGCTTCTCTCCTGGGTGGGAATCTGCCCAGCAGATCAACTTCCTGGAGCTCAGAGCGATCCGCCTGGCTCTACGGGCCTTCTCCCACCTTACCACTCACCAGTCCGTCCTCGTCCAGACGGACAATCAAGTGGCCATGTTCTACGTGAACAAACAGGGGGGCACGGGCTCCTTCCTTCTCTGTCGGGAAGCACAAAAGCTCTGCGCTTGGGCCGTCAGCCGAGGAAGCCTCTTCAAAGCTGTCTATCTCCCAGGTCAAGAAAATTACCTGGCAGACAAACTGAGCAGAATCCTCCAACCACACGAGTGGAGATTGGACCCGTTGGTGGTTCAAAGGATTTTTCTCCAGTGGGGCCTCCCCACGCGGGATCTCTTTGCCAGTCCTCTGAACAGGCAACTTCCTCGGTTCTGCTCTCGGGAACGGCATCCCCTCCGAGTAGCGGCGGATGCTTTTCTGCTCTCATGGTCCACGGGCCTTCTGTATGCCTTTCCTCCCATGCCGCTGGTGTCTCGAACACTTTTCAAGGTTCTCCAAGACAAGGCTTCGGTGATCCTGATAGCTCCCCGGTGGCCCAGGTAACCGTGGTTCCCGCTTCTGATGCAACTGGCGGTAGATACTCCGTTGCCTCTGGGGTTTCAACCCGATCTCCTGACCCAGGATCAGGGGTCTCTCCTACACCCCAACCTCAGATCTCTTCATCTGAGGGCCTGGCTGCTGAAAGGGTAGTCCTTGCTCCCCTCCTGCTGCCTCCAAAGGTGGAAGAGGTCGTGCTAGCTTCCAGGCGACCCTCTACCCGGAAATCCTACGCCCTTAAATGGCGTCGCTTCTCCACCTGGTGTACTCAACAGTCTCAAGATCCCTTCTCCTGCTCGGTGTCGGTCTTGCAGTACTTGCTTTCCCTCTCCAATCTTGGACTAAAGTCAAACTCGGTCAAAGTTCACCTCAGTGCTATTTCTGCACATCATGTGCAGGTGGAAGGCAGGCCTCTTTCCGGCCACCCTCTCGTGGCACGGTTCTCCTGAGGTCTCCTCCTTAAACCACCTTTGCGCCCCCCAGCCCCTGACTGGGACCTGAACGTGGTTTTACAGCGGATCACTTGTCCGCCTTTTGAACCCATGGCTACCTGTCCTCTCCGTTTTCTTTCTTGGAAAACCTTATTCCTGGTAGCCCTCACTTCCGCTAGACGCGTTAGTGAACTGCAGGCCCTAGTGTCTGATCCCCCTTACACTAGGTTCTACAAGAATAGGGTAGTCCTGCGGACTCACCCTAAGTTTCTTCCAAAAGTGGTCTCCCCTTTTCACATCAATCAGGAGGTGGTGCTTCCGACCTTCTTTCCCAGGCCACACTCCAGCCGAGCTGAAATGGTCTTGCATACCCTGGACTGTCGGAGGGCGTTAACCTTCTACCTTGATCGTACGCGGGAGCACCGTAAGACTGTTCAGCTCTTCCTGTCTTACGACCCTAATAAATTGGGGCTCCCTGTCTCCAAGCGTACTCTGTCCATCTGGGTAGCTGACTGTATCGCTTGGATTTATGGGGCGGCAGGCCTCTCGTTGGAAAGTCGAGTCACGGCTCATCGGGTTAGGGCGAAGGCTGCGTCAGTGGCTTACCTCCGCTCTGTTCCATTGGCAGACATCTGCCGGGCCGCCACTTGGTCTTCGAGCCAGACTTTTGCAACCCATTACTGCCTCGATAGGGAGTCCCGCAGGGACAGTGCTTTCGGACAGGCAGTCCTCTAATCTCTTCGAGGTTTAAGCAACGCCTACCCTCCATCCCGGATGTTGGGCTACCGGTTGGAGATTAGTCAGAGAAGATTCCTTCCTTCGGTGCTACTGAGCTTGAGGGAGCTCATTTTTTGTGCTTATGGGACTCCCCAGCTTAAGGCTACCGGACACCCTATGTGAGGACTGACTTCCTGCTTGGTCCTGGAGAAAGCGTAGTTACTCACCTGTAACAGGTGTTCTCCAGGAGCAGCAGGAATCAGTCCTCACAACCCTCCCTCCTCCCCTTGGAGTTGCAGTCATATGATTTAGTTTTTGCAAATTTTTTGCTGTCTTTTCGCTATGTCATCAGACTGGCCAAGATGGCACCTTTGGGCGGGAAGGGGACCGCGCATGCGCGCTGCAATTCCCAAAGGCTTTCTTTGAAAGCTGAGGAAAATTGCTCCGCGAGGGCTCCGTCGGCGCCGACGTCACCCATATGTGAGGACTGATTCCTGCTGCTCCTGGAGAACACCTGTTACAGGTGAGTAACTACGCTTTCTCGAGGCCTCAACCTCAGCAGAACTACTGGTGCCATGCTCTGGGGTACCGGCTGCTTTTTCCGGTACTGATATCCAGGCATCGGCAGCGTCGATAGACCAGAGGTTCCTGGCTATTGAACGCAGTCTGGCGGCTCTCCTTGCGGCATTGACACCCTTGGAACTGCGTCAGACAGCTCAACCGGTACCGACACCGACTCCAGCACCGGTATCGGTACCGGCATCGACATCGGTGTCCGCTTTGCTGACACCCAGTCTTGCCATGCCTTCTGGTACCGATACACTGGTACCAATCCCCACCCCCGGTACCGACTTTGGTCGGTACGGGTATCGGGCTCTACAAGAGCATCCGGACAGAAGGTACTTTGAATCCTCTGAAGAATCTGAGGATTCTGATAGCTCTGTCGGTACCGGAGTACTTCTCCCAGAGGAACCTTCCACTCCTAAACTTAGGATGTCTCCTCCAAAGGATATCTCCTTTCAGGATTTTATCAGGGAGGTGGCTCGAGGTCTGTCCAATCGAGTCCCTCCTTGTCCTGGTTTCCAGAAAACTCAGATTCCTCACCACTCTATTGTAGTGGAATCAGCTATGAGAAGGATCAGGAGTGCAAAGAGGCATGCCTCTAATCCTCCAGGACGTGAGTGTAGAACTTTGGATGCCTTTGAACGTTGTACTTTCCAGGCTTCCATGCTTTCTGCCAGGATCAGTTCCTATATTTTGTATATGGGAATGTTCCTTAAAGAAGTCACAGGAGACTTGGAGATTTTAAGCCCTCTCCTTCCTGATGACAAGAGGCAGGATTTTCTCACACTGCCCAGGATGTTTCTAAGTTTGTCAATCGTGCAGCTTTTGACAGTTTTGAGTGCATAAGCAGAACCTCTGCTATTGCCATAGGTGCACGTAGAATTGCCTGGCTCCAGGCATCCGATTTGGAGCTCTGGGTGCAGGACAATCTGGGCAATATCCCTTGTACAGGTGAGAATCTATTTGGCAAAAATTGGCAAGAGAAAGCCAATGAGTTGAATGCTGACAACTCCACTTTGGATAGGTTATCCAAAGCCACAGCTGATCCTGCAAGAAAGAGATCTTTCAAAAAACCATTCTTCTAAAAAAAGAAGGTTTTATCCCTCTTATTCCCAGCAGGGACGTTCTGCAGGTCAGCCTGCTCGAAAGAGTCAGCAACCACCTAAACAAAGGAAAGCAAAGACTGCTAAGCCTCAACCATCTCAGCAGTCTCAGCCTCCACAAAGCCTTTGACTTTCATCTAGAGAACTTAGCCTTCCTGGCCGTCAATGGACCAGAGCCTTCCACCATTCCAGGAAGGTTGTGTCACTTTGCCCCCAGATGGGGGCAGATAACAGCAGAACATTGGACACTCTCCATTATAAAAGAGGGGTACAAGCTTCAGTTTTTGAGCATGCCCCCTCCCACAATGGTAAGACAGTTCAATTTTCAGACCTCTCTCGTCAACCTGTTAGATCAAGAGGTCACTATGCTTCTTGCCCAAGGGGCAATAGAGGAAGTACCCATTCATCAACAGGGTACAGGGTTTTACTCCCCCTATTTCCTTATCCCAAAGAAAACAGAGGGACACAGACCTATTATAAACCTCAGAGACTTGAACAAATTCCTGTTCAAAGAGAAATTCAAGATGGTTTCTCTGGGAACCCTGCTGCCATACCTTCAGAGTCAGGATTGGCTTTGTTCTTTTGATCTCAAGGATGCGTACACTCATGTTCTCAAACATCCAACTCACAGAAAGTTCCTTCGGTTCCTTTTTCAAGGGAAGCACTACCAATACAGGGTGCTTCCTTTCGGCCCGGCCTCAGCACCAAGAGTGTTTGCGAAGTGCATGGCTGTGGTAGCAGCATTTCTCCGCACTCTAGGAATATTTGTCTTCCCCTACTTAGACGACTGGCTCATTCAAGCCCCATCAGAGTCAGAGGCCAGGATTTCTCTATCTTGCACAATGCATATCCTCCAGTATTTGGGTCTGGTCATAAACATCCCAAAATCCAGTCTAACTCCCACTCAGTCTCTAGAGTTCATAGGAGCTTTGCTGGATACCAGAAAAGCAAGGGCCTATTTTCCTCAGACCCGTTGCCTTCGCATGGTGCAGTTAGCTTCTCAAGCAATGCTAAAGCCTCATCTCACTGCCCGAGAAATGTTACAACTACTAGGCCACATGGCATCTACAGTGCATGTGGTTCCTTATGCTCACCTCCAAATGAGAGCAGCCCAGTGGACTTTATCCACTCAATGGACCCAGGCATCAGGGTGCCTGGCAGACAAAATAGCAAACACAAATCACCTTATTTTGTCTCTCCAATGGTGGCAATCCACTCAGAACCTGTTGCTGGGGTCCCCATTTCAACAACCTTTACCCCAGGCAACTCTCAACAGATGCTTCACCAATGGGTTGGGGAGCTCATCTCCAAGACATCTCCACCCAAGGCACTTGGACTCCACAGGAGACTCATCTACATATCAATCTGTTAGAACTCAGAGCAATCTTCCTTGCTCTTCGAGTGTTCCACACCATGCTCAGCTACAAGACAGTCCTCATTCATATGGACAATCAAGTAGCCATGTTCTACGTGAACAGCCTCTCTGTCGCTTTGCAACGAAGCTTTGCGACTATGGGCCCTCGCCAGAGAGCATCAGATTCATATCCTGGCAGTGTATCTTCCAGTCATACAAATCTCTTGGGCAGACAGACTCAGTCGAGTTCTGCTTCCACACGAATGGTCTCTACATGCAGACCAGGTGGCCAAGATTTTTCAAATTTGGGGAACCACGGACATAGACCTCTTTGCAAGTCCGTTGAATGCCAAAGTTCCCCGGTTCTGTTCCAGAATTCCGGCTCAGGGCTCTCAGGCCAGGGATGCTTTCCTCCTTCACTGGGGTCAAGACTTCCTTTATGCCTTTCCACCCATTCCCCTAATTCCCAAAACCCTGTTCAAGCTTCAGAGAGACAGAGGCCGTATGATTCTCATAGCTCCATATTGGCCACGGCAAGTGTGGTACCCTCTGCTTCTAATCTCTCTCAAGCTCCCTCTCTGGAGTTAGGGTCTGCTCGAGATCTCCTGTCTCAGGAGGACGGAATGTTATGACATCCCAATCCCCAGTCTCTGCACCTCAGGGCTTGGTTGCTGAAGGCCTAGATTTCCAAAATCTTAACCTCCCTCAGCAAGTAAAGGATATCCTTTATGCTTCCAGGAAGCCTTCCACAAGACGCTCTTATGCTTTCAAGTGGAAAAGGTTTACCATATGGTGTACGCAGAAGGGTCTTAACCCCCTTGAAATACCTCTGGAATCATTACTGGAGTATCTCCATTTATCCAATGCAGGACTTAAAACTAACTCAGTAAGAGTCCATTTGAGTGCTATTGCAGCTTCTTTCAAGCCTCTAAATAGACAACCTATTTCCTCCCATCCTCTTATAGCAAGATTTATGAGAGGCCTTCTTCTAACTAAGCCTCCCATTAGGCCACCATCCGTGGCATGGGACTTAAACCTGGTTCTTAGTCAGCTTATGAAGCCACCTTTCGAACCCTTAGCTACTACCTCATTGGAATTCCTTTCTTGGATGGTTATCTTTCTCATTGCAATCACATCAGCACGCCGCATCAGTGAGTTGCAGGCACTAGTAGCTGATCCACCTTATACAAGGTTCCTTCATGACAAGGTAGTCCTTAGGACTCATCCACACTTTATGCCAAAGGTGGTCTCGCCTTTTCATCTAAACCAAGCTGTCTACCTGCCTGTGTTTTTTCCATGGCCTCATGCATCTAATGCAGAAAGGAATCTTCATACTTTGGACTGTAAAAGAGCTTTAGCCTTTTACTTGCAAAGAACACAGCAACATAGAAAGTTCTCTCAACTCTTTGTTGCTTTTGATCCTTCTCATTTGGGACTTCCAGTCTCCAAGAGAACACTGTCCAACTGGATTGCTCAGTGTATTTCCTTTGCCTATCAGAGTAAGAATCTTCCTCTGGAGGGCCATGGCACAGCTCACAATTTTTTTGAGCCATGGCAGCTTCAATGGCTCATCTACACTCTGTGTCTATCGACGACATCTGTCGAGCAGCCACTTGGGCCTCGGTTCATACCTTCACAGCCCATTACTGCTTGGACAAGGACTCCCGCCGGGATGCCTTGTTTGGTCCGGCTGTTCTTCAACACCTGTTCCATACCTAATCAACTCCTACCCACCATCCCTGGTTGGATGCCAGAGTTCCATGGGGGGGGAAGTGTAGCCCTTTCACAGGGACACACAACTTCTGGGGTCTCTTCCCTGGCATCTAAAGCTAGGGAGTCCCCATATGTGAAGACTACATTCCTGCTTGTTCCTGGAGATAGCATAGTTACTCACCTGTAACAGATGATCTCCGGGAACAGCAGGAATTTAGTCTTCACAACCCACCCACCTCCCCTAGGAGTTGTATCTCTCTATCTATCTCTTCTCTTTTCCCCTCTCTCTCTCTCTCTTTGTCTAAACTTTAAACTCAACTGGAGAGAGGCAGTTGGGAAAGGTGGGAAGGCAGCACACAGGTGCTGTGGGATGCTCCCAAAAGCTTTCTAATTGGACGCTGGGGAGCGTTCCCGTGCAGTCTCTGTCGGTACCGACGATAACCATATGTGAAGACTAAATTCCTGCTTATGCTTTATCATCCGGAGGACTATTATTTATGTATGTTTGCTCCTTTTTCTCTTTGTATGGAACTGTTGCGGTCTTCATATCATTTGGGCGCAGATCTGCGGCAATGAAATTTTATGGTTAAATTTTATGATTAAATATATGATAGGTCTCCCTTCCTCTGGTTCACAGATAATGGCACCTTGAATTTTGAGTCTGGGTGATCCCGTGCACTAGGTTTCAAGTGCATATGTGGTGTTAAAGAGCTATGTCCTACTTCCCCACACCCAGATATTTGGCTGTGGGTGTAGAGTTGATGGAGGCGAAAGGGGTGCAAAAGCATAGGCAACAAATAGGCTTACAAGCAATTTGACTTAGCTAAGCTCATACCTGCAAACTAACTAACTTCAGCCATCCAGTGTGGGCTGAAGTCATTTTGATTTTCATATTCTAAACACCATCATCTAGATTCGTCTCTGCTTATTTTAACAGAGGAAGTCCAGGAGGGCTTAGCAGACTAAGTTGATAATTTGCTTGGCTCAAGTCATTTCAATGGTCTAGGATAGGTTGACAATCCTGTAGTACACAGGATAAATCAAACATAAATGCTTACAATAATTTATTTCCAGGTACAGGCACATTTTTAGCTCTCCTTGCATGGACTAGGCATATACATGCCAATGCCTGATTTATCGCAGGTGGAAGATTTGGTGACATGTAGAGGGAGTTTTCTGGTAAGTAGTCTTCCTTCTAGACAGAGACACTTGGCATTTCTGCAAGTATCTGTATTACATTAAAAAAAAAAAAAAAAAAGGGAGAAGGAATCTGCATCTAGCCCTATTAGTAGAGGATGCTTTACATTGACAGAATTTGCTCTGGCATGTTTTATTCTCCGGTGGTTGCCTCCCTTAGGCACCCAAAGCAGAAGGGGTTTAAACCCATGCGGACCTGCATAAGTAGAAATCGCACCTAAAAGCTAGTGTGGGGTTTGTCCACTCTGCGGCAGGTTCTGAATCAGGCGGCTGCAGACCATTCTCTATCTATTCGTGGTCGGGCAGTTGCAACAGTCGACAGAAGACTCGGGTGTGTGTCGGTCATTGGATTACCTACTGCAATTGGTAGCAGTGGTGCCGGGGCCGCTATCAAAATATGGCTTCGTTCATTCGCCATTTGTTTTGTGAGACCAAAGGAAGACTGATTCCTCTGTCCAATTTTGGCCTAAAAGGAGTGAATCATGCCTTTTGGCTACGCACGTCCGGTGGGAAACCTTGCGGTCTGTCATTCTGGAGGTTTGCCAGAACGTCTCTTGACTTCCCGCAATTTCACGGAAGCGTGTGTTCATGTTCCAAGCTGACTGGATCATCAAAAGTTCCAGGGATTTGCGTTTCCTGGGGACAGTATCAGTTCCAAGCATTGAGCTTCAGTCTGACGTGAGCACTGGGCTTGTTTTCCAAGATGATGGTAGTGATATCGGAAGCACAGCGAAAGGGAGGCATTTTAGTTGATCCCTATCTTGTAGTTTAGTGAGTCGTGCGAAGTTACATGCCTAATGTCTGCAGGTTACAGAGAAAGTGGTGTAGGTCCGGCAAAGTTTTGGTTGGGTAGTCAATACGGCCAAGAGCCGTCTGGAGATGTCCCTGCACCTCAAATATTTCAGGAGACGTTTCGACACCCAAAGAAGAGCAGTGTGGCCTCTGGGCCGTCCAGTTCAAGTCTTTCGATGACTGCTGCGTCCATGTCTGCTCCGGCGCCCTCAGAACGGAGTTACCTTCGGATAAAGGGGAAGAGGTGGCGACCCTGGAGGTAGTGCCATGGACCAAATTTCTTACGAGGCCATTTCAGAGAGCGCTGCTTTGTCTTTGTTCGCACCAGTCTGACTCGCTCAACAGTAGTCTGTCTTGCCTTTCCTGGTTCCAACAGTTGCTTCGGTGGTGGCTGCAGCCAGAATCTCGGAAAGCGGGCATGCCTCTCAAACAACCGCAGTGGATTCACTTGGTCACAGCTGCAAGTCGCGGGCTGTGGACTACATTGCAGAGATCTCTACACGCAACGCACTTGGACTGGACGTGAGAGCAGATGGTCAGTCATCTAACTAGATTTCTGAGCAGTATTTCTTGCGCTACAGTTGTCTGGTGCGACAGTGACAGGCCGAGCGGTGCGGGGACTATCGGATAACTCCGCGACAGTGATATACATCAATCGGCAAGGCGGAACAGGCAGCATGGTCATAGAAAAGGAAGCAGAGACGCTGTTCTCTTGGTTAGAACCTCGATTACACACCATCTCGGCAGCACACATTGCAGGAACGGACAGTGTGATGGTGGATTTCTTCAGCAGGGCCCGAATAGATGCTAGGGAATGGAGGCGGTGTTTGTACGTGAGGACTGCCGTTGATGGCTCTCCGGGCTACCTTCCAGTAGCGGGTGGAGGAGATCGACGTCCTGATGCAACAGTGGACACCATCAGGTCTCTTATATGTCTTCTCCCTGTGGGCGCTCATAGAGTAAGTGAGTCAGTGCGCCAATCTAGTTTGTCTGCTTGATAGGAGGCCTTGGAAGTTATCGATTATCGCTGGCTCGGTTCCGACAGTGTCCACTTAGAATGCCCCTGGTGGCTCGGCCTTTGCTTACATTTGGCCATGGCAGGGGCAAGTTTACGGAGGTAAGGTTATTCGGGCAAGGTCATTTGCGGCTTTACTTTGAACAAGGAATAAGTACACGGCTCTCGCATTTGTGCGCCTATGGCGTATTTTGAGAACTGTGTCGAAGGCGGCAAGTACGCGCGGATGCAGTTTCCTGGCCTTTAGGGTTGTTTCCTACACGACGGATTGTATAAGGGGCTGACAGCCAGTTCTTTAAATATTCAGGTAACAGTTCTGTCTGGCCATAGAGGCAAAGTTAAGGGGCTAGCCCTGGGTTCTCACACAGATGAGTTGCGTATCTTAAAGCGGTATCCAGGCTGCGGCCATTGGGTAGACTATTGGTTCCACCGTGGAATCTCAACATGATTTTAGGGGCATTAGCTTAGGAAACCTTTTGAGCCGTTACTCCAGGCGTCTTAGGATTTAGCTTTAAAGACAGTGTTTTTGGGTAGACTTCTGCTCGGTGAGGTAAATTTCGGAATTGCAGTACCTGTCAGGTGGAGAACGCTTTCTGTTCTTCCGGTGAAAGGGGTGGCGCTGCGATTAGTTCTTTGATTTTGACTAAAGGTGTTTTTTTTCCGTTTCTCCTAAATCAAACGGTTGATCTTTTAGCTCTAGGTTCGTTGGAGCGGAGTGTCTAGGACTGTAGTTTGCGCCACTTGGACATAGAGAGAGTGCTGCGGCAGACTGTCTTTTTGTGTTTTCATTGTACAGCGCTGCATGCACCTGGTAGCGCTTTATAAATGCTTAGTAGTAGTAGTAGTATTTAAGAGTTTAAGAATCTCCACAGTTACGACTGTCTATTTTTCCTAGTCGGGGGTTTCTGCAAAGGGGAAGCGGTGGTGAAAGCATCCATCGCCAGAAGAATGGAAGAGGCGAGGGCGTGAGCCTATATGTTGCTAGGCTGTCCAGTGCCAGTGGGCTTACGAGTTCACTCTAAGGGAGCACAAACGACATCCTGAGCGGAATACAGTTTGGTTACGATAGTAGCATTTTGTGGACCGGTCACCTGGTCGTCTTTTCTTACTTTCCCTCACAAGAGGAAGAGGTGGACAGAGTTAATTGAAGACATACGCAGCATTGCTAGGAAAGGGGAAGTGCTACTGATAGGAGATTTCAATATGCCAGATGTTGATTGGCACATTCCTGCTGCAGTATCATCTAGAAGTAAGGAGATCCTGGATTCTCTACAGGGAGAACTATTCAGGCAATTGGTAACAGACCCCATACGTGAAGGGGCCATACTGGACTTGGTGCTTACCAATGGTGAAAGTGTTTCTGATGTTGTAGTGGGAGATCATTTTGCATCCAGTGATCACCAGATGGTGTGGTTCAGTATTAGGACTAGGGCTGTTAGAATCCATTCCAAGGTGAGGATCTTAGACTTTAGGAAGACTAACTTTGCGAAGATGGGCCAATACCTCAGGGAGTCGTTAGTGGGATGGGAACAGCTGGGGGATGTAGAAAAACAGTGGGCAAAACTGAAAGGGGGTATTTTAAGGGCAACCAACCTTTTTTTTTTAAATTTATTTATAGAGTTTTCATCAATATTACAACGTAATATGAAAATAAAAAACTTCAATACAAAGATTACAAACAAGAAATCAATACTACAAAGAAAAAAGCACAAGCCCACATCATGGGAGAGCATACAATATAAAATGAACATAATTAAAGAATACCAAAGAGGAAAAAGAAGCGAGACATTACCCAATCTCTTAATCCCTTTTAAATCTAACTAGCCAAGTAGAACCTAAATATCAATCCCCACTACAGGACTTCAAAAACTCCTCTAACTGAAGTGGCTCATAAAACACGTAGGAAGATTTCCCTGAGGTAATCAAACACTTGCAAGGGAATTTTAAAAAGAATGTAGCACCACTTGCAAGGACTCTGGACTTAAGAGCCAAAAAGCTTTTCCTCCGAGTTTGTTTAGATACATCAGGAAATATATTAACTTTTTGCCCACAAAATAATTCATTCTTTTTAATAAAGAAACATTTCAAAATCTCATTCCTAACACTTTCAGAATGAAAAGAGACCAATAAGGTTGCTCTCACTGAAATTTCATCCAATGAGGATTCTATAAACTGAGAAATATTCAAGGACTCCACTGAACCAAGTACATCCAAATCTCCTTCCCCTTTAACTTCCTTTTTAGAGCTAGGTATATAATAAATGTTATTAAAAACAACCGTTGAAGAATCTTGATATCCCAATATTTCCTTCAAATATTTACGAAACAAAATATCAGCAGACAAATAGTGTGTTTTAGGAAAATTGAGACATCTAAGATTCTTTGCTCTAAGACTATTCTCAAATTGTTCATGTTGACAATGCATCGAGGAGGAGAGAGCACCATGCACTGTGGAGACCTGAGACTCCAATTTTAAACAACGAGAATCCAAAGAATTTAAACATACATCTTGATGTGCAAGCTTATCAACTGTCTCCTGAGTAAACTTTGCAAATTGAGGCGTTAACCTAGCTAGGGAAGCTTCCATACGGGTTAAAACACTCCATAAATCTGATAAGGACACATCCTGTTTAAGAGACTGAGCAGAAGGTTCATCCAATTCAGTAGAAACCTTTGGCGCCTCACCTATTGAAATCACACATGGGAGGGGAACTGCCCCAGCCCGAGGACTCGACACAGGAAGAGGAGCTACAGAGGAAAAAACAGGAGAGTCCCCCTGACCTAGGATAGGAGAGGAGGTTAACTCAACCATTAAATCACCCTTAGCTAGTGGGGGAGGGATATCACCCCCTTCTAAATTTGAGGAGCCAACAGAAGAAAACACACTATTGGACAATGGTGAAGATTCATTCACAGTTTCATTAGGGGCTAGTACAACATGCTTGTCCATAGGACCAACTGCTTTAACAGTCTTAGATGGATTCATTGCACTAACCCCAATCACCTTCTTTTTCCGTTTACCCATTCCAATGTGTACAATCGTTCCGGTACTCCTCAAGCTCCGAAGTGCTCAGAAGGGGCTCAAAAGGGGCATGTCCTGCCCCTTCAAACACGCCCGCGGCCGCGTCCCGCGGTAAGGGGGCACCTTTTAAACCCCTTCCGATGACGCTGGGGTACTGCGGCCAGGAAACAGGAAGAGAACCAGGGCTCCAGCAGCCTCCCGTGCAGGCAAGATGGTCCGGGTAGGTCCCGCAGCTCCAGGCACACTCTCCCGGCAACCAACCTTTTTGTTAAAATGGTAAATAAAGGCAAAAGGAAATGGAGACCGCTATGGTTTTCGTAGGAAGTAGCTGAAAAAGTGAAGAAAAAGAGGGAGGCCTTCATGAAATACAAGAGATCACAGAGAGAGGAAGACAGGCATCTGTATTTGGAAAAACTTAGAGAAGCTAGCAAAGTAGTCAAGAAGGCAAAGATTCAAAAGGAGGAAATAGCCAATGCAATAAAATGGGGGGATAAGACATTTTTCAGATATATTAGAAGAGGAAGGGCAAAAGTGGTATTGTCAGACTCAAGGGTGCAGGGGGGGAATATGTAGAAGCTGATAAGGATAAAGCAGAATTGCTTAACAAATATTTTTGTTCTGTGTTCACAGATGAAGAACCAGGAGCAGGACCCCAGAAAACACCCACAAATAAGAACAGAAGCGAGGGACATCTTGAACAATTTTCAGAAGACTGTGTTTGTGAGAAACTAGCTCAACTTAAAGTAGACAAAGCGATGGGACCGGATGGGATACACCCTAGAATACTGAGGGAACTTGGGGACGTTCTAGCAACTCCACTGACTGACCTTTTCAATGACTTGTTGGAGTCGGGAGTGGTGCCAAAGGACTGGAGAGAGGCTCATGTGGTACCTTTACACAAAAGCGGAAGTAATAATGTAGTTGAAAACTACAGGCCGGTTAGTTTAACTTCGGTGGTGAGTAAATTATTGGAAACGCTGCTGAAAGAGAAAATAGTGAGGTTTCTGGAGTCCAGCGGATTATAGGATCTGAAGCAGCATGGATTCACCAGAGGCAGGTCTTGTCAGACAAATCTGATTGATTTCTTTGACTGGGTGACCAGGGAGTTGGACCGAGGGAGAGCTCTAGATGTGGTGTATTTAGATTTCAGTAAAGCCTTTGACACTGTTCCTCACAGGCGACTTATAAACAAACTGAGCACCCTAGGGATGGACCCTAAAGTTACTGCTTGGGTTAGAAATTGGTTGGGTGGGAGGCGACAAAGAGTACAAGTAAATGGAGCTCACTCTGAGGAGAAGGATCTTACCAGTGGTGTGCCCCAGGGATCTGTCCTTGGTCCGATTCTTTTTAACATCTTTGTTAGTGATATAGTGGAAGGGCTGTCAGGTAAGGTTTGCCTCTTTGCAGATGATACCAAACTCTGCAATAGAGTAGACACCCAGGAAGGTGTAGATAACATGAGGAGGGATCTAGCTAAGCTTGAAGAATGGTCTAGAATTTGGCAGCTGGGATTTAATGTTAAAAAATGTAAGGTCATGCATTTGGGCTGCAGCAATCCAAGGGAGCAATACAGTATAGGAGGTGAAGTACTTTTGTCCACTAAAGAAGAGCGGGACCTAGGCGTGGTTGTGTCTGATCTTAAAGTAGCTAAACAGGTAGAAAAGGCGACGGCAAAAGCTAGGAGGATGCTTGGGTGCATAAGGAGAGGAATGGCTAGCAGAAAAAAGGAGGTGATAATTTATTTTTATTTTTTTATTTTATTTATGCTTTTCTTCTATACCGCTTTTTCCCCAAGATCAAAGGCGGTTTACAATTAACATAATGAACGGTTTACAATTAACATAATGAACATGGTTTTACATGGAACATCGTATTTTCTTCAAACTATGTACAATTAACTTTTCATGAACAATAATACCTCTGTATAAGTCTTTGGTGCGACCTCATTTGGAGTATGGTGTGCAATTCTGGAGACCGCACCTTCAAAATGATGTGAACAGGATGGCGTTGGTGCAGAGGGTTGCTACTAAAATGATTAATGGGCTTCATTATAAAGCATATGAGGACAGACTTAAGGATCTTAATATGTACACCTTAGAGGAAAGGCGGGATAGAGGTGATATGATTGAGATGTTTAAATACCTCCGTGGCATAAATGTTCAGGGAGAGAGCCTCTTTCAATTGAAAGCAAGTTCTGCTACGAGGGGACATGGGATGAGGGTGAAAGGAGATAGATTCAGGAGTGATATGCGGAAATATTTCTTTACAGAAAGAGTACTGGATCCATGGAATAGTCTCCCAGTGGAGGTGGTAGAGATGAGGACAGTAACTGAATTCAAAAAAGCATGGGACCAATACAGAGGATCTCTAAAGGTAAAAAGTGGACTGTTGTAGTTGTTGTTATGGAAGGACAGACTAGATAGGCCATGTGGTCTTTTTCTGTCATCATGTTTCTATGTTTCTTTCACCACCTGGATGTTCTGGTGGCGAGCGATGCCTGTTTTGGCTTGGCGGAGTAGCAATCTGGGTGGGAAGGTCCCTCCCAATAATTACTGCTCTGATACATCGCAGAGGTGGAGGACTAAACTGGAGGAATGATAAGGAAATAGAAATTACACTTACCTGGTAATTGTCGTTCCTTGAGTGACTACTTTTTTTTTCATTTAAATTTTTATTAGAATATATAATAAACATCCAAGTAAACACATGAATGACAAGAAAAATAGGCATCATCATATATTATCACATAATTATTTCAAATAAGTAAACTAACATCTACCAACTATTAGACCACAAAAGAAATGGGGGGGGGGGACAACAGAAAATTAAATTGTAATTCTCCCTAATACACAGTAGAAATCAGCATAGAAAACATACAATAGGCAGGATAAGACTTAAACGTCAGCCGTAGGAATATTCACATCCACCTTAACCTCATCCCTAGCATTCATGAAATCAAAAAACTGTTTAGCGTCGAAGAAAAGAAAATTCTTCTTATGCAAGGAATTAAAAATTGAGAGGGGTATTTTAACAGAAAATTTGCTCCCAGGGAGATGGTCTTAACCCTAAGGTTAAGAAACTCCTTTCTCCTCAACTGGGTCGCCCGAGAAAGATCAGGAAATATCCGCACTTACGAGCCATAAAACTTCTCATTTAAATTCTTGAAAAAATATTTAAGAATCATAATCTTATCTGGCTCAAGTGCAAGGGAAACAAGCAGGGTAGACCTTTCAGTTACTACTTCCAAAGAACTGTCAAGAAAACCAGTTAAATCACTTATACCACCCAACGATGTTTTGGATTTATTCCACCCCCCTCCTTTATTACCAACATTGAGATACTGTGCCCTAACCACAGGTGGTAGGTGTTCAGTTGGAATTTTAAGTACCTCCACAAAATACTTTTGCATTTCCAGGGGGAAAAACAATGGGGATCTCGGAAAGTTCAACAGTCTCAAGTTGTTCCATCGTGCCAAATTTTCCAAATACTCAGTCTTTCGAGCCAGCATCGACCTTTCTTTCATCAACATTACATACTCCTCATGAAGGCTCCTCAAATCTTCCCTCACATGTAATACAGCAGCTGCCTGCTCCGCCTGTGCACTTGAAGCCTCAGAAACAGCCAATTTAACATTGATAAACTCCACGGTAACAGTTCCCATAACTGTAGAAAGAGTCGATGACAAAGTGGATATTGCATCCCATAGCGTATCCAAAGTCATTACCGCGGGTCTTATTACTTGCCGATGAACCGGTAACATCTCTCTTCCAGGCTCCAACAGCCGTGCATTCACCAAGACCGAAGGTGAGTCCTTCTCTTCATCTCCAATCAGCCGATTCCTTCCTCTGGAATCCGAGAGAGTTTGTTGTTGCGCCACCCCCACCTCTAAGAGCTCCGGGGTGCTCACCCGCAAGCCCGGCAAGGCAGAGAGAAAGACGCTATCGGGGGTTGACCCACTCCCAGCCTGTTTCGGGAGAACCTGCTGCTCGGGTGACAAACTCACCCCTGAAACTCCCAGCGCAGCCAACAGTTCTTCCTGCCACGCTGGCGAAGACGCTGCTCCAGGGCCAGCGGTCACAAACCTACACGAGTCCAAAGTTCTCTGGCCAGTAGCAGGAGGCAGCGAGGGAGCACCAGGTGGGCTCGCTTACTTTCTTTTCCTCTGCCCCATATTTCCGAGGCAAGATTTACTCCATAGCACTAACAACTCAGGAACTCACTGCTGGGCGACCGCCGACTCACCACTTCCTGCCGCCATCTTGCCCCCACAGAGTGACGACAGTTTAGTCCTCATTCCCGCCCGGGGGGGGTGATTTCTTCAGAGTTTATTTTCAGACAGAGTGGAGCATCAATTTCAAGGAGTGGAGAGTTCCTTTCAGACTCTGGATCGCAGTGAGTATTCCTCTCTGAAGTGATAAAATAAGAGACGTGAATGTGAAAAGAAAATGAGAATAAAGTTAAAAAGATCCCTCAGATTGAGGAATGGATAGTTTGTTAAAAGTTATGGTATATCTACTTTGTTCTTTTGAGTTTGTTTTGTCAACAGTACACTGGGGGCTGATGGGAGATATCAGCAGGCTATATCCAATGATGTCACGACTTTGACATGCCCAGTCTCCAAGCTGCAGGAGGAAGTACACAACCCAGAGGTGGAGGACTAAACTGTCGTCACTCAAGGAACGACAATTACCAGGTAAGTGTAATTTCTATGTATTTGACTCGTCCTGCAATAGGTAGCCAGTGTAGGTTTTGTAATACAGGTGTTGTGATCTTGAATGGAAACACCAGTGTTTTGAGCCACCGTCAAGGAGTGAGTTGGATGCTGGTAGGCCCTGGAAGATTATGTTGCAGTAATCCAGGTGTGGGAGTACCAATGCCTGGAAAACTGTGGAAATCATGTTTGTCAAGAATTGGTTGCAATCCACGCGCTGTGTTTTTATGGTAGGTTTGTTTGAGAATTGCATTGATGTGCAGTTGCAATGTTAAGCCTTGGTCTAATATGATTCCCAGATAGCATATTTGTTGTTTTACCTATAGTTGTGCATTAGATGTGTTTGTGTGTGGGTGGTGGGAAGTTCATATCTTTAGTGATGTGTAGGACTTAAGTCTTTTTTTTTTTGTATATTTCTTTTTATTAAGTATTACATTAACGAACTGCATTCCACACATGAAATCAGAACCAGATAGCGCACCTGCAAGTGCGCAACCAAAACATTCAAGTAAACACAACAAAGAAAAATCAAAACAACCATGCAAGCCCAGGGTGGGTCTCCCATAGCAAAAGTCCTCCCCACCCTATAGTGCACCCCCCCCCCGAGCCACCCCCGATGGCCCCGCTATCTCCAAACCCCCCTCACCCCTGGGTCCAAGCCCCCATGGTCTCTCCGCCTCCCTAGAGCTCTGCCCGCACCCTCCCCCTCCCCCCAACCTCCCCCCTAAACCAACCCCTACTCCACCCCTCCCCCCAAGCCCCCCCTTCCCTCCCCCCGCTAACCCCACCCCCCACCCCTCCCGCTAACCACCCTCTCCCACCCAACCACCCCTCCACCGCCCCTCCTTAGCAGGCTCAATATGGTCAATCACCCCTTCAAATAGGACAATATCGGGAGCCACTGTTCCCGAAATATTTCCTCTGCCTGGCGCCGAATAGCGGTCAAGTGCTCCATCAGGGTGATCCGTCTCAGCCGATTTTTCCAGACCTCCACCCCCGGGAGCTGAGTTTGTTTCCATGCCCGAGCTATTTCGCTCCGGGCTGCCTAAATACAAGCTCATACAGGACGTTCAAAGTTACGGGGCAGAGCACTAGGCCATATCCCCAGCAACCCCAAGCCCATATCTAATACCACCGTCTGCCCCATAAGGGTCTGAAGCTGTCCCCCCACCATATCCCAATAAGCTCTTACCATAGGGCAGGTCCACCACATATGCACAAAGGTCCCCTGTTCACCGCACCCCCTCCAACACTGGTCGGAAGATCCGGGGAACATCTGGTGCAGACGCTCCGGAGTATAATACCAGCGGTAGAGAAGCTTATACGATGTCTCCCGGATAGCCACCGAAAGTGCCTGTCGACCAATATTCACATGTACCTTCTTCCATTCCTGAAGCCCTAGCTCCCTACCCAAATCCTTTTCCCATTCCACCTGATGTGGGAACTTCCCCTCCTCCAGCACCCCCAACTCCCGATACAATTGGGAAATCAAACCCCTGAAACCGTCCCAACGCTGCCACAATTCCGCACTGGAGTCCTGAACCCCCTCCCAAACTTCCCAAATTGGGCGTTGCATCAGAAAGTGCTTTACCTGGAGGTAGGGGAAGAAATCACCCCCCCTCAGCTGGTATTGCACTCTAAGGTCCGGAAAGGGGATCAACCCTCCCGTCCCTAATAAGTTTCCCAAAGGTATCCAACCCACCCCTCTCCCACCTACAGAACACCCCTTCCCTACCCGGTGTAAACTCACCAGTCCCCCGCACCGGTGCCAACAGTGAGAACCTCCCCCCTTCAGGCACCCATCGCCGCCTTGCCTTACGCCATTGCATAGTTAAGTGCCACAGGAAGGGGTTGGCCTTCCATCTACCCGGTGGCAATTTGCCCAGTGTCCAAGGCAAATGCCTCAACTGGAGCCCCTCAGCCCAGTACTGTTCAGTCTCCCAAAACCTCTTCACTACCCCTCCTACATTTCGCCACTCAAACACCTGCCGCAATTGAGCAGCCCTGTAGTATCGTGCAATATCAGGGACCCCCAACCCCCCCGCCTCCCGAGCCGCGTACAAGACCCACCTACTCACTCGCGGTCGACTCCCCCCCCATACAAAGGCAAAAATCTGATTTTGTAATGCCCGTAACTCCCTGGAGGGAACTCCAATGGGTAGCATCTGAAACAAATATAACATCCGCAGCAAGAGATTCATCTTCAAGACTTCCACCCGTCCCAGCCAGGAGAGCTCCACCGTTCGCCATTTGGAGAGGTCCTTCCTCAGCTGCCCGAGCAACGGCAGATAGCTCGGTATAATCCCAGCGGATGAGCCGTAAATTTTACCCCCAAATACTTTATGGACCTAGTGGCCCACCTAAAGGGAAATGAACCCTTCAAACTATCCACCACTCGCGTTTCCAATGTGATAGACATAGCCTCCATCTTATCCCAATTGACCTTGAACCCCGAAAGATCACCATACTCCTGAAGCTCTTTCATCAGTATTGGAAGCGAGACAATTGGCTGGGTCAGAGCAAATAGCACATCAGCGAAGAGAGCCATTTTATGTTGCTCAGTCCCGACCACTATGTTCTTTATATCAGAATTCGACCGTATCTTAGCTGCCAAAGGTTCCATAACCAGTGCAAACAGCAATGGGGAAAGAGGGCACCCCTGACGGGTCCCTCTTCCCAGTGGAAAGAAGTCAGAAAAACCTCCATTGACGTTCACCGCTGCTACCGGGGCGGTGTACAGCGCCCGTATCCATGCCCGAAAACGGGGACCCAAGCCAACATAAGTCAACACCTCCTGCAAGAAATCAAAGCTGACCCTATCAAAGGCCTTTTCAGTGTCTATAGAGAGGAACATGGCTGATTGTTTCTCCCGTCTCGCTAGCCACCCAAGCTGGATCACCCTCCGGATCCCATCGGCCGGTTGCCTGCCTGTGATAAATCCCGACTGGTCCGGGTGTACCAAATCTGGCATGAGCGGGCCCAATCGTATGGCCAAAACTTTGGCCAAAATCTTAACATCAATATTTAGCAATGAAATGGGGTGATAGGACCCGCACACCGCCGGATCCCGGCTAGGCTTAGGGATCACCGCAATGGCGTCCTGGCTCATAGAAGGCGGCAAGGCTTCCCCACTCAACACCGCATTAAACACTTGCACCAATAAAGGGGCCACCGTCTCTAACATGACCTTGTAGAACGACCCCGTGAACTCAAGGCCCGGGGCCTTCCCAGGAACCAAAGCCCTGATCACCCCCTGCACTTCTTCAAGGGTAATGTCGACCTCCAGCCCCTTCCCCTCCCTATCTCTCAACTGAGCACTACCACTCCCCTCATTGTACAAATATCGCTGAATATCCGCCCCATCACCCTGGGGGTCTACTGCGTACAAATGCTGGTAATACTCCTTGAAACTTTCACGAATGTCCCCCGCTTTGTAAAGCATTTTATCGCGGGGACCTTTAAGTTTGACAACTGTACGCTTCTGCCTCTGGGCTCGTAGCTTATTAGCCAACAGCCGTCCCGATTTATTGTCGAATTCGTAGTACCGTTGCCCCACCCTATCCATCTGTCCCGATATCCTTTCCATCTGGAGGGCATTCAATTGCTTACGCACCTCCTCCACTCCTCATGTGCCCGCTCCAACTCCGCCAATTGCCCCAAAAGGAGGCATTCCTCCTCCTCCCTTCTCTTCCGCCGAGCCCCCAGCTGGACCAAAGAATGCCCATCGACACTTCAGCATTATCATTAGTGGCCATATAGTCCTTAATCACCTGCTTGATCGTCTGTTCTACTCCCCTCTCCTGCAACAAGTATTCATTCAACCTCCAAAAAGTTCTCCTCCCCCTGTCCCCAAATCCCCCAAAGCTCACCTGCACTGGAGCGTGATCGGACCATGTCACCGGACCAATGCTGGCCTTCTCCAGGCTCTCCCACCAATAGCTATCTCCCAGCACATAGTCTATGCGGCTATAGGTTCCGTGAACGGCCGAGAAAAAGGTGAAATCCCTAGTAGATGGATTTGCCATCCTCCAAAGGTCCTCCACCCCCAACTCCTTCATCCACTGCCTCAGCTCCTTTCTACTCCCCCCTCCTCCCGACCCCCCTTGCCTATCTTCCAATTCGATATTGCAATCACCTCCCACCAACACCCTCCCCTGAATGCACCTTACCAGCCAAGAACCCAACCCCCTCCAGAATTCCCTCTGACCCTAGTTAGGACCATACACCGAGATCAAAGACACACTTTCGCCTCCCAACTCCCCCGCCCCCCCACCACCACAACCCTCCCATCCGCCTTCTGATGTATTTAGTCAACGATGAGGGGAACCCCATGCCCAACCAGAATTGCAACGCCCATCTTTTTCCTTCCCCCCCCCCCTCAGCTGCAAAGTATCCCTGGTAAGCACCAGACCGCATCAAACGCTCATCCACCTTACGAAGGTGGGTCTCCTGTAAAAATGCCACACCCCACTTCTTGGACCTGAGCTCTTTCCACAGCAATCTTCTCTTTTGCGCGGAGAGTTCAGGTCCCACACATTAAGGCTCCCTACTATCAGTCCCGCCGCCATGGCCATTGCTCACCTCACCCCCCCACCCTCCATACAGCCCATCCAAGCCCTGCTCCTCGGTCCCCGCCCCCTCCCCCCCAGCACCTCCCCCCCATTTCTACAGACCTCTATGCCGACCTCCACAGAGGAAGTGGCACCCCCTTGGACACGCCCCACTCTCTCCCTCCCCAGCCCCCCTCCTCTCCAGCCATCAACCCCCTCCCACCTCCAAAAGGTTTTATACATTTTCCCCCCAACAACTATAACGTGATATACTAGCATTTGTTAATGTTAATACATGTCTCTCCCACTCCTCCCTCCCGTCCCCCACCTCCCATCACTGCCCCTGCTTCCACAATCACCACTTAACCCATGCAGAAAACAGTACCCGAAAATGGAAAGTCCTCTATCTCAGACAGACTTATTCACACAGTCCCACTGATGGACCCTCCAGATTGTCCAACAAGCTGCTCCTCATGTTCCGCTACGCCATTCCTCCTCCGCAGTCGCTGCCCCCCCACCAGGACTTTCTCCCAAACAGATCTCCTCTCCTTGCTCGCTCCGGGGTCGGGAGCCGCACTCAGCTCCGGGAGCCGGGGTGCCCCCTCCCTTTTCAAGATAGTCCAGGCCTCATCTAAAGTCCGCACCCGAAATCCCTGGCCATTAATGTCCATTAGTAAAGCAAAGGGGAACAGCCACCGGTACCGCTTCTGCTCGGTCTGCAGATATGTTGTTACTGGTTTCAACTCCCTCCGCCTCTGTAGTGTTGCCGCTGAAAGGTCATGGAACACATCTACTTTCTGGCCCTCCCACTGGAAGCTCCTTCTGGCCGCTGCTACCTTCATCGCCTTTTCTTTCACCGCATGGAAGCCTAAGCAGGCCACGATGTCCCGTGGCTGGCGCCGTCGCGCTGGACCCAGGGCCCGATGCGCTCGCTCCACTGCTACCTCGCACTCTTCTGCTTCATCCCCGCGGTGCAACAGGAAACGGCACACTCTTTTCACCACTGCTGAAGCATCTCCAAATTCCACCGTCTCTGGTAGGCCCCGCACTCTCAGATTGCTTCGCCTGGAGCGATTCTCAAGGTCCTCGATTTTATCTCTCAACAGCCCTTGCTCGAGTTGGTATTGCTGCATTAGGGCCTCCATCTCTGTTTCCTTCTCGGCATGCCTCTCAGTCTGCTCCTCAAGGGTTTCAACCCTGTTGCCGAGATCCCTGATGTCGTCTTTTATAGCTACCATGGTTTCCTTCAGCTCACTCCGCATGGCTCTGATATCTCGTTTAAGTGAGCGCATCCAGCCCCATATGTCACCTCGAGTACAACTTTCATCCGCCCGCTCCAACTCCTCCTCCATCTCTTCGTCGGACGCCATGTGCTCTGGGCCCTCCCGGCCTGTGCGCTCCGTCTTCATAGCATAGGAGGACTGATATCTGGCTAATTTTTTGCTGACTGACATCGCTACAACTTCCCAAACCCTTCACACTGCTATAGCAGACTGGGGGGAAGGCTGGCCGCTACTTTTCTCCTTTAAAGCTGCGTCCCAACGGGAGCTCCAAAATCAGGCCGCCATCTCCCAGGTGACGTCACTTCCTCCTCGACTTAAGTCTTTTGAAGGTTTACAGACAAGTTGTGATTTGTTAGCCATTGAATTGCAGTCAAGCAGTTGGTCAGTGGGGCGTTATCAAGGGTTAGGGTATTGAATGGAATGTATATCATTATATCATCTGCGTATAGATGGTAAAAGACTTTGATGGTGCAAATGGGTTATATGAATAGATTGAACAGAAGAGGATAGTACAGATCCTTGTGGTATACCTTGTAGTTTGAATGGTTCAGAGGTGGTGCCTGCTGAACAGACCTGCTGTTGTCTTTGTTAGTTAGGATTTGAACCACTTGATAGTTGTTAGCAAGTATCAATTACATTTGGTAAAGAAGACGCGAAAGAAGAGGTAACATCCCATTGTGGATTTGTAACTTTCTCCAGGAACACCTGCACCAGATGGTATACGTCAGAGGATGTTGAAAGAACTGAAAGATGAGATTGCAGACCTACTTCTATTAATCTGTGATAATTAAAAATCAAGTAAGAAGTTAGTCCTCACATATGGGTGATGGCACTGACAGAGCCTCATGGAAGCATCTCCCCTTTCCACCCAAGGGTGCCATCTTACTCAGTCTCCCTTTTTCCATGGAGCCCAATATACAGTCTTTCCCCAGAAAAAAGTTGATTTTTCTTTGTGCATTAAAGTGCCTTTGTTTCTCCGGTTAGCACCGGTAAATTTCCCACCTCCAAGCTCCATTGCCCTGGCTTCAAGTCTTGGAACAGTTTCTATTTTTTTCTTAGTGCGGTTTCGCTCCTTTTTCTAACCACTGGCCATGTCAAGGATCTTTGACCTTGCAGTGGTCCTTTTTGCCTCAGTGGTCAATGAGTTCAAAAAGTGTGATCGGTGTGCAAAGAACATGTCCCTAACCGATACACATGACTGCTGCTTGCGGTGTCTAGGTGCCAACCATGACCCAAAGGTTTGTGCCCTGTGCAAAAAAGATGTCCACCAAGGTCATTCAGTCGTCAGCAGAAGCATGCGACATCTTCCACAGGTCTAATTCTGCCCCGGTGTCCCTGGTAACCTCATGCTCTAAGGCCCCACACAGATCCTCGGAGTCAATGTAAACCGCACTGATGCAGAATAGCGCGGTATATAAGAGAATGTAAATAAATAAATAAATATGCCAACCTTGATATGCTCATATAACTCCTCTTCTCAAGTCGCTTCATTTGCTCCTTATCCATTTCAGTATCCAGTTCAAACATCTTCTACTGACCTATAAGTGCACTCATTCTGCTGCTCCTCACTACCTTTCTTCTTATCTCCCCCTACACCCCTCCTGAGGAACTCCGCTCTTCTGACAGATCACTTCTGTCTGTGCCCTTCTCTTCTACTGCCAACTCCAGACTCACTGCTCCTTATGCCTGGAATAAACTGAGTCTGTATGTCAGGTTTATCGCTGGCCCTTTTCAAGTCCAGGCTGAAAACTCATTTCTTCAAGGCCGCTTTTGGATCCTGATCTGCTTAGTCTCCTATGTGACTCTTTACCATTCCCCTAGATTTATTCTTATCCTATGCTACTGTGTTATCTGTCTTGACTAGATTGTAAGCTCTGATGAGCAGGGACCTTCTTATACATGCATCTGTACAGAGCAGCATATGCCTTGGAGCATTATAGAAATTATCAGAAGTAGTAGTACTATTCAGTCCAAGGTGCAGAAGGCAATCTTGGAGGTGAAGTATCAGTCCTACACCATCCGGGATCTAGTAGTCCAGTCAGCGGAGATGCCTTTTTTCACTCACCATCCTACACTGCCTCCTTACCAGTGCTCATACCGCTACCAGTACTACTACTACTGATCATTTGTATAACGCTACAAGGTGTACGCAGCGCTGTACAGACTATTTATTTTATTTTATTTATTTATTTACATTCTCTTATATACCGCGCTAGAGCTTATACTGTTGTCACCGATACCAGCCCTATCCACAGCTGCCTCAGTAACATATTCAAACTCAAACATACGCTCAATGCAGCTGTAATTGGGAGAGGAAGACCCAACCACTTCCTCAAACCGGCATAACCAAACCCGCCCCCCAATTTTTGATTACCTGCCAGTGAGAGGATGCATCTGACACTCAGAGGCATGACACCCTATCACTACAGACCGGTGGGTCCTCTCTGTCATTCAGTCGGGTTACAAACTTCATTTCTCCATACAGCCACCTCTCCATCCTGTTCCCAAAACCAGCCGCCTCCGGGGTCTTCACTGGCGCAGGAGATAGTACAACTTCTCCTCAACGATGCCATCGAGCTTGTCCTGCTCTCTGAAAGATCAGAGCTTCTTCTCATGATTCTTCCTGATCCCCCAGAAAATCAGGAGTCCTTAACCCGTTCTTAGACCTCCCTCTCCAACTAATTCATCACGCAGGAAAAATTCAAGATGCACTTCTTAAATGCCATCCTTCCTCTGCTCAGCCACCAAGACTGGCTTGCCTCTCTGGACCTGAAGAATGCTTATACCCATCCATCCTCGTCACTTGAAATACCTTTGCTTCAGATTTCTCGACCAGCACTACCAGTACAAATTCCCCCCATTCAGACTCTCATCTGCCCCTTGTGTCTTCAGAAAGTGCCTAGTTGTGGTAGCCACCCACCTGCAGCGTCAGCGCCATTGTGTATACCTTTATCTTGATGACTGGCTGGACTCTGGCACCTTCTAGGACACTGCCATGTGAGCTGTTCAGATCACCTCCGCTGCTCTCCAGGTGCTCTGCTTCGTCTTGAACATGGAAAAGTCCATATCCATTCCTCAACAATGGCTGGACTTCAGGGTGTACCAAGACATTCTACAGGCCCCCAGAGCCTTCTTTCCCAAACAGCCTTAAGACTAATCAGTAGCAGTCTTGCAGCACGTTGTACAGCGTTGGCTTGCATGCTCCGATGTCTACTGGGGCATATGGCCACTTGCATGCACGTAGTACCTTTTTTTCCTCCCTGCCCTCATGTGCTGAGCCCTTTTTCCTTTCTGCTCTGCAAAGAGTAGCTCTATTTCAGGCATTGCTCCTAGATCCTGGCTTGGGTCAGACATTTAACTGCTTGCTTGTTAGTCCTGTCTATATTAATTATATCTTTAATTTATCATTTTTAGTGTGCTTTTTACCTTATCTGTATTTTCTTGTAATATTCAACTCCCTCCTATTTTCATCTGTCTGTCTCTTGCCTTTCTTAATAACTAATTGAAACTGCCCCTGCACTTTTCTCTACTTAAGTGCTGTTGAGTTGGTGTAGACTCCTGGCGACCCTCTGGATAGTTGACCTAAACTTTGTTTGGTCTTCAGCCAAGTGGCTCATTGTTGATAGAGTTTTATCCATAGCTACTGTTGTTGTATTGATCCATCTCATTGCTGGCCTTCCTCTTTTATGGTGACCACCTACCTTGCCAAGCATTGTCTTTCTCCAGTGATCTCTATTTGTGGAGACCAAGTCAACATTCAAATTCAATATCTATTCTAACTCTGTCTCTGCTGTTTCACTGGCGTTTTAAATTTCCCTGTGCCAATGTGTGCAGAAAGTGGAGTGACTAGCTCTTCCCTACTATTGAGGCATTGTTGATGCTTTTTCCTCCCTGCCCACGTGTGCTGATCACTTTTCCCTTTTTGTGCCAGGTCTGACTGAAGCAAAATCGCCCTTATGCAGTCTATCTTTGGGCTCATCCTGCTTTTGTTTCCATAAAGGAGCTGCTGAAGTCTGTCCGTAAAACACCATTGATCTCTCATCCTCTAGAGCTGAACGAGGGCTTCAGCGATTGCCTCCATACTCTTTGGGTGTGACTTGGCATGACCACAGCACTGGAAAATGTGATCACCCCAAGGCATCGACCTATGTTTTTCAGAAGTAACAAACCACAGCCATCATAAAATTTCCATCCACTCCTTTTCCCTCACAGTAAATGGGGACCTGGGGGGGGGGGGGGGCGACTGTCTTGGGCTTAGTTCAAAACCATAGGTGCCCATGGAAACAAATAAGTTAACATATCTAGATAATGAAATAAAGGCAAGTAACTAAATAAAATGGAGGAAGGACAAAAAAAAAAACAAGAATGAGAGAGAGAGATTGCTCCTCCTTATAGCCTTCCTTTTGGACTATATGTCCAGCGTTAAACTTCTCCCATCCCCGAATGGAAGTCTTCTTCCACCAGTGGCTATAGAGGAGATACCGTTCTATCAGTAGCAATGTTTATACGTAGCCCATTCATAGCACTTCCCTTGGGCAGTGGCTGTGGTGGAAAAATATTCTCAGAGTTGTCAACTATTGTTGCCTGTCTGCCCTCTTCCAACCTCTGATTGCAGCACTTAACCCCACAGCCACTGCTGGAGAAGATATGTAAGTGTCTGCACATTTTTTGTGAGTAAAAGCATCACCTCCAAGACCACTGTTTTTTTTTATTTTCAACAACAACAAAAAAAGCGCCTCAACTAATAACAGCTTCCCATGCAGTGCGGCTGTAGGCTACAATTCAAAGATTGCTAGTATCACACAGGATAGTCTAGGACCATGTCCACTACTTCCCTGGGGCACAATTCCAGGCTTATGACATTCCAATCTTCCCAGCCTCAAGCAACCCTCTGGACTGAGGGACAGAATGGGCAAGGAGAATTGAACTACTCTTTCTCAGGGTTCAGCCTTTGTTTCCTCCACAGGATGAATATGCCTGCTCCCTGGAGTAATGTGAAGCTTGTTTCCCCTTTCGATTTCCTATTTATTTGGGGGCTCAAGTAACCCACCATGCATGTGTTCACCATACTATCCTGCCTGCTAACAGAGGACATATCCCATGTTCCCTGTAAAATAGTTATCTCCAAGTTATAATGCCCTGTTCAATGTAATTTCAGTTTGTTCAATGTAAACCGCACTGATGCAGAATACCGCGGTATATAAGAGAATGTAAATAAATAAATAAATATCCTTTATAGTTCTGGGTCCCTGACTGTTCATCTTCTCATCATGTTGCATTTCTTGGTTTCCAGTGATTTCAGTTGTTCTCTTGTCCCCACTGAGAACCAGGTGGTGCCTCCTGTCTGTTTCCCTGTAGTATAGAATCTCCACCCCCTGCCAGCACAACTGTGCATTGCCATGATGTTGAAAGACTTGGACCTACTGTCCTCCTATCTGACTACCTTTTGAGCCCCAGGGGGAGGAGGGGACCAAATTACAACATCTGGTACTAGCTTCAACCTACTCCAGCCAAACTTCCTGCGCGCAAGAGGAGCTATTAAGCAATCCAGACATTATCTCCCTTGCACACTCAGCTTTGGGACTCGCCCATCTGTGTGGTTGATTATATCCTGCTTATCCATGGAGAAAGAGAGGTTGCTTACCTGTAATACAATTGTTCTCCATGGTCAGCAGGATAAATCAGCTACACGTTCCTCCCACCTCCCCTTTTGGTTGAAGCTCCTAATCTTGCCTAGGTTTGACCTAAGCTCTGAAAACAACTGAGGGAATGGAGCAGCTGCCATGCAGGAGGAGTCACTTGCATGTGCCTGGCGTCTTCTAGATTCTTCTGGGCTCTAGCCTGTTGCCATCTGGTTTGATGTTGCCCATCTGTGTGACTGATTTATCCTGCTGTCCACAGAGAACTATTGTTAAAAGTAAGCAACCTTTATTCTCACTTGGATTTTGGGGCTCTGCCCTGTCTTGGGTTTCTTATCTCTCTCATTGCACGTTTAGTTTATGTTGTTGCTGATCTTCCTCTACTGCCATCCCACTTTCAGTTTGTGTACCTTTGTCTTGGGACCTTTTCTTTTTATTTCTATACTCATTCCCTTGGTGCCCTAATCTCCTCCCATGGTTTTCAGTACCATCTTTATGCTGATCTCTCTGATCTACTACACTGCACCTGAAATCTCTCCAGGAATATATCTCAGCCTGCTTGTTTAATTTGCTGCTTGGATGTTCCATCGCAGTCAGTCCTCACATATGCCCTAGATCTTGCCCTTTTCCCTCCATCCTCTCACGAGAGCCAGCCCGCCACCCGCCTGCCGCCCAGAAGCTGCTCTCCCTGCCTGGGGATTGAGCAGCCATTTCCAGCCGGCCGCCCACGCCATTCTGCCCAATCGGGGCAGCACCCAGACATTTTAAAAGACGCGCCATTGGGCGCACTTGCACCTGAGGGCCTCGCCAGAGGGCCCTTTGGCGTGGCCCTTAATCGGAGACCAAATCTGGAGGCCACGTTACACCCAGGAGCCATGCAACAAGCCTGAAAGAAGCCGGAGAGCAAGCAGAGACAAAACGCAAGTAAAAGACATATCCAAAAGCCCGTATTAGTATAACTAACTGTATGAGACCTTACTCACGCCCCGCCTGTTCACGACCAATATTGCCTATACTGCTGTGTGGTAGTTTCACTGTATTACGGGATTGCCATTACTGCTGTACTGCTTGTATTGCATTTATTGCTGTACTGCTCGTATTGTTGTACTGCGGCGTTGCCACATCTCCACCCGCCCAGTAAGGTCCAGCATTGCCCAACCCCCAAGGCACAGACACAGAATGGCCCTTTCAAGCATTTCCATAGTTGCCATATATCTGTTCACTGGCTGGCTAAGCAGCATCTCAGCGTCATCCCCAATGGCCTAGTGGTTGGGGCAAGGTACTTCAGGCCGGAAGGTCGGGGGTTCAAATCCCACTAGAGGACAGCAACCTTGGGCCGGAAGGACTAGGGTTTCTAGTCCCACAGGGTGCTCCTTGTGGTCTTGGGCAACCCACTTAACCCTCCATAGCCTATGTTCCCTGTAAAATAGTTATCTCCAAGTTATAATGCCCTGTTCAATGTAATTTCAGTTTGTTCAATGTAAACCGCACTGATGCAGAATAGCACGGTATGTAAGAGAATGTAAGTAAATAAATAAAATAATCAAATACCTACCCTTCAGTACCACAGGAGAAGATGGGTACACACCCCTTGCCACTTACCAGAAGAGACAGCCCATCCTCGCCACCCCCACCTATTACATATAGAACTAAAACACATTGAGAAGGTAAAGAAAGAAGTCGACACCCACCCCCAAAGCCTAAGATGTGCCCTCATAAATGCACGATCTGTACGCAAGAAATGGCCAGTCATACCTGACTTGATTGCCCACCATGTCCTTGATATACTCCTGATTACTGAGACATGGCTTACAAGCGATGATAATGTCCTCCTCAACCAGCTACTACCTAACAATTTTTCCCTACAACATGCCATAGAAATGACAAATGAGGGGGAGGAGTGCTTGCCATCACCAAAACAGACCTCCACTTCCAACTGAGCAGCACATCCAATGCCGCACACCTTGACTCAATCGCCATAACAAACAAGAACTGCTCTATCAACTTGGTATACAGGCCACCATCCACAGACACTGAGTCCCTTTCAACAATAATAAACCTTGCAACCAACTCCCAGTGCCCAAGTACACCAAACTGGGTCGTAGGGGACTTAAACCTTCCATCCTTGCAAAATGAGCAGGCCTCAGCTTTCCTTGAAGCTCTTGAACTAGGATACAGACAAATGGTCAATGAACCCACCCATGTGAAAGGTGGCCGATTGGACCTTATTTTTGCCCCACAGCCTACTCTCAACTCAATCAATACCACGGTACTGTCCACTACCGCAGTCCCCTGGTCTGACCATTCGTTAATCATATTCCAAATATCCATGCCGAACAACGCACAAAGGAACCCCAACACACCTTGCAGCAACACCAAAACAGCACCGCGCAGGTTCCAAGCCTTTGACAAAGACATGATCCTAGCCAGAACCCACCCACTCCTCGACTCGACGACACGTGATCCCAAAGAGCTGGTATCAGCCTGGAATAAAAATCTCAGTTCTACTGCACTACTGCTACCGTCAAACAAACCATCAGGTAAAAGAGCCACTGCAGCTTGGTACTCCACCGAGCTCAGAGCATCTCTCAAATGCTTGAGGAAGCTGGAAAGATGTTGGCTCCGAACACACTCCTCTGACGCATCAACGGCTTACAACATACAACTGACTAAGCACCGCCAAGCAATATCCGAGAGCTTGAAAAGATTCTACACGGACACACTAAAGAGGTCCTTAAACCACATGACCTGTTCGCCCTGGTAAAAAACCGAACAAAGGAACCAGTACTGGAACACCTGAGTCAGATCCAACCCCAAGACTTCGCAGACTACTGACAATCAAAGATCTGCCAGACAAACAAGCCTCCCACACCCATCATTGCTCTTGAACAGGATTATGTAACTCCCTTGTCCAGGTTTTCCACACATCCAAGATAAACATTGAAGACACAATCACAGTGATTAACACAACCACTACACAAACTGACCCGTGCCCGGTGTTCTGGATAAAGGAGTTACGATCGGCCGTCAGCCCGTTCATAGCGAGGCTTATGGACTGCTCCTTCATGACCGGTGTATTCCCCCAATCCCTCAAACGCACCTCCATCAGGCCACTGCTAAAAAACAGCAAGCTGGACCCCAAGAAAACAGACTCTCATAGACCGATATCAAGTATACCGTTTTTAGCCAAAATCATTGAAAAAGATGTCCAAAGACAAATTCAAAAACACATCGACTCCTCGGCTCCGCTCCACCCGTGCCAACATGGCTTTAGAGAGGCGCATGGTGTCGAAACATTCCTCACTACTCTCTTTAGCACCATAATAGCTGGAATTGATAACATTCGTCAAGGTTATGCGCTCATTTTCATGGACATAGCAGCCGCCTTCTATTCAGTTTGCCACGAGCTACTCCTACAATGCCTCAAGGGGAAAAGGGATATGGGATACAGCACTAGAGTGGTGCAAGTCATATCTCTCGGATAGATGGCAGTATGTACAAACAGGGGAGTCAACATCAGGACCATTCACCAGAATCAAGGAGTCCCGCAGGGATCCCCTCTCTCTGCACTGATGTTTAACATCTACATGCAGCCCATCTGCGACATCATCCAGTCTTTCAAAGTGAATTGCTTGATCTCCAGGAACAAGCAGGAATGAGTCTTCACATATGGGTATCGTCGGTACTGACGGAGCCTGCGCGGGAACGCTCCCCAGCGTCCAAAAGGAAAGCTTTTGGGAGCATCCCACAGCGCCTGCGCGCTGCCTTCCCGCCTTTCCTAACCGCCTCTCAACAGTTCTTCTTTTTCCGCGGAGCCAGCAGGTCGTGTTTCCTGTCACCGCTGAAGAATTTCTTATTTTTTCTTTTATTTCTTTAGTCGCCGCCGGTTTTTTCTTTCTTTCAAAAAAAAAACAAAAAACACCTCTTTTCTACTTCAGTGCATTTTTCTTTCTGTGGCCTTAGGCCTGCAGAAAATTTTTCCTCATGGAAAAGCCCGCCTCCGGGTTCAAAAAGTGCACGAAGTGCAGTGGCACTATTTCTGTCACCGACACCCACGACTGGTGTCTTAAATGTTTAGGTCCTGACCATTCCATTGCGGACTGTGAGTCCTGTTCCATGATGTCTAAAAGAGGTTTACAGAATCGAGCAGCCAAGCTCAGTACCCTGTTTCTCTCTGATGCAGCTTCTGTGGCATCGACGTCTTCCAGGGCTGCTGCTTCCTCCCATGGATCTCAGGTAACCAAACTTAAATCTGGCTGGTCCTCGAAGAGTACATCTCCCTCTAAGTATCGAGATGCCCCCGGGCTTGCTCTCGAGGAAGCCACACCGTCAAAATTACCCCAGCGGGAGGCTCCGGCTTACAAAGCTTTATCTATGGGGTCACAGGTTGACATCGATGGCTCGGCCTCGACCGATCACCTGTTACAATGTTCTGGGGTACCAGCGGTTCACACCGGTACCGACATCCAGACATTGGTGGCGTCGATGGATCAGAATATTCTGACCATGCAGCGTGCCATCACGGCATTCATACAAGCTGCGTCGCCTTCGGTACCGCAACAAACTCCGTTGTCGGTACCGATTCCGGTACCGGACCCGATACTGGTTCCGCTGCCGGTACCGATTGCATCGACATCAACGTCGACGGCAGCGGTACACTATCCTGTGATGCCCATCGGTACCGATTACTCCCGATGTCGATACCCCCCGGTATGCGTATTGGGCTCTGCGAGAGCATCCAGACAGGCGATACTTCGATTCCTCTGAGGACTCTGATGAATCAGAGGCCTCTATCGAAGCATCGGGGATCCTTCCTCAGGAACCCTCTTCTCCAAAAAGGAGAATGTCTCCTCCAGAGGACTTGTCTTTTCAAGACTTTATCAGGGAGGTGGCCAGGGGCCTTTCCATCTCAGTGGCCTCTGAGACAGATCCTAGAGCCAAAAAATTAGATATTTTACAATATCCTAAGTCTCCCAAAGAGACAGCCACTTTACCAATACATGAGATTCTCTATGATCACATGTTGGGCATATGGGAGACCCCTCTTACCACCTCACCTCATTCTCGCAGGTTGGACACCATGTATCGTGTTCCTCCTTGTCCTGGTTTTCATAAGACTCGGCTTCCTCACCACTCCATTGTGGTGGAGTCTGCTATGAAAAAGATCAAGAGTACAAAAAGGCACTCTTCTACTCCTCCAGGAAGAGAATGCAGAACCTTAGATGGCTTTGGCAGGAGAATTTTCCAGGCCAGTATGCTTGTAGCCAGAATCAACTCCTATAGTCTCTATATGGGGATGTTTCTTTTTTTTTATTTTATATTTATAAGTATACAATAAGTCAAGGAGAACTTGAACAAAGAAACACAATAATACTTGCATGGAAATATACATTGAGGAAAAAATATGGGGATGTTTCTAAAGGAAGTTACAGATCATCTGCAAACTTTATCTCCTTTTATTTCAGAAGATAAAAGGGAAGAGTTTCTCACCTGGCTTAAACATGCCCAGGATATTTCCAAGTTTTCCAACCGTGCAGCCTTTGACTCTTTTGAGGGTGCCAGCAGAGCCTCGGCTATTGCCATAGGTGCACGCAGAGTTGCTTGGTTACAAGCCTCTGATTTGGAATCCTGGGTTCAGGATGGACTAGGTAACCTTCCTTGTACAGGTGAAAACCTGTTTGGCAAAGATTGGCAAGCAAAGGCCAATCAGATGGATGAATGAAAATTCTGTTTTAGATAGACTTTCAAAGTCTACTTCTGCTCCTTTTAAAAAGAGATTGTTCAAAAAAGGATTTTTCCCCAAAAAAGGGAAATATTCTTCTGTTTATGGTCAGGCCTCTTCTGCAGGTCGTTTTGCTACAAAGAGGCAACAACAACCAAAACAGGCCAAGCCTAAGGCTGCGAGGACTGCTACGGCCCAACAGCCTCAGCCTCCTCAGGGCCTTTGACTTACCACTAGAGAACTTAGCCTTTCTGGCTCTAGAACATCCAGAGCCTCTCACCATCCCAGGAAGGTTAGCTCATTTTGCTCCCAGATGGGAACAAATCACAGCAGAGCAATGGACCCTCTCCATCATAAGAGACGGGTACAAGCGTCACTTCTTAAACCTTCCTCCTCACACTATGGTGAAACAGTTCAATTCTCCAACATCTCTCCTCAACCTTCTAGGTCAAGAGATTGCCACCCTTCTTGCCCAAGGGGCAATAGAAGAAGTACCCCTTCTTCAACAGGGCTCAGGGCTCTACTCCCCCTATTTTCTCATTCCAAAGAAAACAGGGGGCTACAGACCCATTTTAGATCTCAGAGAATTGAACAAGTTTCTATGCAAGGAGAAATTCAAGATGACTTCTCTCGGAACTCTCCTTCCATACCTCCAGAATCAGGACTGGCTTTGTTCTCTAGATCTCAAGGATGCGTACACCCATGTCCTCATCCATCCAACACACAGAAGGTTCCTTCGGTTCCTTTACCAAGGAAAGCACTACCAATACAAAGTGCTTCCTTTCGGTCTGGCCTCTGCACCAAGAGTGTTCACCAAATGCATGGCATTAGTAGCTGCATTTCTACGCACTCTAGGGATATTCGTATTCCCATATCTGGATGACTGGCTCATCCGAGCTCCATCCCAGTCAGAGACCCAGGTTTCCCTGGCCTGCACAAGGCGTGTTCTTCAGTATCTGGGACTGGTAATAAACATTCCGAAATCCCATCTCACCCCTACTCAATCTCTAGAGTTCATAGGGGCCTTGCTGGATACCACAACGGCAAGGGCCTATCTCCCCCAGGCCTGTTGCCTATGCTTGGTGCAGTTAGCCTCACAGATTCAGTTAAAATCCCATTCAACTGCTTGAGAGATGTTACAACTGTTAGGCCACATGGCATCCACCGTGCATGTGGTTCCTTATGCTCGCCTTCACATGAGAGCGGCTCAATGGACTCTATCCACCCAATGCACCCAGGTATCAGGGTGCCTGTCAGACAAAATAGCGACCTCCAGTCGCCTCTTTTCCTCGCTCCATTTGTGGAAGTCCACTCAAAATCTGTTGCTGGGGTCCCCCTTTGAACAGGTATTACCCCAAGCAACCCTTACAACAGATGCTTCTCCAAAGGGTTGGGGAGCTCATCTACAAGATCTCTCCACCCAAGGCATCTGGTCTCCACAGGAGACATCTCTACATATCAACCTCTTAGAGCTCAGAGCAATCTTCCTGGCTCTGAGTCTTCTGCACCCTGCTCAGCTACAAGACAGTCCTCATCCACACGGACAACCAAGTAGCCATGTTCTACGTGAACAAGCAGGGGGGGACTGGCTCTCTCACTTTGCAACGAAGCTCTGAGATTGTGGGCCTTCGCCAGAGAGCATCAAATCCATCTCATGGCTTTGTATCTTCCAGGGGTTCAAAACTCTTGGGCAGACAGACTCAGTCGAGTTCTGCTTCCACATGAATGGTTCCTTCATGGGGACCAGATAGCCAAGATCTTTCAAATTTGGGGAACCCCAGACATAGACCTGTTTGCAAGTCCGTGGAATGCCAAACTTCCCCGGTTCTGTTCCAGGATTCCATGTCAGGGAGTTCAGGCCAGGGATGCCTTCCTCCTTCATTGGGGGCAAGGCTTCCTCTATGCCTTTCCACCTATTCCCCTCATTCCCAAGACACTGTTCAAGCATCAGAGACAAGGGGTCTATGATCCTCATAGCACCACGTTGGCCACGCCAAGTGTGGTACCCTCTACTTCTGCATCTCTCTCAAGCTACCTCCCTGGACTTGGGGTCTGCTCCAGATCTCCTCTCCCAAGAGGAGGGAACGTTGTGGCACCCAAATCCCCAGTCTCTTCATCTCAGGGCCTGGTTGCTGAAGGCTTAGACCTTCAGGATTTACACCTTTCTCAGCAAATGAAGGATATCCTTCATGCTTCCAGAAAGCTTTCCACCAGACGTTCCTATGCTTTTAAATGGAAGAGGTTTACCATTTGGTGTGCAGAGAAGGGTCTTAACCCTCTTGCAATACCTCTGAATTCTTTACTAGAGTATTTGCTGCATTTATCCCATGCAGGCCTTAAAACGAATTCAGTAAGAGTCCATTTGAGTGCTATTGCAGCATCCCTTAAGCCTGTCAATGGACATCCTATTTCCTCTCATCCTCTGATAGCAAGATTCATGAGAGGCCTTCTTTTGACTAAACCTCCCATTAGACCACCTCCAGTGGCATGGGACTTGAATCTGGTTCTTGGCCAGCTTATGAAGCCACCCTTTGAACCCTTAGCCACTACCTCCTTGAAATTTCTTTCCTGGAAGGTTATTTTTCTCATTGCAGTCACCTCAGCTCGCCGTATCAGTGAGTTGAAAGCCTTAGTGGCTAATCCTCCTTATACAAGGTTCCATCATGACAAGGTAGTCCTCAGAACTAATCCACACTTTATGCCTAAAATGGTCTCACCTTTTCATCTGAACCAGGAGGTGTATTTACCTGTCTTTTTTCCAGGACCTCATGCATCAAGTGCAGTGAGGAATCTTCATACCCTGGATTGTAAAAGAGCACTTGCTTTCTACTTGCAAAGGACACAGCAACATAGAAAGTCCTCTCAGCTTTATGTTGCTTTTGATCCCTCTAATTTAGGACTTCCAGTCTCTAAGAGAACTCTGTCCAATTGCATTGCTCAGTGTATTTCCTTCGCCTACCAGAGTAAGAACCTTTCTCTGCAAAAGCCGTGTCACAGCTCACAATGTGAGGGTCATGGCAGCCTCAATGGCTCACCTGACCTCTGTGTCCATCGACCAAATCTGTCGAGCGGCCACCTGGGCCTCGGTTCATACCTTTACAGCCCATTACTGCTTGGACAAGGACTCCCGCCGGGATGCCTTGTTTGGTCAGGCTGTTCTCAAACACCTGTTCCATACCTAATCAACTCCTACCCTCCATCCCTGACTGGATGCCTGAGATTCATAGGTGGAGGTAGAGCCCTTCCCAGGGACTCACAACCTGGGTGATCTCCCAGGCATCTCTAGCTGGGGAGTCCCCATATGTGAAGACTCATTCCTGCTTGTTCCTGGAGATAGCACAGTTACTTACCTGTAACAGGTGATCTCTGGGAACAGCAGGAATAAGTCTTCACAACCCACCCACCTCCCCTAGGAGTTGTATCTCTCTATCTATCTTTCCTTTCCTCTCTCTCTCTTTGTCTCAGCTGTAAAACTCGAACTGGAGAGAGGCGGTTAGGAAAGGCGGGAAGGCAGCACGCAGGCGCTGTGGGATGCTCCCAAAAGCTTTCCTTTTGGACGCTGGGGAGCGTTCCCGCGCAGGCTCCGTTGGTACCGACGATACCCATATGTGAAGACTTATTCCTGCTGTTCCCAGAGATCACCTGTTACAGGTAAGTAACTGTGCTTTATACGCCAATAATGTTCTCCTGTACATGCCTTTCTTGACTGATAGCCCCGACCTCTCCCCACTAACTGACTGTTTTAACGCAGTATCAAGCTGGCTTCAAACACAAAATCTACGAATCCAACATAAGAAAACGGAGGTCCTATTCATCACAAGGAATCCAAACTTCATCACACCACCTTACCTGAAGGTCAAGGAAACAGAACTCATTACCAAATCCTTGATCAGATACCTTGGAGTCACCCTGGACCAGTGACTAGACATGAAGAATCACATAAGTAATGTAGCAAGAGCAGTTTACCATAAAATCCGATCACTCAGACACCTCCGCTCCCTACTTGAACCGGACGACTTCCGGACAGTCTATCAAGCTTTAATCATACCACACTTTGACTATGCAAATGCCATACTCCAAGGGCTCCCTAAGTCCACTCTGCATCCCCTACAGCTGGCGATGAACTCAGCTGCAAGAGTTCTCCAAGGGGCATCTAGCCGGGATCACATGACACCTATCCTAAAACAGCTACACTGGCTTCCCATACAAGGCAGACTCACTTTCAAAACCTTAGTACTGACCTTCAAAATCATAAACAGCCTCTCCCCCTATCCCTAACCGAACTCATACAGCTCAATCCCTCTAACAGAATTAGAAGGTCAACTGCAGTCAATAAGCTAGTAGTTCCAAAAGAAATAACTAACTGCACCCAGGCAACAGTAAAGAGGGCTTTTAGGTTCTCCGCCCCTAGATGCTGGAACACTCTCCCTCCCAGCATCCGGGCAATCACCGATCTAGCACAGTTTAGGAAGGTGCTGAAACATCACCTCTTCCTACTGCGTTACCCTGAAGACAGCTCCACAGGAACCCTAACATCGAGCTGACCAACGCAGCACAAATGTACTTCCTAATTACTATTGTACAGATGTAAATAGTTACCCACGTTCTTGATCCAAGTTCTATTACCTGTTTTAATTGTAAACGCAGATCATCCTGTGAAATGCGTATGTTCCCTGTTCCATGTGAATTGCACTGATGGGAAATAGTGCGGTATATAAGAAAATGTAAATAAATAAAAAAATAAATAAAATATTGCTAGCCGTACCCAGTACCACGGATTTGTCTCTCAGCTTAGTTCAACAACCACATTGTATATAGCACAGTTTTTATTTTGTATATAGTTATATTGCAATACCCCCATATGTCTACAATGTATAGAACTACATTGCAATATCCCCCTGCATGCCACCCCTCCCCTCGCTTAATGTAACACCGTTATACTTTAAGATGTACCTAGTCCCTCAGTTTTGCCTCTCAGCTTAGCTCAACAACCACTCTGCATATAGTGCAGTTTGTATTTGTATATAGTTATATTGCAATAACCCTATATGTCTACAATGTATAGAACTACATTGCAATATTCCCCTGCATGCCCTCCCACCCCTTGCTTAATGTAATACCTCTGTTATACTGTAAACCGCTTTGATTTAAGGATTAAGTGGTACAGAAATTCTTTTAAATAAATAAAATAAATTAGCATATGGGTGATGTCTGTGCCGACAGAGCCCCGCACAGAGCATTTCCCCAGCTTTCAAAGAAAGCCTTTAGGAATGCTACTACACATGCATGGTCCCCTTCCCACCCAAGGGGGTGCCATCTTCTTCAGTCTCCTTTTTTCTGCGGCGCCCAACAGACGTAGTCCTCTACTCCCGTGGAAAAAGTTCTTAAAATCCCTTCCCGCCTTGAGCCATCACCCTCGGTGTCTTCTTTGCCTCTCCTTTCTGTTTTTTCTCGTGGTTCCTCCTCGACCTGTTTTCGCACCAATTTTCGCCCGGGTGTTCTCTCACCATGACTCTTGGTGGGTTCAAGAAATGCAGTCGCTGCAGTCAGACTATTTCAGTTACCGATACCCATGACTGTTATCTCTGCTGCCTGGGCCTGGACCACGACTGCTCTACCTGCGACCAGTGCCAGGCGATGACCCCCCAAAACAAACAAAAAGCGGTCAGAGTTGCAGGGGAAACTTTTTCAGAGTTCTGACTCTGCCCCAGCTTCCCTCATCGCTGAACCCCAAAGCCGGCACTTCCTTTGAGGTCCAGGCATCCTTGGAGTCCCGGAGCTGCTCCTCCAGCGTGGCCTCAGACCCTCCCAAGAAAAAGGCACCAAAGCTTGCCGAGGTGCCTCCGATGAAACCTGGCAAAGTCCTGTGACGGTACTCGGGCGACTCTGAGCAGTGCCGTCAAAGTCTTGAGACAGGAATCCTTGGCCAGCAGAGACCACGCCAGGACCTGTGAACCAGTAGTCCTCCTCGAGGTCGCACTCTCTGGAGTGCTGGCATCAGACCCAAGGCTCTCTGTGTCCATGCCGAAGGCTGCACAGCCATTGGGCCTCAAGTCCCGAATGACGGCCGTGGAGCAGAGCATATCCTCCATCCTGGCCTTGCAGCAGGCTTGGATGACTGGTTTTCCAGCATTATCAGCCCCGACACTGGGCTCCCTGACCTCGGAGTCCCTGAGCATCAAGCTGGGCACCAAGTGCCATCGGCCTCTGGTAAGTCATCAGCATCGATTGAGGTCTCTGTCAAGCTCCTCAGGGATCCAGTCCTCCCCGTTGAATTTTCAGGAGTCTGATCCCTAGATCCTCTGGGGGACCCTGGTTCCTTGGGACTGCCCCTGAGGCTGATTCCTCAACACCCTTGGGATCCGAATGGGAGACCGAGGATGAGGCTTCTTCGAAGACTTCCTGACACAGGGATATCCCTTCTGTGCCCTCTCCCCCAGAGACTCTGTGCCACTTCCCACCTGAGGATATAGCTTTTCATGACTTTGTCCATGACATGGCCTGGGCTCTTTCGATCCAGATGGAGTCTGAGGAGGATCCGCACACCGAGGAACTCGAGATCCTGCAATATGAGTCTCCTCCCAAGGAGACTCTCATAGTGCCAGTTCCACCCATCCTTGAGAAGCTACTCCTCAGGATGTGGGAGACCTCAGCCTCAGTGCCGGTGGTCATTCGGTGCCTGGACGCTATCTACCGCATCCAGAAGGGCCCCGTGTTCCATAAACAGTAACTCCCCCACAACTCTATGGTGGTTGAGTCCTCCATACAGAAACTGATGAGCCAAAAAACCTACTCTTTGGCTCTCCCCAACAGGGAGGCCCGGGCCCTCAATGTCCTGGGCCACAAGTGTTATCAGGGCGCCATGTTCGGATACCGTATTCAGGCATACAAACTGTACATGGGAATGTACCTGAAAGGCCTGATCGATGAGCTCTCTGGGTTTCTCAGCAGGCCTTGCTGGGGGAGCCCCTGCAGAGGATCCAGTCCCTGGCGGCAGGCATCTGGGACTTTTCCAAATTCCTTTCTAGGGCCTGCATTGGCATCCGGCACAAGGCATGGTTACAAACCTTGGACCTAGAGCAGTGGGTGCAATAAAAGTTGCTGGATATCCCCTGCAATGGGGAGAACTTGTTCGGGAAGCCGATGTCCGACAAGGTAGCTGAAATCGAGGCCAAGGTAATGACTTGGCAAAGGCTGTCCAGGAAGACCTCGACCCTACCCAAGAAAAAGTCTTCTGGGGAAGAAGCCCTTTTTCCTAGGGGAAAAAGGGCTATCACCTGGCTGGGCCAGCCTTACTCGGGGCAGCAGCACCAGACCTCACAGCCTAAAAGCCAGGGGCATGGGCCCTGGAAGCCTAAGGCCCCCAAGCCTCAAACACCAGCACCCACTCAACAGGGAGGAGGCTTTTGACTCCTTGGGCAGGGCCTCCCTCTCCCCTAGGAGTCCCGCCTCAGCCCAAGGGGGGTCGGCTGGCCTCATTTGCCCACAACTGGTCCAGCATTACCACGGACAAGTGGATCCTGCAGATGGTGAGGGAGGATTACCACCTCCATCTACAGCTGGACTTCTTCCCAGGAGAACCTTCACGGCCTCTCCATCAGGCCTTGCTCATCGCAGAACTCGCAGGCTTGCTCAGGGACAGGGCAGTGGAACCAGTACCCCAACACCTCTGGGGAAAGGGGTTCTACTCAAGGTATTTTCTTGTCCCAAAAAGAACAGGGGGTCTTGGGCTCCTCCAGGACCTACACAACTTGAATAAGTTCCTGGTGAGGGAGAAGTTCAAGATGCTCACCCTTGGGACACTGCTGCCCTACCTCTGCCAGGGAGACTGGCTCTGTTCTTTGGACCTCAAGGATGTGTACACTCACATCCTGATCCACCCTCATACAGACAGACAGTACCTGAGATTTGTAGTGGGAGGGCAGCACTACCAGTACAGGGTACTGCTATTTGGCCTTGCCTCCTCTCCAAGGGTCTTCACAAAGTACTTGGCGGTCATGGTTGCCCATGTACGCATCCAAGGAGCCACATCTTCCCTTACCTGGATGACTGGCTCATTAGAGGTGGCATGACCCTCGAGGCCAGCCAAGCCACAAGGCTTAATTCACACCTTGCAGAAGTTGGGATTCATCATCAACTACCCCAAGTCCAGTCTCTCCCCAGTTCAGGATCTGGAGTCCATAGGAGCCCAGCCAGGACACTCTGCAGGTCAAGGCCTTCCTCCTGATAGAGAGGGCCCATTGCCTGATGCAGTTAGCAGAGGAGGATCAAAGCTGCAGGTTGGTGCCAGCCTGCCTGTTCCTCCGCTTTTTAGGCCACATAGCCTCAACGGTTCATGTCATGCTATTGTCTCACCTGCACATGCCAGCAGCCCAGTGGTGCCTCAGATTCCAATGGACACAGGCAAGCTGAGGGACCGAGTAAGGGTCACCCACTGACTGGCAGCCTCCCTCAACTGGTGGCAGTCCCCACAACATCTCAGGGCAGGGATGTCTTTCCAAGCACCAGCACCACAAAAGGTCCTGACAGACGCCTCCCTAGCAGGCTGGGCTGCACATTGCGAGAGCCATTGTACTCGGGGCAACTGGTCCCCAGACGCGTCTCTGTTACAAATCAACCTCTTGGAGCTCAGGACCATCTTTGTGGCCCTACAGGCCTTCTGTTAACTCCTGTGCAACATTTTGGTCCTCATACAGATGGACAATTAGGTTGCCATGTTCTATGTGAACAAGCAGGGAGGCACAGGCTCCTACTCCCTCTGTCAGGAGGCGGTAGGCCTCCACTCCTTCGCAGTGCACAACACCATGCTCCTGAGGGCAGTGTATGTGCCGGGCCAGGACAATCTCCTGGCAGACAGGCTCAGGATCCTTTGCCCACACGCGTGGTGTCTGGACCCCAGGGTGGTACGGAGGCTCTTCCACCTCTGGGGCAGACCCTGGCTGGACCTGTTCACGTCCTTGGCAATGTACAGCTGCCCAGGTTCTGCTCACCTCAGCCACACCACAGCCGCATTGTTGAGGGGCCTGCTTTATGCATTCCCACCAACCCCTCTAATAGCCAGGTGCCTTTCAAGATCCAGAGCGGCCATACCACAGTAATCTTGGTTGCTCCCAGGTGGCCCAGACAGCCCTGGTTCCCCCTGCTACTCTCCCTGTCAGTTGTACCCCCGGTGGCACTAGGCCGTCTGCTGGATCTTCTTTCGCAGGAGGGGGCTCCCTTCTCCACACTAATCTGGCATCCCTGATGTTAACTGCATGGATCCTGAAAGGGTAGTGCTTGCCCGCTTTAGTCTCACAGACGAAGTGCAAGAAATCCTCCTGGCCTTCTGGAAACCCTCCACAAGGAAGGCATATACCTTCAAGTGGAGGAGATTCTCTCTGTGGTGTGCAGAGCGGAATGAAAATCCTTTCTCCAGCCATCTGCAGCTCATTCTGCAGTACCTGATGCATCTTTCCCGCTCAGGGTTGAAATCTAATTCGGTCAGGGTGCATCTTGGCGCCATAGCAGCTAATCACCCTATGGAGGGGAGGCCCCTTTCCAGCCAGCCCCTGGTCTCCAGGTTCCTCAGAGGTCTTCTGCTATCAAAGCCCCCCTCCACCCACCTTCACCAGAGTGGGACCTCAATGTGGTGCTCTCACAGCTCACCAGACTGTCATTGAGTCCTTGGCGACTTGCCAACTGAGGTATCTATCCTGGAAGGTGGCCTTCATGGTGGCGGATCCACCTTATACCAGGTTCTATACGAACAGGGTTATGCTTCACATGCACCCCAAGTTCCTCCCGAATGTGCTGTTGACTTTCCACCTCAGTCAGGAGGTGGTCCTTCCCACCTCCTTTCCCCGACCTCATGCCAGTAAGGCAGAGTCTGTTCTGCATATGTTGGATTGTAAGAGGGCCCTGTCCTTCTGTCTACAGAAGACCCAGGCCCATTGCAAAGCTCCTCAACTCTTTGTCTCTTATGCCCCCAGCAGGCTGGGGCTACCTGTGACTAAGCGAACCCTGTACACTTGGGTAGTAGACTGTATTGCCCTCACTTATGAGTGAGCTGGCCTCTTCGCTAGAGCACCGGATCACTGCTCATCGTGTGAGGGCTATGGCCATGTCTGTGGCTCAGTGCTGGTGATAGAAATTTGTAAAGCCACCACATGGTCTTCAGTGCATACGTACACAGCTCACTACTGCCTTGAGAGAGAGTCCCGCAGGGACAGTGCCTTTGGCCAGGCAGTAATCCAAAGCATTCTTGGTGTATAGTCAATTCCTGCCCTCCGACCCTTCTATGTTGAGGCTACTGGAGCAATGGTGATACTGGACACTGAGGTCTGCAGAGTTGCTTGGTTGCTGCAACTTACGGCCTCCCTATTAGTAGCTGTTGGTGCTGTTGTGGTTCGTTCCCTGGCAGCCTTGAGCTAGGGAGTCCCAAATGTGAGGACTGACTTTCTGCTTGTTCCTGGAAAAAGCGTAGTTACTCACCTGTAACAGGTGTTCTCCAGGGACAGCAGGAATCACTCCTCACAACCCTCCCTCCTCCACTGGGAGTTGCCTCCTTCACCACCTTTACCTTTTCACCTTTTGCCTAAGCTATGTTATCTGACTGAACAAGATGGCACCCTTGGGTGGGAAGGGGACCATGAATGCGTGGTAGCATTCCCAAAGGCTTTCTTTGAAAGCAGGGGAAATGCTCCATGTGGGGCTCCGTCGGCGCCGATGTCACCCATATGTGAGGACTGATTCCTGCTGTCCCTGGGGTGAGTAACTACGCTGTTTCTAATGATCTCTGTCTTCACATGGTGTGTCCAAAGAATGAAAGTTGAAGTCTTATCTGAGCTTCAAAAATGAGCCAAGTTTGATCTCCTCTAGTACAGACTGGTTTGTTCTTGGGCAATCTATGGTATTCAGAGTATTCTTTGCTGGCACCATAATTCAAAAGCATTGAATTTTTTTTTAACCTGTCTGTCCTTCTTTTTCACTATCCAACTTTTGCATCCATACTGTATGATCTTATTGAAAATATCATGGTTTGGATAAGTCGAATCTTTGTATGGAGAGATACATCTCTGTTCTTGAGAATCTTGCCTAAGTCCTTCATAGCCATTCTGCCAAGAGGAATGAGTCAGTGGATTTCTTGACTGCTTGTCATTTCTTTATTGGTTATTGATCCAAAGAGGTTATAATTGTCCACTATTTCTAATTCTTCTCCATTAACAAAGAGCGTATTGATTTTGCCAGTTGTCGAGATCTTTGCATGAGGTGCAGGCCCTTTTCAAGACTGTGTTCCTTGATCTTGAGAAGCAAATATCTCAGATCTTCTTCACTTTCAGCTAGTAGTGTGGTATAATCGGCATAGTGAAAACTGTCGAAGAGTCTTTCGCCATTCTTTACACCTCAGATGTCTTCATACAGTCCTGTTTTACTTGCTTAATCAGTAGTCAGGGGCAGCTCAAGGCAATCTGCTGCCTGAGGCGAAGTATGAAATGGCGCCCCCCTTCACCTTAAAAGGGGGCGGGGCTTTTTCAGAAATCCAATCAGAGACCGAACCAAACCAAAAAGCCGATTAGATTATATGGAGAAAATGCAAGATGTTTGCACACAGGGCCATATCGAGCTGCAATCGCACCCTGTGCGACTCGCAGCTCGGGCTCATGCCCCCCTCTTCCCCCCTCCCCCCATACCTCCGTCCAGTGCTGCCTGCTCTTTCCCTGCTGCTGCCACCCTCTCTTTTTTTCACAGTGGCGCCGGCAGCAGGGAAAGAGCAGGCAGTGCTGGACGGAGGTACGGAGAAGAGGATGGAGGCATGCACCCGATCTGAAAGGCACCAGCACTTTAAGCAGATCTGTTCCTCCCTACTCTGACATCACGTTGGAGGAGGGAGGGACCAGACTTAAAGTGCTGTGAAAAGGCTTGGGGAGCGCATTTTGGCTGCCTGCTATTGTCCTGCCAGTGGCTACAGGGCAACAGCAAACAGCCGAAATGCACCCCCCAAGCCTTTCCGCCCTGTGCGGCTGCACCACTTGCATAGGTCTAGGTACGGTCCCGTTTGCACACCCAGGAACTAAAAGACAGCAAGAACCAACAGCACAGTTTATAAAACTAAATTATAACTCATTTTTATTTTGTTATAAACTGCGTTATGGTTCTTACTTTTTGTTTCAACATATATTTTGCATCCACAATAGGTGCAGAGCAGAACCAGGACGTTCACCCAGAGAACTCAACATTTAAAAAAAAATTTGATTCTGATCATCTCACTAACAACCACTATTCTCCAGTACCAGGCATATTGTGAGCTAATACAAAACACTACAACAAAGAGCAAACACATACCATACCATACAAGTCAAATTACTACAGTACAGTATAGATCTTTATGTACAAACTCCATGTTAACAGAACACCTGACCTCAGTCACACACTCACAACATCGACCCTCCCCAAGTACAGAATAAGTAACATAAGAACATAAGATATGCCATACTGGGTCAGACCAAGGTCCATCAAGCCCAGTATTCTGTTTCCAACAGTGGCCAATCTAGGTCATATTTATTTTATTTATTTAGTATACATTTGTATACCGCTACTTCCAGCGATCAGCAGCGGTTTTGATTACAGATTGGAAATTGTCAAATCATGACAGGAAATTTTTGAGGTATAAACACATTGATTAGATAGGAAAGCACAGCACACAGAGAACTATTTTACAGGGAACATGGGCTATGGAGGGTTAAGTGGCTTGCCCAAGACCACAAGGAGCACCTGTGGGACTAGAAACCCCAGTCCTTCCGGCCCAAGGTTGCTGTCCTCCAGTGGGATTTGAACCCCCGACCTTCCGGCCCGAAGTACCTTGCCCCAACCACTAGGCCACTCCTCCCATATGTACCTAGCAGTTTCCCCAAGGGACACAGGTTCCACAATGCTTGTAAAGGTTCAAGCATTGATATCCTGGGTCCCTTCTTAATAATGGTTTATGGACCTTTCCTCCAGGAACTTGTCCAAACCTTTTTTAAACCCAGCTACACTAACAGCCTTTACTACATCCTCCGGTAACAAATTCCAGAATTTGATTACACGTTGAGTGAAAAAAATATTTTCTTTTATTAGTCTTAAATAGTTTACCCTGTAGCTTCATTGCATGTCTCCTAGTCTTTCTATATTCTGATAAGGTAAACAATCGATCTACGTTTACCTGTTCCACTCCGTTCATTAATTTATAGACTTCTATCATATCTCCCCTCAGCCTTCTCTTTTCCAGGTTAAAGAGCCCTAACCTTTTTAGCCTTTCTTCATAGGAGTATCCTTCCATCCCCTTTACCATTTTGGTGGCTCTTCTCTGAACCTTTTCTAAAATCGCTATATCCTTTTTAAGATACGGCGACCAGAATTGCACATAATATTCAAGGTGCGGTCTCACGATGGAACGATATAGAGGCATTATAATATCTTTTGTTTTATTTTCCATTCCTTTCCTTATCATACCTAGCATTCTATTTGCTCTCTTGGCCACCGCTGCACACTGGGCCACAATCTAAATTAAAAATAAAAATATGTAGACAAAATTTAAATTGAAACCCCAAGAAGCCAGAGTCTACATGCAGTGCAACATCAGATAAATAAGAGATGCAGTTCCCCAATACTGTGTAAAATATAAAAATAACACAAAGTCCAATCGCTAAAATTTAAATAAAATTATTTTTTCTACCTTTGTTGTCTGACCATTTTATTCACTGATCATGGTGGTCCCGATCTGAGGCTTCTGCTTTCCTGTCTTCTCTTAGCTCTCTTTCTGTGGTCCATGGTCCATACGCCATTTCTTATCTCTTCTTTTGTTTTCTTCACTTCCTTCCATCAGCCCATTTCCAGTTCCAGTAATCCTCCCCAGTATCAGCCCCCTTTCCTGTCCTTCCCTCCCAGTACCTTCCAATGTCAACCGCCTTCCAATGTCAACCGCCTTGCATTCCCACTGCCACTGGTGTCCATTCCCTTCCAGTCCCCCTCCTTCCCCACTGTCCAGCCCTTTCTACTCCAAATACCATCCCAGATATCAGCTGTGACACCGCACCGCCTAGCCCTAGGCGTAATCAGGCAGTTGGTGCGTGCCACATGGGGGTTTTAAAAGTCCTTGGTAGTGCTGAAGCCCTGTATCCTATTGTAGTTGTGGACTGAAGTGACGACAGCCAAGGTTGGGTTTCCAAGTTAAAGAATACTTTATTCTTGCATAAGGTATTGCACAAAGTATTGTAAAAGAACAGCACAGGATTTACTCCCCCAACACAAAAGTAAAGCGATAACCTTTTTGTACCAAATAAAAGTTCAAGTGTACAGTCAGTTCTCCTGATTCTTCTCAGGGACACGTAATACAGTTAAATGCTTTTAGGCTTCTTCCAGCTTCAACAATACAACAGCATTTCAGGATGCCAGTAATGCTTTCCAAGTATCAGCTTGTAATAAAGAAATCTTATAGCTGTTGTATTTCTTTCTAATGTCCATATCTTGTTTAACAGCTTTAAATAGAAATGGCAATCTCCACACACTCTTGCCTATTAGTAACTGGCTTCTTGTGTAGGAACACTTCCTCACGTTGCCTTTCATTAACAGCTGTAAGTTATGAAGCTCTGAATCGTTGCACCCAGCAGAAGGCTGCTGTCTCTGGTACAAACTTCTAAGAACATTGGTTTAGGCTTCACAGCACTCAATCATAAAACAGGAACAAATTATAGCTCCTTACTCTCTCATACATACTCCACACTCCATTTCAGAATCACTGGTATTGGATAAAGGAGCCCCTAATTCCATTGGTTCTTCCTGGCTGTCTGATATCCCTTTGTCATGTGGAACATACAAGCCTTCAGATTTTAATTCTTTAATTATATTCTGAAGCTGTTTCCATTTGGTTTCTCTCTGTCTTCTAGGCACTTGTAAGGCTTGGTATTTCTCAGCACCTTTTAACAGCTCATAAAAGGGATTTATTTCTTCCTTGCCTTGCCTAGGTAGTTGCCTTTGCTTGGGAGGAATATGTCTCTTATGGAACTGCCTTGTGAGATCCCTCAGCACAGCCTGGTCCTCAGGGTCTGTTCTTAGCTCTCTGCACGGTAGCTGCCAATTAGCCTTTTGCTGACAAGCAGGTGTGCTCTCTTCTGAGCTAGAGCTCTGGTCACGCTGTCTGTATAAGGGAAATGCTTGCAGCTTCTTAATAGGGATTTTCCTATAACCCAACTTTCCTCTAGTAACTTCAGGTTTACTTTCAAAGCTTGGTTCCAGCCTGTTTCTTCTAGAAAGCACTCTATTATCCCTTCCTAGAGACTGGCTTATTTCAGAGCTATCTACTTTACAAGGTTTAAAAGGTTTTGCTCTGACCTGATTTTGGCAGGGTCTGTCTCTGGGGAAACTCCACTGACTCCAAGTCTGTGTTCAAGGCTTCTGAGTCTAGCTCTGGGTCTCTTCCAGGGTTCACTCTCTCTTGGAGCTGAGCTCTGCCTGGGTCTCTTCCTGGACCACCCACAGGAACTCTCCTTTCCCTGGTTCTCTCCTTGGTTCCCCTTTCGCTGCTTGGGAGCTTTCTGTCTTCACTCCCTTCTCTCCTGGAGGTTTCTCGGCTTCTCCTCCCTTCGCCTCTGCTTGCATTGCTGCTGTCGACTCTTTCTGCTCTACTAACTACTGCTTCCTGGTTATGAGTGCAGAGTGGCCCAATCCGGTCTGACTCCGCCCACCTCCCTGATTGGCTATGTCTCTGGGTTAGCCTAGAGCTAGGGTGTGGTTCTTTCCCTGCCCTTCTATGCAGAGAAGGTTCGTGTGCTGGAGTCTTAACCCCTTCCTGTCCTGCATCTCTAAACATCTGAGGTGACAGAAAGTGTTTTAAACCCTTTTTCTTCTGTTTCTGAGCCTCTGCCTTGTCACACAGCTCACGTCCACTCTCAGTGCCACCCCCAGTCTGCTCCCTTCCAGTCGCCCTACCCTCTGTCTATCCCCCTTCCAGTGCCATTTGCATGTCAGCTCCCTTCCAGCCTCCTCCCCATTACCCAACCACCCACCATTCCCATCCCCAAGTGTCAGTTCCATTCCAGTCCCCCTTCAGTACATCCTAGGTGTCAGCTCCTTTCTAGCCCTCTCCTTCCCCCGAGTCAGCTCCCTTCCTGCCCCCTTATTCCCCTGGCAGACCCTCTCATTATCCGCTCCCTTCAGTCCTATTCTACCATCCTCCCATATCAGCCCATTTGTAGCCCTAGCCCTTAGTTTTCTTCCAGGGCCAGCAGCACTCTCCTCCCCTCCCCCATTAGCCCATTTCCAGTTCCAGCCCATTTCCAGTCCTACCCCCTTATTAGCCCACTCTAGTCCTAGCCCCCCAATCAGCCCATTACCAGTCCTAGCTCATTTCCAATGCTAGCCCCCCATCTGCCCATTTCCAGTCCTAGCCCCCCCATAGCCCATTTCCAGTCCTAGCCACCCCCCACACCCCAGGGAAATTGAAAACAAAAAAACCCTGTTTGCTGAAGCCGCTGTCGCAGTGGCAGCAGCAGAATGAAGTGCCCCGCGGCCTCACTGGTAGACTGGAGATTGGTCTATAACAGGCATGTCCAACAGTAGAACGCGATCTACCTGTAGATAGCGGAGGGGTCAGAGGTAGATCGCCAGCCCCACTTGGCTCCATTGGGGGCACTTGTTTTCATGCCAATAGTTTGTGGGTACCCCAGGGGGCCATTGCCCACACCCTGTGATGAGATGCCACAGGCCCGGCATCATACCTGGTCTCCTGCCTCTCAGAATCACCCATTCCTGCCCCGCCCCAACACCCCTTAGAAGTGTGTTATGTACTGGGCTATATCCATTCGCCCGGGCTTTAACTGAATAAATTTACCGTATTAGTTGTCATGTGCTGGTCGTTGGTCGCTTTATAGGTCGCTTTCATTAAACGTTTTCAGGCAGACACAACAAAGTGTCAAGAATATGGTGATTTTGGCGGGCTTTTCCAATTTTGTTCTAACTTGCCTATGCTTTGCTTTCGAATTGTTTCAAACCACTGTGACTTTTGCTTGCCTCTGCAATTTTATTTCACCTTGCCTTTGCGTTGATTCTAAACTCTGTGCAGATTTTATTAAATCGCGTGTGGTGGTATTTGAACTTGTTTGGCAGTATTTGATTTTATCTGGTTTGCTGGACAGGTGTTTGAGTTTTTTTGATGATTGTTTGGCGGTATTTGATTATTGGTGCCAGTATGATGAATTCTTATTTTTACTTTTAGAACTGCATGTGTGGTTTTGGCATCTCCAGTCCTTGTATTGCACATCATCCAGAGGTCTTCAGTTCCTGTTGATCTTTAATACTTTGGGACAGTTGCAGTTTTGGACCAGATTCAGCCAGTGTTTATACTAACTTAGCAGATTTGGCCTTCTTACATCCAGCCATCCCAGTATAATGAAGACGAGTGTTCCAAAGAAGAGCAAAACCTACCACTCATGATGAATGGGAAATGGACTACTACTACATCATGGTGAAAGACAAGTGGTGTTGTCTAATTTGTAATGCCCCAGTATCCTTGCCCAAAAAGGGTAATCTGGAACGTCATAAGGCTCTGCATAGTAATAAGTTTGATGCTGATTTTCCACCCAGGTGGCTAAGCAGGCACAAATTTCTGCAAATATTTTGTGATTTGCTGAATGAAATAAGAAGTTTTTTGAAGGAGAAGGGAGATGACCAAGCAGAGTTGGAAGATGAAGAGTGCTTATGTGATCTGGCATTTCTCACTCACTTTACAGGCAAACTAAGTGATATCAACCTTGAACTACAAGGTAAAAACAAATGCATTGGCGAGATGAGTACAGTTTCATCCTACAAGAGCAAATTTGAGCTAATGATGACTGACCTTGCAAACAACACTTTTGATCATTTTCCTAATATGCAGGACCATCTGGGACAATATCCAAATTTTGTTTTTCAGAACGAGAAGTATCTGACACAAATCTGTTCTGTTATCCAGGATTTCGAAAATAGATTCTGTGACTTCCAAAAAATTGGAAGTGGAGGAGTGGCCTAGTGGTTGGGGCAAGGTACTTCAGGCCAGAAGGTTGGGGGTTCAAATCCCACTAGAGGACAGCAACCTTGGGCCGGAAGGACTGGGGTTTCTAGTCCCACAGGTGCTCCTTGTGGTCTTGGGCAAGCCACTTAACCCTCCATAGCCCATGTTCCCTGTAAAATAGTTATCTCCAAGTTATAATGCCCTGTTCAATGTAATTTCAGTTTGTTCAATGTAAACCGCACTGATGCAGAATAGTGCGGTATATAAGAGAATATAAGTACATAAATAAATAATAAATAAATAATTGGAACAGTTGTGGAGTACTTAATGCCCATAGCATGGGAAATAAGATCCCTGAAGTTGAAGCTTTTGTGGGAGTGGCTGACTTGGATTTAGTGGCAGTTACAGAAACATGGTTCACAGAAAACCATGACTGACATGTAACTATACCTGGCTATACTTTATTCAGAAAGGACAGGGTAGGAAGAAGGGGAGGAGGAGTGGCACTATATGTAAAAACTACTATTAAAGCTTTGGAATTACAGAGCTTAAAAAGGAGAGAGGAGGCATTGTGGGTTAAACTAGAAAGAGGGAAAGAGAAATCTATTTGCATTGGTGTTATTTACAGACCTCCCTCACAAGAGGAAGAGGTGGACAGAGTTAATTGAAGACATACGCAGCATTGCTAGGAAAGGGGAAGTGCTACTGATAGGAGATTTCAATATGCCAGATGTTGATTGGCACATTCCTGCTGCAGTATCATCTAGAAGTAAGGAGATCCTGGATTCTCTACAGTGAGAACTATTCAGGCAATTGGTAACAGACCCCACACGTGAAGGGGCCATACTGGACTTGGTGCTTGCCAATGGTGAAAGTGTTTCTGATGTTATAGTGGGAGATCATTTTTCATCCGGTGATCACCAGATGGTGTGATTCAGTATTAGGAACAAGGCTGTTAGAATCCATTCCAAGGTGAGGATCTTAGACTTTAGGAAGACTAACTTTGCGAAGATGGGGCCAATACCTCAGGGAGTCGTTAGTGGGATGGGAACAGCTGGGGGATGTAGAAAAACAGTGGGCAAAACTGAACGGGGGTATTTTAAGGGCAACCAACCTTTTTGTTAAAATGGTAAATAAAGGCAAAAGGAAAAGGAGACCGCTATGGTTTTTGAAGGAAGTAGCTGAAAAAGTGAAGAAAAAGAGGGAGGCCTTAATGAAATACAAGAGATCACAGAGAGAGGAAGACAGGCATCTGTATTTGAAAAAACTTAGAGAAGCTAGCAAAGTAGTCAAGAAGGCAAAGATTCAAAAGGAGGAGGAAATAGCCAATGCAATAAAATGGGGGGATAAGACATTTTTCAGATATATTAGTGAGAAGAGGAAGGGCAAAAGTGGTATTGTCAGACTCAAGGGTGCAGGGGGGGAATATGTAGAAGCTGATAAGGATAAAGCGGAATTGCTTAACAAATATTTTTGTTCTGTGTTCACAGATGAAGAACCAGGAGCAGGACCTCAGAAAACACCCACAAATAAGAACAGAAGCGAGGGACATCTTGAACAATTTTCAGAAGACTGTGTTCGTGAGAAACTAGCTCAACTTAAAGTAGACAAAGTGATGGGACCGGATGGGATACACTCTAGAATACTGAGGGAACTTGGGGACGTTCTAGCAACTCCACTGACTGACCTTTTCAATGCCTCGTTGGAGTCGGGAGTGGTGCCAAAGGACTGGAGAGAGGCTCATGTGGTGCCTTTACACAAAAGCGGAAGTAAGGATGTGGTTGAAAACTACAGGCCGGTTAGTTTAACTTCGGTGGTGAGTAAATTATTGGAAATGCTGCTGAAAGAGAAAATAGTGAGGTTTCTGGAGTCCAGCGGATTACAGGATCCGAGGCAGCATGGATTTACCAGAGGCAGGTCTTGTCAGACAAATCTGATTGATTTCTTTGACTGGGTGACCAGGGAGTTGGACCGAGGGAGAGCTCTAGATGTGGTGTATTTAGATTTCAGTAAAGCCTTTGACACTGTTCCTCACAGGCGACTTATAAACAAACTGAGCACCCTAGGGATGGACCCTAAAGTTACTGCTTGGGTTAGAAATTGGTTGGGTGGGAGGCGACAAAACGTACTAGTAAATGGAGCTCACTCTGAGGAGAAGGATGTTACCAGTGGTGTGCCCCAGGGATCTGTCCTTGGTCCGATTCTTTTTAACATCTGTGTTAGTGATATAGTGGAAGGGCTGTCGGGTAAGGTTTGCCTCTTTGCAGATGATACCAAAATCTGCAATATAGTAGATACCCAGGAAGGTGTAGATAACATGAGGAGGGATCTAGCTAAGCTTGAAGAATGGTCTAGAATTTTGCAGCTGGGATTTAATGTTAAAAAATGTAAGGTCATGCATTTGGGCTGCAGCAATCCAAGGGATCAATACAGTATAGGAGGTGAAGTACTTTTGTCCACTAAAGAAGAGCGGGACCTAGGCGTGGTTGTGTCTGATAATCTTAAAGTAGCTAAACAGGTAGAAAAGGCGAAGGCAAAAGCTAGAAGGATGCTTCTAGCTTTTGCATACGGAGAGGAATGGCTAGCAGAAAAAAGGAGGTGATAATGCCTCTGTATAAGTCTTTGGTGCGACCTCATTTGGAGTATGGTGTGCAATTCTGGAGACCGCACCTTCAAAAGAACATAAGAACATAAGATATGCCATACTGGGTCAGACCAAGGTTCATCAAGCCCAATATTCTGTTTCCAACAGTGGCCAATCTAGGTCATATGTACCTAGCAGTTTCCCCAAGAGACACAAGTTCCACAATGCTTGTACTGGGTCAAGCATTGATATCTTTGGTCACTTCTTAATAATGGTTTATGGACCTTTCCTCCAGGAACTTCTCCAAACCTTTTTTAAACCCAGCTACAGTAACAGCCTTTACTACATCCTCCGGTAACAAATTCCAGAGTTTGATTACACGTTGAGTGAAAAAATATTTTCTTTTATTAGTCTTAAATAGTTTACCCTGTAGCTTCATTGCATGTCCCCTAGTCTTTCTATATTCTGATAACGTAAACAATCGATCTACGTTTACCCGTTCCACTCCGTTCATTAATTTATAGACTTCTATCATATCTCCCCTCAGCTGTCTCTTTTCCAGTTTAAAGAGCCCTAACCTTTTTAGCCTTTCTTCATAGGAGTATCCTTCCATCCCCTTTACCATTTTGGTGGCTCTTCTCTGTACCTTTTCTAAAATCGCTATATCCTTTTTAAGATACGGCGACCAGAATTGCACACAATATTCAAGGTGCGGTCTCACCATGGAACGATATAGAGGCATTATAATATCTTTTGTTTTATTTTCCATTCCTTTCCTTATCATACCTAGGATGTGATGTGAACAGGATGGAGTCGGTGCAGAGGGTGGTTACTAAAATGATTAGTGGGCTTCATTATAAAGCATATGAGGACAGACTTAAGGATCTTAATATGTACACCTTAGAGGAAAGGCGGGATAGAGGTGATATGATTGAGATGTTTAAATACCTCCGTGGCATAAATGTTCAGGGAGAGAGCCTCTTTCAATTGGGAAAGCAAGTTCTGCTACGAGGGGACATGGGATGAGGGTGAAGGGAGATAGATTCAGGAGTGATATGCGGTAATATTTATTTTCAGAAAGAGTAGTGGATCCATGGAATAGTCTCCCAGTGGAGGTGGTAGAGATGAGGACAGTAACTGAATTCAAAAAAGCATGGGACCAACACAGAGGATCTCTAAAGGTAAAAAGTGGACTGTTGTAGTTGTTTGGAAGGACAGACTAGATATGCCATGTGGTCTTTTTCTGTCGTCATGTTTCTATGTTTCTCATACCCATTCAAAGTAGTAGATATGGACATTAAAGAAACTGCAGCTGCTATCAGTAAAAATTACTCATTGAACAAGCCATCTCTTGAAAACGAAATATTAACCCTTAAAAATGACATTTTTCTCAAGACCCGTGCTGAGCAAGAATCATTTTGGAAGCTAGTGCCTAGAGACAAATTTCCCAACTTGAGAAGATGCAGTGAAGCTGTACACTCCTATTTCGGTTCATCTTATTTGTGTGAATCTGCATTTTCCCATCTGAAAATGACAGAGTACACAACATTCCAACATGACAGATGAACATCTCCAGGATTCCATGAGACTGGCCTCATGCAATATTCACCCAACTTCAAAAAGCTGGTGGATGAAATGCAGGCTCAGACGTCTCACTAATGAGCAAGAGCGAAATAGTAAAGATTGTGCAAGATCAGCCTGGATCAATACTCGACCTAAATTTAACACAAATTACTCAATAAAAGTTTATAAAAAGTTATTAAAGACAGTTAAAGTTATTACTCAAAGCTTTAAGAAAAAATGTACTTTCCATTTCCCATCGCAGTTCTTACTGGATCTTCGTCTGTTTTGTTTTTGCTTAATTTGCTTAACAGCTCATCACATCCAAGTAAATGACAGAAGGTTCATTAAAAATGGGGCGGGGGGGGGGGGGGCGGAATCCTCCAACTTTATTGGGTTAAAATTTAATTTGAAACTAATTTGAAACCTAATTTTCATGGTGGTTGATCACCGGCACTTTTGGTCGGAAAAAGTAGATCACGATCTGTTCGAAGTTGGACATGCCTGGTCTATAAGATGCAGGATCGGTTTTGCAGAGTGTGGTGTTTTTTAGGATTCGTCACTTGGAGGCTTGTTTTAGATGAGAAGGCATGTATCCTTCAGATAGGGATAGTTTGACTATTTTTTCTATGTAAGGGCTGAGTTGTTGTTTGGTGGTTTTTATCCATTGCACTGGACATGGGTCGTTAGGAGAAGTGGTGGTGTTGAGTGAGGAGATTGTTCTATTTCTTTATGGGATGGTATGCTGAATTCCTTCCATGGTTGTGTGGATGCTTGGGTTTCCATGTTAACATATTTTATATTTGTAGTAGCTGGATGCTTGAGTTGGTCATATTTTTTGATCAAATGGTTTGCCATGTTTTGAGGGTGGACTTCCGTGTTTTCTTGATATGCCATACTGGGTCAGACCAAGATATGCTATACTGGGTCAGGCCAAGGCCCATCAAGCACAGTATCCAATTTCCAACAGTGGCCAATCTAGGTCACAAGTACCTAGCAGTTTCCCAAAAGACACAGATTCCACAATGCTTATATTGGGACAAGCAGTGATATCTCTTGTCCTTTTTAATAATGGTTTATGGACCTTTCCTCCAGGAACTTGTCCAAACCTTTCCTAAACCTAGCTATACTAACAGCTTTTACTACATCCTCTGGTAGCAAATTCCAGAGTTTGATTACATGTTGAGTGAAAAAAATATTTTCTCTTATTAGTCTTATATAGTTTACCCTGTAGCTTCATTGCATGTCCCCTAGTCTTTCTATATTCTGATGATGTAAACATTCGATCTTTGTTTACCCGTTCCACTTAATTCATTTAGAGACCTCTATCATATCTCCCTTTAGCCGTCTCTTTTCCAGGTTGAAGAGCTCTAACATTTTTAGCCTGTCTTCACAGGGGTATCTTTCTATCCCCTTTACCATTTTTGTGGCTCTTCTCTGTACCTTTTCTAATAACGCTATATCCTTTTCAAGATACGGCGACCAGAATTGCACACGATACGATACAGAGACATTATAATATTCTTTGTTTTATTTTCCATTCCTTTCCTTATGATACCTAGCATTCTATTTGCTCTCTTGGCTGCCGCTGCACACTGGGTGGAGGGTTTTAGGATGTTATCCACGATGACGCCTAAATCTTTTTCCTGGATGGTGTTTCCTAATGTGGAACCTTGCATCGTGCAACCATAATTTGGGTTTTTCTTTCCTAGGTGCATAACTTTGCACTTGTCCACATTAAATTTAATCTGACATTTGGATGCCAAGTCTTCCAATTTATCAAGATCCTCTTGCAAGTTTCCACAATCCTCATGGATTTTAACAACTTTAAATAGTTTTGTGTCATCTGCAAATTTGATATTCTCACTCGTTATTCTATTCACCTTTCTCCATTGGGAAAATTTGCCGTTTAGCCCTACCTTCTGCTTTCTACCTTTTAACCAATTCCTGATCCACAGTAGTACACTGCCTCCTATTCCATGACTTTTTAGTTTTGCCAAATGTCTCTGAGGGACCTTGTCAAAGGATTTCTGAAAGTCCAGATACACTATATCAGCCAACTCACCTTTGTCTACCTGTTTATTCACACCTTCAAAAAACACAACAGATTAGTAAGACAAGATCTTCCTTGTCTAAAGCCATGTTGGCTGTCTCCCATTAAGCCATGACTATCTACATGTTCAATAATTTTGTTGTTTATTATGGTTCTCTCAGTACGTTACATTCAAGTATGTTTGTGATGTTGCAGAATGCTTACAGTCTGAGTATGTACCTGAGGCAGTGGTGGGTTATGTGACTTACCCAGGGCCACAAGGAGTACCAATGGGATTTTAACCCTGGTCTTTCTGGTTTTAGGCTAGTCCACTATTTCGAAAATCCTCAGTAAAAATAAATGGTGAAGATGGATATAGTTGTTTTGTTCTTCGGGAACAAGCAGGAAATAAGTCCTCACGTATATGGGTGACGTCACAGACGGAGCCTGCGTGGGAACGCGCCCCAGCTTCCATGGGAAGCTTTTGGGAACTCCACTATGCATGCGTGTCTGTCTTCCTACCCAAAGTAGCTATCTTACCTTGTCTCTTTTTTTCTGCAGAGCCCTTCAGACATCTAACTGCCCCTGGAAAATTGTGACTAACTCTCATGGTTGTTTTATTGTTTTCACTAGTTTTTCAGTCGAGTAATCTGTCTGTCTTCCTGCCCATTCCTGGGAGTGTTGGTACCTCGGCACGGTTGTTGTTTTTTTTTTTTTAAGTACTGTCTTCATATTTTTTTATTTTGTGTGGGTTTATCCTCTCTTGCCCCCTTGGATAGCTGGGACGTTGGGAGTCCTTTGACTTAGAGGAAGCAGTCTTCCCCAATATGTCTAAAACAGACCATTGGGTTTAAAAAACGCACCTGATGTGCCTGCACCATCTCTGTGGTGGACCATCATAATTGGTACGTTCAGTACCTTGGGCCTGACCATGGGCCCTCCACCTGCACATTATACAGTATCTGTAATGACCCGCAAGGGGCTCAGAAATTGAGATAAACAGCGTGAATCGCTGTTTGGGTTTTCAAAATTGGCGGACATCCTCGAAGGCCTCTGCTGTGACCTTTGCTCAGTGTTGCATCCGAGTTCATACGTAGCCAAGGGGCCATGGTAGCTTGGATCAGAGGCTGCTCTTTGAAGAGGCCTGCCCCTAGAAGGACCGATCTTCCACCCCGTTGATATCGAGGGTCAATTCTGAGAGCCGGGTGAAGACCCACAGGCACCAGCATCGATGCACCCCTCAGCGAGCCTCAGAGGGCAAGGGCCAGGAGTGGCCTTCGAAGCTACTCCTACATGAGGAGTTGCCTTCCACAGCCCCGGAGGGTTGTCGAAGGTCTCCTGATGCGGTAACTATAAAGGAGTCCCTGACAAGGGAGCCAGCATTGGAGGCCGTGACTGCTGCTCCGGCTGTATCAGACAGCGCTCCTGGCCAAGTGCATGCAAGCCCTTGAACGCAGTCTGGCCATGTTCTTGGCTTTGCAGACTGCGAGGGACCAGATACCTCTATGCCAGTGGCCCTGCCAATGAAAGTGCAACTCATGCTTGAAATCCACGCCTTCCCCAGCAGGAGAGAGGGTTCGGGCATGAACTCTGACTGGCTGTTGGCACTGAGAGTCTCCCCCACATGTGCTTCCAGGTTGGAGGATCAGCATAGGGAGCCTCAGACTCTGTCCATCCCTCCTGAGCATCGGTGGCATCAGGAGGAGGCACGTCGATTTTCCTGATGGACTCTAAGCCTCAGGGATGGGAGACGGAGGAAGAGTCCTTGGTCTCCAACCGCTACAGGGATATTCCATCAGATCCCTTGCCGCCCTATGAGCGCATTAAGTCTGCACCTGAGGACATCTCATTTCATGAGTTTGGCCTCTAGGGTAAAAGGCAGGGCCTTCTCCATATCTCAGATGAAGAGGAGCTGAGGGCGGAGCAGTTAGAAGTCTTGGGTACTGTACCTCCACAACTGGGGGGGAAGTTGGTCCATTATGCCCACAGGTGGCTAGTCATAACAGACTCCCTGGTGCTGAAAATCATCCAGGGCAGGTACCTGTTGCGTTTTGACCAATTTCCTCCCTCATTCTTCCCAGGAGAGTACCCCCTGGATCCTCACCACTGGGAGCTCCTCCAACAGGATTTTCACTCTCCTGGCCGATCTAGCCATCGAGCTGGTCCCACCATCTCAAGTCAGAGAGGGGTTCTACAGTACTCTTGTTACTTCCTGGTCCCAAAGAAAACAGGCATAACATAAGAACATAAGATATGCCATACTGGGTCAGACCAAGGTCCATCAAGCCCAGTATTCTGTTTCCAACAGTGGCCAATCTAGGTCATACGTACCTAGCAGTTTCCCCAAGGGACACAGGTTCCACAATGCTTGTATTGGTTCAAGCATTGATATCCTGGGTCCCTTCTTAATAATGGTTTATGGACCTTTCCTCCAGGAACTTGTCCAAACCTTTTTTAAACCCAGCTACACTAACAGCCTTTACTACATCCTCCGGTAACAAATTCCAGAGTTTGAATACACGTTGAGTGAAAAAAATATTTTCTTTTATTAGTCTTAAATAGTTTACCCTGTAGCTTCATTGCATGTCCCCTAGTCTTTCTATATTCTGCTAAGGTAAACAATCGATCTACGTTTACTCGTTCCACTCCGTTCATTAATTTATAGACTTCTATCATATCTCCCCTCAGCCGTCTCTTTTCCAGGTTAAAGAGCCCTAACCTTTTTAGCCTTTCTTCATAGGAGTATCCTTCCATCCCTTTACCATTTTGGTGGCTCTTCTCTGAACCTTTTCTAAAATCGCTATATCCTTTTTAAGATACGGCGACCAGAATTGCACACAATATTCAAGGTGCGGTCTCACCATGGAACGATATAGAGGCATTATAATATCTTTTGTTTTATTTTCCATTCTATTTGCTCTCTTGGCCGCCGCTGCACACTTTGCCGAGGGTTTTAACATGGTATCCACAATGACGCCTAAATCTTTTTCCTGGGTGGTGGTTCCTAATGTGGAACCTTGCATCGTGTAACCAAAGTTTGGGTTGTTCTTCCCTAGGTGCATAACCTTGCACTTGTCCACATTAAATTTCATCTGCCATTTTGATGCCCAGTCTTCCAATTTATCAAGATCCTCTTGCAATTTTCCACAATCCTCTTGGGTTTTAACAACTTTAAATAGTTTTGTGTCATCTGCAAATTTGACAACCTCACTCGTTATTCCACTTGCCAGGTCATTTATGAATATGTCAAAACTCACCCATCAACCTCACTCGTTATTCCACTTTCCAGGTCATTTATGAATATGTCAAAACTCACCCATCTTCAAGCCCATACTGGATCTTAAGAACTTCAACCGGTTCCTGGTGAAGGAAAAATTCAAAATGGTCTCCCTGGGAACGTTGTTACCTTACTTCCAACAGGAAGACTGACTGCTCCCTGGATCTCAAAGATGCATACACTTAGATTCCCATTCACCCCCTTCATCTGCAGTATCTCAGACTTCATGCTCAGCGAGAGACACTATCAGTATTAGTTGTTGCCATTTGGCCTGGCCTCTGCCCCAAGGCTCTTCACAAAATATCTGGCAGTCATTGCTACATTCCTCTGGGCCTTGGGTGTCTTTGTCTTCTCCTACCTTGATGACTCACAGAGTGCCAAACTTCATCTGGTGTCGCACCTTTGATCAGCCAATCTCACCATTCAGGTGCTGGAACATCTAGGCTTTGTGATCAACTATCCAAAGTCTCACTTAGCCCACTCTGTACTTAGAGTTCATTGGGGCTCTCCTAGATACTACTCTAGCTCAATCCTTCTTGTCTAGGGATTGGGCGCAGTGTTTCATTGCAGTAGCCCTCGAGGTACAGCAAAGCCCCAGCATGACGGCTTGTCAGATGCTTCGCGTACTCTGCCACAGTTCATGCCACTCTCCTTGCCTGATTACAGATGAGGCAAACACTGTGGAAGCTGTGCACTCAGTGGCTTCAGGTCACCGGCTCTCTCAAAGAGGGTGGTGGTTACCCCACCACTCAGGGACTCCCTGTCTTGGTGGCTGCAGCTGCAGAACCTGCTCGGGGAACTCCCCTTTCCAATGCACTCTAACCACAGATGCCTCCAAGCTGGGCTGGGGAGCCCATCTTGATGTCCTGCACACTCAAGGCCTCTGGACAGCACAGGAGAGCCTGTATCAGATCAAATTTCTGGAGCGTCATGCCATACTGAACGCATGTCGAGCGTTTCAAGAGCAGCTGGCGAATCAGATGGTCCTTATTCAGATGGACAACCAAGTAGCACTGTTTTACATCAGTAAGCAGGGAAACATTCCTGTGATGGGAGGCAGTATATCTCTGGAAGTTTGCCATCTCCCAAGGCATGGTCCTCAGGGCCATATACTTGCCTGGGGAGCTCAATGTCCTGGCAGAGTCCTTCAGCCACATGAGCGGATCCTCGGCAGGGAAGTGGCCAGTTGCATCTTTCGGATGTGGGGCACACCGAGCATCAACCTCTTTGCAACACCGGACAATGCCAAGGTGCCGCAGTTGAGAATACTAAGCAGTCATTGGACAGCTTCCGATACCTTCCTGCTGGACTGGAACAAAGGTCTGCTTTATGCCTATCCACCAATCCCACTGGTGGCCAAAACGCTGTTCAAGCTTCAGATGGACAGGGGGTGCTGTGATTCTCATCGCACTGCACTGGCCCAGACAGCTTGTTTCCTTGTCTACTCAGACTATCTCGGAGGCAGCTCCTCAGGCTCGACTGCGACCTGAATCTAATCTCTCAGGATGGCAGGTCTCCTCTTCACCCCAGTGTCCTCACGGCGTGGATGCTGAGAGGGTAATTCTTGTGGAATTTCACCTGCCTGCAGATGTAGAGAATGTGCTTCTTGCTTCACATAAAGACTGAACACGTCACTCCTGTGCCTACAAATGGTGTAGATTTTCCATACGGTGTGCGAGGAAGGTGCTAGACCCCTTCTTCTGGGGGAAGTTTCTCCAAATGGGTGAGTTTTGCGCGTACCATGACAATCATTAATCTCTTCTAAGCCAGGGTATGTGGAGTATGATCTCAGTTTCGCAAGTTTACTACTAATGCTCAGCATAGTGCTTGCAGTGTGCCAAAGAGCGCCTCCTTCTGGAGTTCGTAAGATGTTACATGTATGGGTGATTTATCAAGGTGTGCTTGGAAGTTCCTGTGGCACGATGGGAAATAACTACTTGGTATCTTTCTGCCACATTTTCTTAGTCTCTGACTGCATTCCTTGGTACTTGGAGATCTTCTCCCTCTGTGTGATTCACAGAGTAGTTGCTTGGAACTGATAACTTTATAATCAGTGCCGTTCAAGTGTTTCTCCTTTACCACTATATCCGGTTTCCTTGCATCCAGCATTTTATTGGTCGAAATGGGAATATACCAGGTGGTGATTCTCTGTAAACATTTTAGGATCATGATCCCAGTGATTTCAGGCACAGTGATGTTGTGGTGTTTACGAAGTTTCCAATGGATAAGGTGTGCTTCTTTATTGTGCCTTTCCTTATATACGTACATTTTTGGCCATTAGACTTCACAGCCAGCTATGAGGTGAGTCACTGTTTCTGTCTTTCCCACAGAAGCGCCGTGTTTTTTTGCCAGTTTTTTCAGTTCTCGCTGTAAACCATGCACTCCGTGATCCACTGTCCTGGGCTGCAACTATCAATATTCTTTGGTTTCAGTTCACTTCCCCTTAATCATTCATGTGTCCGTTCTTGATTGACAAAGTAACACTCTGTTACCCACTGTATTTCTGCTTTTGCCACTTGTTTTTCCTTGTTTGTTGATCCAATTCTTTGTAGAGTTTTTTTCTCCTTTGCAAATTCTGTTACTTTCTTCCCTGTGTATGCCTGTGAATTTTCACTCATTCCTTCTAGTTGTCAGAATACTTGTCCGAGTTTGATGATGGAGACAGATTCTGGATGTTTACTTTTGTATTTCAGCACTTTTTGTGGATTTGGAACCGATGTTGCAGTTAGGTAGGCCTGGAGGCCTATGATAGTAGCTCTGTATGTGTAATTATAATCAATCTCTGAGGCCTAGCTCTCCGTCAACTCTAGGGATGTACTGTTTTTAACATACATCGATTCTTGTAAACTAATTCATGGGCATAGAGAATTTTTCTTGTTTGCACATCCAGTTTTGCAAGATCTTTGAGAAGCCAGTCCACAATCTCAAAGCTGTATGAGAGTACAGGAATCGCCAGCTGATTGATGGCTTCTATCTTAGTCCATGATGTTAAAGCACTTTTCAGTAATGATTTTAATCTCCTGTACTATTCTTTGCTGATCTTTTCTCTCAGTAATTTCTGCTTGAGTATGGTTCCTTCCTCTACTCAGAGATACTTATATATGCCTTCCTATTCAAGATCCTTGATGTCACAGCCCTCAGCCAGAGAGAGATTTTCAGTTGATGAGAGTACTCATTGGATTAAGCGCCACACAAAACAGAAGGGGTGACGGGGAATCTCCTTGCTGAATCTTAATGTCAGGGATGAAGTACTGACCATCTTTGTTTCAAAGAGAGTGTGATTTGCCACATTGTCATGGTGAACGTAATGTACTCTATCAAACCAGGATTTATTTTATACATTTCAAGGCACTTTATTATACAAGAGTGTGTGGGACGCTGTCAAAAGCTTTCTTATAATCAATCTATGCTATATTGAGATGTCTGCTTTTCTTCTTAATGGCTTTATTCAACATTAAGTGGTCCTTGGTTCTATATGCTTTCCTCTTATATATAAAGAGAGAGAGCGAGTGTACTTGAATGTACACCGCTTTGACTGGTAGAAAAGCGATATATATGCCTAGTTAAATAAAATAAACAATCTTATCAAATCCAATAACATCAGGGCACTTAAGCAAAAGGGCAATAAGAGGAAAGCATATAGAACCAAGGACCACTTAATGTTGAATAAAACCATTAAGAAGAAAAGCAGACCTCTCAATATAGCATAGATTGATTATAAGAAAGCTTTTGACAGCGTCCCACATACAGGGTGGCCCAAAAAAAGTGAGAACATCTCGTAGCATATACGTTTTTTAAAAATTCAAAAAGACAGATGTAAACGATTGACAAATTTAAAAAAAAATGGTGACCGGAAATTGTCAAAATTAAGACGTTCTATAGCTAAAAAAGGTAAATAAGTAAACTATTTAAGCTTTTAATTTACGAGATCTTCTCACTTTTTTTTGGGCCACCCTGTGTGTGTGTGTGTGTGTGTGTGTATGTGTATATAATATTTTTTTTTCCCCTGGTCCCCGAAGGGCTCACAATCTGTTTTTTTGTACCTGAGGCAATGGAGAGTTGTGGCTTGCCCAAGACCACAAGGAGCACCTGTGGGACTAGAAACCTCAGTCTTTCCGGCTCTCTACAAGGTTGCTGCCCTCTAGTGGGATTCGAACCCCTGGCCCTCCGACCCAAGGTAACTTGCCTCAACCACTAGATCACTCTTCCCTCATATATACTGTCTGCATCTATTGCAGTGTACAGCTTATAGGTAGACAAGATCACCAGGAACAAGCAGAAATGTAGTCGTCACATATGGGTATCGTCGGTACCAACGGAGCCTGTGCGGGAACGCTCCCCAGCGTCCAATAGGAAAGCTTTTGTGAGCATCCCACTGTGTGCACCTGCGTCGTGCCTTCCTGCCTTTCCAACTCTCCTCCTTCAGTTTTTCATTTTCTGCAGAGCTGACAGGCAGCAAACCCTGTCACTGCACAAAATATTTTTGTGGTCACGTCTGCCTTCACCATCGATGCCTATAGTGGTACCACCGGTCTTTTCTTTATTTTCTTATTTCTTTTCCTTTAAAAAAAAAAAAAAAAAAGGAAGAATAACTTCTTTTTTGGAGGGTCTGTCCCGTCTTGGTACCAGGCACCATTTTGGGCACTAGGCCCTCTTTTTTTTTTCCAAAATGGAGAAACCATCTAGTGGTTTCAAAAAATGTTCAAAGTGTAGCGGTACCATCTCTGCTACCGACACCCATGACTAGTGTCTCAAATGTGTAGGTCCTGACCATTTACAATCGGAGTGTCTCCTTTGTAGAAAGATGACCAAGAGAGGTCTGCAGAACAGAGCGGCAAAACTCGGCACACTCTTTGCCTCGGATGCAATGTCTGTTGCATTGACGTTGCCAAAGGACTGGAGAGAGGCTCATGTGATGCCTTTACACAAAAGCGGAACTAAGGATGTGGTTGAAAACTACAGGCCGGTTAGTTTAACTTTGGTGGTGAGTAAATTATTGGAAATACTGCTGAAAGAGAAAATAGTGAGGTTTCTGGAGTCCAGCGGATTACAGGATCCGAGGCAGCATGGATTCACCAGGCAGGTGTTGTCAGACAAATCTGATTGATTTCTTTGACTGGGTAACCAGGGAGTTGGACCGAGGGAGAGCCCTAGATGTGGTGTATTTAGATTTCAGTAAAGCCTTTGACACTATTCCTCACAGGGGACTTATAAACAAACTGAGCACCCTAGGGATGGACCCTAAAGTTACTGCTTGGGTTAGAAATTGGTTGGGTGGGAGGCGACAAAGAGTACAGGTAAATGGAGCTCACTCTGAGGAGAAGGATGTTAGCAGTGTTGTGCCCCAGGGATCTGTCCTTGGTCCGATTCTTTTTAACATCTTTGTTAGTGATATAGCGGAAGGGCTGTCGGGTAAGGTTTGCCTCTTTGCGGATGATGATAAAATCTGCAATAGAGTAGACACCCAGGAAAGTGTAGATAACATGAGGAGGGATCTAGCTAAGCTTGAAGAAAGGTCTAGAAATTGGCAGCTGAGATTTAATGTTAAAAAATGTAAGGTCATGCATTTGGGCTGCAGCAATCCAAGGGAGCAATATAGTATAGGGGTGAAGTATTTTTGTCCACTAAAGAAGAGCGGGACCTAGGTGTGGTTGTGTCTGATGATCTTAAAGTAGCTAAACAGGTAGAAGAGGCGACAGCAAAAGCTAGAAGGATGCTTGGGTGCATACGGAGAGGAATGACTAGCAGAAAAAAAGGAGGTGATAATGCCTCTGTATAAGTCTTTGGTGCAACCTCATTTGGAGTATTGTGTGCAATTCTGGAGACCGCACCTTCAAAAGGATGTGAACAGGATGGAGTTGGTGCAGAGGGTGGCTACATTATAAAGCATATGAGGACAGACTTAAGGATCTTAATATGTACACCTTAGAGGAAAGGCGGGATAGAGGTGATATGATTGAGATGTTTAAATACCTCCGTGGCATAAATGTTCAGGGAGAGAGCCTCTTTTAATTGAAAGCAAGTTCTGCTACGAGGGGACATGGGATGAGGGTGAAGGGAGATAGATTCAGGAGTGATATGCGGAAATATTTCTTTACGGAAAGAGTAGTGGATCCGTGGAATAGTCTCCAAGTGGAGGTGGTAAAGATGAGGACAGGAACTGAATTAAAAAAAGCATGGGACAAACACAGAGGATCTCTAAAGGTAAAAAGGGGACTGTTGTAGTTGATATGGAGGACAGACTATATAGTCCATGTGGTCTCTTTCTTTCGTCATTTCTATATTTTTATGTTTCTATGTTTCTATGTTTCATCTTCCTCCCATGGATCTCAGGTAACCAAACCCAGCCGGTCCTCAAAGGGTAGATATCCTAAGCATCGAGATGCTACTAGCCTCGAGGAAAAAACACAGGCCAAACAACTCCGGCGGGAGGTCCCGGCCTCCAAAGCATTAACCGGGGTTCCAAGATGTTCCCGAAGCTTCCACCTCCGGAGAACTCTTGGTGCCATATTCTGGTGTTGTGGCCTGCTCTGCCGTTACCGACATCCAGGCATTGGCAGGCGCCATGGATCAACGGATCCTGGCCATTGACCGCAGTCTTGCAGCTTTATTAGCAGCCTCAGTACCGCTAAAATCACTGCAATTGACACAGTTGTCCGTACCAATATCGGTACTGAACGTACCTGCATCGACCAATGCTCCTCTCTCCATGCTTCCTTCCATGCCAGCACCGGAATCCATCTCCGGCATCGAGGGTCTGGTATCGAGGCAGTCCGATGCTGACTTTGATACCGTCAACAAGCAATAAGAGAGCATCTGGCCCAACAATACTTTGAATCCTCCGATTCCGATGACTCTATCAGTATCGGGGTGGTTCTTCCGGAGGATCCCTCCCCTTCGCCACAATGTCTGATATCTCCCCCGGAGGACATGTCCTTTCAGGACTTCATACGTGATGTAGCAAGGGGACATTTGATCACCTTGACCACTGAGAAGGAACCGAGAGCTGAAGAGTTGGAAATTCTTCAGTATCCGGCAGCTCCTAAGGAAGCTGCTACCCTTCCCATTCACCAAATTTTGCATGACCTCATGCTAAGGGTGTGGGAAACACCCTTGATGGTGTCCTCCACATTCTAGGAGACTCGATACAATGTACCGGGTACCGCAATGTCCCGGTTTACAAAAAACACAATTACCACACCATTCCATGGTAGTTGAATCGGCAATGCATAGGATCAAGAATGCCAAGACGCATTCATCAAATCCTCTAGGTCATGAATCGAGAACACTCGATGCATTTGGGCATCGATACTTTCAGTCTTCAATGCTCTCAGCTAGAATAAGCTCTTACATACTTTATATGGGTATGTTTCTTCCGGAGGTTACAAAAGATTTGGAGCTTATGGCTCCACTTCTTCCCGATGATAAGAGGGCTGACTTCCTCACGCTGGTCAAACATGCCCAGAATGTTTCTAAGTACATGAACCATGCAACCTTTGATTGCTTTGAGTGCATTAGCAGAACCTCTGCTATCTCCATCGCTGCACGTTGCATTGCCTGGTTACAAGCATCTGATTTAGAACAATGGGTGCAAGACAAGCTGGGGAACATTCCTTGCACAGGAAAAATCCTCTTTGGAAAGCATTGGCAGGACAAAGCTAAAAAGCTTGAATCCAAAAACACCACCTTGAACAGATTATCAAGGCCACAGCCAAACCAGCTAAGAAAAATACAGTTAAACCCTTTTTCAACAAGAAAAAGAAATTCTGCCCATCTTACACCCAGGCTGTCTACTGCCCATTTCATGCTCCCCCAAAAGGGGCAACAACAGCCCAGACAGCAAAGGAAGGCCCAAGTCCCCAGAGCTCAACCAGCTCAGCAGACACAGCCTCCTCAGGGGCTTTGACTCCTTCTTAGAGAACTTAGTCATCCTGCCCCTGAAGGGTCCAGAGCTTTTCACCATCCCAGGCAGACTCTTTCACTTCGCCGAAAGATGGCAACAGATAACATCAGAGCACTGGACTCACTCTATTATAACAGAGGGATACAAACTCCATTTTCACAGTATGCCCCCTCCCACCATCACAAGACAGTTCAGTTCTCGGGCCCTTTCACCACTCTTGAGTCAAGAGGTCACTTCACTACTTGCTCAAGGAGCAATAGAGGTACCTCTATCCCAACAGGGCATGGGTCTCTACTCCCCCTACTTCCTCATTCCAAAGAAGACAGGGGGATACAGACCCATACTGGATCTCGGAGAATTGAACAAGTACCTGTTCCGAGAAAAGTTCAAGATCTCCTTCGGAACACTCCTTCCGTACATTCAGAGTCAGGATTGGCTATGTTCTCTTGATCTAAAGGATGCATATACACATATTCTCATCCATAAAGATCACAGGAGGTTTCTTCAATTCCTCTTTCAAGGAAGACATTACCAGTACAGGGTTCTACCCTTCGGACTGACTTCCGTCCCAAGAGTCTTCACAAAATGCATGACAGTAGTAGCAGCATTCCTGAGAACTCTGGGGATATTAGTCTTCCCTTACTTGGACGACAGGCTCATTCGAGCATCAATAGCTCCAGAAGCCAGCTCCGCTCTAACTGCAGTAACTGGGACTGGTCATAAACCTCCCAAAATCTCATCTCGCCCCTTCTCAGTTTATAGAGTTCATAGGGGCTCTTCTAGGCATAAGAACATAAGATATGCCATACTGGGTCAGGCCAAGGTCCATCAAGCCCAGTATCCTGTTTCCAACAATGGGCAATCTAGGTCATACGTACCTAGCAGTTTCCCCAAAAGACACAGGTTCCACAATGCTTGTACTGAGTCAAGCATTGATATCCTGGGTGCCTTCTTAATAATGGTTTATGGACCTTTCCTCCAGGAACTTGTCCAAACCTTTTTTAAACCCAGCTACACTAACAGCCTTTACTGTTCCAGAGTTTGATTACACATTGAGTGAAAAAATATTTTCTTTTATTAGTCTTAAATAGTTTACCCTGTAGCTTCATGGCATGTCCCCTAGTCTTTCTATATTCTGATAACGTAAACAATCGATCTACGTTTACCCGTTACACTCCGTTCATTAATTTATAGACTTCTATCATATCTCCCCTCAGCTGTCTCTTTTCCAGGTTAAAGAGCCCTAACCTTTTTAGCCTTTCTTCAAAGGAGTATCCTTCCATCCCCTTCACCATTTTGGTGGCTTTTCTCTGAACCTTTTTCTAATAACGCTATATCCTTCTTAAGATACGGCGACCAAAATTACACACAATATTCAAGGTACGGTCTCACCATGGAACGATATAGAGGCATTATAATATCTTTTGTTTTATTTTCCATTCCTTTGCTTATGATACCTAGCATTCTATTTGCTCTCTTGGCCGCCGCTGCACACTGGACCGAGGGTTTTAACATGTTATTCACAATGATGCCTAAATCTTTTTCCTGGGTTCCTAATGTGGAACCTTGCATCTTGTAACCATAGTTTGGGTTATTCTTCCCTAGGTGCATAACTTTGCACTTGTCCACCTTAAATTTCTTCTGCCATTTTGATGCCCAGTCTTCCAATTTATCAAGATCCTCTTGCAATTTTCCACAATCCTCTTGGGTTTTAACAACTTTAAATAGTTTTGTGTCATCTGCAAATTTGATAACCTCACTCGTTATTCCCTTTTCTAGGTCATTTATGAATATATCAAAAAGCAGCAGACCCAGCACAGATCCCTGGGGTACACCACTATTCACCTTTCTCCATTTTGAAAATTGGCCAATTAGCCCTACTCTCTGCTTTCTATCTTTTAACCAGTTCCTGATTCACAGTAGTACACTGCCTCCTATCCCATGACTCTTTAGTTTTGCCAAAGGTTTCTGATGCGGGACCTTGACAAATGCTTTCTGAAAGTCCAGATACACTGTATCAACCGACTCACCTTTGTCCACCTGTTTATTTACACATTCAAAAAAACATAACAGATTAGTAAGACAAGATCCTCCTTGTCTAAAGCCGTGTTGGCTTTCTCCCATTAGGCCATGACTATCTACATGCTGAGTAATTTTGTTCTTTATGATGGTTTCTACCATTTTTCCCGGTACTGACGTCAGGCTCACCGGTCTATAGTTTCCCGGATCACCCCAGGAACCCTTTTTAAAAATTGGCGTTACATTGGCGATCCTCCAGGCTTCAGGTATTACAGATGATTTTAATGTAAATTCACAGATTACTAATAGCAGGTCTGCAATCTCATATTTCAGTTCTTTCAATACCCTTGGATGTATACTATCCGGCCCAGGTGATTTGCTACTCTTCAGTTTATCTAATAGTTGTAATAGATCTTCCCGATGTATCGATATTTTCTTCAATTCTTTCGCACCTTTAAATACCACTTCAGTCATGGGTAACATCCCTACATCATCCTCAGTAAAGTCCGAAGCAAAGAATTCATTCAGTCTCTCCGCTATCGCCTTATCGCCTCTTAGTGCCCCTTTAACCCCTCTATCATCTAATGGACCAACTGACTCTCTCACAGGTTTTTTGCTACGAATGTACTTGGAAAAAGTCTTTATTTTGCGTTTTTGCTTCTGCAGCAAGCTTCTTCTCAAATTCTCCCTTTGCCTGCCTTATCAATGCCTTGCATTTGACTTGCCAGTGCTTGTGCTGTTTGCAGTTTTCATCGTTTGGCTCTTCTTTCCATTTCCTGAAAGATGCTTTTTTGGCAACAGCCTCGCTGACCTCACCTTTAAACCATGCTAGTGGTTTTTTGGACTTCCTTCCACTTTTCTTAAAGCTTGGAATACAACTATTCTGGGCTTCCAGGATAGTAGTTTTCAACAACACCCAAGCATGATGTAAGTCTTTAACCTTTGCAACTGCTCCTTTTAGTTTTTTTCTTAAATATTTTCCTCATTTTATCTTAGTCTCCCTTTTGAAAGTTAAAAGGTAGTACTGTGGATTTCCTTACTATCCCTCCTCCACTAAATAAATCAAACACGATCATGGTATGATCACTATTGCCAAGTGGCCCCATCACCCTTATCTCTTGCAGCAGATCTGGTGTTCCACTAAGGACTAGGTCCAATATGGCTTCCCCTATGGTCGGTTCATGAACCAGCTGCTCTAAGAAGCAGTTATTTATTTCATCTAGAAACGTTGTCCCTAGCATTCCTGCTGTGACACTGACCCAGCCGATACCGGGGTAATTGAAATCACCAATTATTATTACTGTGTTGTAACTTTTGTTAGCTTCCCTGATTTCTTTGAGCATTTCATCATCCTTTTGTTCATTCTGGCCAGGTGGTCGATAGTACACCCCCACTGCCATCGCCTTCCCCTTTTTACATGGAATTTCAATCCATAGAGATTCTACAGCAAATTTTGTTTCCTGCAAAACTTTAATCCTTTCTGACTCAATGCCCTCTCTAACATAGAGCGCAACCTCTCCACTAATTTGATTAGCTCTATCATTACAATATAGTTTGTACCCAGGTATCAGTGTCCCACTGGTTGTTCTCCTTCCACCATGTCTCTGATATTCCAATCATATCTAACCTCTCATTTAGTGCTATATATTCTAACTCTCCCATCTTATTTTTTAGACTTCTAGCATTTGCATACAAGCATTTTAGAGACTGTAATTTATTCATATTAATCTGGCTATTGGTAGACATGGGTAATTTGGGATCTTTAAGCTGTGTCTGCTCCATACTCGAGGGCATTTGGGCTACTTTACTCTTTTTTGGAACCTCTCTACTTTTGGTAGTATCCTTCAAGGATACATTTTTCCGAACCATGCGCTCTTGGGCGACTGTCGGCTTTCCCTTATCTCCTTTTTAAAGACACAAGGCAGTCAAAGGCGTTCCTGCCACAACCACATTGTCCTTGAATAATTCAGCTGGCCTCGCAAGCAGCTATAAAAACTTTACTAACTGCTCGAGAAATGCTTCGGCTGCTGGGGCATATGGCATCCACTGCCCATGTGGTTCCCTATGCTCGCCTACACATGTGAGCAGCACAGTTCACGCAGATGTCAGATCACCTGGGGGACAAAATCAGAAACTCTACACACCTCATTTTGTCCCTACAGCTGTGGCAGTCGCTGAAAAATCTTCTTGTAGGGTCTCCTTTCCAGCAGCCACTACACTGAGCCACCTTGACGATGGATGCATCCAAGTTAGTTTAGGGGGCTCATTTGGACAATCTCTCCACTCAGGGTCTCTGGACCGAGCAGGAGGCTTGTCTTCACATAAACCTCCTGGAACTCAGAGCCATCTTCTATGCTCTTCAAGTATTTCAGGACCACCTCAACTGCAATATGGTTCTTGTCCAGAATGACAATCAAATCAGAATATAGCTTACCTCACCAGCATAAGACAGGGTACTGTGTAGCAGCCCTCCTTTAATAAGTGTTATTTCCATCCCTCCCTCCCTCCCCACACCCACCCACCCCTGGGATAATTGTAGCTTTATAGGTACTTACGCATCTTAAAAGACAGGTGGTGCTCTCAGGTGAAGCTCATTACCCAAATCAGACATACACTAAGGACCTGAGATTAGTTAAGCTTCAGGTGAACAAGGTATATTACACGTATTAGGTACAGTTTTATTAGTATAAATATCCATAGCAACCCTTAGTAAGTAAAGAACTTAGATCTAAACACAAACTTATAACTAAGATGCAGACAGCAGTCCAGCAGCGGGTTGGGGGCTTTCCTGTCTTTTGCATTGAGTGTCACATGTATGATTTTCTCACAGTTGGTGAGAGGTCTTACGTGTACACTAGGTGCAAGGAGCTCTTTGCTCTCAGGGAACGAGTCCGTTCTCTAGAGGCTAAGGTAGCAGACTTGGAAAGCATAAGACAGACAGAGAGGTACATAGATGAGACCTACAGGGATATAGTCCTGAAGTCCCACTTCCAGTCTGGCAGCATCCCTGTTGCCATGGAGGAGAGAGGTCACGTGACAGGAGAGCATCACCCTGGTGTGGCAGGAAGTGATCCTGTAACTAAGACCTGTCCTCCAGGTGATGTAACACCCTCTCGCACCAAGGAAGTTTCTCCAGGGCCATTTGCCCATGAGGGAAGGGTTAGGACAGCCGTTAAGTTGGTGATTCGATCATTAGGCATGTAGATAGCTGGGTGGCTGGTGGACGTGAGGATCGCCTGGTAACATGCCTGCCTGGTTTGAAGGTAGCGGACCTCACGCGCCACCTAGATAAGGTCTTAGATAGTGCTGGGGAGGAGTCTGATGTCTTGGTACATGTCGGAACCAATGACATAGGAAAATGTGGTAGGGAGGTTCTGGAGGATAAATTTAGGCTTTTAGGTAGGAAGTTGAAATGCAGAACTTCCAGGGTAGCGTTCTCTGAAATGCTTCCTGTTCCACGCGCAGGACCCAAAAGGCAGGCAGAATTCCAGAGTCTCAATGCGTGGATGAGACAGTGGTGCAGAGATGAGGGTTTTGGATTTGTTAGGAACTGGGGAACATTCTGGGGAAAGGAGGGGTTCTTCCGAAGGGATGGGCTTCACCTTAATCGGAATGGAACCAGGCTGCTGGCATTAACCTTTAAAAAGGAGATAGAGCAGCTTTTAAACTAGATTTTAGGGGAAAGCCGACAGTCGCCCAAGAGCGGATGGTTTGGAAGAATTTATCTTTGAAGGATACTACCAAAAGCAGAGAGGTTACACAAAAGAGTAAAGTAGCCCAAATGCCCTCAAGTATGGAGCAGACAGAGCTTAAAGATTCCAAATTACCCATGTCTAACAATATCCAAATTAATATGAATAAAATACATTCTCTAAAATGCTTGTATGCAAATGCTAGAAGACTAAAAAATAAGATGGGAGAGTTAGAATATATAGCACTAAATGAAAGGTTAGATATGATAGGAATATCAGAGACATGGTGGAAGGAGGACAACCAGTGGGACCCTGTGATACCTGGGTACAAACTATATCGTAATGATAGAGCTGATCAAATTGGTGGAGGGGTTGCTCTCTATGTTAGAGAGGGCATTGAGTCAAAAAGGATTAAAGTTTTGCAGGAAACAAAATCTGCTGTAGAATCTATATGGATTGAAATTCCATGTAAAAAGGGGAAGGCAATGGCTGTGGGTGGGGGTGGGGGGGGTGCTATTGAGCACCTTGCCACAATGACCAAATGGATGATGAAATGCTCAAAGAAATCAAGGAAGCTAACAAAAGTTACAGTGCAGTAATAATAATGGGTGATTTCAACTACCCCGGTATCGACTGGGTCAGTGTCACGTCAGGACGTGCTAGGGAGATAAAGTTCCTAGATGAGATAAATGAATGCTTCTTGGAGCAGTTGGTTCATGAACCAACCAGAGGGGAAGCCATATTAGACCTAGTCCTTAGTGGAACACCAGATCTAGTGCAAGAGATAAGGTTGTTGGGGCCACTTGGCAATAGTGATCATAGCATGATCGCCTTTTATTTAATTAGTGGAGGAGGGATAGTAAGGAAATCCACAGTACTACCTTTTAACTTTCGAAAGGGAGACTATGATAAAATGAGGAAAACAGTTAAGAAAAAACTAAAAGGAGCAGTTGCAAAGGTTAAAGACGTACATCAGGCTTGGCTGTTTTTGAAAAATACTATCTTGGAAGCCCAGACCAGCTGTATTCCACGCTTTAAGAAAAGTGGAAGGAAGTCCAAAAAACTGCCAGCATGGTTTAAAGGTGAGGTCAGAGAGGCAGTTGTTGCCAAAAAGCATCTTTCAGGAAATGGAAAAAAGAGCCAAACGACGAAACCTGGAAAATGCACAAGCACTGGCAAGTCAAATGCAAGGCATTGATAAGGCAGGCAAAGGGAGATTCGAGAAGAAACTTGCTGCGGAAGCAAAAACATGAAGTTAAGACCTTTTCAAGTACATTCGTAGCAAAAAACCTGTGAGAGTCAGTTGGCCCATTAGATGATAAAGGGGTTAAAGGAGCACTAAGAGGCGACAAGGCGATAGCGGAGAGATTGAATGAATTCTTTGCTTCGGTCTTTACTGAGGAAGATGTAGGGATGTTACCCATGACTGAAGTGGTATTTAAAGGTGCGGAAGAATTGAAGGAAATATCGATACATCGGGAAGATGTATTACAACTATTAGATAAACTGAAGAGTAGCAAATCACCTGGGCCGGATGGTATAGCAAATCACCTGGGCATGTTGAAAGAACTGAAATATGAGATTGCAGACCTGCTATTAGTAATCTGTGAACTATCATTAAAATCATCTCTAATACCTGAAGTTTGGAGGATCGCCAATGTAACACCAATTTTTAAAAAGGGTTCCAGGGGTGATCCGGGAAACTACAGACCGGTGAGCCTGACATCAGTACCGGGAAAAATGGTAGAAACCATCATAAAGAATAAAATTACTCAGCATGTAGATAGTCGTGACCTAATGGGAGACAGCCAACATGGCTTTAGACAATGAAGATCTTGTCTTACTAATCTGTTATGTGTTTTTGAAGGAGTGAATAATGAAGTGGACAAAGGTGAGTCGGTTGATTATTGTGTATCTGAACTTTCAGAAAGCTTTTGACAAAGTCCCTCATCAGAGACATTTGGCAAAACTAAAGAGTCATGGGATAGGAGGCAGTGTACTATTGTGGATCAGGAACTGGTTAAAAGATAGAAAGCAGAGGGTAGGGCTAAATGGCCAATTTTCCCAATGGAGAAAGGTGAATAGTGGTGTACCCCAGGAATCTGTGCTGGGTCCGCTGCTTTTTTTTTATTGCGTTTTCAGTCAAATATACAAAACCAAAAAACAGTGGAAGGACAATCCGAATATATAAGAATAAAGAAAACAATAAGCGAAAGCAGAAAATATATCCAGGATAAAGTCCACATTATGGGATCAGCGAAGCCCATTGTTAAAGTAAAGACAAAATAGCAATTAAGAGAATAAGATTCTCAACAGTTGGAGGCAACATTCATTAATTATCAGTCCTAACAACAACCTGCTTATCTTTTAGAAAAGTTTCAAGATGTGACACTTCTGTGAAAGTATACAAAGCATCCTCAAGAGCAATAAGGCATTTACATGGGAAACGGAGGAAAAACGTAGCACCCAATGCCAAAACGCGGGGCTTTAGCTGTAAAAATTGCCTCCGCCGCAATTGGGTATTCCGCGAAACATCAGGAAAGATGCTAACCATTGGCCCACAAAATTTAACAGATTTAAGTTTAAAGAAAGTCCTGAGGATACGTTGCTTAACTTCCACAGAAGGAAAAGTAGCTAACAAGGTAGCACGAGTAGAGATTATCTTGAGAGTCTTCAAGGAACGCCGTCAAATTATCCATTGTAGAGGCAACTTGATCAAAACCCCCTTCAATCTTATTTAATTTTTTAACATTAGAGGGAATATAATACAAATGCGAAACCAATACTGGCTCAGAAAAAGCCAATACTTCTTTGAAAAATTTTTCAAGTAAAATCCTATGTGAAAGCAAACCAGATTGGGGGAAATTAAGAAATCTGAAGTTGCAGCTACGAAAAGAGTTTTCCAACGCTTCTATCGTAGCGTGCAAAGCCAAAGAATCTTTAATAGCTGCAACACTTGTAGCATGTAAAGAAGACACTTGCGCTTCTAATTTAGTAGCAACTAAATCTACCTGCACAATTTTCTCGTCAAGCTGCCCGAAAGCTTTCGTGGCAGCATGCGAGTAAGCGCACAGGGAATTCAACGAAACTGTCATTTTACTATCTATAGACTGTAAAGCAGCCCAAACATCCCTCAATGTAATTTCTGACCCCGTCGAAGAAGTAGTAAGTTCCAAGGAGCCACCTGCTTCTAGCAACGGCACAGGGGAAGGTAAAGTAATAGGGAGTAACTTCGACGGTGCACTTGAGACAACTTTAGAAAGGACTGAAAAATTACCTGGAGCTGGAGAAACCGGTGGAGGTCTACAGTCGGGGCTGAGAGAGACACCCTCAGGGGACGATTGAGCTAGGGGGAGGGGAGCGAAATGCTTGTCTATCGGACCGACCGGTTTAGAATCACCGGCAACAGTCCCCGAGGCCGTGGCCCCAGACTTGGCCTTACGCTTCCCCATAACTAGGAAATATCCAGGTAACCAGTCATAAACACAAAATAAATCTCTAAAACACCCCACCTAGCAGGAAAAGAAACTATAAGAGAGAAAATATAACTTATACAAGGGTACTGTCTCAGTAGCGTCGAAGGGGCGTCTAAGGGGCACGTCAGACCCCTTTGACCACACCCCTTCGACGCACGTCCCGCACGCACGCCCCGCGCTCGAAGTAAGGATCCAAGGAAATAGTCCCAAAGGCCCCGCAGGGAGGGCTGCCCCAACAGTGCCTGCCCGATGACAAGGGGAGGGAGAAGGAAACCTCTCAACAAACGGCACGTAAGCTTCTGGACCGGTGCTTCTTGACATATTCATAAATGACCTCGATAGTGGAATAACGAGTGAGGTTATCAAATTTGCAGATGACACAAAACTATTTAAAGTTGTTAAAACCCAAGAGGATTGTGGAAAATTGCAAGAGGATCTTGACAAATTGGAAGACTGGGCATCAAAATGGCAGATGAAATTTAATGTGGACAAGTGCAAGGTTATGCACCTAGGGAAGAACAACCCAAACTATGGTTACACGATGCAAGGTTCCACATTAGGAACCACCACCTAGAAAAAAGATTTAGGCATCATTGTGGATACCATGTTAAAACCCTCGGCCCAGTGTGCTGCAGCGGCCAAGAGAGCAAATAGAATGCTAGGTATGATAAGGAAAGGAATGGAAAATAAAATGAAAGATATTATAATGCCTCTATATCGTTCCATGGTGAGACTGCACCTTGAATATTGTGTGCAATTCTGTTCGCTGTATCTTAAAAAGGATATAGCGATTTTAGAAAAGGTTCAGAGAAGAGCCACCAAAATGGTAAAGGGGATGGAAGGATACTCCTATGAAGAAAGGCTAAAAAGGTTAGGGCTCTTTAACCTGGAAAAGAGACGGCTGAGGGGAGATATGATAGAAGTCTATAAATTAATGAACGGAGTGGAATGGGTAAACGTAGATCGATTGCTTACCTTATCAGAATATAGAAAGACTAGGGGACATGCAATGAAGCTACAGGGTAAACTATTTAAGACTAATGAGTGAAAAAATATTTTCTTTTAACGTGTAATCAAACTCTGGAATTTGTTACCGGAGGCTGTAGTTAAGGCTGTTAGTGTAGCTGGGTTTAAAAAAGGTTTGGACAAGTTCCTGGAGGAAAGGTCCATAAACCATTATTAAGAAGGGACCCAGGATATCAATGCTTGAACCAATACAAGCATTGTGGAACCTGTGTCCCTTGGGGAAACTGCTAGGTACGTATGACCTAGATTTGCCACTGTTGGAAACAGAATACTGGGCTTGATGGACCTTGGTCTGACCCAGTATGGCAGTTCTTATGTTCTTATGTTAAGTAGCCATGTACTTTGTGAACAAGCAGGGTGGGACGTGTTTTCAGGCGCTGTACAATGAAGCTCTACGCCTGTGGGTCTTTGCCATAGATCTTCAAATCCACCTACTAGCTGGGTATCTTCGAGGCACTAAAGATTTCTTGGCAGACAGACTCTGTCGAGTACTGCTGCCACACGAGTGGTCTCTTCATCCTGAGCAGTTTGCTCAAATCTTTCAAATCTGGGGAACTCCAGATATAGACCTCTTTGCAAGTCCTCAGAATGCCAAACTTCCCTGGTTCTGTTCCAGAATTCCGGCTCAGAACTGTCAGGCAAGGGATGCCTTCCATCTCCATTGGGGTCAGGACTTCCTCTATGCCTGCCTACCCACCCATTCCCCTCATTCCCAGAACTCTGTTCAAGCTTCAGAGAGACAGGGGCCATATGATCCTCATAGCCCCATGCTGGCCATGACAGACGTGGTATCCACTGCTTCTACACCTCTCTCTAGCCAAGCCTCTGGAGTTTGGATGTGCTCCAGATCTTCTATCCCAGGAGAACGGACGCTATTGCACCCGAATCCTCAGTCTCTTCATCTCAGGACATGGCTACTGAGAGCCTAGAATTCCGGGATATCAACCTTTCTCAACAGGTTAAAGATATCCTTTTGGCTTCAAGAAAACCTTCCGCAAGGCGGGTCTACACCTTTAAGTGGAGAAGGTTTTCTATCTGGTGTTCCAAAAAGGAACTTAATCCCTTTTCAGTGCCAGTGGAGGCGTTACTGGAGTATCTCCTCCATTTATCGTCCTCTGGTCTTAAGACCATTTCAGTAAGGGTCCATCTTAGTGCCATTGTGGCTTTCCACAAGCCCTTGGATGGACAGCCTGTTTCCTCTCAACCGCTTGTAGCGAGGTTTATGAGAGTTCTGCTCTTAACTAAACCTCCCATTAAGCCACCACCTGTGGCATGTGATTTGAATCTTGTCCTTGGGCAGCTCATGAAACCGCCCTTCAAACCCTTAGCCCACTACATCTCTGAAGTTTTTCTTGGAAGGTAAACTTCCTAATTGCTCTCACTTCTGCAGGACGCATCATTAAGCTACAAACCTTAGTGGCTGATCCTCCTTATACAAGGTTCCACCATGATAAAGTAGTTCTTAGAACTCACCCTCACTTTATGCCAAAGGTGGTTTCCCCTTTTCATTTAAACCAGTCGGTTTACCTTCCTGTATTCTTCCCTAGGCCTCACGCCTCTAATGCAGAAATCAATCTTCATACTCTGGATTGTAAAAGAGCTTTAGCTTTTTACCTTCAGAGAACTAAGCAACATAGAAAGGCTTCCCAGCTTTTTGTTGCCTTTGACTCCAGTCATCTTGGATTACCAGTTTCCAAGCGAACTCTGTCTAAATGGATTGCAAATTGCATATCCTTTGCCTATGAGAGCAAGGGACTTTCTCTCGAAGGTCATGTCACAGCTCACAGTGTGAGAGCAATGGCAGCCTCAATGGCTAAGCTTCGCTCAATGTCCATTGATGACATTTGCAGAGTAGCCACTTGGGCTTCGGTACACACCTTTGCAGCCCACTACTGCTTAGACAAGGACTCCTGTCGGGATGTCTCATTTGGCCAGGCTGTTCTCCAGTATCTCTTTCAGATTTACAACAAATCCTACCCACTGTCCCGGGTTTCGATGCCAGAGATCCATGGGAGGAAGCATGACCCATTCCAACTTGTGTTTTGCAGCTGTCTGGGGTCATCTCTCTGGCATCTCTCAGCTGGGTAGTCCCCAGAAGGGAAGACTACATTCCTGCTTGTTCCTGGTGATAGCGTAACAGGTGATCTCCGGGAACAGCAGGAATTGAGTCTTCACAATCCACCCACCTCCCCTAGGAGTTGTATTTCTCTCTTTCTCCTTCTCTCCTTTGCCTCAGCTATAAAGTCAACTGAAGGTGGAGAGTTGGAAAGGCGGGAAGGCAGTGACGCAGGTGCAGTGGAATGCTCACAAAAGCTTTCTTATTGGACGCTGGGGAGCGTTTCCATGCAGGCTCCGTCTGTACAGATGATACCCATATGTGAAAACTCAATTCCTGCTGTTCCTGGAGATCACCTGTTACAGGTGAGTTACTACGCTTTATTAGTCTGTAATTATTGGGATTATAACTCTGGTCCCCCCCCCCCTTGCCTTCAGAAAGAGAAATCTTCCTGTAGTAAGCCATTGTGGTGTTAAGTCTGGCTGCTCGAAAAATTGATTTTTGCAGTTCGCCAGGTCTTGGTGGAGTGATGTGAACTGTTTGAGCCAAAGGTTGGTTACTCCATCTGGGCCAGGGCACTTCCCGTTTAGGGCTCATTTTAACCTGCTTTTCAGTTCTTTCAGTGTTAAAACAGGCCATTCCATAGGTTTGATATTTGCGTTTTCTAAATGCTCCTGTATGCAGGGTAACCATTCTGCTTCTTGATTTTGTTCTGTAGGGTCCTCATATAGGTTTCTCCATAAGGTTTCTGTTTCAGCTTTGGTTGGTGGTACTTTTACCATATTAATGTTCTTTCCCAATTCCCTGTAGAATTTTTGGGTTATTTATTGATTTTATTTATTTATAAGTTTTTCTATACTGCCACTTCCAGTGATCAAGGGCGGTTTACATTTAAACAACACAAATTACATTAAACTCTTATTTATAACTTACATAGTGTTATAACTTAGTGTTACATTAATTACAGTAAACCTCTCTAAATAGTTTATTTTGATATCTATCTTTTCTGTTTTCTTCATATCATTTGCAGTTTTTGTGCTTCTGCTGCTACTTTCAATTTATTGTTGGCATATATAAATTTCAGGTCTTCTGTTTAATGCAGCATGCAGCTTGATGTCTTCGATCTTCCTCAATATCCCCAATGATGTTAATCCTTTTAGATACCCATCTATCTGGGATGCCTTTGCATGCAATGATGGTATTTTTCCATCAGTGCGCTTTTTTCAAGGAGGAACGATTATTGCTCTTTTTCTTCTGGCCCTGCACTTTAGTTGGTAATATTTTTGCAGTAATAATTTGTCACACAATATTGTATTTGATTTATTTCAGAAATGTCAATAAATAGTCCCTTTATACTGGATTTGGCCTTATTCGTCTTAATTATCATGCTCCTAACCCTAGATGTTAAATTTAACTTGGGTAATCTTTTGCTTGCGTGCACTGTGGAGACATTGCTGACTTAACTCCTCCACCTGTCCAACTCAGGTCTCAAATCAAACTTGGTGAGCGCATTTAAGCCTGGTGGTGGCATGCCACCATGGTTCTGATGGTAAACCCATCTCCGCCCATTCTCTCATAGGCAGCTTTGAGGTCTCTTCCCCTCCTGGGCCCTTATGAAGCCCCCCACCTGTGGCATGGGACCTTAACATGGTATTGGGGCAGCTCCTCTCTGCATCCTTTGAGCTGCTTAGCTCCTGCTCACTTAAGTTCCTCACCTCGAAGGTGCGGTTTTTGATAGCAATCACATCTGTGTGCAAAATTAGTGAACTGCAGGTGCTGGTGGCTCATCTTCCTTACACAAGATTTCATCCAAAGTTCCTTCCTAAGGTGGTTTCTGCCTTTCATCTCAACCGGTCGATGGTGCTGCCACCTTTTTTTTTTTTATTTTTTTTTTTTTATTTTATCCAGGCCTCATGCCAGCAGGACTGAGGCTTCTTTACACACAGTAGATTATAAGAGAGCACTGGCTTTCTCTCTGGAAAGAAGGAAAGCCTAACGGTGTTCCACCCAGCTCTTTGTCCCTTTTGACCACAATAAGGTGGGCATGGCTGTTTCCAATTGTACTTTCAGTTTGAGTTGTGGCGTCCACACCTTTACAGCCCCATTACTGTCTGGATGCGGATTTCGGGCATGACAGCAACTTCGGCCAAGCCATGCTCAGACACCTGTTTGGGAATTAATTGCAACTTCTCCCACTGGCCCTTCTGTCCATCCAGGCTACTGTAGAGTTGTCCTGATGTTGATGTCAAAGCTGGACACTGACTCTCTGAACTTTAACAGAAATTACTTATACTGTTTCTCTTGGCTCTTTTGGTTGCCCCATTGAGCTTGTTTTGGTTGCCCCATTGAGGTTTTTTCGGTAGCCTGTAGCTGGGAAGTCCCATATGTGAGGACGGACTTCCTGTTTGTTCCTGGAGAAAGCATAGTTACTCATCTGTAGCAGGTTTTCTCCACGAACAGCAGGAATAAGTCCTCATTACCCTCCCTGTGTAGTTTTTGCACTTTTTTGACTTGATTAAGCTTGTCATCAAGATGGCTCCTTCGGGCGGGAAAAAAGGCATGCATGCATGGTGGAGCTCCCAACAGTTTAGTATTGAAGCTGGGGAGCATTCCCGTGTGGTCTCTTGTCGCTGATGTCACCCATATCTGAGGACTTATTCCTGCTGTTCCCGGAGGACACCTGCTACAGGTGAGTAACAAACACTATATTGTAGGAATATGGTTTTAAACAGGGGCGGCCCAAGGGGGGTGCGGGGCCATGTGCGGAGACTCGGTGCGGGGCCTCATTTGCATAAGGTGCCTCATTTGCATAAATATTTGCATAATGTTACCATACACTACTAACTTTTAGTAAACATGCCTCTTAATGAGTATATGGATAAAGAAAGACTAAAAGGTTTCTACATTACTATAATCCAGTACCAACCGCCAGGCACATTAGGAACTACTACAAACACTGCCCATTTAGAACCCATAGCAAACCTGCCGTATCCTAACAGCACTACCAGGACTCACAAAGCACCATACCCTAACTATCAAAAGACAACACTGCAAATATTAAACCAATACATTTCAGAGAACAATAATACATGACCTACTGGGGAAAGAACAAGTGGCAATGTCAAATAGGAATTACATAAACAGAATACCTCAGCTCAGTTACACATGCAGAACATAGACCATCACCAAACAAGGAATCACAATTTAGAAACAGAAAGACAATAATTAAACTGGGAACCCCAAAAGCCAAACTTGGAATATACAACAACACTGTAGAAATAAAACTATAAATTAATTTCCTCTTGTACTAAACAAAGCGCAAAAATTAATGATGCACATTTCCCAGAGCTGACATATTCCAGTTAATAAATTCAAATTAAAGAGATATTTTTCTACCTTTTGTGCATTTTTTTTCAGTTGCATTTGTTCCAGCCACTTTCTTCTGGTTTCTTTGTGTCTTCTGCTAACTCTCCATCTGCTGTCCTTTTGTCCTTTCTTCTGTCTTGTTTTTTTTTTTCCATTCTCTCTCTACATCTGCTTTAACATACTAATCTTTCTCCTTTTGCTCTTTCCTCATTCCTATTTCATCCACTCAAATTTTATCCCTCCATCCTCAATCCCCACTTACTCTCCCAATATCCGGCCAATTGTAGATTTGTCTTCCCTCCCACGCAAAATATTTTTCCCTCTCCATTTCCCTCTCCCAGCTCCATCCCATTCTAATCCTCCCCCAACATCAGCTCCTTTCTAGTTCCAGCCCCACCCAGCATCTGCTCACTTCTTGTCCCTGCATCAGCCCATTTCCAGTCCTAGTCCCCCATCAGCCCATTTCCAATCCGAACGCCCCCACAGCCCATTACCAGTCCTAACGCCCCCACAGCCCATTACCAGTCCTAACGCCCCCCACAGCCCATTACCAGTCCTAAACCCCTATCAGCCTACTTGTAGTCTTAGCCCCCCCATAGCCCATTACCTGTTGTAACCCCCCATCAGCCCATTACCTGTACTAACCCACCCATAGCCCATTACCTGTCCTAATCCCCCCATCAGCCCACTTGTAGTCGTACCTCCCCATAGCCCATTACCTGTTGTAACCGCCCCCATAGCCCATTACCAGTCCTAATGCCCCCCACAGCCCATTACCAGTCCTAACCCCCCCACAGCCCATTACCAGTCCTAACGCCCCCCACAGCCCATTACCAGTTATAACACCCCCCTCAGCCCATTACCAGTCCTAACCCCCTAACAGCCTACTTGTAGTCCTAGCCCCCCCATAGCCCATTACCTGTTGTAACCCCCCATCAGCCCATTACCTGTCCTAATCCCCCCATCAGCCCACTTGTAGTCGTATCTCCCCATAGCCCATTACCTGTTGTAACCCCCCCATAGCCCATTACCAGTCCTAATGCCCCCCACAGCCCATTACCATTCCTAACGCCCCCCACAGCCGATTTACAGTCTTAGCCCACCGCCCCATAGCCCTTTTCCAGTCCTAATCCCCCATCAGCCCACTTGTAGTCGTAGCCCCCCATAGCCCATTACCTGTCATAACTTCCCCCATCAGCCCATTTCCAGTCTTAGCCCCTCCATAGTCTATTACCTGTCCTAACCCCCCATAGCCCATTACCAGTCCTACCCCCCCATCAGCCCATTTACAGTCCTTACCCCCCTCCCTCCCCATCAGCCCATTTACAGTCCTTACCCCCCTCCCTCCCTCCCCATCAGCCCATTTACAGTCCTTACCCCCCCTCCCTCCCTCCCCATCAGCCCATTTACAGTCCTTACCCCCCTCCCTCCCTCCCCATCAGCCCATTTACAGTCCTTACCCCCATCAGCCCATTTACAGTCCTTACCCCCCCCCTCCCTCCCCATCAGCCCATTTACAGTCCTCCCTCCCCCCCTCCCCCCCCCTCCCCCCCTCCCTCCCCATCAGCCCATTTACAATCCTTACCCCCCCTCCCTCCCCATCAGCCCATTTACAGTCCTTACCCCTCCCCCCCTCCCCATCAGCCCATTTACAGTCCTTACCCCTCCCCCCCCCCTCCCCATCAGCCCAGCTAAGTTTAAAAAAAAAACAAAACAGAAACCGGCTGCTGCTGCCGCTGCCGCCGCCGTGGCAGCGGCAGAATGGAGAATCCCGCGGGGCCCCCCTGTCCAGCAGTCTTCTAAGCGGCCTCAGCGCGGGCTTTTCAGAGCCGCGCGAAGGGAGAGTTTCCCTTTCTCGCGGCTCTGTTAATCCCGCCGCGGGGCTGTTGGGATTTCCCATCAGCCCCGCGGCGTGATTAACAGAGCTGCGAGAGGAGAAGCTCTCTCTCTTCGCGCAGCTCTGACAGCCGACGGAGGCCGCATAGAAGACTTCAGGACAGGGGGCCCCGCGGGATTCTCCATTCTGCCGCTGCCACGGCGGCAGCAGCAGCAGCCGGTTTCTGGTTTTTTTTTTTTTTTAACTTAGCTGGGCTGATGGGGGGGGGGGGGTGGTAAGGACTGTAAATGGGCCCCTCTCCATTCTGCCACTGCCACGGCGGCAGCGGCAGCAGCAGCCGGTTTCTTTTTTTTTTTTTTTTTTTTTAAACTTAGCTGGGAATCTGGGATGCAAGATGTTTTTTGCGCGGGGCCCCCTGAAACGCGGGGCCCTGTGCAAAAAACATTCTTGCTCAATGGACGGGCCGGCCCTGGTTTTAAATAGGAGAACATAATTCATCTGTTTCCATTTCAGCTAATTACTGAGTATCATTCTATTGCTAGCAATGTCTAAGGCATGGATAGTAATGCTAACAGTTTTCTGGTTATCCATGCCAAGGCAGAGTTCTGCAGCATTCACTGTTAACTATTTCTTGCTTCTCTTTCAGGTGGTGGGAAGTCATGTTTGTGGTCCATGCCGAAGATTCTTTACCTGCTCCTAGGACTCTGTCTAATTCTGGGTTGCATTGCTGTCACAGTGTGGGCTGTAGGTAAGATCTGGGGAATTATGCCTCACTTGTTTTAGTGTTTGTGCAATAGCGTCTCCTGCTGGAACATCAAGCAATGTGCTGAACTAAATAGCCCTGATCCATAGCTTGTCATATCTAACAGGCAGACACAACGCAGAGACCCACTCCATAATGGCTCACTGCAGCCCCACTGCTTGTTTTCAATTTTGTATTGTCGGCACAGATTGGAGGAGGATGGCGATTTAGACAGCTCGGTTGGGGACACTTTTTTTTTGTTTGAATTCAATCCATCTTTCCTTTTAATACGCATCATGTCTTCATACCTCCTGAGACTAATGTGTCGTCCTATATAGTGCCAAACCTTCACAAAGCATCCTAAGCAGAACAGAAAATAAACAAAAAAACAACTTATCAGAATCTGTAGTAGAGATATCACAATTCCATTCAAGTGTTTATCAGCTGCATGTATTAAATCAACAAATAGCCTTATCCATGCCTATGAGCATAAAGGGTTTACTCTTGTATTTACCTCTGCCCACATACTTGCCCCATTCCCTGTTATATATGTTGCCCCAATTGGCCTTTTTAACCTAGAATATCTGCCACATGCTATTCATTGGCCAATTCACAGGTTAGCTTATCCATTAGATGAATGATTTGCACCCTAATTAACTGCACAGTATTTGAAGGGACCTGTGTATTCTTCCATTTAAGCACAATCCTGCATTTGACTGCCATTATTGGCCTACTATCTTCATATTCTTTGAGATGGAATTAAAAAAACATGTTCCCAGCACGTAGTATTTTGAATTACTAATTTTACTCTCTCAGCCCCATGAAATGTTACTCATTTTGTCCCACACCCCGCAAGTTTTCCAGCATAACTCTGAATAGCTCTAGTAAGACATCTTTAACCTCTGGGGGTGTGAGATTCCACTGGTATATTAGTATTTAGGAATAGAAGGGAAAGCTTCCTGGATGTAATAAGTTGTGCAAGAAGGATGGGCTCTCTTTTTTTTTTTTTTTTTTTTTTTGAAACTCTGTTTATTGAAAACACAACAATGTATCATAACAACCATACATACAGAATACAAGCCACATCTTCCCGGGCAGGGCTGTTTCTCGTCCTCCGCTCCAGGATCATGAACAGGTCTAGGTCACAATGTAGTCAAGATTAATACTGTTATTCCCCCTAGTATCCACCCCCCCTCTTCCCTTCCACCCCTCCCCACCCTACACCCAGCCTCCCTCAGCCCCTTTTCTCCCCACTCCCTTCTCCTAGGGAACTCTCCCAATAGTGTATCCAGCTCTGCCTTACCGTAAACAACACCCGGCGCCCCAGCCCACCCTCAGACCAAATCCTCAAAAACCCCACTTTACGTCACCTGCAATATTTCATTTTGGGTGCCTGGTCTAAGGGTTTGAATATATGGCTCCCAGGTCAGCAGAAAAGAAGCCCAACCCTGTATTGTTCCCCTGGCTCGGCTCCTCTTCTCTCCAGAAGCATCAACTGATGAAAACAGTTGCGCCATTCCCAGAAAGTAGGAGGCACAGGCTCTCTCCAACTACGGAGCAGGGGGGCCTTACCCACCAGACATGCTTTCCTGAGTAGTAGTCGCTCCCATCTTCCCTTCGGGCGGAGTGGCCCAAGTTGATCACATACTACAAGCGTTCCTGTCCAGTTAATTGGTTGCCGAAGTACCTGGCTCATATAGGTACCAATCGGTTTCCAATACTTATGGATTAGATTGCATTTCCACCACATATGCCCTAAATCTGCCAAGGAACATGAACACTTTGGGCAACCACCATCAGAGGTGAGGTGACTCCGCAAGGCACGCCTCGGAGAAAAGTGGGCCCTAATTATACACGTAAACTGTATCTCTCTCCTTCTCCAGGACCAAGCAGGAAGTCAGTCCTCACTTATGGGTGACGTCGGCGCCGACGGAGCCCTCGCGGAGCAATTTTCCCCAGCTTTCAAAGAAAGCCTTTGGGAATTGCAGCGCGCATGCGCGGTCGTCTTCCCGCCCGAGGGTGCCATCTTAGCCAGTCTTCTTTTTTCCGCGGAGCCCTGCAGACGTCCCCGTCTTGTCCCCGCGAAAAAGTTGATTTTCCTCTTTATTTTATACTTTTTTCTTTCGGTTCGACGCCGATCGTTTTCCCGCCCGGACTCGCGACGCCGGTCTCAAGTCCTCTAGCGTTTTTTTCGGTTTTTCTGACTTAGTCAGCTTTCATTTTCGTTTTCCCTGGCAGCCCGGTCCTTTGACCTCGCAGGGGCCCTTTTTCCCCCGATGGCTGCCAGTGGCTTTAAGCGGTGTGGTCGGTGTGACCGAAATATGTCACTAACCGACACACACGACTTTTGCCTCCGCTGCTTGGGCCCGGATCATGAGGAACTGATCTGTGGGCCCTGCAGCAAACTGTCCTCGAAGGCGTTGAGAAGTCGGCGGCATCAGCGCGAGAGAATCTTCGCTGACCCCAGCCGTACCCGGACCTCGTCGGAGGCCTCCGTGTCAAAGGGCTCCAGCTCGGACCGTCGCCGGAGCTCCTCCGACCGGGGTTCTCCCTCCGGGGACCATCGTCGGAAGGAAAAACCCCGCGAGGGCGGCGTCAGTGGACGCTCCTGGCTCCGCGAGGGCCAGGTCGCATAGCCCCGACAGCCGCCCCGGGTCCTTGGAGAAGGAACATCTCCCGAAGCGACCTCGCCTGGAGTCGGAGATGCCTGCCCGGGTAAGTCCTGTAGTCCTTCTGGACTCGCCTCCGCGACAGCCGACGTCGGGCCCGACGCCGTCGGGGCCCGAGTCGGGGGCTGCTGGGTCACCTGAGCTCGGACTCAGGTTGACGGCCTTGGAGAGCAGACTGTCTGCCTTCATGGACCAGCAGCGGGCACTGCTCGCTGGCCTCGCTGGCGCCGCTGCCCCGACCGCCGGGACGTCGACGTCCAAGTCGACCCCGGAGACCGAGCCGATCCTCGAGTCAATGAGAACTCGAGTCGATCCTCGGTCGAGGTCACCCTCGGCCTCCCGTTCGGGACCGAGGTCGCCGACGCCGACTCCCTCGACGTCGGGGCGGCTGGCGCCGCACCCTGCCCGGGCCAACCCCACCGAGTCCTCGTCGGAGTCGGTCTGGGAGTCTGAGGAGGAAGAGTCACCTGATTCTTTCCGGACTCGGTGTGTCCCATCGGACTCACCGGGGTCCGAGCCTCGGAAGCAGTCCCCCCCGGAGGATGCCCGGTTCTCGGACTTCGTTAGGGATATGGCCAAGGCTTTGGCCTTCCCTGCGGATCCCGAGGAGGAGCCTCGAGCCGAAGAGCTCGACGCCCTCCAGTATGACTCTCCCGCGAGGGAGCACTTTACTGTGCCGGTTCCTCCTATGCTGGAACGACTACTCTTCCGCATGTGGGAGAGTCCGGCCTCCGCGCCGGTCCTGAGCAAGCGGGTCGATTCTATCTATCGGGTCCGCAAGAGCCCTGGCTTTCAGAAGGCACAGCTGCCACACCATTCCATGGTAGTGGAATCGGCCATGCATCGTCTTAAGAGCCAGAAGATGCACTCCTCGGTGCCTCCTGGAAGGGAGGCCCGTAACCTGGATGGCCTTGGCAAGAAGTGCTTCCAGGGCTCTATGCTCGCATGTCGTGTCCAGACTTACCAGCTCTACATGGGCATGTATCTCCGGGATCTGGCTAAAGAGCTAGCCGGATTCTCCGCTGGTCTCTCCGAGGAGCCCTTGCGGAGGTTCCTAGCCTTGTCCACGGGCATTCGGGAATGCTCAAAGTTCATGTCCCGAGCAGCCTATGATGGCTTTGAGGCCTCGGCTAGAGTGGCCGCAGCCGGCATCGGTGCCCGCCGACAGGCTTGGCTTCAGTCGTCGGACCTTGAGCCCTGGGTACAGGACAAGTTGGTCGATGTCCCCTGCCGAGGCGAAAACCTCTTTGGCAAGCCCATGGCGGAAAAGGCTGCACAAATTGAGACTGAGACTCTCACCAGGACCAGGCTTTCTAGGAAGACCTCCGCCCCTTCCCAGAAAAAGAAGGGCTCGGGAAAAAAGTCCTTTTACCCGAGGAAGGCGGCTGCCTACAAACAGTACCCCCATTATCAGGCCCCTGCAGCTCCCCAACAGGGCCAGCAGGCCAAGGGACGGGGTAACGGGTCCCGTAGGCAGCAAGCCCCCAAGCCTGCACCACCAGCCCCTGCTCAGCAGGGTGGGGGTTTTTGACTCGCTCAGCATAGCCTCTCCCCCCCCGCTGGTCCCTCCCAGCACCGGAGGCCGGCTGGTTCACTTCGCCCACAGGTGGTCCAGCATCACCGCAGATGCCTGGGTGCTTCAGGTCGTGCGAGAGGGCTACCTTCTCCACTTCCATCAGGTCCCTCCCTCCTATTTTCCGGGAGAACCTTCGCGCCCCCCTCTGCACAGGGAGTTGCTCCTTCAGGAGTTAGCAGGTCTTCTGCAGGAACAGGCGGTGGAACCGGTGCCCCACCACCTGAGAGGTCAAGGCTTTTATTCAAGGTATTTTCTGATACCAAAGAGAACAGGGGGCCTCAGACCCATCCTGGACTTGCGCAACCTCAACAAGTTCCTTGTGCGGGAGAAGTTCAAAATGCTTACCCTTGGAATCCTTCTGCCCTACCTCCAGCAGGGAGATTGGCTATGCTCCTTGGATCTAAAGGATGCCTACACGCACATCCTCATCCACCCAAGCCACCGCCAATACCTAAGGTTTGTGGTGGCAGGAAATCATTACCAGTACAGAGTACTGCCCTTTGGCCTATCCTCCGCACCGCGAGTCTTCACAAAATGTCTCGCGGTCGTGGCGGCCCATCTCCGGCTTCACGGCCTCTATGTCTTTCCGTACCTCGACGACTGGCTCATCAGAGCAGCGTCCGCTCAGGAGGTCACCAACGCCACGTGCCGCACGGTGACTCTGCTGCAGCACTTGGGCTTTGTCATAAACTTCGCAAAGTCCACTTTGCTCCCCTCACAGGATCTCGAGTTCATCGGCGCAAGGCTGCACACTCCTCGGGCACGAGCGTACCTACCGCTCGACAGGGCTCAACGGCTCATGGACCTAGCCGACCGCTTTCGCAGCCAGCCCCTGGTCTCCGCCAGGCGCTTCCTGAGACTGCTCGGCCATATGGCTTCCACTGTCCATGTGACCCCCAATGCCCGCCTGAACATGCGGTCTGCTCAATGGTGTCTCCGCCAGCAGTGGCGACAAGCCACAGGCGGCCTGGCAGACCTAGTGCGCGTCTCCGAGCCGCTGCTCTCGTCTCTCCGGTGGTGGCTCCGGCAGCCGAACCTGATATTCGGAATGCCTTTCCAGTCACCTCAGCCGACCCGGGTGCTGACCACCGATGCATCCCTCCTGGGCTGGGGAGCACATTGCCAAGAGGCACGTACTCAGGGCCTCTGGACCACGTGGGAGTCTGCTCAGCAGATCAACTTCCTGGAGCTCAGGGCGATCCGCCTCGCTCTCAAGGCCTTCTCCCACCTGACTTCCCAACAGTCCGTCCTTGTCCAGACGGACAATCAGGTTGCCATGTTCTACGTGAACAAGCAGGGGGGCACGGGCTCCTTCCTCCTCTGCCGGGAGGCACAGAAGCTCTGCTCTTGGGCCGTCAGTCACGGCATTCTCCTCAAGGCAGTTTATCTCCCGGGCCAACAAAATTGCCTTGCAGACAAACTCAGCAGGGTCCTCCAGCCGCACGAGTGGCGTCTGGATCCCTTGGTAGTTCAGAAGCTTTTCCTCAAGTGGGGTCTCCCCACGGTGGATCTCTTTGCCAGTCCTCACAACCGGCAACTTCCTCGCTTCTGCTCTCGTCAGCCACACCCCCTTCGGGTTGCGGCGGACGCCTTTCTGATCTCGTGGTCGGGGAGCCTTCTGTACGCTTTCCCTCCCATCCCGCTGGTCCCTCGGACTCTTTTCAAGGTTCTCCGAGACAAAGCCTTCATGATCCTGGTGGCCCCTCGCTGGCCCAGGCAGCCGTGGTTTCCACTCCTGCTGCAACTGGCGGTGGAGGGCCCAATCCCTCTGGGGATACAACCGGATCTCCTCACTCAGGATCAGGGGTCCCTTCTGCACCCCAACCTCAGGTCTCTCAACCTTATGGCCTGGCTGCTGAGAGGGTAGTCCTTGCTCCCCTTCTCCTGCCGGCGGAGGTGGAGGAGGTCGTCTTAGCTTCGCGACGGCCTTCTACCCGCAAATGCTACGCCCTTAAATGGCGTCGCTTTGCAGTCTGGTGTACCCAACAGTCTCAGGATCCCTTCTCCTGCCCGGTGTCGGTGATCTTGCAGTACTTGCTGCACCTCTCTAATCTGGGACTTAAGTCCAACTCCGTCAAAGTTCACCTCAGTGCTCTTTCAGCACATCATGTGCCAGTGGACGGCAGACCTCTCTCCAATGACCCTCTCGTAGCGAGGTTTCTCCGAGGTCTCCTTCTACTTAAACCACCTCTGCGCCCGCCAGCGCCTGACTGGGACCTGAATGTGGTTTTGCAGCGGATCACCTGTCCGCCTTTTGAACCTATGGCTACCTGTTCTCTACGTTTTCTGTCTTGGAAAACACTGTTCTTGATAGCCCTCACTTCCGCTAGGCGCGTAAGTGAATTGCAGGCCCTCGTGTCTGATCCCCCTTACACTAGGTTCTACAAGAATAGGGTAGTCCTACGGACTCACCCAAAATTTCTGCCTAAAGTGGTCTCCCCTTTTCACATCAATCAGGAGGTGGTACTTCCAACCTTCTTTCCCAGACCACACTCCAGCCGAGCTGAAACGGTCCTCCATACCCTGGACTGTAGAAGGGCATTGAACTTCTACCTTGACCGAACGCGGGAGCACCGTAAAGCTGCTCAGCTTTTTGTGTCTTTTGACCCCAATAAATTGGGGCTCCCGGTCTCCAAGCGTACTCTGTCCATCTGGGTTGCGGACTGTATCTCTTGGGCTTATGGGGCAGCCGGACTCTCCTTAGAAAGTCGAGTCACGGCTCATTGCGTTCGGGCAAAGGCCACGTCAGTGGCTTACCTCCGCTCTGTCCCGCTGGCAGACATCTGCCGGGCCGCTACTTGGTCTTCGAGCCAGACTTTTGCGGTCCATTACTGTCTCGAGAGGGAGTCCCGTAGGGACAGTGCTTTCGGACAGGCAGTCCTCCGTAATCTCTTTGAGGTCTGAGCAACTCCTACCCTCCATCCCGGATGTGGGCTACCGGTGGGTGATAATTCAGCGAAGATTCTATCCTTCTGTGCTGCTGAGCTAGAGGGAGCTCATTTTTGTGCTTAGGGTCTCCGGTAGCCTTGAGCTTGGGAGTCCCATAAGTGAGGACTGACTTCCTGCTTGGTCCTGGAGAAAGCGTAGTTACTCACCTGTAACAGGTGTTCTCCAGGAGCAGCAGGAATCAGTCCTCACTACCCTCCCTCCTCCCCTTGGAGTTGCAATCGTCTGCTTATGTTCTTTTTGCAAATTTTTATGCTGTCTTTTTTAGCTATGTCATCTGACTGGCTAAGATGGCACCCTCGGGCGGGAAGACGACCGCGCATGCGCGCTGCAATTCCCAAAGGCTTTCTTTGAAAGCTGGGGAAAATTGCTCCGCGAGGGCTCCGTCGGCGCCGACGTCACCCATAAGTGAGGACTGATTCCTGCTGCTCCTGGAGAACACCTGTTACAGGTGAGTAACTACGCTATCTAGCCCCTTCGACCAACCCCTTGATTCTACCCAAGGTCCTATTAAGGGATCCCGGCTCTACCTCTAAACTCAATTCCCCTGCCCACAGTGCCTCCTCCACCGAATAATCCGGCACAGGGGCATACACATCTAGACATTTCTTCAGTTCCGCAATTGAAGGTGGCATGTCCGCTCCCAATGCAAAAAATTCTAAAATTCGTACCGACCGCTCCACCAAGAGCCCTTTCCGCGGCAGGGAAGCCACATAGTGGGACAGCTGCACATAGGCAAATAAATGACGTTTGCTCAGCTCGTATCCTTCACAGAGAGCCTCAAATGTTTTACAGTTTCCTTGCTGATCCACCACATGTCCAAGATTCCGTATTCCCAAAAGTTCCCATTCCCGAAACACCGACGATTCTGACCCTGGAGTAAACTGCACATTGCCTTGCAGTGACAACCAGCTCGAGACCCCGGGAAGCTCCCCCCAACATTTATTCAGAAATTGCTAAGTATACCATCCCGGCGACACCAACACGCTACTAGTCACCCTACTCAGTAAACATGAACCCTCGAGATGCAGGATCGCCATCAAAGTATGTGGAGCCACGAAGGCTTCCTCCATCAAACGCGGCGTGTAAACATCCGTCCCCCCCAACCAGTCCCCGATATGTCGAGCCTGGCAAGCCAACGCATAGAGTCACAGGTCCAGCATCCCAATCCCCCCCATCCCTCCACCTTCTCCGCAACTTGGACAGTGGGATACGAGCTCTCGCCCCTTTCCATAAAAACTGCCGTAATTCGTGGTCAATACGCTGTAAGTCTCTCTTACGTAGCCAGACTGGGAGAATCTGCAACCAGTATAAGATACGGGGTAAGATTACCATCCCCAGTGCTGCTGCTCTACCCAGTAGGGAGAGCGGAAGGGGCGTCCAGGACTGCAACTGCGTGCGCAACCTGTGAAGGATCCGCTCTAAATTTTTCTTGTACAGTTGCCTCGGGTCTCTAGTCAATGCAATATCCAGATAAACAAAGAAATCGTCTGCCCATTTAAGAGGAAAGACTCCATCCCAACCCCCCCTGAGAGTGCTGTCCACATCCAATGCTTCTGACTTCTCTATATTAATACGCAGCCCTGCAAAGCTGCCAAAGCGGGAGAACTCTGCCAGCAGACTAGGACGTGATGTCTGCGGGGACAACAAATGTACCAACATATCGTCGGCAAAGGCGGCCATCTTGAATCCTGTTTGCCCGATACGCACCCCACGAATTTCTCCAGCAGATTCTACTCTTCGCACCAATGGGTCTAAGGACAACACAAACAACAAAGGGGAAAGGGGGCACCCCTGTCTCGTACCTCTTTCGAGGCAGAAGTCGGTCGACATCACCCCATTGCAGAGCACACTTGCCGTAGGCCTCTCATACAAAAGTTCCACCATTTTACAAAAGTGAGCCCCGAGACCATATTGCGGTAAAAGATACCACAAATAGGACCAACTCACTCTGTCAAATGCCTTTTCTGCGTCAAAACTAATCAAGAGCGAGGGCGTTCTATGTTCCCTGACCCACTCCAATGATGCTAAGATCCTCCGCAGATTACGCACTGCGTATCTGCCCTTCACGAAGCCCACCTGAGAGTCATGCATCAAGTCCCCCAAGACCCCTGCCAAGCGCTCCGCTAGCACCTTAGCAAATATCTTTGAATCAAAGTTGAGCAGGGAAATGGGCCTATAAGACGCAGCCTGTGTGTGGTCTTTACCAGTCTTTGGTATCCAGATAATATACGTGTGGTTTTTGCCCCACGTAAACGTTCCCCGCTCGACTCTACTCTGGTAGACAGTCCTCAAAGTCGGGGGCGTCAGATCCCCAAGTAGTTTATAGAATTCCGCCCCGAACCCTTCGGGCCCCGGCGCCTTGTAACAACTCGCCTTTTTAATTACTTATGCAATTTCCTCAACGGTTATTGGCTCCTCCATTTGTGCCTTTTGGGTGGCCGCTAACTTGGGCAGTTGCACCCCCCGTAAATAGGCATCCACAGTTGTCAAGGAACCCTCCTCCCTCTCGTACAGCCTTTGGAAGAAAGATCAAAAGCTCTGAACAATTTCTCGGCTCCCCTTCTGCAATCTCCCCTGATTGTCCCGCAGAGCGGCCACTGTACGGGTACCCTGACTACCTCGAAGGCACCTAGCCAGCAATTTCCCCGGTTTGTCTCCAAACCTGTAAAGCTGGTATTTGTAGTACATAAAATTTCTTAGCTCTCTGATGGAGGAGCTCATTTAGGGCAGTTTGTGCCTCCCATAACGCCTTTTTATTCTCAGCAGACGAACAGCGCGCGCACCGCCTCCTAGCCCTACCCACCTGCCTCTCCATTCGAACAATGCGCTGTGCAATCAATTTCTGCCTACGGGCCACATATCCCAGAATGTCTCCTTGTAAGACCACTTTCGCCGTCTCCCAGAATAGCTCGGGCTCATCTTGGTGGCAAGCATTGTAAGTTACAAAGTCTTGCCACTTCTGTTTCAGGAAGACAAGAAAATCCGCATCCCTATACAGATCCACAGGAAATCTCCAAATTCGCGTCTGCGAGCCAGTATCATGCCAACCCAGCTCCACCCATACGAGGGCATGATCAGAGATCTCTAGAGGACCGATCAGCGCATCCATTACTTGGGCAAAGAGCTGCTCCGAGACCAACACATAGTCAATTCTGGCACTTGTTCCATGAGTTCGGGATTGGTGAGTAAAATCTCGCTCAGTTGGATGGAGCAAGCGCCAGGGGTCAACCGCTCCTATTCTATGGCGCAGTCCCTGCAGCGCCCGCATAGTCGGCACTCTGGTGTTCTCTCCCCCCCTCCCGGACGTATCCAGGTCCACATCAAGCACTCCATTAAAGTCCCCAGCCAAAATCAATGGAGCATCAGGCATTTGCTCTACTCGGGACCCCAATCTGGCATACAGTGCTCGATCTAATACATTCGGACTATAAAGGTTACCTAGCACAACCGGTTTTCCCTCCAACATCCCATACAGCAACACATATCTACCATCTGGGTCTACGTAGGCCTGCTCTTTAACAAACTTTACCCGCTTGTGTATCAAAATGACCACTCCACCCTTTTTTCCTTTTGCAGGGGCTCCCCACTCTTGTCCCTCCCAATCTCTTTTTAATTTAGCATGTTCCTCAGCAGTCTGGGTTTCTTGCAGTATAGCTATGTCACAATTTTGTCGGGCTAGGGCCTATAACACTTTATAACGCTTAACAGGGCTGCCCACGCCACAAACATTCTATGAAACAATCTTCACGTCAACAAACAACAATGCGGTGCAAATTTCATAACACAAACATTACATGAGGAAGAGGCCTCCCCAGCCTGAGACCTTTCCTTTCCCATACATTGAGTGTTCCCTATCGTAATCTTATAAAACACTATGAGGCTGCGATCTTCCCCCCCCCCACACCCCTCTTCATCCTCCCCCTCCCCTTCCTCTCCCCCCCCTCCCTCTCCCCCTGCCCCTGCCATCTCCTTCTCTTCCCCCCTATGCGCCCCGCTTCCTCTATCACCATATCACTGTAATGTGTGCGGATTCCTTCACTCCTCTTCCAACCCTCCTCCTAACCCTCCTCCTAACCCTCTGTGTCCACCCCCTCTTTCCCTGCCCCTCTGCTTCTCATTTCTAAGATACCCTATCCGTTCCTTGGCCTTACCTCTCTCTTCACCTCCCCTCCCTTCCGATTACCTCTCCTAGGGTGTTCCTGTTCGCCTTCTCCACAGCGGAGGGAGAGGCTCTTCCCCCTTCCTTATAGTAAGACACCATCTAAAAATTCCCTACCCCTAGGAACTACTTCCTTCCCAATCCCAACCCGGTGCTCTCCCCTCCCTATACAATACCTGTCAGGGCATCTTTGCCCTCTTCCACCACCCCTCCCCTCAGCTCAAAACAGCCAACATATTCTCTTGTCCAATTTGAAGCATATTTGTCCTCCAGTAGCTCGTCTGCTGCAATCCTCCGGTTCTCTTCTCATGACGCTCTGTCTAGTTCTGCATTGCCCACTGTTGCCCGCCGTAGCAGCCCGTCCACGTACTCGGATGCCTCCGCCGCTGACTCCAGTACTCTGCTTATTCCCTCGTGAGTTATACGGAGCCTTGTCGGATATTGTACAATAAATTTGATCTTGGCTTCCACCAACGTTTGTCAAACAGTTGCATAGGCTCATCTCTTTTGACTGAGGGCAGCCGAGTAATCCTGCGTGATCCGCACTTTCATGTTGTCATGCACAATCACCCCCTATTGTCTAGCCGCTCTGAGCAGAGCTTCCTTTTGCTGGAACTGCAAAAATTTCGCCAGCACCACACGTGGCCGCTGATAACTGGCCTGCTTGGGCCCCACTCTGTGAGCCCGCTCTATTACAATCGGGCCCAGGCCCTCACTCCCGTTCACAATTGCTGCCGCTAGGGACTCCACTCGAGCTTGTAAATCCTTATCAGAGACAGCCTCGGGAATGCCCAGGAATCGAAGGTTGTTGTGGCGTGACCTGTTCTCTAGGTCATCAAGCTTGGCCTCTTGCGCCTTTAGCACTGTCTGCACTCGCCCCACCTCCTGCGATAGCATCTCCACCCTCTCCTCCGTCTGCACCAACTTGGTCTCCAGTTCTTGCATCTGATATCCCAAGGAGCCCACAGAGCTCTGCAGCGTGTCAATTTTACTGTTCAGCGCCTCAAATTGGGACGACAATGCAGCTACAACCGCCGCGGATATCTCCTCCACCACCGCCTGGGATACCAGCGAGCCAGGCATTTTCGGGGACGCCGCCATCTTGTGCGCCTCCGTCGCACGGTCTTTTTCGCGGCGGGTCGCTTTTACCGATGCTGCCATTCTCCGGGAGCCATCTGCTTTACTCCCCTCAACTCTGTCAGCCGTGCACACCCGTTTAAGGTTCTTCAGGGCAGTTTTGTGGTGTTTTAAAGCCAGCGAGAGGGTGAGGGGTCCGGAGCACGAGCGATCTCCAGGAACAAGCAGGAATAAGTCCTCACATATGGGTACGTCGGTACCGACGAAGCCTGCGCGGGAAAGCTCCCCAGCTTCCCAGAAGGAAGCTTTTGGGGCCTCCCACTGCACATGCGCGCTGCCTTCCCGCCTTCCTGACCAGCTCTCCTCAGTTTCTCTTTTTCCGCGGAGCCAGCAGGTCGTGTTCCTGTCACCGCTGAAGAAATTATTGTTTTAGTTTGTTTCTTTAGACCGCGTACTTGCCTTCCCCATACCGAAACCGGTACCGCCGGTCTCTCTTTTCTTTTCTTTAAAAAAAAAAAATAAATCTTTATTCTGCACAACTTGGTGACTTCGGTTAGGCCTCAGGCCTACACAAATTCTCCTCATGGAGAAACCAGCCCCTGGTTTTAAGAAGTGTACCAAGTGTAGTGCTGTTATTTCTGTCACAGACACCCATGAATGGTGTCTTAAGTGTTTGGGACCTGACCACTCCATTCCGGACTGCCCATCCTGCTCCCAGATGTCTAAACGTGGTTTGCAGAACCGGGCCAACAAATTCCATGTGCTGTTTGCTTCAGATAATCCAGCATCACAGTCATCCAGGTCTTCCTCTCCGGATGGATCTCAGGTAACCAAACCTTCTGCGGGCAGGTCCTCAAAGAGCAAATCTCCTTCAAAGCATCGAGAGGCTCTCACTTTTGAGTCTGAGGATCCTGCCCCAGCCAAACAACCCCGGCGGGAAGCTCTGGCTTCCAAAGCACCATCTATGGGGTTACAGGTTGACATCGATGGCACGGCCTCGACTGATCACCTGTTAGACTGCTCTGGGGTACCGGCCCATACCGGTACCGACATCCAGGCAGCAGTGGCGTCTATGAGCAATACTGTTCAGACCATGCAGCAGGCCATGCTGGCTTTTATTTTTTTTGAAATTTAAATCTTTTATTGAATTTCAACCACAACAATCAACAAAACCATTAGGTACATACAAAGCCACACCATATACATCAGTAACATCAAAAGCCCCCCACAGTACAGCAAATATAGTTCCCATCCCCCCCTCCCCCCACCACCCCCCCTCACTTCCCCCTTACCCCGAGTTCCCCCCTTCCCCCCCCCTCCCTCCGGATATAGCCCCCTCCATAACTCCCCCCATCTTAGGTCAAATTTACCCCTCTGTCCTTTCCGCACCGCAGTTAATCTCTCCATTAACAGAATATGATGCAGACGCCCCTCAAACTCACCCAGCCCCGGCGCCTCTTTGCGCTTCCAAGCCGCTGCCACAGCGCCACACGCCGCGCAAAGGCATGCTACCACCCCTCGCCCTGTTCCCCGTCCCGTAGCTCCCCCCCAGGACAACAGGATTAACCCCGGGGACATTTCTATCACCTCCCCTAATCGAACCCGAATCCACTCCCGTATCTGAGCCCAAAATAACTGAATTTTCGGGCAAGCCCACCAAATATGCCAAAAGGTGCCCATCCCACCACAGTCCCGCCAACATGCATCAGAGGTGCCTGGGTACATTTTATGCAATCGCTCCGGGGTATAATACCACCTCATCAAGATTTTATAACTATTTTCCCGTATACGGGTCGATAGAGGGGTCTTCTTAAACTGATCCCATATCCCCCGCCAATCCACCTCCTCAAGCGACCCCCCCAGATCCTTCTCCCAATCCCGCATATATTTAAACTTAGCACCCTAAACTTTACCCACCCCCTTATACAGAGCAGATATCATCCCTCTAGTATTCCTCATCCCAACCCACACAGCCTCCACCTCCGTCAAAGTTACCCCCAAGTCCCCCTTACTCTTCCGCACCCGAAGGAAAGACTGAACCTGAGTAAAGGCATAGCGGTCCACCTCTTGCAGCCCATAGCTCTCTTGCGCTTCCCCAAACTGCATCAACTCATCCCCATTCATCAGCTGAAAAAAGCACTCCAGACCCCTACGGGACCAATCATCAAAAACGCCTCCTTCCCACCCCGGACGAAACCCCTTAATCCCCCGCCATGGAGCTGCCAAGGAGAACCGCCCCCCCCCGCCCCTACGCCCCTGCGCCCTGACCTCATCCCACACCGCCGCCACCTGCCGCATAGCCGGGGACCCCACCCCTAAGTCCCGCCGGTCCTTCCTATCCGCCCACAACCACGCCGCTAACCGTCCCCCTTTCACATATTCCTTCTCAACTCGGACCCCCATCTTAACCCCCCCTCTCCCTCCAGTCCATAACGTGCCGCAGCTGTGCCGCTCGATAATAATCCCGGAAATTAGGAACCCCCAGACCCCCCTCTTTTTTATCCGCATACACTTCCTTCGCTATTCGCGGGGGCTTACGCTTCCAGATATATTGGAACACTTTCCGTTGTAATACTCGGAGCACCGTATCGGGGACCCGTACGGGGAGTACCTGGAAGAAATATAATATGCGGGGTAAAATATTCATTTTTACTCCAGCGATCCTACCAAACCAAGAGACCTCCGCATTCATCCAGCAATCTAAATCTCTATACAATTCCCCCAATACCTTAGGATAATTCTCCCGATATAACTCGTCATACCGCTTAGGGATCTGCACCCCCAAATACCCCAGCGACTTCGTGACCCATCAAAACGGGTATTCGTTCTTCAGGCGGTATTCCACCTCTTTGGGGACTGAGACATTCAACACCTCCGTCTTGTCAACATTCATCTTAAACCCCGCCACCCCACCATATCTCCGCACCTCCTCCATAATACCTACCAAACTGTCCTCCGGAGAGCTGATATATAATAAAATATCATCCGCATATAAAGAAATCTTATGTTCTACCCCGCCAGCCCATATCCCCCCTATCCGAGCATTATCCCGTATCCTTTGCGCAAGGGGCTCAACCACGAGGGCAAACAACAGCGGGGATAGGGGGCAACCCTGCCGGGTGCCCCTCTCCAATTCGAAATCTGCGGAATAACTGCCGTTAACCTTCACCCGGGCCCTCGGTCCATTATACAATCCCTCCACCCACCGTAGAAAATTCGGTCCACACCTTATCTTCCGCAACACCTGCCAGACAAAATCCCAGTGCACCCGATCGAAGGCCTTTTCGGCATCGATGGACATTAGGATGCACTCCTCCCCCTTCATTCTCGCCATTTCAATTACCTCAATGGCTCTCTTGACATTATCCCCCGTTTGGCGCCCCATAATAAACCCTGTCTGATCTTCCCGCACCAGTCCAGGGAGCCAGGGAGCGAGTCTATCTGCCAAAGCCTTTGCTAAAATCTTGACATCTACATTAAGCAGGGAAATTGGTCGATAAGAGCTGCAGTCCAGGGGGTCCTTCCCGGGTTTCCATAAGATCGAAATCCCTGCTGTTAACATTTCAGGAGGAAGCTCCCCATCAGCGGCGAGCATCCCATTAAAAACTCGCAGCAAAAGCCCCCGCACCTCACCCCAAAACTGCTTATAAAAAACCCCAGGAAGCCCATCTAGTCCTGGCGATTTACCGCCCTGCAGCCCCTTCACTACTTTACCCACCTCCTCCTCGGTCAAAGCCCCCTCCAATCCCGCCTGTGCTGCTTCTCCCAGATGAGGCAATTCCAAACCCGCTAAATACGAGTGGATATGGGCGGCCTCCACCCCCTCCTGCCGCCGGTACAACTGTTCGAATCGTCGCCGAACCGCCTGCTCCTCCCGCAGCACCCCCCCATCCCGCTCCCTGATTTGGAAGATCATGGAGGCCCCCTGCTGTTTCTTCAGCTTACGGGCTAACAAGCGCCCCGCTTTATCCCCAAATTCATAATATACCTGACGGACACACACTGCAAGTCAAATGCAATCTTATCGACCTGCAAGGCCTGTAATTCCCCACGCACCCGCTCCAAAGATCTCCGGGCTCTCCGTGAGCCCACCTCACAAAACACTCGTTCGGCTTCCTTCACTGCAACCTTCAACTCTTCTGCCCGTCGCCCCCGTTCCTTTTTCAACCGCGCCCCCCAATATAGGAACCGTCCCCGGATATAGGCCTTCAGCCACCCCCACACCATGACATCCCGTACTTGTCCGGTGTCGTTCAACGCAAGATATTCCTTTATCGCCCCCTTAATATCCACTACCACCATCTCCTGTTTCAAGAGGCTCTCATTCAGACGCCAAAACCGGGTGCCCAGTTGTCGCCTACTACCCACCCCCACGACCACCGCACTGTGATCAGACCAGACAACGGGGATAATCTCCGCTTCAAGCACCCCTACCATCCATTCCTCACTCATCATGATCATATCAATCCTGCTCCAACAAGTATGGGGTGTGGAAAAGAAAGTATATTCCCGGCCCGAAGGATGCCATTTGCGCCACACGTCCACTAGATTATGCTGTGCCATCAACCGATTAAGCTCTTTCCGGTTGGCCCCCCCGCCCCTCCCAACCCCTAGGGTTCCTATCATAACCATCCTGCAGCGTACAATTAAAATCCCCTCCCACCACCACTTTTCCCAGGGATTCCCGATCCAACAACTTCCTAGTGGAGGCCCAAAAACTCCCCTGGTCTCCGTTCGGAGCATATACCGAGACAATGGTAATCTCTTCCAATCCCCACCGCCCAGATATTCCCACCACTCTCCCCTCCACATCTTTAAACCAATTCCCCACTTGTATCCCTACCCCCCGTTTTAACAAAATGGCAACCCCCCGCTTCCGCCCTCCCCCTGGAACACAAGAAAAAAATTGCTCCGGATACCCGGAATGCTTCAATCGATGTATCTCACTCCCCCGTAGATGTGTTTCTTGAACCAGAATCACATCCCACCTATTATCCTTAATTTCTCTGAAAAGATGCTGCCTCTTCTGCGGAGAGTTCAGCCCCTTCACATTAAGAGATCCAATGCGTAGCATCACCCTACGTCACCCCAGACTCCTCCCCACCCATCCCTCCCACCAGGGGCTCCATCCCATTCCCCCCCCCCAAGACCCCTCCTCCCTCCCCCTCCTCCCCCCTCCCTGCTCCCCCCTCCCTGCATCGGCTCCCATCCCAACCACGCTTCCGTGTGAGTCATGTCTTATCCCGACTCCCACCCTTAGTGCCATCCCCGGCCCAACATACCACCCCCGTCCCCTTCCTCACCTCAGTCACCATCCCAAATCACAATCAACCCACCTCCCCCAATTTACCACCCCCCACACACATTGAGTCTCACAGAAGTATCCCCTCCCCGCCAGTACACCCTCCATTCTCTGGTACTGTTCAGGTGGGGGCTGCAGAGCTCCCCTCGAGCACTCCTTGGGAAAGTCGTTTTAGCCGCTTTCCTTTTTCACCGGCTCGCTGCCATTGCGATGGTCTCCGCTCCTTTCCCCGATCTTCCCTAGGCTCTCCTCCCGCCACAGGTTTGGGGAGAGGTTCACATCCAAGCTCCGACAGCACTTTCCAGGCCTCTTGCTCTCCTTTGACTCTCCGGGAGACTCCGTTGACGGTGAGCAGTAGGCCAAAGGGGAATAACCAACGATAGCGTAGTCCTTTCCCCCGCAAAAACGCTGTAACTTCTTTCAGCCCCCGCCGCCTCTCCAGCGTGCCCGACGACAAGTCATTATATATCTCCACCTCGGAGGAGTCCCATGCGATGCGCCCGTACTTCCTGGCCAAGTTTAAAATCAGTTCTTTTTGGGGGAAGCTGCTCATGCAAGCGATCACATCTCGAGCTTGCGACCCCCGCCGAGGACCAAGGCTACGGTGCGCTCTCTCCACTCCTACCGTCACCCCAGGCTCATCATCATTGCCCGCTAAGTGCAAGACATGTTGGCAGAGCAATTGAACCGTTTTGATACAGTCTTTATAAGTGTCCGATTCAGGAATCCCTTTAAAACGCAGATTGTTCCGGCGTGCCCGATCCTCCATTTCTTCCAACTTTTCCTGCATCTCGTCTTGTCGCTCCCGCTGGAGGCGTTGCTCCTCCTCCACCTCTCGCATGGCTCCCGTCAGGGTCTCCACGTGCTCCTCCACTGTCTCCACACGGTGCCCCATGCCATTCAGCTCTTGGCGGAGCAAATACAGATACTCCTTCAGATCTTTGCGCAGCTCTTTTATATCGCCACGGAGGTCTCTCCGGAACGCCACCAGCCACCCTTTCAGCTCTGCTCCATCTGAGTGTAGGTCGGGCCCGCTACTCTCATCGCCGGAGCTCCCGCCACCGCCACTCTCTTCCCCCACCTCAGGCTTCTGCAGGCCCAGCTCCTCTCTCCGCACATACGGGGATTTAAACCCCTCCAGTTTCTGGCGGGCTGCTAGCGCACTCCCGGGGGTATCTTTTCCAACAGTTTTCGCGTCGGGGATAGCGCTCATGATCGCCTTTAGTCAGGAATCAGACGGAGCTCGGTTACCTCGCGGCCATCCGCTCCGTGATGTCACCGGAAGTCTGCTGGCTTTTATTAATGCTGCGACGCCCTCGCGCGGTACCGGGTCCGGTTCCGGTATCGTCTCCCATACCGGAACCGAGACCATCGACTTCCAAACGCAGATCGGTTCCGCAGGTCGGATCCGGGTTTTCACCCGATACCGATCCCATACCCGGTACGCCCGATGTCGATTTGTCCTTTCAAGACTTCATTATTGAACTAGCTAAAGGACTTTCTATTACCACATCCTCTGAAAAAGAACCTAGGTCAAAGAAATTGGATATTTTAGGATACCCTAAGGTTCCTAAAGAGGCAGTCACCCTGCCTATCCATGAAATCCTTCAAGAACACTTGATGGACTTATGGGAGGCTCCTCTAACGTTGTCTCCTTATTCTCGTAGGTTGGACACCATGTACCGGGTCCCCCCTCCTCCTGGTTTTCAAAAGACTCAGTTGCTTCACCATTCCATTGTGGTGAAGTCTGCACTGAAAAAGATTAAGATTACCAAAAGGCACTCTTCTACCCCTCCAGGACGAGAATGTAAGACCCTAGACTCTTTTGGCAAGAAAATTTTCCAGGCTACTATGCTTATAGCCAGGATTAATTCTTACAGTCTGTATATGGGCATGTTTCTCAGGGAACTTGCCCTTAAGATACGACATTTTGCCTCCTTTATCCCTGAGGATAGAAAAGAGTTCATTTCTCTGGTGAAACAGCTTCTAGATGTTTCTAAGTTCTCCAACAGAGCAGCTTTTGATTCCTTTGAGGGTGCCGGTAGAGCTTCGGGCATTGCTATTGCAGCCCGACGACTTGCTTGGCTCCAGGCCTCTGACCTAGAACCCTGGGTCCTGGATGGCTTACGGAATCTGCCCTGTACAGGTGAGAACTTATTTGCTAAGGACTGGCAAATTAAAGCCACTCAAATGGACGCAGAAAATGCTACATTGGATAGACTTTAAGTCTACCTCTACTCCTGCCAAGAAAAAGTCTTTCAAGAGGCCTTACTACAAGAAGGCCAGATTTTCCACAAATACTGGCCAACAATCTTCTCAGCCTCGCTTTGCTGCTAAACGTCAGCAACCTAAACAGGCAAAGTCAAAGCCTGCAGCGTCTACCATTCCTCAGCAGGCTCAACCCCCTCAGGGGTTTTGACTTGCCCCTAGAGAACTTAACATTTCTGGCTCTAGAACAACCAGAGCCCCTCACCATTCCCGGAAGGTTAGCTCACTTTGCTCCCAGATGGGAGCAAATCACATCAGAGCAATGGACCCTCTCTATCATCAGAGAGGGCTACAAACTTCATTTTTCCAACCTTCCTCCATATACCATGGTGAGGCACTTCAATTCTCCCCCATCTCTCCTGGGCCTGTTGGATCAGGAGGTCTCTTCTCTCCTTGCCCAAGGGGCAATAGAAGAGGTTCCTCTTCTTCAACAAGGGACAGGATTCTACTCCCCTTATTTTCTCATAACAAAGAAGACAGGGGGATTCAGACCTATCCTAGATCTGAGAGAATTGAACAGATTTCTGTACAAGGAGAAATTCAAAATGCTTTCTCTAGGCATTCTCCTTCCATACCTTCAGAGTCAGGATTGGCTTTGTTCTCTAGATCTCAAGGATGCGTACACACATATACTCATCCACCCATCCCACAGAAAATATCTAAGATTTCTGTTTCAGGGAAAACATTTCCAGTACAGAGTACTTCCCTTCGGTCTAGCCTCTGCTCCAAGAGTGTTCACCAAATGCATGGCAGTTGTTGCCGCATTTCTAAGAGGTCTGGGAATTTTTGTATTCCCATATCTGGACGACTGGCTTATCCGAGCTCCATCTCAGTCAGAGGCCCAGATTTCCCTGGACCGCACAAGGCACCTTCTGCAGTATCTGGGACTGGTGGTAAACCTTCCCAAGTCTCAACTTACCCCTACTCAGTCTCTAGAATTCATAGGGGCCCAGTTGGACACCACCACTGCAAGGGCCTACCTGCCTCAAGTCCGGGGCCAACGTCTGCTGTGCTTGGCCTCCCAAGCTCAGTCCAGCAGTCACTTGACAGCCAGAGAAATGCTGCGACTTCTGGGCCACATGGCCTCCACGGTACACGTGGTGCCCTACGCTCGTCTTCATATGAGAGCAGCTCAATGGACCTTGGCCACCCAGTGGACTCAAGCATCAGGAGCGCTCTCCGACCAAATACTCACCTCAAAGCGTCTGTTTTGGTCCCTCCAATGGTGGATGTCCACCAAGAATCTGTTGTTGGGGGCCCCCTTCCAACCTTTGTTGCCTCAAGCAACCCTCACAACAGATGCCTCCCAAACAGGGTGGGGAGCCCATCTACAATCCCTCTCCACTCAGGGTACTTGGTCTCCGCAGGAGACCACCCTTCACATCAACCTCCTGGAACTGCGAGCAATCTTCTTTGCCCTCAAAGTCTTCCATACCCTCCTTGTCAACCTGACCGTCCTAGTTCAGACAGACAATCAGGTGGCCATGTTCTACGTAAACAAACAAGGAGGGACAGGCTCTCTGTCGCTTTGCAACGAAATTCTCAGATTATGGGCCTTCGCCAGAGAGCATCAAATTCATCTTCTGGCAGTATATCTTCCAGGAGTTCAAAACTCTCGGGCAGACAGACTCAGTCGAGTTCTGCTTCCACACGAATGGTCCATACATATGGACCAGATAGGCAGAATTTTTCAGGAATGGGGAACCCCGGACATAGACCTCTTTGCAAGTCCGTGGAATGCCAAACTTCCCCGGTTCTGTTCCAGGACTCCGTGTCAGGGAGCTCAGGCCAACGACGCCTTTCTCCTGCATTGGGGTCAGGAATTCCTATATGCCTTTCCACCCATTCCTTTGATTCCCAAGACTCTGTTCAAACTCCAGAGGATCACGGATCGATGATCCTCATAGCTCCACGCTGGCCACGCCAAGTGTGGTTCCCTCTACTTCTGCATCTCTCCCAGGGACCCTCCCTGGACCTGGGAGCTGCGCCAGACCTTCTCTCTCAGGAGAAAGGGACTTTGTGGCACCCAAACCCCAAGTCCCTACACCTCAGAGCTTGGTTACTGAAGGCCTAAGCCTTCATGACTTCAATCTTTCTCAACCAGTGAAAGATATCCTTCATGCCTCTAGGAAACCCTCCACGAGGCGTTCCTATGCTTTCAAATGGAAACGTTTTTCCATTTGGTGTGCTCAACAGGGTCTTGACCCTCTAGCACTTCCTTTGAATTCTCTACTAGACTATCTCCTGCATCTTTCTAATGCAGGCCTTAAGACGAATTCAGTAAGAGTCCATTTGAGTGCTATTGCAGCATCCTTAAAACCTATAAATGGACAACCTGTCTCCTCTCATCCGCTTGTTGCAAGGTTCATGAGAGGCCTGACTCTAACTAAGCCTCCCATCCGACCTCCTCCGGTAGCATGGGACTTGAACCTAGTTCTAGGTCATCTTATGAAGCCACTTTTTGAACCGTTGGTTTCTACCTCCTTGAAATTTCTTTCCTGGAAGGTCCTTTTCCTTATTGCAGTCACTTCAGCTCGCCGCATCAGTGAACTACAGGCCTTAGTGGCTCATCCACCTTATACCAGGTTTCATCATGATAAGGTGGTCCTAAGGACGAATCCCCACTTTATGCCCAAAGTGGTCTCTCCTTTTCATCTTAATCAAGAGGTATATCTACCTGTCTTTTTTCCAGCTCCTCATGCATCCAGTGCAGAGAGGAACCTTCATACTTTAGATTGTAAAAGAGCTCTTGCCTTTTACCTCAACAGGACTCAGCCACATCGAAAGTCTTCCCAGCTTTTCGTGGCTTTTGATCCTTCTCATTTGGGACGTCCAGTCTCCAAACGTACACTTTCCAATTGGATTGCTCAGTGTATTTCCTTTACTTACCAGAGCAAAAATATTTCTCTGGAAGGCCATGTCACAGCTCACAATGTGAGAGCCATGGCCACTTATATGGCTCATCTTCACTCTTGTCTCCATAGATCAGATCTGTCGAGCCGCCACATGGGCCTTGGTTCATACCTTCACAGCCCATTACTGCTTGGACAAGGACTCCTGCCGGGATGCCTTGTTTGGTCAGGCTGTCCTCAAACACCTGTTCCATACTTGAACAACTCCTGCCCACCTTCCCAGGATGGATGCCTGAGATCCATACGAAGATGGCGAACCCTTGGAACGGGATCTCCCAGGCATCTTAGCTAGGGAGTCCCCATATGTGAGGACTTATTCCTGCTTGTTCCTGGAGATAGCACAGTTACTTACCTGTAACAGGTGATCTCTGGGAACAGCAGGAATTAGTCCTCACAACCCACCCACCTCCCCTAGGAGTTGTATCTTCTATCTATCTTCCTTTCCTCTCTCTATTGTCTCAGCTATAAACTCGAACTGAGGAGAGCTGGTCAGGAAGGTGGGAAGGCAGCGCGCATGTGCAGTGGGAGGCCCCAAAAGCTTCCTTCTGGGAAGCTGGGGAACTTTCCTGCGCAGGCTCCGTCGGTACCGACGTACCCATATGTGAGGACTAATTCCTGCTGTTCCCAGAGATCACCTGTTACAGGTAAGTAACTGTGCTTTTCCCGTCCGCTCGCTCTCACCACATTACGTGATCTGGATGTGCTCTTAATATCATTACACACTTTAACGAACGGTAAAAGAAAAAAACAATTAATTCCTGAAGCAGTAAACAAATGGCATGCAAATTACTGTGGCATTAAAAAAACAATCTCCAGGAACAAGCAGGAATGAGTCTTCACATATGGGTACGTCGGTACCGACGGAGCCTGCGCGGGAACGCTCCCCAGCATCCAATCAGAAAGCTTTTGGGAGCATCCCACAGCGCCTGCATGCTGCCTTCCCACCTTTCCAACTGTCTCTCCTCAGTTGTTCTTTTTCCGCGGAGCCAGCAGGTCGTGTTCCTGTCACCGCAGAAGAATTTCCTTATTTTTTTCTTTATTTCTTTTCTGTCGCATCTGCCCTCCTTGACGCTATACCGGTACCGCTGGTTCTTATTCTTTTCTTTAAAAAAAAAAGACCTTTTTTCCATTTATTTTTCTTCAGGTGTACTTCAGTTTTGGGCCTTAGGCCCAAAACCCTTTTCCTTAAATATGGAAAAGCCTGCCTCAGGATTTAAGAAGTGCACAAAATGTGGCGGTACTATCTCCGTCACCGACACCCATGACTGGTGTCTCAAGTGTTTAGGCCCTGACCATTCCATTAAAGATTGCGTGTCCTGTTCCATGATGTCTGAGAGGTCGACAGAACCGAGCTGCCAAGCTCAGTATCCTGTTTCCTTCTGATGCAGCTTCGGTGGCATCGACGTCTTCCAGGGCTGCTTCTTCCTCACATGGATTTCAGGTAACTAAACATAAATCCAGCCGGTCCTCGAAGGGCAAATCTCCTGCTAAGCATCGAGATGCCCCTGGCCTTGCCCTCGAGGATTCTGCACCGGCAAAATTACCCCGGCGGGAGGCTTCGGCTTCTAAAGCATCATCATCGGGGTTCCAGGACGATCTAGATGGCGTGGCCTCAACAGATCTCCTGGTGCCATGCTCTGGGGTACCGGTGGCTTCCACCGGTACCGACTTCCAGGCATTGGTGGCGTCGATGGATCAGAGGATTCTGTCCATCGAACGCAGTCTGGCGGCTTTCCTTGTGGCATCGACGCCCATGGTACCGCAACAGACTACTCCGCTGGTACCAGCTCTGGTATCGCCATCGGCACCGATTCTGGTACCAGTGGCATCGGCATCGGTGTCAGCTATGCCGGTACTCTGCCCTCTGCAGCCCTCCGGTACCGATGATTCCCGATCCCAGTCGGTACGGGTATCGGGCTTTGCAAGAGCATCCCGACAGACGATACTTCGATTCCTCTGATGACTCTGAGGATTCTGAAGAGTCTGTCGATGCAGCGATTCTTCTTCCACAGGAGGAGTCCTCTCCTAAATGAAGGATGTCTCCTCCAGAGGATTTGTCTTTTCAAGCCTTTATCAGAGAGGTGGCTCGGGGCCTCTCTATTACAGTAGCCCCAGAGTCAGAGCCTAGAGCTTAGGAGTTAGATATTCTACAATATCCTAAAACTCCTAAAGAGGCAGCTACCTTGCCTATTCATGAGATTCTGTATGATCTCATGTTAAGGATGTGGGAAGCACCTCTCCTCATTCTCGCAGGTTGGACACCATGTATTGTCCCTCCTTGTCTTGGTTTCCATAAAACTCAGCTTCCTCACCACTCTATTGTGGTTGAGTCTGCAATGAGAAAGATTAGAAGTGCCAAGAGACATGCCTCTAATCCTCCAGGACGTGAATGTAGAACCCTGGATGCTTTTGGTAGAAGAGTCTTCCAAGTTTCCATGCTTGCTGCGAGAATTAATTCTTAGTCTCTACATGGGAATGTTCTTAAAAGAAGTCACTGACCATTTGCTGACTTTAAGTCCTTTCATGTCGGATAGCAAAAGGCCAGAATTTCTCTCTGGGCTCAAACATGCCCAGGATATCTCCAAATTCTCCAAATGTGCAGCTTTCGACTCCTTTGAATGCATAAGCAGAGCCTTAGCTATAGCTATAGGTGCACGTAGGATTGCTTGGCTTCAAGCATCTGATTTGGAGACCTGGGTCCAAGATGAATTGGGAAATATCCCTTGTACAGGTGAGAATCTGTTTGGTAAAGATTGGCAAGCAAAAGCCAATCAAATGGATGCTGAAAATTCTGCTTTGGATAGACTATCCAAATCTACTGCTGCTCCTGCTAAGAAAAGGTTGTTCAAGAAAACACCTTTTTCTAAAAAGGGAAGATCCTATCCTGCTTATAGTCAGAGAGCATCTTGTGCAGCTCAGTTTCCTTCCAAATGTCAGCAATCCTCCAAACAGACAAAGGCAAAGGCTGCGAGGCCTGCTCCAGCCCAGCAATCTCAGCCCCCTCAGGGCCTTTGACTCTCTGCTAGAGAACTTAGCCTTCCTGGCTCTAGAAGGACCAGAGCCCTCCACCATCCCAGGAAGGTTATGTCACTTTGCTCCCAGATGGGGGCAAATCACAGCAGAGCATTGGACACTCTCCATCATAAGAGAGGGGTACAAAGTTCATTTTTCCAGCTTGACCCTCTCACAAGAGTGCACCAGTTCAATTCTCCAACCTCCCTCCTCAGCCTGTTAGAGCAGGAGGTTGCCACTCTTCTAGCCCAGGGGGCAATAGAGGAAGTGCTTTCTCAACAACAGGGCACGGGGTTCTACTCCCCCTATTTTCTTATTCCAAAGAAAACAGGGGGCTTCAGACCCATCTTAGATCTCAGAGAGTTGAACAGATTCCTAGTCAAAGAGAAATTCAAGATGGTTTCTCTAGGAACTCTGCTGCCATACCTTCACAGTCAGGATTGGCTTTGTTCTGTAGATCTCAAGGATGCGTACACTCATGTTCTCATCCATCCAACTCCCAGAAGGTTCCTTCGGTTCCTTTTCCAGGAGAAGCACTATCAATACAGAGTGCTCTCCTTTGGCCTGGCCTCTGCACCAAGGGTGTTCACGAAATGCATGGCAGTGGTTGCTGCTTTTCTGCGTACCCTGGGAATATTTGTCTTCCCTTATCTGGACGACTGGCTCATTCGAGCTCCCACTCATTCAGAGGCCAAGACTGCTCTAACCTGCACAATGCGTATCCTTCAATATTTAGGGCTGGTAATAAACATCCCAAAATCCAATTTGATCCCTACTCAGTCCCTGGAATTTATAGGGGCGCTACTGGATACCACAAGGGCAGGGGCTATCTTCCCCAGGCCCGTTGCCTTCGCTTGATGCAGTTAGCTTCTCAAGCAGAGTCAAAACCCCTTCTAACTGCTCGAGAAATGTTAGTCGCTAGGCCACATGGCATCCACCATTCATGTGGTACCATATGCTCGCCTTCACATGAGAGCAGCTCAGTGGACTTTATCCACCCAATGGACCCAGGCATTAGACTGCCTATCAGACAAAATAGCAAACACAAGTCGCCTTATTTTGTACCTCCAGTGGTGGAAGTCCCCTCAGAACCTGTTACTGGGGTGTCCTTTTCAACAGCCTCTACCCCAGGCAACTCTTACAACAGATGCTTCTCCAATGGGCTGGGGAGCTCATCTTCAGGGCCTCTCCACCCAGGGCATCTGGTCCCCACAGGAGACTTGTCTACATATCAATCTCTTGGAACTCAGAGCAATCTTCCTTGCTCTGCGAGTTTTCCACACCCTGCTCAGCCACAAGACAGTCCTTGTCTACACGGATAATCAGGTAGCCATGTTCTATATAAACAAGCAGGGAGGAACTGGCTCTCTGTCGCTTTGCAACGAAGCTCTGCGACTGTGGGCCCTCGCCAGAGAGCATCACATTCATCTTCTGGCAGTCTATCTTCTAGGTGTTCAAAACTCTTGGGCAGGCAGGCTCAGTCAAGTTCTGCTTCCACACGAGTGGTCCCTACATATGGACCAGGTATCCAAGATTTTTCAAATTTGGGGAACCCCGGACATAGACCTCTTTGCAAGTCCGTGGAATGCCAAACTTCCCTGGTTCTGTTCCAGAACTCCGGCTCAGGGGGCTCAGGCAAAGGATGCTTTCCTCCTTCACTGGGGTCAAGACTTCCTGTATACTTTTCCACCCATTCCCCTAATTCCCAAAACCCCCTGTTCAAGCTTCAGAGAGACAGAGGCCACATGATTCTCATAGCTCCACATTGGCCATGGCAAGTGTGGTACCCTCTGCTTCTACATCTCTCTCAAGCTCCCTCCCTAGAGTTAGGGTCTGCTCCAGACCTCCTCTCTCAGGAGGATGGAAAGTTGTGGCATCCCATTCCCCAGTCTCTGCATCTCAGGGCTTAGTTGCTGAAGGCCTAGATCTCCAGGATCTTCCTCTTTCTCAACAAGTGAAAGATGTTCTTTATGCTTCCAGAAAACCTTCCACTAGACGTTCTTACGCCTTCAAGTGGAAAAGGTTTACCATTTGGTGTTCTGGAAAGGGTCTTAACCCCTGGTCAATACCTCTGGAATCGTTGCTGGAGTATCTCCTGCATCTGTCTAATGCAGGCCTTAAGACAAATTCAGTAAGAGTCCATCTGAGTGCTATTGCAGCTTCCCTCAGGCCTCTTAATGGACAACCTGTTTCCTCTCATCCCCTTGTAGCAAGGTTCATGAGAGGCCTGCTTTTAACAAAGCCTCCCATTAGACCACCTCCGCTGGCATGGGACTTAAATTTGGTTGTTGGTCAGCTTATGAAGCCGCCTTTTGAACCTTTAGCTACCACCTCCTTGAAATACCTTTCTTGGAAGGAGGTTATCTTTCTCATTGCAATCACATCAGCATGCCACATCAGTGAATTACAAGCACTAGTAGCTAATCCACCTTATACAAGGTTCCATCATGACAAGATGGTCCTTAGGACTAATCCACACTTTATGCCTAAGGTGGTCTCGCCTTTTCACCTCAACCAAGAGGTCTACCTACCTGTCTTTTTTCCAGGGCCTCATGCATCAAGTGTAGGGAGGAATCTTCATACCCTGGACTGTAAAAGAGCTCTAGCTTTTTACTTACAGAGGACACAACAACATAGAAAGTCTTCTCAACTCTTTGTTGCTTTTGATCCTTCTCATTTGGGACAACCAGTCTACAAGAGAACACTTTCCAACTGGATTGCCCAATGTATTTCTTTCGCCTATCAGAGCAAGAACATTTCTCTGGAGGGCCATGTCACAGCTCACAATGTGAGAGCCATGGCAGCCTCAATGGCTCACCTGAACTCTGTGTCTATCGACGACATCTGTCGAGCAGCCACTTGGGCCTCGGTTCATACCTTCACAGCCCATTACTGTTTGGACAAGGACTCCCGCAGGGATGCCTTGTTTGGTCAGGCTTTTCTCAAACACCTGTTCCATACTTAATCAACTCCTACCCACCATCCCTCAGGGGATGCCAGAGATCCAGGTGGGGAAGTGCAGCTCTGTCCCAGGGAGACACAACTTATGGGCTCTGTAAATGGGGGTGCTTGTTGTGAAAGTTCCACAATCTTGGCAAGGACATGAATTTACTTGACTTGCAAAGGATTGTGGGTCTTGTAGTTCATCACACAAAACTAGCCGTTTAACAAGAATAAAGAATTGTAGTTGCTCGAGTGTAAAGCAGAAAATAGATTTTATTTATGGGGTGTTATTCCCTCGCACGGATATGCTTGGTAACATCAACAGGATAATTTCTCCAGGAGTTTTATTCAGGAAACAAAACAAATAAGGCAACTGAATTACTTATGCAACAACTTAGTAAAGACCTTGATGGAACAGAAAAGGTCTTTCTTCTAGCCCCTGCTAATAAACTTTCTTAGCAGAGCTGGAATGAAAAATAAACCCAAAAGGAAAATTCTATTTATCAAAAAAAAACAGCTTTCTTTCATTCACACAGAGAAGAAGCTTTTTCTCAAAGTCCCACGTGCACTTGTGCCTTGCTTTAATCACAGGTGCTTAACCAGCTGCAAACCATTGCTGGTCCACTCTCCACATGGCTCCAACTTTCCCCAAAGCTTTCTGTCAAAGAAACTTTTCTGGGAAGCTAAAAATCAGTAGAGTTCCTTTTGGTGTTTTATCCTTATCTGAGGATTACTTTAGAACAGCAGCTTAGAGAACAATCCATACATTCAACTTCCTCATTTGATATTTCCCCTTGCTCTTGAAATATCATAGGATCACTTCCATACACTGGCTCAGAGGATTTCTCTAACTGATCTCTACCAGGATAGAAACTGTTTCCCTGCTGTCTTCCTTGTGCAAAGCTAGGGAACAGATCAGAGTTCATACCTGAGATCACGTTGTCATTAGGTTTCCCCTCTGGGTATTTTGGCCAGTAGATAGCAAAGCTTCTGTGCCCAGCTCTCCAGTCAGAATCTCTGGACTTCAGGTCTCTTTTCCCATACCTCCTTAAATAGGTATTAGACCTCCTTCTTTCTATAGATGCAGCCGTCTCCCTTACAGGTGCTGTCCGAGGGTTCCTGGCTGTATATCTCCAAGCCTCTGGCCTCTTTCAGTCCAATGAAGAATGCTTGCCCCAGGAATCTCTCCCAGCATATGTACTGCCTTGGGCTCCTTTCTTAGACCTTCTGGACGTCTTGCTGTTCTTCCTTCTGTTCACGATCAGTCTCTCCTTCTCCAGCTCCCGTTGCTGGCTTTGCTGTCCTTGCTGTCTGTCTAATGAATTTCTTTTAGCTTTAAAGTGCCTAGATGGCCGCTCCACCCTAGCACACTGCAGGTGTTCTGAATTAAGCCCTGTCCTAGGAGATGTGTGATTAGGGATTACATCATTGCTTCTCTGATTAGGCACACGTTTCCCTACTTCAGCTCTCCTAGAGGCTTTCTGTAAACCAGTGCATTCTGGGTCTGGTAGTCCTTTAGGTACACACTCTGTTTTAGTGCTTTTACCAGCCAGCACAGGTTGCTTATTCAGAGCCAATTCACCTCTTGTATTATTTCTTCCTGAACTATGATTAGCTTCCTTATCACAGCTCTCTCCCTGGCATCAAAAGCTAGGGAGTCCCCATATGTGAAGACTCATTCCTGCTTGTTCCTGGAGATAGCACAGTTACTTACCTGTAACAGGTGATCTCTGGGAACAGCAGGAATAAGTCTTCACAACCCACCCACCTCCCCTAGGAGTTCTCTCTATCTCTCTTCCTTTCCCTCTTTCTCCCAGCTATAAAACTCAACTGAGGAGAGACAGTTGGAAAGGCGGGAAGGCAGCACGCAGGCGCTGTGGGATACTCCCAAAAGCTTTCTGATTGGACGCTGGGGAGCGTTCCCACGCAGGCTCCGTCGGTACCGACGTACCCATATGTGAAGACTTATTCCTGCTGTTCCCAGAGATCACCTGTTACAGGTAATTAACTGTGCTTTATGCACAGACAGAAAAATGTGGGCACAAAACCACAGCAATATGTGCACAGCTTTCTATATTGGATCTCTTTGTGCACAAAGTTTAATTTTCATATCGTCCATCCAGTCTCGAATGAGTGTGTTATCTCCCTTCACCAGCACTTGAGGACTGAGCATGTCAGAATTCTGATGCCACAGTACAAGAGCTCCCTCTTCAGCTCCAGAATCCAGTATTCTCAGTCCTCAGCAGCTGAGGGAACAGCCTTTCCATGGTGGACTTCCTGCAAGGACTTTACGACAAAAAAAAGAAAAAAATTACAGCACAGAACCCTGAAAGAGAGCAGGACAAGATAGGTAGGCTGAGGTCACAGAAGTGCAGAGTTGCAGGTCCTGTCCTCTTCCACCAGGATCCTTTAGTGGATATGGTGAGCCCCTGGAGTTAAATAGCCTGGTGGTCCAGGCTCCCTTTCTCCCTCCCTCCCCCTCTCCCCCTCCAAGCTGGACTGCCCACAGGTCTAATTAAGATTACTGGGCTTTCTTGTCTTTGCTAATTGGAGCCTTCAGTGCAGTGGCTGTATCTAGGAGAAAAAAATTGAAAGGACAAGGTAATTGGCAGTGGCAGAGCAGCATCGATCATTGAGTACTTTGCCTTATTTTCGGCAGCGATCGCAGAAGCTATTTTTTTTGTCTGGGAATAAGCAGGAAGTCAGCCCTTACATATGGGTGGTGATGGCACTGATGGAGCCTGTGTCGTAATCATTCCCCAGCTTTAAAATAAAGCCTTTGAGAGTTATACCACGCATGCATGGTCACCTTCTCTCTCAAGGGTGCCATCTTTATTTTATTTTATTTATTTATTTAGCAGGTTTTATATACCTCTTTATCATTTCAATCAAAGCGGTTTACATTGTAACTTAAACTTGGTAATGTACATTAAACAGGGACATTGATAACTTTGATTTTTCTGAGACAATAGAGGGTTAAGTGACTTGCCCAATGCCACAAGGAGTGCTAGTGGGAATCAAACCCTGGTCTCTGGGTTTCCAAGCCAGTGCTCTTAACCTCTAGGCTGTTCCTCCACTCCACTTAACTTTGTCATCTCTTTTTTTTTTTTTCCATGGAACCATCATATGTCTTCGTCTGCAGCCCAGAAAAAGTTGCTCTTAGCCTCTGTTTTTCCTGTATTTTTCAATCTGGTCATGTAGCTGGAACCACTGCTGCCTTGATGTGTGTTTCTCGGGTTCACATTTTCTTTTTTTCTTGTTTTCAGGTGCATGCGATTTTTCTCATGCTCTCCCTAACCAGGACTGTTGAGTTTGGTCTTGTGAGTACCATTTTCCCTGCTATGTCCTCTGTTAGTGGATTTAAGCAGTGTGACTGCTGGGGGCACACCATATCCTCCACGGATCCACATGACTGCTGTCTTTGGGGCCAACTGCAATGCCTCTGCCTGCTCGCTCTGTCTTCAGATGACTAGCAAGGGCTGTCAGAACCGTGAAAGGCAGCGGGAGATGCTGGTTGGGTGATGCCCTGGTGGGAGGAGACTCCATTGGCATTGGGGGGATAGACATCAGTCCTCTGATGCCATTGTCATTGAGGAATCTATCTTGATGGAGCTGGCATTGGGACAAATTCCCTTAGTACTCATGCCAGTGGCTGTGGAGCCTTCTGGCCTGGTGGTCAGGATGGTGGACTTGGAACACAGCCTCGCTGCCTTCCTGGCCCAGCAGCAGGGCTCAGTGCCTGGTTCCTCTGGGTCATTGGGCCTGACAACTGGTCCCTTTACCACGATGGCGTCACCTGAGGTGATCCAGCCGGTGCTCGAACAGCATCACCTTGGGCCGATTCCCAGCATCAGTCCTGGTCCCGCTTGAGGCTTCGGGTCTCGCCCACGAGTGCATCAGATTTGGAGCACTGGAGCCCCTGACCTCATCGACGCCCCCCTTGCTGTTCATGCACATGAGGCCCGGTGGGTTCTTGAGGTCTCCACTGATTCCAATTTGGAATGGGAAAACTATAACGAGTTCCCGGACACCTGGCAACTTTGGGGCATCCCTTTGGAACCTTCTCTACCTTAAGAGCACTGAAGGTCTCCGCCTGAGGACCTCTCTTTCTTGGACTTCGTCCAGGATACGGCGAAGGCTCTGGCCTTCACGATGGAGTCCGAGGTGGAACCTTGTGTGGAGGATCTTGAAATCCTGCAATACGATGCCCATCCCGAGGAGGATCTCATGGTGCCTGTTCCCCCTATCTTGGAATGCTAATTGTTAAGGATGTGGAAGGTCACCAGTTAGTGCCCATTGTGAGCAAATGGCTCGGTTCCATTTATGAGGTCCGTAAGGGTCCTGGGTTCCAAAAAAACAGAACTGCCACACAATTCCATGGTGGTGGAGTCGGCAATGCATAGGATCAAGAGTCAAAAAAAGCACTCCTCGGTGCCTCCTGGATGGTTTTCATAAAATGTATTACTAAGACTTGATGCTTGTGGCCCATATCCAGGCTTAGCAGTTGTATAAGGGCATGTACCTGAGGGACCTGACCAAGGAATTGGCCTGGTTTTTGGATGGTCTGTCTGAGGAACCTCCTTCAGCGGTTCCGGAACTTGCTGTCCATGGTCAAGGAGTGCTCCAAATATGTTACTCGAGCAGCCTATGATGGCTTTGAGTCCTTGGCTAGAGTGGCTGTGGTGGGTACTGGCACACGCCTGGCGTGGCTACAGTCCTGGAACAGTGAGTTCACTGCAGAATCACCAACACCTTCAGGCAGTGATGCCCTTCCAAACCCCTCTAAGGGTCCTCACAACAGACGCCTCCCTGCTGGGATGGGGAGCCCACTGCAAAGAACTCTGCACCCAGGGCAGCTAGTCGCAAACTGAGGGCAACAAGCAGATCAATCTCCTGAAGCTTCGAGCAATATATCAAGCCCTCTGAGCATTCTGTCACCACCCGAAGCACCAGCTGGTGCTAATCCAAAAAGACAATCAGGTGGCAGTGTTCTGTATGAACAAGCAGGGGGCACGGGGTCTCGCACCCTCTGCCATGAAACGAGGACACTCTGCTCCTACGCAGTTCAATAGGGAATATTCCTATGGGCAGTATATCTACCAGGCCAGGATAATGCTCTGGTGAACAAACTGAGCAGGGTCCTCCAGCCACACGAGTGGCAGCTGGACCCCACAGTAGCCACCCAGCTCTCCTAAGAACAAGTAGGCATGCATTCTTCATATATTGGGTGAACATCACCAATGGAGCCCATGTGGGAACACTCCCCAGTGTCCAATAGGAAAGCCTTTGGGAGCACTCCACTGTGCCTGCCTTCTCAATTCCCCTCAGTTCTTCATTTTCCACGGATTCAGTAGGTCGCATCATCCTGTCACCACCAAAAAACTTTTTTTTTGTACCTTTTCAGGGTACATCGAGCTTCTGCCTTCCTGTTAACACCGGGTTCCATCAAATCATACACTGGTCTCGATATTTTTTCTTTTTTCTTTTCAGTTTTTCTTTTCTACTAATTTTCACCACAGTTCTCCCTTCTAAACTAGGCCACTAGGCCTCCATAGCCTTATCTTCAGTCTCAAAGACAACTTTACAGGCATGGAAAAGTCAATCAGTGGTTTAAAAAAATGTACCAGTATGCCAGTACCATTTCAGCTACTGATAAAATGACTGGTGTCTAAAATGTTTGGGTCCTGAACGTGTACTCATTTGTCCTTTGTGCCAACAAATGACTGAAAGGCCTCAAGAATCGAGCCAATCAGTTTGGATTGTTGTTTGCCTTGGACTCTGTTTTTGTGGCTTCTACTTCTTCGAGGGCATAGACTTCTTCTCAGGCTTTTTCAAAGTCCAAACACAAGAGTAAGTCAGCCAGTGACCGATTCTGATGCCAGGAAGAACCAGCATAAGTATCGAGACTCCCTTAGAGGTGCTTCTGATGTAGACCAACCAGCCAAACAGCCTCGGCTGGAGGATCTGTCCTATAAAGCACAAGTGGGGCTGCACCCGAGGCATCGACCTTCAGAGAGCTACCGGTTCCTTGTTCTGGGACGGTGGCTCAGAGTCCCCATACCTGATTCCAACCAGACATTGGCCATATCCCTAGGCCCAGTGCATGCTGGCTCTCGAGAGGAGTTAGCAGCATTCCTGGCAGCCTCAGTACTGATAATTTGAGATCACCAGGAGTGCAGGTTTTGGCACCAAACCTACAGCCAGGCATATCGGGCCTGATGTCAGCTCTCAAGCTGGCATCATCGGAGCCTCTGATATCGATTCCTTCGTTGGAACTGGTCAATGTCCCTGGTATCCAACAGACTCAGATCACCATGGCTCTCTGTTCCGATACCTCTGAGTATTGCTATTGACCGTTGACTTCCCCGAAACATTGAGTTTGAACCCAAGACTGCTGATAATTTGATTTCTTGCCAGACTCTGATTCCAGAAGTTCAGAAACTGACGGGGGAATCATTAGATTCCTGAGAACTTCCAGACATCCCTTCGGACCCTTCGCCGCCTCAGGAATGGCGTCGGTCCCCACCAAAAGATATGTCCTTTCAGGACTTCATACGTGACATGCCAGCAGTGCTCTCCATCACAGTAGCCTTGGAGAAGGCACCAAGAAGGGAAGAATTGGAGATATCCAACACCCTCCTATATTGTGCATTGTATCTTGCAGGTTCTTAAGCTCCGCATGTGGGAGGCCCCACTCACGGTTCTGCCTGTCTGCAAGAAATGCAATACCATGTACAAAGTACCAGAGCGCCCAGGTTTCCAAAACCCCAGCTCCCCCACCACTGGTGGTGGAATCGGTGATGCGCCAAATAGAGTTCAAAGGAACCATTTATCCATGTCTCCCAGCAGAGATTCGAGGACATTGGTGTTCCCAAGCATGCATGTTGGCCTCCAGAATCAACTTTTACATGTTACACATGGGTATGTTTCTGAAGGACATCATCAGGGATCTAGAGACTTTCATCCCACTGCTTCCTGAGAATAAGCAGAGTACATTCCAGACACCCATCAAGCAAGGCCAGAACACTTCTAAGCTTCTTACTAGGGCCTCTTCTGATGCTTTCAAATATACAAGCAGAGCTTCAGCAGTCTGCATTAGGGGTCGCAGCATGGCTTGGTTACAGGCATCAGACCTTGAGCAGTGGGTCCAGGATAAATTGCCCAATATCCCACATACTGGAGAAAACCTTTTTGGCAAAGATTGGAGGAAAAAAGCAGGAGAGATTGAAAAGGATGATCTCACTCTAAAACTCCTCTCCAGGAAAACAGCTGATCCATCCTAAAGGAAGCCTCTTCTCAACAAGTCTTTTTATTCTAAAAAGAAGAGATACTATCTTTCTTATCCTCCTCCTGCTGCCTATCATCCTCAGCATCCGCAGCAGAGGCAGCAGAGTCCTCACCAACCCAAGGCTCCTAAGCCTCAACAAGTTGTATAGGCACAGCCTGAAATTGTCTTTTGACTCCTTCATAGAGAATATTGCCAATCTTCCCCTGGAGGGCTCCCAGCTCCTCTACATAGGCAGACTTGTCACTATACCTAATAACATCAGAGGAGTGGGTTCTCCAGGTTGTCTAAAGGGGTTATCAGCTTCACTTTGAATCTTTAACCCCCCTGCTTCACAGGGGATTACCCATACAACCCCTTCAATGCACTCTCTTAAAAGAAAAGATGACCTCCCTGTTATCCCAGGGTGCAATAGAAAGAGTTCCTCCTCCTTATGAAAGAATGGGCTGTTTCTCTCCATATTTTCTCATTCTAAAGAAAACAGGAGGCTTCAGGCCCATCTTGGATCTCAGAGACCTAAACAAGTTCATGATCTGAGAAAAATTAAAAATGATTTTCTTAGGAACTCTCCTACCATACCCTGAAACACGATTGGCTATGTTCTCTAGACCTAAAAGAGGCATACATGCATTTACTGATCCATCCCTTGCATAGACAGTATCTTTGTTTCAAGGAAACCATTATCAATACCAGGTTCTCCCCATCAGTCTTGCCTCTGCCCCAAGGGTCTTCACAAAATGCATGGCAGTCATCGCTGCCTACCTACGCACCTTGGGGATATTCATCTTTCCTTACTTAGACGATTGACTGATCAGGGGAGAATCCCTTCATCGCATCATCATGGTGCTTCAACACCTGGGCTTTGCCATAATTTTTCCAGAGTTCCACCTCTCTCTGACCCAAAACTTAGAGTTCATTGGAGCGTTCTTAGACACTCGATAGGCCTGAGCTTTCCTCCTGCAGGATTGCTGTGCCTGCCTTATTGAGTTGGCAAAAGGGGTACAACAGCAAAACAGAGTTACAGCTCGAGAGATGCCATGAATATTAGGACACATGGCCTTCACGGTCCATGTCGTCCCCTATGCTTGATTACACATGCGACAAGCACGGAGGACTCTGTCTTCTCAATGGACACAAGCAAAAAGTCGTCTCAGAGACGAGATCGACATCATCCCTCAACTGATCAAGTCCCTTCAGTAGTGATGTCTCCCACAAAACCTACTCATTGGATCATCTTTTCAGATACCTCCACCTTGGTGCACCCTGACGATGGATGGTTCCAAGCTGGGTCGGGGAGGGGGGATGCATCTCAACTGACCACACATGGATTGTGGGCACAACAGGAATCTGCCCTGTAGATCAACCTCCTAGAACTACAGGCACTGACAACTGCTCTTCGGGTTTTTCAACTCCCGACTATTGGAGCAAACTGTTCTAGTCAGAACTGACAACCAAGTTGCTATGTTCTATGTAAACAAACAAGGGGGAACAGGGCCCTGTCCCCTCTGCGAAGAAATGATTTTCCTTTGATCCTTTGCCTTTTCTCACCACATCCACCTCAGAGCGGTTTAGCTCCTGGGCGAACCCAATGTCCTGGCAGATAGGTTTAGCCATATCCTTTGTCTACATGAATGGACCTTACATTGGGAGACGGCTGCTTAGATCTTCCAAACGTGGGGAACCCCACATAGATCTTTTTGCCACACCTCAAAATGCACAGTTTCCCCTCTGCTGCTCCAGGGTTCCATCACTGCACCGACAGGCCCCCGGACTCCTTCCTTCTCCATTGGGGGCAAGGACTGCTCTACACATTCCTTCCCATCCCCTTGATACCCAAGATGCTGTTCAAGCTACAGTCCAACAGGGCTCGATGATTTCCTGTGCTTCTTCACCTTGCACAGACTCAACCACTCAACCTGGGATGTGCGCCCGACTTCTTCTCTCGGGACCGTGGGATACTCCTCCATCCCAATTCTTCACTCCCTACGCCTGACAGCATGGCTGCTGAAGGGCTAGTGCCCACCGATCTTGAGCTACCACAGGCAGTCAAGGATGTTTTTGCATTTCGTAGGTTTGCCTTCTGGTGCTCCCAAAGGACTGACCCCTTTTCTTGCACAGTTGAGTCTCCAGGTTCTTCTCCAAACTCTCCTGTCAAGGAGAATGCAAAGCCAAAGTCTGGAGAGCCCCAGCACATACCTTGTTAGACTGATTCCAAAGTGTTACAAATGGAGTCCAGAGTTTTACCTCCTTGGGACAATTCAGCGATGGAACAGCAAAGGAAACAGACAGAGGACTTGAACTCTGCCTTAGATACACCAAAGGGCTCCTGGAAAGACACACTCACTACCGCAGGGGAAACACCTCCCTCCCTGGGTGTTGGAAACAGCAGTCTCAATGGCTATCGATGAGACAAATGTCATAGCAGAAGCTGCCTAGGGCCCAACACCTGCACTAACTTCAAATGAGCTGAACTTGGAAGGCACAGGGGAAGTGCAAAGGCTTGCTCGACTCAGTGATACATTGCTCCCCAAACTGGGGCTCTCCCCAACCCCAGTAGCAAGTATGTCTGAAGCCTTCTCTTGCATGAAGATATCCTTAGTATGCTGCTCCCCCCCCCCCCCAGCAATGCCTTGGGTTTGGGGGGGAGACCACCCTTACTCTTGGCTTTGTGCTTCAGCATCAGGGGATGAAAGATTGAGGAAAACAAACTTAGCAGAGGAGCAGGCACTGGCGTGTTCTACTCTGATGCCATCTTGAAGCCCCGTCTCATCCATGGGTGCCATTTTTAACTGGAAGGGAGCAGTGGAAATCATTTCTATCTGGATAAATAATGGACCACCAGGCTCCTTTAAAGGTGGGCTCAGGGAGGCCTAAGGAGAGTAGGGGATGGGGTTTGGTTCAGAGTCAGGGGAATCGGGAGCCTAATGGAGGGATGGGTCTGTGCTCTTGTATTTTATGGAAGGGGGGTTATTTTGGGGGAGAAGGCCTGCTCTTTGTCTGGAGACCTCTGGACCACTGCTGACATCTGTGTACCACTGGCCCTTTAAGACCATAGCTTTGCGCATTGAGCTGCATGTTAAAGGCCCCATGCTCCTGGCTGAGAAAAATAAAGCCAGATTGGAAATGGTGATGGTTTTTTCCCTTGAAATAACTCAGCTTGCAGTGATCTTGTAAGCTATGTTATTCCTTTACAGTGGGAATCACTAACCTGCTATACCTCAGCTTGGTAACTACTCTTTTTAATAAGGTAAGTTGTCCCTGTAAAGTTGGGGCTACTATATCTGCGTTCAGACTTACATGGATAAGTTATCTGGATAATGGCTGACTATCAACATTATCTGTATAAATTGAGGCAGGCATCGAAATATCTGCATAACTTTTGACTGAATATCAACTTCAAAGGGGTAGAAATTAAAAAAACAAAAAACGTATTTATATGACTTTCTAAAATGTATTGATAAGTACTTCTGAATATCAAGATGCCAGTTCCTAGTTCTATCAGCTGCCTTTGACTTTTAAAGATGTTTGATTGTCTGTCTTTCTTGTTTTCTGTTTTAGTGACTTATGTTTTGAAGAGTGATGACCAGAACCTGTACTATGGTGAGAGAGGTCTCTTGAGACCACTAGTCTTTTTTTTTTTTATTATTCATTTAGCTTGTCTTCATGATGGTTTCATACTATTGCCTGCTGAAAATACCAGTACTGTTAAAATGTTAACTTTTAAAAGCAGCAAGGAAGGAGTATTAGTGAATTAAAGTGAATGGCTTAATTAACCCCTTCTCCCTTGTTAATGTCGAGATGGAGTTTGGAATGAGAAAATATAAAACTTTTCTACTCTTTGGAGTGCATATGAGCTCCTGTCCTTTCGCTTTTTAACATGTGTACTTTTAAAAAAGGCTGAGGGGAGATATGATAGAGATCTATAAAATAATGAATGGAATGGGTAAATGTAGATCAGTTGGTTTTTTATTTAACTCGTTCAGAAAGTAGAAAGACTAGGAGACACACAATGAAGCTACAATATAGCCCATTTAAGACTAATAGCAGAAAACATTTTTTCACTCAACGTTTAAACTCTAGAATTTGCTACTGGAGGATTTAGTAAAAGCTGTTAGTGTAGCTGGGTTTAAAAAAGGTTTAGACAAGTTCCTGGAGGAAAAGTCCATAAACCCTTATTAAAGAGGACTAGGGAAATCCAATGCTTACCTTGGGATAAGCAACATGGAATCTGTGTACCTTTTTGGGAAGCTGCCAAGTAACCTGGATTGACTGTTGTTGGAAAGAGGAAATTAGGCCTTTCGTACTAATTGATGTTCTTTGACAAACTCCAGTCCAGTCCCGGACCTGCGGGTTGTCTCCTGTTTCCAGCAGCTTTTGGAGACTGAGCATGTCACATTTTGATGACATCAATCCTGGATAAGCAGCTGGCAGCTCCCTTCTGCTCTCCAGTATCCTATTGACAAAGCAGACTCGCAGGAACAACAAGTAAGAACCATACCAGCCTGAGTAATCCACTCGGCCACTTGAAACTATACAAACTACATTAAAACCATTTGAAACAGCATACCCCAATTAAACTAATTGCTCATCTGTTACCTGAGGAATGCAACTTGCCACTCCGGTAGCTGAGCCCTCTAGCTACCAATGGGTTTATCTTTGAAGGTGGTTGTTTTTTTTGTCTGAAGTCTTTGCATTCCGTCTGTCCTCTATTTCATTATCCTGAACTATGCCACCTACTTCAGGTCCGGGAACACCCCCGTGGTAGTATGCCACCATCCAGGAGGGATTCCAGGACTGGACTGAAGTTCCTCAAGGAACATCATTTAGCAGGTAGGACCTAATTTCCTCTTCCTTATTGTCCCTCCAGTCCTGGCACCTGCAGGGGATGTACCATAGCGATTCTAGTTTCAGGAGGGACACGCAAGCCCAGTCTGAAGCACCGCTGAACCAAAACGGGCATCCCCTACCACTTGCACATCCAGCCGGTAATGTTTCTCAAAAGAATGCAACGAAGACCACATCGCTGCCTTACAGATATCCACTAGAGGCACCAAACTGGCCTCTACCCAGTAGGAAGTCTGAGCTCTGGTTGAATGAGCTCTCAAACCTTGAGAAAGAGGTCGACATCACAGCAGGTAAGCCAAAACAATGGCCTCTTATCCACCTAGAGATGGAGGCTTTAGACATGCTTCCCCCTGCTGTGGGCATCCAAATAAAACAAACAGGCTATCTGTTTTACATATGGCCGTCATTCTTTGCAGATTTATTTATTTAAACGTATTTCTATACCGCCTTATCCTGCAATCAAGGCAGTCTGAACAGCAAACAATCAATAAGATACTGCCGCAGTGTGCGGCGAACATCGAGACGTTGCAGGAGTGGGTTGTTCAACGTCGCTCCAGCCCCTGAAAATAAAGATAGTGACACCGATTGATTCAAATGAACATCGACAACACCTTGGGCAGAAAAGAGGGCACCGGCCTTAAAATCACTTTCTCTTTAGACATAATCAGAAATGGAGCTCGGCAAGACAGGGCTCGAAGCTCCGAGATTCTCCTTGCCGAGCATATGGCCACAAGAAAAAATAGACTTCAAGATGAGATCCTTCAAGGAACAGTTGGTTGATCGACCTTTGTCTGACTCAGTATGGCATATCTTATGTTCTTATGGCAATTATTCTCTCCGTGGCGCATTCGCTTTGTGCTCTGGACTTTGGTTGAATGAGCCAGTCATCCAAATACAGATATACCAAAATGCCACTTTTGCAGAGTGCCATGGCTACGACCACCATGATCTTGGTGAAAATCTGAGGAGCTGCTGCTAAGCCGAACTGCAATACCTGAAACTGGAAATGCTCCATAGGCACCGCAAACTGCAGGAACTGCTGATGTCCTCCTCTGGACTATGTAGGTAGGTCTCTGCAAGGTCAAGTGAGGTAAAGAACTCCCCCACCTGAACCACCGCAATGACAGAGCATAACATCCTCCATGTGGAAACGTGCACTCTGAGACACAGATTTACCCGCTTGAGGTCTAAGATGGGCTGGAAGGAGCCCTCTTTTTTTTTTTGGTACGATGAAATAAATGGTGTATCGACCACATCCGCTTTGGTTTGTTGTAACTGCCATCACCACGCGTAGGTCTGATCCGCAGCAATGTCTGCTGTACTGCGTGGCATTTCTTGGGTGCTTTGCATGGGGAGTTGACAAAGGCATCCTGGAGTGGTCGTGTGAATAAGCTTGATAACCTGCAGCACCTATGGTCGGAGGTGATTCAGGTCCAAGCATTGTAAAAGTCCTGTAACCGACCCCTCCCCCCTCCACAATGGGAACTGCCTTGCATCATTGGGTCTTCTTGGGCCCTGAGGAAACAGAGAGGAAGGAAACCCCTACCCATTCCCCTGAAGCCTCAAAAGATGTGACCTCTGGCTGGAAAGCATCCTCTCTAATAAGGAGTAAATCTGACCAGACAAAAGCGCCTGAAGTCCTCTAGGCTGCTCTTGTCTCTGAGGCAAGGAGCAAACCGGCATTTGCTTATCCTCCTATAATCTCCTGTCCTTAGTCTCGCCCAGCTCCTTCACCAACTTTTATAAATCTTCCCCAAAGAGGAGCTTACTCCTAAAAGGAAGCTTACTGAGACGGGACTTGGAGGAAACATCTGCTGACTAATTATGGAGCCAGAGGTAGTGCCTGCCAGCTACCACCGAGGCTATACCCTTTTGATAAACAGCGAATAAGGTCATAGAAAAGTGTCTGCCAAGTACGCCGCACCCGACTCATGCTTGGCCACTTCCGGAAGTTGGGACACAACTCCCTGAATTCTCCATGATCCCGTGCGCCCATTGCAGGCATGCCTGCACCACAAAGGCCCCACAGACTGAGGCCTGCAAGGAGAGGGCATTAATATCAAAAGCCTACTTGAGGAGCATCTCCACCTTACGATTCTGGATGTCCTTGAGTGCAGAGCCACCTTCAACAGGAATCGTAGTCGTCTTCATGACTGCCGTAGCATTCACCTTAGGTGTGTGCAAAAGTTCCTATCCTTTTCTGGTAATGGATAAAGGCAGAAAATCACCCGTGTGCCTCTCAGAGCAGCCACTAGAACATTCCATTTGTCCTGCATCATCTGCCTAATCACTCTGCAGCAGAAAAACCCTTTGCGTGGTTCGGATGGCTTGCAAGAGCGGATCCTCCAAAGAATCCTCATCCCCAGGAACTTCTACTCTCCAATTAAGTGCCTTTGCAGAATGTGCGATCAACACTGTCAATTTCTCTCTCTGGAAGACTGAAAATCTGGGCATCCTCTCTCTGAGTGATCTCATCGTCCTTCAGATCGACCCAGGCACCTGATCCGCTTCTGGATCCTCCAAATGCAGATATCCTTCTGTCTCCCAGGGATCCTCCTGTACTCCGTTTACTTGGTCCTGATTCCTCCTGTAGGGAAACCTGCACAGAAAGTTCAGAAAAAAACCTCTTCTGCGCCTTGCTCTTGACCTGTTCCAAGCCGTCCTTCAAATGCTGCCTCGTACAAAAGGCCATATGCATGAGGACAAATTCCGGGTACATCCCTGTGGAAGTGAGGCATTATCTCCCTTCTTTACTCCAAGGGACTTGTGGGTTTTTTTTCGCCTTTGCTTTTCCAGCCTTTGCTCCAGATGGCGCCTTGCCATCAGCCCCCCGTTCCCAGGAGGTCCCTTAGGGCCCTGTGGGCTTGGGCCACTTTTCAACTCCTGGGGGAGCCTCCCGCTTCCAGCACTGCTGTGCTCTCTGCCGTATGTCCTAACAACTCTGCCTCTAGAGAAGTGGATTTGGCCCTGCAACTGTGGCAACAACTAGCAGCCAAGATAGGCCCCTTTCTGGACCCCCAAGCTATACAGGTAGTCTTTGCTAGCATGCTGTCTCTTCTTTCTAGCAGTCACCAGTGGTACTGGCTGTCTGCATGCTTTCTTTTTTTTCTTGCTTATGCTTTGTGTGAACCCCTATCATACACACAAAACAATAGAACGCAAAGCATCTGATGCATTGAAAAGAAGTGCTACAAATGGAAAAAAAAATCCCGTTTGTGTCAAGATGGCCGTGGTTCCCACTCACTGTGAAATGGCCTCTAACCACAAGGTTCAATTAAAGTCTCTTTGCCCCTGGCCTGACCGAAGCTAACTCAGCATGGGTCTCCTCCAGCTGACCAAATGAAGTGAAAAGGCTTACTTTGTGCTGGATTCTGTTGCGGCTCTCAAAAGCTCAGCTGACTTTTTGCGGCTTCAGTGCAGGTATGGCAAATAGATTGGAGTAACAGGCTGCGTTGCCGCCGATGGCTTCTTCGGAGCTGCCGAACTAAGAGTCTTTTGTCGGGAAGGCCCCCCCCCCCTCCACGGGCAATGCTCTCCCAGTACTGCCTAACTTCAGCTTTTTATTTATTTATTTTTTTTTTTAACTTTACCACCAACCTGCTGACTAAAAGCCTTTCAAAGGCAGGAACTACCTGTCAACCCAATTTAAGGGAACCCCTAACACCACTAATTCCTAATTGTCCCTTCAGTGAGTCTCTGAATCACACCAACCAGTTGCTTGGAGACTGAGATACTGGAGGCAGGAGGCAGGTGCCAGCTGTTTATCCGGGGTTAATATCAAAATGGGACATAAGAATATGAGATATGTCATACTGGGTCAGACAAGATCCATCAAACCCAGTATCCTGTTTCCAACAGTAGCCATTCTAGGTCACAAGTACTTAGCAGTTTCCTTAAAAGACAATACTTGTACTGGGGCAAGCAGTGGATATCTCAGCTCCCCTTTAATAATGGTTTATGGACCTTTCCTCCAGGATCTTGTCCAAACCTTTTTTTAACCCAGCTACACTAACAGCCTTTACTACATCCTCCGGTAACGAATTCCAGAATTTGATTACATGTTGAGTGAAAAAATATTTTCTCTTATTAGTCTTAAATAGATGTAGCTTCATTGCATGTCCCCTAGTCTTTCTATATTTTGATAACGTAAACAATTGATGTACGTTTACCCGTTCCGCTCCATTCATTAATTTATAGACCTCTATCATATCTCCCCTCAACCGTCTCTTTTCCAGGTTGAAGAGCCCTAACCTTTTTAGCCTCTCTTCATAGGAGTATCCTTCCATCCCCTTTACCATTTTGGTGGCTCTTCTCTGTACCTTTTCTAATAACGCTATATCCTTTTTAAGATATGATGACCAGAATTGCATACAATATTCAAGGTGCGGTCATACCATGGAATGATACAGAGGCATTATAAATCCTTTTTTTTATTCTCCATTCCTTTCCTTATGTTACCTAGCATTCTATTGGCTCTCTTGGCCACCGCTGCACACTGGGCGGAGGGTTTCAACATGTTCTCCACGATGACGCCTAAATCTTTTTCAGTCTCCCAAGCTGCTGGAGGGGGGAGGCAACCTTCAGGTACCAGGACTGGACTGGAGGGACAATAAGGAACAGGATGCTGAGCTTGATGGACCCTTGGTATAACCCAGTATGGCATAGCTTGTCTTATGTCTAAGATAGCCAAAAAATGGAGCTGAGTGAGATACATCCAAGAGTATTGATGGAATGTAGGAAAGGTCTGGTGCTTCCACTGTCTGATCTTTTCATTGCTTCTTTAGAGTCAGGAGTGGTCCCTGTGGACTGAAGAAGGTCATATGTGTTCTCCCTTGATGGACTTTGGTCTGACCCAGTATGGCAAATCTTATATTCTCATACCCTTGTCTTTCCTTTAGGCTGAAATCAGTGTATACCAAGACACATGCACTTGACTACAGAATGGGAAGAGGTTTAAGGACTTCTTGATCCCAGTTGAGTTCTGTGGCTCGGGGAAGCAACAGATGTGACCTGTGCCCATTGCTGTCTTGGTTCTATCTTGCCTGATCAAAAGGTTGAGCCCAAATAGTTAGCCAAAACAAACTTTGATTTTTTTTTTGTCTGACTGCTTATTCAAGATCATGGCGTAGATAACATCAGCATTATCTCTATGCAGCAGTCCATTTTCCTTATTCATTCACCACCTAGTGAACATAATATATTGTTTAAACACTATCAACAAATTCATTTTTTGGATATTTATATTTATTTATTTATTTATTTAACATCTTTTATATACCGCACTCTTCGTCATCAGCGCGGTTTACATTTTAACAAATTGTACTTAAGCATGAACATATGTTAAGTTTACAGATAACAGGGAAGGAACTTGGATAACTGGGGTTAAATAGATAACAAGAATTCAAACTATTTACAGCAAGAAATCACATGTTTATAGTTCAAAGGCTTGGGGCTCTAAGGGGATTTGAAATGGGGTGAGAAATGAATATGGGGGTGTACTTGACTAACCATGATCATTGGTTCGTGTTGGGAGGGAATGACTTAGGGAGTTCATACTCTGAGGGAAGTGTTGTAGGAAGAGGTGTGTTTTTTAGATCTTTTCTAAATTGTGAGAGGTCCTTTTGTGATCTGATGTTGGGTGGTAGCATGTTCCAACATCTAGAGGCAAAGGATGAGAATGCTCTTGTGCTAGTTGTCTGGTTGAGTTTTGATTGGTATTTTGGGATCACTAGTGTGTTTTCTGTTGTGGAGCGTCGTGATCTGGAACTTTGTGAGTAATGCAGGAGGTCAGATAATGATGATGATGATGAGATTTGGTGAATTGCCTTGAATGTGATGAGAAGGGCTTTGTATAAAATCCTATATGATATCGGGAGCCAGTGAAGTTCGAATAGGATAGGAGTGATATGATGACTCCTTGGGGCTCTGTGTAGAACTCTGGCAGCCGTATTCATGGCCAATTGTAGAGGATTAAGCGTACTCTTGGGTAGGCCCTGTAACACAATATTAGCGTAGTCGAAGTGTGGGGTGACCAACGCTTGGAAGGTTGTTCGGAAGTCTTGTGGTTCAAGCATTGGTCTGAGGTGTCGTAGAATTCTGATCTTGTGATAGATGGCTTTAACTGTATTTTTTATATGATCTTTGAACTCAAGTCGCTGGTCGAGTATAACGCCTAGGTAACGTATAGTTGATTTGAGTGGTAACTCGGCATCTCTTGTTCTTAGAGTTGGTGGGGGTGAGAAGTCTTTGTTACAATCAGAACTTCCATTTTTTTAAAGTTAATTCGGAGGTTTTGTGAGAGCAGCCAGTCTGAGATTGCATTGAAGCAGGTAGTTAGTGTGGTATAGTCGGGTTTCAATACGATGACTGGTGTGAATAGTAGCACATCATCTGCATAGATGAGGCAAGATGTTACAAATGACCGGGTGATGTTGCAGATGGGCTGCATATAGATATTAAATAGCAGGGCCGAGAGGGAGGAATCCTGTGGTACACCTTGCTTCTGTTGGAAAGGCATAGATGTATTGTCACCCGACCGGACCTGCTGCCAGCGGTCTTCCAGGTAAGATTTGCACCACTTCCAGGCCATTCCTTGAATCCATTTTTCATGTAGTTGGTTAAGCAGCTTAACATGGTCAACAGAGTCGAAGGCTGCTGCAATGTCTAGGAAGATCAATGCAACTCCATTTCTGATGTTGTCTGTTGTAGTAATAAGCGTGTTCATTAGAGAAGTTAAAAGGGTTTCAACTCCTTGGGATTCTCTGAAGCCATGCTGATTTGGGTCGAGTGGAGCTTCGGAGTCAATGTGTTGTTGGATTTGCCTTAGAGTGACTTTTTCTAGTATCTTGGCTAGAAAAGGGATACTTGAGATTGGGCAGTAGGAGTCTTCTTTTTTTGGGTCGAGTTTATTGTTTTTGAGTAGTGGACGAATGGAGGTCTGTTTGAGGGCTGTTGGGAATATCCTTGTGCTAAGTGACTGGTCAGCTATGGCTGCTATGTAAGGGCTGAGTTCTGTTCTTAGTGATTTGATCCAGTGGGCTGGACATGGATCGTTGGAAGCAGTGGTGGCATTGATGGAGGTTATGAGTTCTTCGATTGCCTTAGGGGTTGGGGATGAGAATTTATTAAGTATGATCTGGACGTTGGAGGTTTGCATGGGTTCGCTTGTGATTGTAGTTGAGATCTTGATCATCTTGGATTGGATATAGTCAGAATGTAGTTGTGGTTGTATGTGTTCATGTTGTGGTGGAGAAGGCTCACTGGTTAGAGATGTTACTAGTTGGAAGAGGTCTCTAGGTTTGTTAAGGGAGCGACTGAGGAGCCTTGCATGGTATTCTCTCTTCTTATCCCAGGTTAGTTGACGATGAGAATTCAAGTGAGTTAAGTAGGTGGATTGGTCACATAGGTTAAGAGAGTGTCTCCATTTCTTCTCAAGTTTCCTTAATTGCCATAAAGAGGTTCGCAGTTCAGAGGAGAACCATGGCGCGTTCCGTTTCTTGGTGAAAGAGGAGGTAGAGATGGTTTGGTTGACTGTGGCGGTGGGCTGGGCTGATAGTCCAAGGGCACTGTTCCAGTTTGCTACTGTTTCATCAATGTTGTTAGGTATTGTAAAGAGTTTTGGAATGGTTTGAGAAGTAATGGTGTCAATATTGAATAGTTTAAAACGTGCTGGTTTAGAGAGTGGATAAACATCCGGTGTTTTGCTTGGAAACTCCTCAGCTGGTATGGAGAACGTTATAAGATTATGGTCGGACCAGGGGACGGGGGTTGATGTGGGTTGATTTGGCGGTTCACAGTCTGATGATGGGGCGAAGATGAGATCAAGAAGATTTCCTTGTTTATGAGTTGGATCTTTTACAATTTGTAGTGTAAGTCGGTCATGGCGTCAAGGAAGGAGTTTGATACTGATGGCGGGGTGGATGCAAGGTTGAGATCTCCTAGGAGCCAGTTAGATTTGTTGAGTTCAATGGGGTTGGTAACAAGATCAATTATGATTGACAGATCATCAGCTGGAGCATTTGGGGCTCTGTAGATGAGGTTTAAGGTGTTAGTACTATTGGAGATTGATAGTGTATTTATATGGTCCGTGGTCTTGGTAGAGACGATGCGGTACTTTAGATCTGATCTTGCAATTATGCAAACTCCTCCTCCTTTTCTGTTTTCCCTGTTGCAGGTGTAAATGGAGTAGTTGGGTGGAGTAAGTTGGTTCATTATGACATTGTCAGTGTTTGACAGCCATGTTTCTGTTATCAGGAGGATGTCTAGGTTAAGGTTTGATAATAAGTCAGTGATAGCAGGCCACTTGTTTCGGGCTGAACGTGCGTTAATGAGAGCACACTTGAGATCCTGTGAGGTGGCTCTTAGATTAGGTCTTCTGGTGTTTATTTTATTCATTTATTTATTTATTTATTTTATTACAGTTGCTTATATACCGCACTATTCGGTATCAGCGTGGTTTACAGTATAACAAAACGACCAAGACAACACTCTGTTTGGTTTTACATCGAACAGGGGTACAAACTTGGATAACAGGGTTGAACTATATACATGAAATAATAAACCTATAACAGGGTTGAACTATATACAATAAGAATGAGACCGATGAGCTATATGTAATACCATGGGAACTTAAGACAGTGTGAGCCTGATCTGCAGGGTGGGGGTTGAGACTATAATGAGACTAAGAATGGATGTTTCTTAGGAGGGGTAACTTAGATTCATTGCTGGCAGGGTAGCATTGTAGGAAAAGGTGAAGTTTGATTGCCTTCCTGAATTGGGTTAGGTCTGCAATAGCTCGAATGTCTGGTGGGAGCGCATTCCAGTGTTTGGGAACGTAAAGACTGAAAGCCCTGTTTGCTGTTGTACTATTGCATTTAGTCATGGTTTTCGGGGTTATTAGTAGATTTAGTTCTCTTGACCTCCTGGATCTGTTGGGGGGCACTGTGTGGATAAGCTCAGTAAGGGCAGTAGAGGATAGGCATTTGATGGCTTTGAATGAAAGGAGTAGTGTTTTGAAGATAATCCTTCCATGTATTGGTAGCCAATGAAGCTGTTTTAATATAGGTGTCACATGGTCGCTTCTGGAGGCTCCATAGAGGACCCTTGCTGCAGCATTCATGGCCAGTTGTAACGGATTTAATGTAGTTTGAGGGAGACCTTGTAAAATGGAATTGGCAAAGTCAAAATGCGGTAGAATCAGTGCTTGGTATATGGTACGAAAATCATCCGAGTCCAGCAGGGAGCGTAGATGTCTGAGTGAACGGATTTTGAAGTAAACAGCTGTGACAATGCTGCTTATATGACATTTCATGTCCAGGTGTTGGTCTAAGGTGACCCCCAGGTATTTTATTGTTTCTTTGGTTTGTAATTCCGCTTCCTTGACTCTTATGTGGGGTGGTGGGGTGAAGTCAGGGTCTCTGGAGATGAACAGTACCTCCGTTTTTTTGTGCTGGATGCGGAGGTTTTGTGATTGTAGCCAATCTGATATGGTATTGAAACACTCTACAAGTGGTGTAAGGTCCATTTGAACAGTCGAGAAATGTATCCGAGGGCCCCGATTGGGCACAGCAGCAGGAGGGCGGCGTCGAGGTGGAGAGATGGCTCCGGCCCGCTCAATCCCCTCGGGGAGAGCTCTTCAGGAGGGCCGGAGTGAAGAGAGAGGCCGCGCGCCCGATTGTCGCCGGTTTTAAATGTATTCGAGGGCCCCGATTGGGCACTGCAGCAGGAGTGCGGTGGAGAGATGGCTCCGGCCCGCTCAATCCCCTCGGGGAGAGCTCTTCAGGAGGGCCGGAGTGAAGAGAGAGGCCGCGCGCCCGATCGGCGCCGGTTTTAAATGTATCCGAGGGCCCCGATTGGGCACAGCAGCAGGAGGGCGTCGTCGAGGTGGAGAGATGGCTCCGGCCCGCTCAATCCCCTCGGGTTGGTTTATTTCCCTATATCAAAAACCTCCTGATCGGAATACATGACTGAAATATCAGAGTTTTTGCAGCTGGGGGCTACCTTTTTTCTCAGATTCCCTTGCAAATGTGTTGTAAATTATGGGGGTGACTCATTTATCTTTACTGATGTTTCACATTTGGAAAAATTCATAGCGGATAGGACAGTAAGGGAAAAGTAAGGGGGAATGTAGTTGATGTTTAGCCTCTGGATAGGTGGGTTATGTGCCTTATGTTCTTTTTTGGAGTCTTATTATAGTAATGCCTCAGCTGAATCTCAGATATGTGGGCTAAATCGGTTTTCGTTACCTTGTACGGGTGTTTCCATGGATAAGTATAGCAATGCTTTTCCTTTGTTTCTGATTGTCTTTATATTTAGTTGGTGTTAAACTGATTAAAACTTCAATAAAAAAAAAAAAAAAAGAAATATCAGAGTTTTCACCCCAGACCTTGGAGGACTGCTCTCCTGGTGGGCCAGTTTTTAAACTTTGCCGGATATATTCTTCTTTTGATGGCTTTGAATACCAGGCTGCCTTTCTAAAAGATAGATTGCCAGGCAAAGGCTACCCTACAGATGTAATTTAAAAAAGCCTATCAGAGGGCTCAGTTTTTCCTCAGTTCTCATTGTTATATGTATACCCAGAGGCAAGGGATACTTTAACATATGTGCTTCCGTTTTCTCCAAAAGTGAGAAAATAGTGTGAACGCTATTGTTAAAAATCATTGAAATGTGCTTTCAGTTCATTTCCTTTACAGAACCCTTATAATTCCATTTCCGCGTGGTAGGAATCTTGCGGATTGGATCTCCAGCTCTACAAAACTCTGCCAAGAGATGAATAATCATGGTGTAGCAGGCCATTTTTCCCATAGACAAGCAGGAATTAAATCTTCACGTATGGGTGATGTCACCGATGATGCCCCACGTGGGAATGCTCCCCAGCTTCTGTTGGGGGCTCCACCACGCCTGCATGCCTGTCTTCCCGTCTTCCTGCCTGCACCAGCTTCTCCAATCTTCATTTTCTGCAGAGCCTCACAGATGTGAATCAGTTTTCTGCCATTAAATGTTTTGTTTTTTGGAGGCCTTTTTTTCCTGTGTTTCACTTTTCTGCCTGCGTCAGTAGCGCCAGATCCACTGATTGCAGCTCTGCCTTCTGTTCCGATGCTTTTTTGGTAACTTTTATTTTCTCATCATTTTCCTGCGGCCCGGCTGGGCCTCTGGTCACCATTGAGCCATTTGATTTAGCCATAGCCGTAGCCATCTTCCCAGACATGTCCCAGAAACTGGTCAGTGGGTTTAAGAAATGCACCAAATGTGCCAGGACCATCTCTGTCACTGATAAGCACAATTGGTGCTTCCAGTGACTGGGTCCCGATCATCAGTCCTCTTGAAAGTTGTGCTCACAGATAAGGAGAGGCTTGAGGGGTTGAGAGAAGCAGAGAGAATCCCTCTTTTGCCAGAAGTCTGATTCCGTGTCTTTGGCACTGGCGTCAATCTTGATGGCTCCCCTAGGATCCGCTGAAGGTGCATAGACATTGAGAGGTTCCTAAGTTCAATCTGAGCAGAGTCTTGAAGCATCAACCATCAATCGGTCTCCACCTGGAATCGAAGGAGTATTTGACCTCGACTTCATAGGCATCAGAGGGACCCTTCCGAGCACCGGGCTAAGCACCATGTACATCGGAGCCCTTCACAATGCAGTGTTGCGAGAGATGGCTGTGAACAGTCTGCCAGTGTGCCCTGGAGAGAGGAATCGACCTCCAGAGTTCTGAAGGGGTACCATCCGTCTCCTGACAACCGAAGTCATGCCAGTGCTCTTGCAGGGATGCTGGAGACATTGGTCAAAGCTGCTTAGGCCCCAAGGCCTTTAGAATTGGCAGCTCCGAGCCCACATTGCTTCAATGCTGGTGAAACAGCTGGCTGGTGCTTCAATGCCCAGGGCATTGTCATTGAACGTTGTGTAGCTGATCCTTGAGATGCACACTCTGCCTACGAAGGCATCGACATTAGGGCATCAAAGAAATTTGATGCTGGTTCACGGCGAGGCCATCTCTCTCGAGTGTATCAAGTTACGATGTCCTGATGAAACCCTGGAAACAGTCGATACATCATCAATCCCGTCGATGCTCCCACTTTCCTTGAGGCCAGAGGGAGTTCCAAGCAGAGTCTAAGAGGTACTTCAATTTCCTTTCGGAGTCTGACTTTGATGGCTGGGTGTTCAGTGTGGAATCAGAGAACTTGTTGGAGGGCAGGTTTCCTGAGCTTCTATCAAACCCCTCCCCTCCACATGAACAGCAGAAGTCTCCTCCAGAGGGCATGTCCTTCCAGGACTTCATGAGGGATATGATCAAGGCCATTCCCTTTTCACTGGAAACGGAGGATGAGCCCTGGGCGGAGGAGTTGGAGATCCTCCATTACTACTCTGCTCCTAAGGAAGCAGTGATGGTGCCGGTGCACCAAATCTTACAAAGGCTACAAATGAGAATGTGGGAGAACCCCCTCACTGTGCCATTGGTTAGTAAGTAGGAGGCTGGACTCAATGTACCAGGTTCAAAAGGCCCTTGGATTTGAGAAGCCTCAGTTTCCACACCACTCCCTACTGGTTTAGTCCGCATCAAAAGGATTAAGAGCACCAACACTCATTCCTCGATGCCCCTGGGTAGGGAGGCTCGGACATTGGACTCCTTCAGAAGGAGGTGTTTCCAGAGCTCCATGCTCATGGCTAGAGTACACTCTTACCAGCTCTACATGAGCATATTCCTGAAGGTGGTCATGCGCGATCTCGCAGACTTGTGACAGTTTCTCCCTCCAGAGAAACTGGAGCATTATCGTGCCCTGGTGAGCCATGGCAAGGACTGCTCTAAGTTCCTGGTCAGGGTGATATATGATGCTTTTAAGACTGAGACTGTCTCCAGAGTGATGGCAGTGGGGATTGGAGCCTGCAGACTTGTCTGGCTTCAGTCTTCTGACCTGGAACAGTCTGCGCAAAATAAGCTTGCGGACTTGCTGTGCCGGGTTCAGAACCTCTTCGGAGAGCAGGTGGAGGAGAACACTGGCATCATTGAGAAGCAGCACATTACGCTCACTAGGCTCTCGAGACACACATCCGTTCTTGTTGCTTATAGCAGGAGATATCAAAGTGGAGGCCAGAAGAAGGCCTTCTACCCAAGTAAGCATAGTTACTTTCCTGGCCCTCAATCCTACCAGTAAAAAAACCCTCAGGCTTCTGACGCACAGCATTGGGAGAAGCCTCAAAAGGCTCAGCCTGCCCTGCAACCCAAGCTAGGAGTGGGATTTTGACTGGTTCATTTGGAACGTAGACAATCTAACGGAGACCACAGAGGGAAATGGCTCACACTTTTTGCCTACAGACGTGGCCCCTTATAACTTTGGGCTCATGGGTGCTACAGATAGTTCAAAGCAGTTACATGTTGCACCTTGCAGAGCTGCCTCCTCATTGCCCCCAGAGGGCATATTCTCTTGACCTTCTACATTTGGACCTACTTCGTAAGGAAATCTCCACCCTTCTGGCTAATCTCACCATTGAGCCCATACCCCAGGAGAAGATTGGGACAGGGAGGGGTTTTGCCCATCCTGGACCTCAGAAATCTCAACATTTTTCTAGTGCGAGAAAATTTCAGGATGGTATCTCTAGGTACCCTGCTCCCTTATCTTCAGAAAAACAGTTGGCTAAGCTCCTTGGATCTGAAGGACACATATACCCACATACTCATCCATCCCACCCACAGGAAATATCTCCAATTCTTCCTGGGAGGGACAGCACTTTCAGTACTGGGTGTTAGCCTTCAGACTGGCCTCGGAGTCTCTAGTCTTCACAAAGTACGTCTCATAGCAAAGATCCTGCTGAAACTCCAGACAGACAGTATGGAAACAATTCTGTTATCAGTACTGAATGAAACACAGGCCTTACTAGATCTCTCCAGCTCCTTTGATCTTGTTCATTATTCCCTTCTTCTGACTCGATCTTCCTCTGCTGGCCTAAGCTCCACTGTGTTGCGCTGGTTTTATTCTTTTCTTACCTCTCGCACTTATTGCATCTGTTTTTAGACTTCCTCTTCTCCCTTCCCTCTTTCCTGTGGCGTTCTGCTGGTATCTGTTTTGGCCCCTCTGCTTTATAACATCTTTCTCGCCCCTCTTACCACCCTTATTCAGCAGCAGGGTGTCTCCTCGTATGACATCCTGCTGCTGTTTCCACACTTCTCCAGATCTCAGTTCTATTAATTTCTGCCTAAGCTGAGTAGTGCCCTGACTTCAGTCCAACTGTTTCAAACTTAATCCCTCTAAGATGCATGCAATCTGGCTTTCAGGACCTTCTGTATCCCCCTCTCAAATGCTTCCCCATCCCTGTTGTTCCATCACTAAAGTACCTTGGGATTACTCTTGATTCTACCCTTGCCTTTCACACCCACAACAACACGATTGTACGGTGCTGCTTCTACACAAGTTGTCAAATTTGCTCCATCTGATCTTTTCTCTCCCTTTCTTCTGTTACCACCCTGTTTTTGTCATTGGTCATTTCAAAACTCAATTACCACAATATTTATTTAGGACTTCCCAACTACTAACTCAAACATTTACACTCAGTACAGAATACTGCCATCCATTTACTCAATGCCATCAGATTTGACCACATCACTCCACTTCTCATTAAATCACATTGGCTTCCGCTGTTTTGTCTTATACTCAATACAAGTTATTCATCATCCATAAAATTCTTCATTCTGGCACTCTCGCCTATCTCTCTTCCCACCTCATTCCATACGTACCCACTCAAGTCCTTCGGTCTATAAATGCGAATCATCTACCTTCCTCCCCCATGTCCACCTGGAAAGAACTATGCATTTTTTCTCCTAGGACCCTCCCTTTTGGAGCTCTCTTCCCAATGATATTCAACTTGAATCTTCTTTTCTTAAATTTAAAGTAGTTCTAAAAAACCTACCTGTTACAACATAGCTGGCTCAGAATTCTGCTTCCCCCATCTCCTTTTCATGCCCTTTGTACCTCTCCCAGTGGGGAACCTCTGTGATTGGGCTCTGCCGCAGACCATATATCACAGGAGGATGGGAGGATGTGCCATCCCAATGTCATATCCCTTGGCCCTCACTGTGTGGATGTTGAGAGGCTAATCCTGTTAGAGCTTAACCTGCTTGACGGAGTAACAGACGTTCTGTTGGCCTCTAGAAGGTCTCATCGAGAAGGTCTTATGCTTTCAAATGGAAAAGATTTGCTTCGTGGTGCGCAGAATGGCCACTGGATCCCTGTAATTGTTCTATTGGCAGACTACCTGAGTACCTCTTACACCTCTTGGAGTCGGGTCTTAAGTCCAACTCTGTTAGTTTACCTTAGCGCGGTGGGGGCTTACCATTCAGGTTTGGAGGGAAAGTCCGTATCGACTCAGCCTTTGTGGTTTGCTTCATGCAAACTTGATCCTCTGGAAACCTCCCTTCAGACTTCCAGCAATGGCTTGAGACCTCATTGTGGTTCTGGTGCATCTCATGTGAACTCCCTTTGAGCCACAATTCCTGCTCTTTGAAATTCTTGACCTAGAAGGTCTTGTTCCTGGTGGCAGTTCCACAGCACGCCGTGTTAGTGAGCTTCAGACCCTAGTGGATCATCCACTGTACACCAGGTTCCATCATAATAGAGTAGTCCAGTGCACTCATCCTTGATTCCTCCCAAGGGTATTATCTGCTTTCAATCTTAATCAGTCAGTGGTTCTGCCAACTTTCTTTCTGAGGCTTCACACCCATAGAGGGGAAGTGGCACCTAGAGCAGATGAAGGTCCACTGAAAGTCCATCCAGCTGTTTGTCTCTTTTGACCCCAGCAAGCTAGTGGCTACCCTTTTCAAACAAACTCTTTCAATTTGGCTGGAAGACTGCATCTGTTTTGTTTATGCCCAGGCTGGCCTGAGCCTTGATGGTCTTGTCATAGCTCATCATGTCAGAGCCAGGGCTGTGTCAGTGGCCAACTTGCACTCGGTCTCCATAGAAGAGATCTGCAGGGCTGCAACGTGACCATCTGTCTACACATTCACATCTGACTACTGTCTGGAAGGGGATTCCCAACGCAAGAGCAACTCGAGCATCTGTCTACACATTCACATCTGACTACTGTCTGGATGGGGATTCCCAACGCAAGAGCAACTCGAGCATCTGTCTACACATTCACATCTGACTACTGTCTGGATGGGGATTCCCAACGCAAGAGCAACTCGAGCATCTGTCTACACATTCACATCTGACTACTGTCTGGATGGGGATTCCCAACGCAAGAGCAACTCGAGCATCTGTCTACACATTCACATCTGACTACTGTCTGGATGGGGATTCCCAACGCAAGAGCAACTCGAGCATCTGTTTGGGGATTAGAATCCAACTCCATCCCTCCAAGACCCTACTGTCTGTCCAGGCTACAAACACCCACCTCCCCCACCCCCTCAAAAAAAACCAAAACATTTGCCACAATAGGAGGAGCAGAACCAAAACCACTTTGTTCCCATATTTACAGAGTGAAAACACAAGCCTGGATTCTCTCTTCTGACTTATTGCTGTCAGAGTTTCACTAGATGGATGTGCAAGAATTATTTTTGTTTGTGTGACTTTATAGTTTACTAAATTTAATATACTGCCTTTATTTTATGTAGTATTTAAATTCTCATGCCTTTTCCAGTAGTATTTCAAGGTAAGTTGCAATCAGATACTGCAGGAATTACCCTATTCCTGGAGGATTTACAATCTAACAGGCTGATGCAGAAAACTAGCGTGCCCTTTAAGCATAGATAATGTCGCTTTTAAGCACAATTACTGCCACTGCCAAATGCTGAAGAGGATGTGTGCATAAACAGCAAAGGAAAAACTAGTGCACAATTAACAGGGAGTATTTAGATTTATTTAAATTATAGGCAAATGAGCTGTACATAATAAAATAGTATGCTAATATTAGCTGCGCCCGATGCAGAGAAATGCGTAGAGGATTTTGTAGCCAGCCTTAGCGCCAATATCTCTACACCTGGTCTTGAGGTAGCTTAAACATCTAGCGCCCTCGACAGTATTTTGATGGCATCGAGTGCTTTATCTGATGCCTGGATTATCTGAGGGGAAATGTCAAAAGATGATCCAGGCATCAGGGAAGGCCCCTGATGCCATCAAAATACTGTCAGGGGCCGGTGCCCCCAAGAGAAAGCGAATCCCTGGTGGCCCAACGGCCCCAAACCTCTTACCTGCCTAACCAAAAATCACCCTGGTGGCTCAGTGGCCCTGACCCCCCCCCTTCCTGGTACCCTTACAAATAAGCAGGAGCACTACCTAAGCACTCCCGCTCTTGTGTTGCTAAAATGGCGGCGCCTAACCCTACGCCATTAATTCTGGGATGCACCGAGTGGGACCAGGTGTCGCTAATTTTCAAGATGACTGCACAAGAGCCAGGACCGCATGTGCGGCGCTCATGCTAGTTTTATAAAGGTACCAGGAGGGGGGTGGGAGAGTCCGGGGTCACCAGGGTTATTTTTGGTTGGGCAGGTGGGTGAATCACCGTCACTGGGTCACTAGGGATTTGCTTTCTGTTGGGGGCACCAGTCCCTCGACAGTATTGGGGAGGCTTTCCCTGATGCCTGGATCATCTGAGGGCATTTGACATTTACCCTCAGATAATTCAGGCATCGGAGAAAGCCCTCGATGCCATCCAAATAGTGTCGTAGCTCATATGCAAAATAGCCACACGGTGCCACTGTTTCTCTGGGATAGCATGTCAAACTTGCACCGACTAATATACGCATGTTTGGCTTGCTCTCCCAGTTTAACATTGCCATTTGTGCACAGTTTAACAAATGGCTAATGTGTGGTTAAGTTGCATGTGAGCCCCTTTCTGCACGCTGGCGTTAATCGCACGCTATCGGTGTGCTGCAAGGACGTATAAAAGTTGATAGCGCACAACTTCAGCACCAGCTTTCTACATCAGGCTGTAAGTTTGTACCGCAGGCAGTGGAGTGTTAAGTGACTTGCCCAAGGCCACAAGGAGGGATTTGATCTCTTTGGTTGCCAGGCCACTACAGTAACAACTAGACTACTTGTTATAATACCAAAGCAATATGCAATAAATAAATAAAAACATGTAACAGAAAAGAACTCCATTTCTGTAATAGGACAGAGAAGGTAAAATGATACGTCATCACCTGCTGCAGGCATATCGCTCGGCCATCATATATGTTCTTGAGCATGTTTGAGTTCAACTTAACTTCTAGTTCTCTCACCCTAAAACTTATGCATCAGGTGCTCTAGAGTTGCCAAGTTATTGCGTATGTCTTGTAGCGCTATACAAATGCTCAATAGTAGTAGTAGTAGCTTGATATGCTCATATAACCTGTCTTCTCAAGTCGCATCACTGGCTCCCTATTTGTTTTTGTATCCAGTTCAAACTTCTCTTACTGACCTATAAGTACACTGATTATGTTGCTCCTAACTACCTTTCCTCTGTTCTCTCCCTACGCCCCCCCTTGGGAACGGCTCTTCTGGCAGATCCCTCCCACTTTGCTGCTCCTTATACCTGTAACAAACTACCCGAGTCTGTGCGTAAGACTTCATCTCTGGCCTTTTCCAAATCCAGGCTGAAACCTCACCTCTTCGAGGCCACTTTTGGATCCTGATCTGCTTAGTCTCCCATGTTTCCTTACCATTCCCCTAGATATAAACTTGTCCTCAGCTGTTGTGTTGTCTGTCTTAGTTAGATTGTAAGCTCTGATGAGCAGGGACTATCTTTTACATGTGTCTGTACAGCACTGTGCCTTGTAGAGCTATACAAATGACAAGTAGTGGTAAGAACATAAGAAATGCAATACTGGGTCAGACCAAGGTCCATCAAGCCCAGTATCCTGTTTCCAACAGTGGCCAATCTAGGTCATAAATACCTAGCAGTTACCCGAAAGACACAGGTTCCACAATACTTGTATTGATATCCTGGGTCCCTTTTTAATAATGGTTTATGGACCTTTCCTCCAGGAACTTGTCCAAACCTTTTTTAAACCCAGTTACACTAACAGCCTTTACTACATCCTCCGGTAACAAATTCCAGAGTTTGATTACACGTTGAGTGGAAAAATATTTTCTCTTATTTGTCTTAAATAGTTTACCCTGTAGCTTCATTGCATGTCCCCTAGTCTTTCTATATTCTGATAACGTAAACCATTGATCTATGTTTACTCGTTCCACTCCGTTCATTAATTTATAGACTTCTATCATAACTCCCTTCAGCCGTCTCTTTTCCAGGTTGAAGAGCCCTAACCTTTTTAGCCTTTCTTTATAGGGGTCTCCTTCCATCCCCTTTACCATTTTGGTGGCTCTTCTCTGACCATTTTCTAATAACGCTCTATCTTTTTAAGATGCAGTGACCACATAATATTCAAGGTGCAGTTGCACCATGGAACGATACAGAGGCATTATAATATCTTTTGTTTTATTTTCCATTCTATTTGCTCTCTTGGCTCCTGCTGCACACTGGGTTTTAACATGTTATCCACAATGACGTCTAAATCTTTTTCCTGGGTGGTGGTTCCTAATGTGGAACCTTGCATCGTGTAACCATAGTTTGGGTTGTTCTTAACCTAGATGCATAACTTTGCACTTGTCCACATTAAATTTCATCTGCCATTTTGATGCCCAGTCTTCCAATTTATCAAGATCCTTTGGCAATTTTCCACAATCCTCATGGGTTTTAACAGCTTTAAATAGTTTTGTGTCATCTGCAAATTTGATAACCTCACTCGTTATTCCCTTTTCCAAGTCAATTATGTATATGTCAGAAAGCAACGGACCCAGCACAGATCCCTGGGGTACACCACTATTCACCTTTCTCCATTGGGAAAATTGGCCATTTAGTCCTTCCCTCTACTTTCTATCTTTTAACCTGTTCCTGATTCACAATAGTACACTGCCTCCTATCCAATGACAATTTAGTTTTGCCAAAAGTCTCTGATGAGGGACCTTGTCAAAGGCTTTCTGAAAGTCCAGATACACTATATCAACCGACTCACCTTTGTCTACCTGTTTATTCACACCTTCAAAAAAACACAACAGATTAGTAAGACAAGATCTTCCTTGTTCTAAAGCCATGTTGGCTGTCTCCCATTAAGCCATGACTATCTACATACTGAGCAATTTTATTCTTTATGATTTGTTTCTACCATTTTTCCCGGTACTGACGTCAGGCTCACCGGTCTGTAGTTTCCCAGATCACCCCTGGAACCCTTTTTAAAAATTGGCGTTATATTGGCAATCCTCCAATCTTCAGGTATAACAGATGATTTTAATGATAGTTCACAGATTACTAATAGCAGGTCTGCAATCTCATATTTCAGTTCTTTCAACACCCTTGGATATATATCATCCGGTCCAGGTGATTTGCTACTCTTCAGTTTATCAAATAGTTGTAATACATCTTCCCGATGTATCAATATTTCCTTCAGTTTTTCCCCACCTTTAAATACCACTTCAGTGATGGGTAACATTCCTAGATTTCCCTCAGTAAAGACCGCAGCAAAGAATTCATTCAGTCTCTCTGCTATTGCCTTGTCGCCTCTTAGTGACCCTTTAACCCCTCTATCATCTAATGGACCAACTGACTCACAGGTTTTTTGCTATGAATGTACTTGAAAAAGTCTTTATTACGTGTTTTTGCTTCCGCAGCAAGCTTCTTCTCAAATTCTCCCTTTGCCTGCCTTATCAATGCCTTACATTTAACTTGCCAGTGCTTGTGCTGTTTCCATTTTTTGCCCTTTGGCTCTTTTTTCCATTTCCTGAAAGATGCTTTTTTGGCATCAACAGCCTCTCTGACCTCACCTTTAAACCATGCTGGCAGTTTTTTGTACTTCCTTCCACTTTTCTTAAAGCATGGAATACAGCTGGTCTGGGCTTCCAAGATTGTATTTTTAGACAACACCCAAGCTTGATGTAAATCTTTAATCTTTGCAACTGCTTCTTTTAGTTTTTTCTTAGCTATTTTCCTCATTTTATCATAGTCTCCCTTTTGAAAGTTAAAAGGTAGTACTGTGGATTTCCTTACTGTCCTTCCTTCATTCATTAAATCAAACACGATTATGCTATGATCATTATTGCCAAGTGGCCCAACACCCTTATCTCTTGCACCAGATCTTGTGTTTGACTAAGGACTAGGTACAAAATGGCTTCCTTTCTGATCTGTTCATGAACCAGCTGCTCCAAGAAGCAGTCCTTTATTTCATCTAGGAACTTTATCTCCCTAGCATGTCCTGCCGTCGCACTGACCCAGTCGATACCGGGGTAATTGAAATCACCCATTATTATTATTGTGTTGTAACTGTTGTTAGCTTCCCTGATTTCTTTGAGCATTTCATCATCCATTTCTTCATTCTGGCCAGGTGGTCGATAGTACACCGTCACTGCCATCGCCTTCCCCTTCCCCTTTTTACATGGAATTTCAATCCATATAGATTCTATAGTGAATTTTGTTTCCTGAAAAACTTTACTCCTTTGTGACTCAATGCCTTCTCTAACATAGAGCACAACTCCTCCACCAATTTGATCTTCTCTATCATTACGATATAGTTTGTACCCAGGTATCACAGTATCCCACTGGTTGTCCTCCTTCCAACATGTCTCTGAGATACCGATCATATGTAACCTCTCATTTAGTGCTTTATGTTCTAAATCTTCCATCTTATTTTTAGACTTCTAGCATTTGTATACAAGCATTTTAGAGGCTGTATTTTATTCATATTAATTTGGCTATCAGTAGGCAGAGGTAATTTGGAATCTTTAAGCTCTGTCTGCTCTGTACTCAAGGGGGGCATTAATGCTACTTTTGTCTTTATTGGATCCTCTCTGCTGATGTGCCCTAACTACATTTTTTTTTGTAGTATCTTTCAAGGCTACATTGTTCCAAACCATGCGCTTTTGGGCGACTGTCGGCTTTCCCCTATTATCTAGTTTAAAAGCTGCTCTTTCTTCTTTTTAGAGGTTAATGCCAGCAGCCTGGTTCCATTCCGGTTAAGGTAAAGCCCATCCCTTCGGAAGAGCCCCTCCTTTCCCCAGAATGTTCCCTAGTTCCTAACAAATCCAAACCCCTTATCCTTGCACCATTGTCTCATCCACGCATTGAGATTCCAGAGCTCTGCCTGCCTTTTGGGTCCTGCATGTGGAACGGGAAGCATTTCGGAAAATGCTACACTAGAAGTTCTTGATTTCAACTTCCTACCAAAAGCCTAAATTTAGCCTCCAGAACCTCCCTACCACATTTTCCTGTGTCATTGGTACCGACATATACCAAGACAGCAGACTTCTCCCCAGCACTATCTGATCTTGTCTAGGTGGCGCATGAGGTCCACTACCTTCCCACCAGGCAGGCATGTTATCAGCGAGCCTCATGACCACCAGCCATGCAGCTACAGTATCTATATGCCTAATGATTGAATAACCAACTATAACAGCTGTCCCTTCCCTCGTGGGCACATGGCTCTGGAGAAACCACTTCTGTGCGAGAGGGTTTTACATTACCTGGAGGGACAGGTCCTAGCTGCAGGATCACTTCCTGCCGCAATAGGGTGATGCTCTCTTGTCATGTGACCTCTCTCCTTCATGGCAACAGGGATGCTGCCAGACTGGAGGTTGGACTTCAGTAGTACTGTATATCCCTGTAGATCTCCTCTATGTACCTCTGTCTTCCTTATGTCCTCCAATTCTGCTATTATAGCCTCCAGAGATTGGACACGTTCCCTGAGAGCAAAGAGCTCCTTGCACCTAGTACACACATAAGACCCTTCACCAACTGGGAGAAAATCATACATGTCACACTCGATGCAATAGACTGGAAAACCCCCATCTCGCTGCTGGACGTCTGTCTGCATCTTAGTTTTAAGGTTGTGTTTTGGTATTTAAGTTCTTTACTTACTAAGGGTTGCTAGGGATAGTTATACTAATAAAACTAAGCCTAATATGTTTAATGTACTTTGTTCACCTGAAGCTTAATAAATCTCAGATCCTTAATGTATGCCTTATGAGGATAAACAGCTGCACCTGACTGTGAATATGGCAACCTCCTTTCCTTTAAGAGATTTAAGCATCTATAAAGCTACGATTGTCCCAGGGGTGGGTGGATATTAGGGAGGGAGGGAAAGAAGACTTAATAAAACTGTCTGCTACCTAGTGTCGCGTCCTGTGCTTCTAAGATAATCTGTGACCAATTTCCTGGATGATTCACACAGCCCTTGCTTGGAATGAGGAAGTCTTGGGTTCTAAATTTAACAAGAAAGCTCTCTGTTGTGTTTTAAATTTAAACTGAAAGCTCTTTGCTGCTCCTAGGTCCTGACTGAGTATTAAATTTAAACTAAAAGCTCTCTGCTGAATTTTAAACTTAAAATGAAAGCTACCTATTGAATTTTTAATTTAGCTAAAAGCTATTTGCTGATATTAGGCCCTGACTGATTTAACAAATACACTGGATTCACAGATTAATCAGCTTTAATCTAAAGAATTCCTTTTTAATCGAGATTTAGACAAATTCTCAAAAGTAAATACTTACAATTGCAGATCTCTCTCTAAAAGTCGCAGTCCGTCCTTGTAGTCCCTCCTGGGTGGCGGCCGATGTGTTTCTCATTCCATGGATGGAAGGCCTCCTCTGTCTTCCCTCCCACGCTGCTCATTGCCAAGACCCTCTTCAAGGTCCAGCTCGACAGGGTTGCACTGATCCTCATATCCTCCCAATGGCCCCAGCAGCCTTGGTTTCCGCTGCTCCTCAGCCTGTCTCAAGCGCCCCTGGTCCCCCTGGGGAGCACCCTGCACCCTACTTGGGGTCCCTGGCCCTGATGTCCTGGCTGCTGAAAGCACTGTCCTACTTCGATTTGCCCAGGGAAGTGGAAGAAATCCTGCTGTCGTCGCGTAAGGATTCCTGGTGGGTGTCTGCCTTTAAGTGGCGTTGATTCTCTGGTATGCAGAGAGGGGTGCCAACCCCTTCTCCTGTTCTGTCCGGCTGGTGCTTGCTGAACTTGTCTAATGCTGGTCTGAAGTCTAACCCCATCAGAGTTCACCTCCGTGAGCTTTCGGCGCACCATCATCTCATCAAGGGGAGGCCCCTCTCTGCCCAGCCTCTCATTGCTCACTTCCAGAGGGGCCTCCTACTCTTTCAAACACATTTGCCAATCAGCAGTGGTGTGTGATCTCAATGTGAACCTGTTGAAGCTCATCGCTCAACCCTTTGAGCCTCTGGTTTCCTGCCATCTCAAGTATCTGTACTGTAAGGTGGTCTTCCCATAGGGTCAGTAAACTCCAGGCTCTGGTTGTTCATGCTCCCATACACTAGGTTTCACAGGAATGGGCTGGTGCTCCGGACATACCCTGTTCCTCCCTAAGGTGGTTTCCCCATTCTATCTCAACCAGGAAGTGGTGCTTCCCATCTTTTTCCTGTGACCTCATGCCAGTATGGTGGTGGCCGCTCTCCATACTCCCCCTTGGCTTATTTGGAGCAGACCAAGTCCCATTGCCGCTCCTCGCAGCTCTTCATTTCCTATGACCCTAATTGCCTGGGCGTAGCAGTCTTCAAGCATACTCTGATCTCCAGGAACAAGCAGGAATAAGTCCTCACATATGGGTACGTTGGAACCGACGGAGCCTGCGCGGGAAAGCTCCCCAGCTTCCCAGAAGGAAGCTTTTGGGGCCTCCTACTGCACATGTGCGCTGCCTTCCCGCCTTCCTGACCAGCTCTCCTCAGTTTCTCTTTTTCCGTGGAGCCAGCAGGTCGTGTTCCTGTCACCGCTGAAGAAATTCTTATTTTAGTTTGTTTCTTTAGACCGCGTACCTGCCTTCCCCATACCGAAACCGGTACCGCCGGTCTCTTTTCTTTTCTTTAAAAAACAAAACAAAAAAACTTTTATTTAGCAACTTGGTGACTTCGGTTAGGCCTCAGGCCTACACAAATTCTCCTCATGGAGAAACCAGCTCCTGGTTTCAAGAAGTGTACCAAGTGTAGTGCTGTTATTTCTGTCACAGACACCCATGACTGGTGTCTTAAATGTTTGGGACCTGACCACTCCATTCCGGACTGCCCATCCTGCTCCCAGATGTCTAAACGTGGTTTGCAGAACCGGGCCAACAAATTCCATGTGCTGTTTGCTTCAGATAATCCAGCATCACAGTCATCCAGGTCTTCCTCTCTGGATGGATCTCAGGTAACCAAACCTTCTTCGGGCAGGTCCTCAAAGAGCAAATCTCCTTCAAAGTATCGAGAGGCTCTCACTTTTGAATCTGAGGATCCTGCCCCAGCCAAACAACCCCGGCGGGAAGCTCTGGCTTCCAAAGCACCATCTATGGGGTTACAGGATGACATCGATGGCACGGCCTCGACTGATCACCTGTTAGACTGCTCTCGGGTACCGGCCCATGCCGGTACCGACATCCAGGCAGCAGTGGCGTCTATGGGCAATACTGTCCAGACCATGCAGCAGGCCGTTCTGGCTTTCATTAAAGCTGCGACGCCCTCGGTACCGCATCGAGCGGTTCCGGGTCCGGTTCCGGTACTGTCTTCCATACCGGAACCGAGACCATCATCTTCCAAACGCAGATCGGTTCCGCATGCCGGATCCGGGTTTTCACCCGATACCGATCCCATACCCGGTACGCCCGATGTCGATACCGATCGGTATGCGTATCGTGCGTTGGAAGCAAATAGAGGATTCTCTGATTCTTCTGAGGATTTTGACTCGTCTGATGACTCTGATGAGCTGTCTCTGGTTCTTCCTGAAGAGCCTTCTTCCCCAAAGAGGAGAATGTCTCCACCAGAGGATTTGTCCTTTCAAGACTTCATTATAGAAGTAGCTAAAGGACTTTCTATTACTACATCCTCTGAAAAAGAACCTAGATCAAAGAAATTGGATATTTTAGGATACCCTAAGGTTCCTAAAGAGGCAGTCACCCTGCCTATCCATGAAATCCTTCAAGAACACTTGATGGACTTATGGGAGGCTCCTCTAACGTTGTCTCCTCATTCTCGTAGGTTGGACACCATGTACCGGGTCCCTCCTTCTCCTGGTTTTCAAAAAACTCAGCTGCCTCACCATTCCATTGTGGTGAAGTCTGCGCTGAAAAAGATTAAGAGTACCAAAAGGCACTCTTCTACCCCTCCAGGGCGAGAATGTAAGACCCTAGACTCTTTTGGTAGGAAAATCTTCCAGGCTAGTATGCTTATAGCCAGGATTAATTCATACAGTCTGTTTATGGGCATGTTTCTAAGGGAACTTGCCCTAAAGGTACGGCATCTTACCTCATTTATCCCGGAGGAGTTCATTTCTCTGGTGAAACAGCTTCTAGATGTTTCGAAGTTCTCCAACAGAGCAGCCTTTGATTCCTTTGAAGGTGCCGGTAGAGCTTCGGGCATTGCCATTGCAGCCCGACGACTTGCTTGGCTCCAGGCCTCTGACCTAGAACCCTGGGTCCTGGATGGCTTACGGAATCTGCCCTGTACAGGTGAGAACTTATTTGGTAAAGACTGGCAAATTAAAGCCACTCAAATGGACGCAGAAAATGCTGCATTAGATAGACTTTCTAAGTCTACCTCTACTCCTGCCAAGAAAGTCTTTTAAGAGGCCTTACTACAAGAAGGCCAGATTTTCCACAAATACTGGCCAACAATCTTCTCAGCCTCGCTTTGCTGCTAAACGTCAGCAGCCTAAACAGGCAAGGTCAAAGCCTGCAGTGTCTGCCACTCCTCAGCAGGCTCAACCCCCTCAGAGGTTTTGACTTGCCCCTTGAGAACTTAACCTTTCTGGCTCTAGAACAACCAGAGCCCCTCACCATTCCCGGAAGGTTAGCTCACTTTGCTCCCAGATGGGGGCAAATTACATCAGAGCAATGGACCCTCTCTATCATCAGAGAGGGCTACAAACTTCATTTTTCCAACCTTCCTCCATATACCATGGTGAGGCACTTCAATTCTCCCCCATCTCTCCTGGGCCTGTTGGGTCAGGAAATCTCTTCTCTCCTTGCCCAAGGGGCAATAGAAGAGGTTCCTCTTCTTCAACAAGGGACAGGATTCTACTCCCCTTATTTTCTCATACCAAAGAAGACAGGGGGATTCAGACCTATCCTAGATCTGAGAGAATTGAACAGATTTCTGTACAAGGAGAAATTCAAAATGCTTTCTCTAGGCATTCTCCTTCCATACCTTCAGAGTCAGGATTGGCTTTGTTCTCTAGATCTCAAGGATGCGTACACACACATACTCATCCACCCATCCCACAGAAAATATCTAAGATTTCTGTTTCAGGGAAAACATTTCCAGTACAGAGTACTTCCCTTCGGTCTAGCCTCTGCTCCAAGAGTGTTCACCAAATTTATTTATTTATTTATTTATTTATTTAACAGTTCTTCTATACCGCTCTATTTTAGATCAGAGCGGTTTACATTTAACAACTATACAACACAGGCACTTTGAGTTGTATTTACAATAAACAGGGAGATCAACTTGGAAATAACTGGGGGGAAACTATGTATATTGTGTAATTATAGTTGTTGCCGCATTTCTAAGAGGTCTGGGAATTTTTGTATTCCCATATCTGGACGACTGGCTCATCCGAGCTCCATCTCAGTCAGAGGCCCAGATTTCCCTGGACCGCACAAGGCACATTCTGCAGTATCTGGGACTGGTGATAAACCTTCCCAAGTCTCAACTTATCCCTACTCAGTCTCTGGAATTCATAGGGGCCCAGTTGGACACCACCACTGCAAGGGCCTACCTACCTCAAGTCCGGGGCCAACGTCTGGTGTGCTTGGCCTCCCAAGCTCAGTCCAGCAGTCACTTGACAGCCAGAGAAATGCTGCGACTTCTGGGCCACATGGCCTCCACGGTACACGTGGTGCCCTACGCTCGTCTTCATATGAGAGCAGCTCAATGGACCTTGGCCACCCAGTGGACTCAGGCATCAAGAGCGCTCTCCGACCAAATACTCACCTCAAAGCGTCTGTTTTGGTCCCTCCAATGGTGGATGTCCACCAAGAATCTGTTGTTGGGGGCCCCCTTTCAACCTTTGTTGCACCAAGCAACCCTCACAACAGATGCCTCCCAAACAGGGTGGGGAGCCCATCTACAACACCTCTCCACTCAGGGTACTTGGTCTCCACAGGAGACCACCCTTCACATCAACCTCCTGGAACTGCGAGCAATCTTCTTTGCCCTCAAAGTCTTCCATACCCTCCTTGTCAACCTGACCGTCCTAGTTCAAACAGACAATCAGGTGGCCATGTTCTACGTAAACAAACAAGGAGGGACAGGCTCTCTGTCGCTTTGCAACGAAGCTCTCAGATTATGGGCCTTCACCAGAGAGCATCAAATACATCTTCTGGCAGTGTATCTTCCAGGGGTTCAAAACTCTTGGGCAGACAGACTCAGTCGAGTTCTGCTTCCACACGAATGGTCCTTGCATATGGACCAGATACGCAGAATCTTTCAGGAATGGGGAACCCCGGACATAGACCTCTTTGCAAGTCCGTGCAATGCCAAACTTCCCCGGTTCTGTTCCAGGACTCCGTGTCAGAGAGCTCAGGCCAACGACACCTTTCTCCTACATTGGGGTCAGGACTTCCTATATGCCTTTCCACCCATTCCTTTGATTCCCAAGACTCTGTTCAAACTCCAGAGGGATCACGGATCGATGATGCTCATAGCTCCACGCTGGCCACGCCAAGTGTGGTTCCCTCTACTTCTGCATCTTTCCCAGGGACCCTCCCTGGACCTGGGAGCTGCGCCAGACCTTCTGTCTCAGGAGGAGGGGACTTTGTGGCACCCAAACCCCAAGTTCCCTACACCTCAGAGCTTGGTTACTGAAGGCCTAAGCCTTCATGACTTCAATCTTTCTCAACCAGTGCAAGATATCCTTCATGCCTCTAGGAAACCCTCCACGAGGCGTTCCTATGCTTTCAAATGGAAACGCTTTTCCATTTGGTGTGCTCAACAGCGTCTTGACCCTCTGGCACTTCCCTTGAATTCTCTACTAGACTATCTCCTGCATCTTTCTAATGCAGGCCTTAAGACAAATTCAAGAACCAGTCAGAAACCGTGGCAGGAGGTTCAAATTGACCTTTATTGATCCACGGATAAGATGCGCCAAACCCGTGGATCAATAAAGGTCAATTTGAACCTCCTGCCACGGTTTCTGACTGGTTCCTGTTGCCTACGTGGCAGTTTGCTGTTTCTTGGTGGACCTTAAGACAAATTCAGTCAGAGTCCATTTAAGTGCTATTGCAGCATCCTTAAAACCTATAAGTGGACAACCTGTCTCCTCTCATCCTCTTATTGCAAGGTTCATGAGAGGCCTGACTCTAACTAAGCCTCCCATCCGACCTCCTCCGGTAGCATGGGATTTGAACCTAGTTCTAGGTCAGCTTATGAAGCCACCTTTTGAACCGTTGGTTTCTACCTCCTTGAAATTTCTTTCCTGGAAGGTCCTTTTCCTTATTGCAGTCACTTCGGCTCGCCGCATCAGTGAACTACAGGCCTTAGTGGCTCATCCACCTTATACTAGGTTTCATCATGATAAGGTGGTCCTCAGGACGAATCCCCACTTTATGCCCAAAGTGGTCTCGCCTTTTCATGTTAATCAAGAGGTATATCTACCTGTCTTTTTTCCGGCTCCTCATGCATCCAGTGCAGAGAGGAACCTTCATACTCTAGATTGTAAAAGAGCTTCCGCCTTTTACCTCAACAGGACTCAGCCACATCGAAAGTCTTCCCAACTTTTTGTGGCTTTTGATCCTTCTCATTTGGGACTTCCAGTCTCCAAACGAACACTTTCCAATTGGATTGCTAAGTGTATTTCCTTTGCTTACCAGAGTAAAAATATTTCTCTGGAAGGCCATGTCACAGCTCAAAATGTGAGAGCCATGGCCACTTCTATGGCTCATCTTCACTCTGTATCCATAGATCAGATCTGTCGAGCCGCCACCTGGGCCTCGGTTCATACCTTCACAGCCCATTACTGTTTGGACAAGGACTCCCGCCGGGATGCCTTGTTTGGTCAGGCTGTCCTCAAACACCTGTTCCATACTTGAACAACTCCTGCCCACCTTCCCAGGATGGATGCCTGAGATCCATACGAAGATGGCGAACCCTTGGAAGGGGATCTCCCAGGCATCTTAGCTAGGGAGTCCCCATATGTGAGGACTTATTCCTGCTTGTTCCTGGAGATAGCACAGTTACTTACCTGTAACAGGTGATCTCTGGGAACAGCAGGAATTAGTCCTCACAACCCACCCACCTCCCCTAGGAGTTGTATCTTCTATCTATCTTCCTTTCCTCTCTCTATTGTCTCAGCTATAAACTCGAACTGAGGAGAGCTGGTCAGGAAGGCGGGAAGGCAGCGCGCATGTGCAGTGGGAGGCCCCCAAAAGCTTCCTTCTGGGAAGCTGGGGAGCTTTCCCGCGCAGGCTCCGTCGGTTTCGACGTACCCATATGTGAGGACTAATTCCTGCTGTTCCCAGAGATCACCTGTTACAGGTAAGTAACTGTGCTTTCACCTGGGTGACAGACTGCATCACCTTCACCTGTGGTCAGGCTGGTTTTTCTCTCGAGTGTCACATCACGGCGCACAGCGTCCGGGCCATGGCGGCATCTGTGGTGAACCTCCACTCAGTTCCCTTAATGAAGATCTGCCAGGCTGCCACCTGGTTCTCATTTCACACCATCTCAGCGCTTTATTGCATGGAGGAGGAGTCCCGGTGAGACAGCGCCTTCAGCCAGGTGGTACTCTGTCGACATTTGTTTGGAGTTTAAGGCAACTTCTGCTCTCCAGCCCTTCTATGTGTCCAGACTATTGGAGATCTGGTTTACCTGGTTGACGCTGGGGTCACTGCTGAGGTCTTGCTACCAAACTGTACTCTGCTGTTCCTCACCATTCACTTTATGGGGTCGCCCGCAGCTTACAGGTTTTTCAGTAGCCTTTAGCTAGGGAGTCCTGTATGTGAGGACTGGCTTCCTGCTTGTTCCCGGAGAAAACGTAGTCACTCACCTGTAGCAGGTGTTCCCCAGGAACAGCAAGAATAAGTCCTCACAACCCTCCTCCCCATGGAGTTACTTTTCTTTTTTGCCATCTTGAGCTATGTTGGCATTCTGTGGCAAGATGGCACCCTTGGGCAGGAAGGCAACCACATGTGTGGTGGATCTCCCAAAGGCTTTCTTTGAAAGCTGGGGAGAGGTTACTGCGTGGGCTCTGTCGATGCTGTTGTCACCCATATGTGAGGACTGATTCCTGCTGTTCCTGGAAAACACCTGCTACAGGTGAGTAACTATGCTTTCCTCTTGCAGCCCTTATCTACCTACAATATACTCCCCATCATACCCTTTGATCTGTGACCCAAAGTCTTCTGGAAATCCCAGGTCTATGTATTCATTCGTCCTTGGCACATTCTCCTCCTTTCATGTCGTCGCCCCTATTCTTTGAAACTTTTCCCTCTGCCATCTTTTCACTTTGGCCTTCCCTGCGGCCATCCCCTCTTGATCTCTTGCTCTCCTTGGCGATCGCTACCCCTCCCATCTCTCTTGGGGGCTCCCCTCCTTGAGCAGCTCCAGCCATTTTGGCCTGTCTGTATCTCCCCTCTTCCCTCCCCATCCTTCTGTACCCTTTGTTTAGTACCACTCGCCACTGCTTTGTAACCTAGGCCCTCCTCCTCCCCCTTCCTCTGTCCTTTTGTTTACTTGTGTTTTGTGTTTGCCTTGCTATAGGCGGTAGATCAAGTTAAAGTTCCCTCAGTCCCTCAAACACACTTCCATTAGACCACTGCTCAAAAACAGCAAGCTCAATACCCAGAAGGTGGACTCATACAGACCGATATCGAATATACCACTTCTGGCCTAAATAATAGAAAAAGAAGTTCAAAGACAAATTCAAGACCACGTGGACAACGTTTCACCACTAGACCCCTGCCAACACAGTTTTAGAGAACAGCACGGCGTGGAAACGCTCCTCACCACCCTCATCAATAACATAACTACAGGAATCGATAACATCCGCCATGGATTTGTCCTCATTTTCCTCGACATAGCAGCTGCTTTCGATTCAGTATGTCACGAGATACTACTGATGCGCCTCAGAGAGAAGGATATTTCTGAGACAGCCATAGTCTGGTGCAAATCATACCTCTTGAACAGATGGCAGCACGTATGTTCAGGTGCCTCAACATCTAAACCTTTCCACCAGAAACAAGGAGTTCCTCAAGGATCATCTCTCTCCGCGCTGATGTTCAATATATACATGCAGCCTATCTGTAACCTCATTCGTTCTTTCGGGGTAAACTGCTTGATATATGCGGACGACGTTCTACTTTACATACCTTTCACGACAAGCTCCAGACCTCTCTCCACTTACAGACTGCTTTGACGCAATATCCAACTGGCTCCAATCCCAGAATCTGAAAATTCAGCACAAGAAAACTGAGGTTCTGTTCATCACGAGGAATCTGAAATTCAACACACCACCACATATAAAAGTCAAGGAAGCTGAACTTCAGACTAAATCCACGATCCGATACCTTGGTGTCACCTTGGACCAGCGACTGGACATGAAGGTACACATAAGCAATGTAGTCAGAGCGATATACCACAAGATCCGCTCTCTGAGGCACCTCCGTTTTCTTCTAGAACCAGACGACTTCCGTACAATCTATCAGGCGCTAATCACACCCCATTTTGACTATGCTAATTCAATCCTGCAAGGTCTCCCCCAAACTACCTTCAACCCTCTACAGCTCGCAATGAACGCGGCAGCGAGAGTTCTAATCGGAGCATCGAAGAAAGATCATATAACTCCTATTCTGAAACAGCTACAATGGCTCCCCATACAGGCCGGAATCATCTTCAAAATTTTGCTGATTGCTTTCAAATCCATCAATGGGCTAACTTCCGCTTCAATAGCAAAGCTTATACAAAATACACCCTCCAACAGGTCCAGAAGATCGGCAGTGATCAACACAGTAGTCCCAAAAAAATAACCCAATGCACCCAAACAACAGTTAACAGAGCCTTCAAACTATGTGCTCCGAGATGCTGGAATTCTCTACCACCCAATTTACGTGCAATCCCTGACCTGGTCCAATTTAGGAAGGCAGTAAACCACTTATCTATTCCTCTTGTACTACCAGGTAGACGAAGATATAGTAGTTTCACCCGCAGTCTAGTCTAGAGAGTACAACAATTTAGACCCAACAAAACATTCATGAGCACTGTCAGTGTAATACGATTTTCGTGAAATTCAGGTGTAAATAGTTCCCCCAAGTTATCCAAGTTTGATTTCCTGTTTCCTGTAAGCACAGTTCATTATATGCAACGTGTATGTTTTATGTTCCATGTAAACCTCACTGATGTTGAATAGCGCGGTATATAAGAAAATGTAAATAAATAAATAATAAATAAATAAAAACTGTAACTGTAAACTATCTTTGAACTTTCATTTGGTATTGTGTGTGTGAGGGGACATGTTTGTTAGCCACAGCTCTGGCTGAGAGAGTTCATGGAGATCTCAGATTACCTAGGACAAAATGCTGAGTGCCATGGATGATCCATAAAGATGGAATATTTAGGATTTCCACCTGGCTTCAGTCATAGAGCATAGGCTAATCTCGTATTAATTGTACCACACTGCACACACGGACCTTTAGTTTATGGATGCAGTAAGGTAAAGCCAGTACTGGATTAACCCACCTTATGACATGGATCTGAGTAGCAATACTAGAGATGGTGATGGAGCTGACTATGTATTTCCATGTATTCAGTGAGAGCTGCTAAATATAAACAAATGCATGATAGGAATAAACACTAACAAATAATTCAACCCAACTTTTATGACTCCTCTCTTTTTGTATTACAGTCCAGGTCAGTTCAGCAGACTTCCGGTTAACTATATACGAGGAAACAGAAGGAAATTGGAAACTGGTCTGCTCCTCTGACTCTGACTCTGTGGTGGCTACACTCAGCTGTGAACAGATGGGGTTTGTTAGGTAGGTGGTGGGCTTCACTGGCTCTTTGGTAAGTGAGTGATGTAGCTTATCAGATAGGAAGTCATCTGAACAGGTTGATTCATTTCTGATTTTACCCCCACTGCATGCATTTTTCCTATGATTAGAAGGAGCTATGAAAGAAAGGTAAAATGGGATGGTACCTGACTTGTCTCTGATACTTTTGAATCATCTGGTTACGCTGGGTTTGATAGGTATAAGGTAAGATGACAAAACAGCTTCGAGCCATCAAGGATTAACAGGATGGGTCTGTGCTGAGGGCAACTAAAATGGTTTGTGGCCGTTCTCAAAAGACACATAGGGATAGACTTAAAAGATCTTAATATATATACTTTGCAAGAAAGGCAAGAGAGGAGAGAGATGATAAACATTTAAATACCTCTGTGGTTTAAATGTGCAGGAGGCAGGCCTCTTTGAATTGAAAGGAAGCTCTGGAATTGAAGGGTCTTAAGGTGTAGGTGAAAGGTGAAAGTAATCTGAGAAAATATTTCTTTATGGAAAGATAGTAGAGGCATGAGCAGCCTCAGAGTGGAGGTGATGGAGACAAGGACTATATCTGAATTTAAGAAAGCATGGGACAAACAGAGGATTTCTAAGAACCTAGTAGTTGGCATGGGTGGGCAGACAGGATAGACCATTTGGTCTTTCTGTGTCATTTTACATGGTTCTATGATTCAGTCCTGTGAACTATTACTACTATTTCCTTATCGTCCCTCCAGTCTAGTCCCGGAAACTCTGGGTTGTGCTCCTCTTCCAGCAGCTTGGAGACTGAGAAACGTCATTCTTTGATGACACTGGTATAAGGACATAGGCACCGCCTCCTCACTCCAGTTTGCTCAATCTCCAAGCAGCTGGAGGATGTGAGCCTGGAGTTCCCGGCTCACTAGAGGAACAATTAAGGACATTTTTGTGGATTGGCTTAGTTTTACATTAGTTCTACATTAGTGATTAGGTTTTAATTTGATTTGAGCTATTTTTGCAATTGGTTAGAGTTTCTTTTGTCAGGGCTGTACCTTTACATTTTTTTAGCTAGAGACCTCTCTCCCCCTCTTCCTGCTGCTCCCAGGTAACATGCGGGACGCAACAGGAACAGACCTCCGGTGGCATTCAGGGGACCTGTGAAAAGCTGTGGTGTGGGGGCATCCCGAGCGCCTCACAGAAGTCTTGCCTGTCAGCGCTCAGGTGCCAAAGCAGGGGGGGAGCCCTGGTTGCAGCACAGCACTTTGTTTTTGCTCCCGGCTGGGTCAGATCGGCAGGCAACAGATCCGGGGAAAGTCAGCCAGCCCTGCTACAGTGCAAGAGGGGAAAGGCTACTAAAAACGCTGTTCCGGGGGTAAGTAAGCCACAGAGAACAGTGGCAGCGGTGACTGGGTAATTCTTGCCCGATCCGGCAGCACGCCCGCGCCGCGTGTGTTTTGCGCGGGAAAAGCCGCTAGCGGTTGGGGGAAACAAAAGCGTTTATTTCAGAAGTAAAGCTTCGTTTTTCTTACTTGTCTTCATTTTTCAGGTCGGAAGGTCTCCTGCGCATTTCTACTTTAGTTTTATTAAAAAAAAAAAAATACCCGCAGGATTTGCAGGCCATTTCAGTGGGGCTACTGCTGGGGGGGCCTTTTGTTAACAATCTTTTCTTTGGTGAAGAAAATCTTAGACTGTTGGGCCATTGGTTGATTTCTGGAAAATGCCTGCAAAAACCTTATGTTTACTCTGTGGAGTGAAGAGATCTTCAGTCTCGGACACTGGGATCTATAAGGGTTGTAGCCAAACTTCCGTTGCAGAGCAGCAATGGTTGGAGGCAAGAGATAAGCAGGAGGCGGCTGTACAGGGACCTCTGCCCCCCCCATGGTGGAGGCAGTGGAGCCCATGCCGGGGCCTTCCACTGCTTCAGATGTTCCTCTCGCTCATGCGTCTTGGCCTGGTGATTTATCTTCAATTTTTTCACCGGACTTTGTAGCGCTTATTCAAAGGGCGTTCGGTGGCACTCAGAGGGAGGCCGCTGCTTCTTTTGGCCCTAGCAGGGGACAAAAGAGACCGGGTACTCCTCTCTCCTTGCGGACTTCGGTGGTTTTGCCGAAGAGACCGCGGATGCAGAGGGAGCAGCAGGAGCTGTCAGAGGTTTCGGAGGATTTGCTCTTCGAAGAGGGGGAGCAAGATCCGGAGATAGAGGAGGAATTGGAAGGAGAGATCGCGGAGCAGGACCAGGCCAGGGTGGTGTGCATTTTTAGAAAGGAAGAGTTGCCGGCTCTTATTTCGGAGTCTCTTAAAGCACTTAAAATGCCAGAATCGGGGCCAGTGGACGAGGCTACATTAGAGGATCCGCTGTTGCAAGCGTTTCGGAAGACGCAGAGAGCCTTTCCCATGCACAGACTGATAAAGGAGATGATCCAAGATGAGTGGGACATGCCAGAGGCGACACTCAAGGGCTCGAGGGTTATGTCTCTGCTTTATCCGCTAATAGAGCAAGATATGGAAATCTTTAAGGCACCAAGAGTGGATGCGGCCATTTCGGCGGTGACCAAGATGACGACCATTCCGGTGGTGACCAAGAAGACGACCATTCCGGTAGAGGGGAGTGCGGTTCTCAGGGATGCACAGGATAGGAAACTGGATGCCTTGTTAAAGCAGGTGTTTGAGGTGAATGCTCTTTCCATTCAGGCGTCTATTTGTGGAGCATGGGTGGCGAGAGCCTGTTTGCACTGGTTTCAGCGGCTTCACGGAGAGCGGAGTGAGGAGTCCGTAGGTGAGGCAGCTCGTCTGGAGTCAGGAGCTGCGTATCTTGCAGATAATCATTATGATCTCATTAGGGGGCTATCGAACAGTATGGCTTCGGTGGTAGCAGCGCAGAGGTATTTGTGGCTGCGCAATTGGGCAGCAGATGCGTCTTCTAAAGCCAGGTTAAGTAAGCTTCCTTTTAAGGGCAAGCTGCTGTTCGGGGAAGATTTGGACAAGCTTGTTAAGGATCTAGGAGATTCCAAAGGCGGATGGCTTCAAGAGGATAAGCAGAAACAGGGCAGATTCCCTCTGATGGCTAGAATGCCACAGAAGGATTTTCGTTGTTTTCGTTCCTCAAGTTCACTCCGAATCAGAGGGGGCATTTTCCTATAGAAACTAGAGTTTTAGAGGGTTCTGTGGAGCAAGCAGGGGATTTACTGCCACTGCTGCGGGTGCCAGGAAGCCGCAATGAAGCCCGGGGGACCCAGGTGGAGATTCCGGTGGGAGGTCGTTTACAGGATTTTTACCCCGTCTGGGTCCAGATTACGTCAGACCAGTGGGTGTTAGAGGTGATTCGAAGAGGCTATGTGTTGGAGTTTCAGCGACCGGTGACCGACTCGTTCGTGCAGTCCCCTTGCAAGGCGCATCACAAGTGCGAGGCGGTCAGGCAGACCTTGGAAAGATTAATAGCGCTCAAAGCGGCAGTGCCGGTTCTGCGAGACCAATGTGGCTTCGGTCGATACTCCATTTATTTTGTGGTACCGAAAAAAGAGGGCTCTTATTGGCCAATTCTGGATTTAAAAAGAGTGAACAAGTGTCTGCGGGTGTCTCATTTTCATATGGAGACGTTAAGATCGGTCATCTTAGCTGTCAGAAGAGGGGAGTTTTTGACATCCCTCAATTTGGCAGAAGCGTACCTGCACATTCCGATTCATCAGGAGCATCAGAGGTTTCTCAGATTTGCGGTGCCAATGGGGCATTTTCAGTTTCAGGCGTTGCCGTTCGGGCTAGCGACGGCTCCAAGGATGTTTACCAAGGTCATAGTGGTAGTAGCTGCGGCGCTGAAGAAAGAAGGCATTCGGGTTCATCCATACTTGGACGACTGGTTAATTTGAGCAAAGTCACGAACAGAGAGCGTGGCGGCTACTTCCAGGGTAGTCAACTGCCTGCAAAGGTTAGGTTGGGTGGTCAATATGTCCAAGAGCAGGTTAGTGCCATCTCAGAACCTAGAGTACTTAGGAGCCTGTTTCAATACTGCGGTAGGCAAGGTTTTTCTGCCTCCGCATCGCGCTCTCGGCTTGAGACGGTTAATTTGACGGTTTCTTAGCAGGCCACGTCCGATGGCGTGGCATTATCTTCAGCTCATTGGTACGATGGCAGCGACAATCGACTTGGTACCCTGGGCATGGGCATATATAAGACCATTGCAGAGAGCGTTACTCAGAAGATGGTCTCACCAGAACTGTCCTGGAGGCTGCTTTGTCCAGAAACAGCGCGGGAAGCATTGCAGTGGTGGTTGCTTCTGGGGTCTCTAGAAGAGGGCATGCCCTTGGAAACGCCAAATTGGTTACTGCTGACTACAGATGCGAGTCTCCTGGGCTGGGGAACTCATTTTCAAGGAAGGTTCGCGCAGGGTCAATGGAATGAACAGGAGAGAATGTGGTCCATAAATGTGCGCTACTACATTTTCAGCCCTTTCTACAGGGCAGAGCGATCAGGGTGTTTTCAGACAATGCGACCACAGTGGCCTACATCAACAGGCACGGAGGCACCAGCAGTGCTCCCTTGGAAGCCGAAACAGATCAGTTGTTCGGATGGGTCGAACACAACCTTCAGGCTCTATCGGCAGCACATATAGCAGGGGTGGACAATGTGGCAGCCGATTGAGTCTGGTAAAGATAGACCCCGGAGAGTGGACACTTCATCCGGAGGTGTACGAGATGGTGGTGAGGCGTTGGGGATCACCAATAATGGATCTCATGGCGACATTCAAGTTAGCGAAGGTCGGTCGATTTTTCAGCAGAAGAAGAGAGAATGTCGGAGGGGATAGATGCCCTCATACAGGACTGGCCGGAAAGGCAGCTTCTGTACATGTTCCCTCCATGGGTCTTAATAGGCCGTGTAGTGCGACACATAGAGCGTCACAAAGGCCTAGTGATTCTGATCGCTCCAGACTGGCCGAGACGGCCTTGGTATGCGGATCTCAGGAGGCTGGTAGTAGGGAAGCCGTGGCGCCTACCGGTCAGGGAGGATCTGCTGTCGCAAGGTCCGGTGTGGATGCCGCAGGTGGCTCGGTTCTCTATTACGGCATGGCTCTTGAAAGGGCAAGATTAAGAGCTAAAGGGTACTCTGAGGCGGTGATAGGTACCTTGTTGGGCGCTCGTAGAAGATCTACCTCTAGCATATGTTCGAGTGTGGCACATCTTTGAAGCTTGGTGTGTAGACAGGAATTGGCAGGCTATACGAGCGTCGGTGCCGCAGGTCTTGGCATTCTTGCAGGATGGTTTTCAGAAGGGTTTAGTGGCATCTTCCTTGAGAGTACACTTGGCAACGCTCTCTTGTTATAGGGGAAAAATCAAGGGGCAAGCGCTGGGCACTCATTCATATGTCAAGAGATTTTTAAGAGCCGTGGGGCTTCTGAGGCCACGTGCAGACGGGTAGTTCCTCCGTGGGATCTACAATTGGTGTTGGGAGTGTTAGGAGGTCAACCGTTTGAGCCTTTGGCTAAGGCCTCCTTGAAGGATCTTACCCTGAAGGTGGTTTTCTTAGTGGCGATTGCGTCGGCAAGGAGAATCTCGGAGTTACAATCCTTATCATGTAAGGAGCCTTTCCTATCCTTTCACGAGTCTAAAGTGGTATTGAGACCGGTGCCGTCTTTTTTGCCGAAGGTAATGTCTCCTTTCCATGTCAATCAGGTAGTATCGTTACCGGTGTTCCGGAGGGTTTCAGAGAATTCTTCCACGCAACAGTTGCATCTCTTGGATGTCCATAGAGCCTTAAAGAAGTATCTTCGACGGACGGCAGAGTTCAGAAAATCAGAAAGGTTATTTGTGGTGTTTGGGGTCCCTCGGAAAGGCGAGGCCGTGTCAAAAGCATCAGTTGCCAGATGGATTAAAGGTATGAACCAAAAAACCCCGTTTAGTGAACGAAAAAGCAAGCTTATAACAAAAAAGTCCACCAGAAACATAAAACCCACACTGTTTTTCAAAATCTTTTTGTTGAAGCGAGCCGGAGGAGGGTCAGGATGGATACTTGACCCACACCAGACGGCTAGCTGCTTTTTAATCAATTAAGGTTCTCCACCCAAAATCAAAATCAAAAAATACTCCACTTATCTGTCCGTTGAAAATTCTCATTATAAAGTCCCCTTCAGTTGCGTTGCTCACAAGAAGGTAAATCGGCACGACGTGCGTTTCAGGCACCAGCCCTGTATCAAGTGCTTCTCTCTAATCTCAGTAATGTGGCAACAATGTTAAAAATGCCGTCAGCGCGGCTCAGATGGATTAAAGGGGCAATAGCGTCGGCTTACCTGGTAAAGGGTAAGCTAGTACCGGACGGCTTGAGAGCACATTCAACTAGAGCGTAAGCGGCTTCGTGGGCTGAGTACCAGTTTGTTCCGGCGGTAGAGATTTGTAAGGTGGCGACGTGGTCCTCATTAAATTCATTTGTCAAACATTACCGTCTGGATGTACAGGCGAGTAGGGATACCTGTTTTGGAGCAGCTGTGCTTCAGACTGGTCTAGCAGGTCCCGCCCGTTGAATTCTTTCACTGCTCTGTTACATCCCCAGAGTTTACGGGACTAGACTGGAGGAACGATAAGGAAGATTAAAGTAGACTTACCTGCTAATTGTAGTTCCTGGAGGAACTCCAGTCTAGTCCCGGTCCTTGAAAGGAATGGAGCCTGGTAAGAGAAAGAGTAAACTGTGGGGGCTTTGGGTCCAGACGGGGTATTTTTTAAGATGGGGGTTTAGATGAAGATTGCGTCTCTTGCTGGAGGGGAAGCGAGGGACTCCACAGTTAAAATGTGTTCTCAGAGGCAATAAGAATAGGTTCTCAGGGGAAAGTTATACCTCTAGTTTATCCTGTTATTTTATCGTTAGTTGGTAAATGTTTTGTTACTTGTTGTTCCGGTGAGTCTACTTTGTCAATAGGTTACTGGAGTGAGGAGGTGATGCCTATGTCCTTATACCAGTGTCATCAAAGAATGACATTTCTCAGTCTCCAAGCTGCTGGAAGAGGAGCACAACCCAGAGTTTCCGGGACTAGACTGGAGTTCCTCCAGGAACTACAATTAGCAGGTAAGTCTAATTTAATCTTATTATTTATAAGACTATAAGACTGCATAAAATGGGAGTAAAACCCAGGCCTGGCTCGGCCTGTCCATGTTATTTAACTACTTTGGGCACCTTTACTAGAAGGCCCACAATAAAATTGAGTCATTCTCCGGGAAACTGTTTCTCCCTTCAGCTATGTTGCTTCAAAGCTCTTGATCCAACCTCAGAGGCTACAAGGTATGAATCTGCTGTGGCTCATGTTGGCGAGCCTTGTACCTGGTACTGTCTCTCTTGTTGGTTCCAGTTCAGATTGAGGTCTTTCAGACTGTTGAACAGCAAAATCTGCTACCCTATGTTCTTTGATGATATAACGTAGAGAGTCATGCACCACTCTTATTTCAGTTTAGCAGTTTTTCTTGGGAGAGACCTTCTAACCCTGTGATATAGTACTGTCATTCCATTTTCTTCTCTTTTCCCAGGCCGTTGACTTATTTTGTACTGGATGTGAATACTGTAGGTACAAATGGTACCACCGGGTATTTCTGTGTGAATGAGTCACTACTGGCAGAAGCTAGGAGACTTCAAGATGTGATTTCAATATGGTAAGAACATAGTGCATATGGGATTTAGGGCATTTGGCCTATGGTAGTATGAGTTATTCTTCAATTGCTTTGTTCTGTTTTTCAATGTCAGTTTATAGTTTGGCACATAAAACAATGTGCCAAAATAATGCCATTTTCAATTCATCCTACTAGTCCAGTTCAGACAAGTGGGTTATATCCTCCTGCCAGCAGATGTTAGAGACAGAGAAAATATCAGAAGCTTCTGAGACCAGCCCTAGTACCTATAGAGGATCCCCTAGGGGTTACCTTCAATATTTCTCTGTCTCCAGCAGAGGTGGATGCTTTCTCCTTAGCGCCTGACAGTCCCTCTGAGTGGGCCCTGTAAGTAGCTTTTTGTGCTACTTTGGAAATTGTGGATGTCTTCAGAGCACACAGGAGGTGCTCCTCTGGAGTTTCCGAATCACTCTGTGGGTAAAGCCTCAGAACAAGCAGAGCACTTCCCATGTTGAATGGGGCGGGCACCAGGTCAGGAGGACCTATTGAGTCTGAAAGGTGGTTTATTTTCAATATTTTCTCCCTACAGTGGATGCTTCCTCATACTAGTTTATTTTTCTACCGGCTCCAATGTTAGCATAGTTTTAGTCCTCTCTACCTTCTGACACTTCTGTCTTCAAAGCTAACAGGCTCTACTGACAGGTTCTGGTAATCACAGTGAGTAACATTTCCCCCTCTTTACCCCCCCCCCCCCACTGGGGCGCTCCGACTTGTTGAATTTGAAGGTTCTGCAGTGCTTACTGCTGGTCTGCCTCCACACAGACAGTTCCTGACTAGCTACAGCTATCGCTGCTGTAGCTGCCTCTTCCCACCAAAACTTTCTATCATTGGGCCTGCCATGCAGCGCACCTAATGCTGCAGCAGCCATTTTATTTTTTCTCCTGCTACTGCTCCAGCCTTCCTATGGTTCCCAGGGGTGTTTCTTTTAGCAATTTGGGTTCAGAAAGCACACTACCCATTCCCATTGAGGGTGGAGTGGCCCTCCAGGATCAACAGGACCACCAAATAGATGGTCTTTTAAAGATATCTTTTTCCTCTTCTTTGCTTGCTCTCCAAGCTTCCGTCTATGGAGGCCTGGCTGCGTGAGCTCTTCTGCATGAGATTCAACTCCTCCCGCAGGACCTGGCGGCAGCATGCCTGGAGTCCGTGGCAGCTTTCCTGGCAGATGCCCTCTATGATCTTCTTCACCTGAATGTACACTCAGTGGCAGCGGTCATGGTGACCAGCCACTGGCTCTGGCTCTGGCACTGGTCGGAAGATACGGCTTCTAAGGCTCACCTCGCTCAGCTTCTCTGTAAGGGCAAGCTCCTGTTTGGGGACGATTTGGAGAAGCTTGTCAAGGACAATGGGGAAGTCAAGCCCCAAAGCCTGCCTGAAGACGAGCCCAAGGTCACGTCTCAACAGTCAGGTACTGGAGCATCCTCCCCTTCGTCCTCCAGAGCCCGCTTCCAGGATTTGAGGCGGTATCGCCCCAGCAGATCCTCCTCCTCCTCCTCTTTTGCTGCAAGCTGGTCAGGATCTAAACAGTCCTTTCAGGGCGTCTACCAGAGTAGGGACAATTATTCCTCCTCTGCCAAGTTCTTTGGGGGCCTCTGCTCCCGCTGATGGGCCCGGGGTCCATCTTGGGATCCCACCAGTCAGTGGTCAATTGACACTTTTTTAACAGCAGTGGGCCTGCATAACTATCCGATCAGTGGGTGCTTAACATCAAGGACGCCTTCCTGATCTCCCCGTGTGGATACACTCTTAAGAGAGCTGCGGTGCAAGCCACCCTTCAGCCCCTGCTGCACCTCCACGCTATCTGTCCAGTCCCCCCTGCCCAACAGGTGTTCAGGATGTTACTTCATCTACTTTATCGTTCCAGAAAAGGACAGCTCCTATTGACCCATTTTGGTGGACCTCAAGGACATCAATTGTTCTTTCCAGGTAGCCCGGTTTCACATAGAACCACTCCGCACAGTAATCCTTGTAGTGCATCAAGGGGACTTTCTCGCATCGCTGGACCTCGCGGAGGCCTATTTCTACAGTCCCATTCTCAAAGATCAGCAGTGCTTCCTGCAGTTTGCCATCCTTGGCCAGCACTACCAGTTCCGTGCATTGCCCTTCAGCTTGGCAAAGGCTCCTCGCACCTTCTCCAAAGTCATGGTTGTGATCACAGCCACTCTTCGCCGCAGGGGCTTTCGAGTCCACCCTTAACTGGATGATTGGCTCATCCAGGCAAAGTCCTGCCAGGAGGCGACTGAGACAGTGCAGCAAGTGCTCCAATTTCTTGAGAGCCTCGGATGAGTAGTCAGTCATGCCAAGAGCTCCTTACAGCCATCTCAATCCCTGGAATTCTTTGGTGAACACTTCGACATTGCAGCGGGCTGTGTCTTCTTTACCCACGACTGCCATCATAATTTCTTGGCTCAGCTCCAAGCCTTCCTCATGCAGGTAGGATCCTGCCTGTGGGAATACCTGAAAGTTCTCGGGGCCATGGCAGCCACGATTGAGGTGGTGCTCTGGGCTTGAACGCACATGTGGCCCCTTCACCATTATCTCCTATTTCATTGGTCACCGGTCTCCAAGGGCTATGACCTTCAGCTATCACTTCCCCATGTAGTTCACAGCAGCCCTACAGTGCTGGCTTTGTTTAGAATGCCTGTTGCAGGGTATGCCCCTAGAGCCTCATGCTGGACCCTTGGGATGACCAATTCCAGCCTCTCGGGCTGGGCAGCCCATTACAGCAACCAGACAGCACAGGGTGCATGGATTCCTCAGGAATTTTGATGGGCCATCACTTGCTTGGAGGCCCGAGCAGTCTGCCTGGCTCTCCTGGCCTTTCTGCCTCTGTTGCACCATTGAGCGGTTCAGATACTGTGCAACAGTGCCACAACGGTAGGCTAGCTCAACCAACAAGAAGGCACCAAGTGTCCTGGGGTTGCAAAGGAGAGAGTCTGTTCTTTCCTTGGATGGAGTGTCACCTCCAAGTCTTATCAGCACAGCATATTGTGAGAGTGGAGAATGTGCAGGCCAACTTTTTCAGTCAGCATGCCCTTGACCCCAGCGAATGGGAGTTAGCTCCTTGGGCATTTCAGAAGATAGGCTGACCCTAGAAGCGCACTATCTTGGACTTGATGGTGATGGTGGTAAATACCAAGACTGGTGGCTTTTTACAGCTGCTGGAGAGAGCCCAGCTTGCAGGGACTGGATGATCTAGTCCAACCTTGGCCGGTGTCCACACTCCTGTATCTCTTCCCACCATAGGCTCTGAAAGGCCGAGTTCTCTGCTGCATCGAAGCTCACTCCAGCCTCGTCATCCTGGTAGTGCCAGATTGGCCTCAGTGTCCTTGGTATGCTCACCTTGTTCACCTCATCACCACAGCCCTTCTGTCACTGGGCTCTTGCAGGGACTCTTGCGGCAGGGTCCTGTGGTTATGGACAATCCAGCATTCTACTCGCTTATGGTCTTGCTCTTGAACGGTGACGGATAGTCCGGAAAGGCTATTCGTGGAAGGTGGTTCTACTTTGCTCGCCTATGCCAGAATGTGGAGACTCTTTGAAACCTGGTGCACCCATCGGGTCTTTCTCTCCCTGGTGGGCACAGGTGCTGGACATTTTCTTTTTTTGCAAGATGGCTTTGATAAGAGTCTTGCCCTTGCCTCCCTACAGGTGCAAGTGGCAGCTCTCACCTGTTTTTGGGGTCCTATAGTGGGTTGCTCTCTTGCTTCTCATGTGGACACTAGTCATTTCCTGCTTGGAGTGTGAGTCTTGCACACTCCCCCCCCCCCCCTCCTGCTCCGTAGTCCCGCCCTGGGATCTGGCCCTTGTGCTCAAGTGTCTTATGTGACCCCCCCCCCCATTTGAGCCTTTGAGTGTTACCTTTGAGGGACTTGTCCTTCAAGGTGGTCTTCTTCGTTGCTGTAACTTCAGCCCGCCGAGTATCAGAGCTCCAAGTTCTGTCTTGCCGGTAGTCGTACCTCATCTTTTCTGCAGAGGGGGGTATCCCTTTGGCCCGTGCCCTCTTTACCATGAAAGCCTTATGGTGTACCACCTGAATCAGACTATTATGCTTGTTTCCTTTCTGAAGGATCTCTGCACTGGCAGCAACAGCCTCCTCCAGGCGGTCAATTTCTGTAGAATCTTATGTCGCTACTTCAAGGTGACTGAAGACCTTCTGCAAGTCTGATCGTCTTTGTTCTGTTTTCTGGCCCCCGCAAGAAGCTTGCCACATCCAAGTCTTCCATTGCTCGCTGGATTAAGCGAACCATCGAATCCGCCTATATGCTCCGCGAGAAGCCGATTCCTATAGAATTGTGGGCTCATTCGATACATGCTCAAGTGTTCTTTTGTGTGGAACAGTCACAGGTAGCCCCCCCTTGACATTTGTTGGACGACCACTTGATCCTCCTTGTCCACCTTTGCCCATCATTATTGCCTTGACTTACAAAGCCAGAGAGTTAGTGCGGTTTGGGGCTTCTGTGGTGATGGTGGCTGTTCCTTCCCGCCCTGGGGTGGAGTAGCTTTGATATTGCCCACTTGTCTGGACTGGTCTAACAGGATTAATTGGAAGGAGAAGTTACACTTGCCATTAATATCCTTTCCTGGAATCCTGCTAGATCAGTCCAGAACCCCCACCCCCTGTCCAGATTGCCACCTCTTCAGAGCCAATTCATTGCGGCCATCACTGGGCCTTTGGTTGGCCGCCTTCCCAAGAGCCTCGTTATGTTTTGATCTATGCTCACTCCTGGGAGCAGGTTGTACATGCGGGTACATAGTTGCACCTTTGTGCAGTAGTTCATTACAAGATCGTTCCACTACTTTTGCAGGGACCCCTAGGGATCCTCTATAGGTACTAGGGTTGGTTGCAGAAGCTTCTGCTATTTTCTCTGTCTCCATCATCTGCTGGCAGAGGGATATAACCCTCTTGTCTGGACTGGTCTAGCAGGAATCCAGGAAAGGAAATTAATGGTAAGTGGAATTTCTCCTTCTGCAACACGGGCACTTAAGGAACTCATAATATACTAGTTAAAGGAGAGAAGAGTTAAGAGTATATCAGTATTCAAATATCTAGCAGACTTCCATAAAATACAGGAAGATGGCATTTTCTATAGATGTAGAAGTTCAGGGGAGAAAGTATATGATATGAATTTGGAAGGAGAGAGGATCAGAGGAAATGAAAAGAAACCGTGCCATTGGGCGCTGCTGCAGAGCCATAGGAGCACCCGATCAGCATCCGGGCAAGGAACAGGGCCTCCCAGCTCCTCCCGCCCCTGCTCCTTATCACAAGGCCAATCGGGCCTCACAGAGGGACAGACGCTGCTGATTTAAGTTTGGAAGCGCCATAGGGTGTGCCCTCACCTTGCAGGTCTTGCCAGAGGGCCCTTAGGCGTGGCCCTTGAGCGTGATCCAGAGTGACAAATACATGATATTAGACACATACCTTAAAGAACGTGAGTAACTCTGTTACAGTGCCTTTAAAGTGAATAGCCGTGTTTTATATTGTGCCCTATCTCAAAATGGAAAGAAAAATAACTTTTGTGTGTATGTACATAATGTTTATTCTACTGATTACTGCTCTACATTCCCACACTCAGCACCCAACCAACACCACCACTACATCCCAATCATACAAGCCTTCCTCACCACAGACTGCATCTTTACATATACACATGGTAACTACAGAAATTATGACCAGATTATCTATATCACACATGACAAACCACCTACACCCCACCAATATAATAATGACCAGCGTAGCTATTTAATATCTATTTACAGCCAATCTGCAATGTTTTTCAAAAGTTCAAAATAGGATATCGCATCTATACAGATGACATAATGCTATACCTACCTTTTGATGCCACAAATCCTAACCTTAGCCAAATTATATCATGCTTCTACGAGGCCTCACAATGGCTTTTCTCTCATAACATACAGATAAATCTTAAGAAAACCATCCAATCTGCAGATCAAAGAAGCCCACCTTGAAGTAAAGGATGAAATAAAATGTGTCTCACCCTTGATCGAACCCTCAGCCTTTCCACACACATCAAACTAACCACCAGGTCAATTTACAACAAACTTAGGATGATAAAGCAACTAAGACCACTCCTATCCAGTCAAGATTTCCGATCGGTACTTCGGATGATGATCTGTCCTCCTTTTGACTACTGTAACAGAGTATATATCATGGGCTATCCAAATAAGCAATAAACCGTAAGAGCATAACATAAAACATAAGATATGCCATACTGGGTCAGACCAAGGTCCATCAAGCCTAGAATCCAGTTTCCAACAGTGGCCAATCTAGGTCACGTGTACCTAGCAGTTTCCACAATGCTTGTATTGGGTCAAGCATTGATATCCTGGGTCCCTTTTAATAATGGTTTATGAACCTTTCCTCCAGGAACTTGTCCAAACCTTTAAAACCCTTTCCAGGCCGAGCCCAAAACTCTCGGGATCCAAAATTCTGACTAAATATTCCTATCAAATGATATATAATACATGACCATAGCAGAAGGAAAATCACTATTAGGACATATTGAATAAGACGGGTACAATTTTCCTGAAATATGCAAAACTTAACCCGGCTGCAGAATGTGAATTAAAAATTTAAAGTAGGCCTTCAAAAGGTTAAAACCCAGCTACACTAATAGCTTTTGCTACATCCTCCGGTAACAAATTCCAGAGTTTGATTAGACGTTGAGTGAAAAAAATATTTTCTCTTATTAGTCTTAAATAGGCTACTCCAAGTGGCTCAAAACACACCTGCACATGTAGTCTTTCAACTCCACAGTTCTGAACACATCACCCCTCTTCTTCATCAGTTACACTAGTTGCTCATTCAAAGCAGAATCGTTTGCAAATTACTCATAATAACATTAAACTAATACATGACATAGCACCATCCTCTTTTTTTATTTTAATATTTATTGAATTATACATAAACATCAAGAACATTTCAAACATTTCAACTTTCCTAATTAAAAAAAAAAAAAAAAACACGTGATAGACTGAGAAGAGCATGCATGCACACAGAACATACAGGTTGTTCCTAAAGAAATATGTAGAAGCTGATAAGGATAACGCAGAATTGCTTAACAAATATTTCTGTTCTGTGTTCACAGATGAAGAACCAGGAGCAGGACCTCAGAAAACACCCACAAACAGGAACAGAAGCGAGGGACATCTTGAACAATTTTCAGAAGACTGGGTTCGTGAGAAACTAGCTCAATTTAAAGTAGACAAAGCGATGGGACCGGATGGGATATACCCTAGAATACTGAGGGAACTTGGGGACATTCTAGCAGCTCCACTGACTGACCTTTTCAATGCCTCATTGGAGTCGGAAGTGGTGCCAAAGGACTGGAGAGAAGCACATGTGGTGCCTTTACACAAAAGTGGAAGTAAGGATGTGGTTGAAAACTACAGGCCGGTTAGTTTAACTTCGGTGGTGAGTAAATTATTGGAAATGCTGTTGAAAGAGAAAATAGTGAGGTTTCTGGAGTCCAGCAGATTACAGGATCCGAGGCAGAATGGATTCACCAGAGGCAGGTCTTTTCAGACAAATCTGATTGATTTCTTTGGCTGGGTGACCAGGGAGTTGGACCAAGGGAGAGCCCTAGATGTGGTGTATTTAGATTTCAGTAAAGCCTTTGACACTGTTCCTCACAGGCGACTTATAAACAAACTGAGCACCCTAGGGATGGACCCTAAAGTTACTGCTTGGGTTAGAAATTGGTTGGGTGGGAGGTGACAAAGAGTACAGGTAAATGGGGCTCACTCTGAGGAGAAGGATGTTACCAGTGGTGTGCCCCAGGGATCTGTCTTTGGTCCGATTCTTTTTAACATCTTTGTTAGTGATATAGCGGAAGGGCTGTCGGGTAAGGTTTACCTTTTTGCGGATGATACCAAAATCTGCAATAGAGTAGACACCCAGGAAGGTGTAGATAACATGAGAAGGGATCTAGCTAAGCTTTAAGAATGGTCTAGAATTTGGCAGCTGAGATTTAATGTTAAAAAATGTAAGGTCATGCATTTGGGCTGCAGCAAGCCAAGGGACCAATATAGTATAGGGGGTGAAGTGCTTTTGTCCACTAAAGAAGAGCGGGACCTTGGCGTGGTTGTGTCTGATGATCTTAAAGTAGCTAAACAGGTAGAAAAGGTGACGGCAAAAGCTAGAAGGATGCTTGGGTGCATACGGAGAGGAATGGCTAGCAGAAAAAAGGAGGTGATAATGCCTCTGTATAAGTCTTTGGTGCGACCTCATTTGGAGTATAGTGTGCAATTCTGGAGACTGCACCTTCAAAAGGATGTGAACAGGATGGAGTCGGTGCAGAGGGTGGCTACTAAAAAAAATGATTAGTGGTCTTCATTATAAAGCATATGAGGACAGACCTAAGGATCTTAATATGTACACCTTAGAGGAAAGGTGTGATGGAGGTGATATGATTGAGATGTTTAAATATCTCTGTGGCATAAATGTTCAGGGAGAGAGCCTCTTTCAATTGAAAGCATGTTCTGCTACGAGGGGACATGGGATGAGGGTGAAGGGAGTGATATGCAGAAATATTTCTTTACGGAAAGAGTAGTGGATCCATGGAATAATCTCCCAGTGGAGGTGGTAGAGATGAGGACAGTAACCGAATTCAAAAAAGCATGGGACAAACACAGAGGATCTCTAAAGGTAAAAAGGGGACTGTTGTAGTTGTTGATTTGGAAGGACAGACTAGATAGGCCATTTGGTCTTTTTCTGTCGTCATATTTTTATGTTTCTATGATTATTGAAACACAAATAGATCGAGTGACGGAGCATATGCATTCCTAGCACGGATGCTCTAGAACTCCATACCAGTGCATTGGCTGACCTTGCAGATTTCAGGAAACAACTCAAGACTCACTTATTTAGAGATTATTTTGGCACTCATACAGACACAGATAAAGTTTACCCAAAATAATCATTCCTGATCGTATATCCAGTCTAGTCCCGAACCTCTGGATTGTCCATCTTATCCAGCAGCTTGGAGACTGAAAAACTCCTCCTTTTGTGATGTTACTGGTATATCCAGTCGGGAGCTGCCTCCTGTCACCAGTTACCTCAGTCTCCATGCAGCTGGATGGATGGTGAGCCTGGAGGTCCTGGCTCACTGGAGAAACAATTGGGAATTGTTCAAATTAGTGGTTAAGGAGTTTAAAAGAATTTAAAAGAAGTGTTAAAATTAAAACAGAAAATAGTCTTCATATTGAAGGACTGTGCCTTTAAATTTGCAGGAGGCCGTCCTTCAGTCTTTACCCCCTCCTTCTTTATTCCTCTCCTTGCCTTTGCGGTTCGGGGCATGGGTCAGACAGCAAGTCTGTGGAGGGGGGACAGCTCCGGTTCACAGACCAGAGTGTGAGGAACCGGAGCGGAGCTTAGCCAGCGCTTTACAGAAGCTCTGCCTGTTAGCGCACTGTGGTTGCTCTTCTCTATTGCCGGGAGGCGGGGAGGCCAAGCGGAACGGTGTTCGCAGGCTGCTCCGTCTCATCGGATCGGCTCCAGGACCGGCGGCAAGCACAGCACGTCTAGGAGGAGCTGCTGCTTCGCTCGGAGGCCGGCAGAGGTAAGGGGGCCCGATCGGGAGCATTCCCTCAGCAGCGCGTTTTGGCGTGAAGAGGACATTCGGCCCAGCTGCGTGGCGCCGGCATGGGCAGAGCCGCGTCTGAGAGGAGTTTTGAGGGGGTTTAATTTAGACGGGGAAGCCTCCTTTCAGAGCCCCAGATGTCGCGGTTTGGCTGGCGGTTTTAGCTGTTTAGGTCTGTAGAACATTAAAAAGAAAAAAAAACCAGTTGAGTAAGTTTAATTGCTCAAGCTCTGCATTGTTAGTTGCGGAGCCTGATCCCGGCTGGGGATGGATCAGCGGTTTTCTGAGCAGGGATGCCTTCTAAACCACAGTGTGTGGTATGTGGGGCCAGAAAGGGCACAGGCTCAGGAGTTTGTAAGACCTGTGTTAAAGAAGCATCTATGGAGCAGACACTGGAGGAGAAGGAGGAGGTCCCGGGGGCCGAAGCGGGGGCATCGCCCGCATAGTTAGCAGAATTGGCCCTGGGGGAGCCGGTGGCAGGGCTGTCTTCCGTCCCGGACACACTCTCCTCTCAGGCGTCTTTGTCCATGGGGCTGGCGTCCATTTTTTCACAGGAGTTTGTAGCCCTCCTGCAGCAAGTGGTGTTGGGCAATGGCCAACAGCGAAAGGGTACCACGAGCACGGGAGGAGCGAAGAGGCTCGCGGTGCCGCTGCAGGTGGAGGAGTCCCTGTGCAGGGTTATGAGACTACGAGTCGAAGGGGTGCTTACTGAGCAGTCGGTGGCCTCGGAGGGGCCGCTGTCGGATGAGGAAGGCCGCAGTATGGACTTGGAGGAGGAGTTAGAGGAAGGAGAACTCTCAGAGAAAGAGGACCAGGCTATTGTACGGGTCTTCAGAAGAGAGGAACTGCCGGCGCTCATCGTAGAGATGCTGAATATGCCGGTGCCGGGGTCGGCGGAGGATGAGGCACTTGAGGATCCGTTATTGCAGGTCTTCCGAAAGAGTCAAAGAGCGTTCCCGGTGCACAGGGTATTTCAGGAGATGATTCAGGAGGAGTGGAACATACTGGAGGCACCTCTGAAGGGGGCCAGAGTGATGAACCGACTTTATCCTTTAGTGGACCAGGATAGGGAGGTGTTTAAGTCGCCCAAGGTAGATGCGGCCGTCTCTGCGGTGACGAAAAAGACCACCATACCCATAGAGAGTAGCGCGGCCCTCAAGGATACCCAGGACAGGAAGTTAGACGCTTTGTTAAAACAGGTTTTTGAGGTGAATGCTCTGTTGCTCCAGGCGGCTATTTGCGGAGCATGGGTGGCTAGAGCCTGTCTGCGATGGTCGCAGCAAGTGCCAGGGCAGGAGAGTGAGCTGGCTGGAGAGGCGTCCAGGTTAGAATTGGGCGCTGCCTATCTGGCGGATATTCATTATGATCTTATGCGTGGTTTGTCGAAAAGCATGGCGTCGGCCGTAGCAGCGTGACGCTACCTGTGATTCTGCAATTGGGCAGCGGATAGCTCCTCTAAGGCTAGGCTAAGTAAACTTCCGTTTAAAGGGCGCCTCTTGTTTGGGGAAGATTTAGAGAAATTAGTCAAAGATCTGGGGGAATCTAAAGGGGGTAGATTACCAGAGGACAAGCCTAAGCCAGGCCGGACAACACCTGCGGGAAGGGCGCAACAGCGGGATTTTCGTCGGTTCCGTTTCCAGAGATTTAGCTCAGGGTAACGAGGAAGATTGTGCAATAGGAATTAGGGGTTCCGGGGGTTTCGTAGAGAGGGAAGGGGCTTCGGGCCTTCCTCCTCATCTTCCCTCAACTCCAGAAAGCCACAATGAGATCAGGGGGACCCAGGTGCCCTTACTTCCCGTAGGGGGGCGGCTTCAGTATTTTTATTCTGCCTGGGTCCAAGTCACGTCAGATCAGTGGGTGCTGGAAGTCATCCAAGAAGGCTATGCACTGGAGCTGCTAAGGCCAGTGCAAGACGCCTTCGTACTATCCCTCGACAAGTTGCCCTCGAAATGCGAGGCTCTGCGGGGGATAGTATGAAAGTTGCTAGATCTCAAGGCGATAGTGCCAGTGCCTACAGACCAATGCGGCTGCGGTCGATACTCCATTTACTTCATGGTACCAAAGAAGGACGTAGGTTTTCGGCCTATTCTAGATCTCAAGGGAGTGAACCGTTGTCTTCGAGTGTCCCATTTTCGCATGGAAACGCTGCGATGGGTTATAGTGGCGGTACAAAAAGGGGAATTCCTTACGTCCCTGGATTTGTCAGAAGCGTACCTTCACATTCCCATAAGACTGGATCATCACAAGTTTCTCAGATTCGCGGTGCCTTTCAGGCATTTTCAGTTCCGAGTATTGCCCTTCGGCCTAGCAACCGCACCGCGGACCTTCACCAAAGTCATGGTGGTGGTGGCGGCAGCTTTGCGGAAGGAAGGAATTCTCGTACATCCTTACCTAGATGATTGGTTGATTCGTGCAAAGTCGAGGGCTGAGAGCGAGAGGGCAATGGCCAGGGTGATGACCTTCCTGGAAAGTCTTGGTTGGGTAGTCAATCTGGCAAAGAGTCAGTTGGTACCCTCTCAGAGCCTGGAGTACCTTGGGGCTCGGTTCGACACGATCATTGGAAAGGTCTTTCTAACGACGCAGCGAGCACAAGGTCTGCGGAAGCTAGTCGAGAGATTCTTACTCTACAAGAGGCCCTCGGCCTGGCATTACCTCCAATTGTTGGGCACAATGGCGGCGACAATAGAGACGGTGCCCTGGGCAAGGGCCCACATGAGGCCCTTACAGAGGGCGTTGCTTCGGCGCTGGTCGCATCAGCACGATCTGCTGTCTCGGAAGCTACCTTGTCCGGCGGACACGTGTCAAAGCCTGCGTTGCTTCCCGAATCTCTGGAGAGCGGGAAAGGGTTGGAGACGCTGGACTGGGTACCCTTGACTGCAGATGCCAGCCTGCTGGGCTGGGGAGCTCATTATCAGGGCAGGTTCACGCAGGGACGGTGGAATTCTCAGGAATGGACATGGCCAATCAACAGGTTGGAATTAAGGGCAGTTGCGCTGGCTCTACAGGATTTTTGGGCATCCCTCAGAGGGAGGGCAGTTCGAGTGTTTTCCGACAATGCGACTGCGGTGGCCTATGTCAACAGGCAAGGGGGAACCAGCAGCGTCACACTGGAGTCCGAGGCCAAAGCCCTGTGTGAATGGGCCGAAGCAAATCTTCTGGATCTATCGTCAGCGCATGTAGCAGGGGTGGACAATGTAGAGGCTGATTTCCTCAGCCGGGTAAGAGTGGATCCAGGGGAATGGGTCCTGCATCCGGACGTGTTTGAGATGCTGGTACGCCGTTGGGGCGCGCCGGTCATGGACCTCATGGCAACTTTCGACTCAGCAAAGGTCAGCCGTTTCTACAGCAGACGGAAGGAAAGAATGGCAGAGGGCTTGGATGCGCTCATTCAAAGCTGGCCGGTGGGGCAGTTACTGCATGTCTTCCCGCCGTGGGTGTTGATAGGCAGAGTAGTCCAATGGATGGAGCGCTACAGAGGTCAGGTAATTCTGATAGCTCTGGACTGGCCACATCGGCCCTGGAACGGCGACCTGATGAGGTTGTTGGTTGCAAAGCCCTAGCGTCTTCCCCCTCGAGCAGATCTGTTGTTGCAGGGGCCTCTGCTTATGCCCCACGTGGATCGGTTCTCTCTTATGGCTTGGCTATTGAGAAAGCTCAGCTAAAGTCTAGGGGGTATTCAGCAGCAGTCATTACTACTTTGCTGAAGGCCAGAAAGAGATCAACATTTCTAGCATATGTTCGCATCTGGAGGGTATTCGAGGATTGGTGCGTAGACAAGAAGTGTGAAGCGTTAAGATCCACCATCCCTCAGGTAGAGTTCCTACAGGATGGGTTCGACAAAGGATTAGCTGCCGCGTCACTGCAGGTGCAGGTAGCTGCTTTGACATGTTACAGAGGTAAGATAGGTGGTCAGATGCTTGGGAGTCAATGGGATGTCAAACGGTTTTTGAGGGCGGTATCTCTACTGAGACCGCCGTGTAGATAGATCGTTCCTAAATGGCATCTGCCGTTCATGCTGGATGCATTGGAACGGGAGCCCTTCGAACCATTGTTGCGGGCGTCGTTCAAGGACCTCACTCTAAAGGTGTTTTTTCTTGTGGCGATCTGTTCGGCGAGAAGAGTCTCGGAGTTGCAAGCGCTATGCTGTAGGGAACCCTACCTTTCTTTGCGTCAAAGGTAGTTATGAGGCCTGTGCCGGCCTTTCTACCAAAGGTCATCTCGGCGTTTCATGTGAATCAGGAAATCTCCTTGCCTGTCTTCAGAGAGGGCACAGGAAGTTCGGCAATGAGGAAGTTGAATCTCTTGGATGTCCATCGGGCGTTAAAGAAGTATCTTTGTCGGACAGCCAGTTTCCGCAAGTCGGACAGACTTTTTGTGCTCTTCGCGGGGCCAAGAAAGTGAGAAGCAGCGTCAAAGGCCTCTATTGCAAGATGGATTAAGGAGGCCATTGCGTTGGCGTACGTGTTGAAAGGTAGGCCGGTACCGTAAGGGCTTAGGGCCCATTCCACCAGAGCACAAGCGACCTCCTGGGCTGAGGTTTGGTTGGTGCCGCTGGTGGAGATTTGTAAGGCAGCGACTTGGTCGTCTTTGAATTAGTTTGTTAAGCACTACTGGCTGGATGTTCAATCGGCGGAGGAGACGTATTTTGGTTCAGCAGTACTTCAGGCTGGCCTGCCGAGTCCCTCCCGTGGTTGACTTTTTCACTGCTCTGGTACAAACCCAGAGGTTCGGGGCTAGACTGGATAACATGATCAGGAAGGTGAAATTAGACTTACCTGCTAATTGTGGTTCCTGGAGTGTAGCCAGTCTAGTCCCGTATCCCTCCCCAGTTTTCTTATGCGAATGGAAGCCTGAAGTGTCTATATGGATTACAGGTAAGAGGTGTCTTCCTTTATGGCCCTTCGGCTTTCTGGGAGGGGGGGTTCCTGTGGGATGGCATTTAGGTTGGGGGACCTTTTCCTTCATATCAGGTGAGGGACTGGCCTTGGCAAGTTTAAAGTCTATGTAAGTTGAGGGGGTTTTCCCTCAGTTAAACTTTATTGGTTCAGTCAGTTGATCATTGTTGGTAAATCTTTGCATTTGATTCTTACTTGTTGCTCCGGTGAGTCTACTTTGTCAGTAGAGTACTGGTGACAGGAGGCGGCTCCTGACTGGATATACCAGTGACATCACAAAAGGAGGAGTTTCTCAGTCTCCAAGCTGCTGGATAAGATGGACAACCCAGAGGTTCAGGACTAGACTGGCTACACACCAGGAGCCACAATTAGCAGATAAGTCTAATTTCACCTTACTCATTTACCCCGGGATCACCAAACTGACCACATTGTGTTAGTTGCTGCTTTGTAAATATGTTTACAGTTATTATCCATGAGCCAATCACTACCTTGTAAATATGTAAATATGTTAATTATGTTGATAGAATGTATTGTTTCAGCTTGAGACTTTCTCAGCGTATTTAGATTATCAAATTATGTTAATCCACCAAAAAATGTTCCTTGTGAGTGTTAAATTCATATTTGTTCCCCTGTTCTGATGTAACTAATTTGTTTGTAAACCGCTTGATCTTGTGAGAAGATGGTATATAAGAGCACATAAATAAAATAAACATTTCTCTGCAGACAAGCAGAGGTATGTAGCAACACTTGATGGTGATGTCTCCAACATTGCTAATGTGTTGGGCTCTCCCCCAAATCTCTTCGTAGCTTGGAATCTGCGGTGATCAGCTTCACTGCCCGTTCTAATCCTGCTGGGCCCAGACAAGGCACAGTCAAGGTTTATGGTTTATTAAAACTTAACATACCACTTTTCTGGAGTAACAAAGTGGTTTACCTTGGATCTTGACAAATTTTCTTGAAATGTAGGAGCCAGCCCAAAAATCTAGGAACCAGTGCAGTCCCCTCCTCCCCCCACCAAAAGGTGAATATGTTACTTTTTTAGGTTTTAGGGCATGATTTACTAAGACTGTTTTCCCATTTTTCATGGAAAAAGTTGCTTAAATCAGGCTTTTAATGGGCCACTACATGATGCCCACGAAAGGCAGTGGCCCACTCCTTCGTCTCTCACCACCCCTAATGACCCATTATGCTACATCTGTGTGTGTGGTGTGGTGGGAAGGTGAGGTGCCTTTGTACATACACATTGTGCCCTTTACTTCCCATGCATTCATCCCCTTCCTCCCCACTCCAACCCCTCTCTTTTGACCCTCCCCTCCTTGCACTCAGCCTCTGCCTTCCATTTCCACACCCTCCCCCATTCACACAAACGACTGAATAAATTAAAGGGGCTTTTGATTTCAGTTACTAAAACCAAAAGCCCCTTTAATTCAGCAGTCTGTGCAGCAACTAAGCTTTTATTTTTATTTTTTTTGTTGAATCTTCTCTCCTGGCTGACACCGTACCCCCATAGGGGTTGGGATCGCCACCGACAGGCACCAGATCACTGTACCACTTCTGCCCGTGGGAGTTGGGATCCCCACAGACAGACACTGGCCATTTGCTCTGAGCACCAACTGTAAGGTCCAGTTTTTAGTCGCCATGGTGACCTGTCACCTGACGTTTGTCAAGTCCTGGTTTACATATACTTAAAATAAAATTGAATACTACATGTTAAAGTAGTAGAAAAAGCTTCAATCAGTAAACAGTAGAGTTCAAAGGGGAAAAATACATCCAGGTATAGTGACGCTACACCACCCACTGACCGCTCCTCATTCAGGAAGGTAACTCAAAGAAGCGCTTAAACAGGTACATTTTCAAATTGGTTTTAAAATTTTTAAACATAGTGGCCAAATGAAGATAAGAGAGAAGACTGTTCGAGAGGGAAGGGGTGACAAAGAAAAAAGCAGTGTGGAAGTTGACTTCATATTCAGCTTTACAGGTACACAGAACCTATTGTCGCAAAGAGAGTGAAGGATGCATGAAAGAGAATAGAGACTGATAAAGGAGGATAGATACAATGGGGCTTCCTTGTGTAAGTCCGTAAATGTAAGAGAGAATTTTGTGTGGAATGCATGGCTGCAACTGGAAGCCAGTGATGGTGAATTAATAATGGTATAGCATGATTTATTTATTTTATTTACATTCTCTTATATACCGCGCTATTCTGCATCAGTGCGGTTTACATTGAACAAACTGAAATTACATTGAACAGGGCATTATAACTTGGAGAGAACTATTTTACAGGGAACGTGGGCTATGGGAGGGTTAAGTGGCTTGCCCAAGACCACAAGGAGCACCTGTGGGACTAGAAACCCTAGTCCTTCCGGCCCAGGGTTGCTGTCCTCTAGTGGGATTTGAACCCCCGACCTTCCGGCCTGAAGTACCTTGCCCCAACCACTAGGCCACTCCTCCACTCCATTTAATTTAATAAGTGTTTCCTCTTCGTCTCTCTGGGCCAGTCCAGGAACCTTAGGGTTGTCAACCTCCTCCAGCAGCTGAGGACTGAAATCTGAAAATCTTGCTGACAGCCTATCCCGCTCCCCCTGGTGTCAGAGACTCAGTCTTTCAGTCCTCAGCAGCTGAACAGGAGTGTGGCTGACAGGCTCCCTGGAGAAACGGAGAGGAATAGCATAGTTAGGCAGGATTGCAAAGGAGGTGTTTGCCCTAGCTGGGTTCTCACTCCGAAGGAGACACATTTTATTAAAAAAAAAAAAAAAAATCAAGATATATATATAGCAGATGTATATAAATTATGGGAGACGGTCCTGAGCTGCCATAACTTGTAACAGCGGCTGAAAGGGCAGAGCCTACCTCAATTTGACAGGATCCGTCATTCAAGGAGGGGGGAAAGGAATTGGGAGCCCCAGAATCCACCCTTATACCTCCGGCACCGAGATTGCAAACTCCCGCTAGCAGCAGGGAAGTGGGGATTCGGCGATTTGCTGGGCTGTGCTGCAGGTAGGAGGTGTTCGTTAAGGAAGAGATTTGGTTTCTGCTTGGGGGGGTCCTTAGCTCGCTGTCGCAGGGGCGGACCGTCGCTGAGGCAGTCTTTGAAGCGGCAGTGCAGTGTGGGAGTCCGGCGTCGGCAACGAGCGAACGCTCAGCGGGGAATCGTAGCTTGCCGGTTCCGGCGGTCTCTACCACTCTGCGGGGCTGAATTCAGCTCTTGATCGGCACACAGTATGGAAGGTGACTTGATAGACAGGCCGCAGGGCACATTAGAAAAAGGGGGGAACGGCAGCCATTTTAACTGAGGCAACTATTTCTCCTGTGCGTCAGCACAAGCCGGGAAAGAGAGAGGCAAAGTCAACTAAGGCTTCTTCTGAGGAAATGAAAGCTCACAAGAAGTTGCCTGAAACACAAGAAGGTCTATCATCCTTGTTTTCCCCAGATTTTATATTGGCGTTGCATAAGGTTTATTGTTTAAAGTTGTCTCAGACTTCAAACAATCCGACAGTTCCCAGTCTGTTGGAGGTGCAGAAAGGGGAGCCTGAAGGGATAGATACTGGGGAGGGATCTTCACAAAAAAGCTTGGGTCCTGAGACAGGCTTCGATGGCTTTGAGCCGCAGGTCTCAACGCCTCAAATAATAGAAGAGGGGGAGATCCTCTCAGAGGCAAGGGCGGACTCCTGGGCAGGAGAGTTGGAAGAGGGGGAAATTGGTCCGGGCGAAGACCCGAATGTGTTCCGGGTTTTTCGAAAGGAGGAGCTGGGAGCTCTTATAGCCCAGTCCCTAGCTGCTTTAAATAGTCTCCTTCCGGTGGGGCAGCAGGAGCCAATAGAAGATCCCTTGTTGCAAGGTTTTAAAGCCGAGCAGCACTGTTTTCCCATTCACAGAGTAATTAAGCAGATGATAGTCGGAATGGGAATGTCCTGAAGCTACCCTGAGGGGTAGCCGCGCCATTGGTCACCTTTACCCTGTGCCACAGGAAGAGAAGGGAAGACGACGATTCCAGTTGAAGGGGGTTCAGCTCTTAAAGATCTTCAGGATCGCAAGCTGGAGGCCCTTCTTAAACAGGCCTTTGATTCCAGTGCTTTATCTCTGCAAGCCTCCATTTGTGGGGCATATGTGTGGAGGCTCCAAGGGGACTCGGGTGCGGATAGAGGCGAAGGAGCTTCCTCAGAGGGGGCGAAGCTATAGTCGGCTTCGGCTTATTTAGCGGACGCCTTCTATGATCTGGTGAGGATATCAGCTAAGTCCTTGGTGTCAGTAATTGCCGCCAGAAGGTTTCTCTGGTTGCGTAATTGGGCGGCAGTCACATCTTCTAAATCTAGGCTAAGTAAACTCCCCTATAAGGGCAAGCTGCTCTTTGGGGAAGCCTTGGAAAAGATCATAAAGGATTTGTGTGATTCCAAGGGAGGCCACCTTCTGGAGGACCGGCCGAAGGCAACCAGACCTGGAGGTATACAAAGGGGGTCAGGTAGGGACTTTCGCAGGTTCCGAGGAGCTCGGTTTGCCCCAGAGGGCAATCCTTTCGAGGAGCTATGGGGTTCGGCAGGGGCTATTTCAATGCCCAGCAGAACTCTGCTAAGAAATCACAATGAAGGGCGGCTAGCCCAGGCAGAGATCCCGATAGGGGGACACCTGCAGGGGTTTCTCTCTACTACAGACCGGTGGGTGCTAGAGATCATCCGCGACGGATATGCGCTGGAATTCGCTCAGCCGCTGGCGGACTCTGTCGTGGTGTCTCCGTGTGGACTGCAAGCAAAAAGGAAAGCGATAAACGACACGCTTCAGCGGTTGTTGCGGCTTCAAGCTGTAGTCCCGGTGCCTTTAGACCAGTGTGGATTAGGTCGATACTCGATTTATTTTGTGGTTCCCAAGAAGGAAGGGTCCTTTCGACCAATTCTGGATTTCAAGCAGGTGAACCGGTCTTTGAGAGTACCGCATTTTCAAATGGAAACCCTGCAATCAGTTTATTTTATTTATTTATTTATTTTATTTAGACAGTTTTGTATACCGCCTTATCCTTCAATCAAAGCGGTCACAACACAATTGGGGGATACATGTAACACATGGGGATATGAGACACATACACTAATACTTACAGGAAACATGGGCAATGGAGGGTTAAGTGGCTTGCCCAAGACCACAAGGAGCAACTGTGGGACTAGAAGCCCCAGTCCTTCTGGCCCAAGGTTGCTGTCCTCTAGTGGGATTTTAACTTCCGGCCTGAAGTACCTTGCCCCAACCATCAGGCTATTCCTCCACTCAGTTATTCGGGTGGTAAGACCAGGAGAGGTACTTTCGTCCGTAGATCTGACGGAGGCTTATCTACACATTCTGATCAGAGCGGATCATCAAAGGTTTTTGCGCTTTGACGTTCCCATGGGACAGTTTCAGTTTGGGCTAGCTACGGCTCCACGTACGTTCACAAAGGTGATGGTAGTAGTGGTGGCGGCGCTCTGAAAGGAAGGGTTTCAGGTGCATCCCTACCTAGACGATTGGTTGATCAGGGCAGGATCTCTAGCGGAGTCGGTCACGGCGACCTTATGGGTAGTGCAGTTCCTGGAACAGCTCGGCTGGGTCATCAACCAAGCAAAGAGTTGGTTACAGCCTGTGAGGCGTCTGACCTACCTTGGGGCATTGTTCGACACAGAGGTAGGGTCGGTTTTTCTGCCCGAAGACAGGGTATAAAAGATTTTGACTCAGGTACAAGCATTCTTGCGGTTGCAGGCTCCGTCGGTGTGGAGGTACTTGCAGCTGTTCTGGTCCATGGCGGCAGCCTTGGACCTAGTTCCGTGGGCCAGGGCTCATATGCATCCTCTTCAGAGAGCGTTGCTGTCTAGATGGTCTCCGCAACAGCATCCTCTCTCTCGCAGGTTTATGTACCCAGAGGAATTGCGCAGCAGTCTGCTGTGGTGGTTGGACCCAATTCATCTTCAAGCAGTTGTGCCTTTGGAACACTCAGAGTGGGTGTTGGTCACCACAGACGCCAGCCTGTCCGGCTGGGGGGCTCATTGCCAAGCTCAAGTGACGCAGGGGAGCTGGTCCATGGAGGAGAGCAGTTGGTCGATCAATCGGTTAGAGCTCAGAGCAGTGCATTGGGTGCTACAAGGTTTCCAAAGTTTGATCGAGGGGAGAGCGGTTCGCGTCTTCTCCGACAATCTCGTGACTGTATCCTATATCAACAGACAGGGAGGCACGGGCAGTGCTCTCTTGCTGGAAGAGAGTCAGGAATTGATGCATTGGGCGGAAGTTCATCTCGTGGCTCTCTCGGTGGCACATGTAGCAGGGAAGGACAACATGCAGGCCGACTATCTCAGTTGCAATGTGCTCGATCCAGGAGAATGGGAGCTGAGCGTGGCTCTCTTTCACGACATTACGGTGAGGTGGGGACAGCCAGTCTTGGATCTGATGGCTACTTTCAGCAATTCCAAGGCGTCTCGGTTTTACAGCAGGCACAGGGAGCACATGTCGGAGGGGCTCGATGGTTTGGTACAGCCCTGGCCTTCGGGCAAGCTCCTTTATGTGTTTCCTCCTTGGCCAATAATCAGACGGGTCATTCGGCGGATAGTGGGGCATGACGGGATGGTGATTCTCATGGCTCCAGATTGGCCCAGGAGGCCCTAGTATGTGGATCTGATGCGGCTTCTAGTGGAATCCCCTTGGAGACAGCCCGATCGAATCAATCTGTTGAGTCAGGGATCTGTTCTGATGCCGCAGGTGGATCAGTTCTTGCTTATGGCTTGGCTCTTGAAAGGGAACAGTGCTGCATCGGTGATAAATACTATGTTAACGTCCAAGAGAAGATCAACTTCCTTGGCTTATGTTGGAGTTTGGCGTATTTTTGAGGCATGGTGTGAGGAACGTAGCGTTAGGCTGTTTGCGGCAGCTTTACCAGAAATCTTATTGTTCCTTCAGGGGGGACTAGAAAAAGGTCTAGCCCTTAGCACACTCAGAATGCACCTGGCTGCCCTAGCTTGCTATAGGGGAGCGGTGCAAGGGAGAGTTTTGTCATCACATCCGGATGTTCAACGCTTCTTTCAAGTGGCTAGGAATATTAGATCTCCAGTGAGACCAGTAGTGCCAGCTTGGGATTTGAACTTAGTGCTGGAGGCGTTGACGCAGCCTCCTTTTGAGTCAGGGTCGTCAGTGAGTTTGAGAGAACTGTCTTGGAAAACTGCCGCCTTCGTAGCTTTGTGTTCCACGAGAAGGGTTTCAGACCTGCAGGCACTCTTGTAGGGAGCCATACATTCAGTTTTCAGCGGAAAAAGTAATGTTACGACCAGTACTGTCCTTTCTGCCTAAGATAGTTTTGGGGTTTCACTTGAATCAGTCGATATCTCTTCCGACTTTTCCATGTAGAGAAAAAGGTGGAATGGATCGATCGCTGCGGAAATTAGATCTCGGGCGAGTGCTACGGATGTATCTCAGTAGAACGGAGCCGTTTCAGAGATCGGATAGGTTGTTCATGCTTTTCAGTGGGCCATGCAAAGGGAAGGCGGCTACCAAAGCCTCAATTGCCTGGTGGGTGAGACACGCTATTGGAGCAGCGTATAAGGCAAGGGGGAAGTCGCCTCCAGTAGGACTCAGAGCTCATTCTACTAGAGGCCAAGTGGCGTCTTGGGCGGAATTTGCTTTGGTGCCTCCAGAGGATATCTGCCGATCAGCAAAGTGGTCATCATTGCATACTTTCACGAGGCATTATAGGTTAGATGTTCAAGCAAGAGGAGACGCTAAAGTGGGGGCCTTAACCATTATGGCAGGGCTCGCAGGACCCTCCTGAGATTAGGTACTGCTTTGGTACTGCCCTAAGGTTCCTGGACTTGCTCAGAGAGACGAAGAGGAAGGAGAAATTAGTCCTTACCTGCTAATTGTCTTTCCTTGAGTTCTCTCCGGGCCAGTCCAGGGCCCACCCAGTTAGTCTGCGAGTGTTCAGAGAGATCTAGGATATTGGCTGTAAAGTCAGTAGTAGGCAGATATGATGTTGCGGTTGATTGAATAGTAGAGAGATATGAGGTCGCTGTTGGATGACAGTGGAGAGTTTGGGGCTCTCTCGGGGATAAAGAGGAGGTTCACTCGGTAGCAACTACAAGTATGAAGAATACATAACTGCATGATCAAATGAGGAAAAGTCATCAAATAAGTAAAAAAAAAAAGAAACGAAAAGGAAAGGAAAAAGAAAGATAAATAAGAATAGAGATTCAGGAAGTACACGTTATTGGTTTGTTGTGTTTCATAGGTTGTAGTTAAGTTAGACTGCTTTGACAAAAGAAGACTGAGTCTCTGACACCAGGGAGAGTGGGATAGGCTGTCAGCAAGATTTTCAGAATTCAGTCCTCAGCTGCTGGAGGAGGTTGACAACCCTAAGGTTCCTGGACTGGCCCAGAGAGAACTCGAGGAAAGACAGTTAGCAGGTAAGGACTAATTTCTCCTTATATTCTGCTTTTACAATCTGCAGACATACAAAGCAGAGTACAAAATTAAAATATAGGCAATTCACATTAAGTAGTACTAAAAAATGATCCCATAACCATGTATTTAAAACTTTTCAAAATTACACATAATCTTCAACTTCCCTAATGATAACAGATAATTCATTCCATAATTTTGGAGTCGCACCTTAAAAACACCTGTTCCCTGATCCTCTTTTGTCCAAAGGCATAAGAACTTATGCCATACTAGCTCAGACCAAGGTCCATCATGCCTAGTATCCTGTTTCCAACAGTGGTCAATTTAGTACCTAGCAGTTTCCCCAAAAGACGCAGGCTCCTCAATGCTTGTATTGGGGCATGCAGTGGATTTCAGGCATCCCCTTTAGTAATGGTTTAAAGTCCTTTCCTCCAGGAACTTATCTAAACCTTTTTAAACCCAGCTACACTAACAGATTTTACTACATCCTCCAGTAACGAATTCCAGAGTTTGATTACAAGTTGAATGAAAATAATATTTTCTCTTATTAGTCTTAAATGGGTAACACTGTAGCTTCATTACATGTTCCCTAGTCTTTCTATATTTTGATAGTGTAAATAATCGATCTATGTTTACCCGTTCCACTACACTCATTAATTTGTAGACCTCTATCATATCTCCGCTAACCTGTCTCTTTTCCAGGTTGAAGAGCCCTAACTTTTTTAGCCTCTCCTCATAGGGGTATCCTTCCAGCACCTTTACTATTTTGGTGGCTTGTCTTTGTACCTTTTCTAATTCTGCTATATCCCTTTTAAGATACGGCAACCAGAATTGCACAAAATATTCAAGGCGCCTTCGTACCATGGAACAATACAGAGGCATTATAAAATCCTTTGTTTTATTCTCCATTTCTTTCCTTATGATTCCTAGCATTCTATTTGCTTTCTTGGCCACCGCTGCACACTGGATGGAGGGTTTCAGCGTGTTATCCATGATGATGCCTAAATATTTTTTCTGGGTGGTGTGGAACCTTGCATCGTGCGACCATAGTTTGAGTTGTTCTTTCCTAGGTGCATAACTTTGCATTTGTCCACATTAAATTTCATCTGCCATTTGAACATCCAGTCTTCCAATTTATCAAGGTCCTCTTGCAATTTTTCACAATCCTCATGGGTTTTAACAACTATAAATAATTTTGTGTCATCTGCAAATGTGATTAACTCACTAATTCCCATTTCAGGTCACTTGCAAATATGTTAAAAAGCAGCAGACCCGAGACTTCCAGTGACATCACCAGAGCCAATGGTGGCGTAGTGCTTGAGCTCCGCTGCCGATGCCTGACATAGCGGCGAAAAAGTACCTCTGAATATGCGAAGTGAGAGGAGAAAGGCAAGGGTAAGTGTAAAGGCATGAAAGGAGAGAGGAGACGGTAGTAAGGCTCGCGCACAACCCCGACAACGGCGCGCAGTGCCGGTCTGGGCCCAGAGGTGGATAGAGATTGAGGACAAGCGGAGGCGGGAGGAGCAAGACGAGCGATCCGGTGAGGGCTGGAGCCAATGTATTAAGGCCCCCATTACGGCAATGGAGAGAGCGGCGAATGCGGCGGGACAACACAACGCCGGACAACAGCAATCGCTCATTGAACTGCAAGGGCAGGGGAAGTGCAGGACCCGATCGGGCAACCACGTGGCAGAGTGTGGTGGAGGCTTAAGGAGTAGCAAGATCGAGGTGCAGGAGGTGGAAGGAGACAGCATTTGTTGGCAACGGAGGGGGAAGTGAGTCCTAGCGGAGCAAAGCCCAGTAAAACTCAACACTAAACAGAGAAACAAACTAAAGCCCTTCAGGATCGGATCGGATCATCTTAAGTGGGACTGAAGCAAAACAGCTGAAGGAGCAACAACAGGGTAAGAAGACCTGGCAAGTGAGGGAGCAGAAAGGAGGTTGATTATATTGCCCTGCAAAAATAAAATAAAGAGGAAACTGTTGAGCACTGAAACAGATCCTGCACTAGAATTAAAGGGCTAAGAGGGTAAATGGAGAAACCAAAAGGAGGGATGTCTGCAAAGAAAAAGCTGGCTGAATTCAGATCATCATTTGTGGCCGCAAAAGGCGGGAAAGAGGAAGAGAAGGACGGTAAATTGGCAGCGGGAAGAGGAGCAGAGCAAGAGGAGGAGATGGAGGGAACGTGGAACCCGGGAATAGCAGAGATGATTAAGCGGTGGTTAACAGAATTGAAAGAGGATCTTAAATTAGAAATCAGTGGTGTAAAAATGAAATAAGAGAGACAATACAATCTTTGTGGCAAGACTTAGCTGATCTGGGAGCTTGAATAGCAGAAACTGAGAATCAGATGGAACAGCATGGGGAAGTACTGGAAAAAATACAAAAAGGTTGGGAAGAACTAAAGCAGGGTCAAGAGGAACTGAAGTTGAAAGCTGAGGACCTGGAAGATCGATCTAGAAGATGTAACATCAGAATGAGGGGTGTCCCAGAGCATACCAAATACAAGAATTGTGATGAGGTTATAACAAAAGTATTTAGAGCTCTGTTACAAACCGCAGCTCTAGAGGAGGGTGGAGATGGAGAGCCCTTACAAATTGAGCGGGCCCATAGAGGGCTGGGGCCCATAAGGGACAATAGACCAAGAGATATTGTGGTGTGCCTGACTTCTTTTAAAATGAAAGAGCGGGTCCTGAGCTGCACGAAAAGTGAGGCACTTCAAATGGAAGGAGCATGAAGTGGAACTGTTCCAGGACTTGTCAGTGGGCGCTTCAATGGAGCAGAGAGCTGAAAGAGGTGACAGCCTATTTCAGGAGAGAAGATCTGAGATATAAGTGGCTGTATTCTTTTGGCTTACTGATCACAGTGAAAGGGAAATCTAGAAGAGTCCAGACCAGCGATGAAGAGTGGTGATTGCTTAAAGATTGGGAATTGACTGATCTTCCAGATGGAGTTGGAGGTCAAGGCAGAACAATGATGAGTAAAGCACCGACGTCGAGGGCGGATAGTTTGAAGTGGTGCCGGGCACCAGCGGATGGCAGGAGGTTGGCATAACTAAATAAAGGAAGTCCTGGAGAGAAGGCGGTGGAGAAGGGAAACGTCTGAAGCAGTGGAAAAGAACTAGATGGGACATTGCAGAGATCATGATGGAGAAGTGTTGATGGACACTGATAAATGTATTGAAGGGGGTTGGGGACGGGAGAAAGAACACGGGGGAGGGAGGGGGTGAGGTAGGTGGAGAGGGGGTAAGAGGGGTGTGGAGGGGAGGGGGGAGGAGAGGAGGGTGGTGGGGATAAGTAAGGAGGTTTAATAACAATTTATAGAGTAAAAGAAGTGGGGGTAGGGCTGAGGGGGGTTGGAGGAGAGGGTGGTTTGAGTGTAAGAGATGGGGAGTGGGAAGGGGGTGTGAGGAACAAGCTAAGGGGGGGAGAAAGGGGAGGGCTGGGACTAGTTAAGGGCGGAAGGAGAGGGATAGGGGATTAAGGTGGAGTAGGTGATGGCTCGATTGATTGTCACTAAGTACGGAAGATGAGTCCTCAGTGAGGGGATGGGGAGGGGGAAGGGAGATAGGGCGGTTTGGGGGAAGGGAATGGGAGATAGTGGGGGGTGGAATGAGAGAGGGGGAGGAAGGGGGTAGGGCCAAGAGAGAAGTGGGGGAATAAAAAGCAATGGTGAATTAAAAATTGTTTTGTTAAATGTAAAAGGGCTTAACTCACCATTTAAACGACACAAATTGTATACAGAAATTGTACGCCAGAAGGCAGCGATAGTACTGATTCAGGAAACTCATTTGACAAGGGTGACAGAGTACCTAGTTAAACCCAGGGGATATGGAGTATGTATACACGCATCTAACAGAGTGGAAAAGAAAGAAAGAGGGGTCGCCATACTGATAGATACAAAGTTGAAGATGCAATTGCAAACTGTGGTACGGGACAAAGCGGGGAGATATGTGGTGTTGCGTTTAAAGGTGGGTCATGAATGGTATTGCATAACGAATGTTTATGCGCCAACAGGGGAGCAAAGTGAATTTTGGACAAAACTAATTGAGGAGGTGGGGAAATTGGGGGAGGGTATTCTCAATTGTGGAGGCGATTACAACTTGACGTGGAATCCGGCTAGAGATGCCTCGGGGAAAAGAGTGTAAGAGGGCAGGTCGGAGCAGATATTGCTTGATCGACGCTTCGAGATTCCAACACCCATGTAAGAGACAATTTTCATATTTTTCACCAGTACATTACTCATACTCTAGAATAGATGCTATCTGGGTCTCGAAGGAGGTGGGGGATAGGATTAAGAGGGTTGAGATGGACTCAATTACATGGTCAGACCATGCATCGGTTAAGGTCAGTTTGCTACTGGAGGGAGAGGGGGAAGGCATACATTTTTCGAGGCTTAATGAATCATTATTAGAGGATGGGAGGGTAAGAGAGGACATTGAGAGAGAAATGAGGGAATATTTCAAGTGGAACGATAACGGGGAGGTATCGTGGGGAGGAGTGTGGGATTGGGTACAAGGCAGTGGTGAGAGGTATTTTAGTTAAATGGTGGGGCGCAGAAAAAGAAGGAAAGGGAGGGAAGAGAGAGGGAACTGAGAGAAAGATTGGTGGAATTGGAAGAGCTAGTTGTGCAAGGAAAATATGGAGCATATAGAGGGCAGGTGCTGGCAGTACGAGCACAGATAAATGCAATGCAGGCAGAAAAGATAAGGCACCAGATGCAGGCAGGAATTTTTTGAGGGGGGTAATAAAGCGGGGAGATATATGGCGCAGAAATTGAAGCAGAGGAAATTGCGCTCACATATAATGAAAATTCGAAACCAGGGAGGGGAGTTGGTAAATAAGGATGGGGAGATTAGGGAAGCCTTTAGGGGGCTTTACCAGGGGTTATATAAAGCAAGGGTCCCTCCACAGAGGGAGGGAATACAAAGTTAACTCCCTAAAGTTGCCCAAGCTAGACGAGGGGAAGCAAGAAGAGTTAAACAAGGCCATAAGAGTTGACGAGGTGCAGAGGGCGATACAGCAGTTGAAACTGGATAAGGCACCGGGGCTGGATGGGCTTACAGCGAGATTCTATAGAAGCTTTGAAGAGATATTAACAGCACCATTAGTGAGGCTATTTAATCTTCCAAGGGAGGGAGGGGTGTTAGCGGATACAATGGGGTGGGCGGGAATAACCGTAATACACAAAGAGGGGAAACTTAGAAACATAGAAATATGATGACAGAAAAAGACCACATGGCCTATCTAGTCTGTCCTTCCATATCAACAACTAAAACAGTCCTCTTTTTACATTTAGAGATCCTTTGTGTTTGTCCCATGCTTTTTTGAATTCAGTTACTGTCCTCATCTCTACCACCTCCACTGGGAGACTATTCACGGATCCACTACTCTTTCCATAAAGAAATATTTCCACATATCACTCCTGAATCTATCTCCCTTCACCCTCATCCCATGTCCCCTCGTAGCAGAACTTGCTTTCAATTGAAAGAGGCTCTCTCCCTGAACATTTAACGGAGGTATTTAAACATCTCAATCATATCACCTCTATCCCGCCTTTCCTCTAAGGTGTACATATTAAGATCCTTAAGTCTGTCCTCATATGCTTTATAATGAAGCCCACTAATCATTTTAGTAGCCACCCTCTGGACCAACTCCATCCTGTTCACATCCTTTTGAAGGTGCGGTCTCCAGAATTGCACACTATACTCCAAATGAGGTCGCACCAAAGACTTATACAGAGGCATTATCACCTCCTTTTTTCTGCTAGCCATTCCTCTCTGTATGCACCCAAGCATCCTTTTAGTTTTTGCCGTCGCCTTTTCTACCTGTTTAGCTACTTTAAGATCATCAGACACAACCATGCCAAGGTCCCGCTCTTCTTTAGTGGACAAAAGCACTTCACCCCCTATACTATATTGCTCCCTTGGATTGCTGCAGCCCAAATGCATAACCTTACATTTTTTAACATTAAATCCCAGCTGCCAGATTCTAGACCATTCTTCAAGCTTAGCTAGACCCCTCTTCATGTTATCTACATCTTCCTGGGTGTCCACTTTATTGCAGATTTTGGTATCATCCGCAAAGACGCAAAACTTACCCAACAGCCCTTCAGCTATATCACTAACAAAGATGTTAAAAAGAATCGGACCAAGGACAGATCCCTGGGGCACACCACTGATAACATCCTTCTCCTCAGAGCGAGCTCCATTTACTTGTACTCTTTGTCGCCTCCCACCCAACCAATTTCTAACCCAAGCAGTAACTTTAGGGTCCATCCCTAGGGTACTCAGTTTGTTTATAAATCGCCTGTGAGGAACAGTGTCAAAGGCTTTGTTGTTGTTAAGTGCCGTCGAGTCGGAGTCGACTCATGGCGACCCTCTGGATAGCTATCCTAAATTGTGTTCGGTCTTCAGTCAGGCGGCTTATTGTTGACAGACTGGTACCCGTAGCTGCTGTTATTGTATCAATCCATCTCATTGCTGGCCTTCCTCTTTTGCGTTGACCTTCTATCTTGCCAAGCATGATGTCTTTCTCTAGTGATCTCTCTCTCCACATGATGTGTCCAAAGTATGAAAGTCGAAGTCTTGTCATCTGAGCTTCTAAAGAAAGCTTAGGTTTGATCTCCTCTAGTACCGACTGGTTTGTTCTTCGGGCAGTCCATGGTATACACAATATTCGCCGCCAGCACCATAATTCAAAGGCATCAATTTTCTTCCTGTCTATCTTTTTCACTGTCCAGCTTTCACATCCATATGATGTTATTGAAAATACCATGGCTTGAACAAGTCGAATTTTTGTATGGAGAGAGACATCTCTGCTCTTGAGAATCTTATCTAGGTCTTTCATAGCCATTCTGCCAAGAGCAATGCGTCGTCTGATTTCTTGACTGCTTGTTGCTTCTTTATTGATAGTTGATCCAAGTAGGTTAAAGTTATTCACAATTTCAATTGCTTCTCCTTTGACGATGAACCTGTTGATTAACCTGTTGAAAGGCTTTACTGAAATCTAAATACACCACATCTAGGGCTCTCCCTCGGTCCAACTCCCTGGTCACCCAGTCAAAGAAATCAATCAGATTTGCCTGACAAGACCTGCCTCTGGTGAATCCATGCTGCCTCGGATCCTGTAATCCGCTGGACTCCAGAAACCTCACTATTTCTCTTTCATCAGCGTTTCCAATAATTTACTCACCATCGAAGTTAAACTAACCGGCCTGTAGTTTTCAACCACATCCTTACTTCCGCTTTTGTGTAAGGGCACCACATGAGCCTCTCTCCAGTCCTTTGGCACCACTCCCGACTCCGAGGCATTGAAAAGGTCAGTCAATGGAGCTGCTAGAACGTCCTCAAGTTCCCTCAGTATTCTAGGGTGTATCCCATATTGTTCAAGATGTCCCTCGCTTCTGTTCTTATTTGTGGGTGTTTTCTGAGGTTCTGCTCCTGGTTCTTCATCTGCGAACACAGAACAGAAATATTTGTTAAGCAATTCCGTTTTATCCTTATCAGCTTCTACATATTCCTCCCCTGCACCCTTGAGTCTGACAATACCACTTTTACCCTTCCTCTTCTCACTAATATATCTGAAAAATGTCTTATCCCCCCATTTTATTGCATTGGCTATTTCCTCTTCCTTTTGAATCCTTGCATTCCTGACTACTTTGCTAGCTTCTCTAAGTTTTTCCAAATACAGATGCCTGTCTTCCTCTCTCTGTGATCTCTTGTATTTCATGAAGGCCTCCCTCTTTTTCTTCACTTTTTCAGCTACATCTTTCAAAAACCATAGCGGTCTCCTTTTCCTTTTACCTTTATTTACCATTTTAACAAAAAGGTTGGTTGCCCTTAAAATATCCCCTTTCAGTTTTGCCCACTGTTTTTCTACATCTCCCAGCTGTTCCCATCCCACTAACTACTCCCTGAGGTATTGGCCCATCTTGGCAAAGTAAGTCTTCCTAAAGTCTAAGATCCTCACCTTTGAATGGATTTTAACACCCCTGGTCCTAATACTGAACCACACCATCTGGTGATCACTGGATGCAAAATGATCTTTCCACTACAACATCAGAAACACTTTCACCATTGGTAAGCACCAAGTCCAGTATTTATTTTTTATTTATTTAACAGTTGCTTATATACCGCTACCTTCCACAGATCAGGTGCGGTTTACATTGAACAAGGAATGAACAGATTTACAAGTCTGTTTTACATGGAACATTTGTTAACTTGGTACAATTTTGCTAAATACATTAATCATGAATGACTAAATATGGTAAAACTTGTTAAATAACAGACGAACTTGTTAAATAACAGACGAACTTATTTACATATTTTGATCTATTACATATATCAGTATGGCCCCTTCATGTGTGGGGTCTGTTACCAATTGCCTGAATAGTTCTCCCTGTAGAGAATCCAGGATCTCCTTACTTCTAGATGATACTGCAGCAGGAATGTGCCAATCAACATCTGGCATATTGAAATCTCCTATCAATAGCACTTCCCCTTTCCTAGCAATGCTGCGTATGTCTTCAATTAACTCTGTCCACCTCTTCCTCTTGTGAGGGAGGTCTGTATATCACACCAATGCAAATAGATTTCTCTTTCCCTCTTTCTAGTTTAACCCACAATGACTCCTCTCTCCCTTTTAAGCTCTGTAATTCCAAATCTTTAACAGTAGTTTTTACATATAGTGCCGCCACTCCTCCCCTTCTTCCTACCCTGTCCTTTCTGAATAAAGTATAGCCAGGTAAGACCCGCATGAATGCTCATCTTATAGACCTATATCGTTGCTAAAATCCTCGCCACGCACTTACATAAGATAATAGGGAAGCTGATACATCATGATCAAGCGGGATTTATACCAGGTAGACAAGTAGCAGACAGTATTAGAAAGATATTAAATATGATATAGGTCCATTGAACAAAGTGGGGAGGAGGCCTTGCTCCTGTCTTTGGATGCGGAAAAGGCTTTTGACCAGGTGGTATGACCTTTTCTCTTCCAGGAAATGGAAAGAATGGGGCTGGGGGAAGAATTCACAAATTGGGTAAAAGTACTGTACCACAATCCGAAGGCTTGTATTAGAGTGAATGGGGCCTACTCAGAATTTTTTGGGCAGTGGAGAGGAATGAGACAAGGATGCCCCCTATCCCCGCTATTATTTGCTTTATCATTGGAACCATTTGCGGAGAGGGTGAGAGAACAGGTAGATGTAAAGGGAATTACCGCAGGGCGGAGTGAATATAAAATATCTCTGTTTGCAGATGATATAATATTGAGCGTAGCTAAATCCCGTCTCTCTAATCCAATTTTAATGTGGAAATTAGAATAGTATGGTAGGCTGGTGGGATTTACAATAAATTGGACAAAATCAGAAATTTTAAACCTATCGGTGCCGAGGGACATACAGGACATACTGCAAAAAAAAAAATTTAAATGGGCGCGAGAGAAAATTCGATATCTAGGCATCCAAATAAGTAATAGGTTAGAAGCCTTGTGTAAGCTAAATTATTTGAAGCTATTTGGGCAGTTAGAGAGCTGGCTAGATGGGTGGGGGCGGGGATACCTTTCATGGTTTGGGCGCATAGCAACAGTAAAGATGATGCTATTGCCACGACTTTTGTTCCTATTTCAGATGCTACCGATCAGGGTTCTGCATAGGAAGTTAAAGCAGGTACAAAGAATTGTCAGTCGATTTATATGGTTAAATAGACAGCCAAGAGTAGCTATGGCAATACTGCACAGAGCCAAAGGAGAGGGGGGGGAGCTAGGGGTGCCAAATTTTAGAAAATACTATGAGGCAGCACAATTGAAAGCGATCTATGAGTGGCATCGAGGAAAACAGAAATAGTGGGTCCAAATGGAAGAAGATTCACTATGGGGAGGGGGACTGGAAAAATAGTATGGAGGGGTAGTAAAGGCCTTGATAAATCCCTATATCCCATAGTCGCACACAGTCTGAATGTGTGGAAATGAAATAGAAAACTACTAGTTCAAGATAGGACATACGCAGGGAATGACACTGGAGGCATGTTTTGATAGGGGTCAGGGACCTGGGGTAAATATTCTGCATAGATGGGCAAAGTCGGGGCTGACGCATATCTCCCAAATAATAAGTGTGAAGGGAGTTTAGAGTTTGAGGGTATTAGGGATATATAGGGGTTACTGGAAAGTGACTATGCATATATACAGATCAGTCACTTTTTAAGACAACAAAGTGTGGAAAGATTTATGGGAAAATGGGGGATGGTTTGAGGCGCTATGCTCAGGGTCAAAAGGGGGTTTTGTCCAAAATTTACAAAGGATTAATGGAGGGAGGGAAGAGTAAATTGGGATACATGGTGGCAAAATGGGAGGAGGAATTGGGGGTGAGCTGGAACGAAGAAGTGTGGGATAAGATAATACTGACAGTAGCCAATATATCCATCGCCACTCAAATAAAAGAGAATGCTTATAAAGTGCTGTATCAATGGTACTGGACTCCAGTACGCAAAAGAAGAACTGGGACGGGAGATAGTGACCAATGCTGGAAGGGATGCCAAGAGAGAGGGGATTGGATGCACATGTGGTGGAAATGTGAAGGGATACAAGCATATTGGGCAAAGATTATAGATCTGATCCATGACATGACGGTATAGATTGCAAAGGAAACCGGAGGTCTGTTTATTGCATCAACTAGAAGAAGATATTCCCAGAAGGGAAGGTGGAGTGCTGCACAATTGTATAGGAGCAGCACGATGCGAGATAGCGCAGCACTGGGTGCGGCCGGGTACTCCACAACCAGCACGATGCGAGATAGCACAGCACTGGGTGGGGCCGGGTACTCCACAACCTGCAGGATTTGTCAGAAGAGTGGCTGATGTGAGTTTGATGTACAAACTGACAGAGCTGAGACGGGGGAAAGGGAAGAGGAGTGCAGAACAATGGCAGGGACTGTGGCAGTGGTTGGAAAACTGGAGGGAGGGAGAGAAGGAGCGGGAGGAGGATTGAAGGCTGGCTACATTAAAGCTAAGACAGCATAGGATATCTGGCACAAGGACAGCACCAATGGTGAAAGAGTGCAATGAACTGAGACTCATACAAGTGGAAGGATGTGAGAGAGATGATGGTAAGAATGATGTGAGATAGTGGGGAGGGGCGTAGGAGGGGGGAATACACATGGAGGGAGGAATAGGAAGGATGTATTAATAAGGGGGCGAAATATAGGATAATTTGTGTCAGTATTGCGAAGAATGTATAATGTTGAGAACAAAGCGGTTTGTATTTTTCATAAGTTGGTTTTTTTTTCTTTTTAATATTTATTGAATTTTTTAAATACATTCAAATAAATGAATGAAAGGAAAAATGGTAACAAGGAATATAATTCCAAAGTAATATACCAAATAATACATCATCTTCCAATATATTACCAAAATCAGCCCACAATATTGAGGAGAGGCATCAGGAAAAAATTTCTTTTACAGAAATTTTCAGGAAAATAACAGTAAAAATAAGCAGTGGAAGACTTAAACGTCAGCCGTATGGAAGGTCACATTCACAGTTTTATCCTCCCTAGATACCAGGAACGCCAGCAGCTGGCAGGGCTCAAAAAACATATACAACTTTTCATTATACGAAACACAACACCTAGCAGGAAATTTTAACAAAAATGACCCGCCTAGAGAAAGTACCCTGGGCTTATAACCCAGAAATTCCTTCCTCCTCAGCTGGGTACTTCTAGCTAAATCAGGAAAAATATGAACACTTGCTCCCATAAACTGCTCGCTGAAATTCCTAAAGTACAATCGAAGAATTAAAGCTTTATCGGTCTCAAGGGCCAGTGTAATAAGGAGGGTAGTTCGGGCAGTAACCAACTCCAGGGAACTCTCTAGAAATCCCGTAAGATCCCCAGGGACCCCAGGAGGAGCACTAACACTTCCCTGAATACCCGTACCCACAGTTAAATGTTGAGCTCTGGTTAATGGTGGGAGAGCCTCCACGGGGATCTTCAAGACCTCCCGGAAGTATCTACGAACCATTTCCAGAGGAGAACACGTAGGAGACCTAGGGAAGTGAACCAGTCTTAAGTTGTTCTTCCAGACTTGGTTCTCCAGATATTCCAGCTTCTGAATAGTCACATTCCGGTCCTTCATATGGGCATGATGTAATTCTCGGAATTGCTCCAGCTCACCAGTCAGTTGTGCCAGCTTCCCCTCCTGTTCCTTCTATACCTGTGTGACCTGCTGAATATGGCCTTTTAAAGTCCTAGTCTCAGTACTCACAGAAACAGCAAATTTCTCTAAGGAAGCATTCATTGTTGAAATGGCCTCCCATAGCACATCCATTGTAATTTTCGCGGGTCTGACCAAAACTCCAGCACCTGCATACACCTTCAGGGCCTCACTCTCCTGGAGAAGGCTGACCGACTCCCCCGAGTCAGCCACAGATCTATCACCAACACCAGGAGCCCCACACGGAGCATTTACTTTGGCAGAGGAGCCCTCCACAATCTCCTGCCTCGGCGTGCTCATCACCACGCTAGTAGGAGACTTTCCTCCGATGGAAAAAACCGCTTCCGGGGCATGGAGAGGGGGCCCGCTGCTCCGGGGACAAGAAAACCCCGGATATTGTGCTCAGGTCCGGGGAACCCTCTGGACCTGCCGAAGATGCTGCTCGCTCCCCCGGGCCAGAGAAACTGCACATCTGGAGCGTCTTTTGTCCTGCGGCGCTAGAGACAGCCTCACCCAAGGGAAGGTAGGCTTGCTTCCTTTTTCTTCGGCCCATACCGCTTCAGAATGGCGCCGCGCCGACACCAGGACGTTTCAGGAACCAGACCTCTGACCGAGAGGATCACACTGCCGCTATCTTGCCTCTGTAAGGAGTCAGCACACACCACCCATAACAGTTGTTAATAAAAAATTTAAAATGGAAAAGAAAAAAAGCAGACCCAGCTCAGATCCCTGGGGTACGCCACTATTCACCTTTCTCCAATGGGAAAATTGGCCTTCTAGCCCTACTCTCTGCTTTCTATGTTTTAACTAGTTCCTGATCCACTATAGTACACTATCTCCTATCCCATGACTTTTTAATTTCGCCAAGAGTCTCTGATGAGGGACCTTGTCAAAGGCTTTCTGAAAGTCCAGATACATTATATCAACTGACTCACCTTTGTCTACCTGTTTATTCATACCTTCAAAAAAACATAAGATGGCTAAAGCAATGTTGGCTGTCTCCCATTAAACCAGGACTATCTACATGTTCAGTAATTTTATTCTTTATAATGGTTTCTACCATTTTTCCTGGTACTGATGTCAGGCTCACGGGTCTGTAGTTTCCCGGATCACCCCGGAACCCTTTTTAAATAATTGCCATTATATTAGCCATACTCCAGTCTTTAGGTATTACAGATGATTTTGATGATGGTTCATAGATTACTTATAGTAGGTCTGCAGTCTCATATTTCAGTTCTTTCAACACCTTTGGATGTATACCATCCGGTCCAAATGATTTGCTACTCTTCGGTTTATCAAATAGTTGTAATACATCTTCCTGGTGTATCAATATTTCTTTCAATTCTTCTGCAGCATCTCCTTTAATTACCATTTCTGTCAAGGGTAACATCCCTATATCTTCCTCAGTAAAGGCCGAAGCAAAGAATTCATTCAGTCTCTCTGCTGTGGCCTTGTCCCCTCTTATTGCCCATTTTACTCCTCTATCATCTAATGGTCAAACTGACTCTCTCATTGGTCCTTTGCTATGAATGTACCTGAAAAAGTTATGCATTTTCGCTTCCACAGCAAGCTTTTTTTTTTTCATATTCTCTTTGCCTGTCTTATCAGTGCCTTGCATCTATCTAACCAGTGCTTATGTTTCTAGTTTTCGTCATTTGGCTCCTTTTTCCGTTTCCTGAAAGATGCTTTTTTGGCAACAGCCTCTCTGATCTCACCTTGGAATCATACTAGCAGTTTTTTGGACTTCCTTCCACTTTTCTTAAAGCTGGTCTGGGCTTCCAAGCTAGTATAGTTAAACAACACCTATGTTTGATGTAAATCTTGAACCTTTACAACTGCTCCTTTTAGTTTTTTCTTAACTATTTTCCTCTTTTTATCATAGTCTCCCTTTTAGAACATAGGATATCCCATACTGGGCCAGACCAAGGCCCATCAAACCCAGTATTCTGTTTCCAACAGTGGCCAAAGTTAAAAGGTAATACTGTGTTTTTCTTTACCATCCTTCCTCCATTTATTAAATCTAATGTGATCATGCTATGATCACTATTGCCAAGTGTCCCCAACACCCTTATCTCTTGCACCAGATCTTGTGTTCCACTAAGGACTAGGTCCAAAATGGCTTCCCCTCTGGTTCATTCATGAACCAGCTGCTCCAAGAAGCAGTCCTTTATTTCATCTAGAAACTTTATATCCTAGCATGTCCTGCCGTGACACTGACCCAATCAATACCGGGGTAATTGAAATCATCCATTATATTATTACTGTACTGTAACTTTTGTTAGCTTCCCTGATTTATTTGAGCATTTCATCATCCATTTGTTCATTCTGGCTAGGCGGTCGATAGTACCACCTCACTGCCATCTCTTTCCACTTCCCCTTTTTACATGGAATTACACTGTAGAATCTCTATGGATTGAATCTTGTTTCCTGCAAAGTTTTAATCCTGTGTGACCAAATGCCCTCTCTGTCATAGAGTGCAACCCCTCCACCAATTTGATCTACTCTATCATTACAATATAGTTTGTACCCAGGTATCAGTGTCCCACTGGTTGTCCTCCTTCCACCATGTCTCTAAAATACCAATCATATCTAACCTCTCATTTAGTGCTATATAGTCTAATTCTACCATCTTATTTTTTAGATTTCTAGCATTTGCATAGAAGCATTTTATAGGGTGTATTTTATTCGTATTAATCTGGGTATTGGTAGGCAGGGGCAATTTGTAATCTTTAAGCTCTTTCTGCTCTGTGCTTAAGGGCATTTGGTTTACTTTTGTTTTTTATTGGAACTTCTGTCAATATGCCCTAACTTCAATTTTTTGCTAGTATACTTCAAGGATACGTTGTTCCGAACCATGTGCTCTTGGGCGACTGTCGGCTTTCCCCTGTTATCTAGTTTAAAAGCTGCTCTATCTCCTTTCTAAAGGTTAATGCCAGCAGCCTGATTCCATCCCGGTTAAGGTGGACTCCTTTGGATAAGCCCTTCTTTTCCCCAAAATGTTGCCCAGTTCCTAACAAATCCAAAACCCTCTTCCTTGCACCATTGTCTCATCCATGCATTGAGACTCCAGAGCTCTGCTTGACTTTTGGATCCTGCGCATGGAACAGGAAGCAGATGTCGCTATCAATGTACAATGAGTAGACGAACAGTAATTTTGTTGATGAACAACAATCCAGACAAAAATAGGGCCAATCTAAATAGCTTTAAAAGCCAGGCACAACACTTTAAACAAAACACAAACTTCTATTGTCAACCAATGAAGATTTAACAATAATGGAGTAACCCTGTCCTTATGTCTACTTTGTGTGATCATCTTCGCAGCAATATTTTGATTCCATTGTAATTTATGTAGCAATGCTTTTGGCATTCCTAAGAATATCGAATTACAGTAGTCCAAATGACTCAAAACTGTCAATTGAACCGCCATTCGAAAATCCAGTGGCCTCAACACTGACTGCAATTGTCTCATTACTTTCAACTTATGCCAAGCTCTATTTTGAATATATTGTACTTATGGCTCAAGAGTCAAATTAAAAACTCCCAAGGTACGTACTCTAGAAGATATTTCGACTTTGTTCCAAAAGCTAGACAAATTTGGTATCGTCTGGTATCACTATCTTCCCCATCCATAAAACCTTAGTTTTTCCCAGGTTCAAACTTAACTTGTTTCCCTGAAGCCAGTCCTGCAAAGCGTAAAGTCCAGAACTTAGTTTATTCACCAAAGCTTGATAAGAACTCTTCATTGGTATAAAAATTTGATGATATCTGCATAACTGGACTTGAAGGTGAATGCTCCAACAACATAACCACTGACGAGACACAAAACAGACCTACACTCAGGAACTCCCTTAATGATCATAGATTTTTAAGGTCTTCTCTGTTACGATCTACCAAGTTGATATATAAACTGTAAATAGTTCACAACTATTGTTGTTAATTGTATATAGTTTCCCCTGTTACATTCCAAGTTACAGACCCTATTACAATGTATGCAAAAGATCCTGTTCTGATGCAAGTTTCTGTTGTTTGTAAACCTCACTGATACCAAATAGCGCGGTATATAAGAACTGTAAATAAATAAAATAAATAACTATATGGGGGAAAACACAAAATTCCTAATGTGTTGAGCTAAAGGACTAAAATAAATATTAAATAAGAGAGAAAGGTGACCCTTGAGATACCTTTGTTATGGGGAAAATTATTTTAGATACTTTCCCATTAAATTCTAATCTAAATGATCTTTAGCACGACCATATTTAAGAGCATTCTCCAGGACCAAGCAGGAAGTCAGTCCTCACATATGGGTGATGTCAGCAACGGAGCCTGTGCGGAAATGCTTCCCAGCTTCCATGCATGCGTGCTGGTCTTCCCACCTGAAGGAGCCATCTTACCTCAGTCTTCTTTTTTTCTGTGGAGCCCTCTAGACGTCTTCTGTGTCCCGGAATTAAGATTACCTTTTTTTCACTAGTTCTCTTCTTTTTTTTTCGGTATTGCATGTTGTACAGCGTCTTTCTGCCGTCTCTGGGATTTTTTCCTTTCTCTCAGCATGCAGGATATTTCTATCGTGCCCCTCTGGTTGATGAGGATGTTGGAGTCCTTTGACTTGGTGGAAGCAGTCTTCCCTGCCATGTCAAAGCCGGCCAGTGACTTCAAGAAATGCATTTAGTGTGGCCGGACAATCTCAATCCATGGACCACCACAGCTGGTGCCGCCTTCTATGCCTCTGGCCCAACCACATCCTAAGACTGCGCTCACCGCTTACTGATGACGCGCAATTGACTTAAGAACCGGGAATGGCAGCAGCAATCGCTGTTCAGTTCCAAGGTGTTGGCATCGGCCTCTGCATTGATACCTTCAAAGACCACTCAGTCTCTAGCTTTGCATGGAAGCCGGGTCCACTCAGAGCTTTGGGGTCACTTGGCACCCGAATAGTGGCTCTCCTTTGATAAGGAGCACCCCCAGAAGCACTGGACTTCGACCTTGTCGGCTTCAAAGGGTGATGCCAAACCCAGGACGAAGACCCATGGGCCTCAACACAACTGAAGGTGAGAGCTGGGAATGGCCCTCCAAGCTGCCCAGCAGGAAGTTTCCTCAAGATGCCCCAGAGGGCCAGTGTGGGACTCCCAAGGCCATAACTATTGAGTAGTCCCTGCTGAGGGAGCTGGCATCAGTACTGAAGGCTGCGGTGCAGATTCTGGTGGCAGCGGAGACCTCTATTCTTGCAGAGAGGTTGTAGGCCTTCAAGCATAGCCTCACTGCATTCATGGCTCAGCAGGCTGCCAGGGTCCCAGTGACCTAGAGTTCCTCTGCATTGGTGGCAGCCCCGTCCATGGCAGGTACTTCAGCTGTGGAGGTGCAGCCCATCCTGGAGGTCCATGCTCTCTCGGATGATTTCCATTAGCATTCGAGGTCACTCTCTGTGCAGTGGGTGTCCACTCCCCACCCCCGATGCTTTGGGTTTGCACATATGGTGAGTTGAGGACTACTTCAACTCTGCCTGAACGCCACTGGCGCGGTTACCATTTGAGGCAGTACTTAGAGTTCCACTCTGATTCTGATTGGGAGACCGAGGAGGAATCTCTGGAGACCACCCGTCACTGCAGTATCCCCTCCGATTCTTTTCCCAGCCAGAGGTCTCAGTCCTTTCAGGATGTCTGAAAGTGAAATGTTCTCCAGATCGGCCCGCTCCCCCCGCTAATTAGACGGGTGACCCTCCTGGGGACCTTCTGCCGGTTGGCGGTCGCCTGGCACAATATTCTCAGGAGTAGGCCCTCATAACCTCCGACTGCTGGGTTCTCGACGTCGTTCGTCACGGGTATTTTCTCGATTGTCTGCGCCCTATTCTGGAGGCCTTTCTGGTTTTGCCCTGTGGGGCACCTCTGAAACGAGCCACCATACAGTCCACCCTACAGCGTCTCCTTTGCTTACGGGCCATCCGGCCAGTATCCCCAACAGAGAGGGGCTGTGGGCACTACTCCATCTATTTTGTAGTGCTCAAGAAGGGCGTATCCTTTTGACCAATTTTAGATCTCACGGAGGTCAACAGGTCCCTTCAGGTCCCATGCTTTCGGATGGAGACATTATGGTTGGTCATTCAAGAGGTCCGGAAGGGGGAGTTCCTGGCCTCTCTGGATTTGGTGGCGGTATATGTCAACATTCCCAGCCGTGAAGATCAGCAACGCTTCACAGTTCTGAGGCAGCACTTTCAGTTTTGCGCTCTCCCGTTCGGCTTGGCTTCTCGAAGGTCATGGTAGTTGCCGCCGCAACTCTGAAGAAGCAGGGCGTTCAGATACACCCATATTTGGATGATTGGCTCATTTGTGCAAACTCCTCCTCTGAAGCCTGCCAGACGATTTCCCGTGTGGTGACTTTCCTGGAGGGGCTCAGCTGAGTAGTCAATCACGCCAAGAGCTGTCTCCGGCCGTCAGTTTCTCGAGCACCTGGGAGCATCTTGACGCGAGAGAGATTTCGGAAGCTCGCTTCGCAGATTCAACTGTTTCTCCAGCACAACAGCCCCCAAGTGTGGGATTATGTGCAGCTTCTGGAGTCCATGGCCTCCACCATCGATGTTGTCCCATCAGCACGAGCACACATGCTGCTGCTGCTGCTACTACTACTACTACTACTAAGCATTTATAAAGCGCTACCAGGTGCACGCAGCTCTGTACAATGAAAACACAAAAAGACAGTCCCTGCTCAAAAGAGCTTACAATCTAAAAAGACAAAGCAAGAAAAGGAGTAGAAAAAAGATAACAAGGGCAAAGAGACAAGAGCAGGAAAGACAGGACAAAGGAAAGTGGTAAGAACAAGCGTAAGAGGAAGAAAGGTGAAATAAGAGGGGAAAGAAGAACAGCAAAATCAAGAGACAAAGGCAGAGGCGAAAAGATGAGCTTTTAACGTGAGTTTGAAGAGGGGCAAAGAAGATGCCTGACGAATAGACAAAGGAAGTTTATTCCAAGCGTAAGGAGCAGCAAGATGAAAAGAGCAGAATCTGGAGTTGGCAGTAGAGGAGAAGGGCATAGCAAGAAGCAACTGGGAAGAACGGAGTACACGAGGGGGAAAATAGGGAAAAATGAGAGAAGAAAGGTACTGAGGAGGCACAGAGTGAATGCACTTATAGGTCAGAAGGAGAAGCTTAAAGTGAATACGGAAACGGATAGGGAGCCAGTGAAGAGATCTGAGGAGAGGAGTGGTGGGCAAAACGAGGCTGACTGAAAATCAAATGGGCAGCGGAGTGCTGAATAGACTGAAGAGGGAAGAGATGAGACTGAGGGAGACCAGCAAGAAGGAAGTTACAATAATCAAGGCTGGAGGTGATTAGGGAATGGATGAGGGTTTTAGTAGTGAGCTCAGAGAGAAAGGGGCGGATTTGGCCAATGTTGAAGAGAAAGAAGCGACAAGTCTTAGCGATGAGTTGGATATGAGAGGAGAAAGAGAGTGAAGAGTCAAAAATAACACCCAAATTGTGAGCAGATGAAACATGCGAGACCTTCAGTGGGCGCTCCTTTCCCACTGGTCCCCTGTTTGAGAGGGCTATGACCGGTGGCTCCGGCTGCCTCGGTTGACGCATATTACTCTCAGCTGTGGCTCTCGCCAAAACATCTTCTCTGTGGCGTTCCTTTGGAGACTCCTTGTTGAATCGTGGTCACCACCGATGCCAGCCTCTTGGCAGCTAAGGTGTTGGTGTGTTGAAGAAGTATTGATAGGTTCGCAGGGAAAAGCGTGTGAACAGATGTTGCTCGTTAGGGAGCAGAGATGGATATTTTGTGGTTAGGCTCCGTTGCGCCTATGGGTTTGAACATGAGCATTGACTGGTCAGTTTGTGTTTAACCTAATAAGAGGGCAATGGAGAGCATGAAATTGTGTGAGAGTCATAGTGTTTCGTACGAGTAGGTCAATGTATAAGATTTGCCATGGGGTAATTAGATTGATAGGCTGGGTGGACTTAGTGGTAACCAATGAAAAGTGAGTGAAAGGGCTTTAAATGGACCACCGAGTTGGATAGTCCGCATGCGCGGCGTTCTCGGTTGGAACAGGATTTCTGAAATGCAAAACTTTGAAGTTCCTATCTTGGAGTTCGTGGGCAGCAGCATATACATTTTTTAAGGTATTTTATAAGGTAGATTATGTTTGTAGTAAGGGGATTGTTGAAATGATTAATTGTGTGTGGGTTTAGTAATCGGAGAATTGTATGTGATATCTTTCATAGGAATAAACGAATGTGAAGAGGTCCCCTGAGGAACCCGTTTTGTGAAACGCGTGGGCGCCTTTGTAGTGGCGTTGGGCTTTTGTAAGAAAGTACAGGACAAGCTAAGTACTTTTTTTAAAGAAATTTTTCCATTCGAAATTTAAAAAGTTATGAAAGGTCATTGATGTCAACAGACACATGACTGGGACGAGCAATACACCCAGACACTAGTGCCACTGTTTGTCTGAGACCTTGGAGATAAGCTATGTAACAACACCGACTTCAGCCCCCCACCATTCATCACATGCAACAACACAACAATACCAATAAAGGATGAAGTCAGATACCTAGGAATAACCCTTGACAAAGGACTCAACCTACAGTCCCACATAAGAAAAACTGTTAGGAACGCATACTACAAAATGAAAATAATCAGACGCCTAAAGCCTCTACTCTCCTATGAACACTTCCGCACAGTCTGCCAAGCTCTAATAACCCCCATATTGGATTTCTGTAACCCAATCTACAACGGAATATCACAACATTCACTCAAACCACTTCAAATGGTTCAAAATACAGCAGCCAGAATAATCACCGGCACCACAACTCATGCCCACATTACCCCCGTCCTCAAAGAACTCCACTGGCTCCCAATAAGTCAACGAATCAAATATAAGATGATCATTAATATATTTAAAATCAGACACAAGAGCTCTGCAATCAGCCTCCAAGCCCTCTTACTCCCCAACACCAACAACAGACCAAGGAGAAAAACCACGTCAGACACCCTCAGCACCCCAAGTAACTACTCAGTCATGCAATTTCACTATACAAAGAGCACTTTCTCTAGCTGCCCCATTAATATGGAACTCTCTCCCTCCCGACTTACGATCAATGGACGATATAAAGGACTTCCGAACACAATTAAAGACTGTTCTCTTCACTGAGCACTATGGATCAGACACCTAACTGAACTCCTTTTATTGTATCTTTTATGTATCCCACCTTACTACTTTGATGTTTTGTTTATGCAATGCATGTTTCCCTTGCTTTTGTATAACCCTTGTTTGTCTTTGTAACCGCTTTGATTGAAGGAAAAGGCGGTATAAAAAACCTGTTAAATAAATAAATAAATAAACACAGTGCGATGCTGAATCATTGTTTTCATTGAGTGAGCTCCATTTGCTTGGTTATACAATACAAATAAAAGCAATTTACAATATACATAAAAATCAATAGCCCATCAAAACACAAAAAATACAAAAATAAATAATACTTAATTTCTTAGATATAAAAAGAAGATAAGATAAAACAAAAGCAAAAACAGCAATAAAAAAGAAAATTACAGAGTAGCAGTCAGGCAAGTGACCCTCCTCACCTCTCAGAACCACCAACAGCGTGTTCAAAAAATTATTTATTTTATTTATTTAGCTGGATTTCTATACCACTTTATCCTAAAATCAAAGTGGTTTACAATGATCTCAAATGTTTACAAAAAACGGGGGAAAGGAGCATGCAGGAATTAATTTAACTTAACTTATATACAAAGGTTATGTGTATGGACATAAGAGGGGGAGGCAACAGTGGCAGGGATATTGATTAGAATTGGGTAATGTCGCCGAAATGTTCAGAGTAGGAGGTCGTTTTCAGTTTTTTCTTGAAATCCTTGGTGTCGTGATGGCTCTGAGATGGTCGGGGAATGAATTCCAAAGGGAAGGAGCAACTGAGAGAGCTCTTCCTGATGTTACTTGTTTGGCTTTTATATAGTCTTTAGGGGTAGCTAAGGTGTAACTGGTGGGTTTGTTGTCTGGGTCTGTTGCTTGATTTCGTGATGATGGTTTTGAGAATGCCAGCAGAAGTGTCTTGTATGATTTTGAAGATGTTTAGAATAGCCTTGTACTTGATGCAGGAGATGATGGGGAGACAGTGGAGTTGGTTCAGGAGGGGGGTGATGTGGTCCTGTTTGGATGAGCCGGTTATGATGCGAGCTGCGGTATTCGGCACCATTTGCAGGGGGCGGATTGCTTGTTTGGGTAATCCAAGGTAAATAGGGTTACAGTAGTCAATAGTTGGTGTGATAATCGTCTGGAAAACAGTACGGAAGTGATTCTGGTTAAGCAGTGGTTTGAGTCTTCTGAGGATACACATTTTATGGTAAGCTGATTTGGCTGTTTTGTTGATATGGAAGTGTAGGTTTAGATTACTGTTCAGAGTGAATCCAAGGTATTTTACCTCAGGTGTAATAGGTATGGTGGTGGTGATCATCTGAGTTGACGTTGGAGGGGGCGGGGGGGTGGGAGGGAAGAAACTTGCATTGCGGGTTACAAGGAGAGCTTCAGTCTTGCTGTAGTTGATATTTAGGTTGTTTTTCATTAACCAGGCAGTCAAGTCTTCCAGGCAAGTAGTAATTGCTGTGTAGTTTGGTTTGTCAAGGTATAGGAGCATAGATCATGTCATCTGCATATAGATTGTAGTGGATTTTGTGGATTTTGTGTTTTTTGGGTTGAAGGTAAATATTGAATAGAAGTGCTGACAGTGAAGATCCTTGCGGTACACCTTGGGCTGCTGAGAATGGTGGTGAGGTATTATTTCCACATTTTACTAGTAGTTGTCTGTTACAATCAAATGGTTCCACTCCTACCTCAGTATTTCCCTAAAATCCGATGTTCTTTAGTCTGCTCAGTAGGATGTTGTGTGATACTGTGTCGAAAGCTGAGGATATGTCTAGGAAGATTAAGAGGAATTCAGTCTTTATATTGTCAATGCCTAAAGACTTCAATGCAGTATCTTGGTGTATATATACAAGTGAGTTCTGTAATGTTGGAGCAAGAAAAGAAAATGCTGACAAATGCATAGATCTTCATCTAGCACAATTAATAGTTGGTATCACCAATCGATTGGGAGAGTAAAGATCTCTTTGGCATGTAGGGGATCAGTAGGTCGGAAAGGTAATGTGGAAAATCAGAGTAAAAGGCTTTATGGATTATCAGAAGTACTTTTAACCTAATACAAAATACTATAGGCAACCAGTGTTGAGCTTAATGAAGAGGGGTAACATGGTCACAAGGTCTAGAACCCTTGAGTAGCTTAATCGCTACATTCTGCACTCATTGCAAACATTTTAGAGAATATAAAGGACAACCTCTATAGAGAAAATTGCCATAGTCTAAGCTACTAATTGCCAAGGCAAGAATCAGCTTGGTAAGAGCTACTTTGTCCAAAACATACCTAAGAGTTCTGATTTGTCCAATGAACAAAAAAAACACTTTGTATCTGAAATCTGAGAAATAAAAATAAATTGTTAATCAAAAATGCATCGTAAGATTCTCAATGAAGAGACCAACGATAACATTGAACCCTCCAAGGTTGATGCTAATGTCATTGGATCATATCTAAAGAGTGAGAGCCAAAAAAGGCAATCTGTCGAATGCCATCAGCGAAAAATATGACCTGAAATACCGGAAGACCGAGCTAAAAACGCCAAAGGAGCCAAAAAAATATTAAACAAAAGCGGCATAAGAATCGAGCCCTGAGGACCCCCACAAGGAATACTTTGAACAGAGAATATAATAGAATCACATTCTACTGTAAACATATGATCTGACAAAAAAGAAGAAAACCACCTAAGCACAGTATGACCCAAACTAATATCTGCCATCTGAGTAAGCAACAAGTCATGATCCATAAGGTCAAATGCTGAAGATAAGTCCAGTGACACAAGAAGCGCTACTTGACCACCTTGAATCTCACTTTGCATAAAGGTCAAGCTTGTCTCCATGCTATGATGAAGTCAGAAGCTTGAAGCTCATCACAATCCTTGAAGCGGTTAACTATCCTCTCAACAATTTTCACCAGGAAAGGGAGCATAGACACGGATCTGTAGCTCTCAGGCAAGTTGAGAGCTACAGAACCCTGTTTATGGAATCTACTTAACAATGGTTCTTTTCCAAGCCTTTGCGAGAACCCCCAAGGAAATAGAGGAATTCACCATATTGACAATAAATGGATGCTAGGCCTGTAATGGTGTCTTCAGAAAAACTGATGGCAAAGGATCAAGCTCTGAAATAGTAATTAATGTAAAGCTGTAGTATGTCATGCCACATGGTTAGAAAAGCCCTCTGGGTCATATTGAGATCCCCCAATAAATGAAGGAACTATCTCTGGCTGACTGAAGGTTATCTGCATGAATATTAAAATCTCCGAAAATTATCAAACTTGCATAGTTGCATCTGCAATAAGTCCCAAAAGTTGATCCCATTGATGACCCACGAGATTAGGTGGGCAGTACAAAATAAGAAATAAAGAAAACAGAACAGCCTCTATCCTAAAGAGTAAAAACTCTTCATATGCCAATGAAAAAGACACTTGTAAATAAGCTAAAAAGTAATTTATAAAAAATCACTGCAACACCACCATCCACTCCACGGGAACAATGTTTAACAGGGGGGAGGGAGGTGTTATACCACTTTATCATTTAGTCAAAGTGGTTTACATTGTAACTTAAACTTGGGTAATGTACATTAAACAAGGACATTGATAACTTGGATTCTTTGGAGACAATAGAAGGGGTCACAAGTGATTTGCCAAAGGCCACAAGGAGTGCTAGTGGGAATCGATGCTTAGATTAAAAAAAAGAATAATAAAAAACCTGAGGGGGCACTATTAACCAAGATAGGAGTATCACCCCCCCCCCCCCCCTTAAGCCAAGTCTCTGTTAAACACAGAAGATGCAAAGCATATTCCTCAGTAAGAGAATTTATAAAAACAACTTTCTGCCTAATTGACTGTGCATTCACAAGCCCACAATCAAACGCCACATTAAAAGAATACTGGACAGCCACACCTGGAGTTGGGAGACAAAGTAATTGATGTACCTGAGGTTTCAGTCTCCAAATCAGATACGCCTGCTGCCTACCAATAGATACAACAGGAATGGGGGGAAGCCCCATGGCAGTGCAGCACAAAAATACTGAGAATTGTGCCATGGAATTAGCTTTGGTTGCAACATTGGGCAGCAGACACTACTTTTAAATCCCAGTTTTTCCAAGCTTGCCTTTAGAGGGGAGCTCTTGTTTTGGAGTCCAAACTTTATCTCCTTTCAGAGGATAGACCGAAGGGGTCCTGGTGACAGACAGCTTTGTCATCCTTTGCCATGGTCCGTCTTCCATGCCCTCAATACCAGGACTCTTGGGATCTCTGGGACTCCCACCAGTATTGCCCAGGAAAGTCATACTTTTTCTATAGTTCTTGGGCTTAGTATTATTCCTTTTGGGGAGTCTGCAGGGTCCATGAATCTTCCTCGTCAGTGACCACCCCTTTCTTTTCAGCATTGTGATGGGAATGGGGCCCATGCAGCTGGCTCTCCTCTTTCACCAGGAATAGGCCCAGGTGACAGCCAATCACTGATTACTGAACACTATTCAACATAGTTATGTCCTAGAGTGCAGAGAGCCCATCTTGGATGTTTTCATGGCCTCTCCATGTGGTTCTAAATCCAAGAAAGTTGCCATGCAGACCACCCTGGAAAGGCTACTGCATCACCAGGATATGGTTTCCCTGTCCCCTGACATTCCGTCTACTTTGTTGTGCCAAAAAGGATGAGTCCTTCGGGCCAATTCTCAATTTGAGGGGTTTCAATGACTCCCTGAAGGTGTCCTTCAGAATGGAGACACTGAGGTCTATTGTTTATTTTATTTATTTAACAATTTTTATATTTTGCCTTATCTTAAAATCAAGGTGGTTTACAAACAACTTCAGTTTACAGAGAACTTTCAATAGTAACAATTAAAACATTGACCCAATACATAAAAACTTCCTTAGCAAACATAGGGAGGGGGAGAACTGGGAATGATAAATTATAACTTATGTACAAGGTGAAGTGTATGTAGGAGTTAATGAGGGGGAGCATCAGGTTTCATTGAGGTGCTCGATGAATAGAAAGGTCTTGAGCTGTTTCTGGAATTCCTTAATGTCTGTGGTGGTTCTCATTTTCTCCGGGAGAGTGTTACAGATAGATGGAGCAGCAAGCGAGAGGGCCCTCTTAGATGTTGCTTGTTTAGCTTTTGTGAACAGGTTGGGTGTTGGTATGTTATTGATGTTGCTTCTTCTTGCAGGTCTGTTGGATTTAGTACAGATGAGATCTTGCAGACTTCTGGCTGTTAAGTTGTTTTTGATTTTGAAAATGGTCAGGGCAGATTTGTATTTGTCACATGATGCGATTGGTAACCACTGCAGTTGGTACAGGAGGGGAGTTATATACTCTCACCGAGATGATCCCATGATGGTTCGGGCTGCGGTGTTTTGTACTAGTTGCAGGGGTCGGGTAGATTGTTTGGGTAGGCCTTGGAAAAGAGCATTGTAGTAGTCCAGGGATGGCATTATGATGGACTGACATACTGTTTGAAAGTGGTCTTGATTGAGGAGAGGTTTTAATATCCTGATTGCTAGCTTGTGGAAGGCAGACCTGGAGGTTTTGTTGATGTGGGCTTGTAGGTTGAGATGCTTGTCAATGATGATACCCAGATATCGGACTTCATCCTTTATGGGTGATATGATATTTGGCCATTTTGATTGAGGCGGAGGGGTTGAAATCAGTGTTCCTTGTTATGATTATTGCTTCAGTTTTCTTGATGTTGAGGTTGTTTTTGATAAGCCAGGTTATTTCTTGGAGGCATGTTGATATTATTGTAGTGAAGTCGAGAGAGTCTAACTATAGGGGGGTGTAGGCCATAATATTATTGTATATTGTGCTTCCTGAATATGTTGCAAACTGGTTGTATATAAAGGTTGAATAGGAGGGCAGAGAGCAAAGATCCTTGAACTCCTTGGTCGATGTTGAAAGTTGTTGAGGTGAGTGGGCCAGATTTGCCTATCTGTTGTCTGTCTCCTAGGTATGACTGAAACCATTTGAGGGTGATGTTTTGGATCCCGATTGCTTCTAGTCGCTCCAGGAGGATGTCATGGGAGACAGTGTCAAGGCAGATGATATGTCGACGAAGATTAATAGGAAACCTCTTCTTATGCTGTCAATACCTTTGAGCAGGTTATCAAACAGATGGATGAGTAATGTGTCTACGCTGTGATCTGGGCAAAATCCATGTTGGTAAGGATCTAAAGGGGCGTGTAAGTCAGTATAGTCCTGGAGCTGTCTCTGTCTAGTGCATGGAGTTTCTGCCATTGCTGAATCTGGTGGATTCTTATGTTCATATCTATATTTGGGAGGATTAGCAGCCCTTCCTGTGATTTGTCATGCTGGACGTGCACTTCCAGTTCTCGGCTCTTCCCTTTGGTCTCACCATGGTTCAGAGGATCTTCTCCAAGATTATGGTGGTCATGGCCGTGCCTCTGCAGTGTGGAGCCTTATTTTGACAATTGGCTTATTTGGGCCAAGTTAGTTGAAGGCCTTCACAGTGATAAAGGTTCAGTTCCTGAAAAAGACTCGGCTGGGTGGTCAGTCACAGCAAGAGTTACCTCTTCCCTTCTCAGTCATCGGTGTATTTTAAAGCCCTTATCGATAACTGTTCAGACAGGGTCTGCTTGACTGCCAAAAGAGAACTACACTAGTTCAGTTGTCAGCCTTCTAGACGCAGCAGGTTTGGGACTGTCTTCAACTCATAGGATCAGTGGCAGCAATGATAGAGCTAGTCCTTTGACCTTGAATTGGTATATGGCCACTTGTTGTTGTTGTTAAGTGCCGTCGAGTCAGTCAACTCATGGCGACCCTCTGGATAGCTATCCTAAATTGTGTTCGGTCTTCAGTCAGGTAGCTCATTGTTGACAGATTGATACCCGTAGCTGCTATTATTGTATAGATCCATCTCATTGCTGGCTTTCCTCTTTTGCATTGACCTTCTATCTTGCCAAGCATGATGTCTTTCTCTAATGATCTCTCTCTTCGCATGATGTGTCCAAAGTATGAAAGTCGAAGTCTTGTCATCTGAGCTTCTAAAGAAAGCTTAGGTTTGATCTCCTCTAGTACCGACTGGTTTGTACTTCGAGCAGTCCATGGTATACACAGTATTCGCTACCAGCACCAAAATTCAAAGGCATAAATTTTCCTCCTGTCTGTCTTTTTCACTGTCCAGATTTCACATCCATATGATGTTGTTGAAAATACCATGGCTTGAACAAGTTGAATCTTTGTATGGAGAGAGACATCTCTGCTCTTGAGAATCTTATCTAGGTCTGTCATAGCCATTCTGCCAAGAGCAATGCGTCGTCTGATTTCTTGACTGCTTGTTGCTTCTTTATTGATAGTTGATCCAGGTAGGTTAAAGTTGTTCACGATTTCAATTTCTTCTCCTTCAACGATGAACCTGTTGATTATGCCAGTTGTCATAATCTTTGTCTTCTTTACATTAAGGTGCAGGCCCATTTTGAGACTATGTTCTTTGATTGTGAGAAGCAAATGTTTCAGATCATCTTTGAAAGTAAGCTTGTCTGTACAGGGCGGTGTACACAACCAGACTGTCTAATAAAACCTGAGAAAGAGTTAAATTTGTTCAGAACTTTGCCTAGAAATAAACTTTATATATTTGCTTACTAAGTAGGTGAAGAGGTACAAGTCCTGTAAGCTATGTGAAATAAGAAAAAGGGCAGCCTGTCCTCCAGCCTTTCAGTCTCAGGGATACTAGATATCAAGCAGTCAGCAGTAAACAGTTATGTCTTGGAATACATGTATGTCTCCTCATACTGACCTATGCTGATTAGAAATTGACCTATGATGTGATGAATACGTAATACCTGACGTAGAACAATAAAGTGAAATTATGCTGTATCCTCCAAAAGAGGCTTATAAATAAAGTAAACCATAGCTAATAGAGTAAACAAAGAGAACTCGTTTCTATTAGTTTCTCTCCGCAAAGCTTTGGTGTATCTATATATATATCTATATCTATATCTATATATATATATATATATATATATATATATATATATATATATAAGTGTGTGGTATTTTATTGCTGTCTCTTAGATTTCCTTCTCATTGCTTTGAGTGTGGTTTTCCTTTACTCCAAGAGCCCTGCAGTGTTGCTGGTGAGGGGGAGCAGAGTAGCCCTTCAGTTTTTGCCGTGACTCAGCTAAGGTTTTAGCTGTTCAGAAAGGTAGCCCTTCTTATTGTATGCGTGAGAAGTATGAGGATATGGCTACTAATTATATTGTACACTGGCATGCAGTGACTTTATTGAAGGTGAATCCTCAACAAGATGCTCCTCCAGAATCATCACATCTGGACATGAAACCAGGGAATTGGGTCCTGATTAAGAATTTGCATCCAAAGACGCTTCTGGCTCCGAAATTCCTAGGTCCATTCCGTGTACTTCTGGTGGGATATTCAGCCTGTAAAGTGGAAGGACATTCTCGTTGGATACATCTTACGCAGTGTAAGAAGGCTCCCTCACAAGATCCGGAAGGTGGTTCCCCACAGCCCTGATTCAAGAAATACAACGCAGACTCCTCGGACAACAGTGATATTCCAGAAAAAGATTTTTATGATTTAAAGTACTTTCAGAGAGAACAATGGTGACATCACAGAAAAAGATTATTGTATTAAGTAAATTCTGAATGGACTATTCATGCAAATGCTTTTGTTCGGTATTCATAGTATTGCTTAGAGGGATGAGGTCCGTTTAGATTAGTATTTTCCTGATATATATGTAAGAACATAACATAAGACATGCCATACTGGGTCAGACCGAGGTCCATCAAGCCCAGTATCCTGTTTCCAACAGTGGCCAATCTAGGTCATACGTACCTAGCAATATCCCCAAAAGACACAGGTTCCACAATGCTTGTACTGGGTCAAGCATTGATATCCTGGGTCCCTTTTTAATAGTGGTTTATGGACCTTTCCTCCAGGAACTTGTCCAAACCTTTTTTAAACCCAGCTATACTAACAGCCCTTACTACATCCTCCGGTAACAGATTCCAGAGTTTGATTACACGTTGAGTGAAAAAATATTTTCTCTTATTTGTCTTAAATAGTTTACCCTGTAGCTTCATTACATGTCCCCTAGTCTTTCTATACTCTGACAGCGTAAACAATTGATCCACGTTTATCCGTTCCACTCCATTCATTAGTTTATAGACCTCAGCCGTCTCTTCTCCAGGCTAAAGAGCCTGTAATGACCTTTAGGTACTTAACCTCTACTTCATAAACTTATTGAGACTTAGAGGCTAATTATAGCTATAGTATATATCTTCATTATATAAGAAGAAGTATTAAGAAGAGTAGGTATATTTTCAGTTTTGATTTAGTATATTTTTAAGTAATTATAGTTTAAGATATTTAAAAGTTTTGCTAAGAATGTTTTTATATCTAATCTTAGTTGTGCTGAGGCATATTAGTGGTAGCAAAGCAGTGCTGCAGTTAGAACCTTGGGAATGTTATGAGGAATATTCAAATATTTTCGAGTCACAGGTACACTCAGTGACAAAACATTTTAATTTATCAGATTGTGCAGTGTGTCTTCCATCTGTGACAGCTACTCAGCATGGATTTCTACCTAGGGTTAGGCCTAAGACCTTTGAGGAGTTTCGTGACATAGCTTTTAATCTAACTACTGTACAATGGTCTCATACAAACCCAGAACCTAGAATAGTTAGTTCTATGCCTCTACAACATCCTCCAATATGTTTTATGGCTCAGGGTAAGGGAAGAAAGGTAGGGGATACTCCATGGAACGTTTGTAGAATAGTAATGCTGCATAATTCTTCTATCTGGTATAGGAAATCCCATGTAGGAAACTCTTATATTTCAGTAGTACAATTAATGTCAGTTCCAGGGAACCAGGTGCATGATTATGAATTACTACAATATAATAGTTCTGGCTACCCTTTGAATGACTCTAGTTCAGACCTAAACATACCTAACTGGAGTTTCCCTTTACTAGGGTATTATCATGCCTGGAAACGTAATTTGTCTGGAGGGCTTAATGAAATGGACATGACTCAGTGGGCTTTGAATAATTGTATCCAGAATATATCTTGTCCCCAGAATCTGACAATCTGGAAAGATGGCTTAGTGGCTTTAGAAGGAGATTATTTTGTGTGTGGTACGTTTGCGTATACAGAACTTCCCAGAGGTTGGTCAGGTACTTGTTATATAGCCCAATTAGATACCCCGTGGCGATTTGTACCTTACCAGAACATTACTTTATTATCAACCCTGAACAATTCTTTTAGAAGAAAAAGGGATGTTTCTTCACAGGATAAGGCCATAGAGGCTGCTCAACAACTGGTAGACACTACAAAACCTTTAACTAAATCTCAAATAGATGCATTCACAGGTACTGTGTGGCTTTCAACCTTTGGAGCTATAGCACCCACTAGAGAATATGGTACCCAGATTATGCGACTACAGGCAGTTGAACTTACAGCCCTGGATCTCACTGAGGCAATTCGTGTCTTGCAAGGTGCAGTGGACAAAGTGTCAGCTTATGCAGCCCAGAACCGAATGGCTTTAGACTATCTCCTAGCAAAGGAAAATGGTGTGTGTGGAGTAATAGTTGGTTTTTGTTGTAGTATGCTTGATAATGGGAAAATAGTAAAAGGCCTATTAGATAAAGTTAGAAACCGTACTTTTGTTTCAAGTGATAGTTATGTAAGTTCTTTTTCAGATCTATTTGATTCTGTATCTTCATTTTGGAATTCATTATCCAGGCCTTTGCAAGGCATGTTAGCATCATTACTTGGCTTTTTGGGAATTCTCATTCTAGGAGTATTAATTCTTTGTGTAATATCAGCTTGCTGTAAGAAATCAGTGGAATCACTGACCCCTACAATGATGTTACAGATTGACCCAGAATCTAGTTTTAATTCCACTTTAATGGCAATGTCTGAGGTTCCTTACTTTAGGAATGATTCTTTGTAGAATCAGAGGAGGGACTGAAAGTAAGCTTGTCTGTACAGGGCGGTGTACACAACCAGACTGTCTAATAAAACCTGAGAAAGAGTTAAATTTGTTCAGAACTTTGCCTAGAGATAAACTTTATATATTTGCTTACTAAGTAGGTAAAGAGGTACAAGTCCTGTAAGCTATGTGAAATAAGAAAAAGGGCAGCCTGTCCTCCAGCCTTTCAGTCTCAGGGGTACTAGATATCAAGCAGTCAGCAGTAAACAGTTATGTCTTGGAATACATGTATGTCTCCTCATACTGACCTATGCTGATTAGAAATTGACCTGTGATGTGATGAATACGTAATACCTGACGTAGAACAATAAAGTGAAATTATGCTGTATCCTCCAAAAGAGCCTTATAAATAAAGTAAACCATAGCTAATAGTTAGAGTAAACAAAGAGAACTCGTTTCTATTCGTTTCTCTCCGCAAAGCTTTGGTGTATCTATATATATATATATAGAAGTGTGTGGTATTTTATTGCTGTCTCTTAGATTTCCTTCTCATTGCTTTGAGTGTGGTTTTCCGTTACTCCAAGAGCCCTGCAGTGTTGTTGGTGAGGGGGGGGGGCAGAGTAGCCCTTCAATCTTCACTTTCAGCCAGTAATGTAGTATCAGCATGGCGAAGGTTGTTGATGAGTCTTTCACCAATCTTCACACATCTGTTGTCTTCATACAATCCTGCTTCTCTGATGCTTTGTTCTGCATATAAATTAAACAGGTAGGCGGAAAGTATGCAGCCTTGTCTTACACCTTTGCTTATTTTAAACCATTCTGTTTCTCCTTGTTCCGTTCGAACTGTTGCTTCTTGATCAATGTACAGATTGTGCAAGAGAACGATCAGGTGTTCTGGTATACCCATGCTTCTTAATGTGGCCCAGAGTTTCTCATAGTTTACACAGTCAAAAGCCTTGCTATAGTCGATAAAGGATCCATCTCACATCCGCAATGATGTCTCTCGTTCCTCGCCCTTTCCTGAACCCTGCTTGCACTTCAGGTAGTTCTTGTTCCGGGTATGGTTGTAGTCTCTCTTGAATAATCTTCAGTAGACTCTTGCTGGTATGTGGGATCAGAGCGATTGTGCGATAATTTCCACAGTCAGTTGGAGCACCTTTCTTTAGTATTGGTATAAACACAGATCTTTTCCAGTCAGTTGGCCATGATGTTGTCTTCCATATTTCTTGGCAGAGCCTTGCAAGTACTGTAACAGCTGCATCAGATTGCTGTAATACTTCTATGGGAATGCTATCAATGTTTGGTGCTTTGTTCTTTGATAAGGCTTTCAATGCTGCTTTAACTTCTTCTTTCATCACCAATGGTTCCCGATCATAAGGTACAGGTTGAAACGGCTGTTGGTCCACTTGATCTTTATCATATAAAAACTCTGTATATTCCTTCCACCTTTTCTTGATCTTCACAGCATCATTCAACATAGAACCTTGAGCATCTTCTAACATTCCAATTCAAGGCTGGAACTTTTTCTTTAACTCTTGTAGCTTTAGGAAAGCCGATCTTGTTAGCCGATCTCTAATAGTTTCTGCTTCTATTTCCTTGCATGCATCATTGTAGTACTTTTCCTTGTCCTGTCTTGCTGCACGTTGGAAATCTTTGTTGAGTTTTGCGATTGCCTTTCTTTCTCCTCTGGCTTTAGCTTCTCTATGTTTCTGGGCAATTTTCACTTACTGTCCTGTTAATAGCCTTGATCAGGCTTCTACTAACACCCTCAATAGCGGCCACCCTGCTGTGGTGTCAGCCAGCCAGTTTCAGAAAATGCATACCCTCCATGGCTAGGGCAGGGTTGCTGGAGTAGTCGAAAGAAGACATGATCCGTAAATTGTCTGAAAACATGAGCCATTCAATTAGCTCTCTTGCATTTTTACCATCAGGCCCAAGGCAGATCAATCTGGATCCTTCAAACAATGCCACAGGGATGGTGTATCTCAACCAGCAGGGGAGCACCGGAGATGACAAAAAGAGAGCCCTCTTTACCATGGGTCGGGTAGAGCTTTCAGGTGCTTACAACACATTGCAGGAATCCAATAACATAGAGGTGTATTATCTTGGCCACTACTCCCTAAATCCTGAAGAGTGGGAACTAGCATCTTCAGTGTTTCAGAAGATTCTGGTCGGGGGGTGGGGGTCGGGGGGGTCCACCCTGGACCTTTGCTAAGATGCAGAGATTCTTGAATTCCCTCCAGGAAAGCAGCTCCCTAGGAATCAACGCCCTCATTCAGCCTTGGCCTTGGAAGTCATTGCTGTACATGTTTCCTCCATGGTCTCTCATAGGGTGCATGCTATGGCACATGGAGTGTCAGCTATGCTAGTCATTCTGTTGTTGAGTTCCACTGAGTCTATATCGACTCATGGCAATCCTCTGAATAGAAGTCCTAAACTGTGTTTGATCTTCAGTCAGGTGGCTCATTGTTGATAGAGTGGCTGGTGTTATTGTATTGATCAATTTCATTGCTGATCTTCCTCTTCTGCATTGATCTTAGAAACATAGGCAATGTGGTCTTTTTCTACTGTCATATTTCTATCTAGTCTGCCCTTCCATATCGACTACTACAATAGTCCCCTTTTTTCCTTTAGAGATGTGTTTGTCAAATGCTTTTTTAAAATATATTTTTCATTAGTATTGAAATAGAACAATATAGGGGGGTAGTGGGTACACTTACACCGCACCCTGTTAGAAACACATCATTTACATTTTCAATTTATATCATCCTACCTCTTCCTTCCCTCCCCTCCCCTCTCTCCCCCCACCCTCTCGGGTAGTGCCTATACTTGAATGTCCATTCCGGAACATTTCCCACAGGCGGCCCCTTTAAATACGCATTCTGCCCTTCTCTTGTAGTTGACCTCCGCCCATTAGACCCACTACAGGGTGAGAATTGTATTCCGCATTCTGCTGTCAAGGTATCGATTTATCCCCCCCCCCCCCCATAGGGTCAGGAAAGCTTCTGTTTACCCTGCACTCCCCTTAGCTTCCAGGTACTCCATAAGCATCAGCTGGTGGAAATAGATCCCCACATTTTGGGAATGGAGGAACAGGGTCTGCCGTCACCCTCTGAGGAGAACTTGTTTCCCAACTACGCATGCCTTCTGCATGAGGAGCCTAATCTAATGTCCCTTTGGGCACCCAAGGGCCAACTGATCAAATATCACTAAACCCTCAGTCCATTTTATTCTTTGATTGACTAGAGCGCTCACATAATTCTGAATGCACCTCCATTATCTCTGGGTCCTCTCACAGAGCCACCACATGTGGCTGAGTGTCGCCATCGGGCTCTTGCACCATGGACAATTGCCATCTCATGTTATACCACATTTTACCACCTGGTTGGGAGATATGTGTTCCTGGTTCACTCTCTAAATTTAATTTCACATAATTTTGCAGAGAGTATCTAATTTGGAATGTGGCTTACCGACCCCAGAATAGTATATGGACTCACCTGGATCCCCAGCTCCTCCGCCCATTTTTGCTCTACCCTAGTATAGTCTAGAGGAATTTGTCAACCCATCAGGACTCTCAATATCTGGCTAGTGACATTCTCTTCAGCTCTTAGAGTTCAAAAAATTGTATAACACGAGCTGTGGCCGTTTCTGCCAATGCTTCCTTTGGCATCAAACCTACATAGTACTTTAACTGCCAGTAGGCCAAAATTTGATCCTCTCGCAATTCGTATTCCACTTTCAGTGCCTGAAATGTCTTACACATCCCAGATTGATCCACCACATGACCCAGGATCCTAATCCCTTTTGCTGCCCAGTCCCGAAATACCCTCATTTCATTTCCCGTCAAGAAATTAACATTTCCTCTAAGAGGCAGCCAGCAAGAAGTTGTCGGGAGTTTGCCAGTATGAGCAGAGAGTCCGCCACACTCCTCTATTAGGTGGAGCTACAAGGCTATTAAGAAATGCAGATAGTCGAACTGTCCATATGCAATATAGCTATTAACGAGTGGGGTGCCACATAGGCCTCTTCTAGGGTGCAGGGCGTAAATGTATCCATATACCCTAACTAGTCACTCACATGTCTTAATTGACATGCCTAAGCATAATACATAATATCTGGGACTCCTAGCCCTCCCTGCTCCCAGTGCCCCTTCAGATATTGAAATGGTATGCACACTCTCTTCCCTAACTTACATGGTAAGATTTGTAGCATATATAAAAGCTTGGAAGAGTGCCATGCAGAAGGCTGCTAACCTACCCATAAGTGAAAGCAGAAAGTGGGTCAAGTCTCGCATTCTGTCTTGTATCTGCTTCAATATCTTAGCACAATTGTATTTGTATACAGTGGAGGAGTAGCCTAGTGGTTAGAGCAACTGCCTAGTACCAGAAGATCAAGGGTTTGATTCCCACTGGCACTCTTTGTGACCTTGGGCAAGTCACTTTACCCTCCATTGCCTCAGAAGAAAAGACTGGCAATCTATTTCCTGTGATACATTCCCAAGAAAACCCAGAGGTAGCTGGGTCGCTATGAGTCAACACTGACTTGATAGTACTAAAAAAAAAAAATTATATACAAGTTGGGAGTCCTTAGTTGGATTCCCAAATATGTGAATGCATTGTTTGCCCATTGCAAGGGAAAGGACGCTCCCCAACATCCCCTCAGCTGTCCTAATACATCCAGTGTTTCTGATTTCTCTAGGTTTATACATAACCCTGTCACCTCTCCAACCTGCTCAAATTCCTCCAACACTCTGGCTAATGCCCTTTTGGGGGATGTAAGATGTACTAGCATGTAATCAGCAAAGGCCATAACTTTGAATTTGGCCGTACACATCTGTACTCCTTGTAGCTCTTTGCATGTCTCAAGTCTGCGCACAAGCGGGTCTAATGACAGTACAAAAACGGCAAGGGGGCACCCCTGTCTTGTCTCTCGTCCCAAAAGACTGTCCTATTTACTACCTCTGCTGCGTTAGGGTCTGCATACAATAGTTGCACCATTTGGAGAAAATCCTCTCCCAATCAATATAGTGGGAAAAGCTGGAAAAGGTATGCCTATCGCACCCGATCAAAGGCTTTCTCTGCATCAAAACTAATTAACATTGTTTAGATCTGGTGGGCATGTACCCACTCAAGGGATGCCTCAATTCTCCATGAACAAGCAGGAAGTCAGTCCTCACATATGGGTGATGTTGGCACAGAGAATTTCCCCAGCTTTCAAAGAAAGCTTTTCGGAATGCTACCACGCAAGCATGGTCCCCTTCCTGCTCAAGGGTGCCATCTTGCTCAGTCTTCTTTTTTCCATGGAGCCCAATGGACGTAGTCCTCTACTCCCTCAGAAAAAGCACCAAACTCTCTCTTTCTCCAGTGCTGCACCAGTCTCCTTCCCACCTTGAGGCGGCACCTGCAGCACCGGTCTCGGCTCCCCATTTTTTCTTCTCAAGGTTTTCTCTTGGCCGGCGTTCGCGCCATTTTTCGCCTTGGGGGGGGGGGGGTCCTTGACCCTGACCGGTGGGTTTAAGAAATATGACCGCTGCAGTCAGACTATTTCAGTTGCTGATACTCATGACTGCTGCATCCGCTGCCTGGTTCTGGACCACGACAGTTCCACCTGCGACCGGTGCCAGGCCATGACCCCTTAAACCAGCGATGGCGAACCTATGGCACGCGTGCCAGCTGTGGCACGCGAAGGCCTTGCAGCTGGCACGCGGGAAGGTTCGCAATCAAGATATGCGGCATTAAAAAAAAAAAAAAAAAGCTGTCGCTGCCGGGGCCGGGGCCGCCGCGGCAGAATCGAGTGTGCCGCGGGGCCCCCCCCCCCCCGCCCAACAGAGCCTGCCCTCCGTCCCCGGTATCACCTCTCTCAGCTGCCTCCAGTCACACGCGCCGGCTTTCAGAGCGCGAGGGGAGTTTCTCCCTCGCTGCTCTGTTAAGCCCGCGGGGGCTGATGGGAAGTTCCCATCAGCCCCCGCGGGCTTAACAGAGCAGCGAGGGAGAAACTCTTCCCTCGCGCTCTGAAAGCCGGCGCGTGTGACTGGAGGCAGCTGAGAGAGGTGATACCGGGGACGGAGGGCAGGCTCTGCTGGGCTGGGGGGGGGGGGGCCCGAGGCACACTCGATTCTGCTGCGGCGGCCCCGGCCCCGGCAGCGACAGCTTTCTTTGTAAAAAAATTTCGGGGGGGGGGGGGTTAGGACTGGTGATGGGCTGGGGGGGGTTAGGAGTGGTAATGGCTGTGGGCTGTTGGGGGGTTAGGACTGGTGATGGGCTGGGGGGGGCTAGGACAGGAAATGGGCTGATGGGGGGTTAGGAGTGGTGATGGGCTGGGGGGGTTAGGAGTAGTAATGGGCTGGGGGGGTTAGGAGTGGTAATGGCTGGGGGCTGTTGGGGGTTAGGACTGGTGATGGGCTGGGGGGGTTAGGAGTGGTAATGGCTGTGGGCTGTTGGGGCTAGGACTGGTACTGGGCTATGGGGGGCTAGGACAGGAAATGGGCTGATGGGGGGGTTAGGAGTGGTGATGGGCTGGGGGAGGTTAGGAGTGGTGATGGGCTATGGGGGGGCTATGGGCTATGGGGGAGCTAAGTCTATATGGGCTGATGGGATTAGGACTGGAAGTGGGTTGATGGGGGCTTAGGACTGGTAATGGGCTATGGGGGGCTAGGACAGGAAATGGGCTGATGGGGAGGGGTTAGGACTTGAGGTGGGCTGTTGTGTGCGGAAAGGACAGCTAATGGGCTATAGGCGGCTCGGACAGGAAATGGGCTGATGGGGAGGGGTTAGGACTTGAGGTGGGCTGTTGGGTGGGGTTAGGACTGGAAATGGGCTGATGGGGGGTTAACACTGGAGGTGGTCTGATGGGGTTAGGACTGGTAATGGGCTATGGGGGGTTGGTGGTCTGATAATGGGCAATGGGGGGGCTGGGACAAGCAAGGGGCTGATGGGGAGGGGTTATGACTTGAGGTGGTCTGTTGGGGTTAGGACTTGTAATGGACTGTGTGCTGATGGGGGGGGGGTTAGGACTGGCAATGGGCTATGGGGGGGTTAAGACTGGTAATGGGCTGTTGGCTGATGGGGGCTGTCTGGTAATGGGCTATGGGGGGTTAGGACTGATAATGGACTATGGGGGGGGCTAGGACAGGAAATGGGCTGATGGGGAGGGGTTAGGACTTGAGGTGGGCTGATGGGGTTAGGACTGGTCATGGACTGTGGGCTGATGGGGGGGTTAGGACTGGCAATGGGCTATGGGGGGCTGACTGGAAATGGGTTGATGGGGGTTAGGACTGGAAGTGGGCTGATGGGGGGTTAGGACTGGAAGTGGGCTGATGGGGGTTAGGACTGGTAATGGGTTATAGGGGGGGCTTAAACTGAAAATGGGGTGATGGGGGGTTAGGACTGGAAGTGGGTTGATGAGGGAGGGCTAGGACTGGTATTGGGTTGGGGGGTTGCTAGGACTGGAAATGGGTTGGGGGGCTGCTAGGACTGGAAATGGGCTGATGCAGGGACTAGAAGGGAATGGATGCTGGGTGAGGCTGGAACTAGAAGGGAGCTGGTGTTGGGGGAGGATTAGAATGGGATGGGGCTGGGAGAGTAAAATGGAGAGGGGAAAAATATTTTGTGTGGGAGGGATAAAAAATCTACAATTGGCCGGGTATTGGGAGAATAAGTGGGGATTGAGGATGGAGGGGTAAATTTTGAGTAGATGAAATAGGAATGAGGAAAGAGCAAAAGGAGAAAGATTAGTATGTTAAAGCAGATGTAGAGAGAGAATGGAAAAAAAAAAACAAGACAGAAGAAAGGACAAATGGACAGCAGATGGAGAGTTAGCAGAAGACACGAAGAAACCAGAAGAAAGTGGCTGGAACAATTGCAACTGAAAAAAAATGCACAAAAGGTAGAAAAATATCTCTTTATTTTGAATTTATTAACTGGAATATGTCAGCTCTGGGAAATGTGCATCATTAATTTTTGCGCTTTGTTTAGTACAAGAGGAAATTAATTTATAGTTTTATTTCTACAGTGTTGTTGTATATTCCAAGTTTGGCTTTTGGGGTTCCCAGTTTAATTATTGTCTTCCTGTTTCTAAATTGTGATTCCTTGTTTGGTGATGGTCTGTTCTGCATGTGTAACTGAGCTGAGGTATTCTGTTTATATAATTCCTATTTGACATTGCCACTTGTTCTTTCCCCAGTAGGTCATGTATTGTTGTTCTCTGAAATGTATTGGTTTAATATTTGCAGTGTTGCCTTTTGATAGTTAGGGTATGGTGCTTTGTGAGTCCTGGTAGTGCTGTTAGGATACGGCGGGTTTGCTATGGGTTCTAAATGGGCAGCGTTTGTAGTAGTTCCTAATGTGCCTGGCGGTTGGTACTGGATTATAGTAATGTAGAAACCTTTTAGTCTTTCTTTATCCATATACTCATTAAGAGGCATGTTTACTAAAAGTTAGTGTATGGTAACATTATGCAAATATTTATGCAAATGAGGCACCTTATGCAAATGAGGCTTTAATTGACGTGCTGGCACTTTGAGGAAATTCTTTGGTTTTGTGCGGCAGTTTGGGCACTCGGGCTCAAAAAGGTTAGCCATCACTGCCTTAAACGAATAGGACGTGGTCTGAGTTGCAGGGGAGGCTGTTTCAAAGATGTGTGACTACCCCGGCTTCCCCATCGCCAAGCTTCGAAGCTGGCCCTTCGTGAGTGGTCCAGGCATCCTCGGAGTCCTGTGGCGGTGTTTCCTCTGGTGTGGAACTAGACCCTTCCTATAAAGGCGATCCCAACGGAGGTGCCTTTAACCAAACCTGGCAAGGTCCCTCACCAGGACTTGTGTGACTTTGAACAGCGCCCTCAGAAAGTCTCGAGACGAGTCCTCGGCCAGTAGAGACCGCGCCAGGACCCTGAGCCTATATGTCCTCCTCTGATGCACTCCCCGGAGTGCTGGTGTCTGACCCGAGGGCCTCTGTGTCCCACCGGGGGCCACACGGCCATTGGAACTCAAGTCCCGCATGGCGGCCATGGAGCAGAGCCTCTCCTCCATCTTGGCCTTGCAACGGGTGTTTGATGTCAGGCCTCCCGGTATCATTGGCCCAGACACCGGGCCCACAGCCTCGGGGGAGGGGTGCTTCTGGGTGTCAAACTTGGCACAGAGTGCTACTGGCCACTGGTAAGTCCTTGGGGTCGATCAAGGTCTCGATCAAACTCCTTGGGGATCCAGTCCTCCCTGGTGAGTTTCTGGGAGTCCAACCCCATGTCCTCCAGGGGGACCCGGTTCCTTGGAGCTGCCCCTCCCCCCCCCCCCGGGCCTGACTCATCGATGCCCTCTGACTCCGACTGAGAGCAGAGGACAAGGCCTCGCCGGAGACCTCCCGACACCAGGAAGTCCCCTCTGAGCCGTCTCCCCCGGAGCCTTGGCGCCACTCCCTTCCTGGGGACATGGCCTTTCATGACTTCGTTCGTGACATGGCCCATAAGAACATAAGATATGCCATACTGGGTCAGACCAAGGTCCATCAAGCCCAGTATCCTGTTTCCAACAACGGCCATTCTAGCTCATACGTACCTAGCAGTTTCCCCAAAAGACACAGGTTCCGCAATGCTTGTACTGGGTCAAGCATTGATATCCTGGGTCCTTTCTTAATAATGGTTTATGGACCTTTCCTCCAGGAATTTGTCCAAACCATTTTTAAACCCAGCTACACTAACAGCCTTTACTATATCCTCCGGTAACAAATTCCAGAGTTTGATTACACGTTGAGTGAAAAAATATTTTCTTAGTCTTAAATAGTTTACCCTGTAGCTTCATTGTATGTCCCCTATTCTTTCTATAATCTGATAACGTAAACAATCGATCTATGTTTACCCGTTCCACTCCGTTCATTAATTTATAGACTTCTATCATATCTCCCCTCAGCCGTCTCTTTTCCAGGTTAAAGAGCCCTAACCTTTTTAGCCTTTCTTCATAGGAGTATCCTTCCATCTCCTTTACCATTTTAGTGGCTCTTCTCTGAACCTTTTCTAATAACTCTATATCCTTTTTAAGATACGGCGACCAGAATTGCACACAATATTCAAGGTGTGGTCTCACCATGGAACGATATAGAGGCATTATAATATCTTTTGTTTTATTTTCCATTCCTTTCCTTATGATACCTAGCATTCTATTTGCTTTCTTGGCTGCCGCTGCACACTGGGCCGAGGGTTTTAACATGTTATCCACAATGGCGCCTAAATCTTTTTCGTGGGTGGTGGTTCCTAATGTGGAACCTTAAATTGTGTAACCATAGTCTGGGTTGTTCTTCCCTAGGTGCATAACTTTGCACTTGTCCACATTAAATTTCATCTGCCATTTTGATGCCCAGTCTTCTAATTTATCAAGATCCTCTTGCAATTTTCCACAATCCTCTTGGGTTTTAACAACTTTAAATAGTTTTCTGTCATTTGCAAATTTGATAACCTCACTCGTTATTCCACTTTCCAGATCATTTATGAATGTCAAAAAGCAGCGGACCCAGCACAGATCCGTGGGGTACACCACTATTCACCTTTCTCCATTGGGAAAATTGGCCATTTAGCCCAACCCTCTGCTTTCTTTCTTTTAACCAGTTCCTGATCCACAATAGTACACTGCCTCCTATCCCATGACTTTTTAGTTTTGTCAAAAGTCTCTAAGGGACCTTGTCAAAGGCTTTCTGAAAGTCCAGATATGCTATATCAATCGACTTACCTTTGTCTACCTGTTTATTCACACCTTCAAAAATACATAACAGATTAGTAAGACAAGATCTTCCTTGTCTAAAGCCATGTTGGCTGTCTCCTATCAAGCCATGACTATCTACATATTAAGTAATTTTGTTCTTTATGATGGTTTCTACCATTTTTCCTGGTACTGACGTCAGGCTCACCGGTCTGTCGTTTCCCAGATCACCCCTGTAATTCTTTTTAAAAATTGGTGTTACATTGGCCAGCCTCCAGTCTTCAGGTATTAGAAATGATTTTAATGATAGTTCACTGATTACTAATAGCAGGTCTGCAATCTCATATTTCAGTTCTTTCAACACCCTTGGATGTATACCATCCAGTCCAGGTGATTTGCTATTCTTCAGTTTATGAAATAGTTGTAATACATCTTCATGGTGTATCGATATTTCTTTCAGTTCTTCTGCAGTATCACCTTTATATACCACTTCAGTCATGGGTAACATCCCTAAATCTTAATAAAAACCGAAGCAAAGAATTTATTCAGTCTTTCCACTATAGCCTTGTCCCCTTTTACTTGCCCCTTTTACCCCTCTATCATCTAATGGCCCAATTGACTCTCACAGGTTTTTTGCTATGAATGTACTTTAAAAAAAGTCTTTATTATGCGTTTTTGCTTACCCAGCAAGTTTCTTGTTATATGTAACATGTTGGTTATTTGTAAACTGCCCCTGATCTCTGGAAGGGGCAGTATAGAAATGTGCAATAAATAATGTTGTGGGGCTGTTTTGCTGCCTCAGGAACTGGAGGTCTGGAATGTATTAAAGGAATCATGATTTCAGAGGACTACCAAGATATTTTGGAGTGAAATGAGCTACCTAGTATTAGAAAGCTAAGTCTGGTTTGAAGGTTATGGATTCTCTAGTAGGACAATGACCCAAAACATAGGTACAAAGGTACAAAAGAATGGTTAAAAAAGGAAACAAATGGACTGTTTTAAACTGACAATTAATGAGTCCTGCTCTCAATCCAATTGAGAAGTTTTGGAAAGAGCTAAAATTTGCCATTGGTAAAAGGCATCCTGGAAACATTAATGAGCTGGAACAAATTGCAGTTGAAGAGTGGGAGAAACTACCACAAACAGATGTATGAAACCTATAGAAGGCTACGAGAAACATTTGGATGCTATCATCCTTGTCAAGAGTTGTGCAACCAAATATTAATCAAGGGTCCCATTATTCTCCAGGACCAAGCAGGAATCAGTCCTCACATATGGGTGACGTCGGCGCCGATGGAGCTCTCGTGCAGAGCATTTCCCCAGCTTTCAAGGAAAGCGTTTGGGAATGCAGCATGCATGCGCGGTCCCCTTCCCGCCCAAGGGTGCCATCTTGCTCAGTCTTTCTTTTTCCGCGGAGCCCAACGGATGTGAGTTCGTGTCACCCGGGAAAAGTAGATTTTTTTTCTGCGATTTTCGCTTTTTTGCTTATCCAGTTCGACGCCGGTTCCCCTTCCCGCCTGGGCTCGGTACACCGGTATCGAGTCCGGAATTTCTTTTTTCGTTTTTTGTCCTTTGTGACTAGCGTTCGTGCCTTTTTTGTTATTTTCACTGGCAGCCCGGTCTTTTGACTTTGCAGGGGCCCTTTTTCTCCCAATGGCTGCCAGCGGGTTCAAAAAATGTGATCGGTGCAAGAAACTTATTTATTTAATTTATTTAAAGTTTCTTTTATACCGCGCTATTCGACATCAGCGCGGTTTACAGTGAACAGAAATTACACTTCACAAAATTGATCAGTGCTTACAATGAACAGGGCAATACATTAAACAGGTTTCGGACACACATGACTGCTGCCTCGGATGCCTCAGGCCCGACCATGACCTGCTAGTCTGTGGCCCGTGCGGCAAAATGTCGTCGAAGGCACTTCGGAGCCGTCAGCATTAACGTGTGAGAATTTTTTCAGAGTCCGTGTCCGGCCAGGCCCGGACTTCGTCAGAGGCCTCAACATCTCGGGAGTCTGACCCCGAGTGCCGTCGTGGTTCCTCTGAGAGGGGTTCTCCCACCCGGGAGCACAAAAGGAAGAAGAAGCTCGTGAGGGTGGCATCAGTGGAGGCCCCTGGGTCCTCGAGGGCCAGGTTGCATAGCCCTGACCGCCGCCCCGGGCTCTCTGATTCTGAGAGTCCATCCAAACTACCTTGCATGGAGCCAGAGTCCCCGAGTCACGTAAGTTCTGTTGTCCTCATGGACTCCGGGAGAACCGATGTCTGGCCTGACGCCGTCGGGGCCCGAGTCGAGGGCTGCTGAGTCTCCTGAGCTTGGACTCAGGCTGACGGCCTTGGAGAGTAGCTTGGCTGCTTTCATGGAACAGCAGCGGGTGCTGATCGCCGGTCTGACCGGTGCATCTGCTCTGACCACCGGGACCTTGACATCTAAGTCGACCCCGGAGGCTGAGTCGATCCTCGGCCAAGGTCCCCCTCGACCTCTCGTGCGGGGCCGAGGTAATCGATGCCGGTGCCCTCGGCATTGGGGCGGGTGGCACTGAGGCCCATATGGCCGGAGCCGCTCGACGACGACTCGGAGGAGTCGGCATGGGAGACGGAGGACGAGGAGTCTCCGAACACTTTCCGTACCCCGTGCATCCCTTCGGACTCCCCGGAGTCCGAGCCTTGGAGAAGGTCCCCCCCCCAGAGGATACCCGGTTCTCGGACTTCATGAGGGACATGGCCAAGGCTTTGGCATTCCCTGCGGATGCCGAGGAGAGGAGCCTTGAGCCGAGGAGCTTGATGTCCTCAAGTATGATTTTCCTCCGAAGGAAGCCTTTACTGTACCGGTTCCTCCGATGCTGGAACGGCTGCTCTTCCGTATGTGGGAGGCACCGGCCTCGGCGCCGGTTCTTAACAAATGGGTCAATTTCAATTATCGAGTCCGTAAGAGCCCTGGGTTCCAAAAGGCACAGCTACCGCACAATACCATGGTTATGGAATCGGCCATGCAACACTTGAAGAGCCAGAAGATGCACTTCTTGGTGCCCCCCGGCCGGGAGGCCTGGAACCTGGATGCCCTCGGTAGAAAGTGCTTCCAGGGCTTTATTCTATCTTGCCGTGTCCAGACTTACCAGCTGTACATGGGCATGTACCTAAGAGACCTGGCAAAGGAGATTGCCGGGATCTCAGCTGGCCTCTCCGAGGAACTTTTGCAGAGGTTCAAGGCCTTGTCGACAAGGATCTGAGAGTGCTCAAAGTTTCTCTCTTGAGCAGCCTATGTTGGCTTCGAGGCTTCAGGGCTTCGACCCAGAAAGCCGCGGCCGGCATCTGTGCACGCCGTCAGGCCTAGCTATAGTCATCGGACCTGGAGTCATTGGTGCAGGACAAGTTGGTCAATGTCCCGTGCCGAGGTGACAACTATTCGGTAAGCCCATGACTAAAAAGGCTGCAGAAATCGAGACTGCGACTCTCACCAGGACAAGGCTGTCCAGAAAGACTTCTGCCCCTTCTCAAAAAAAGAAGGGCTCGGGAAAGAAGCCCTTTTTCCCGAGGAAGGTTACTGCCTACAAATCCTACCCTCAATATCTGGCCTCTCCAGCTCCCCAACAGGGCCAGCAGGCCAAGGGGCAGGGGCATGGGCCCCGTAGGCAGAAGACCCCCAAGCCCCACCAGCTCTGGCTCCTGCACAGCAGGGAGCGGGGTTTTGACTCCCACAGCATAGCCTCTTCTCCGCCAGTGGCTCCACTCAGCACAGGAGGTCGGCTGACCCTGCATGCCTACAGGTGGCCAGCCATCACAGGGGATACCTGGGTACCGAGCATAGTCAAAAAGGGCTATATGCTCCATTTCCACCAGCTACCCCCCTCCTACTCCCCAGGGTAGCCTCCAAGACTCCCTCTACACAGGAACCTCCTCCTTCAGGAGTTGGCAAGTCGTCTAAAGGAACAGGCGGTGGAACCGGTGCCTCACCACCTGAAAGGGCAAGGCTTCTACTCCAGGTACTTCCTGGTGCCAAAAAGGACAGGAGGTCTCCGGCCTATCCTAGACTAGCGAAACCTAAACAAGTTTCTGGAGAGGGAAAAGTTCAAGATGCTTACCCTTGGGATACTGCTGCCCTACCTCCAGCAGGGAGACTGGCTATGCTCCTTAGACCTAAAAGATGCTTATACATCCTCATTCATCCAGATCACAGACAATATCTCAGATTTGTGGTGGGAGGAAACCATTTTCAGTGCAGGGAACTTCCCTTTGGCTTAACCTCTGCCCCCAGGGTTTTCACCAAATGCCTGGCGGTGGTGGCAGCTTATCTCAGGCATCAGGGGATTTTTGTCTTCCCATACTTGGACGACTGGCTCATCAGGGGGCCAGTCTCTCCAGGAGGCCAGATAAGCCACTCTTCGCACTGTCTCTCTTCAGCATCTGGGCTTTGTCATAAACTACGCAAATTCCACTTTGCTCCCCTCTCAGAACCTAGAGTTTATTGGGGCAAGCTTAGACACCCTTCAGGCAAGAGCTTACTTGCCCGAAGACAGGGCCCACAGACTGATGGACTTGGCCAACCAGTTCCAAAGCAAGTCTCATGTCTCTGCCAGGCACTACCTGTGGCTCCTAGGCCACATGGCATCCACGGTACATGTGACTCCGAATGCCCATCTACACATGCGGGCTGCTCAGTGGTGCCTCAGAGATCAGTGGACGCAGGCCACAGGCGACCTTCGTGACAGAGTAAAGGTGTCCAAACCACTTTTGGACTCCTTACAGTGGTGGCTGCATCTCCCAAACCACCTCAGGGGGGTACCTTTTCAGGCTCCAGCACATACAAGGGTGCTGATGACCGATGCTTCCTTAAAGGGCTGGGGTGCACATTGCCAGGGCACGTGCACTCAAGGCCTCTGGTCTCCTTGAGAGGCCACGCAGCATATCAATCTTTTGGAGCTGCGAGCAATCCGCTTAGCTCTACAGATTTTTTCTTATGCCCTCTCTCACCAGTCTGTCCTAGTTCAGACGGACAATCAGGTGGCAATGTTCTATGTGAACAAACAAGGGGGCACAAGGTCTAAGACCTGGTCTTGGTGGCGCTTGAGGTCTGCTACCTTCGCACCAGGCAGGCATGTTACCAGGCGATCCTCACGTCCACCAGCCACCCAGCTATCTACATGCCAGACTACCAAGCACACATCTAAGAAGACTGCAGGCAGAACATAAACGCAGAAGCGGTAAGATCCACATCAACCACCACTTCTTTAATGACCTTCCACACTAACATTCTTGGCAGTTTCCTGAAACCAAGCAACTCGCCCAAGACCTGGCTTCACCATGCACCACCAATTCCCAGTTATTCTCAGTATACTTCTCATCGCTCATACAATCACCCATATTCACATCAACAGCAATCCTCCCCACTATTCACCATCCAAATTACAGACTACCACATCTCCTAATCAAGTCACGCACCAGAAACCCTGCCAGTCTCCTCAGGATGCACCCGCTACTTTCTCTTAACCAAGCAGAGTCTCTCGATCATCCACTATATGTTCATCCATGCAAAACCCTTAAGTCATAAGATCCCAATAGTCGTCGATCTCATAAAAGACAATCAAATAGACATTGCATGCATTACGGAAACCTGGCTTGAGGAGACAGCATCATGCTGAACCAATTGGCCATACCTTCCTTTCAGCTCTCTATGCCGATGACTCCCAGATCTACCTCTCTACACCTGATATTTCTCCAACAACCCAGTCCAAGATCTCTGTCTGTCTTTTGGACATTGCTGCCTGGATGTCTCATCGCCGATTGAAACTGAACATGGCCAAGACTGAACTCCTTATCTTTCCACCCAACTCCTCCCCCCCACTTCCCCCTCTCTCAGTCCATGTGGATGGATCTACTATCCTTCCTGTTCCCTCTGCCCGTAATCAAGGGGTTATCTTTGACATCTCTCTCTCCTTCTCCACTCATATCCAGCTTATAGCTAAGACCTGCCCCTTCTTTCTCTACAACATCAGCAAAATCCGCCCCTTCCTCTCTGAACACATTACCAAAACGCTTGTCCACTTCTTGGTCTCCTCTCACCTCGATTACTGCAACCTACTCCTCGCTGGTCTCCCCGTGAGCCACCTCCTTCCCCTTCAATCCATACAAAATCACGCTGCTAGACTAATCTTCTGCCAGCCTCGCCACGCTCACATTACCCCTCTTCTCAAGTCGCTTCACTGGCTCCCTGACCAATTTCGTATCCAATTCAAGCTTCTCCTACTGACCTATAAATGCATTCACTCTATGGCCCCCTCAATACCTCTTATCTCTTATCTCCCCCTACGTCCCCTCTCGAAATTTGCGTTCCGCTATCAAATTACTTCTATCATTGCCTTTCACCTGCACCGCGAACTCCCGACTGCGCTCCTTTCACCTTGCTGCACCATACGCCTGGAAGAGTCTACCTGCGTCTGTGCCAGGCATCCTCCCTGGCCCTCTTCAAATCCAGGTTGAAGACCCACCTCTTCACCATTGCATTCAGATCCTGACTCCATCCTCATCTTACCCTAACCCCCATCAACGTTTTATGACAAAACTATAGACCAAACTGTACCACACCTTACCTTGCGCAGAACTGACTAATGCTCTGTACTTTTTTAAGTAGATTGTAAGCTCCGATGAGCATGACTCTGACGGGCAGGGACTGTCTCTTGTACGTTGGCTACCTCTTGTAGGTTATCTGTACAGCACTGTGTGCGTGCATGGCGCTTTATAAGTGCTGAATAGTAGTAGTAGTAGTAGGGTCCAGGCTCCTATGTCAGGAGGCGCTGGCCCTTTGCTCTTTTGCAGTCAAACAAGGCCTGTTTCTCAGAGCAGTTTATCTACCCGGTCAGGAGAATTTCCTAGCAGACAATTTAAGCAGGATTCTCCAGCCTCACGAATGGCAGTTGAATCCATGGGTGGTCCAGCAGATCTTCCTCCGCTGGGGATTTCCATCCATCGATCTCTTTGCAAGTCCACAAAACCGTCAGCTGCCCAGGTTTTGCTCCAGACACCTGCATCCCCTGAGGATGGCAGAAGATGCTTTTCTGATCTCTTGGTCAACGGGCCTCCTATATGCGTTTCCTCCCACACCCCTGGTGGCCTGAACTCTGTTCAAGATTCTCCGGGACAAGGCCTCGGTGATTCTTGTAGCCCGCAGATGGCCGAGGCAGCCGTGGTTTCCCCTTCTGCTGCAGGTGGCGGTGGAAACTCCATTCCCTCTGGGGTTGTAACACGATCTCCTGTCTCAAGATTAGGGTTCCCTTCTGCACCCCAATCTCAGATCCCTCAATTTGATGGCCTGGCTGCTGAAAGGATAGTGCTAGCTCCCTTACTTCTACCTAAGGAGGTTGAGGAGGTGGTCTTGGCCTGTAGTAGGCAGTCCACCAGAAAGTCCTATGCCCTCAAGTGGCGTAGGTTTACGGTATGGTGTACTCAGCGCAATGAAGATCCTTTCTCTTGCCTTGTGCCAGTAGTACTGCAGTATCTACTTTACCTGTCAAACCTAGGCATTAAGTCTAACTCTGTTTGGGTCCACCTCAGTGCTCTATCAGTGCACCACTCACCGGTGGAGGGACAGTCTCTGTCGGTTCACCCCTTGGTATCCCGATTTCTCACAGGTCTGCTTCTTCTCAAGCCTCCGGTTCGTCCACCGGCGACTGAGTGGGATTTGAACGTGGTCTTGCAGCAACTTACTTGCCCACCGTTTGAGCCGATGGCTACTTGCCATTTATCTTTATCTTTATTTAAAATTTGATAAACCGCTTAGGCCGAAACATTAAAGCGGTGTACAAAGAAAATAAAAAGGTCAACACTGCAAACTACGGAAAAGAACGCCAAAAATTAACAGGAAAGAAAGAGAAAGGATAGCGCAAAGCAAAAGACAGAAAACAATAATCACAACCAAGCACAGACTGACTCAATCAACACTGACAAACAGGGGAAGAACAGGACCAAGACTCAGCTGGGACAAGACAACAATGAACTGCTGCATCAGGGAGGGGAGTCTAAGGGAAGGTCAAATGCTTTTCGGAATAGATAGGTTTTAAGGGAGGTTTTGAATTGAGAATAAGAGATTTCGAGACGAAGGGACCGAGGGTAAGGCATTCCACAACCACGGGCCAAGGAAAAAAAAGGCAGAGTGACGGGTCTTTTCAAGATGTGCGTGGGAAGGGGAAGGCAAGGACAGACGATTAGCGTGGAGAGCACGGAGCTGGTGATAGGGCGTGTGCAGAGAAACCAAATCAGCCAAATACAGAGGGTTATTGGTATGGATAGCATGGTGGGTGAGGATGAGAATTTTATAATGAAAACGAACATGCAGGGGCAGCCAGTGCAGGCGGAAGAGGATAGGGGTGATATGATCGAAATGGCGGGCAAAAGTGATGATATGGGCAGCGGTGTTTTGAATAAGCTGAAGACATCGGAGCTGATAATTGGGAAGGTTGGCCATGAAAACATTACAGTAGTCGAGTCGGCTGGTGATTAGGGCAAGGACGAGAGTAACTAAGGATTCTAGAGGAAGAAATGTGCGCTCTTCCTGGTGGCTCTTACCTCGGCCAGACGTGTGAGTGAACTACAAGCTCTGGTTTATGATAGACCGTACACGCGGTTCTGTAGGAACAGGGTGGTCCTACAGATCCATCTGAAGTTCCTTCCAAAAGTGGTCTCCTCTTTCCACCTCAACCAGGAGGTGGTTCTTCCGACCTTCTTTCCCAGGCTGCATACCAGCCGAGCTGAAACAGTCTTGCATACACTGGACTGTAAGAGGGCGTTGTCTTTTTACATAGAATGTACTCGGGGGCATCGAAGGGCTACTCAGCTCTTCGTCTCACTTGGTTTGCAGCTTGTCGTGCTGTGAGGGCTTGTGTGCATCAGTGATGCTGAGAGCTAAACTATCGGTAGTTTAACTACTGGCAGGGTCTCCCAAGATGGACAGGTCTCAGCTGAGATGCCAGACCAAGACAAACCACCCATCTGGGCAGCAGCAGAATGGGATAGTGTTGACGGTGGAGGATCACATTTCTGTGACAACGGCAACAACACCAAACTTAAACTGCGCGGAAGAAAGGCCCGGCAATCTACTTCTGTATCTTGCCATGAAAACCCAATGGACAGTTACAACAAAACAAATTGTGCTGGAAGATGAGACCCCCAGGTTGGAAGGCACTCAACTAGCTACTGGGGAAGAACTGAAGACTTTTCAGAGTAAAGCCAGCATTTATGATGTGGTTGGATCAAAGCCCTCAGGACGTCTGACTGCTGATGTAGCTGCGCATGAAATGAGTCAAGCTGTAAAGATGTCTTACACATTGGAACATGGAATGCACGAAGCATGAACCAAGGGAAGTTGGAGGTGGTCAAGAATGAAATGGAACGTGTACAACTTGATCTGTTGGCTGTCAGTGAACTGAAATGGACTGGCATCGGGCACTTTGCATCAGAAGATCACATGGTCTACTATGCTGGAAATGAAAGACAAAGAACAAATGGTGTTGCATTTATAATAAAGAAACTTGCAAGAACTGTAATGAAATACAATGCAGTCAGCGAACGCTTAATCTCTATTCGTCTACGAGGAATGCCTATCAACACAACTATAATTCAAGTATATGCCCCAACAACAGCTGCAGAAGAGAATGAAATTGAAGAGTTCTATGAACAAGTACAAGCTGAAATTGACAGAACATGCAAACAGGATATCCTGATAGTCATGGGTGATTGGAATGCAAAGGTTGGCAACAAAGAAGAAGACAAAGTAGTTGGAAAATATGGACTTGGCAACAGAAATGAAGCTGGAGAAAGACTGATAGAATTCTGCAAGACCAACGATCTATTCATCTCGAACACCTTCTTCCAGCAACACAAGCGGCGACTGTACACATGGACTTCACCCAATGGATTGTATAAAAATCAAATTGACTACATCTGTGGAAGTCAACGATGGAAAAGCTCTATAACATCAACAAATACAAAACCTGGAGCTGACTGTGGTACAGATCGTCAACTACTAGTGTGCAAACTCAAGCTAAAGCTGAAAAAGAGCAAACCACTCATGAATGCAGCAAAATATGACCTTGAGAATATACCACTGGAATTTAAAGACTGCCTGCAAAATGGATTTGCTGCTTTAGATACAAATGATAGAGTTCCAGAAGAGTTATGGAATGACATCAAGAAGGTTGTGTTGGAAGAAAGCGAGAAGTCTCTACAAAAGGTAAAAAAGAAAAAACGGCCAAAATGGATGACGGAAGAAACTCTGAAATTTGCCCAGAAACGCAGAGAAGCTAAAGCCAGAGGAGAAAGAAAGACAATCACAGAACTCAACAGAGATTTCCAATGTGCAGCAAGACAGGACAAGGAAAAGTACTACAATGACGCATGCAAGGAAATAGAAGCAGAAACTATTAGGAAGAACAAGATCAGCTTTCCTAAAGCTACGAGAGTTAAAGAAAAGGTTCCAGCCTCGAATTGGAATGTTACAAGATGCTCAAGGTTCTATGTTGAATGATGCTGAGAAGATCAAGAAAAGATGGAAGGAATATACAGAGTTTTTATATGATAAAGATCAAGTGGACCAACAGCCGTTTCAACCTGTACCTTATGATCTGGAACCATTGGTGATGAAAGAAGAAGTTGAAGCAGCATTGAAAGCCTTATCAAAGAACAAAGCACCAGGCATTGATTGCATTCCCATAGAAGTATTACAGCAATCTGATGCAGCTGTTACCGTACTTACAAGGCTCTGCCAAGAAATATGGAAGACAGCATCATGGCCAACTGACTGGAAAAGATCTGTGTTTATACCAATACTAAAGAAAGGTGATCCAACTGACTCTGGAAATTATCGCACAATCGCTCTGATCCCACATGCCAGCAAGATTCTACTGAAGATTATTCAAAAGAGACTACAATCATACCTGGAACAAGAACTACCTGAAGTGCAAGCAGGGTTCAGTAAATGGGCCTGCACCTTAATGTAAAGAAGACAAAGATCATGACAACTGGCATAATCAACAGGTTCATCGTCGAAGGAGAAGAAATTGAAATCGTGAATAACTTTAACCTACTTGGATCAACTATCAATAAAGAAGCAACAAGCAGTTAAGAAATCAGACGACGCATTGCTCTTGGCAGAATGGCTATGAAAGACCTAGATAAGATTCTGAAGAGCAGAGATGTCTCTCTCCATACAAAGATTCGACTTGTTCAAGCCATGGTATTTTCAATAACATATGGATGTGAAAGCTGGACAGTGAAAAAGACAGACAGGAAGAAAATTGATGCCTTTGAATTATGGTGCTGGCGGCGAATACTGTGTATACCATGGACTGCCTGAAGAACAAACCAGTCTGTACTAGTGGAGATCAAACCTAAGCTTTCTTTAGAAGCTCAGATGACAAGACTTCGACTTTCATACTTTGGACACATCATGCGGAGAGAGAGATCATTAGAGAAAGACATCATGCTTGGCAAGATAGGTCAACGCAAAAGAGGAAGACCAGCAATGAGATGGATCGATACATAACAGGAGCTACGGGTACAAGTCTGTCAACAATGAGCCGCCTGACTGAAGACCGAACACAATTTAGGAAAGCTATCCAGAGGGTCGCCATGAGTCGACTCTGACTCGACGGCACTTAACACCACCACCACTCGGGGGCATCGAAGGGCTACTCAGCTCTTCGTCTCCTTTGACCCTAATAAGATGGGGTTACCTGTCTCCAAGCATATATTGTCCACTTGCGTAGCAGATTGTATCGCCTGGGCGTACAAGGCAGCCGACCTCCCCTTGCAGGGTTGAGTCACGGCCCACCATGTCAGGGCGAAAGCCGCATCAGTAGCTCATCTCCACTCTGTTCCGTTGGTAGACATCTGCCGGGCCGCAACTTGGTCTTCAAGCCAGACTTTTGCAGCCCATTAATGCCTCGCAAGAGAGTCCCTAAGGGACAGTGCTTTCAGACAGGCGGTACTCTGTAATCTCTTTGAGGTTTACGCAACTCCTAGCCTCTGGCCCTTGTGTTGGGCTACTGTATGGGGGCGTTCTTAGAGGATATTCTTATCACGGATGCTGAGGCTCTTGAGAGGGAGCGATGTTTTCAGCTTAGGGTTCCGGGTAGCCTAGAGCTGGGGATTCCGATATGTGAGGACTGACTTCCTGCTTGGTCCTGGAGAAAGAGTAGTTACTCACCTGTAACAGGTGTTCTCCAGGAGCAGCAGGAATCAGTCCTCATGACCCTCCCTCTCCCCTGGAGTTGCAGTCATATCCTTCATTTTGATTTTTTTGCTATCTTTTAGCTATGTCATCAGACTGAGCAAGATGGCTTTCTTGGGCGGGAAGGGGACTGCGCATGCGCGCTGCATTCCCAAAGGCTTTCCTTGAAAGCTGGGGAAATGCTCTGCACGAGGGCTCTCATATGTGAGGACTGATTCCTGCTGCTCCTGGAAAACACCTGTTACAGGTGAGTAACTACTCTATCCTGTCCACGTTACATTTTGTGTTTTTTCTCAGAAATGACTGTGTTGAACAGATGTCTTTTTTGTTGTATATCTTTGAACAAACTATTACAATATTATGATATAAAGTTGGAATATTTCCAATTGTTGTTCAAGATATTGTACACAACATACCTAAAATGTAAGGGTGCCAATGATGTTGACTATAACTGTATACACGCTTGTCAAACATCTTTGCTGTTTTTAAACCATTCTGTTTTATCTTGTTCCATTTGAACTAGTGTTCCTTCCTAAGGGTTGTAAAAGAGAACAATCAGGTTTTCTGGTATACCTATGCTTCTTAATGTGGCCCAGAGTTCCTAAGCGTCTCTCCAGTCCGGTCCCTTTCTTCTGGGTTGTGCTCCTCTTCTAGCAGCTTGGAGACTGAGTACGTCATTCTTTGATCACCTCAGGATATATATCACTGGCACCACCCACCAGCTTCAGTATACTCAGTCTCCAAGCAGCTAGAAGGAGCATTAAGCCAAAGGAAAGGCTTACTGGAGAGACCTTAGTGTAGAGGGTTTTTTTGGGATTGGGTTGCCCTTTTTTCTTTATTGGATTTTATCCATCTTTATTTCTTTATTTATTGAATTATTTTTTTTCTGCGAGGAGTGTCTGCCCTCTCCCCCCCCCCCCCCCACACACCTTCCCAGACGAAGGAATTGAACCGGGAGGAGGCTTGCCTTGGTCTGAGGCACATACAAAAAAAAAAAAAGACTGGCGAGGGTTTTTCCGCTACATCTCATAGTGGTGCAGGGACTCTGAGCTGGTTCCCGCCTCGTTGCCAAAGCCTGGGAGACGGCCGAGCACAGGGGCAGGAAGGCGGAAGGCCCCAATCCTGCCCGGACATCTCGGAGCAGCAAAACTGCAGCGCAAGGTAAGGGGGGCAGAACAGAGTGATTGGGCAGACAAGCCGCGTGGAGAGCAGACATCAGCCCATGGCTGCGGGGCTCTTCGTGCATCGAGGCAGCAAGAATTCCCTTCTCTTAATTTTTCGCGCGCTTTGCGTGCAGGGGGGTTGGACCAGTGCCAGACAGCTCTCGGAGGAGTGCAGGCAACGGTGGCGGTCAGCTTTTCCATCGCATGATTTTGAAGTTTTTTCTACATATTAATTACATATCACCGAGAAGTCACTCGGTGTTGTCTGTCAGTTATATGTAAGAAAAAAAAAGAAAGTAAAGAGTGAAAAGCTGTGTTTCTGCTTGGACAAGATGCCTGCTAGGCCTCAGTGCCTGCTCTGTGGAGCCTGCAAAGGAGCGGTCTCGGAAGCAGGTGTCTGCAGGGGCTGCGCCATGGAGGCGGCCTCAGTTGAGCAGGGGCTTCAGGATAGCAGCCCTCAAGATCCTGTAGCTTCGGTATCACAGGAGTCGGTGGAACCCCTGGAAGGGCTCCTTGGGGAAGGTTCTCCTCTCTCTTTAAATTTAGAGCAGCAGGTACCTTCTCAGCCACAGCCAGGGACTTCCTCAGGAGAAGGAGGCCTAGGCAGAGATTTCTCCCCGGAGTTTGTTTTGTTGTTGCATAAGGCTTTCTGTTTGCGTCAGCAGGGGAGTCAGGGACACACACGAAAGCGTGAGGCACAGGCCAAGTCTCTGGTGGAGACAGTGATTCCATCCAAGCGGGCCAGAACCCTGGAGGAGGAGGATCCTCATTCCCCTGGTTCGGAAACACTGGAAAGGGAGACATCTGAACAAGAGTTGGAAGAGCAGGCAAGAATCGTAAGGGTTTTCCCCCGAGAAGAGCTGCTGGCCTTAATTGGTGAGTCCCTGAAAGTGCTTAACATGTCAGGGGTGCCAGCGCAAGAGGATGAGGTGGAAGATCCATTAATTCAGGCAGTTAGGAAATCCCAGAGAGTATTTCCTGTCCACAAGGTGGTGAGGCAAATGATTCAGGAAGAGTGGGATAGGCCGGATTGAGGGTATGCGATCGATGTTGCGCTTGTACCCTCTGTCCAAAGTGGAGAAGGAATTGTTGAAATCACTGAGAGTGGATGCGGTCGTATCGGCGGTGACCAAAAAGTCTACCCTCCCAGCGGAGGGCAGTACAGCCTTAAAGGATGCCCAAGACAAGAATCTGGACACTTTGTTGAAACAAGCCTTTGACATTAGTGCTCTGGCACTTCAGGCATCAGTATGCGGGGCTTGGGTGGCCCGGGCTTGCCTGAGGTGGTTTCAGCAACTGCGGATGGTGGACGAGTCTCCGGTTGGGACACAGGGATAGGTTGCTAAAATTGAGTCCGGCGCGGCCTGTCTGGCGGATAGCCAGTATGATCTTATTAGGAGTCTGTCAGAGTATTTCCTCTGTGGTGGCGGCTCGGAGGTACCTTTGGCTCCACAATTGGGCGGTGGACGTTTCGTCCAAAGCCCGACTTAGTAGGCTCCCCTTTAGGGGGTCAGCTCCTTTTTGGGGAAGATTTGGACAAGTTGGTAAAGGAACTAGGAGAGTCAAAAGGAGGCAGACTGCTGGAGGATAGACTTAAGCAGGGTCGCTTCTCGGTTCCGGGATGTTCCCAGCAGAGGGAATCCGGAAATTTCGTCCAGCTCGGCAGACCCCCTTTCAGAGGGGCCGTTTTACCTTGAGGGGACAAGGCTTCCTGGTGTTTCGGAGAGCGGGAAGAGGTTTTGGGGCCTCTTCGTCTGCCTCCGCCCAGAGAAAGCCACAATGAAGCTGCAGGGGCTTGGGTGGAAGTGTTGCCGATAGGAGGTCGGCTGCGGCAGTTCTTTCCCGCCTGGGCCCAGGTCACATCCGACCAGTGGGTCTTAGTGAGAGACGGTTATGCCCTTGAGTTTGCAAGACCAGTACTTTCTTCTTTCGTCCAGTCGCCATGCAAGTCACAGGCCAAGCGAGCAGCAGTACAAGAAACCTTATTAAGGCTGTTGGACTTGAGAGCGGTTGTCCCGGTCCCAAAAGATCAATGCGGCTACGCTCGATACTCCATCTATTTCATAGTCCCAAAGAAGGAGGGCTCCCTAAGACCAATTCTGGACCTAAAAAGGGTCAGTCGGTGTCTGTGGGTTCCCCACTTCCGGATGGAAACTCTGAAGTCGGTGATAGTGACGGTCCAGCAGGGAGAGTTCTTAACATCTTTCGACCTCACCGAGACATATTTGCATATTCCCATCAGGGAGTCTCATCAGCAGTTCTTGCGCTTCGTGGTCCTGATGGGACATTTTCAGTTTCAGGCATTACCGTTCGGTCTGGCTACAGCACCACGTACCTTCATCAAGGTAATGGTGGTGGTCGCGGCAGCATTACGCAAAGAAGGGATTCTAGTTCATCCTTACCAGGATGATTGGTTGATCAGGGCCAAGTCCAAGGATGAGAGTTTGAAGGCAACCGCCAGTGGTCTCTGTCCTCCGGAGCTTGGCTTGTGTAATCAGCCTGTCGAAGAGCAGGCTGGTTCCCACTCAGGTGGTCGAGTACCTGGGAGCGAGATTCGACATGGTCACAGGCAAGGTGTTCTTGCCAGCTCAGAGAGCAAGAGACCTGCGTCGGCTGGTACACGAGTTTTTGGCTCGGGATGCGCCATTGGCATGGCATTACCTGCAGGTGCTGGGAACTATGGCGGCAACATTAGACCTGGTTCCCTGGGCTAGGGCCCATATGCGTTCGCTACAGAGGTCGTTTCTGCGGCGATGGTCTAATCAGCGGCAGCCTTTGTCAATGACGCTCCCATATTCCCTAGCAACCAAAGAGGCTCTTCAGTGGTGACTTTCCCCGGGGACTCTAGAGTGCAGAATGCCCCTCAAACCGCCGCAGTGGGTGCAGGTGACGACGGACGCGAGTCTGTCTGGCTGGGGAGCCCACTGTGAGGGGTAATTTGCCCAGGGTCTCTGGAGTGGTCAGGAATCCCAGTGGCCCATCAACAGGTTGGAATTGAGGGCGGTGACCCTAGCTCTCAAAGCTTTCCAGTTTTGGGTTCGCAGGAGGGCAGTCAGAGTTCTCTCAGGCAATGTAACAGCGGTGGTCTAAATCAACAGGCAGGGAGGCATGAGCAGTCCTTTGCTGGAAGAAGAGGCGGAAAGCCTCTTAGAATGTGCCGAGACTCATCTGTTGGCTCTTTCGGCTCAACACGTGGCCGGAGTGGAAAATGTTACGGCCGACTACCTCAGCTGGTACAAAGTGGATCACGGCGAGTGGGTACTCTGCCAGGAGGTCTTCCAACAGGTGGAACGCAGGTGGGGTCCGCCGGTCATGGACCTGATGGCACGCTGGGAATCGGCCAAAGAAAGCCAGTTCTTCAGCAGGCAGAAAGAGAGAATGTCAGAGGGCCTGGACGCCCTAGTTCAAAGATGGCCCACGGAGAGGTTACTGTATGTATTTCCTCCGTGGGCGCTCATAGGCAGAGTTCTGCAAAGGATAGAGGCGCATCAGGGCTTAATGGTACTGATGGCTACGGAATGGCCAAGGAGACCGTAGTACGCCAATTTAATGCAGCTATTGGCGGATGAGCCTTGGCATCTTCCAGTAAGGGAGGATCTTCTCAGTCAGGGCCCCGTGAGGATGCCACAGGTGGATCGGTTCTCACTTACAGCCTGGCTATTGAAAGGGCAAGGCTGCGCAAGAGAGGATATTCCGGGGCAGTGATCTCAACCTTGCTGAAGATGCGTAAGCGGTCAACCTGTCTTGTGTATGTGAACATAAGAACATAAGAACATAAGATATGCCATACTGGGTCAGACCAAGGTCCATCAAGCCCAGTATTCTGTTTCCAACAGTGGCCAATCTAGGTCATACGTACCTAGCAGTTTCCCCAAGGGACACAGGTTCCACAATGCTTGTATTGGTTCAAGCATTGATATCCTGGGTCCCTTCTTAATAATGGTTTATGGACCTTTCCTCCAGGAACTTGTCCAAACCTTTTTTAAACCCAGCTACACTAACAGCCTTTACTACATCCTCCGTTAACAAATTCCAGAGTTTGATTACACGTTGAGTGAAAAAATATTTTCTTTTATTAGTCTTAAATAGTTTACCCTGTAGCTTCATTGCATGTCCCCTAGTCTTTCTATATTCTGATAAGGTAAACAATCGATCTACGTTTACCCGTTCCACTCCGTTCATTAATTTATAGACTTCTATCATATCTCCCCTCAGCCGTCTCTTTTCCAGGTTAAAGAGCCCCAACCTTTTTAGCCTTTCTTCATAGGAGTAGCCTTCCATCCCCTTTACCATTTTGGTGGCTCTTCTCTGAACCTTTTCTAAAATTGCTATATCCTTTTTAAGATATGGCGACCAGAATTGCACACAATATTCAAGGTGCGGTCTCACCATGGAACGATATAGAGGCATTATAATATCTTTTGTTTTATTTTCCATTCCTTTCCTTATCATACCTAGCATTCTATTTGCTCTCTTGGCCGCCGCTGCACACTGGGCCGAGGGTTTTAACATGGTATCCACAAGGACGCCTAAATCTTTTTCTTGGGTGGTGGTTCCTAATGTGGAACCTTGCATCGTGTAACCATAGTTTGGGTTGTTCTTCCCTAGGTGCATAACCTTGCACTTCTCCACATTAAATTTCATCTGCCATTTTGATGCCCAGTCTTCCAATTTATCAAGATCCTCTTGCAATTTTCCACAATCCTCCTGGGTTTTAACAACTTTAAATAGTTTTGTGTCATCAGCAAATCTGATAACCTCACTCGTTATTCCACTTTCCAGGTCATTTATGAATATGTCAAAAAGCAGCGGACCCAGCACAGATCCCTGGGGTACACCACTATTCACCTTTCTCCATTGGGAAAATTGGCCATTTAGCCCTACCCTCTGCTTTCTATCTTTTAACCAGTTCCTGATCCACAGTAGTACACTGCCTCCTATCCCATGACTCTTTAGTTTTGCCAAAAGTCTCTCATGAGGGACCTTGTCAAAGGCTTTCTGAAAGTCCAGATACACAATATCAACCGACTCACCTTTGTCCACCTGTTTATTCACTCCTTCAAAAAAACATAACAGATTAGTAAGACAAGATCTTCCTTGTCTAAAGCCATGTTGGCTGTCTCCCATTAGGTCATGACTATCTATATGCTGAGTAATTTTATTCTTTATGATGGTTTCTACCATTTTTCCCGGTACTGATGTCAGGCTCACCGGTCTGTAGTTTCCCGGATCACCCCTCGAACCCTTTTTAAAAATTGGTGTTACATTGGCGATCCTCCAATCCTCAGGTATTAGAGATGATTTTAATGATAGTTCACAGATTACTGATAGCAGGTCTGCAATCTCAAATTTCAGTTCTTTCAACACCCTTGGATGTATACCATCCGGCCCAGGTGATTTGCTACTCTTCAGTTTATCTAATAGTTGTAGGACATCTTCCCGATGTATCGATATTTCCTTCAATTCTTCCACACCTTTAAATACCACTTCAGTCGTGGGTAACATCCCCACATCTTCCTCAGTAAAGACCGAAGCAAAGAATTCATTCAGTCTCTCCGCTATCGCCTTGTCGCCTCTTAGTGCTCCTTTAACCCCTTTATCATCTAATGGACCAACTGACTCTCTCACCGGTTTTTTGCTACGAATGTACTTGAAAAGGTCTTTATTTCGCGTTTTTGCTTCCGCAGCAAGCTTCTTCTCAAATTCTCTCTTTGCCTGCCTTATCAATGCCTTGCATTTGACTTGCCAGTGCTTGTGCTGTTTCCAGGTTTCATCATTTGGCTCTTTTTTCCATTTCTTGAAAGTTGCTTTTTTGGCAACAACAGCCTCTCTGACCTCAGCTTTAAACCATGCTGGCAATTTTTTGGACTTCCTTCCACTTTTCTTAAAGCATGGAATACAGGGTTCTTCTCTATCTGCATTGATGTTTAACATCTACATGCAGCCCATATGTGCCCTAGCACGTTCATTCAAGGTCAACTGTTTAGCCTACGCAGACGATATCCTGCTATACATCCCTTTCAGGACCAACCAACCAGACCTCTTCCCTCTAACAAGCTGTTTTGAGGCAGTAGCAGAATGGCTCAACACACAAAATTTAAGAATCAACTACAGCAAAACAGATGTCCTTTTCATCTCAAGGAACCAGGACTTCACCCCTCCACCCTCCTTAAAAATCGGCGACACAGAACTGAAAACCAAATCAACAATCCGCTACCTTGGCATTACTCTGGACCAACACCTGGATCTGAAAACCCACATAAAAAACACAGTAAAAACAGTATACATGAAAATAAGGACTTTAAAGCATCTCCGACCACTACTAGATTTCAGCGACTATCGATCAATCTATCAAGCATTAATATTACCACATTTTGATTACGCCAACGTAATCCTACACGGTCTCCCCCAATCAACACTAGCACCACTCCAGCTCGCAATGAACACTGCTGCGAGAGTACTAACAGGGGCCTCACGGAGAGAGCACATAACGCCAGTACTGATGAACCTCCATTGGTTACCTGTTCAAGCAAGAATCCTACACAAAGTCCTAACCTTGACCTTCAAAGCGTTAAACACTTTGACTCCCACAGCTATCAGCGAGATGATACACAAAGTACCACATAACAGAAACAGAAGACCTACGACGCAAAACACCCTCGAGGTCCCAAAGGCAACAACGAAATGCACAAAAATAACAACAAACAGAGCCTTTACAATTTATGCACCTAGAGCATGGAATGCCCTCCCCACCTATATACGAAACATCACCCACCTAACCCAATTCAGGAAAGCATTAAAGCACCACCTGTTCACCACATACTACCCTGAATCCAGCCTCAGTATTCATACATGTTGCCCCTCAGACAATCACGCACCACACCTAAACAATCAGACTCAGTATGAAAAAGGCTAACCCACCGATCCTTCAAAAGTAATAAGATGTAGATAGACCCTGCTTGAAAAAGGTAGTAGTGTAAATACAATGTAGATAGTTTCCCCAGTTGTTTCCATGTTGATTTCCCTGTTTATTGTAAAGTTTACAACTCAGAATGCCTGTGTTGTATAGTTGACGTTGAATGTAAACCGCACTGATCTGAAAAGCGCGGTATAGAAGAACTGTTAAATAAATAAATAAATAAATAAATACAGCTGGTCTGGGCTTCCAAGATAGTATTTTTCAACAACACCCAAGCTTGATGTACGTCTTTAACCTTTGCAACTGCTCCTTTTAGTTTTTTCTTAACTGTTTTCCTCATTCTATCATAGTCTCCCTTTCGAAAGTTAAAGGGTAGTACTGTGGATTTCCTTACTATCCCTCCTCCACTAATTAAATCAAAGGCGATCATGCTATGATCACTATTGCCAAGTGGCCCCAACACTCTTATCTCTTGCACTACATCTGGTGTTCCACTAAGGACTAGGTCTAATATTGCTTCCCCCCTGGTCGGTTCATGAACCAGCTGCTCCAAGAAGCAGTCATTTATTTCATCTAGGAACTTTATCTCCCTAGCATGTCCTGTTGTGACACTGACCCAGTCGATGCCGGGGTAATTGAAATCACCCATTATTATTACTGCACTGTAACTTTTGCTAGCTTCCTTGATTTCTTTGAGCATTTCATCATCCATTTGTTCATTCTGGCCAGGCGGACGATAGTACACCCCCACTGCCATCGCCTTCCCCTTTTTACATGGAATTTCAATCCATAGAGATTCTACAGCAAATTTTGTTTCTTGCAAAACTTTAATCCTTTCTGACTCAATGCCCTCTCTAACATAGAGCGCAACCCCTCCACCAATTTGATCAGCTCTATCATTTCGATATAGTTTGTACCCAGGTATCACAGTGTCCCACTGGTTGTCCTCCTTCCACCATGTCTCTGATATTCCAATCATATCTAACCTCTCGCTTAGTGCTATATATTCTAACTCTCCCATCTTGTTTTGTAGACTTCTAGCATTTGCATACAAGCATTTTAAAGACTGTATTTTATTCATATTAATTTGGCTATTGGTAGACATGGGTAATTTGGGATCTTTAAGTTCTGTCTGCTCCATACTCGAGGGCATTTGGGCTACTTTACTCTTTTTTGGAACCTCTCTGCTTTTTGTAGTATCCTTCAAGGATACATTCTTCCGAACCATGCGCTCTTGGGCGACTGTCGGCTTTCCCCTATTATCTAGTTTAAAAGCTGCTCTATCTCCTTTTTAAAGGTTAATGCCAGCAGCCTGGTTCCATCCCGGTTAAGGTGAAGCCCATCCCTTCGGAAGAGCCCCTCCTTTCCCCAGAATGTTCCCCAGTTCCTAACAAATCCGAACCCCTCATCTCTGCACCATTGTCTCATCCACGCATTGAGACTCCGGAGCTCTGCCTGCCTATTGGGTCCTGCGCGTGGAACGGGAAGCATTTCGGAGAACGCTACCCTGGAAGTTCTGGATTTCAACTTCCTACCTAAAAGCCTAAATTTAGCTTCCAGAACCTCCCTACCACATTTTCCTATGTCATTGGTACAACATGTACCAAGACAGCAGACTCCTCCCCAGCACTATCTAAGACCTTATCTAGGTGGCGTGTGAGGTCCGCTACCTTCGCACCAGGCAGGCATGTTACCAGGCGATCCTCACGTCCACCAGCCACCCAGCTATCTACATGCCTAATGATCGAATCACCAACTATAACTGCTGTCCTAACCCTTCCCGCATGGGCACTTGGCCCTGGAGAAACCTCCTCGGTGCGAGAGGGGTTTACATCACCTGGAGGACAGGTCCTAGTTACAGGATCACTTCCTGCCACACCAGGGTGATGCTCTCCTGTCACGTGACCTCTCTCCTCCATGGCAATAGGGATGCTGCCAGACTGGAGGTGGGACTTCAGGACTGTATCCCTGTAGGTCTCGTCTATGTACCTCTCTGTCTGTCTTATGTTTTCCAAGTCTGCTACTCTAGCCTCTAGAGAACGGACTCGTTCCCTGAGAGCAGAGAGCTCCTTGCACCTAATGCACACGTAAGACCTCTCACCAGCTGGGAGAAAATCATACATGTGACACTCAATGCAAAAGACTGGAAAGCCCACATCCCGCTGCTGGACTGCTGTCTGCATCTTAGTTTTAAGTTTGTGTTTAGATCTTTAAGTTCTATATGTACTAAAGGGTGCAATGGATATTTATACCACTAAAACTGTACCTAAAAAGTTTAATATACCTTGTTCACCTGAAGCTTAATTAATCTCAGGTCCTTGGTGTATGACTGATTTGGGTAATGAGCTTCACCTGAGAGCACCTCCTGTCTTTTAAGTTGTGCAAGTACCTATAAAGCTGTGATTTTCCCAGGGGAGGGTGGGTGTGGGGAGGGAGGGAGGGATATAACACTTATTAAAAAAGGGCTGCTACACAGTACCTTGTCCTGTGCTGCTGAGGAAAACTATATTCTGATTTGATTTAAATTATAGCTCTTTGCTGCTACTAGGCTCTAACCTATTATGAAATTTAAACTACAAGCTCTCTGCTGGATTCTAAATTTAACCAGAAAGCTCTCTTCTGTGTTTTAATTTGAAACTAAAAGTACTTTGCTGATGCTAGGCCCTGAGTGACTATGAAATTTAAACTACAGCTGTCTACTGGGTATGAAAGGTAACCAGAAAGTTCTCTTCTGTGTTTTTAAATTGAATCTTAAACTGTTGCTACTAGGCCCTGACTGATTTAACAAAAAAAATAGTGGGTTCACAGATTAATTAGCTTTAAAAGAAAAAAAATTCCTTTCAGAAAAATTCCCAGAAGTATATACTCACAATTTCAGATTTCTCTCCAGAAGTAACAGCCCCCCTTTCCAGTCCTTCAAGAGAGTTTGGTGCATTTTTGAGAACTGGTGTGAGGGACGGCAGAAGAGGCCCTTAGAAATTTCCATCCCTGAGGTATTGGAGTTTTTGCAGGATGGGTTTCAGAAAGGTCTGGCAGCCAGTTCCTTGCGAGTTCAGCTCGCAGCTATTTCCTGTTACAGAGGCAAGGTTTTGGGTAAGTCATTAGGCGAGCATCCGGATGTGGTCCATTTCCTTAAGACAGTGAGGCGTTTGAGGCTGCAGTTAAGGGCGACTGTGCCTCCTTGGGATCTTAATCTGGTCTTAGATACCCTGGCGGGGGAACTTTATGAACCAGTACATCTTGCTTCATTGAAGGATTTGACACTTAAGACGCTTTTCCTGGTGGCCATCTGTTCAGCCAGGCGCATGTCTGAGTTGCAAGCATTGTCCTGTTCCCCGCCTCTTCTCGTTTTCTTCAAGGATAAGGTGGTATTGAGGACGGTTCTGTTGTTCATGCCCAAGGTGGTTTCCCCGTTCCATGTGAATCAGTCGGTTAATCTACCTTCCTTTGCCAGTTTGGGGCAAGAGGAGGGCGACGCACGTTTGTCGGTTGGATGTGCGTAGAATCTTGAGGCGTTACCTGAAGCGTACTGAGGCGTTCCACAAATCAGAGCGGTTATTTGTTCTTTTTGGAGGGCCGCGTAGGAGGGAGGCATCAGCCAAAGCTTCAATTTTGCGGTGGATCAGGGAGGCCATTGCTTCGGCATATCTCCTGAGAGGACGGCAAATTCCGTTGGGTTTCCGTGCTCATTCCACGCGAGCTCAAGCTACCTCGTGGGCAGACTGTAGTTTGGTTCCTCCTTTGGAAAGCTGTAGGGCGGCTACTTGGTCTTCCCTGCATACCTTTCTACCGGTTGGATGTTCAGGCGGTAGCGGATGTTGGTTTTGGGAGAGCTGTACTTCGGTCCGGTTTGGCAGGCCCCTCCTATGCTTGAACTGCTGTTACATCCCAGAAGAAAGGGACTGGACTGGAGAGACGCTTAGGAAGAAGTAATTAGACCTTACCTGCTAATTAGTGTTCCTGAAGGATCTCCAGTCCAGTCACTGATCCCGCCTGGAATGATAGAGAAGTGGGGATTTCCGGTCCGAAGAAGTTCAGAAAGGATGGTTTGCTTGGCAGGAGTTTTCCTTCGAGTTTCGGTGCTGGAGTGGAAGAGGCAGTTGCAGGGCACTGATATCATAACTGGCTGTTAACTGGGCTCTCAGTATGGGCAAGGGCCTTTTTCATGTAAGCTTCCTCCTTGAAGGGAGGGTTGGGATATCCCTTCCTGGGAGGGGAAGGGGCGTTTTTGTTTAAAAAAAATTTCTGTAGTTAGTTATGATTGCTTAGTTGTCTCTCCGTTAGGTCTGCTTTGTTACAGGATACTGAAGCTGGTGGATGGTGCCTGTGATATATATCCTGAGGTGATCAAAGAATGATGTACTCAATCTCCAAGCTGCTAGAAGAGGAGCACAACCCAGAAGAAAGGGACTGGATTGGAGATCCTTCAGGAACACTAATTAGCAGGTAGGGTCTAATTACGTCTTTCTCATGGTTTACACAGTCAAAAGGCCTTACTGTAGTCAATAAAACACATCCTTTTAGTATTCTTTCATCTTTTCAAGGATCCATCTTCTATTTGCGATGATGTCTCTTCGTCCCTATTTCCTGAACCTTGCACTAAAGGCATTCCTCGTTCCTGGTATGGTTGTAGTCTCTGTTGAATGATTGAGTAGAATCTTGCTGGCATGTGGGATCATTTCCACAGTCAGTCGAATCACCCTTTTTTTGAGTATTGATATAAACAGTCAGTTGGCCAAGATGTTGTCTTAGAAATGTCTTGGCAGGGCTGTGTAAGTATGGTAACAGCCACATTTGATTGCTGTAATATTTCAGTGGGAATGCCATCAATGCCTGGTGCTTTGTTTTATGATAATGCTTTCAATGCTGCTTGGACTTCTTCTTTCATCACCAGTGTTTCCTGATTATATGGTACAGGTTGAAATGACTGTTGGTCAACTTGATCTTTATGGTATAATGACCCTTTCTTCAGGAACAAGCAGGAAGTCAGCCTTCACATATGGGTGATGTCGGTGCCAACTGAGCACGCGCGGAGCATTTCCCCAGCTTTCAAAGAAAGCCTTTCAGACATGCTACCATGCATGCAAGGTCCCCTTCCCGCCCAAGAGTTCCATCTTGCTCAGTCTCCTTATTTCCACGGAACCCAACGGACGTCTGTCTTGTTTCCCCAGAAAAAATCCTTGCTAATTATCCTTAAAAGTTAGCTTTCCCGGTTTGTGTACCAGTTCCTTTTCCCTCCTCGAACCGGTGCCGGATTCTGCACTATTCTCGTTCCTTTTTTTTTTTTTTTGATCAAGGCTTGCCTTGACAGATGTTAGCGCCTTTCTTTTGCCCGGGGGTCGTTGACCCCGCACAGGTGCTCCCCACCATGTGACTGCTGCAGTCAAACTAAGTCAGTGACCGACACTCATGACTACAACTTGCTATGCCTGGGTCCGAACCATGACAGCACCTCCTGAAACCTGTGCCAAACCATGATGCCTAAGACCAACAAAAAGCGGTCAGAGTTGCAGGAAAAACTGTACCCCAGGTCTGACTCGACCCCAGTCTCCCCAATGCCGAGCTCCAAGCCTAGCACTTCCTGTGAGGCCCCAGCATCCTCTGAGTCCCGTGGTGGCGGCTCCTCCAAGAAGACCTCGTACCCCGAGGAAAAAGAAGAAAAAAGTCCTCAAGTCTGTCGAGGTTGCACCGGAGAAACCCAGTAAAACCACCTGGAGGGACTTGGGCGGCTACGAGAAGCGCCCTACCAAGGTCCTCAAGAAGTATTCCTTGGCCAGCGGAGACCATGCAAGGTTCCTCAAGGCTGTAGTCCTCATCAAGACACACTCATGGGAGTGCCGCTGCTGAGCCCAAGATCCTCAATGCTCACGCCGAAAGCTGCGGAGCCCTAGATCAGAATATCACTGGTATCCTGGCAGGCAATGATGGCTGGTTCATCCACATCATCTGCCCTGACGACCAGGCCCCTGAATGCAGGGGAGTCCCCGGTTGTCGAGCCGAGCTCTGAGCGCTATCTGCCTCGGATAAGCCCTCTGCACCGGTCGAGGTCCTGTTCCTAGTCCTCAGGCATCTGAGCCTTCCCAGCTAGTTTCTGTGACTCGGACCCCAGGTCCTCCGGAAGCTGCTCACCCCTCTGCGCCAGCCTCGAGACTGAGTCACAGAGCCTCTGATTTATCGGCATATCTCCTGAGAGGACGGTGACAAGGCATCCCTGGAAGCCAAACGGCACTGAGATATTCCCTTGGAGCTGTCTCCCCCGGCGCCACTCATCTCCGGAGGACATGACTTTCCATGACTTTGTCAAAGATATGATATGGTGCAGACCGAGGTGGAGGAGGACCTGCGCACCAAGGAGAGTTGGAAATCCTCAAATATAAGTCCCCGCCCAAGAAAACCCTCACAATGCCCGCCCGTGCAGCCAATCCAGTGGTGAGCCGGTACCTCAATGCCATGTACCATGTCCAGAAGGGCCCGGGGTTCCACAAACCCTAGCTCCCACATAATTCCGTGGTCGTCGAGTCAACCATGCAAAAATTAAGAGCCAAAAGACTCACTCCTCTGTTCCCCCTTGGAAGGGAGGCCAGAACCCTTGACGCCCTCGGAGGAGTGGCCTAGTGGTTGGGGCAAGGTACTTCAGGCCAGAAGGTCGGGGGTTCAAATCCCACTAGAGGACAGCAACCTTGGGCCGGAAGGACTGGGGTTTCTAGTCCCACAGGTGCTCCTTGTGGTCTTGGGCAAGCCACTTAACGCTCCATAGCCCATGTTCCCTGTAAAATAGTTATCTCCAAGTTATAACGCCCTGTTCAATGTAATTTCAGTTTGTTCAATGTAAACCGCACTGATGCAGAATAGTGCAGTATATAAAAGAATGTAAATAAAATAAATAAATAAATATTACCAGGGCTCGATGCTGGGGTGCCGGATACAAGCCTATGAACTATACATATCTAAAGGCTCTAACCTAGGAGCTGTCAGTGTTATTGGCTGGTCTTGTTGGGGAGCCACTTCAACGGTTCCAGTACTTGACCTGCGGGATAAAGGACTGCTCCATGTTCCTCTCCTGAGCAGTCTGACTGCTTCAAGTCAGCAGCTCGAGTTGTAGCAGCTGGCATCGGTGCCCAATGCCAAGCCTGGCTATAGTCTTCTGACCTCGAGCAATGGGTCTAAGACAAGCTGCTCGATGTTCCCTGCACCGGGGAGAACCTATTCGTCAAACCTATGGCTGACAAGACGGCTGAGATTGAGGCAGATGTGGTGACCTGCCAGAGGATCTCTAAAAAGATCTCATCCCTTCCTCTCAGGAAACCAGCAGGGAAAAGACCCTTGTTCCTGAGGAAAAAGGTCCCTTTCCCACAGTCACCACTACCAGCCCTTCTTGGGCTAGCAACAAGGTTCTCACCCTAAGAGGCAAGGCCATGGGGCTCAGAAGGCAAAAACAACGAAGCTTCAGGCCCCAGCTCCAACCCAACCTTGGGGGGGGGGGCGAGCTTTTGACTCCCAGGGCAGGGCCTCCCCTCCCCCAGGAGACCTTCACCAGCCCACATGGGGGCGCCTGGTGCTCTTTGCCCACAGATGTGCCAACATCACTTCGGACCAGTGGGTACTGCAAATGGTAAAGGAAGATTACCTCCTCCACCTACAGAAGATACCACCTAGGTTCTTTCCATGAGAGCCGGTGCGACTCCATCAGACACTTCCGCTCACAGAGCTCATAGGTCTGATCAGGGACAACAAAATAGAGCCTGTACCCAAATATCTATGGGGAAAAGGCTTCTATTCCAGGTACTTTCTTGTCCTAAAGAGAACTGGGGACCTCAGGCCCATGCTAGACCTGCAAAACTTAAACAAGTTTCTGGTGAGGGAGAAGTTCAAGATATTTTCTATTGGAACACTGCTGCCTTACCTTCACCAGGGTGATTGGCTGCGCTCCTTGGATCTAAAGGATGTATACACACATATCCTAATCCACCCCTCCCACAGGCAGTATCTGAGGTTTGTGGTAGGAGGGCACTATCAGTATAGGGTACCATCCTTTGGCCTGGCCTCCTCACCAAGGGTCTTTACCGAATGTCTGGCTGTGGTGGTCGCCCACCTGTGTCTGCAAGGGGCATTCGTCTTCCCCTACCTAGATGACTGGCTAATCGGGGGCAGCACAGCAACAGAGGCCAGTCAGGTGGAGGAGCATGCATCCCTCCTTCTGTAGCACCTGAGGTTCGTCGTCAGCTACCCCAAATCCCACCTCTCTCTAGCCCAAAATCTAGAGTTCATAAGTGCTCAGCTCGACACACTACGTCAAGGCAGACCTCCTCCAGAGAAAGGGTAGAGTGCCTCAGACAACTAGCAGGAGAGGAGCAACGTCGTTGGTCAGTGCCAGCTCATCTCCTCCTCCACCTTCTGGGCCATATGGCTTCTACAGTCCATGTAGCGCCCTCAGCTTGCTTGCACATATGGACAGCCCAGTGGTGTCTGCTTACAGTGGATGCAATCCATGGGCAAGCTACGGGACAGGGTCATGGCTACCCACCAATTAGCAGAATACCTCATCTGGTGGCAACACTTCCGCCACCTCCCGACGGGAATGCCCTTCCAAGCACCCGCACCTCAAAAGACTCAACCATGGATGCCTCCCTCATAGGTTGTGGAGCACATTGTGGGGACCGCCGCACACAGGACAGCTGGTCCCACAAGGAGTGTCTCCTACAGATCAATCTCCTGGAGCTCAGGTCAATCTTTCTAGCCCTATGGGTGTTCCACCACTGCCTGCGACACCAGTCCGTACTGATCCAGATGGACAATCAAGTTGCCATGTTCTATATCAACAAGCAGGGGGGCACGGGCTCATACTCTCTCTACCAAAAGACGGTGGCCCTCCTCTCCTTTGCTGCTCGCAACAATATGCTCTTGCAAGCAGTTTACCTCCCGTACCAGGACAACTGCCTAGTGGACAGGCTGAGCAGAGTCCTTCGACCACACGAGTGGCACTTGAACTCCAGGGTGGCCGGAAGGCTCTTCAACCTCTGGGACAGGCCCCCGTGATGGATCTGTTTGCCTCTCCAGACAATATGCAGCTACCTCGCTTCTGCTCGTGCCAACTGCACCTGGAGAGAGTGGCAGCAGATGCCTTCCTGATCTTGTGGTCCAAGGGCATACTCTATGCATTCCCATCAACCCTGCCCCCCCCCCCGCAAGTCACCAGGACCCTCTTCAAGGTCCAGAAAGAGAGGGCGTCGGTCATACTAATTGCTCCCAAGTGACAGAGGCAGCTCTGGTTTCTACTGCTGCTCTCCCTGTCGGTGCCACTCCCAGTCCCGCTGAGCTGAGCCCCGGACCTCCTGTCTCAGGAGGGGGGTTCACTCTTGCACTCCAATCTGGGGTCTCAAACGCTAACAGCGTGGCTGCTGAAAGGGCAGCCCTGGCCCCTTTCAATATCTTCAGAGAGAAGTCGAGGAGATCCTACTGGTCTCCTGAAAGCCCTCCACCAGACAGGTCTTTTAAGTGGAGAAGGTTCTCTGCCTGGTGTGCGAAAAGAAGGGAGAACTCCTTCTTCTGCCATGTGCAACTAGTTCTCCAGTACCTACTGCATCTGTCCTACACCGGACTGAAGTCTAACTCAGTGAGGGCGCATCTGAGTGCGATAGCCACTCACCGCCACCAGGTTGAGGGAAAACCTTTCTTGGGCCAGCCCCTGGTCTCCAGATTCCTCCAGGGCCTCCTGTTATCCAAACCCCCTCTCCTCCCTCCGGCAGCAGAGTGGGACATCAACGTGGTGCTCACAGCTTACCAGACCGCCATTCGAGCCCCTAGTCACTTGCCACCTGCAGTACCGGTCTTGGAAAGTGGCCTTTCTGTTGGCCCTCACGTCTGTTTGAAGAGTGAGCGAACTCCAGGCCCTGGTGGCAGATCCATCATATACAAGGTTCTACAAGAACAGGGTAGTGCTGCGCATGCACCCCAAATTCCTCCCGAAGGGGGTATCTCTTTTCCACCTCAACCAAGAGGTGGTCCTCCCCACCTTCTTACCACAGCCTCATGCCAGCAGGAAGGAACTAGTACTTCATACGCTTGATTGCAAATGGGCCCTGTCCTGTAAGACCCAGGCTCATTGTAAAACTCCTAAGCTTTTCATATCTTAGACTGGGGTTCCCTGTGACTAAGCAAACTCTGTCCACTTGGGTGGCAGACTATATTGCCCTCAGTTATGAGCGAGCTGGCCTCTTCCTTGAGCACCAGATCACATTGTGATGGCCATGTCTGTGGCCAACCTGCGCTTGGTGCCAGTGACGGAAATATGCAAGGCCGCAACATGGTCTTCGATTCATACGTTCGCAGCTCCACTACTGCCTAGAGAGCGAGTCCCGCAGTGACAGCACATTCAGCCATGCAGTACTCCGTAATATTCTCAGGGTGTAGGCAACTTCTGCCCTCCGACCCTTTTGTGTTCAGCCTACTGGAGTGATAGTGCCACTGGAAGCTAGGGTCTTGCAGAGTATCTCAATGGGGACTCGCCTCCTTCAACTCACGCCTACCCGACTTGGTTGCTGTTGGTACTGTCGTGGTTCGGTCCTTGGCAACTTGGAGCTAAGGAGTCCCATATGTGAGGACTGACTTCCTGCTTTTTCTTGGAGAAAGCATAGTTACTCACCTGCAACAGGTGTTCTCCAGTAACAGCACAAATCTGTTCTCACATCCTTCCCTCCTCCCCTGGGAGTTGCCTCCCTACCTTGTTTTAGTTTTTACTACTATCCTAGCTATGACATCTGACTGAGCAAGATGGCACCCTGGGGTGGGAAGGGGACCACACATGCATGGTAGCATGTCCCAAAGGCTTTCTTTGAAATCTGGAGAAATGCTCCATGCAGGCTCTGTCAGCACCATCATCTCCCATATGTGAGGACCGATTCCTGCTGTTCCTGAAGAACACCTGTTACTAGTGAGTAACTATGCTGTATATTCACAGCATCATTAAACATGGATCCTTAAGCATCTTGTAGCATTCCAGTTTGAGGCTGGAATTTTCTCTTTAACTCGCATAGCTTTAGGAAAACTGATCTTGTTCTTCCTCTAATAGTTTCTGATTCTATTTCCTTTCATGTGTCATTGTAGTACTTCCCCTTAACTCATCTTGCTGCATGTTGGATATCTGAATTCTGTGATTGCCTCTTTCTCCTCTGGCTTTAGCTTCTCTCCATTTCTGGACAATTTTCAGAGTCTTCAGCTCATCCCCAGTAGACGATTGAATGCCTTTTGACCTGGAAATCTAATTTTCAACCCTATAGTGCAATCTTTGTTTTGACTATCCATTGGGTTTTCATGGCAAGATACAGAAGTAGGTTGCCAGGCCTTTCTTCCGCGTAGTTAATGCTAGTGTTTTCGTTTTCACAGAAATGTGATCCTCCGCCATCAACACCATCCCATTCTGCTACTGTCCATATGGGTGGTTTAAGTCTAGTCATTCTTGTCATGCTGAATTGACCGCGGAAGCCTTGGTTTGAGGACCTTATCTGACTTCTGGACAGGGTGCCCCTATGACTCACAACTTCAGGGTCTGTTGCATCAAAGCCCGTTACTGATAGATGATCCAGTTGCCTTCTCTGTTACAATTTGGTCCTTGAGAGTCTGCATCTAGTGCTTAAGGGCTGTTAGTCAGCCATGGCTCCCGTGCTTCTAAAGGTGAGCGGTTCTACCTGCCTCATCTGTATGTGTTTGGTGTTTGAGGACTGGACTGTGATTGCCATATAGCTCAAGATGGCTTTGAGAAAGGGCTGTCCCTTAATTCTTTGAAAGTTCAGGTTGCAGCTTTGACTTGTTTTTGGGGACCAATGGCCGGTAGCTTCCTGGGTTCGCATCCAGATGTCCGTTTCTTTCAAGGGGTGGTCAATAGCATCCTTCCCTCTGTTTAGTTAGTTCCCCTTGGAACGTGAGGCTTGTTTTTTTCAAGCCTTGATGTCAGCACCATTCAAGACCTTGAAACAGACTATATTTAAGGATCTATCTCTCAAAGCCGCCTTTTTGGAGGCGATTTGCTCAGCTTGTCGCATTTCAGAGTTGCAGTCTTGTTCCTGCAGAAATCGTAGAGGAGGCCAGTTTCTTCCTTTTTGCCAAAGGTACTCATTGGCTTTCATATCATTCAGGCTGTTTGTCTTCCTTCCTTCCTATTCGGTGCAGCAATGTCGATAGAAGGATAGAGACCTTCAGTAGGTGGATGCCAAAAGAGTGCTACTAGGATGCCTGAAGATCACTAACTCCTGTAGCTTGAACAGCTTGTTTGCTCTTCACTGATTCATGCAAGGGTGAAGTGACTTCTAAGGTTAATTTGGGCTGCTAGATAAAGGAGGTAGTGGCTTTGGCGTATCTTTCACAGAACCGCTCAGTTCTGGTTGGTGTGTGGGCACACCAGGGCTCTGTTCTAGACAGAGCAGTTATGTTGCATCCAAAGACATGTCTAGGGTGGCCATCCCTCTCTATTGTTGTCGAACATTACTTCTTGGATGTACATGCTAAGACAGGCGCAGCCTGTGGCACATAAGTTTTGAAAGCAGCCATGGGAGTAGTAGCTTGGGTATATCCCCTTGACTGGTCTAGCAGGATTATCTGAAAGGTGAGATTTTTACATAGTGATGATCTCCTTTCCAGGAAGCTTGATAGACAAGTCCAGGACCCGAGCTTGTACTCTATTTCTACTTTTGGCCTTGAATGGCTTATGACCGCCTTAAAAGATGTTTCTGTCTCTTACTAGGATCATTGGGCCTTGTATGACTTATATTCTTCCATGTCTTGGAGGGAGTTATGCCATACAAGGCCAAACACTGTTAGATCAATTACCTTTTATGTTCTCCTTGGAAGAGTTTCAGTCCGGTGACTGTTCTGGACATAGTTCTCCGTTTCTTACTTGGGTACAAATATTGAAGTGTGCCCCTAGATGCAACAGCATTAGTAGCAGTGTTTGTCATTGGAAGTTTCTAGTTCTTTCCCTGTCTCCACATCTGCTGGTAGAGGAACACAACCCACTTGTCTGGATTGGTCTAGCAGGACCCAGGAAAGAAGGCTATATCGGTAAGTACACTTTCACCATAAATAAGAGCTCCAACACATTTAGCAGTCTATCAAGCATCAAACAAAGAAGAAAATTGTAATAGTCCTTTTGGAAAGATGTCATAGTGTGAGAACATAATCCACTAGACCATGAGCCAGGTACTGTGTAAGACGCGATTGGGTGAGCATGCATCCTGATTATGCACTGCCAGCAAGGCAGCCCCTATGGTTGAACATTGCCTTTCGAAAGGACATTCTTTTGAACAGTTACACTAGCACATTATTGACTTTATTACAGAGAATCCTCGTGATGGTGGCAGAACGTATTGTAGCAGCAAAGCGCAGACAAACCAATGATACCAGGAGTCTGTTCAGAAGGTCCAAATCATTTATTTGTGCACAAGTCTCGAACCAGTCAATTTCAAAATGGCTGAGCAAAGTTTTCAAGCATTACAACAACTTTTATAGACTTCTGTTCCATTCTAGGTATAGAAAAACATTTCATTGGTCCCGGTAACCTCCCGTACCTCCCGTACCCCTTCCATTGGTCCCGGTACTGATAAGTTTATCCAATTATGTCCCTTCAGTGGGCATGACACCTGCATACCCCCCTTCTAGTCCCAATTACAATGGTCAGTTCATCAACTTGTTACTTTCACACTCTCAAGGCCATAGAACCAATTTGTGCATGCAGAGGAGCAGGGCTCTGCAACTCATCTGTCAGCACTCCCAATTATTTCTTTGCAGATGTACTTTTTCTTATCAGTAACTTTTAAACATGTTTTTCTGTATTTTTCCATCTCTCGGTTCTGCTTACCTAAGCTAATTCAATACTTCTACTGAGTTCTATCTTACAATAGCAGCATATTGGGGGATGTGCAATCCTATATGCCTCTCCACAGGCCTCATTTACAGGTCAAGCTAGCCATGCTGGCCTGCTTATGTCAGACACCGTGGATCACAGGCCTGCACCTGCCACATTCCCCCCTTTGATTAATCTCACCCTATTACTTAATAAGGTGTGAGAATTAAATCACCTTTTGAAGAATCACATCATGATTGAAGGATTTCGACTAGGACTGGCTTTGTATAAAGCCATTATTTTAGTTGCAGTCTTCCGCTCTACTGTACTATCAATAGTGTTATGAATGGAACGCATACAACATGGGATTAAACATGGTAATAAGAAGATAACAGCAACAAGGATTAGTACTAGAACAATGAAAGTCTTAAATCCTCCCACCCATGAAAAGAGGTTAGCAAACCAGTTAGGAAATTTCAATGAGTGCCAAGTCTGTACTGGCACATAAGCATGTCTTTGCATATCTTTAGCAATTTCTTCAACTACTTGACCTTTATCATCTATTTTCAAACAGCAATTAGTTAAATTCAGTTTACCACATACTCCTCCTTCAGCTGCCAACAAATAATCAAGTGCTAAGCGGTTTTGATATATAGCAGTGCGCATCTGAGTACTTTGTCTAGCTAAGAGCGTAAGAGCATGACTAGTTTCATTAGTTATTATTTCAACTACTGCTTGTAAGCGAATAATACGGAAGGTCTGATGGTTCCTAAGACACATGCTCCTCCCCAGTGTGGCGGGAGTTGTGCATACGCTCGGTTTCCACAGATCCAATATAGGCCAGGTGGGGCTTGCCAGGCTTGGACTTTGGCAAGGTTAGTCCATAAACCAGCAAGTTCAGGAAATCTGGCTAATGGGTTAGGAGGTTCAGGGTGTTTGATTCCTGACCACCATGCTGTCTTTTTGGTCGTGGCATTATAGTACTTCTGGCTAAGACAGACCAGCTGTCCTACCTTCTGGGTGAACTGGGGTCCAGTTCTGGCATAGCAAAGACGTCCAACGATTGAGTGCGCTAACACCCATTCACTGGTAGTCTTATGTAATTCAGTCTGATTGTAAGTCATAGAATAATTCAATTCTTGGGCTTCCCATGGCCATTGATCTCCCATTTGGGTCCCACCACAGAAATAGCAATCTGAGATCTTTAGACTAGATACTACTGCTCCAGCTAATTCTAGGAATAGATTCTGTGAAGGATGAGGGATCTCAAACTTATTTACATGCATGGCTTCATAAAAGGTATTATGAATATGATATTTGGATGACTTGTGGGCTTGGGTATTTAATCTGATATACACAATGGTTCCTGGATCTATTGCCCCTCCAGCAATACGTAAACCAAACTTGTATCCTTGTTTCCAAGCATAGGGATTGTGTATACGTAAATGTAAGGGGTTGCAAGCATCTTTCTGACATTTATCATTTGTGGTTGGCTTGGTTAAAGTAGCCATTCGTTTATCTATTTTCTCATCAGTTACACCAGTATTCCAGGTAGCATAAAAAACACATTCCCAATACAGGCAATAGTAGTCTGCTGCTGGGGCAGTACTATAGCCTGGTTCCTTTTTACCTGTACACTTTCTCCATCCTGTGGCACCTTCTGCACACATGTACTTATGGTCATTTCGATACGCTTTCTCCCATGTACCACAGGTGGAATAACTATCTCTATTAATAGCATTACATGCATCAAAATTCAAAACAGCAGGTTTAGTAATGTCCTTAAGTGGTGGCGTAGCAGCTAATATAGGTCCATCTGCATCCTTCCATCTTATTTCCATCGTGTAATAGGATGGATTCTGATGCGGATTATAGCATGCTTTAATTTTGCCATGAGTGCAAACATTTAGTTCAGTGGTGTTATAGATACACCGAGTTACTGTTCCCTTGCAGGTATAGTAAGAATGATAAAGCAAAGTCTGAGTTACTTTCAGTCCAGTTCGAGTAGAGGTAATGCAGGCAGTGCATGGAGGTAGATCATAAGTCTGTTCAAAACCTCCAAAGAAGGCAACCAAAGCAAAGCAAAAGCAAAGATGCATGTTGATGTTGATTGGAGTTCTTCTGAATCCTCAGCTTGCTGATCTTGATCACGACGGTCTTTTATTCTTCGTCCCGTTTGCTAATGAAGCAATTTAATGGGTGCTGAGTGTTGATTGAAGATCCTCAAGTTGTCCAGTACACATTAACCAACTTATTAACAACTTCAGTTGGCTTGTGAAGTCTGGCTTAGTCAATGTAGTCTCAAAGTAGTGTGTCAAATCACACACAAATTGGGTTCGTTGAAACAAAGCTGTTGCTGCATGGAAAACAGCAATCCTCTTCGAAAGACTTGGCTACTGCAAAGCACTTGTGATGAAGTGTCTAAGCTGCTGGTTGCCGTCTCAGAGTAACTCGCAAGGGTGCATCAAGATGCTGTTCTGCTGTCCACTGCTCTGGTTCAGGATCAGCGGCGGGCTTGACTCTGCTGTGGTGGATCCAGGCGTCGATCTCGGCTACCTTTACTGCAGTTGGGGTAGACAGGATGACGGTGTATGGTCCCTTCCAATGGGGTTCCAACGGTGTCTTCTTCCAATCTTTGATCCACACCGAGGTACCAGGCTGATAGGGATGCAAGGGTTCCGTCAAGTTGATAGGCAACTGGTCTTGGATCCACGTATGGAGAGTCTGCAGAACAAAACTAAGAGCTAGGAGTTCTTGTCTGGTTACTTCTGAACCAATCTGGGCTAAACTTCCTTTGACTCCCTGCACTATTGGTGGGGGTTTACCATACAGAACTTCAAAAGGGGAAAATCCTGTTGACTTTACAGGAGCTGAGCGTATTCTGAGTAAAGCTATGGGGAGCACTTGGGGCCACTTCAAGTGTGTCTCCTGACAAAGCTTGGACATTTGGGCTTTCAAGGTACGATTCATTCGCTCAACTTTCCCTGAACTCTGGGGTCTGTATGCAGTGTGCAGTTTCCATTGTATCTGCAAGGCTTTTGCTAACTGCTGAGTAACTTGGGAGACAAATGAGGGTCCATTGTCTGACCCTATTACTGCTGGAATTCCGAACCTAGGGACAATCTCTCTCATTAAGACTTTGGTAACTTCTCGGGCTTTCTCAGTTCTGGTTGGGAAGGCTTCTACCCACCCAGAGAAAGTACAAACTAATACTAATAGGTAATGGTATCCATTGGCTCTTGGCATTTCGGTAAAATCAACTTGGAGGTTGTGCATGGGGGTAACACCTCCTGACTGAACTCGGGGTGCCGTTATAAGGCCTTGCTTGGCATTATTTTTGGCACAGGTTAGACATTGACGTGCTACTGAAGCTGATATGGTTGTCAATAGAGGGATGTAAAAATGTGGTCTGAGTGCTTTTTCCATAGCACTTTTTCCATAGTGGGTAACTTCGTGGAAAGCTTTGACAAAAGATGGTCCTAACAGTTCAGGAATTACTATTCGTCCAGGGGGTTGACTGCCCTCTTCTGATGGCAGCTCAATCCATCCATCTTTCAGTACTCAATCTTCTTTGTTACAATAGTAATCTAATTCTTTGGTGGTATATCGTGGTGTCCATAAATTCAAAGGTACTGGAAACAATGCTGCTTGCATTGGCATAGCTTGTGGGGCAATCTGTCCTGTCATAGCTGCTTGTCGTGCTGAGGCATCTGCAAATCTATTTCCTCGGGCAACTTCTCCTTTTCCTGCTTGATGTCCTCTACAATGCATGACAGCTACACGTGTTGGGGCCCAAACTGCATCAAGTAACATCAATATCTCGGGACCATACTTGACTGATTTTCCTCCGGATGTGATGAGTCCTCTTTCTTTATAGAGAGCTCCATGAGCATGCAAGGTAGTGAAGGCATATTTGGAATCTGTATATACATTTAGCACAAGTTTTTCTCCTAACAATAATGCTCTGGTGAGTGCTATCAATTCGGCTTTCTGGGCTGATGTGCCTGAGGCTAGAGCTGATGATTCAACTACTTCGTGTTGAGTGACGACTGCATATCCGGCACAGCGTCGTCCATCGAGGATGAGACTGCTCCCATCAACATAATAGATTTGGTCAGGATTGTCTATGGGCACATCTGTCAAGTCGGGTCGACTGGAGAACACAGTTTCCATGACTTCGATACAGTCATGTTCTGGGAGTTCTTCACTGATGGGTATCAAGGTAGCTGGATTCAGGGCATGACTCACTTCTAGTTGTATCTGTGGGTTTTCACATAACATGCTCTGGTACTTCAACATTCGGGAATTGGTGAGCCAATAATTTGCTTTTTGTTCCATAAGGGCAAGGACTGCATGTGGCACAGTGACTCGTATGTTCTGTCCTAGTGTGAGCTTGTCTGCTTCGCTCACTAGTAGCGCTGTAGCTGCAACTGCTCTCAAGCAAGGTGGCCATCCTTTGGCCACAGGGTCCAATTGTTTCGATAGGTATGCTACAGGTCGCTCCCAATTTCCCAATTTCTGAGTCAACATGCCTAAGGCATTTCCCTGTGCTTCATGTACAAACAAGTGGAAAGGTTTGTGGACATCTGGTAGTCCAAGTGTTGGTGATGACATCAATTCTTCCTTTAACGTCTTGAAGGCTGTATCCTGCTCAAGTCCCCACTCCAGTGGCGACTTTTCTTCTCCTTTTGTGGCTTCATACAGTGGTTTGGCAATTTGGGCAAAGTTGGGTATCCAGATTCGGCAATATCCTGCCGCTCCCAGAAAGGCTCTGACTTGCTTTCTGGTTGTTGGAGTTGGAATTCTACATACTGCTTCTTTCCTTTCTCTGCCTAATCTTCTGCTTCCTTGGGTAATACGAAAACCCAAGTATTTCACTTCTTTTTGGCATAGCTGTGCTTTGGCTCTGGAAACTTTGTATCCAGCTTCATCTAGTAACTGCAAGAGATCTTTGGTGGCTAGTATGCATTCACTTTCTGATATGGCAGCTATCAACAGATCATCCACGTATTGGAGAAGCACTCTCTTCCCGGGGGCTACTGGATAGCTTGAAAGGTCTTGATTCAGTGCAGCACTAAAGATGGTAGGCGAATTCTTGAATCCTTGGGGTAATCTTGTCCAGGTGAGTTGGCCCCCTCTTCCAGAGATGGGGTCCTGCCATTCAAATGCAAACAATATTTGGCTTACTGGGGCTAATCTTATGCAAAAGAATGCATCTTTCAAATCCAGTACAGTGAAATGGGTAGCTTCAGCAGGTATCAGTCCTAGAAGAGTGTAAGGATTGGGTACAACTGGATGTATAGTTTCAACTGCATCATTTACTCTTCTTAAGTCTTGTACTGGGCGGTAATCCTCCGTCCCAGGTTTCTTTACTGGCAAAAGTGGAGTGTTCCATGGGGATTGACATACTTTTAGTAGGCCATACTCGAGCAATCATTGTAGGTGGCGATGGATGCCTTCAATTGCAGCTCTTGGGAGAGGGTACTGTTTGACGTGCACTGGTGTAGCACTAGGCTTGAGGGTTACAATTACTGGAGCTATATGCTTGGCTAGGCCTGGGGGACTGCCTTCTGCCCATACTCCAGGTGGTGCATCAATACTTTTCAAAGTTTGTTCAAAATAGGTGTCTTGGACAGAATCATCAATGTAGTATCTCCATTCTTCTTCTCGGGGAACTGTCAGCAGCATTATTCCTGCTGGTTTGGCTTGGGGATTTACTGTCATTTGCATTTCTCCTTGTTCAGAGAAGGATATTTGTGCTTGAAGCTTGGCTAACATATCTCGTCCCAGTAATGGCACTGGACATTTGGGCATGTAAAGGAATTGATGAGTTACTTGCTGTCCTCCTAGACTGCATATACGATTCTGAAGAAAAGATTTTGTAGCTTTGGCACCAGTTGCTCCTATAATGGTGACTGCTTTTGTAGAGAATGGGGCTATCTTTTTGTCTATTACTGAATGTTGTGCTCCAGTATCAACCATAAAGTCCATAATTTGGTCTCCTATTTGTATTCCGACCATAGGCTTCTGGAGACCTAAAGCAAACTGGGAGCCCGGTCTGTCCTAATCCACGTCATTTTCATCATGGGTCGTTGTGGCCAATGCTTGAATGGCTCCTCCTCCTCTTTCTCGCTGGAATTGTTCTCGATTGGCTCCTCCTCGATTTCGGGGATAGTCTCGTCTTTCTTCTCGCCACTGATGATCGTTGTCGTCATCTTGCTGGGCGTCTACAAGTTGCGGGCACGTATCTCTCCAATGTCCTTCCTCTCTGCAGTAGGCGCATTGGTTCACGCCTAGCCTCTGGGTCCGGCCTCCGCCTTGACCCCGCCCTCTTCCTCTGCTCCTTCGACTAGGGACACCTCCCCTTTTCTGTTCAACTATGGCCGCAGCCAAAAAATCAGCTTTCTTCTTCATCTTTCTATCACATTCTCTCTGTCTTTCATTATCACGATTCACATACACTTTATGAGCGACTTCCAATAACTGTGTTGCATTCATGCCCGCAAACCCTTCCAATTTCTGTAATTTACGTCTAATGTCTGGTTGAGACTGGTTTACAAAAGCAGAATTCACCATACATAAACTTCCTGGTGCCTCGGGATCATATCTAGAAATCTAGAAATGCCCGCACACTGCAGTGTAGATAGATTATGTATATAGTTAACCCAGTTATCCAAGTTTGTACTCCTGTTCAATGTAAAACCTGACAGTTTGTCGTAATGGTCGTTTTGTTATGATGTAAACCGCGCTGATTCTAAATAGCGCGGTATATAAGAAACTGTAATAAATAAATAAAATAAATAGGGGGTATACATCCTGTATGCTTCAGTTAATCTTTCATGAAAGTCTGCTGGGCTTTCATCTACACCTTGGATAACTCCTGCAACTTTGGAAAGGTTCATAGCTTTTTGGCCCCCCCTTTTCAGGCCTTGTAAAAAGCCTTGGCGAAAACGGGCTAGGGCTGTGGTTCCTTCTTCTGTATTTGGATCCCAATGGGGGTCCTCATTCGGGAATTCTCTCTGGGCTGCTTCCCGACGGTCTATTATATTCTGCCCTGGTCCCGGAGCTACGGGGTTCTCGGCCATCCATTCAATAGCTGCTTTTCTAATTCGTGCTCGCTCTTCTGTCGTGAATAGGGTAGTCAGGAGCTGGCGACAATCTGGCCAAGTGGGTTGGTGAGTTTCCATAATAGTAGTTACTAATTCTGTCAGCTCCTGGGGCTTACTAGTATAGGAGGCATAATGCGACCTCCAATTTAATAAATCAGTTGTAGAGAAAGGGATATACACATAAGTTAGGGGTCCCGCTACCACCTCATCATTATCATTCTTTACGGGCACTCCCGGGACTTGCCGTAAGGGAAACATTTTGGCCGCTGTAGGTGTCTTTTGGGATCTAAGGGTTATTGTTGTAATTGTCTTTGAAGGGGTCACTTTCTTTTTCCCAACAGGTTTCACTTTGGGTATATCTTTTACTGGCGTGCTAGTGCTAGCAATCGCTTGTACACTGTCCTCCTCATCTGGGGCATTCTCTCTTTCTCCTTCTTCTACCTCCGCTTCTAACTCACTTTTTGTAACCTCTTCTTCTCTTTCAGCTAATAATTCTTCCTCTTCCTCTCCTCCGGGAGGTGGGTCAGGGGTTGGGTCCCGCTCCCGCTCCGGCCGTCTCTGGGGTTCTGGGGCAGGACGCCGGGCTACTCTTATTGGACCTGGGGTTCGGGGCTGCCTGAGAATTATTTCTGGGGAATCAGGATCTACCAGGATGGGCTTCTTTCTGGCTTTCTTATCCTGCTCTTTCATTTTAGGCTGTTCCGTTCTCTGTTTAGAATCTGTTTTCGCTAACATTATTCTGCACTGTTCCTCATAACAGCGCTGCGCCCAGGGGGGCGGATCTTCACAAATACTTAACCAGGAATCTATATAGGGGTACTGATCGGGGTGCGCTATCCGCACTCTACGGTGTATTGACTGAATAATCTCTACATTGAACGTTCCCTCTCGGGGCCAGATGGGGTCTAGATCGGGCCACTCCCTAGTACACAAAATCTGCAAACGGGCTGCTGTCATTTTAATACCATAATCTCCTGAATATCCCTCTTTAAAATGTGCGATCATACATTCTAATGGAGTGTTTCTAGTAGACCCCGCCCCTCCCATTTCGATGTGTGCGCGCAACAACAGACAGAAGGGAAAAGGAGGGCGGACCGTGGGTAAGGGGTCCTCACGGCCCTGGAAACGTATAAGGAATACAAATAAGACAAGACGACAATCGCTTCCCCCTTTTCGCGACCTGAACGCGGTCGCACGGTCAGGAAATGCGCTACTCAGGGGTCCGCCTTCACTTGGTCCGTGCTGCCAGACCTCTCATTCACACTTCGTTCACACAATCATGCTAGCAACGTATCCCAGAATGCATTCGTTTCTATCTATTCTGACTAGTCTTTTCCCAATTACAATAAGGATGGGGGTTTCACCCGGCGAATTCCCATGCGGGGTTACTCGGCCCTTCCTTGAGAGGTGATCAAGCTCTCTTACCAATTCCCAATATCTCGAGATTACAAATTCCAAATTCCAAGTTCCAATGGCAGTACTGCTCTTTCTATCTCTATCTAGACACCAAATCAAAACTATACTCACCGGATCCGGTCCTCAAACTTCCCAAGCAGGCGCATGAGTTGGACCTCGGACTCCCCTCACTCGGGTTCGAGGCGTTGGCTCCAACCGGGCCCGGCACCCGCCGAGGTCCGACCAGCTCCCTCCGATACAAGGGACCGGTGGCGCCAGGGAGCAGCCCTCGTCGGAAGGGCGCGATCCCGGCAGGACCAAGCCTATAGAGGCGGAAAGTCGTGGTATATTGCCCTATATACACTTTGATTCCACAACTTCCCGGCCAACGCACCAAGAATATGTAGCAGCAAAGCGCAGACAAACCAATGATACTAGGAGTCTGTTCAGAAGGTCCAAATCATTTATTTGTGCACAAGTCTCGAACCAGTCAATTTCAAAATGGCTGAGCAAAGTTTTCAAGCATTACAGCAACTTTTATAGACTTCTGTTCCATTCTAGGTATAGAAAAACATTTCATTGGTCCCGGTAACCTCCCGTACCTCCCGTACCCCTTCCATTGGTCCCGGTACTGATAAGTTTATCCAATTATGTCCCTTCAGTGGGCATGACACCTGCATACCCCCCTTCTAGTCCCAATTACAATGGTCAGTTCATCAACTTGTTACTTTCACACTCTCAAGGCCATAGAACCAATTTGTGCATGCAGAGGAACAGGGCTCTGCAACTCATCTGTCAGCACTCCCAATTATTTCTTTGCAGATGTACTTTTTCTTATCAGTAACTTTTAAACATGTTTTTCTGTATTTTTCCATCTCTCGGTTCTGCTTACCTAAGCTAATTCAATACTTCTACTGAGTTCTATCTTACAATAGCAGCATATTGGGGGATGTGCAATCCTATATGCCTCTCCACAGGCCTCATTTACAGGTCAAGCTAGCCATGCTGGCCTGCTTATGTCAGACACCGTGGATCACAGGCCTGCACCTGCCACAGTATCAACTTCAGAGATTGGAACAATTCTGGATATTTAAACTGGATTGTCTGGGGGCGGAGCCTAGCGGTGAAGCAGGATGGATGCATAGGAGCTCAGCTCCTGTAGACCCGAAGAGAATATCCTGAAAATATTGCCTAATTGGGTGATTATTGTGGACAAACCTTTTCTGCCATAGTAGCACTATATAAGTCCCGAGGGATGGCGGCCGGGAAACAAACCAAATTGGAGTTTACCTCGAGTGGAAATGCGGGCTCTAAGCGTGCCAAGCAAGATCCCCCCTCTCCTATCAAGATGGCGTCTGGACGCGAGTCCGACGAGGGGAAGAGAGAAATACTGGCTGAGATCCGGGCTGTGCGGGAGTTAATCTCGGCGAACGGGGAAACCTTGTTACAGATGCAGGCGGATATGCTGGAGATTAAGGAGAGAACGCAGGGGTTGGCAGCCCGCGTGGAAAAGATGGATGGCGCGGTGGCAGCGCACGAGGAACACCTGCAAAAGCTGACTAAGGCCATGAAAAAGGTAAATCTCGAGGCGAGCGTGGAGGACCTTTCAAGTAGAACCCGCAGAAATAACATCAGGCTAGTAGGAGTCCCTGAAGGAGCGGAGGGCACGGACACAATAGGCTTCCTGGGGAGAGTATTGCCTTAAATGCTTAAAATAAATTTTAGCAAGCCGCTGGAAGTAGAACGGGCGCACAGGATACCTGCACATACGGGAGGGCGCAGCCCGAGGCCCCTAATATTTTGCTTATTACGACATCAGCAGGCCATGCAAATCATGGCAGCAGCGAAGGCCTTGTCTTCAGTGACATTTGAAGGCCATAGAGTTTCGTTCTTCCCAGATCTCTGTAAGGCAACAATGGATAGAAGGAAAAAGTTCTTAGAGCTGCGGCCTCGCCTCCAGCAACTACAGGCGAAATATGGCTTATTCTACCCAGCGCGTTTTAAAGTGACTCTGGATAACCGAACGAGAACCTTTGAGGAGCCTGAAGGACTGGTACAGTTCCTGGAAGAGCAGGAAGCCCTGAAAATGCATATGGAAAGTGGGCCGTAACTGCTGATGTTAAAGGCTGCCGTCTCGCTCCAGCAAGCTTTCTGGGTGGATCTGAATCAGCGCAAGCACGTTCACGCTCTTGGCACTGTTTCTCCTTAAGCAGCAGAGGGACTTTGCTTCTGCATAATCATACTATGGTAATAATGTGGGGGTATGGGAATAGCGGTGTATAAGATGTTATTGTTTTGTACTGCCTCAGGAAATTGTATATTAGTTACTATGACAGATAATCTATGTATAGGCAACTTCCTGATGTAGGGATTGACTGAATTGCGTCTCGCAGATGCTGCTATGCTCCAGTTTATTTTATTTTATTTAACAGTTTTTATATACCGCGCTATTCATCATCAGTGCGGTTTACATTAAACAACAAAATACCTATCAATATATAACTGACCTAGGTTTACAAATAACAGGGAAGGTAAACTGGGTGTGAACCGGGGATAACTATATACAATTAAATATGTAACATCAAGGTTTGGCATTTGATAAGATGCAGTATTTTCACATTTTAAACCTTTGTTCTGGGTTGTTATGTGTAAGAGTTAGATGAGTGAGGCGGAAGACAATTCTAGGGTATGTATGGTAGCTTGAAGTGCAAAGTGAATAAATAGTGCTTGATGGACTTAATGAATTGGGTGATGTCCCTGATTGATCTGATGCTGGGAGGTAGTTTGTTCCAGCACTTGGGAGCATATGACACAAAAGCTCTGTTAGTGGTTTGTTGTGTCCATTTTGTGGAGATACTAGGAGTAACTAGTGTGTTTTCTGCTACTAGTCTCCTGGATCTATTGTTCGGTGCGTGGGTGAGGAGATTTGAGATCGATGCAGGGGATATTTTATTAATGGCCTTGAATGTGATGAGAGAGTTTTATATATTATTCTGCAATTTATCGGGAGCCAGTGTAGATCGATCAGTATTGGTGTTATATGATCTCTTTTTGAAGCTCTGGATAAGATGCGGGTTGCCGCGTTCATCGCCAGTTGAAGTGGACTTAGTGTATTCTTGGGGAGGCCATGAAGGATGATATTCGCATAGTCGAAGTGCGGTGTGACTATTGCTTGGAAGATTGTACGGAAATCCTTGGTCTCCAGCATTGGTTTCAGGTGACGCAGTGTTTTTAGTTTGTAGTAGATTGTCCTTACGATGTTCTTTATGTGCTCCTTAAGATTGAGTTGTTGATCGAGTATCACACCGAGGTACTTTATGGAGGCCTTGATCGGGAGTTCTGCGTCTCTTACTATGAGGGTGGTTGGTGGAGAAAATTGCTTGTTTCTTGTGGCTATGAGTACTTCGATTTTCTTGAAGTTTATTCTCATGTTCTGATTGAGAAGCCAGTCGGTTATTGCATTGAAGCAGTTGATTAGTGCAGAGTAGTCAGGATTTGATACATTGATCAGTGTGAAAATTAGCACGTCATCTGCATATAATAGGCAAGATATACCGAAGTCTCTGGTGATTTGGCAGATTGGCTGCATGTATTGTGATAAGGAAGCTTATCATAGCTCAGGAAGGAGCTATAGAAAAGGTGAAGTGACTCTGAACAAGCAACCTGTCAGTTCTGGTAGAAATAAGAAAACAGAATTTTCCCATAAAAGACTACCAGTCCCAGAATGCACCAGGTTTCCAACAGCCATTAGAGGAGCTGAAGTGGAGAAACGTGTGTTCAATCAGGAGGGCTATGAGGTAATCCCTAAGCACTCATCTCAAAGGGCAGGGCCTGATTCAGCACAGCTGCGCTGTGTTAGGGAGGAACACTCATCTAAGCAGAATAAGAGTAGAGTTTATTCTACAGATGACCATCTTCATGATCACCTTGGATATCCAGAGAAGGATCATCAGTTTCATCTGAAGGATCATCAGAGGCAGAAGCCAAACCGGACGGACAGAGAGGGAAAGAGACCCTTTGGAAGAAGGAAGAGAAAAGCCTTTGAGAGGTCTAGAAGAGTCCAAAGCAGTACGTATACTGGGAGGCATTTCAAGGGCCAGCATACACCATTGGACTGGGGAAAGCCAGAGGAATGGTGCTGCAGAGCTAGGAATCACCAGACGCTACCTGTGAGGGAGACGGCTGCACGTGGAAGGGACCCTAAGACCTATGCCAGAAGGTATGTGAAGAGAGATCCAGTGTCCAGGGATCTGGATTGGAAGGCTGGACGTAAGAACTGGACTACATACTGGCCAGGCTATATAGAGAGGAACTCTAACAGCAATGGAAGCTCAGGTATGAACAATGATCTATGCCAGGGGTCTCAAACTCAAATTGCTTTGAGGGCCAAATGAGGACTTGTAGAGTAACCCGGGGGCCGCACAAGACGCAGGCCTCATTTGCATAAGGGCATCATTTGCATAAGGGCACATTTGCATAAATATTTGCATAATGTTACCATACACTAACTTTTAGTAAACATGCCTCTTAATGAGTGTATGGATAAAGAAAGACTAAAAGATTTCTACATTACTATAAACCAGTGCCAACCACCAGGCACATTAGGAACTACTAGAAACACTGCTCATTTAGAACCCATAGCAAACCTGCCGTGTCCTAACAGCACTACCAGGACTCACAAAGCACCATACCCTAACTATCAAAAGGCAACACTGCAAATATTAAATCAACACATTTCAGAGAATAACAATCACCCCATTTCCAGTCCTACCCCCCCAGCAGCCCACATCAATTACTTCTACCCCCCCCAGCAGCCCACATCAATTCCTGCTCCCCCCCCCCCAGCAGCCCACATAAAGTCCTGCTCCCCCCCCCCAGCAGCCCACATCAAGTCCTGCTCCCCCCCCCAGCAGCCCACATCAAGTCCTGCTCCCCCCCCCCCCAGCAGCCCACATCAAGTCCTGCTCCCCCCCCCCCCCAGCCGCCCACAACACGTCCTGCTCCCCCCCAGCAGCCCACATCAAGTCCTACTCCCTCCCTCCCTCCCTCCCCCCGGCAGATCCCTTCCTGCTTGCCTGCCTGCCTTGCTTGTGAGTTCTTCTCTGCTTCGGCTTTAAGTGCCGCGAAGGGAGTGCGTCTCCCGCGCGACTCGTTTGTGCTCGCGGGGGCAGATGGGAAATTTCCCATCTGCCCCGGCGAGCTTAACAGAGTCGCGAAGCAGAGAAGAACTCACAAGCAAGGCAAGCAGGAAGGGATGGGGGCGGGACTTGCGATATTGCTGCTACCGCCGCGGCAGCAGCCAGCTTTTTTGTAAAGTTTAATTTTCCCGCGGCGGCAGCAGCAGCAGAAGCCGGTTTTTTTTTTTCCTGGGCATCGCGGGCCGAAGGCCGGTTTTTTTTTTTCCTGGGCATCGCGGGCCGCACAAAGGTCTCTCGCGGGCCGCGTGTTTGAGACCCCTGATCTATGCCCTAGCTATAACCTTGAAAGACAGCAGGGAAACAAGTATTCTCCTGAAAATGCTCCATTGAGAGATTCATCTGTGCCAATCCATGATATTGAACCCATGCTTGTTGAACAAGGGGGAATAATAGCAGATGAAGATCCTGTTTATATGGACTGCTCTCTATCTAAACTCCGTTGGTAACTTTCTGTTATAAAGTACAGCAACCATCACAAAGAAATACAAATTTGTTCTTTAATCTACTCAGAAAAGCTCCTGAAGCAGGATTTGACCCACACAGTAGAAAGCAAGCCAGCTAAGGGGTTTCAGCTGGTAACTGCTAGCAATCGAGCCTCACCTAATTGCTTGTGAGCTAGGAGAGAATCACTTCTGAATCTGTGTGGGAAGTAATCAGAAGTTAATCTGAAAAGAACAGTTTGTTTCTTGCTTTGTGGCTTTTCATTTGTTGTTTTCCTGATTTTGACTTTGTTTTTCCAAGTTAACACTGAAAGCAAGTTACCTGATTTTATGTGCTACCAAGCATATCTGTGTTGGGAGAAATAACCCCATAAATAAATATCTTATTGGCTTTACCCAAGAGCACAACTAAATTATTGTTAGCAGCTGTGTCTGGTGTGAATGAACTACATTGCCCACAATACCTTGCAAATCATATAGATATATGCACTTGCCAAGACTGTGAAGATTCTCACCCAGGCAGCCGTCTGACAGTATATGTTAAAAAGCAACGCAGATAGAGATGAGCCTTGGGGTACTCCTTGTTTCTGTTTCAGATGTAATGTTGTCTATACGGACCTGTTGCCATCGCTCTTCTAGGTATGATTTGCACCAGTCCCAGGCAAGGTTATGGATGCCTTTTTCATGGAGTCTAGCTAGCATAATCTTATGGTCAACTGAGTCAAATGCCGCTGATATGTCCAGGAAAATCATTGCAATGGCCATGTGAATGTTGTCAATCCCACAAATGAGTTTGTTGAATAGTGAAGTCATGAGTGTTTCAGTTCCATGAGCTTCTCGGAATCCGTGTTGGCATGGGTCCAACGGGGCTGCTGTGTCTATGTGTTGTTGGATCTGCCTCTGAGTTTCCTTCTCAAGTATCTTGGCTAGATAGGGAATACTGGAAATTGGGCGGTAAGACTCTTCCTTCTTTGGGTCCATCTGGTTGTTTTTTTAGCAGTGGGCGAATTGATGTTTGTTTAAGAGCAGTAGGGAAAACCCCAGTTAGGTAGGAGAGATTTGCGATCTTAGCTATGCAAGGGCTAAGCTCGGCACGTAGGGTTTTGATCCAGTGTGCCGGACATGGGTCATTTGGTGCCGTGGTGGTGTTTATGGTGGCGATAATATCTTCAATGGTTTTTCTTGATGGAGGTGAAAATTTATCGAGTGAAGCTTGAGCTTGAGGGAGTTGGATTAGTACTTGTGATGAAGTTGTATTTGCCTTGACCAATTTGGATTGGATGAAGTTGGCATATAATTGTGGTTGTATGGATTCTTGTTGCAGTGGCGATGGTTCTTTGGTTAACGTTTTTACTAAATTGAAGAGATCACGTGGTCTGTTTAGTGCTTTGCTGAGAAGATCAGAGTGGAATTCTTTCCTTGTGGCCCAAGTTAGTTCGCGATGAATTTTGAGGTGAGTAAGATACTCTTCTTGATCCTGGCTGTTGTGGGTGTGTCTCCACTTTCTTTCTAACTTCCTCAGTTGAAGTAAAGATGTACATAGTTCTGGAGAGAACCATGGGGCATCCTGTTTTTTATTGGAATGATTCTTGGGTGGGAGTTTCTTGTTCTTGGTCTTCACGCTGTCTCACCCTTGGTTGTTGCTCCTTTCTGGGAGGGATAGGTTAGCACACTGCAGGCAATTAGGGTTTCCTTTTGCACCATGGTCTAACTTGCAGGGTAACATGTTGCTTAAGTCCACGGAGAGCTTGGCAGATCATATTATGTATTTTTGTAATAATGCACTCTCTTAAGCTTTTGTCTCTGAATGTGAAGTGTATAATGCACCCTATAAAAAGAAAGAAGATAATGGTCTATGCTCAAAAGCAAGGAGCAGATCTAGTTTTTCTCCAAGAAACTCATTTATCATCTAAGGAAACTATGAAGTTGAGCTCCAAGCATTATAAGCTGATTGCACATTCACCAGCCCTGGGGAAGAAGAACGAGGTTGCAATTTTAGGTAATGGCAGGTCACAGATCCAGGTTCTGTCTACAAGAGCGGATAAGGAGGGGCGCTGGGCTAAGGCTCATGTAGTCATTGGTTCTAAGCACCTAGTTGTTATGTGCATTTATGCTCCAAATACCGACCAGCCTAACTTTTTTTTGTGTCCTCGCAAAAGTGGTACAGGAAAGTGCCTCGCTCCCGGTAATCCTTGGGGGAGACTTCAGCTTGGTTCTAGACCCTTTGTTGGATTGCAGTCCTAGCAGGCCAAGGAGTGGCAGAGCGCTAACAATGCTAAACTCGCTCATGCAGGAAATTGGCCTTGTGGATGTCTGGAGAATCCTTTTTCCGAGGGAGAGAGACTATACGTTTTTCTCCTGTCCTCATGGCTCGTTTTCCAGGATAGATTTCTTCTTAATTTCCAGAACGCTGGTACAAGAAGCCTGTGGAGCCAGTATTCTAAGTACACATATATCCGACCATGCGGCAATTGCTTTAGAATTACACCTTGTTGGTGACCTGCCCGGACAACAGTTTTGGTATTTTAATAGAACGCTCCTGGTAGACACGGATTTTAAGGTGGCAATAAAGCAAGCTATAAAGGATTATTTTGCCATCAACAGCCAGGAAGATTCGCTGAATTGGGCTTGGTGGGAAGCCTTTAAAGCTTCCATTAGAGCGCACGTAACCAGTTTTGCAATAGCTAAGGCCAAGAAGGCGCGGGCGAAGCTACAAGAGCTTGACCAACAGATCAGGGCAGGGGAAAGAATACTGCAAAGAGATTTCAATGCAACAGTGCTGAACCGTATTCACAAGCTGAGATATCAGTATAATGTGATATTAAGCACCGAAGTGGAACAGAGCATGTTTGAGGGTCAAGCTTGCTATTACCTGGAAAAAAATAAAGCCGGTAAGCTGCTGGCTACCAGCTTAAAGGCACGTCGCAGCAAGGCACATGTAAGTCACGTGCTAGATGCACAGCAGAACCGCCTAACCAACAGCGGCGATATTGCGGCGGCATTTTGGAAGTTTTATGAGCAATTGTATACCTCAGAAGTAACCTTCGATGAAAAGGCCTGTGAGAATCTTCTTGCTAGGGGTTGAAAGGCCTATCCTGAGGGAGCATCATGCAGCCGGACTGGGGAAACCCTGCTCAGCTAATGAACTAAGAGAGACGTTAGTTGCTATGAAGATTGGCAAGGCGGCAGGACCAGATGGGATCCCGGTGGAATTTTATAGGACCTTTGCAGATGAACTGCTTCCACAGCTCCTGAAGTATTTCCAAGGACTGCTTGCGCAAGATCAGAAGAAGGGCGCATTTGCTGAGGCAACTATTGTGGTGCTAGAAAAACCGGGGAAGGACCCAACTGAGGTTGGCAACTACAGGCCTATTTCCCTCTTAAATGCCGATTACAAGTTGTTCTCCAGTATGCTGGCCAGGCGATTGAACAACGTGCTGCATCTGTTGATCCATCCCGACCAATGCGGGTTTCTGTCAGGAAGATCCATAGCTGATAATGGCCGTCTGTTGTGTGACGTGCTGGAACAAGCTTCTACTATGGATTTCCCTGCAGTGGGCCTCTCAATAGATGCTGAAAAGGCCTTCGATAGGCTTGAGTGGCCTTTCTTGTATCATGTGCTAGTTTGGTTTGGCCTGCCCAAAGATTTCGTTGCTATGGTTTGGGTTCTATACAATTGTCCCACTGCCCGAATCTTGGTTAATGGCACCCTCTCAAAGCCCTTTCCTCTGCGTCGTGGCACTAGGCAGGGGTGTGCTCTCTCCCCGCTCCTATTTAACTTAGCATTGGAGCCGCTGGCTTTGTTAATCCGTCAGTCTGAAGAAATTCAAGGCATCCAGGTTGAAGATCTTCATGTTAAACTGTCAGCTTACGCTGATGACCTGCTGGTATTTCTCAGGCCGGACTCCATATCGCCGCTTCTGCATCTGTCGTCTCAGTACTCGCTGCTTTCCGGATATAAAGTGAACTGGATTAAATCAGTGGCCTTCCCTTTGAACAGCTGGGCGAGTTCCTCCTTGGTAGATAACTTCCCCTTCCAGTGGGAATCTACAGCGATAAAATACCTAGGGGTGCTGTACTCTGTTTCCTTAGAAGAAACTGCACGACTGAATGCTGCGAAACTGTTGATGGCACGATCCTATACTCTAACGTGGTCTCCACTTCATCTGACGTGGTGGGGTCGTGTAGAAGCTGTCAAAATGACTCTGGTGCCAAAGATAAACTACACTTTAAGTATGCTTCCCTTTTTCTTTCCTCCTACAGTATACAAACACCTCAAACGGATTATAAGTGCCTTCCTTTGGGCTGGGAAAGTCCCTAGAATTGCATTAAAGAAGCTAAAAGCTAACAAAGCAAACGCTGGAATATACTTCCCTGATTTCTCTTGGTATCATAAATCCTTTCTTTTGAAGCAAGGATCGCTTTGGGCCTTGAGCGACACTATGGAAGATATGCCCACATGGCTCAAGATGGAAGAATGGCTTGTAGCGCCTTGCCCTATTAAACTGCTCATTGGAATGATGCATCCGAAGGCCTTTAAAGTGGGGAGAGTGATAGCTTCGACTCAATCAGCGTTCCAGTCTTTTCTCCCCATCATTGCGCAGAGAAATCCCCCTTCGCGGTCAGTACCGATCTGGTTCAACCCTGCTTTAATAATCCATAAAGGGATTTGTGCCTGGACGAAGTGGCAAAGGAGAGGAATCTGGACCGTTGGGCAATTACTAGAGCGTTCCTCTTGGAAATCCTTTAGCACCCTTCAACGGGAGTTTGATCTGCCACCTTCTTGGCACTACCAGTGGCTACAGTTGAGACACTGTATCGGAAGTGTGTTTCCGTCCCCGGAGGGGATGACTAGTTCTTGGGGGTTGCTGAAGATTGTTGAAGAAATAAACGCTCGGAGAGGAGCAGTTTCGCGTTTCTAAGCTATGTTTGTGGATCATTTTGCTCCAGCAAATTTAGGGCTGCGCCGCATCTGGGAAGCAGAGACGCAATTCAACCTGTCACTGTTGGAATGGAAAAAATTTGGGGCTCTTCGATTCGAGCATCCAAGTCAGCGGCCCTTATGCAATCTCTGTTCTTCCTCGCGCATAGGGCTTATATTACTCCCATTGCCCTGAGTAAATGGAATAAGAAAGAGGGCAATGTATGCTGGGCTTGCCATGGGGAAGTAGGCACGCTTAGACACATGGTACTGGAGTGCCCTCACATTCAGCAGTTTTGGATAAAAGTTTGGGACAAGATTCAACGAGTTTTGAACTTTACGGCTGACTTAACCTGGCGAATAATTGCATTTAGGAATGTGGGATCATTACCAGATCTTGATAAGAACAACCGCTTCCTTCTTAATTTTATGATAATGGTAGCTATAAAGCTTATTTTCACGCACTGGAAGAATCCCTGCAAGCCTACTTATTGGGAATGGTGGAACCAATTATGCCTGTTCGCCAAGTATGAGAAAGCCTCTGACAGAGTCTCACGCATGAGGGGTGTTATGCCAAAACTCTCCAAGTGGTCCGCATTAGATCATTTTTTCAATGTAACATGTTAAAATCCTGCATTTACAGCGATGCGAGTAGCGCCGGGTGCATTAGGTATATCTGCTTCGGACCCCTGTTGTCTGCAGTGTCTAGGGGGGAGGAGGGGTGGGAACTGTTGTGAGTTTTCTTTTTTATTGTAAGCTTGGTGTTAATTATTGGGTGCGAAGATTAGAAGGATAGGACTGAGATATACGAGTCTTCTTGGACTCTGGCAGTTCCTACTTGCAGGCTCGTTGTAATGTTTATTTTCATTATTAGTTGTGCTGTGTTATTTTTTCTTTTTTTTTTTGTAATATTGTATTTCTTCTTTGTGTGGTGTGTTATGATATAATCAATAAATATATTAATAAAAAAAAAAACTGGATTGTCCCCCCACAGGTGTTAAATCTCAAACTTGATTGGGTTAGTCTGTTCTAACACACAATCATTTCTAGGGAGTTCCCTTCTCATGGACTGCCTCTGGTATTCAATTGGAGGATTTTCTTAGCTTGTCACCAATGATGTCAGATGCTGATATTATTAAATTGACAGCTGTTCATTAAGTTTGCATAAGCACTGGGCAAAGATTTCTTGAATTCTGGGAATGCTGTTCAACCTGAAGCAGGGTCTAAAATTGGACTTGAAATGTGATACGTAGTACGCAGGATTTCTTCTGCTGTCCATTACCCGTTTTTCAGTGCTGTCATCTTTGAGTTAAGTGGTTTTTAAAAAAAAATTAATTAAAGAGGAGCTGCCACTGCGGGTAGGAGGCTTAGAATCCTCCTGTTCCTTTGATGGCATATCCAACAAACAAAATTTGTTTTCTGTCACTTTACAATTGGGGCCCATATTGCTATTATATTTTGTAGTTTGGTCACCAATTTTGGGGTGTATTTCTTTTATTGATATCATTCTTGACATAAAGTGCTATTCCTCTCCCTTTTCGGCCACCAAAGCCAAAGCCAGATTAGATGTAGTATAAAAAAAAAAAAAAAGCAGGAATGTACAACCTGATTTTTTTTTAACCCATTTTTATTTGGTCATGTAATATCATTCCCATACTGGTCAGTGAGTTTAGAGACTTGCATAAAATGACCTTCCAAAATCAAAGAACCCTGAAGCTAGTGATTATTCCTAGATAATGACATGAGGGTATTTTTTTTTTTTATAAGGAGCCGCCTTGGTTTAGGAGGCAGGAATGCATCCATATCTCAGTATTTAGTCATTTATGTACATGAATGACTTTTCTTACGCTGGGCATCATTTTATTTATTTATTTAACAATTTTTCTATACCTCCTTTTCGTTCAATCAAGGCGGTTTACAATAAACTTCAACTTATACAAAGAACTTGCAAATATCAACTAACATTATAACTTCAAAAAACCTGAATAGTCTCTTGTAACATTATCTAGACTATATACATCTTACTGAGAGTAATGGGATGTTTGGTGTGGATGTCATGGTTTGTGTAAATCGTCTTATGGAGTGATTAGGGTGATTGGTGGTCTTCATTGAATTGTTCAATGAATAGCGGGGTTTTGAGCAGCTTCCAGAATTCTTTTATATCTGTTGTTGATTTTAGATTATCTGGGAGGACATTCCAGATAGCAGGGGCAGCAAGAGAGAAGGTTTGCATGGATGTGGATTTGTTGGTTCTTGTGAATAGAATAGGTGTTGGTATATTGTTTTTGGTGCTGTTTCTGTCTGGTCTTTTGCTTGTTTTGGTTCCGATGAGTTCATGTAGTATTCCTGCTGAGATATTTTTAATTTTGAAGATGGTGAGTGCTGATTTATATTTTGCACGTGAGGAGATTGGTAGCCAGTGCAGATGATGTAGTATTGGAGTTATATGGTCTTGTATTGAAGCGCTAGCAATAATGCGGGCAGCAGTGTTCCGGAATATTTGTAGGGGATGGGTGGTTTGTTTAGGTAGACCTTGGAATAGTATATTGCAGTAGTCTAGCACAGGTGTAATGATAGCCTGGCATACTGTGCGGAAATGTTCTTTATTGAGGAGAGGTTTTAGTCTCCGGAGTGTTGCGAGTTTGAAGAAGGCTGTTTTGGATATCTTGTTTATAATCGGTTGGAGGGTGAGTTGCTTGTCTAGAATCACTCCAAGGTATCGGACTTCATCTTTTATTGTTATTGGTGTATTGGATATGTTGATAGAAGTAGGAGGAATGAATGTGGAGTCTCTCGTAATGATGATTGCTTCAGAATTTTTTATGTTGATGTTTGTTGTTAGTTAGCCAGGTCGTCCTTTCTTGAATGCAGGGTGATATAGTAGTATAGTCTGGGGAGTCCAGTTGAATAGGGGTATATGCCATGATGTCGTCAGCATATATGGTATATTGTATCTTGTATTTCTTAAATATTTTGCATATAGGCTGAATATAGATGTTGAAGAGAAGAGCTGATAGTGATGAGCCTTGGGGAACTCCTTGAGTAGTCCTGAAGGGTGCTGAGGTGAGGTTCCGAGATTTTAATTTCTGCTGTCTGTCTTTGAGGTATGATTGAAGCCATTTAATGGTGGTATCTCGTAGTCCAATCTCCATTAGGCGCTTCACTAGAATGTGATGGGAAACTCTGTCGAAGGCTGATGATATATCGATAAATATTAGTAAGAAGCCCTGCTTTATCTTGTCTATTCCTTTGATTGTTATCGAATAGATGTATGAGTACTGTCTCAATGCCGTGTTTTGGACGGAATCCATGCTGGTGGGGATCTAGTGGGGCAAATTTGTCAATATGATTTTGGAGCTGTCTCTGTAAATTTTTTCAGTTATTTTAGCCAGGAATGGGAGGCTGGATATTGGGCGGTAGGTTGAGGGGTCTGTACTGTTGGATGAGGTGGTTTTAGGGATGGGGCGGATAGTAGATTGCTTGAGTGCTTTTGGCATGTAGCCCTGAGTGAGAGAGGTGCTTCCTATCTTTTGGATGAATGTGTTGAATTCTTCTTTGGTGGATTTAATCCAAGTCACCGGCCAGGGTTCCGATGGAGAGGTGGTGGTGTTTAGAGCAGTGATGATTTGTTCTATTTGTTTAGTTGATGGAATGCTGACGTTCTTCCATTGATTGGTAGTTGTGGAGCCATCTGTAGTTGGTGTGTCCATAAGAGAGATGTTCTTATGGGGTGTGGTGGTACTGTTCTTAGCTATTAGATAATCAGCAAAGGTTTGTGGGTGCATCTTGCTTTCGTCTTTCATGGTCAGGCTATTTGTTAGGGTACGAACGATGTTGAAGAGTTCTTTAGGTTTATTACAGGCTTTTAGTACAAGGTTTGTGTGGTATTTGTTTATTAGGTTATTGTAATATTTTTGCATCTCCTGGTATCGTTTCAATGTAGTTTCTGATTTGTTACATCTCCAGCGACGTTCCAGTTGTAATTTTCTTTTGGATTCTCTTATTGTGTTAGAGTACCATGGTGTAGATCTGGGCCTGTTTTTGTTGTGGTGCGAGTTCATTTGAGGTGTGAGTTGAGATGTGGCAAGGATGGTGGTATTCCATGCATTGATGGCTTCGTCCAGGTCAGTGAAATCTTGGGGTAGTGACTGCATGGTATCTTTGAGAAAGTGCTCTTTGTTAAAAGCTTTGAAGTGTCTGGTTGGCTGTTCCGTTTTCCGAGCTGCCTGTTGGGTATTGTGATGCAGCTCAAATGATATGGCATGGTGATCTGATCATGGTATTGGTGTAGTTTTAGGTGGTGTCATGAGAACCTTGATCTAGGGTGTTGGCACGAATATGCAATCTGGTGTAGAGCCAGAGTGATGGGATGGGCCTGATAAGACTTGCTTCAGTTGAATGGATTTCATTGCTTTGTGAAAAGCGATTTCAATTGTTGTTGAGGCAGATGTGAGGTTTAAGTCTCCTAGCACAATGAGTCTTGTGTGGTGAATTAGCAGCATATATCATATCCAGGATGTTGGATGTGTCCTCTGTTGGGGCGTTGGGGGGTCAGTATATCAGGCAGATGGATAGATGTCTGTTTTCAGTGTTGATAAATTCAGTGTTGAGCTTTTGGAGGTTGACATCTTGAGCCTTAAGTCTGTTCGGCAAGGATTAATACTCCGCCTCCTCGTTTGTGGGTTCTGGGGCAGTTGTATGCTCTGAATGCTGGTGGTGTTATTTGGTTCAGTATTACCTGGTCTGTATTCTTGAGCCATGATTCAGTAATGCATAGGATGTCAATGTTGTTTTCATGGATGTAGTCGGCAATAGTGTTTGGTTTTGTTGCATATTGATCTTGCGTTTATCAGGCCTTTGGTTATGCGGGTGGTATGTGGAGAGTGTGATTGAGATATGGATGTTTGTGACCATGGCTGCATTTGAATGTATCTGGTAGGTCTCTTGCTGGGAGGTTTGTAGTAAGCAGATGTGTGTATAGGTTGGTGTATGGTAGGGAAGTATGATATATATATGGGGGGAACTTGTAAGGCTGTAAAGTAGGTAGTGTAGTAAAATGCACTTTAACTGTTGATGTTTGTATGGATAGAGCACACAAATACACATTAAAATTTTAAAATCTTATAACTTTATGCACGTTCTCTCTAAATTTAGGCACGAGCATTTTTACAAGTCCAAGGGCTAGTGTAAGTGACTGCATCTTAAATTAAGGTACGTTTTTGGAACTGATGCTCCTATTTTATAAAGAAAAGTAAAAACCTACTTAACTTTATAAAATCATGTTTTGGTTGCCTTAAACTAGGTATATGATTATAAAATTACCATCATAATTGCTGACTTTGCATAATTCAAAGTTAGCCTATGTTAAACCAATGAATCAGCAATAGTAGAAAGACACATTACGTTTTTCAATGGCCCATCTTTGATCCATAACAACAAAAATATCTGCATTGTTAGCAAAAAAAATAGATAATTGCCAAATGGTTCGCTAATATTAGCTAGAGGTGCTGCGTACAAAGTAAAAAAAAATTGGGGAATGACATGAACCTTGAAAGCAATTCAATTACTTGAATGCAATTGACAGCTAAGATGTAAACCAACCAAGTTCTGAGCCATCTAAACTAAACTGTTCAAATGTTGTAGCAGGAAGTCATGGTAGATGTGTCAATGCAGCTGACCAATTTAGCTGGATCACCAAGGCATCAAACTCGGTCGGCCTACATTCTGATACTGTGCTAAAAGATTCCACTTTCTAGTTACTAATGACACACTGCCTCTCATATCCAGCCTCAGCATATATAGATCACATGTTCCTTCTTGCCTATACTTATAAGACCCCAGTATCCTGTGATTCTGTGGCTGTAGGAAGGGCTTCAGAATCTAGCCTTTGCTGCACAACTAGGTTCTGAGTGCAGACTTGCTGGAAGAGACACGTGCTAGGTTGAGTAGAAACACTGGCGTCAGCCAATACATCTTACCTCCTTTCCAGCAGTTGTTGGTGACATTTAAGGTGTGGTAATTTAAAAGCAGAAGTCATGATGCCTTGGGCCGCTTTCTCTTCCCCTGTAGCCATTTTTAACCACATGTTAGTGCAACGCTCTGGCCTCCAGGATGCAGCGTGAGGCACTGTGGAGGCTGTTCTTAAATTACCAAACTAGGATTAGCAACCAGCGGAAAGGAGCAGAGATGCATGAAATGGAAATTGAAAAAGGGCCAAGGAGGTGTCACAGCAGAAATAGAAAGGGTATGGTAAGAAAGACTAGAGAGAATTGGCCATGAGGAGGTATTTAAGGTATGGGCTGTGAGTGAAGCAGGGCTTAGAGGGGTTGTAGACTGTTTTGATGTGGAGATCGGAGGGAGCATGGGGTATATATGCCTAAATGAGTGGGGGCTGGGAAGATATGGGGAACTGCGTGAGGGGTTCAGGGGATACAGAGGAAGGGAGTGAAGGAATTTGAGGGGTGCAGGTGCGTATGTATAAGTGAAGGGAAGGATGGATGGGTGTGAGTGGATTTTCCCTATCTCCAGGAACAAGCAGGAATGAGTCTTCACATATGGGTACGTCGGTACCGACGGAGTCTGCGCGGGAATGCTCCCCAGCGTCCAATTAGAACACTTTTGGGAGCATCCCACCACGCCTGCGTGCTGCCTTCCCGCCTTTCCCAACTGCCTCTCCTCAGTTTTCATTTTTCCGCGGAGCCGGCAGGACCTACTCCTGTCACCGCAGAAAATTCTTCCTTTATTTATTTATTTTTTTCTTGTGGTCGCGTCTGCCTTCCCTCGACGCACCGGTACCGCCGGTGTTTTCTTTTTCATTCTCCTAAAAAATTATTTTCTTTGGTAGGGAATTTTTTTTCCCCTGTTTAGTGCCTAACGGTTTTCGGCCTACTAGGCCTCTCCACTTTCCTTCATGGAAACACCAGCCACTATCCCTAAAACATGTTTCAACTGTGGCGGTACCAAGTTACTTTTAGACACCCATAACTGGTGCCTTCCATGTTTGGGTCCTGACCACTATCCGCTGGAGTGTCCCTCCTGCAGTAGTTTTTCCAGAAGAAGTTTTCAGCATCGAGCTCAACTCGATACGCGGTTCCCGTCAGACCTGAGGGTACCAGCTACAACTTCTTTTTCACAGGATCAGGTAACCCAACAAAAGTCTGTAAAGACTAGCCAGTCCTCGGGTGGTAGATCTCATGTTCAGCATCGAGATGGCTCTGGCCTTGCCCCCGAGGACAATTTGGCTTTAAAACCCTGGCGGGAGTCTTCGGCCTCCAAAGCACTAATGGGGTTTCAGGTTGTTCCCGGGGTTTTTACCTCTGCGAACATACCTGAGCCATGCTCGGTGGTGGTATCCGCTTGGAGCGGTGCCGTTACCCCGGTACCCCGGCATCGGCAACGGTGTTGGATGAAACACTCCACACCGATGATAGCAGTCTAGCGCTCTCGGTATCTTCTGTGCCGCTAGAGCCGCTACAGACTGATCTTCCAGCATCGGTATCGATCCCGGTACCGATTCTGGCATCCATGTCGGTACCCTCCAGGTCTGTTTCGATAGATTCGCTGCTTTCGATGCCGAGTCTAGAATCGATCTCTAGCCTGGACAATTGGGTACCGACTCGTCTCGGTATCGACCTCGGACGGTGCCGAAGACATTGTTCCGGAGATCAAAGTCTACCGCTCTCGGTTCCTTTGTTACCGTTAGAGTCGCCTCAGACTGATCTTCCGGTGTCGGTACCGGCTGCGATACCACTGCCGGTACCGGCGCCTTCCATGCTTACTTCCACAAGCTCGGTTCCTTCGGTACCGAGTTTGGAGTCTATCCCTGGCATGGATAGTTTCCCACCAATTCGTCGCGGTACCGGCCTCGAGCGGTACCGCCGACTATCCTTTCAGGACAACCCGATGCTCCATCTTTTTGGGTCTGGTACTCCAATGGATCAATCCATTAGTGCTAAGACTAGATCTTCAACAGATCTAACCTTTACTCTTCATGATAGAGGATCCCCTTCTGGGGAAATTTCTTTTCAAGCATTCCTGCTTGATATGGCAACATTTCTATACCTGATCAAGATCCTGCACCAGGGGATTCAGAGTTTCTGCATATCCCTGAGAATCCAAAGGAGGTTATCATGCTCCCTTTGCATCAAACCTTACAGGATCTTTTACTTAGAATGTGGGAAACTCCTTTAAAGGTATCCCCACTTTCAAGGGCCACTGACTCTCTGTACAAAGTGCCCCCTCCTCCAGGTTTTCAAAAGACTCAACTTCCACATCATTCTATTGTTGTGGAATCAGCAATGAGGTGTGTGAAAAGTGCTAAAAAGCACTCCTCTTATCCGCCAGGTCGTGAGTCTAGAACTTTAGATGCCTTTGGACGTAAAAGCTTCCAGGCATCCATGTTTTCAACAAGAATTCTCTCATATATTTTCTATATGGGACTCTCTTGAAGAGGTCACAAACAGTTTGCTGTTTTTGACTCCTTTTCTTCAAGATCACAAAAGAGCAGACTACTCTTTACTGGATAGTCATGTTCAAAATATCTCTAGGTTTCTTACTCATGCTACCCTGGACTGTTTTGAGTCTGTTAGCAGAACTTCTAACAGAAAGGTACAAGAAAGGCTGGGAAATACTCCTTGTACTGGGGAGAATCTCTTTAACAAAGAAACTTTACGCCAAGTTGCTCAGTTAACCACTGGCACTGTTGTTTTCAAAGGATTGTCTACACCTTCCTCTATCCCAGCTGGTAGGAAATCTTCTACCAAACTTTATTCCCCCAAGGGGAAAAAGCTTTATCCTTTCTCTACCCATCATACAGCTGTTTCCAAACAAGGGGAACATCAAACCAGGCTAAAGAAACCACAACCTCAACCGCTTCAGCAAACCCAGCAGCCGCAGGGTTGCTGATAGACACTTCACTGAATCCTTCTTTCTCTTTTGAGGTTTAGAACCTATAGTTTGCTTCTTCTCATTACAAGCATCTACACCGGTTCCATCCTAAAATTTTACATTAAAGAGACATCCTGACTTTTAGCTCATAGAGCTTCTTAGCATGATTATGCTTTACAGGTAGTAAAGTTACTCCTCTTCCTTCTTAGGTAGTAAAGTTACTCCTCTTCCTTCTAAGTAGATAGAGGAGTAACAACTATCAATAAGGTCGTCTATGCTTTTACCTTTGACAGTTTCTCCTGTATCAGCATGTCTCTTACTATTCTTTTCAGAGATTTACTCCATCGTAAGTCTTTTTCAACTCTGTCCCTCTTACTAAGACATTTTGGTCTGTAAGAGTGATACCACTTAACTGAAGGCTTATCCCTAAGCCCCTGAGTTTCTTTTCAAAGTTGTCTCCCCCTTGCATTCTTGTTTTTGTGGCAGCTTCTCAGACAATGACGGAGTTTTACCACTCCTATTTATGTCTGTAGGTCTTGTCCTATCTTGAGACCTAAGATTTGTTCTGCTGCCCTAACAATAGTTAGAATGCAGGGGCTCTTAGTGCTTAGACCACTGACTTCCTGACCAAGCAACCAGGGCTTGATCTCCAATATCAATCTTTCTGGCTTTAGTACTAAGTCCCAGACAGACTAAGAACTTTTTTTCTGGTTTTCTTGTTGCAGACACGTCAGCATACCTTCTATCCTTAGCCTTCCCCAATCCTTGGGCTTTGGCGGAGTAGTTTAGGTTACATACTGGCTCTTAAACAGCCAGTTTTTTCTTCTAACCAACCTGCAACATGCTCTCTGCATCTCTACAGAGCAGCTCTGCACTATGGGTCCTTGCTAGAGAGCAAATCCAGATGGTTAGGAAGGGCTTTACTGGGTTCTTCCCTACCCTTACCATTTCCATTAAAGTCTCCTTCAATAAAGGACACAAGCCTTTAATTAAGTGAAGACCTAAAGAATTATCCAATCCCCTGGGTTGGTTCACATCCCCAGTGGACACCTTCACCAGGGATGGTTTTCTTTTAGTAACAGCCAGTCCTTGTCTTGTATTTTCCTTCCACCCTCAATTCTTCATGGGGTAATTCATATTGAGCGCAAGAATGCATCATACTCATTTTGCCCTCATAGAAGGGTAAATATGGTATCTCATTTCATTGCATCTTCTTCTCCAGCTGCCATGCTGGAGTTATGGAAGGATCCAGACTTACTGTCTGCGGATTAAAAACATCCTCCATTCCTGGTTATTCAAGGGCTAGAGTTCTTAGAACACTCTAGACTTCTCCTTGTCAGTGAGAGCACTCCCTTAGCTCTCCCACCCATACCCAGGGAGAATGGATTCTCTAAACATCTTCTCACAAGCAGGTATTTCCCTTCTTGTTCTTAGATGAATCTTTCTCTCTCCACATATCTCTATGTAGGGACATGGGTATATATATTTTTATGCATGTATATAGACATATGCATGTCTGTACCCATAGATAGATAGGTAAATACAGATATATCTATATATATCTATATATATATTGAAATATATCATAGTAGGTGGATATGTATCTATATACTTTTTCTATCTGTCTACCTAGGTTCATATCTATCTATCTATCTATCTATCTATCTATATATATATATATACATTTCCTATACGGCCCCGAGAGATAGTCACTATCCCTTTCAATGCTGCTCCAGCATGTTTAGGGTTCTACATAAACAACCACTTCCCTGTGGTAGTTAAAGGGTTTTCCACCATGACTTTCAGTTTAGGTACATCTGAAGCCCACCATGTACCATCTTTTTTCCTAAGTGACTTCAATTAGGAAGGACATTCTGAATCTTCAGAAAATAGGAGGCTGCAATGCCTCATACTTCTGTCCTTCTTCGTTATCGGATATAGGGATCTTCAAAGCCCCTCTTCTCCTATAACTACGTTTCCTTAAGGTCAGAAGAGCTTCAGGTTTATCTAATAGGGACGTCCGCGTTTTCCCGCAAAAGTCCTGCCTCATTGAACTACCCCAGTTCCCCCTGGGACTTTTCTCGCCCTAAGGGTTCAGACCTCCACCTGTCTTTTGCACAGTTTATTTACCTCTGCTCTACATTGAGGTACTCCTTGAGAATATTCTGCTGGTTCATATTAGCAGATCCATATGAACCTCCATAAACATTTTTCAATACCACCAGGTGAGGTCCATATGGGTATATTGCAGTTCAATATTTACTACTGGATATTATCCACACAGGGTCTCCTATCTAGACGTCCTGTTTGGTCCAGCTGTCCATAGCATATCTTTTTCTTCCAACTCCTACCCTCCATCCCCAGGATGCCTGAGGTTCTGTCGAATAGCATGGCCTTTTTCAGATTCGCAGCATGCTGGGACTCCAGGCATCTTAGCTTGGGAGTCCCCATATGTGAAGACTCATTCCTGCTTGTTCCTGGAGATAGCACAGTTACTTACCTGTAACAGGTGATCTCTGGGAACAGCAGGAATAAGTCTTCACAACCCACCCACCTCCCCTAGGAGTTGTATTTCTCTATCTCTATCTTTCCCCTTTCTCTCTCTCTTTGTCTCAGTTTTAAAACTTAACTGAGGAGAGGCAGTTGGGAAAGGCGGGAAGGCAGCACGCAGGCGTGGTGGGATGCTCCCAAAAGCGTTCTAATTGGACGCTGGGGAACGTTCCCGCGCAGACTCCGTCGGTACCGACGTACCCATATGTGAAGACTTATTCCTGCTGTTCCCAGAGATCACCTGTTACAGGTAAGTAACTGTGCTTTCCCTCCTCCCTCTTCCTTCCTGAAATCCCTTTTTCATCTTTCTCAGACATTGCTTCCCCTACTCCTATTGTTTTGGCTCCCTCCCCCCCCCCCCCACCACCTTTCCTGCCACCAGTCATTAAAATCCCCTTTCCCTACAAAGAAATAAAAGAATAAAGTATTCAGATGCACAAAAAATGTCAGGATGTTACTTATTTTTTGAAAGTAAAATACACGTTTACCTTGTTTAAATGTGCTGCAGAATTGGCACTGAATTTCTGAAGCATTGCTACGGAATTTCCCTGTAAGTTGATATGGAAAATCAATGGGGTCAATTATTCAATATAACACAGTTAACAGATCTGCTAGCCATGTTAATTGTGTTGACCAGGATATCTGCAGTTGCTGAATATCCCCTGGTGGTGCTGCTAGCCCCAATACTAGTTGGCTTGCATCAGGGCATTTTAGGGACAGCGTGGAGGTGGCATCCAGAGATAACTGACTAGCTGCAGTTTTCAGCCCTTAGCCAGTTATCCAATGGTGGCGAGCGCTAGACACTTTAAAGTCTAGCCTAACTTTTGCTGCCTTAGCTGACTGGGCAGTGGCGCTATCCAGCTGATATGAATATTCAGTACCGGTTAGCGGATATGGCATTGGCATTAAATATTCAGGTTTAGAGTTTAGTGCTAATGGCTAGCTGATTTATAGGGGCTAGCCACTATTGCTGAATATCAGCCCCCTCCCTCCAATGTGTTTACCTCTGCCAAATGCAGCACTGAGGTTGGGAGAGATTGTCTTGCTGCTTTTACTTCTGAATCTTTATTTAAGCATTGATTGCAGTCATTTTGTGGATAGTTTTAACGCTTCCTCCTTGTGTTTCATTGCTCAGCTGCTTCTCTTTTGTCATTTACAGTGAATGCCCAAGTAGACGAGTCCTAGCGGTCCAGTGCCAAGGTAAAAGTTCCATGTATGTGAACTGAGTGTACAAATGGCACATGCACACACTAACACACTATATATATGTGTTAATTTATGCTACACTTCCTTGCATTTTCTGGGGTTCATGTATCCTTTCTAACAAATGGGACTTGAAGTGATTTATGCAAAATCGTATCCAAAATATATAAAGTACAATTCCTATACAATTCGTCCTTGGACACTGTGCAACCCAAAGTGATTTATAGAACACAAAAAATAATGCAATCTTCACATATAGGTATCATCGGTACCAACTGATCCGGCATGGGAACGCTCCCCAGCATCCAGAAAGATTTTGGGAGCAATCCACTGCATCTGTGCATCAGCTTTCCTGCCTTCCTTAACTCCTTTCCTCCGTTCTTTGTTTTCTGCAGATCCAGCAGGTTATTCACTTCCTGTGACTACTGAAAAATGACATTTTTTTATTTAATTCTGTGCTCTGCCTTTCCATTGACGTCTGTACCTTCCCCAATATTTTTTTCTTTTCAAAAAAGTTTTTTTCATTTTTCAAGTTTTGGTGGTTTCTACTGCCAAATTAGGCCTTGGCCTATTTTTTTCAAAACATGTACTAAGTGTTCTGGTACAATATCAGTCACCGATAAACATGTTTGAAATGTTTGGGCTCAGACCATTTACCAATTGATTGTCTTTGTGCCAACAAATGACAAAAAGAGGCCTAAAGAACAGAGCCAGACAGTATGGTTTCCTGTTTGCCCTGGACTCGATTTCAGTGGCTTCCACATCGTTGAGGAAATCCTGTCACCTCTCCTGGTTCTCAGATCTCCTCAAAGTTCAAGCATAAAATTAAGCTTAAGTCATTGCCATCAAAAACCAATAACGATCCTTGAGGTAAGTCCCTGCATCATCATCGAGATTCACCAAAAGGTGTATCTGATGCGGACCAGCCTGTCAAACAGCCCCGGCAGGAGGACCAGCACCTCACAGCTCAGTAAGGGCTCCAGGACTCTCCCGATGCCTCAACCTCTAGAGAACTATTGGTTCCATGCTCTGGGAAGGTGTCTCTGAACCTCTTGTGTGATGCCACCCATGCAACAGCCTCCTACCTTGACTAGCACATCCTAGCTATTGAGAGGAGTTTTGCAGCATTCCTGGCAGCCTTGGTATCAACAGCCCCAGCGGTGCCAGCATCGACATCCGGCCTACAGCCAATACCTCCGGGACTGATGCTGGATCTCAAACCTGCATTGGGGGATCTTCTCCCTCCGATGTCTCCTTTGGAACCAACGTACATTGTCAATACCCAACAAGAGGCTGGCGCCACATCGATGGGTCATCGGTACCAGCATTGAGCTACGACATCAGGCAAGTAGCGAGTCCACATACAAGATTGTCGATATTTTGATTTCTTGTCAGATTCTGACTCTACCTCCTCCAATTCTGACGATGCATCGGAGGACTCCAATGGAACACGAGATCTCCCTTCCAATCCATCCCCCCCTCATAAGCGTTGTCAATCCCCGCCAGAGGACATGTCTTTCCAAGGCTTCATTTGGGACATGGCAATGGGCCTGCAGATTACTGTTGCATCAGCGACTGAACTGGGGACAGAGGAACTGGAAATTCTCCAGTACCCCTTGGTGTTCAAAATGGCTGCCATGTTACCAGTGCATTGCATCCTGTAGAATCTAATATTATGTATGTAGGAGGCCCGTTAACTGTTCAGCCTATCAGCAAACAACTCGATACCATGTTCCTCCATGCCCTGGTTTTCAAAAACCTCAATTACTACACCATTCCATGGTAGTAGAGTTGGTGATGCATCGCATCAAGAGTTCTAAAAATCATTCTTCCATGAATCCAGAACTCTTGATGCCTTTGGGCATTGATGCTTTCAGGCATGCATGCTCACCCCTAGGATTACTTCCTCCCAATTATTCATTTGCTTTGATCCAAGCCATCTTGGACATCCAGTGTCTAAGTGCACCCTATCCAACTAGATTGCGGACTACATTTCTTTTGCCTACGCTCAAGCTGGACTCTCCCTCAAGGATCATGTTACCACTCACAATGTCCAAGTCATTGCAACCTCAGATGCCAACCTTTATTCTGTCTCCATTGACAAAATCACACCTTTGCTGCACACTTCTGCCTAGACAGAGACTCCCATCGGGATGCTGTCTTTGGCCAGGCTGTCCTCCAGCACCTTTTAGGGACTTAACTGCAACTCCTTCCCTCCATCCCGGACCTTTTCTGGCACCAGACTTCCTTAGCGGTGGTCTTGTTCAATGCAGTCAAGTCCCATGGGGCCACTTTCTATCCACACCTTCTTGGCTCTATCCTTTAGCCTCGGAGATACCATTGCTACCACTTCCAGTCTGGTACCTGGGAGCTAGGGAGTTCCATATGTGAAGACTGCATTCCTGCTTGTTCTTGGAGATAGCATTGTTGCCCACCTGTAACAGGTGATCTCTGGAGACAACAGGAATCGGTCTTTACAATCCGCCCTCCTCCCTAGGAGTTGTAGAGTATGCTCTTCTTTTTATTTTTTCTTCTCTCAGCTACAGACTCAACTGAGGAGAGGAGTTGGGAAGGTAGATTAGCAGGCACAGTGGATTGCTCCCAAAAGCTTTCTAACTGGAAGCTGGGGAGCATTCCCACATGGGCTCCGTTGGTACCGACGATACCCATATGTGAAGACTGATTCCTGATGTTCCCGGAGTTAGCAGAGGAAATAGCATAAGAAATTTATTTTATTTATTTTATTTAACATTTCTTATATACCGCCTTTCATGATATCAAGGCGGTTTACATTGAGCAAACTGAAATTACATTGAATAGGGCATTATAACTTGGAGATAACTATTTACAGGGAACATGGACAATGGAGGGTTAAGTGGCTTGCCCAAGAAATAAAAGTCCAACAGAGAAGATCATAGAACTAAACCTGTCCAGCCCCTTAATTTTTCTTCTGTAAACCCCATTGAGCCTGATATTCAGCGGCACTATCTGAACAATGCTGCTGAATATCCCCACAGACTGTCTTGGCACAATCCAGATAGTGCTGGAGTGGTCCATGGGTGGGCTAGAGCTGTCCCAGCACTTAACTGGTCATTGGTGATTTTCAGCCCTTTAACTGGATAGGTAACCATATAAAGAGACTGATGAAGAAAAGGTCATTGCCATTAGCACAGGCATCAGTGCAGTGTTTAAACACAACTTTCCTGCACTAGCATGAGCACAGAATGATATAGCAGCGGCCTTTGACTCGGTATGCCATGAAATTCTCATCTGCCGGTTAAGGGAAAAAGGCATCTGCGGAACAGCACTTGAATGGTGCAAATCTTACCTGTCCGACAGATGGCAGCACATCCGAACTGACGGGGATACATCTGAACCATTCCAACAAAGTCAAGGTGTACCCCAAGGATCCTCCTTATCTGCATTGATGTTTAATATATATATTCAACCCCTCTGCAACATCATCAGATCCTTTAATGTCAGTTACATGATATATGCAGACGATGTGCTACTATATATGCCAATATCATTGGATTGCCTGGATCTCACACCGCTGACTAACTGTTTTGACGCCGTAGCAGAGTGGCTCCTATCCCAAAACCTGAGAATACAACACAAAAAGACGGAAGTCCTTTTCGTCTCAAGGAACACCAACTTCACTCCTCCTAGTTGTATTAATGTAAAGGATGCCCAGCTCCAAGTGAAACCTGCAATACGTTACCTTGGAGTAACACTGGACCAAAACCTTGACATGAAGAGTCACATAGCCAACACAGTCAAGGCAATCTACTTTAAAATTAGATCCCTCAGACACCTACGCACACTACTTGAACCAGATGATTTCCGTACCATTTATCAAGCCCTTATACTTCCCCATTTCGACTTTGCAAACTCTATTCTACAGGGGCTCCCCCGGTCCACCCTGAACCCCCTGCAACTGGCCATGAATAGTGCAGCGAGGGTACTCCTCGGGGCATCTAGGAGAGACCACGTGACACCACTCCTAAAACAGCTACACTGGCTTCCCATTCAAGCAAGGATCAGTTTCAAGACTGTACTGCTAACATTTAAAGCGACCAAGGGGCTCACCTCTTCTTCTCTCTCCAACCTCATACTACCACTTGCACCAAACAGGCCAAGAAGAACAGCAGAAATGAACACACTAGCTATCCCAAACGACACCACAAGATGTGCCAGATCAACAGCCAACAGAGCATTCCGACTCTGTGCCCCACTTTATGGAACACCTTACCAGCACAAATCAGATCAGTACCAAATTTGAGTCAGTTCAGAAAGTCACTGAAACATTTCCTCTTCCTTAAATATCTCAATGACAGCTCAGAACATAACCTCCAGGTGAATAGCAGGAGTGGCCAAACAGACAGACCATCGCAACAGGCCAACTACACAATGTAAATACAAACAGTTCCATATACTATTGCACCACCTTTGTATATAGTTAACCATGATATCTCTTGTCAGATAACACACCTTTGTATATAGTTTCCCCTATTTCCCAAGTTTATATCTCCTGTTAAATGTAATTGACCAGACATATGTAAATTGTCGGATGTTTTTTGTTCAATGTAAACAGCGCTGATGTCTAATAGTGCGGTATATAAGAATTGTTAATAAATAAATAATAAATAAATAAATAAAATGCAGAAAAGGATTTGCTGTAACTCTAATCACAGCGCCAATGCCTGCGCTAATGGCAGTGCACAGCACATTTAAAACCATTCAAAACAGATGGTAATGAAGCAATTAGTTACACCACCTGGATACAGAGAAGTGCACAGATCAGAAGACTGAGCTTAATGCACACCTGACACCTGACCAAGATTCCAGCATTCTACCAACATCTGAACTGTGAGAATGTGTGTTTGTTAAATATCTCTAGCTATTGTAAGCCACATTAACTTTCAAAGTAACCTGATAGCATCATAACGTATTAGATACTATCTTAGCAATACTATATTGCCAGTTGAAAGTCAATTTAAACTGCCAGCTTTGCACTTCTTACAGTGTTCACATTACTGCAATACTGCATTCTCTCTGTAAAGTTAGTCACTATCTTGCATGTAAACTGTACCTGCTCTATTGTGCGCTCTCATATAATCACTCCTCTACAGTGTCTCACACACAATCCAAACCCTCAGAATGGCCCTCCAGGTCGCTGTCATTCTTAGCCTCTACCTCCTCACCCACTGGCTTGGAACCTCCCAATCTCTCTACACACCACATGGCAGGATTCCAATCCTGAATAGCCATGGCAAAAGATGGAATAGTCCCCCTTACTTCAACACAGGAAGTAACACCTACCCACGCCACTCCCACCTGATACATGTAGCATTCCAGCTATCCAATACACCCAACCAGGAAAAACCTTGTAGATGCCGACCCCTAAAATGTGCCATCATTAACGCACGTTCCATCCGCAAAAAATGGCCTGTTGTCCTTGACACAATCTCCTTCTATGACCTTGAGATCCTCATGATCACAGAAACATGGCTATCACCAGAAGACAACGTCCTCCTCAATCAACTACTTCCCCCCAATTTTTCCATACACACGAAACATAGGGAAAACAAAAAAGGAGGAGGGGTGCTCATAATCTCCAAATCAGACCTCAACTTCCAGACTGTGGACTCTTCTAGCACAAACAGCCTGGACACTCTCTCTGTTGCTAACCAACAATTCTCCCTCACCCTCTTATATAGAACACCATCTACTTCTCCAATTGACCTCCCAACCATCATTGACCTTGCAGCTAACACCCGCACTCCCAACAAACCAAATTGGATAATGGGTGATTTCAATCTCCCATCGCTACACCAAAACCACGCAAATGCGTTCCTTGATGCAATGGAAGACCTGGGTCTCAAACAAATCATAAATGAACCCACACATACAAAAGGGAACATTTTGGACTTGGTTTTTGTGCCACATCCAGTCAAAGACAAAAGCCACAATCTGCCAACATCAGTCGTGGATGTACCCTGGTCCGACCACAAATTGATCATTATCCAGATTCCCAGCAACAATGACCAGCTGAACAGAAGCCAACCCACGAACATCACCTCTCGAACTTCCACTAGATGCTTCCGCCCCTTCGATAGGGAACTCATCCTTTCGGAAACCCCATCACTCATCAACAAAACAACACCTGACCTTGATGAACTAATCTCTCACTGGAATTCCAGCCTGCTTGCCATCTCACAACACCCAAATCCTAAAAATACAGCAAGAGCGAAAAGAAAATCCGCCCCATGGTTCTCTCCTGATCTACACGCTTCCCTCATGCAATTACGTAGACTCGAACGCCGATGGCGCCGATCACGCTCACCGGAAGATCAGACCGCATACCTAACCCACCTTGCAATACATCGAGGAACAATCTCTATCAGAATGAGACAATATCACACTGACACCCTAAAGAGGTCATTGAATAAACCTCGTGACCTCTTCAATTTGGTCAAATCCCTCTCAAAGGAACCATCACCCGAGCAACACATCAACATACATCCACAAGAATTCGCTGATTATCTGCAATCCAAGATTGTACAAACTAACAAGGTCACAGCAGTCCAATATCAAGAACCGGCGGACCTCTCTCCACTTAACTTTTTTTCCACACCATCCAATAAATGTATTGAGAACACCATAGCATCACTCAACACCTCCACTGCACAGACCGACCCATGTCCAGCTTTTTGGATCAAGGAACTACGTGATGTGCTCAGTCCTGTCATCGCAAATATAATGAAACTCTCCTTTTCAACAGGTTATTTTCCCACTTCACTCAAGCAGACGTCCATTAGACCATTACTGAAAAACCCCAAACTGGACCCCCAAAAGGTAGACTCCTATCGACCAATAGCTAGCATCCCCATCTTAGCCAAAATAATCGAGAAGGAAGCACAACGGCAAATTCAAGATCACATAGACTCTGTTGCTCCCTTAGATAACTGCCAACATGGGTTCAGAGAACATCACGGGGTTGAGACACTACTCACTGGTCTAATCAACAATATCATCACAGGAATCGACAACATCCATCAAGGTTTTGTCCTCATTTTCCTAGACATCGCCGCGGCTTTTGACTCCGTGAGTCACGAAATCCTCCTGGGAAGACTAAAAGAAAAGGGTGTCTGCAACAAGGCACTAAAATGGTGCAAGTCTTATCTGGACGATAGATGGCAATATGTGAAGTCTGGATCAGAAGAGTCTAGCCACTTCCATCAAAAACAAGGGGTACCTCAAGGATCCTCATTATCCTCCTTACTCTTCAATATCTACATGCAGCCCATATGCAATATCATAAGATCATTCAACGTAAACTGCATGATATATGCAGATGACATTCTTTTACACATGCCTTTCTCCACAACCCACATGGACCTGACCCCACTCACAGATTGTTTCAATGCAGTTTCAACATGGCTCCAGACACAGAACCTACGTATCCAGCATAAAAAAACAGAGGTCCTTTTCATCTCCAGAGACTCCAACTTTACGCCCCCATCCCACGTCAGTGTCAAGGAAGCTGATTTGCAAACTAAAGATGCAATAAAATATTTGGGAGTTACCCTGGACCAACATCTAGACATGAGACGCCACATAAGCAGCGTAGTCAAAGCCATCTACTTCAAAATCCGTTCCCTCAAACACCTACGCTCCCTGCTGGACCCAGACGATTTCCGTACCATATATCAAGCGCTGATCCTGCCGCATTTTGACTTTGCAAATGCCATCCTACAAGGTCTCCCCCAATCCACACTAACCCCCTTACAGTTGGCCATGAATGCCGCAGCTAGGGTCCTCTACGGTGCATCCAGAAACGACCACGTGACTCCCATTCTCAAACAGCTGCACTGGCTACCAATTCACGGGAGAATCACCTTCAAATCCCTTGTATTAGCATTTAAGGCAATCAAAGGCACCTCATCCCTCTCACTCACGAATCTAATCCACATGGTCCCCCCCAATAGAGCAAGAAGAACATCAGCTGTAAACTTGCTAGCAATACCAAAGGCTTCAACAAAGTCCAACACGAACACCACAAACAGGGCATTCAGTTTTTATGTACCAAAATGCTGGAACACCCTACCCCCCGACATTAGAGCCATTACCAATCTATATCAGTTCAGAAAGGCTCTCAAAACATACCTTTTCCGCCAATATTTCCCAGACAGCAACTAAACCAGATATCCCCTCCAAGAAATAACCCAATCTAGAAATGCCCGCACACTGCAGTGTAGATAGATTATGTATATAGTTAACCCAGTTATCCAAGTTTGTACTCCTGTTCAATGTAAAACCTGACAGTTTGTCGTAATGGTCGTTTTGTTATGATGTAAACCGCGCTGATTCTAAATAGCGCGGTATATAAGAAACTGTAATAAATAAATAAATAAATATGCTGGAATGTTATGTGATGCATAAGAGCAATTCATCTGCTCATAACATTATTGTTCAAAGACTGATATTATTCTGAGGAGAATGATAGCTCTTATGCACTGCATAACATTCCAGCACATGGAAAGTTGTGTGCATGTTCTTAGCTAGCTCTTGCAGTTCCTTATCGTTCCTACAGTTCAGTCCTGCACCTCTGGGTTGTGCACCTCCCCTGCAGCTTGGAGACTGGGCATGTCAAAATCATGACATCACTGGATGTAGTCTGCTGGTCTCTCCCATCAGCCCCAGTGTGTCCAGTCTCCATGCAGCAGGAGAGGACGTAGTGAGCCTAGGTGCTGGGCTCACTTGAGGAACACATAAGGAGCAATAGGATAGTTTAGCATAGGGTATTAGATCTTTACCCTCAAATATGGTTTTCTGGCCCTTGAAATTCGCTTTGAATTCACTTTAATTTACTTTTACATTTAATTCCTGCTGTCCCTTTAAGCAGATTTAAAAAAAAAAGAGAGAGAACAAATTTTATTCTGCTGCTGGTACCTGCCTGCCCCTTTTGTGTGGGACTGTGGGCTCATCTTTCAGATCTCTCCCCCTGGACAGGACGGGGGAGAGCTCTGTGGCAGGACCGAAAGCATCCTCTGTCTGTGCAAGCAGCCGCGATTCCACCGAAGGCTGCAGCACGCTGACGGGAGGCTCGCCCGGCGGTGTTCTGCTCTGCCTTCAGCAGCCGTAAGTCTTTTCGTCGGGGGAGACCAGCAGACTAGGGTAGAGTTGGGGCTCAGTCTCTCTCCGGCGGCTGGGAGCAGGGCCGAGACAGGGCCGGTGCTTCCACGTCACATTTGGCGCCTTTTTTTTTACTCGTTCCGGTTGCGGCGGCCATTTTAGATGCATGGACGCAGCATGGCAAGAGCTCCACGCAGTATTTTTAATAAGGAGCTGTTAGCAAGGGGACTCTGCACTATTGTTTCTGTGCGGAGCAGTGATACCCCTCTGTTTATAAGGCCTCGTTTTTTCCATTGGAGCCTCTGCAGACACTAGGGGAACCTGAACTGTTATTTATTTTATAAGAGGGAGTTCCTGTCAAAAAAAAAAAAAAGGTAGGGGCATATTACCCTTGGTTTCCCTACCTACGCTGGGCTAGCTCGGATTTTTATTTAAAAAAAACAAAAAAAAGAAGATAAGAGACAAAAAGAGAACAAGGAGACTCCCTAGAGGGTGAGGGTACCTAGCGGATGGCGTCCCGCCCTCAGTGCGTGCTCTGTGGCACTCGCAGGGGAACGGTCACTGATTCTGGGATCTGTAGAGGTTGCGCTACGGTGTCCACGAGCGTAGAGCGGCAGATGGAGGCCAAGGCTGGCCAGGAGCCACAGCTGGCGATGGCAGGACCTAAAGGGGAGGTACCTTTATTTATTTATTTATTTATTTAGACAGTTTTGTATACCGCCTTATCCTTCAATCAAAGCGGTCACAACACAATTGGGGGATACATTTAACACGTGGGGATATGAGACACATACACTAATACTTACAGGGAACATGGGCAATGGAGGGTTAAGTGGCTTGCCCAAGACCACAAGGAGCATCTATGGGACTAGAAACCCCAGTCCTTCCGGCCCAAGGTTGCTGTCCTCTAGTGGGATTTGAACCCCCGACCTTCCGGCCTGAAGTACCTTGCCCCAACCACTAGGCTACTCCTTTGGCCTCTACCTCGGGGGGTTCCCAGGAGCTTAACGTTGGACTGACAGTGGCCATGCCAGTTCTGGAGTCCAGTGCTCACCTCGCGGACTTTTGCCCCGACTTTGTGTTAATAATGCATCAGGCATTCTGAAGACAGCGTCAGGGGATATTTCCGGATGCCTTGTCGCAGCCTGCAGCTACTCAGCAGCCGAAGCTGACCGACAGGAGTAGCTTTTCTCCAAGAACTTCGAAGAGCGCAGCCTCGTGAGCAGTCCCCCTCAGACATGGAGGGTAATGACACGGATGAGGCTGAGCTAGATCTTGAGGCAGAGATGGAAGACTTAGAAGAGGGGGAGATTCAGGAACCGGAGGATCAGGCAATGATCATCTGAGTGTTCCGAAAGGAGGAGCTGTCAGCTCTTATTATGGAATCCCTCCAGATGTTGAACCTAGCGGCAGCACCACTGACTGAGGAAGAGAGTGTGGAGGACCCTATCATCCAAGCGGTGAGGCAAGTGCAAGTGGTGTTCCCCGTCCACCGGGTGGTGGACAAGATGATACAGGACGAGTGGGATCAGCCGGAGGCAGGTCTCAGAGGCATTAGAACGATGAACAGGCTCTATCCTTTAGCAGATAAGGACAGAGAGCGCTTCTGGTCTCCACGAATTGATGCAGCGGTGTCAGCAGTCATCAAGAAGACAACGATTCCGGTAGAAGGTAGCGCGGCATTAAAGGATGCGCAGGATAGGAAGGTGGATGGCCTGTTGAAGCAGTCCTTTGAGGCGAATGCCTTGTCATTACAGGCTTCTATTTGTGGAGCTTGGGTGGCAAGGGCTTGCCTCAGATGGTCTCGGCGCTTGCGGCAGTCTTCTCAGCTGGATCAGGAGGGTGTTGGTGAATTAGATCGGTTGGAGTCAGGAACTGCATATTTGGCGGATGTGCATTATGACTTGATCAGAGCGCTAGCTAATAGCATGGCTTCCTTGGTTGCTGCACGCTGATCCCTGTGGCTAAGGAATTGGGCGGCCAATGGATCCTCTAAACCGCATCTCAGTAAGCTTCCGTTTAAGGGTAGGTTACTGTTCAGGGATGATCTGGACAAGTTGGTTAAGGATTTAGGAGAGTCAAAGGGCGGTAGGCTTCCGGAGGATAAGCCTAAGCCAGGAAAGTCTGCTCCAGCCCATCGGGGTCAGTATCGGGATTTTAGAAGATTCCATATTTCTCGTCTAGGCGGTTTCCAGAGAGGAAGATTTGCTTCAAGAGCCCAGGGGTTTTGTGGATTTCAGGAAGCAAGTAGAGGTTTCACAGGATCATCCTCCTCGTCCCCTCAGAAGCCACAATGAAAGCTGGCGGGTCCCGGTAGGAAGTCACCTAATCGGCGGGAGGCTTCGGGAGTTTCTTTCTGCCTGGACCCAAATTACGACGGACCAGTGGGTTTGGGAAATAATTTGTGAGGGGTACGCGCTGGAACTGGCAAGACTGGTCCGGGATTCCTTTATGATGTCTCCATGCAGAGGTCCGCAAAAAGCCCTAGCGATTTGCAAAACCCTTGATCGTCTTTTACACATAAGGGCCATCATACCAGTCCTGTTGTCAGATTACGGTATGGGTCGGTACTCAATTTATTTTGTAGTGCCCAAAAAGGACGGATCTCGACGTCCTATTTTAGATCTAAAGGGCGTGAATCGGTGCCTGCGGGTACCGCATTTCTGGATGGAAACCCTGTGATCTGTCATCGTGGCGGCACGCAAGGGGGAGTACTTGACCTCCCTGGATCTCACGGAAGCGTATCTACATATCCCAATTAAAGAGGCCCATCAAACGTTTCTACGGTTCGCCCTTCCATGGGGGCACTATCAGTTCCAAGCTTTACCTTTCGGGCTGGCTACGGCACCGCAGACCTTCACCAAGATTACGGCGGTGGTGGTGTTGCGGAAGGAAGGAATCCTTGTTCACCCCTATCTCGACGACTGGTTGATTCAGGCGAAATCCGAGGCCGAAAGCGTTTGAGTGATGGACAGGGTGGTGAAGTTTTTGCAGCAGCTCGGCTGGGTGGTCAATCCGGCCAAAAGCCGACTGGTGCCATCCCAGGAGCTCGAGTATCTGGGAGTACGGTTCGACACTCAACAAGGGGCGGTGTTTCTACCGCATGGTCGGGTGTTAGGCCTGAGCTGCCTGCTATGCAGGTTCAGATCCGCTCCGGCACCATTAGCATGGACTTATCTTTGAGTGCTGGGCATGATGGCGGCGACCTTGGAGGTGGTGCCCTGGGCCAGATTCAATATGCAGCCATTGCAGCGAGCGCTCCTTTGCCACTGGTCACATCAGAATGACTCGTTGAACAAGCGTCTTCCCTGTCCTCTGCAGGTCAGGCAGGCTCTGCGGTGGTGGCTACTGCCTGGAACCCTGCAAGCAGGGATGCCCCTGGAGCAGCCAGAATGGCTCCTGCTGCTGACGGGTACAAGTCTAACGGGATGGAGGGGCGCACTGCAGAGATCTGTTCATGCAGGGCGTGTGGCCCGTCCAGCAGCGCAGTTGGTCGATCAACTGGCTGGAGTTGAGGGCGGTGTATCTGGTGCTTCAGTCCTTCGAGTCGGCGGTGAGAGTGCTGTTGAACAACTCCGCAACGGTAGCCTACATCAACCGGCAGGGAGTCACAGGCAGTGTGGCCATGGAAGAAGAGGCAGAGATACTGTTCACTTGGGTGGAAAAGCATCTGCCAGCATTGTCGGCGGTGCACATTGCAGGAAAGGACAATGTGGCGGCGGATTTTCTCAGCAGGGTGCAAGTGGATGCTAGGGAATGGGAGTTGCATCTGGCAGTGTTTGCGCTAATAGTCCGCAGATGGGGGCTGCCGATCATGGATCTTATGGCGACCTTTCAGTCCGCAAAGGCGAGTCGCTTCTTCAGCAGAAGGCGAGAAAGGATGTCAGAAGGGCTCGATGCCCTGATGCAGCCGTGGCCGGCGCGCGGTCTTCTCTATGTATTCCCGCCACGTGGGTGTTGATGGGCCATGTGGTGCAGCGGATCGAGGCTCATCGCGGGAGAGTGCTATTGGTGGCTCAGGACTGGCCAAGACACCCGTGGTACGCAGATCTCGTTAGCCTACTCAACGGGGAGCCTTGGAGGCGGCCAGTCTCGGAGGATCTGCTACACCAAGTTCCGCTTCAAATGCCTCAAGTGAATCGGTTCTCACTTATGGTTTGGCCATTGAAAGGGTGAGGCTGAAGAAAAAAAGGATACTCTGGATCGGTAGTCACAACGTTAATGCGAGCTAGGAAGAAGTCGACTTCTTTAGCATACGTTCGTGTATGGCGCATTTTTGAGGATTGGTGTTCAAGGCGGCAAGTCTGCATGGCTACAGCTTCAGTGCCTGTGATGTTGAGTTTCTTTCAGGATGGGCAGCCAGTTCGTTGAGAGTGCCGCTGGCAGCACTAGCCTGCTATAGGGGCATGGTGCATGATGTGCCGTTAGGGTCTCATACGGATGTATTGCGCTTTCTGAAGATGGTGTTGAGGCTGAGGCCCTCTTGTTGTATCGTCGTTCCCCCGTGGGATCTCAATTTGGTCTTGGGAGCGTTAGTGAAGGAACCCTTTGAGCCATTGGCTAAAGCAACGGTGAAGGATTTGACCTTAAAGACAGTGTTTTTAGTGGCCATATGTTCGGCAAGGCGCATTTCGGAGTTACAGGCGCTGTCTTTCAGGAAACCTTTCCTGTTGTTTTCTAAGGAAAAGGTAGTCTTGCATCCAGTGCCGTCCTTTTTGCTGAAAGTCATCTCTCCGTTTCACTTAAATCAGATGGTGTCGCTTCCGGTCCTTAGCTCAAGGGGGGAGACCGCGTCCGATTGCAGTTTGCGTCTGTTGGACATTAAGCGGGTATTGCGGCGTTATTTGCAAGTTTCTGAACCTTTTCGCAAATCTGAACGGCTTTTCGTGGTGTTCGGTGGGTCTCACAAGGGGGAAGCGGCAGCAAAAGTGTCCATTTCTAGATGGATTAGAAGCGATTGCCTCAGCATATCTAGTACAGGGTCGTTCGGTTCTAGTGGGATTGTGAGCGTACTTGACTAGAGCGCAGGCGGCCTCTTGGGCGGAGCACAGCTTGGTTCCTCCAGGGGACATCTGTAGAGCGGCTACTTGGTCGTCTCTCCATACCTTCAATAAGCACTATCACCTGGATGTGCTGCTGGCGAATGATGCCTGTTTCGCTTCAGCAGTTTTGCGAGCCGGATATGAGGGTCCCTCCCAATGAACACTGCTCTGTTACATCCCAGAGGTAGAGGACTGAACTGTAGGAACAATAAGGAAATGATAATTACACTTACCTGGTAATTGTAGTTCCTTGAGTGACGACAGTTCAGGCCTCAATCCCGCCCGGGGTGGTGGCATTGGCAGTGAAATTTCATTAGGTGGAACGGTACATTTACAGGTATGTATGAATGTCGAGGGATCACCTTGGCTTCATTCTGCTCTGTTTATTTCTCTCTAGCTATCCTTTCTGACTTTTATTTCTGAAGGAGTCAGGAGGGAACGGTACGAGACAGTTTTGTTCTGTCAGGAGGGAAAGTTTAACTATTCAGCTAGTTAAAGGTTGTTGAGGTTACAATTTCTTTGTTGGCTACTTATTTGTTGCTCGTTTGAGTATGCTTTGTCAATAGTTCACTGGGGCTGATGGGAGAGACCAGCAGACTACATCCAGTGATGTCATGATTTTGACATGCCCAGTCTCCAAGCTGCAGGAGGAGGTGCACAACCCAGAGGTGGAGGACTGAACTGTCATCATTCAAGGAACTACAATTACCATGTAAGTGTAATTATCATTTTTTGTTTGTGTGCAGCTAATTTGCATCCTATTTGCTTACAGTATGGCTGAGCAAAAGCTCCTGTACTAAACCTATGTTTGGAAACTGTACTAGAGCTTTAGCGCTGGGCACAAGGTTTCTGCATCAAACTTAGTTTGGAAATTATGGGTTATCTAGTTTTAATAAACAATTTTGTATAACGCATACCAGATTTTAACATACGTACTTTTGTTCATTTAGATTTAGCTCATGCCTTTTCAATAGTATTTCAAGGTAAGTTACATTCTCTGAAACCAAGCAGGTAGTCAGCCCTCGCATATTTTATTTTTATTTTATTTATTTATTTATTTATTTATATTCTCTTATATACCGCGCTATTCTGCATCAGTGCGGTTTACATTGAACAAACTGAAATTACATTGAACAGGGCATTATAACTTGGAGATAACTATTTTACAGGGAACATGGGCTATGGAGGGTTAAGTGGCTTGCCCAAGACCACAAGGAGCACCTGTGGGACTAGAAACCCCAGTCCTTCCGGCCCAAGGTTGCTGTCCTCTAGTGGGATTTGAACCCCCGACCTTCCGGCCTGAAGTACCTTGCCCCAACCACTAGGTCACCGACAGAGCCCGCACCGGAACGCTCCCCAGCTTCCAAAGGAAGCTTTTGGGAGGTCAACTACGCATGCGTACCTGCTTTCCTGCCAGAAAGTCATCTTACCTCAGTCATCTTTTTGTTCTTCAGAGCCTCTCAGATGCTTGTCTGTCTCCAGAAAATAGTCGATACCCTTGCAATACGTTTTTTTCATTTTTTTTATCACTGGTTTTTGGTTGCGTGCTAGTCATTCATCTTCCTGTCTGTCTCCGGGAGCATCTGTGCTTCAGCACTGCATTTTTCTCAGGTTCTCTTCTTTTTTCTTAGCACGTGTTTTTTTTTCTCTCATACCTCCCTGGTTGACTGGGAAGTTTGTCCTTTGACTTGTTGGAAGCCATCTTACCCATATGTCTAAGCCAGCCAGTGGCTTCAAGAAGTGCTCCCAGTGTGGCCAGACCATTTCGGTAGCAGAGTGCCACAACTGGTGCCTTCAGTGCCTCGGACCTGACAATGAGCCTTCCACCTGTGCTCTCTGCCTTGTGATGAGGAAGCTGCCCAGAGCCTAGAGAATACTGATAAAGGAAGGGAATTTACCCTAATCAAGGGACCTGTTTTGGCAGGTTACAGGAATAAAACTGCATATTTCCCTAAAAGACGGGTTATTCCAGGCTGCAGTGGCCTGCAGAGAGCCTCTAGTGGAGATAAGGTGCAGGAGTATAAGCCCAGATTAAGAAACCCTTACGTCACTCCTAATTACTCAGCTGCCAGGAGAGACTTTGATCCCCAACACCTGGGGAGTGCAAGGGAGGGGTTGGAAATTGGGAACTTTAAAACTAGAGCAGAATATGCAGGAAGACAAGGGAAGCTTAAGCCTGGAAGACGAGGAGAGCGAGGAGGCAATCCTGAGAGGAGGCTTGAAGGCAAGCGTGAGAGCAAGGAAAGAGGAGCTCTGAGAGGTTCAGGTTCTTGGAGAGATTCCTGGGAGAAGCCAGCTTCAAGGGATTGGGAAAATCCTAAGGCTTGGAGAACTTCAGCTGGGAACCCTAAGAAGAGATATGGAGCAGATGCCCTGAGGTCCAGGAATATAGACTGGAGGACAGGTTATAAAAGCTCCAATGCACACTGGCCAGAATATTTGAGAGGACAGCCTAATGCCAGCTTTAACCCAGGTATGAACTATGAATGTTTGTCCAACCTAAAGCAAGGGAAAGTGTTTAGACACAGTTCCTGCCCTAGTGAAGGTCAGTTAGTAAAGCCCTCTGATCCAGCTCCTGATATAGAACCTATGCAAATTGAAGAACAAGCTATAATTACAGAGGAGGATGATAATCTCATGGACTGTTCTTTATGCAAGGTTGCTAGCACAGAGAAATCCTGAAAGTGGGGATCAAACATCAAAAGGGAAATGTTCTAGTAACTGGCACTAGAAGTTTGTGTAAATACTTGTGCAGAGAAGGAAAAGAGCTGTTGATTGGAGCTTGTTAGCTAGCTGGTATCAGAGCAGCACACAGCTCAAGCTATGCACACGTTGGATACCAAAGTGTTTTAAATGTGAAAAGAAAAGCTGTTTTTGGTGAAGAAGCTTTTACTTTTTGGTTTTCTTTTACTCCAGCCCTGCTGAGCAGGTGTGTCAGCAGTGACTGAGAAAGGCTATCTGTTGTTAATGGACTTTACAAGCAACTTGCTTTACCTTTCAGTTGTATTATTATTTTGAATATAAAATCCTGGAAAATACATCCTAAGGTGTTACCAAGTAGAATCTGTGTGCATCCAGATTTACCTCATAAATAAATATTCTGTTACTGCCTTACACTCGAGCCAACTACATTCTCTTCATTTACCTCAAAGACAAGCACCGCATGACTGGATTACCAGTACCATAATCCTTTGCAAGATAGCCAGTCTGGAACCTTGCTTAATTGGGGAACTCTATCTAACAAGCATGCCCCTCCCCTCCATACACATGTAAGGGGCTATAGGCGTGACAGCCTGCAGGTGACACACAAGGGGCTCTAGTAGAAAAACAGCATATTAAAACCAGTTAAATAAATAATTATGAAAAAAGAGTGAGAATCGCTGTTCAGTTCCTCTGGGTCAGCAGAATTGGCACTGGCATCAACGTCTGTCAATGTCGGCGTTGACACCCTGAAAGGCCTCCGCTGAGGGGCATCAGCTTCATGCGGTGACTGGCCTCACTCTGAGCTGAAAGGCCATGGTGCACTTGACCAGAAGATATTCTTTGATGAAAGTCACCCCCAGAAAGACCGGACTTCAGTCCTGTCAACCCTATCCGCATGATCTAATACTTAGATTCAGCAGAAGTATACATGTCTATGTCTACCCAAATCATTAATTGTTGCCCCTTGGTGATGGTCCCACCCTGAAAAATTGCCCCCCCCCCTTATGTTATATGTTGCACCGCTTTGACCCGGTGAAAAGCGGTATATAAATGCAGTTAAAATAAATTTAAAAAAAAAATCGAAGGGTGATGCCGAGAGCCAGGTGAAAACCCATGGGCACTGGTATCGAAGCCCTTGACAGGACTCAGAGTACAAGGACTGGGAACAGCCTCCTAAGCTGCCCCGGTGGGAGGACTTGCCTCCCGAGGCCCAGAAGGACTGTCAAGTAGCTGCTGATGCTGACCATCATAGAGTCCCCACCAAGGGAACATAAGAACATAAGATATGCCATACTGGGTCAGACCAAGGTCCATCAAGCCCAATATCCTGTTTCCAACAGTGGCCAATCTAGGTCTTACATACCTAGCAGTTTCCCCAAAAGACACAGGTTCCACAATGCTTGTATTGGGTCAAGCATTGATATCCTGGGTCCCTTCTTAATAATGGTTTATGGACCTTTCCTTCAGGAACTTGTCCAACCCTTTTTTTAAATTCAGCTACACTAACAGCCTTTACTACATCCTCCGAACTGGCACCATTGGCCATGGTTGCTTTACCGGCTTCTACAACCTCAGAACGTACTCTTTGCAGAACGTACGCAGGCCCTTGAGCGCAGTCTGGCTGTATTCCTCGCTGAGCAGGCTGCCCAAGTCCTGATGACTTCAGCATTGGAGGTGCAGCCCATTCTTGAAGCCCACGCTCTTTCCAGTGGGGAAATGGTTTGGGAGGGTGTCCAAGGTCCTTCTCAGCACACAGTGGTTCCTCCCACCTAAACTGGCTCAGTGCCATGAGGAATCGCATCGCTACTTTGACTCCCTCACGGACTCCGATTCTGATGGCTGGGAGACCCAGGAGAAGTCCCCATGCACCAGCCACCACAGGTACATACCCTTGGATCTCTTGCCCCCATACAAATGCAGGAAGCCCCCTCTGAGGACATTTCCTTCCATGAATAAAATATAAAGCCATAACGATGGCATTCAAGATCCAACACAACCAATCTGCCGGCTGCTTAAACATAATCAGAAGAACCCCTGACAACAGATCAAGGAGAACCCAGCACCAAAACTCACTTGCAAGCTCCTCATCACACACAGGCATCTCCCAGAATACCCTACGCAGAGCATTCGAATTTTACATCCCTTCGTTATGGAACTCTCTCCCACTCCTGAGAGCCACCACAGACACAACAGACTTCAGGAAACTTATTCACGGAGCACTTCCATAACCCATCAGTCATGTAAAACATTGTCTATAATCCCAGAGAGAACAGTAAATAGTTAATTGTTAAATGTAAGCACTGTTAACAGCTTTTGTATATAGTGCTAATGAAACGTTTTATGTAAACAAGTTCTGTACCATGTAAACCGCCTTGAGAATCTGAAAGGCGGTATATAAAAAATGTTAAATAAATAAAAACGATTTCATGCAGACATGGCAAAGCCCTGCCTTTTACCATCAAGGCTGAAGAGGAGCCCAGGGCGGAGGAGTTGGAAACCCTCCAATATCCTTCTCCCCCCAAGGAGGCTATCATGGTGCTCTTCTGCATGATGCCCCTGGTGAGCTGATGTCTTGATTCCATGTATCGTGTCCAAAAGAGCCCCTGTCTGAGAAGCCACAGCTCCCGCACAACTCCATGATTGTGGAGTTGGCTGTGTGGAGAATTAAGAACTCTGTCATTCTTCGGTGCCTCTAGGCCGAGAGGCTCTGACTCTGGATGGCTTTGGGAAGAAATGTTATCAAGGTTCAATGCTGGCTGCCCGCATCCAGGGCTACCAGCTCTATATGGGCATGTACCTTAGAGATCTTGCTGGGAATCTGGCTGATTTTTCAGCCGTGCTTTCGGGAGAGCACCTCTATTTATTTATTTATTTACATTCTCTTATATACCGTGCTATTCTGCATCAGTGCGGTTTACATTGAGCAAACTGAAATTACATTGAACAGGGCATTATAACTTGGAGAACTATTTTACAGGGAACATGGGCTATGGAGGGTTAAGTGGCTTGCCCAAGACCCCAAGGAGCACCTGTGGGACTAGAAACCCCAGTCTTTCCGGCCCAAGGTTGCTGTCCTCTAGGGCTTCCGTGGCCTCGCTTCAAAGACCAAGGAATGCTCAAAGTATATGACCAGGGCAGTCTATGATGTGTTTGACTCAGTGGCCTGGGTGGCCGTTATGGGCATTGAGGCCTGCCACCTGGCTTAGCTGCAATCATCTGATTTGGAGAAGTGGGTACAGGACAAGCTCACAGATGTCCTTTGCCGGGGCAGAATCCTCTTTGGCAAGCCCATGGAGGAAAATGCCGGAGAGCTGGAGAGGGAAAAGATAACTATGAACAGGCTCTCCAAGAAAACATCTGATCCCTCCAGATGCAAGTCTTCGGGGAAAAAATCCTTCTGTCCTAAGAAGAAGAAATATTATGGCTGTTACCCGCCATATCAGTCCTTTCCAATACATCCTGCTAGACTATTCCAGACTAGTGGGCTACTTCCCCCCTTCCAACAAATGCTTGAATCAGAAGCATTGTGACATCACCAGGGGTATATAAGCCAGGAGTCAGCTTCAGTATTTTCTCTGTCTCCAACAGATGTTGACTTTCTCAGGACTCCTGGAAATCTCTGACTAGTTTGTCACAGTAGTTTCCTCCTTGGGTCTTCTCCAGAGCGCACACGCAGATACATAGAGCATATAGAACTTTGCAAGTTCTATATGCTCTATGTATCTCTATGTGCCTACTACTCTCATCCAGTATATGTCTTCAAACACCATACCCACTTCTGGATCATGCTAAATTAGCTCACATACATATCATACCCTACCACTATAAACATAAATATATTAACAACTACAACTCACATACACATACCTATAAGAACACTCACCCCCGGTACCCAGATACACAGTCAAACAGGTTAATCCACATAAAATTAAAGCCACAAAATGAAATTAAAGAACAAATTACAAACACTCTAAGCCTAAAAATTATTCTGATCAATGTAAGATCTGTTAGAAACAAATTCCCACTTATTACAGACCTCATCACTGATGAGAAACCTGATTATCTCTGCCTAACGGAGACCTGGCTAACCAATTCTGATACAATCTTATTAAACCAAATAAAAGCTAAAGGATACTCATTATTCAACTGTAACCGTAACAAAAAAAATGGAGGTGGTGTTCTCATACTAGCAAAAGAAAGCTGGAACTGTTCCTCTACCATCTGTGAGTCTGTTGAAAATATTGTTATACTAAAAATAGAGAACAGGAACTTAGCCATCTGCCTCTTCTACATACCCCCTTCAATAGATGTCCAAAACATAACTATTCTTGAAGCAACATGTAAGACCTCAATAAACAAGCCACACATCATTCTGGGAGATTTCAATTTAGCAACAATCAATACTAATCTGCACTCAATTTTCCTAGAATCAATGAAAGACATGGACATCCCACACACATTAAAGGAAACACCCTTGACTTAGTCTTCCTCCCTGTACGTATGATTGAAATACCTCAATTTACTCCTCCTACCATAACACATATTCCTTGGTCAGACCATGATTCAATTTTCCATCCATATTCCCCTCACTTCCCCTACTCAGCAAACTACAACCCATCAAGGGCCAAGATTTTGTCCATTTGTACCAGAAGATTTCCTTGGAACAATTGTACCACAGCTAGTTACAGACCCTAATAACATTGACAAAGCCATTGCTAATTGGAACACTGTAATAAAAACAGCTTCCAAACCAACACCCATCAAACATAACAAGCTCTATAAAAGAACATCAGAAAAATGGTACACGCATGAACTAGCAACACTTAAAAAACAACTACGAAAAATAGAAAATAAATGGCGAACAAAAAAAACACCTGAACTTCGGGATATATACTTTTCTACTCTTAACACCTACAGATTAGCAACTAATAATGCTAAAAAACAACATCATACAACGATCTTATCTAAAGCTATTAACCGTCCAAGGGAACTATTTGAAATTGTAAAATCCTTAACTAAAGCCCCTACTACCAACCAACGTGTCCCTATCAACCTACAAGATCTAGCAAACTATTTTGCTAGCAAACTTAAACTATACCCAATTCCAATACCCGATTCCATAAATTCAACAATCAATAATAATACATGGAACTCCTTTCATCTTATTGATAAAAATCAATTGCTCAATATAATATCTAAAATTAACACAATAACATCCATCCTTGATCCTTGTCCAGTTACCTGGATTAAGACAACAAAACAAGAACTTGCCCCTTTTATTTTAGATATAGTAAGCAAATCTCTTCAGCAAGGTGTGTTACCAAAGGAACTCAAATTCTCTGCAATCCGCCCGATCCTAAAGAATAAGGCTATAAATGAAAATGACCCATCATCTTATCGCCCGATCGCCAGTATTCCTTTCCTGACCAAAATCATTTAAAAAGTCGTCCAACTTCAACTGCATGATTATATAGATACTTCCGCTCCCCTTGATGATCACCAATACGGGTTCTGTCCATTCCATGGCGTTGAAACCCTACTTCTTGCCCTCCTAGATACCCTCATTAAGGGCTTAGATAACACAAAACAAGCTTTCATCCTGGTATTCCTAGATATATCTGCTGCCTTCGACAGTGTTAACCATAACATACTCATTTCAAGACTCGGTCAGATAGCATTAAGGAAAACTACCCTAGAATGGTTTAAATCATACATATCCGACCGATCTCAATTTGTACAAATTAACCAAAATTCATCACCCCCTTTCCCTCAAGAACAAGGAATACCTCAGGGCTCTGCATTATCTGCCCTCCTATTTAATCTTTACCTACAGCCAATATGTACTATATTCCAAAAATATAAGATAAACTACCATATATATGCGGATGATATGTTCTCCTCAATCAATATACTTGATCCTAAATATGACAAATTAGCAACCTGTCTTATGGAAGCTGAAAATTGGCTCAGATCAAACAATCTGAACATTAATTTCAAAAAAACTGAAATATTAATCACATCAAGAAACACGAATTATACACCACCAACTGACATCAAATTTCTGAATTTTACTCTTCCAGTTAAAGAAGAGATTAAATTGATATAAATTAAGTTGACATAAAGGGAGGCCAGCCAGGGCAACATTACAGTAATCAATACAAGATATCACCAGGGAGAGGAGGAGTGTGGTCAGGGAGGAAAGTGAGAGAAAGGGGTGGACGGAACAGATCTGGCGAAGAGAATAGAATGAACATTGTATTGAGGAAAAGTGGTCACGAAAGAAAAGAACGGAATCAAGTGTAATACTGAGGTAAAGGAGAGAGGAAACCAGGGAGTTGGTGTCTGCGCCAGGGAAGGAACCAGAGAGGGGGCACAGGTGGAAAAGGAAAACCAGATTGCAGAGGTTTTGGAGGGATTAATGTGAAGAAAGTTAGAGATCATCCAAGAGGAGACAGGTGTTTAGTGGGGCGGAGGGGCTGGTATGGTGCAAGAGAAGAATGTCATCTGCATAATAATCGGCTGAAATACTATGCTGTTGAACAATGAGCATGAGAGGGGCCAAAAAGACATTGAAGAGGAGAGAGGGGTGAGAACAGAACCTTTGGGGACCCCACAGGACAAAGGAGTGGGGGAAGAAGAAGAAGAGCCCTCAGTCCCACTTGAATAGCGAGAACTTCAGCAATAGTAGTAGTCAACCAGGCAAGCCCTCGCAACATGTGTCCCCAACAATGTAAAACACCAAACAGTATCCTTTTCTCGCTACGCTTCTTATGTATATAGTTTACCCTGTTATCCAAGTTCCATATCCTGTTAATTGTAATGACCAGACATATGCAATTTGTCGGATGTTTCTGTTCCATGTAAACCGCGCTGATGTCGAATAGTGCGGTATATAAGAAATGTTAATAAATAAATAATAAATAAATAAATCTAGGAGTTACCCTTGACAAGACACTTAGCTTTACCACCCACATCAAGAAAATAACCAAAACAATTTATTACAAGCTTCGTTCAATTCAACAAATGAGGCCTCTTCTAGATAATGATGATTTTAGAACTATAACACAGGCTTTAATAACCCCCCACTTTGACTATTGTAATGGCATACTTCAAGGAGTAACAAAAAAGAACCTAAAAACTCTCCAAATGGCCCAAAATGTTACTGCAAGAATAATATCTAAAGCCAAGCTAACTGACCACATTACTCCGATTCTCTTCTCACTACATTGGTTACCTATCTCCAGCAGGATTCATTATAAAATCTTATCGACCACCTTCAAATTAATTAATGAGATAGCCCCTTCGTTTGTATCCAAACTGATTCATAACCCCCCTGAAAATAGAATAAGACGAAGAAGGAATCTAAATACCATCTTAGTACCTGACTGTATAAGAAAGACAAAACATACAAGAAGTGTCAGCGCTTTCTCATTTGTAGCACCAACCCTATGGAATAACCTCCCTGATCAACTAAGAGAGACAAAAGATCTACAAAAATACCGAAAAGATCTAAAAACATATCTTTTCGTGCAACACTACATCAATACAGATTGTGACCTGGATAAGTCCTCACATCCTCCATAACTCAGTATATTTACAACCTCTCAAATAGACTCTCCTCAACTTCGATAAGAGAACTTATGACGAATCATTAAATATATAATATGTAAAAACTATGTAATTACTTGTAAATAGTTCTAAATACTGTTATACCACCTGTATATAGTTGATTACAGTTCTATGTATCTTTATATAATACTTCACTGTTCCATGTATTTTGATATTGTTTGATGTAAACCGCCATTGATCTTAGGAATTGGCGGTATATAAAAATTTTGCAAATAAAATAAAATAAAGGTGTTGCTCTGGCATTTCTTTGTTTGAGGTTACCCCTTCTTCTGCTTATTTGAGAGGCATTCGTGATCAGGAGGATCACTGGAGCGCCTCTGAGGGGAAGGGCTTCTGCCCAGGAGGAGCAGTGCAGCCCTCCAATTTTTCAGAGGACAGTCTGCCTGATAACGGTAGCCTCTGCCAGCTGCTTTATTTTCTTTAAAGTTTAAAAAAGTCTATTCTCAAACTGAATCCAGGACCTCCGACTACTCTGCAGGCTCTCAGCTTCTCGCAACTGCAGATTCTTTGGGCTGTGAGTTTATCCCTTCGCCCTCCCTTCCTTATTGGCGCGTTTTTTTTCTTCCGTTTGGTGTTCCTTTCTTTGGTGACTCATTTTTATTTTCCCTCTGGGTTTTTCCTTCTTGCCGGGTTCGGCAGTAAGCACATTTCTTCTCCGCTACCGTGTTTCTGGTTGGGGGCTCTGTTTTCCTGTCAGCATTTGAGCTTCCTGCTTCAGCGTTCCTCATTTTTTCTGAGATGAATTGGTCTCCATATAGCGTTTCACCTCAGCCTGTCTTTTTGCTGCTTCCCACCTTCTTTCTTCTGGTGTGACTGCCATTTTCTTTAGGTGGGAGACTCGCTGGCTTGTATGCAGCTTCTGCTGAGGCTCTGCCTGCTTAAGCTGTAGTTTTTTTCACAGAGCTTTTTCTTTTTAACATGCCTTCCTCTCTTCAGCAAAGTCTAGGATGTGGGAAGAAGCGGCATCACTTAGAGCATGATCTTTGTTCCACCTGTGCTGAGAACCAAGGCGGTCGGTCTTAAGCAACAGCTCAACCGATCACCCAGGATAGCTGGGTTATCTTCGTTGGGGCCCTCTGAGAAGGCTCTAGGGGTTCCATTATTTTCTGTTCACCCGGGAGATCTACTTCCTCCTCTGCCACAACCTGAGCAACAGCCTTCTCAAACTCAACATGCAGATATGGATGCTCAATTTCTACATTTTTTTAGGCAAGAGTGGGATATGTGGTGCTCTGCTCCTCAGCTGGCTACACCAAACGTGCCAGTCCTATCCTCCTGGAAACATTCGAGGTCTGGTCCATCAGTACCAGATAGGAACAGGGTCTAGGGTCAGCTGGGCACCTGTCGAAGATAAAGTCCTGAAGTCTGACTTCCAGTCTGGCAGCATCTGTGTTGCCATGGAGGAGAGAGGTCATGTGACAGGAGAGTATCACCCTGGTGTGGCAGGAAGTGATCCTATAGCTAGGACCTGTCCTCTAGGTGATGTGAAACTCTCTTGCATGGAGGAAGTTTCTCCAGGGCCACGTGCCCATGAGGGAAGGGTTAGGACAGCCATTATAGTTGGTGATTTGATCATTAGGCATGTAGATAGCTGGGTGGCTGATGGACGTAAGGATCGCCTGGTAACATGCCTGCCTGGTGCGAAGGTAGCGGACCTCACGCACCACCTAGACAAGGTCTTAGATTGTGCTGGGGAGGAGTCTGCTTTCTTGGTACATGTCGGTACCAATGACGCAGGAAAATGTGGTAGGGAGGTTCTGGAAGTGAAATTTAGGCTTTTAGGTAGGAAGTTGAAATCAAGAACGTCTAGGGTAACGTTCTCCGAAAAGCTTCCTGTTCCATGCGCAGGGCCCAAAAGGAAGACAGAGCTCTGGAGTCTCAATGCATGGATGAGATGATGGTGCAAGGATGAGGGTTTTGGATTTGCTAGGATCTGGGGAACATTTTGGGGAAAGAAGGGGGTTCTTCCAAAGGTATGGGCTTCACCTTAGCCAGGATGGATCCAGGCTGCTGGCATTAACTTTTGAAAAGGAGACAGAACAGTTTTTAAACTAGATAATAGGGGAGAGCCAACAGTCGCCCATAAGCGCATGGTTCGTAACAATGTATCCTTGAAGGATACTACCAAAAAAATGAAGTTAGGGCACATCAGCAGAGAAGTTCCAATACAGACAAAGGTAGCCCAAATGCCCTTGAGTACAGAGCAGACAGAACTTAAAGATTCCAAATTACCCCTGCCTACCGATGATCAGATTAATATGAATAAAATACAGTCTCTAAAATGCTAGAAGTCTAAAAAATAAGATGGGAGAGCTAGAATATATAGCACTAAATGAGAAATTAGATATGATTGGTATCTGAGTCATGATGGAAGGAGGACAATCGGTGAGACACTGATACCTGGGTAGAAACTATATTGTAATGATAGAGCTGATCAAATTGGTGGAGGGGTTGCGCTCTGTTAGAGAGGGCATTGAGTCACAAAGGGTTAAAGTTTTGCAGGAAACAAAATTCACTGTAGAATCTCTATGGATTGAAATTCCATGTAAAAAGGGGATGGCAATGGCAGTTTTTGATGGACTTTGGTCTGACCCAGTATGACATTTTCTTATGTTTTTAACTGGAGGGCCAGGCCCTCCTGGCAGAAACAAGTGGTAGAACTTGTTCCATTATCCCAAACAGAATAGGGTTTCTATGCCTGCTACTTCCTGGTTCCCAAGAAAACAGGCGGTTTCCGACTCATCCCTGGATCTCTGCAATCTTAATCGCTTCCTAGTGAAGGAAAAGTTCAAGATGGTATCCCTTGGAACGTTTCTTCCCTACCCTCAATGGGAAGATTGGATGTGCTCTTTGGATCTCGGACACGCCTACACACACATCCTTATCTACCCTCTGCACCATCGCTAGCTCCGCTTTATGCTTAGCGGACAGCACTATCAGTACAGGGTTTTGCCTTTCGGTCTTGCCTCCGCCCCAAGGGTCTTCATCAAATGTCTTGTGGTTGTGGGTGCTTTCCTCCAGATCCTGGGAATATTTGTCTTCCATACCTTGGACAACTGGCTGATCAGGGCAGGACGCTGGACTGCAACAACTGGGCTTTGTCATTAACTACCTAAAGGAGTGGAGGGGTAGCCTAGTGGTTAGGGCAACTGCCTAGTACCCAGAAGATCAAGGGTTTGATTCTCATTGGCACGCCTTGTCACCTTGGGCAAGTCACTTTACCCTCCATTGTCTCAGAAGAAAAGGCTGGCAATCTACTTCCAGTGATACATTTGCCAAGAAAACCCAGAGGTAGCTGGGTCACTATGAGTCAACACTGACTTGATGGCACTAAAAAAACAAAGCAAAACCTAAAGTTCCACCTGCAACCCTCTCAGTGCTTCATATTCATTGGGGCTCTCCTCAACACTACACTGGCTCGAGCATTCCCTTCTGGCAGTCAGGGCCCAATGGCTAGTCACATTGGTGAAAGACATCCAGCATGTTGTGATTCATGATAGGCTTCATGAATGCCAATCCCTTAGTAGTACACCCTCCACTTCTGGCGTGAGATCTGAACCTAGATTGGCCACTGTTGGAAACAGAATACTGGGCTTGATGGACCTTGGTCTGACCCAGTATGGCATATCTTATGTTCTTATGTTCTTATGTTCATTGTTTTAGCAGAGTTCATAAAGCCTCCCTTTGAACCCCTAAGTGCAGCCTCTCTGAAGCACCTCACATTGAAAAGAGCTTCCTCATTGCCATCACCTCAGCACTGAGAATTATTTTTATTAATTATGAAGTGCTACAGAGCGTACGCAGCTCTGTACAAATTTATAAGAAGACAGTCACTTCTCATAGAGCTTACAATCTAGACAGTACAAGAAAGCATAAGGTCAAAGGGAAAGGAAATACAAGGGAACAAAGATTAGAAATCAAACAAGGCCTCAAAGAGATAGGCCTGATTTGAAAGAGCTGAGAGAGGAGACTTCACGTAGGGTCAGAGGAAGCTTTGTCAAGGCATAAGGGGTAGCAAGGTGAAATGATCAAAATTTAGAAGAGAAGGGCATAGAGAGAAGAAAACCAGAGCAAGAGCAGAGATCACGAGGAGGAGTGTAGGGAGAGAGGAAAGATAATGGGAGACAATGGAGTGAATGCATTTATAGGTTAGGAGAAGTAATTTGAATTGGATGCAGAAATGAAAGGGGAGCCAGTGAAGTGATTTGAAAAGAGGGGTTTACATGTGTGTAACGTGACTGGCGGAAGATAAGAATTAGCCTGCTTTCTCTTCACCAATCACCCTGCATATTTTCAGGCCTGGGCCGAGAACTTGTGGCATCTATAATCAACTCTCAAGTCTGGATTCACCTGGATGTATGCCTGCATCCCCCTGCTTGTTTGTGGAGAAAGCATAGTTGCTTATCTGTAATTAAGGTTCTCTGTATACAGTAGGGGTATGCAGCCACACTTATCCACCCACCATCCCTGCAAAAAAAAAAAGACCAAGAACAGGGAAGCAGTAGAAGAAACAAAATGAAGCCTTACGGAGAGGACAACCAAACCTCAGCCACAGGCAGGCCTGAGTTCTCTGCCCCATGCATGCAAATGTCCAAAAGACTTCTCTGAGCTAGAGGAGAACTCGGTACACCAGCACCTTTGGAGACAACACCTTGGAGTATGGCTGCATACTTCTGCTGTCTACGGAGAGCTTCCATTACTGGTAAGAATATACTTTGTTACTATGGACTTTTTTCAGTGGGTTGGTATGTAGTTTTGCCCTTTGGTTTTTTATCTGAAAGTTTCATTACTTATGTTTCCTCTGCCAGGTCCATGTTTTTCCCTCTGGGTTTTCTTTTTCTGCAGCAGTGTTGCCTCTTTGGCTTTCTGCATCATACAGAAGATACATCTTTTATATGCCTATATATATTTTGTACATGTACACATGGTTCACAAACCCTCTGCACAGATGTATATGATAATGGAAAAACATCTGCTGCATCTTAAATTTTGTTCAAAATGTTACATGATGAATAGCACTGGACATAACAGACCACGCACACACATTTAGCCGTTGTGATCTGTCATTACAGATTGTGGACGACGAAAGCTGTCTGTGGAACGTATCATTGGCGGGAAAGAGGCAAGCTTAGGCAGATGGCCATGGCAGGTCAGCTTGCACTATGATGGCACACACCTGTGCGGGGGATCCATTCTCTCAAATGAATGGGTCATCACTGCGGCTCACTGCTTCCCAGAGTAAGTACTTCTAGTGCTGACTTATATACACATAACCACACACTTTGTATGTGTATCTGTATACATATACAATAAGCTTCCCAAAGTAAATATGGAGAGGAGATTTAATAAAGATATATAAAATCCTTAGTTGGGTAAAACAGGTTCATAGGCAACAGTTATTTACTTGTTTCCAGGAGTAGGAGACTCCGTGAAATTTTTTTTCAATGCACAGTAAAATTGTAAAATTTGTTGCCTGAAACATGTTCAAAGATAATGGCATAGCCATGTTTGTTAAAGATTTTGGCAAATTTCTGGAGGACAGGTCAATAACATTTATAAGCTTAGCAGCAGGGAATTGTTAAAAGGAGGTGAACTTTTGAGTACTTCCAAGAAACACGGATTGGCCACTTTGACCGACAGTGTGCGGGGCTCAGTGAGCCACTGGTTTGAGTCAACATGGTGCACAGCAGGATATATAAAGTAGCTATAGAAATTCTATACCTCCTTGAAAGTTTTCTGTATTTTGTTGGCAGTGCTCCAGATTGTGCATTTTTTCCACTCATAAAAACAAAATACTCCAAACCTTTCAGGGGAAAAAATATTTTAATGGAGGGGGGGACAAAGCATTTATCCAGAAACAAAACTGAAGTACAATTTGCTAAATCCCTACTCTTCTGAGTCAATACCTTTGGCAAAAATTACAACTGTGGATCTGTTAAGATTGGTCTCTGCAAAATTTGAACACCAATTCCTTAGAAAACCGTTCAAGTTCCTTAGACAGAAATAATCAAGTTATGCCACAGACTTTAGATTGGAGTGATGTCAGCACACTGATTGAGCCACCCAGGATGTTTACGTTTATGGTTCTTAGCAATGTCATGGTAGCTTTGACTGTATATTTCGGTGTGTTGTCATGCTGAAAGGTGAACTTCTCTCCGAGTTTCAACTTAGAGGGCATCAGGTTTTTCTCAAGAATTGCTCTGTTCTTTTATGCATTTTCCCTTGCATCCTGACAAGTGCCCCAGTCCCTGCCTATATTTGTGGTGTACTTGACATTATCATCAGATGCTCATGCTTTGACCATTCTTTGTGATGGAAGCCTGTAGCTCTCTTTCATAGTTGCCACTGGCTTCTTATTTGCCTCTCTGCTCAGTCATCCATTTTGGAAGGATGGCCTGATATAGATAAGGTCTTAGTGATGCCATATACCTTCTACTTAATCATGCTAACGGTGCTGTGAGGGATATTGAAGGACTTTGCAGTTCTATTATATTAATATCTCGATCTATACCTTGTCCTGGAGTTCTTTTGCTAGCTCCTTGCTGCTCATGATTGGGTCTTTTGCTTTGACATGTACTACCCAGCGAAGGGAACAAACTAGAACTAATGAATTTAACATAGGCAGGGCCATTTCCCTTGGGGTGTGCTTTCGGAAGAGGATGGACACTTGCATAATCAATTATTCTCCGAGAACAAGCAGGAAGTCAGTACTTGCATATGGAAAGCCTTTGGGAGATGCTATCACACATGTGTGGTCCCCTTCCCGCCCAAGGGTGCCATCTTGCTCAGTCTCCTTTTTTCGGCATAGCCCTTCAGATGTCCGTCTGGCTTGTCCCCGGAAAACATTGATCTTTCAGCCTGAGTTTCATACTCTTCCAGTACTGCAATGTCCCAAGTCTTGGCATCGAGTTCGGGTCCTTTTTTGTAGTTTTTTTCCTCCTTGGCGTCTTCGCGCCTTTTTTTTCCAACTGGCAGCTCGGTGGGTCTTTGACCTTGCTGGGGTACTTTTTTCCCCTATCGCTACCAGTGGTTTTAAAAAGTGTGATCAGTGTGCTAAAATTGTCTTTGACTGACACACACAACTGCTGCCTTCGCTGTCTTGGGCCACAGCATGTGGTCTCTGCAAAAAGATGTGCAACAAGACCCTCAGGAGCCACCACCAGCAGCAGCAGCACGATAAGTCTTTCCCTTGAGTCCCCAGTATCTCCGAAGGCCAGGGACTCATCTGAAGCCACAGCATCGCGGGGCAGCTCTACAGAACCCAAGCGGCGCCGTGGTTCTTCGGAGAGAGGGGTCTCCCTTGAGGGAACCCAAGAAGAAGACGACCTCAAAGGCATCCCTGGATGGGAACCAACAGGCTGAGTGCATCATGAGCCAGGTCTCGCAGTCCAAGATGCTTGTCTGAGGGATTGGAGAGGGAGCAGCCTGCAAAGGTCCTCCGAAAGGACTTGACTTTGGATTGGCCTCGGTCGCCAGACACAATCCTTGTTGAGTATTCCCCTTTGGGGGAACCGGCATTGGGCCCGATTTCTTCGGTGCCCGCACCGATGGCTGCGGAGCCTTCTGGTGGCCCTGGAATGCAGTTTGTCTGCCTTCATGGACCAGCAGCGGGCGCTATTGTCCTGCATTATCGGTTTCTCTGCCCCGACAACTGGGCCCTCTGTCGAAGACGTCCCCATAGACTGAACTGATCCTCGAGACCCTGCGGCTTCAAGTCAATCCTTGGCAGAGGACTCAATCCGGTTCCTGCTCGATTGGCTGTGATTATCCCCAGCCAGTGCACATGGCGCCAGCCACGGGGCCTCTGAGAACCACAACACGTGGTCAGCCCTGAGGCCCGCGGACCAGTCTTCCTTCGAGTCCTCGATGGACTACTCCAAGTGGGAGACGGAGGGCGAGGAGTCGCCTGACACCTGTCACCATCACAATGTCCCGGACTCTCCCACTTCAGATCCCCGGCGGCAGTCTCCACCAGAGGACATGGCATTCCTTGACTTCGTCAGGGACATGTCTAAGGCCCTAGCATTCCCGATGGAATCGGAGGAGGACTTTCAGGCAGAGGAGCTAGAAATCCTCCAGTACGAGACCCCTCCAGGGGAATCACTTACAGTGCCCATACCTCCCATTCTGGAATGGCTAATTTCTCCATATGTGGGAGACACTGGCATCGGTGCCAGTGGTGAGCAAGCGGCTTGACTCGATGTATCGAGTCCGCCAGAGCCCGGGCTTTCAGAAATCACAGCTGCCGCATAACTCCATGGTGGTGGAGTCTGCCGTGCATCAACTGAAGAGTCAGAGGACACACTCCTCGGTGCCTCCCGGTAGGGAAGCACACACCCTGGATGCCCTCGGCAGAAAGTGATACCAGGGCTCTATGCTTATCAGCCACATTCAGGCCTACCAGCTGTACATGCGCATATACCTGAGATACCTGGCAAAGGAAATTGCTGGGCTCTTGGCTGGTCTGTCTGAGGAACCCCTGCAGTGGTTCAAGAACAAAGCCATCCCTGAGTGCTCCAAGTTTGTCTCGGGCAGCCTATGACTGTTTCGAGTTGGCGGCGGGCTTCGGTGCCCAACGCCAGGCTTGGCTACAGTCGTCCAATCTCAAGCAATGGGTTCAGGACAAATTGGTCGGTGTCCCTTGCCAAGGAGAGAACCTCTTTGGCAAAGCCATGACCGACAAGGCTGCTGAGCTGGAGACAGATTTCATGGCGATGACCAGGCTCTCTAAAAAGACCGCTGCCCCCCCCCCCCCGATGGAAGGGCTCTGGTAAAAAAAAAAAAAAACCCCTTCTACCTGAGAAAAGGGGCTGCTTACAGAAACTACCCACCTATTCAGGCCTCCCTGGCTACCCAGCAGGGATCAGCAGGCCAAGGGACATGGACATGGCCCTCGTAAGCAGAAGCTCCCAAATACCAGATGTCGGCCCTGGCCCAACAAGGGGGGGAAGTTTTTGACTCCTCCTTGAACATAGCCTCTCCACCCAAAGGAGGTCAGCAGCCCACAGGGGGGCATCTGATCCACTATGCCCGAAGGTGGCTAACTATCACCACTGATTCCTGGGCACTTTGGGTGGTCAGGGAGGGCTGCCTCCTCCATCTGACTAGGACACCTTTCCCTTACTTTCTGGGAGAGCCTCTCAGGTCTCCCCTTCACCAGGACCTTCTACTGAAGGAGCTCGCAGGTCTTCTCAAGGACAAGGCAATGGAACCAGTTCCCCACCATCTCAAGGGCAAGGGGCTCTACTCCAGGTACTTCCTCATGCCAAGAAGAATTGGAGGCCTAAGGCCCATCCTCGACCTGTGCAACCTGAACAAATTCTATGTGAGGGAGAAGTTCAAGATATGCTCCCTTGGAACATTGCTGCCTTACCTCCAGCAGGGAGATTGGCTATGCTCCTTGGATCTGAAGGATGCTTATACCCACAACCTCATTCACCCCAACCAGGCAGTACCTGTGGTTCATGGTTGGGGGGGGGGGGGCACTACCAATACAGGGTGCTGCCTTTCGGCTTGGCCTCTGCCCCAAGGGTCTCCAGAAAATGCCTGGCAGTTGTAGCCACCTTCCTCTACCTCCAGGGGGTGTTCATCTTACCATACCTGGAAGACTTGCTCATAAAAGGAGGCACAGCCTCAGAGGTGCAGCAGGCAACTGCACGCATCATTCAGGTCCTGCAACTCTTCCAAGTCCCACCTCCTCTCGACACAGTGTCTGGAGTTCATGGGGGCAAGTCTGGACACCCTCCAGGCAAAAGCCATCTCCAGGAACAAGCAGGAATGTAGTTCTCACATATGGGTATCGTCGGTACCGACAGAGCCTGCGCGGAATCGCTCCCCAGCATCCAATAAGAACGCTTTTGGGAGCATCCCCCAGCACATGTGTGCTGCCTTCCCGCCTTTCCAACTGTCCCTCTTCAGTTCTTCGTTTTCCGCGGAGCCGACAGGACCTATATCCTGTCACCGCAGAAAATTACATCTTTAAACCTCTTTCTGTGGTTGCGTTTGCCTACCACACGACGTCTACCGGTACCGCCGGTTCTTTTCTTTAAAAAAAAAAACCTTTTAGTGTTTCTTTCAGAAACTTTCCTTTTTGGTGCTAGGTGCCATTTTGGGCACTAGGCCCCATTTTCCTAAATCATGGAAAAGCCAACTAGTGGCTTTAAAAAATGCACTAAGTGTGGCGGTACCATTTCAGTCACTGACACCCATGATTGGTGTCTAAAATGTTTAGGACCTGTGTCTTTTGGGGAAACTGCTAGATACGTATGACCTAGATTGGCCACTGCTGGAAACAGGATACTGGGCTTGATGGACCTTGGTCTGACCCAGTATGGCATATCTTATGTTCTTATCATTCTCCAACTGAATGTCTCTCCTGCATGGGGTTGACCAAAAGAGGAAGACAGAACCGGGCAGCAAAGCTCGGTACCCTTTTTTCTTAGGATGCCAGATCCATTGCATCGACATTGTCGAGGGCCTCTTCTTCCTCCCATGGATCTCAGGTAACTAAACATAAGAGCCGGTCCTCAAAGGGTAGCTCTCCTGCTAAGCATTGAGAGGCCATTGGCATTGCCCTTGAGGGAACCACACCGGCAAAACAGCCCCGGTGGGAGGCTTCGGCTTCCAAAGCATCGATGGGGCTTCAGGATGTTCTCGAGGCCTCAACCTCGCAAGAATTACCTGTGCCATGCTCTGGGGTTCCGGCCGTCCTTACCAGTATCGACACCCAGGCATTGGCAGCGTCAATAGACCAGAGATTCCTCGCTATCGAGCGCAGTATCACAGCTCTTCTCTCGGCTGCAGTACCGGTGGTCCCAAGAACACCGGTGCCGACATCGACACCGACACCGATGCCGGTACCGACACCGGTACAGACACTGGTACCAACACCGGTGGTGCCGGCCCTGGTGGGAACTCTTCCTATGCCATCTTTGGCTGGAGGAGACAAAGCGGTACCGGCTCACCTCGGTACCGACTTCGATCGATAACGGGATCGTGCTTTGCAAGAGCATCGGAGTCGGGAATACTTTGATTCCTCCGATTCCGAAGACTCCGACAATTCTGCTGGTACTAGAGGTTTTCTTCTGGAAGATCCCTCTTCTCCCCAACGCAGAATGTCACCTCCAGAGGATATGTCTTTTCAGGATTTCATCTGTGATATGGCCAAAGGTCTTTCAATCACAATAGCTCCTGAAGAAGAACCCAGAGCAAAGGAATTGGAAATCCTCCAATGTCCTAAAGCTCCCAAGGAGGCAGCTACTCTGCCTATCCATGAAATTCTGCATAGCTTGATGCTCAGAATGTGGGAGACACCTCTGACCACTTCTCCTCACTCTAGGAGGCTTGATACTATGTATCGAGTTCCACCATGTCCTTGTTTTCCGAAAACCCAGCTGCCACACCATTCAATGGTAGTGGAATCAGCCAAGCGTAGGATGAAAAGTGCAAAGAGACATGCATCCAATTCTCCAGGTTGTGAATGCAGGACTCTGGATGCTTTTGGACACAAAACTTTTCAAGCTTCCATGCTAGGATCAGTTCATACATCCTATATATGGGAATGTTCCTTAAGGAAGTCACAGGAGACTTGAAACTTATGAGCCCCTTTCTCCCAGATGATAAGAGACAAGATTTTCTTGCTCTAGTTAAGCATGCTCAAAATGTCTCCAAGTTGTCAATCGTGCAGCTTTTGACTGCTTTGAATGCATCAGCAGAACTTCTGCTATTGCCATTGGTGCACGACGGATTGCCTGGCTACAGGCATCAGACTTGGAGACTTGGGTACAGGACAAATTAGGCAACATTCCTTGCACAGGGGAGAATCTCTTCGGCAAGTACTGGCAGGAAAAGGCTAATGAGTTAGATGCTGACAATTCTACCTTAGATAGATTGTCAAAGTCTACAGCCACTCCAGCCATAAGGAAGCCTTATAAAAAACCCTCTTTTAGCAAAAAGAGGAAGTTTTATCCTTCCTATACCCAGCAGACTTCAGGTCAGGTTGCCCAAAAGGGACAACCTAGACAACAAAAGAAACCAAAAGGACCGAGAGCCCAACCAGCTCTCCAGGTTCAGCCCCCTCAAAGGCTTTGACTCCTTCCCAGAGAGTTTTGCCTTCCTGCTTCGAGTGGTCCCCAACCCCCCAATATTCCGGGCAGGTTATGCCACTTTATCAACAGATGGCACCAAATAACAGCAGAAGATTGGACTTTGTCCATTGTAGGAGAGGGGTACAAACTTCATTTTCACAGCATACCCCCTCCTACAATTCTAAAGCAGTTCAATTCACAAACCTCTGCAGACGATCTGCTAGATTACGAGGTCTCCACACTTCTTGCCCAAGGGGCAATAGAAGAAGTACCCATTTTTCAACAGGGAACAGGGTTCTACTCCCCCTGTTTTCTTCTCCCAAAGAAAACAGGGGTACACAGACCCATTCTAGACCTCAGAGAACTGAACAAATATCTGTTTCGAGAGAAATTCAAAATGATGTCTTTAGGAACTCTTCTGCCATACCTTCAATGCCAGGATTGGCTTTGCTCTCTAGACTTAAAGGATGTATACACACACATTCTCATCCATCGAGATCACAGGAAATTCTTACGTTTCCTTTTCAGGGGAAGACATTTCCAGTACAGGGTTCTTCCTTTTGGTCTGGCTTCAGCACCAATGGTGTTCACGAAATGCATGGCAGTAGTAGCAGCATTTCTACGGACCCTGGGAATTTTTGTCTTCCCCTACTTAGACGACTGGCTCATTCGAGCCTCCACCGTTGCAGAGGCCAGCACTGCACTGTCTTGTACAATGCGAATCCTCCAATACTTGGGTTTGGAAATCAACTTCCCGAAGTCTCAACTAGTTCCTTCCCAATGCCTAGAATTCATAGGGGCCTGTCTGGATACCAGGCAGGCAAGGGCTTTCCTTCCACAAGCCCGGTGTCTTCGCATTATGCAGCTAGCTTCCCAAGCAGCAGGAAAATCCCCCCTCACGGCTCGGGAACTACTGCAGCTACTGGGACACATGGCATCCACAGTTCATGTAGTCCCATATTCTCGCCTCCACATGCGAGCAGCTCAGTGGACCCTCTCCACACAGTGGACACAGGCCACGGGCAATTTGTCGGACAAAATAACAGTCTCTCAAAGACTAATTTTGTCCCTCCAATGGTGGCAATCACTAGAAAATCTGACAGTGGGGGTCTCCTTTCCATCAACCCCTCTTTCAAGCCACCCTAATAACAGATGCCTCACAGGTGGGTTGGGGAGCACACCTGGATCATCTCTCTACCCAGGGCACCTGGACTCCACAGGAGGTAGGTCTACACATAAACCTCCTGGAATTAAGAGCAATTTATTTAGCTCTTCGAGTGTTCCACGCCCAGCTCAGCTACAAGACAGTCCTGGTTCAGACGGACAATCAGGTAGCCATGTTCTATGTGAACAAGCAGGGCGGAACCGGCTCTCTGTCGTTATGCAACAAAGCTTTACGACTATGAGCCCTTGCCAGAGAGCAACAAATTCACCTTCTAGTGGTATATCTTCCAGGCATTCAAAACCTTTGGGCAGACAAACTCAGTCGAGTATTGCTACCTCACGAGTGGTCACTCCACCTAGACCAGGTGGCAAGGATATTTCATCTCTGGGGTACTCCAGACATAGACCTCTTTGCAAGTCCACTGAATGCCAAACTTCCCCGGTTCTGTTCCAGGATACCGGCACACCACTGTCAGGCAAGGGATGCCTTCCTCCTTCATTTATGCTTTCCCACCCATTCCCCTCATTCCCAAAACACTCTTCAAGCTTCAGAGAGACAGGGGTCTCATGATTCTCATCGCACCACAATGGCCATGCCAGGTGTGGTATTCCCTGCTCCTGCATCTCTCTCAAGTGGCACCTCTCTCAAGTGGCACCTCTGGAGTTAGGGCATGCTCCAGATCTCCTTTCTCAGGAGAACGGGACGCTATGGCACCCAAATCCCCAGTCCCTGCACCTCACGGCCTGGTTGCTGAAGGCTTATTAGACCTCCAGGATCTCAACCTGTCTCAGCAGGTAAAAGATATCCTTCGAGCTTCTAGGAAACTTTCCACAAGAAGATCTTATGCCTTCAAGTGGAAAGGTTTTACTATATGGTGCTCCAGGAGGGGATTAAACCCCCTGATCGTACCCTTAGAATCGATACTAGAGTATCTTCTTCACTTATTGAATTCTGGGTTAAAGACCAATTCGGTAAGAGTCCATCTTAGTGCAATTGCAGCTTCTTATAAGCCTCTGAATGGACAACCAATTTCCTCTCATCCACTCGTATCAAGATTTATGAGAGACCTTCTCTTAACCAAACCTCCCATCAAGCCACCACCAGTGGCATGGGATCTAAATCTAGTTCTCGGGCAGCTCATGAAGCCGCCTTTTGAGCCTTTAGCTACTGCAGCCCTTAAGTTCTTGACCTGGAAGGTCATCTTCCTAATTGCAATCACCTCTGCCCGTCGCATTAGTGAATTTCAAGCTTTAGTGGCTGATCCTCCTTATACTAGGGTTCATCATGATAAGGTTGTTCTTCGAACTCACCCTCATTTTATGCCAAAGGTGGTTTCGCCTTTTCATTTAAATCAATCAATTTACTTTCCTGTATTTTTTCCCAGGCCTCACGCCTCTAATGCAGAAAGGAACCTTCATACTTTGGATTGCAAAAGGGCCTTAGCCTTTTACATTCAAAGAACACAGCAACATAGAAAGTCTTCACAACTTTTTATAGCTTTTGACCCTAGTCATTTGGGACTTCCAGTCTCCAAAAGAACTTTATCTAAATGGATTGCCCAATGCATATCCTTTACTTATGAGAGTAAGGGTCTTCCTCTTCAGGACCATGTCACAGCTCATAATGTCAGGGCCATGGCAGCTTCTATGGCTAATCTCCACTCTGTGTCTATCGATGACATTTGTCGAGCAGCCACCTGGGCTTCGGTACACACTTTCACAGCCCACTACTGCCTAGATAAAGCCTCCCGTCGGGATGCCTTCTTTGGCCAAGCTGTTCTTCAAAACCTTTTTCAAACATAAGCCAACTCCTACCCACCAACCCTGGTGGGATGCCAGAGATCCATGGGAGGAAGGATCTTCACCCTTGACGGTGGCACCTTCCTGGGGCTATCTCCCTGGCATCTTCAGCTAGGGAGTCCCCATATGTGAGGACTACATTCCTGCTTGTTCCTGGAGATAGCATAGTTACTAACCTGCAACAGGTGATCTCCGGGAACAGCAGGAATTTTGTCCTCACAACCCACCCACCTCCCCTAGGAGTTGTCTCTCCCTCTATCTTTTCACTCAGCTACAAACTTAACTGAAGAGGGACAGTTGGAAAGGCAGGAAGGCAGCGTGCATGTGCTGGGGGATGCTCCCAAAAGCATTCTTATTGGACGCTGTGGAGCGTTCCCGCACAGGCTCCGTCGGTACCGACAATACACATATGTGAGGACTAAATTCCTGCTGTTCCCGGAGATCACCTGTTACTGGTGAGTAACTACGCTTTCCTGCCCAGAGACAGAGCCAACAGTCTTAGGGCCGTGGCCCTGGACGTAGAGCTCTGCCCTTCGGTACCCTCTCAGCTCCTCCTGCCTCTACTCGGACATATGGCCTCCAAGGACCAAGTCATCCCAGACGCCTGCCTCCACATGAGGGCTGCACAGTGGTGCCTTTGGGACCAGTGGACACAGTTGGATTCCCCGACCTGGTGGCAGACTCCCCAAAACCTTGAGGCAGGGATGCCCTTCTAAGCCCCGAGCTCCTTAAGGGACCTCACCACGGATGCCTCCTTGTTCTAGCTGGAGAGCCCGCAGCGAGGAACTCCGCACCCATGGCAGCTGGTCACAGGACAAGAGCAACCAGCAGATCAGTCTCCTGGAGCTACGGGCCATATACTTAGCCCTTCTAGCCTTTTGCTACCGCTTACAGCACCAACCAGTGTTGGTCCGGATGGACAATCAGATGCAGGGCCGTACCGGTTGAATCGCGCCCTGTGCGACTTGCACAACGGGCGTGCACCCCCTCCCCCCCACGGTGGGAGAGAGGAGGTGCTCCCGCTGTGTAGGTCACCTGCACTCTAAACAGATCTGTCCCTCCTTGCTTTGGCGTCGCATCAGAGGAGGGAGAGTCCAGATCTACTTAGAGTGCCACGAGAAGACTTTAAGGGGCACATTTCAGATGTCTGCCATTGCCTGCCCCCATTGATAGAAAAAAAAGTGGTGGCGGCAGGCAACAGCAGATAGCCGAAATGCGCCCCTTAAGCCTTTGTGGCCACACCATTCGCATCTGGCTAGGTATGGTCCTGATCAGATGATGATGTTCTTTGTGAACAAACAGGAGGACACGGGATCTCGTGCCCTCTGCTGAGAGGCAGCAGTCCTCTGCTCCTACACAGTCTGCAGGGTATTCTCCTGCAGGCTGTATACCTGCCAGGCTAGAACAACTCACTGGCCAACAGACTGAGCAGGGTCCTCAAGCTGCATGAGTGGCAGCAGGACCCCAGTGTGACTGACCGGCTCTTTCTGCTCTGGGGGGAACCCAAGATGGACCTGTTCGCCAGTCCAGACAACTACCAGTTGCTCTGCTTCTGCTCCTGGCAGGCCCACCACTCCAGGGTGGGGGCAGATACCTTCCTCTTCTCATGGACCAAAGGCCTCTTCCCATCCACACCACTAATTGGCAAGACATTGTTCAGGACCTTCAGTGACAAAGCCTCGCTCATCCTGATTGCCCCTTAATGGCCCAGGCAGCCATGGTTCCTGCTATTCCTCTGGGTATCTTTGGAGACTCCCATCCCATTGGGAAACTCTCCAGGGCTCCTGTCCCAGGAGGGGGGCTCTCTTCTGCACCCCAACTTGGGGTCCCTGTTGCTGACAGCATGGCTGCTGAAAGGGTTACCTAGCTCCATCAACCTCTCGGGTGAGGTAGAGGAGATCCTGCTGGCCTCTCTAAGGCTTCCACTAGGAAAGCGTACAGCCTCAAATGGCACAGGTTTTCAACTTGGTGTGCAGAGCATGGGACTGACCCATTCTCCTGCCTGGTGGGACTGGTGCTACACTACCTTCTCTACCTCTCGCAATCTGAACTTAAATCAAACTCCGTCAGGGTGCACCTCAGTGCCCTGGCGGCACACCACCACCCGGTGGATGGCAAACCCCTCTCAGTCCAGCCGCTGGTGACCCACTTCATATGGGGCCTGCTCTTATTGAAATATCTCATATCTCATGTATATAGTTCACCCCTGTTATCCAAGTTTGTACTCCTGTTCGATGTAAAACCAAACAGCATGTTGTTGTGGTCGTTATGTTATAATGTAAACCGCGCTGATGCCGAATAGTGTGGTATATAAGAAATTGTAATAAATAAAATAAATAAATTGAAGCCCCCGGCTCGCCCTCTGACGACTGAGTGGGACCTCAATGTGGTGTTCGGGCAGCTTACTCGCACGCCCTTTGGCTACCTGTCACCTGCGATACCTCTCGTGGAAGGTGGTGGTCCTGGTTGTGCTCGTCTCCGCTTGCAGGATTAACAAGCTTTAGGCCTTAGTGACAGAGGCGCATATATCAGGTTCTACAAGAACAGGATGGTGCTCCGCACACACCCTAAATTCCTTCCGAAGGTGGTGGTATCCTTCCACCTCAGTTATGAGGTGGTACTTCCCACCTTCTTCCCAAGACCTCACTCCAGTAGGGGGGAGACAATCCTCCTCCACCCTGGACTATGAGGGCCTTGTCCTTCTACATCCAACGTACTCAGGGCTACTTCAAAGCTGCTCTGCTTTTCGTCTCGTATGACCCCAGTAGACTGGGGAGGTGGTGACCAAACTTACACTGTCTACCTGGGTGGCAGACTATATTGCCCTCACCTATGACCAGGTGGGGCTCCCGCTGTAAGGCCGAGTCACAGCGCACCATGTCAGGGCCATGGCAGCCTTGGTGGCAAACCTGCATTCCGTCCGGATGGTGGACATCTGCCGGGCTGCTAGCTGGTCTTCAGTCCATACCTTCGCAGCCCATTACTACCTGGAAAGTGAGTCCTGACGGGACAGTGCCTTCGGCCAGGCCATGCTCCTTAATCTTTTCGGGGTTTAGGCAACTCCTACCCTCCGACCTTTCTGTGTGCAGGCTACTGGTGTGCTGGTTTCCATTGAACACAGGGGTCCTACTGTAGTCTGTAGCTATGGATTTAATTGCTGCTGCTCACGGCTTCCCTTGAGGGCGACCATGTTTTTCTCTATGAGCTTTCGGTAGCCTGTAGCTGAGGAGTCCCATATATGAGAACTGACTTCCTGCTTGTTCCCGGAGAAAGCGTAGTTACTCACCTGTAACAGGTGTTCTCCGGGGACAGCAGGAATCGGTTCTTACAACCCTCCCTCCTCCCCTTGGAGTTGCTCCTTTACCATTTTTTATTTGCTGTCTTTTAGCTGTCATCTGACTGAGCAAGATAGCACCATTGGGCAGGAAGGAGACCACACATGCATGGTAGCATCTTCCAAAGGCTTTCTTTGAAAATTGGGGGATGCTTCTGTGAGGATATGCTGTTCTCCTGCTGGCTTGCTAGTTATTTGTGGCTTGTTTTGTGTCTCTCCAGTGTGTGCCCTTTCCAATCGGGCCTGCTCTCACCTGCTCCTTCCTGGGCCTCGGCCCTTCCGGAAGTCACTCCCAGCTCTCCTGCTCAGCGAGTGTGTGCCCTTTCCAATCGGGCCTGCTCTCACCTGCTCCTTCCTGGGCCTCGGCCCTTCCGGAAGTCACTCCCAGCTCTCCTGCTCAGCGAGTGTGTGCCCTTTCCAATCGGGCCTGCTCTCACCTGCTCCTTCCTGGGCCTCGGCCCTTCCGGAAGTCACTCCCAGCTCTCCTGCTCAGCGAGTGTGTGCCCTTTCCAATCGGGCCTGCTCTCACCTGCTCCTTCCTGGGCCTCGGCCTTTCCTGAATTCACTCGCAGCTCTCCTGCTCAGCGAGTGTGTGCCCTTTCCAATCGGGCCTGCTCTCACCTGCTCCTTCCTGGGCCTCGGCCCTTCCGGAAGTCACTCCCAGCTCTCCTGCTCAGCGAGTGTGTGCCCTTTCCAATCGGGCCTGCTCTCACCTGCTCCTTCCTGGGCCTCGGTCCTTCCGGAAGTCACTCCCAGCTCTCCTGCTCAGCGAGTGTGTGCCCTTTCCAATCGGGCCTGCTCTCACCTGCTCCTTCCTGGGCCTCGGCCCTTCCGGAAGTCACTCCCAGCTCTCCTGCTCAGCGAGTGTGTGCCCTTTCCAATCGGGCCTGCTCTCACCTGCTCCTTCCTGGGCCTCGGCCCTTCCGGAAGTCACTCCCAGCTCTCCTGCTCAGCGAGTGTGTGCCCTTTCCAATCGGGCCTGCTCTCACCTGCTCCTTCCTGGGCCTCGGCCCTTCCGGAAGTCACTCCCAGCTCTCCTGCTCAGCGAGTGTGTGCCCTTTCCAATCGGGCCTGCTCTCACCTGCTCCTTCCTGGGCCTCGGCCCTTCCGGAAGTCACTCCCAGCTCTCCTGCTCAGCGAGGTACGCTGCCCCTACAGTATAAAACATCGGCGCCTGCGATACTGTGATTCTCCTCTCTATGCTGTTCTCCTGCTGGCTTGCTAGTTATTTGTGGCTTGTTTTGTGTCTCTCCAGTGTGTGCCCTTTCCAATCGGGCCTGCTCTCACCTGCTCCTTCCTGGGCCTCGGCCCTTCCGGAAGTCACTCCCAGCTCTCCTGCTCAGCGAGGTACGCTGCCCCTACAGTATAAAACATCGGCGCCTGCGGCGCCCGTCGCCGCGGCGCGCGACTGGGGCGCGCACCGAAGGAGCGCACCTAAGGAGCACGACGTGCTCCTTAGGTGCGCTCCTTGGGGCCGCTCCGGCCGCAGAGGACTTCCCGTGCTTTTTCTCTGGCTTAGTGTTTTACATTCTGTATTACTTCCCTCTCAGTTCTTCAATCCTGTCCTTCTTTCTACGGCATTGCATTGCTCCCCTGGATCTGCTTTTAATCTAGGGCTGGTAGGTGGATCGGTACATTATTCTGCCTGCCCTTTCCTATATTCTCATTCTCCCATGGCCTCTATCCCTGTTCTCTGGGGCAGGAGGCCACTGAAGCCTCTCCGCTACCGCTCTCGCTGTACCGCAAATCTCCATCTCTGTCCCTTCTCTGTCTCCACACTTCCTTCACCTTCTCAATCTTGTCTCCCTCCTAACCCTTCACAGTTTCATCTCTCTCTTGGTCTGGTCAACTGTCGGTCCCTGCGCAATAAGACCCTTCTCATTCAGGACCTCGTTCTTCAGCTCTCTCTCGACCTCATTCTTATTACAGAAACCTGGCTCAAAGACGGCGAGGATGCTTTGCTCGCCCGCTGTCTGCCACCTGGTTTCTCGGCCATTTCCGTTCCTCGCCCCGGTCGCCCAGGTGGTGGGGTCGCTGCTTTAATCCATCCATCACTTAAGTACACACAGATATCCTCCTCTCTGTTGCACTACCCGGAATCTCTCTTACTTCGCCTTCATACTTCACCCGCCATCCATATCCTTCTTATCTACTCTCCTCCTGCTCTTCGCTCGGAACTCTGGGATGCCCTCTTGTTAACTCTTACAGATGTAACCTTAGCCTTTCCTCAGATCCTCATTGCAGGAGACCTCAACCTTCACGTTGATGCCCCCTCTTCCTGTAGGGAACATACTTTCCTCACTCTCCTTCATGATCTCTCTCTGACACAGCATGTTACTCTTCCTACTCACCAGGCAGGTCATACGCTTGACCTACTCCTCACCCCCTCCTCCTCCACTTTTTCTCTATCAAACATCCACTCCACCTCCCTTCCCTGGTCGGACCACGTCTGCCTTTCCGCCTCATGCTTCGGTCCAGCAAAGTCTTCCACCTCCCCCACTTCCTCTCCGTCACCGCCACAACAGCTACGTCGTGTCCTTAACTCCCATACACTCCTGCAATTTCCTGTGGCTACAGATCTCCTTCCATCTGACTTTTCTCTACTATCCCCCAATTCCCAAGCAATCCTCTGGTCTTCGTCACTTTCCTCTGCTCTTGACCTTATTGCCCCTCTCCGTCCTCATTCTAGCCACCGTCATTCCTCTCACACATGGTATCACAGCGGTCTCCGACTCCTCCGTTCCCAACTTCGTAGGGCAGAACGGCTATGGCGCAAATCTCCCTCCCCAGCGACCTTATCTACCTTCCACGCTCAACATTCCTTCTACCGCTCACAAGTGCACTCCGCCAAGCGTTCTTATTTTTCAACTGCAATCTCTACTGCCCCGAATCAGACTAGGCACCTCTACTCTGTTCTCCGTACTCTTACATCCATTCAGGCTTCTCCTTCCACTCCAGTAGTCTCTTCCTTTCCACCTCCATCACTACTCGCTTCCTTCTTCAGCAACAAGGTCTCTTCTCTACGATCATCCTTGCCTTCCTGTCCTCCCCCCATTACCTCTCCGCCCCCTGTTCCCTCCCCCCCTCCTACCTCTTGCCTTTCTCACTTCTGGGCCTCTTTTGAGCTAATCACTCCCCCTGAGCTTCTTCATCTTCTCTCTATCTCCAAGAAAACCACCTGTTCTCTTGATCCCATTCCTTCCTCCTGGCTACTAACCCCTTCTCTAGGCTTTCTTCCTTTCATTCTCTCTATGTTCAACTCTAGTCTTTCCACTGGGATCTTCCCGTCATCCTGGAAGCACGCGTTAATTCGCCCCATTCTTAAGAACACTTCACTTGATCCTCTGGTTCCTGCTCACTATCGTCCTGTTTCAAATCTTCCTTTTCTTTCTAAACTCTTGGAGAAATTTGTTTTTGCCCAGCTATCCCATCACCTCGACTCTATTAACTTCCTTCACCCCCGTCAGTCTGGGTTCCGTTCCGGTCACAGTGTTGAAACTATCCTTCTTGCCTTCACCAACGCTTTACATGTAGCACATGATCGTGGTGACATCTCGGTGGCGGTTGCTTTGGATCTTTCAGCTGCCTTTGATTTAGTTGACCACTCTCTTCTTCTTCACCGGCTTCGGGATGCTGGCCTTTGCAGCACTGTACTTCACTGGTTTCACTCCTTTCTATCTTCTAGGTCTTGCGCGGTCCTTTCCCCTTCCCCTTCCTCTTCCTCCTCTGATCCTTACACTCTCTCTTGTGGGGTCCCTCAGGGTTCAGTTCTTGCTCCTCTCCTCTTTAACCTCTTCCTAGCCCCCCTTGCGTCCCTGATACAGCAGTTTGGTATTTCTACTTTTCTATACGCAGATGACATTCTACTGCTCCATCACACTTCCCCTTCCTGTCCTGATCTCTCTATTCTTGATTCATGTCTCACTGCTGTTGCTGGCTGGCTCTCTACCAATTGTCTCCACTTGAATCTTGCTAAAACTATTGCGATCTGGTTCACTCACGGAGGTCCTTCCCCCACTCTGGCTCCTTCCTTTTCTGGTTCCCCTGTACCTCTGGTCTCCACCTTCCGGTACCTCGGTGTACTTTTTGACTCTGATCTATCCTTTCACTCTCACATATCACATGTCACTACCACATCTTTCTTTTTTCTTCGTCAGATCCGTTCTATTCGTCCTTTTCTCTCCCCCTCAGCTCTCGTCACCTTGGTTCTATCCTTAGTCATGTCTCGGGTGGACTTTGCTAACTCCCTCTTTATCGGTCTTCCAAAATCTCAACTTACCCGTCTCCGTCGTATCCAGAACACTGCTGCACGCTTGGTCACTTGTTCCTCTCCCCGGGATCACATAACTCCTTTGCTTTTTCACCTTCACTGGTTGCCTATACCTTTCCGGTTTACTTTCAAGCTTCTGATACTGACTCACAAAGCTTTTCACACTAGCACTCCTCAATATCTAACAGACCTTCTTTTCTTTCACTCTCCTAAATACACTCCCCGTTCCTTTCACCTCAACCGTCTTACCCTTCCTGCACCCTCTCGTGCTCACTTGCAATCTACCCGCTCCTCCGCTTTCTTTTTTGCCGCTCCTGCCCTGTGGAATGCCCTCCCTCCCGCTCTCCGTCTTGATCCACAATTCACCAGCTTCAAACAACAGTTAAAAACACATCTGTTCTCCTTGGCGTTTAATGTTCCCTCTCCTTTTGTATGATACCTCTGCCCTCCTTTCGTTCCTCCCAGCTTACTCCTTGTCTATGTCTTGTCCTGTCTCTCTTGATTTTAGCTGTCCTGTCAACCATTGTATTTCTTTTCCTTTTCCGTTGGCCTTGGCCTCCTTTTATTGAATTTTAAATGTACACCGCTTTGCTTTCCATGAAAGGCGGTTTTTATCAAGTGTAATAAAACATAAACATAAACATAAACATACTGTCCCCGGAGAACACCTGTTACAGGTGAGTAACTACACTTTCCATTCTTAATTTAAAACACTCTTCCTACAGTTAAATATAATAGAGGTTCTATAATGTTGTGGGGATGTTTTGCTGCCTCAGGAACTGGACGCTTGGAACATATTAAAGGAATAATGAAGTCAGAGGGCTACCAAGGTACTTCAGAGCAAAATATGCTACCTAATGTCAAAAAGCTAGGTCTGGATCGAAGGTCATGGATCCTCCAGCAGGACAATAACCCAAAACATACATCCAAAAGTACAAAGGAATGGTTAAAAAGGAACAAATGGACTGTTTTAATCTGTCCAGCAATGAGTCCTAATCTCAGTCCAATCGAGAGCCTTTGGAAAGAGCTGAAATCTTCCATTGATAAAGTGAATCTTGGAAACATTCATGACATTGAACAAATCACAGTTGAATAGTGGTTGAAACTACCAGTAGATAGATATGAAACTTACCAGAGGCTATAAGAAAAGTTTTGAGGCTGTCATCACTGCAAAGGGTTGTGTAGCCAAATATTAGTGAAGAGTGCCATTATTCCTGTCTAGGTCATATTTTGTGTTTTCTCTGGAAACAAGTAGGAAGTCAGCCCTCACATATGGGTGACGTCGGCACCGACGGAGTCCTCGCAGAAGCATCCCCCGAGCTTTCAAAGAAAGCCTTTGGGAGATGCCACCACACATGCATGGTCCCCTTCCTGCCCAAGGATGCCATCTTGTTCAGTCTCCTTTTTTCCACGGAGCTCTTCAGACGTTGTTTGGCTTGTCCCCGGAAATTTTCATTTTTTTTCTCTCTCCGAGTTTCACACACTCCTCCAGTATTGCACCGGTACTCGTCCCGCCTACCTGCCTCGGTATCTGTTTCGGTTTATTTTTTGTAGTCTTTTGTTATTTTCTTTTTCTAGCATCTTCACGCCTTTTTTTCTTCCGCTGGCAGCCCAGAGAGTCTTCGACCTTGCAGGGGTACTTTTTCCCCCCATGGCTACCAGTGGCTTTAAGAGGTGTGATTGATGCTCTAAAATCATGTCTTTGACAGACACATATGACTGCTGTCTTTGCTGCCTTGGGCCAGACCACAACCCAGCTTTTCCCCCGAGTGCTCAATGCCTCTGAAGGCCAGGGCCTCGTCTGAGGCCCCGATATCTCGGGCGGAACCTTCCGAACCAGAACCTCGTCGTGGGTCCTCAGAAAGTGGGTCTCTCTCGAGGGAACCCAGGAAGAAAAAGAAACCCTTGAAGGCGGTGTCCTTGCATGGTTCCATCCGGCCGGGGGCTCCTCAGGCCCGGTCCCACAATCTGAGACACTCGTCTGAGGCATCAGAGAAGGAGCAGCCTGCGAAGGTCCCCTGGAAGGATCTGACCATGGACTGGTCTCTGTCCCCAGACACTATCCTCATCGAGGGTTGCCCTTTGGGGGAGCTGGTGTCGGACCAGAGTCCCTTGGTGCCCACGCCGAAGGCTGCAGAGCCTTCTGGTCTGGAGTCCAGAATGGCGGCCCTGGAGCACAGTTTGTCTGCCTTCATGGACCATCAGCGGGTGCTGTTGTCTGGCACAACCAGTTCATCCACTCTGACCACCGAGCCCTCGACGTTCAAGAAGTCCCTGGAGGCCAAGCCGATACTCGAGGTCCTTCAGCCGAGGTCATGCTCTGAGTCCCGCTCGACAGGACCACAGTCATTCCCAACGAGTTTGCCAGGCACCGGCCGTAGGACATCGGGGGCTCCGAGGCCCACAGCAGCCCTCCTATGAATCCTCAACGGAATACTCCGTGGGAGACGAAGGACGAGGAGTCCCCTGATACCCGTCGCCTCTGTGACGTCCTTTCTGACTCTCCGATTCTCGGCGGCGGTCCCCGCCAGAGGACATGGGCTTCCTGGACTTTGTCAAGGACATCTCTAAGGCCTGCCATTCCTGATCTGGGCGGATGAGTTGGAAATCCTCCAGTACGAGGCCCCTCTGTGGGAATCGCTCATGGTGCCCATTCCTCCCATGCTGGAATGGCTCATTCTCAGAATCCAGAGTCCGGAATTCCAGAAGTGTCAGCTGCCACGTAACTCCATGGTGGTGGAGTCAGCCAAGTATTGACTGAAAAGCCAAAAGATGCACTACTCAGTGCCCCTTGGCAGGGAGGCACACACCTTGGATGCCCTCAGCAGAAAGTGCTACCAAGGCTTAATGCTCATCTGCCGCATCCAGGCCTACTAGCTGTACATGGGCATGTACCTGAGAGACCTGGTGAAGGAACTCACCAGGTTCTCGGCTGATCTCTTTGAGGAACCTTTGCAGCGGTTCAAGAACCTGGCCAAGGCATTCCGGGAGTGCTCCAAATTCATGTCTTGAGCAGTTAGAGTCGTTGGCCCAGGTAGCCATGGAGGGCATCAATGCATGCTGCAAAGCTTGACTTCAGTCGTCTGACCTAGAGCATTGGGTTCAGGTCAAATTGGTCGATGTCCCATGCCAAGGAGAGAGCCTCTTTGGCAAACCCATGACTGACAAGGCTGCCGAGCTGGAAACAGAGTTCATGATGAGGACCAGGCTCTCTAAGATGACCACTGCCCCTCCCCAACGGAAGGACTCGGATAAAAAGTCCTTTTACCCGAGGAAGGGAGCTGCTTATTGAAACTATCCACCTTATCAGGCCTCCCCGGCTGCCCAACAGGGTCAGCAGGTCAAGGGACATGGGCATGGTCCGCGTAAGCAGAAGGCTCCAAAGCCCCAGGCACCAGCCCCAGCCCAGCTAGGGGGGAGTTTTTGGCTCCTTAAGCATAGCCCCTCTACCCCAGAGATCAGCAGCCCCCAGGGGAACATTTGGCCCTCTATGCCCAGAGGTGAATGTCCATCACTACCGATTCCTGGGCACGTCGGGTGGTCAGGGAGGGTTACCTCTTCCATCTGACTCAAACACCTCCCCTTTATTTCCCAGGAGAGCCCCTCAGGTCTCCCCTCCACGGGACCACTTCTGAAGGAGTTGGCAGGTCTTCTCGAGGACAAAGCTGTCACCCCTGTTATATGTAATACCGAACAGCCTGTTGTTCTGGTTTTGTTATTGTTCCCTGTGAACCGCGCTGATCTCAAAAAGTGCGGTATATAAGAAACTAAAATAAATAAAATAAATAAATAAATAAAGCGGTGGAACCGGTGCACCACCATCTGAAGGGCAAGTGGTTCAACTCCAGGTGCTTTCTCATGCCAAAAAGAACAGGGGGGCTTAAGGCCCATCCTTGACCTGTGCAACTTCAACAAATTCCTGGTGAGGAAGAAGTTCAAGATGATCACCCTTGGAACATTGCTGCCATACCTCTAGTAAGGAGACTTGATATGCTCCTTAGACATCAAGGATGCTTATACCCACATTCTTATCCACCCCAACCACAGCCAGTACTTGCGGTTCATAGTGGGGGGCAGTCATTTCCAGTACAGGGTGCTCCCCTTCGGCCTTGCCTCTGCCACAAGAGTTTTCACAAAATGCCTGGCAGTCATGGCCACCTTCTACCGGCTCCAGGGGGTCTTCGTCTTTCCCCACCTGTACAACTGTCTCAGAAAGTGAGGCACGGCCTTAGAGGTGCAGCAGGCCACCGCATGCACCATCCAGCTCCTACAGCACTTGGGGTTTGTTATAAACTACCCCAAGTCTGACCACCTCCTGACATTCTCTGGATTTCAATGGGGCAAAGATTGACACTCTCCAGTGGAAAGCCTTCTTGCCCAGGGACCGAGCTGATCATCTTGGGGCTCTAGCTCAGGACGTACGTTGCCATCCCTCGGTGCCCGCTCGGCTTCTCCTGTGCCTCCTTGAGCACATGGCCTCCATGGTCCACGTCACCCCAGACACTCGCCTCCACATGAGGATGGTGCAGTGGTGTCTACAGGACCAGTAGTCTCAGGCCATCAGCCGCCTATGGGACAGTTTCCATGACCTGCTAATTGGCGGATTCCTTGGTATGGTGGCAGTCTTCCCAGCATCTCGAGGTGGACATGCCCTTTCAGGTCCCAAGCCCCCTCAAGGTTCCTCACCATGAACGCCCCTCTACTCGGTTAGGGAGCCCACTGTGTGGATCTCTGCACTCCTAGTCTCTGCACTCAGGGCAACTGGTCACCGGAAGAGAGCACCCAGCAGATCAATCATCTGGAACTCCAAGTATGCACCTAGCCCTGAGAGTCTTCTGTCATCACCTGCGTCATCAGCCGATTCTGGTCCAGGCAGAAAACCAGGTGGCGATGTTCTATGTGAATAAGCAAAGGGCACGGGGTCTCGCACCCTTTGTCAGGAGGCCCTAGCCCTCTGCTCGTACGCAATCCGATGGGGTATCCCCCTGCAGGCAGTGTACCTGCCCGGTCAGGACAACCAGCTGGCCGATAGGCTCAGTAGGGTTCTCCAGCCGCATGAGTGGCAGCTGGACCCCAGGGTAGCCATTTGGCTTTTCCGGCTCTGGGGAGAAACCGTGATGGACCTGTTCTCCAGCCCAGACAACTTTCAGTTGCCCTGCTTCTGCTCCCAGCAGGCCCACCCCTCCAGGGTGACAGTTGACGCATTCCTAGTCTCATGGTCGGGAGGCCTCATGTACGCCTTCCTTCCTAGCCTGCTGATCGCCAAGACTTTGTTCAGGACCCTCTGTGACAGGGCCCATCTCATCCTCATAGCTCCTCGGTGACCCAGACAGCCGTTGTTCCCATTGCTTCTACAGTTGACGGTGGTCACACCCTTCCCCTTGGGGATCGCCCCGGGACTCCTTTCACAGGAGGGGGGCTCTCTCCTGCACCCCAATCTGGGGTGCCTTTCTCTGACTGCGTGGCTGCTGAGAGGGTGACTCTGGCCCCCTTCAACCTTCCGGTTGAGGTGGAGGACATCCTGCTGGCCTCTCGCAAGGCCTCTACGAGGAAGGCTCACGCCTTCAAGTGGCACAGGTTCTCTGTTTGGTGCTCTGATCACAGGGCTGACCCTTTCTCCTGTCTGGTGGCTCTAGTGTTACAGTACCTTCTCCACCTCTCTGTCTGGGCTCAATTCAAACTCTGTCCAGGTGCACCTCAGTGCCTTGGTGGTGCACCACCATCCGGAGGAGTGGAGGAGTAGCCTAGTGGTTGGGGCAAGGTACTTCAGGCCGGAAGGTCGGGGGTTCAAATCCCACTAGAGGACAGCAACCTTGGGCTGGAAGGACTGGGGTTTCTAGTCCCACAGGTGCTCCTTGTGGTCTTGGGCAAGCCACTTAACCCTCCATAGCCCATGTTCCTTGTAAAATAGTTATCTCCAAGTTATAATGCCTTGTTCAATGTAATTTCAGTTTGTTCCATGTAAACTGCACTGATGCAGAATAGCGCGGTATATAAAAGAATGTAAATAAATAAATAAATGGTAAACCTCTCTCGGTCCAGCCGTTGGTGACCCATTTTCTTTGAGGCCTGATCTTATCGAAGCCCCCGGTTCACCCTCCGGCAACTGAATGGGACCTCAATGTGGTGTTGGGGCAGCTCACTCGCCTACCCTTGAAACCTCTGGCTACCTGCCACCTCCGCTACCTCTCTTGGAAGGTGGTTTTCCTGGTCGTGCTTACCTCTGCTCGCAGAGTTAGCGAGCTCCAGACCCTGGTGGTAGAGGCACCCTATACCAGGTTCTACAAGAACAGAGTGGTGCTTTGTAAACCCCCCAAATTCCTGCCGAAGGTGGTGTTGCCCTTCCATCTCAGCCAGGCAGTGGTGTTCCCTACCTTCTTTCAAAGATCTCACTCCAGTCGGGCAGAGACGGTCCTCCACACCTTGGACTGTAAGAGGGCTTTGTCCTTGTATATCCAACACACTCGGGGCCACCGCAAAGCTGCTCAGCTTTTCATTTCCTATGACTCCAGTAGGCTGGGAGAGGTGATGACCAAACGTACGCTGTCCACATGGGTGGCGGACTGTATCGCCCTTGCTTATGAGCAGGTGAGGCTCCCGCTGGAAGGCCATGTTATGGCGCACCGTGTCAGGGTCATGGTGGCTTTGGGAGCAAACCTGCGCTATGTTCCGCTGGTGGACATCTGCAGGCTGCCACCTGGTCTTCGGTCCATACCTTTGTGACCCATTACTGCCTGGAAAGAGTCCCGACAGGACAGTGCCTTCGGCCAGGCTGTGCTCCATAACCTTTTCGGAGTTTAGGCAACTCATACCCCTCCGTCCTTTCAGTCTACCGGAGTGCTAGTTCATTGGACATGGGTCTTACTGTGGTCTGTGTACATGGGCTAATTGCTGCTGCTGCTTGCGGCTCCCCATGAGGGAGCCCCTATTTTTGCTATGGGCTTGCGGTAGCCTGTAGCCGGGGAGTCCCATATGTGAGGACTGACTTCCTGCTTGTTACCGGAGAAAGCATAGTTACTCATCTATAACAAGTGTTCTCCGGGGACAGCAGGAATCAGTCCTCACAACCCTCCCTCCTCCCCTTGGAGTTGCTCCTTTACCATCTTTTATTTTTGCTGTCTTTTAGCTATGTCATCTGACTGAGCAAGATGTAACCCTTGGGCGGGAAGGGGACCATGCATGTGTGGTGGCATCTCCCAAAGGCTTGAAAGTTGGGGGGGATGCTTCCACAACGGCTCCATCGGTGCCAACGTCACCCATATGTGAGGACTGATTCCTGCTGTCCGTTGAACACCTGTTACAGGTGAGTAACTACGCTTTCTCAGAAACTACTACATCTGAGTTGCACAGACATCTTTTGTTTGGTTGAATACCTATAAACATACTATTAAAATATTATGATGACATACAGTTGGAATATTTCCAATTCTTTTTCACGTTATTGTACACAACATACCTAAAATGTAAGGGTGCCAATAATGTTGACTACAACTGTATATCTGAAGCAACTTTCTGGATAGCATTAATAATTTTATAAAGGCATAACTTATGTGCATAAATTGTCTTTATAAAATAAGCTTAACTGATTCATGTTATCTGCTACACAAGTTAGGTAGCCTGTTATGAAATTAGACCAGTCCAAACTAGTGATATTGCCTTCCCATGCCAGCAGAGGAAACATCAGAAACTTCCAGTGACAACGGCCTTGGTAATAAGACCAGTGCAGCTAGGGGCACCCTCCATTTTTTTCTCTATCTCCAGCAGACGGTGGTTCCTGATCCTCAGTTTGACGCTCCTGGCAGCCGTACTGAGGAGCGCCTGCCAGTGGAGCTCAGTCAGCGAACGTCTCCAGGGCATATTTGAGATACCCCTTTGGAATTTCCCGCATGTCTTCAGGGGGTGGGATCCTGGTCAAGAGGATCTGTGCAGCCCAGTGAGAGCGGCCTAGCGTGGCTTTCTCTCCTGGGGTATCTCGTAGACTATTTCCATTATTTCTTTATTTTGTTAGAGTTTTAAAAAAACCTAAATCTTAAGTAAAGAAGAAGAGAGAAAAGTAAAGCTTCAGAGAAAAGGCACGCTGTCATTGTGGGTGGATTCTCCCCCCCCCCCCTTTCAGCTAAAGGATGGTCGCATCATTTCCTTTTTCTGGGAACAAGCAGGAAGGCAGTCCTCACATATGGGTGACATCAGCGCCGACTGATTCCACGTGGTAACCTATCCCCAGCTTTCAAGGAAAGCCTTTGGGGGATGCATCATGCATGCGTGGTCCCCTTCCCACCTAAGGGTGTCATCTTGCCTCAGTCTCCTGTTTTTTTGCAGAGCCCATCGGACGTGTGTCTGTTACCCATGGAAAAAGTTGGTGATTTTTGTCTTACATTTCATTTTCTCTGTTTGTGCACTGGTCTCTTCTCACCCCAAGCCTGCTTGCCTTTGCATCGTGTTTTTGGGGTTCCTTTTCTTTTTTCTTTTTTGATTGGCGTGGGTTCATGCCTTTTCCTGGCCAGGCCAAGTGAGTTTGACCTCGAGGAGGCTGTCTTCCCTGCCAATTGCCTCGGTCAGTGGCTTCAAGCCATGCAACTGCTGCACACATAACATGTTGTGCATGGACCCACACAGCTGCTGTATTCGTTGCCTTGCGCTGGACCATGATTCCTTGGTCTGCAGTCTCTGCAAGGAGATGACTCCCAAGGCCCTCAAGCCATCAGCAGCAGCATGAGTCCATCTTTCAGAAGATCAACTCTGTCCCGGAGTCGTCCCCAAGACCACGCTCCAAGGCCACCTCCGGAGCCTCGGACCCTCCACCCAGAGCTCCACAGAGAAGGGCCATTCGAGGAGCCGGAAGCTCTCGATACAGTGTCAGGAGATGAGTCAGGGAAGGTGAGGAAATCCCATGGGTCCAGGACCCACAGCCCCCAACGCGAAGCCAAGGGCGACAGCCAGAATAGGCCTTCCAAGTTGCCCAGATGGTGGCTGTTGACATCAAGGGATCAGTCTCAGACCCCTGTGGTCATCCTTGTCGAGGACTCCCCATCAACGGAGCCAAAGCTGGGCCCAAAGTCCTCTGTGCCTGTACTGAAGGCTGTGGAGCCATCTGGTCTCGAGGTCCGGATTGGGGCCTTGGAGCGCAATTTGTCTGCTTTCTTTGCCCAGCAGCAGGCTCTGATGCCCTTTTCCTCTGTTTCATTTCTCCTAACCACGGGTTCCTCCATGTTGAGGGACTCCTCAGAAGTTGAGCTGATCCTCGAGCACCACCATTCAAGAGGCACCTCTGTATCTGTCCTGATCCTCGTGCCACAGTCTTCCCCGCTCAGTACCCTCGGCTTATCTTCTATACAGAGCTAAATTTTAAATGTTTGTAAAAAACCCTGAAGACCTTTCTTTTTAGAACTGTTTTTAATCTCCCAGACTAGATATCCCAGTGGACGGTTTCTTTGGCATGGAGCGGGCAGTACTACTGTCTAATGAGCTTTTCTGTATAGCCTGCTGAGCTTTGGCTAGCATGTATGTATGTATGGTTTTTTTTAAAGTTTCTATCCTTGTTTAGACTATACTGTACTTGGGTTTTTTTGTTCTGTCCTAATGTTTTATTTATTTTTATTTATTTATTTAACAGTTCTTCTATACCGCTCTATTCTAGATCAGAGCGGTTTACATCCAACATCAACCATACAACACAGGAACCCTGAGTTGCATTTACAATAAACAGGAGATCAACTTGGAAGTAACTGGGGGGAACTATGTACATTGTATAACATATCTACATCTTATTTACACTGGGGGTCCTGATTCCATTTCAGTTTTGATTTTTTTTCTTGGTTTTAATTGATTGTACACAGCTATGCACTGTTGCAGTATATTAAATAAATTGTAACCATACCCATAACCATAGGTAGAAAGTGTTTCCAGGGCTCGATGCTAGTCAGCCAAATCCAGGCCTACCAGCTGTACATGGACATTTACCTATGGGACCTGGCAAAGCAACTCGCTGGGTTCTCGGCTGGTCTCTCGGAGGAACCTATCCAGCGGTTCTAGACTCTGGCCTCCACAGTCAGAGAGTGCTCTAAGTTTCTCCAGGAACAAGCCGGAAGTCAAACCTCACATATGGGTGGTTTCAATGGAACCCGCGTAGATCCAATCCCCAGCTTTCAAAGAAAGCCTTTAGGACGTACACAGCGCATGTGCGGTCACCTTCCCACCCAAAGGTGCCATCTTACCTCAGTCTGCATTTTTCCATGGCAATGGGTCAGCAAGTCGGCCCCAGGATTGGCATTGGGGGTGGAATCCCTGCCTCCAGTGTCAGGCGACTTGGCATCGCACTCCCGGGCTCAGTCAGAGCTGCAGGTTCGACGTGCATCAGTCGCCCTTGGAAGATCTTCCCCAGCCAAAGTCTATGTCCAACCCTGGCCTGGGGGGTAAGACATCCAGGACCTGGGCGTGAAGTCCTCGACTACGCTGGGGACAAGAAGAAGCACCCCCCCCAAAGCAACCTCGGAGAGAGGCATTGACATCTGAGTCGGGGGGGATTGCAGCAGTTCCCCTGACACCATCACCCTCCATGACTCCCTTTCCCGGGACCTGGCACCGGCCTTGGAGCCCTCGAAGTCTGCACTTGCTTTGGCAGAGCCATCGGGCATGAAAACCAGGATGTTAGTCCTAGAATGCAGTTTCGCTGCATTGGTCGAGGCTCACGGGCCTGACTCCCGGTCAGTCCGAGTCATCGGTGTCCTTGATGGGTACCGTCCTCGTCCAGGACTCAGAGGATGTCCCTCCCATCCTGGTCTGCTCTGTGTTGACCCCATCGGCATCAGAGTCATGGGCCGGCACATTGTCAGGTGCAGTCACAATGGAGTTCCAACGCCGCGTTAGTCCGATAATCACAGGGCGTTAGCTGACTCCTCTGGTTCTGAATCGGTATGGGAGATGGATGAGGGGTCTTCCGGCACTGTTCTAAACTGGGCTATCCCCTCCAACCCATCCCTGCCACACCATCGGCAGCTGTCACCTCCAGAGGACTTGGCTTTCCTGGAGTTTTTACGGAAGATGTCCTAGGCATTCACCTTCATGGCAGTGCCCGAGGATGAGCCGCTTACCAAGGATCTCGACATCCTCCAGTATAAGGCTCCTCCTCAAGAGGCACTGATGGTGCCCATGCCCTCCATGCTGGAGCGGCTGCTCTTCAGGATGGTGGGAGACCTTGGTGACAGTGCTGATTGTGAAATGTCAACTCGATTCGCAGTAACGAGTCAGCAGGGGACCCTGCTTCCAGAAAGCACAGCTGCCACATAACTCTAGGGAGTCGGCTATGTGTCGCATTAAAAGCCAGAAGATGCACTCCTCGGTGCCTCCAGGCAGGGAGGCGTGCACCATGGATGCTTTTGGCGTAAAGTGTTTTCAGTGCTCCATACATTTGGCCCAGATCCAGGCCTACTAGCTGTACATGGGCATGTACCTGAGAGACCTGGCGAAGGAACTCACCGGGTTCTCAGCTGGGTTAGTAGGCAAACCTCTTGAGTGCTTCAGGACCCTGGTCAGGGAGTGCTCTAAGTTTCCAACTCAAGCAGCCTTCGACTGCTATGAGTCAGCGGCTTGGGTAGCTACGGTGGGCAATAGTGCCCAATGCCTTGCCTGGCTACACTCCTTTGACTTGGAACAGTGGGTTCAGGACAAGTTAGCTGATGTCCCGTGCTGGGGGGGAAGATCTCTTCAGCAAACCCATGACTGAGAAAGCAGACGAGCTGGAGAAGGAATTCATGACCAGAACCAAGCTGTCCAAGAAAGTGTCTGAACCTTCCTGTAAGAAGGCTTCTGGGAAAAAGTCCTTCTACCCGAGGACCAAGAAGGCTTACGGAAACTACCCCAAGTTTGTCCTATCACGCTCCCCCGAAGGGGCAGCAGGCCAAGGGCCAAAGGCATGGCCCCCATAAGCCAAAGACCCCAAACAGCACACCAGCTGCAGCCTGGGGGGGGGGGGGGTTGACTCTTTGGGCATAGCCTCCCTCCCCATCCCCCAGGACGTTCAGGGTTCAGGGCCCAGGGTTCACAGGAGGGACAGCTGGTCCACTTTGCTCATCAGTGGCCAAGCATTACCATGAATGCCAGGGTGTTGCAGGTGGTCGGAGAAGGCTATCTCCTCCACTTTGCCCAGCTGCCTCCTCCCTTCTTCCCCGGGGAATTACCTATGGCACAAGGAGCTTCTGTTAAAGAAGTGTGAGGGTTTACTCGAAGATCAAGTGGTGGAGCCTGTCCCCCTACCACTCCAGGGCCAGGGGGGTTCTACTCCTGCTACTTCCTTGTCCCCAAGAAGACTAGGGGCTTCTGGCCCATTCTGGCTCTACGGGATCTAAACCACTTCCTGGTCAAGGAAAGGTTCAAGATGGTATCCCTTGGAACCTTGCTGCCTTAATTCCTGCAGGGAGATTGGCTATGCTCCTTGGATCCGAAAGATGCCCCCACATCCTGATCCATCCAAGGCACGGTCAGTACCTTTGGTTTGTCTTCGACAGATAGCACTATCAGTACCACGTACTCCCCTTTGGCCTCGCCTTGGCTCCCAGGATATTCACAAAATGCCTGTTAGTCATGGACACTCGCCTCTGGCTCCTGGAGGTGTTTGTCTTCCTGTATTTAGACGACTGGCTAATTCGAGCCACTACGCTGGGGGAGGCACGCAATGCAACACAACATAACACAACGCACCATAGGGCTGCTCCAGCCTGGATTTCATGGTGAACCTCCCAAAGTCTCACCTATGGCCCACCCAATAAGTGGAGTTCATCGGCACCCTACTCAGTTCCACTCAGGTGAGGGCATTCTTGCCTCTCGACCGAGTTCAGTGCCTATCAAATCTGGCCCAGGCCATTCAAGGTGGCCCAATGGTGACCGCTAGATAAATGCTCTGTCACCTTGGGGCACATGGCCTCCACCGTCCATGTCACCCCGTTTGCCCGCCTCTGCATGAGTCAGGCGCAGTGGTTTCTCAGCGTCCAGTGGACGCAAGCGTCTGGCCATCTGGAGGACTCGTATCCTGGTAACACCAGCCCTGGCAACCTCCCTTGCCTGGTGGCAGGACCCCCTCAACCTCCTAGCTGGCCTGCCCTTCCAGGCTCCTCCACATCCGCACAGCGGACGTGTCCAAGCTGGGCTTACTGAGATCATCTGCAGTCACAGGACCTGTGGTCACTAGAGGAGAGTGCATCGCAGATCAACCTGCTGGAACGCCAAACTGTCTAACATGTTCTGCGCATCTTCCAGGATTATATGGAAGGGTGAGTGGTCCAGGTCTAGGTGGGACAAACTGGTGGCGATGTATGACATCAACAAACAAGGAGGCATGGGGTCGTACTGCTTCTGCTGGGGGACATTGTGCCTCTGGAACTTCGCAATGAGGAAGAACATCTCCCTCAGAGCAGTTATACTTGCTGGGCCAGGACAACATGCTAGCCAGTCACCTGAGCTGTGTCCTCCAGCCCCATGAGTGGAGACTGAACCCAGCCGTGCTTGGGGAAGTCTTCTGGTACTGGGGAACCCCGGAGATCGACCTCTTTGCCAGTCCAGGCAATGCACAGTTGCCGGGCTTCTGCTTTTAGAGGCCAGCCTGGAGGTGCCAGATGCCTTTCTCCTCCCCTGGTCCAGGAGGTTCCTGTATGCATTCCTGCCCATGCCACTGGTGCTGCAAGCTCTTCTTAAGATCCAAGCGGGTGCGATCGCTCTCATTTTCATTGCGCCCAGGTGGCCCAGGCAACCCTGGTTCCCCCTACTTCTGTTGCTGTCCCACAGAGACCCACTACCACTAGGGAACGCCCCAGACTTGCTATCTCAAGAGGATGGGATGTTGCTGTACCCCATCCTCCTATCCCTGGCTCTGATGGCCTGGCTGCTGAGAGGCTAGCTATAGTGCATCATCGCCTATCCAGGCAGGTGGAGGATGTTCTCCTTGCCTTGTGTAAGGACTCCACACGATGGGAATATGCTTTTAAGTGGTGCAGGTTTTCATACTGATGTGCGGATGAACTCAGCAGTTTCTCCTGCGTGATGCCTGACATCCAGCAGTACCTTTTAAATTTGTCTCTGCCATCTCGGCTCACCATCACACAATGGAGAGCTAGGTAGTGTCACTGCACCTTCTAGTAGGCAGATCTATGCGGGGCCGCTTCCTCTTCCGGCCCCTGATCTGTACACCGCCAGTGGCTTGGGACCTCAATGTGGTGTTGGGAAGTTTATGGCTCCACCATTTGAACCGTTGGTCACCTGCCATTTCAAGTATCTTTCATGGAAAGTTGTGTTCCTGGTGGCGCTCACCTCGGCCAGGCATGTGAGTGAGCTGCAGGTGCTGGTGGCACACGCGCCCTGCACCAGGTTCCACAGCAACAGGGTGGTCCTTCAGACTCGCCCTAAATTCTTGCCAAAGGTTGTTTCTGTCTTCCATTTGAACCAAGAGGTGGTGTTGCCCATCTTCTTTCTTGGGTCTCATTCTTCCAGGGTGGAGGCTTCTCTGCACATGCTCGATTGTAAGCATACATTGTCTTTTTACATCCAGAGGATGCAGCCCCATTGCCGTTCAACGCAGCTCTTGTCTCTTTTGACTCCATTTGTCTGGGGCTCGCAATCCCCAAGTGCACCCTCTCACGCTGGGTTGCCAACTGCATTTCATTCACCTATCAGCAGGCGGGACACACTCTGGAGCATCATGTGATAGCTCACAATGTGCGTGTCGTGGCGACCTCTGTGGCGAACCTGCGCTTGGTGGCCTTGCTGGAGATCTGCCCAGCTGCCACCTAGTCATCTGTGCACACCTTTGCTGCAACTACTGTCTGGAAGAGATCTCCCGGAGGGACAGTGCCTTCGGCAAGGCAGTCCTCTATCACCTCTTCGGGGAATAATATAACTCCTTCCCTCTCAAATGTGATGTTCAGGCTACCGTCATGGGGATTGCATCTTCAATAATGCTGCTGCTGCAGTGTCAGACTTCCAACCTATCAGCGCCCCTGTGTCGCCTGTGGCTTTACAGGGCTTTTTTTTTTTTTTTGGTAGCCTGTAGCTTGAGAGTCCCATATGCGAGGACTGACATCCTGCTTGTTCTCGGAGGAAGCATAGTTATTCACCTGTAACAAGTGTTCTCTGGGGACAGCAGGAATCGGTCCTCACAGCCTTTCTTCCTCCCCATGGAGTTGTTTTCTTATGTTTGTTGAGCTATGATATCATACTGAAATAAGATGGCACCTTTGGGTGGGAAGGTGAGCATGCATGTGTGGTGTACCTCCCAAAGACTTTCTTTGAAAACTGGGGATTGGATCCGCGTGGGCTCCGTCAGGGCAGATGTCACCCATATGTGAGGACTGATTCCTGCTGTACCTGGAGAGCACCTGTTGTAGGTGAATAGCTATGCTTTATCACTGGAGCAGCTTATGACTGCTTAGAGTTGGCAACTAGAGTAGCTGCAGCGGGCATTAGTGCCCGATGCCAGATATGGATACAGTCGTCCGACCTGGAGCAATGGGTGCAGGATAAGTTGGTTGATGTCCCCTACCAGGGAGAGAACTTCTTTGGTAAACTCATGATGGATAAGGCCGCCGAGTTGGAGTCTGAGTACCTGACAAGGACCAGGCTCTCCAAAAAGACCACTGACCCTTCCCGGAGGAAGGCTTTGGGCAGAAAGTCCTCATATCAGAAGAAGAGGAAGGCTTATGGAAAATATCTCCAGTACCTGGTCTTCCCAGCTACCTAAGGCCCCCAAGCCCCAGACTGTATCTCTGGCACAACCTGGAGGAGGTTTTGGACTCCTTGGGCATGGCCTCTCTTCCCCCAGGAGGTACAGCCCCTGCAACACATGGGAGGAGGGTAGGGAAGGTTGTCTGGTGCTCTATGCCCACAGGTGGCCCTCCATCACTGACACCTGGGCCCTTCAGGTGGTCATTGAGGGTTACCTACTCCACCTCCTGCAGACGCCCCCACCATTCTTCCCAGGAGAGCCCTCAAGGACTCCCCTTCACCGGGTTCTGCTCAAGCAGGAACTCACAGGCCTACCAAACAAGGCAATAGAGCCATTCCATCTCAGGGGCAAGGGATTCTACTCCCACAATTTCCTGGTTCCCAAAAGGACAGGAGGATTTCATCCTATCCTAGACCTGCAGGACCTCAACAGATTCCTGGTGAGGAAGAAGTTCAAGATGCTCTGTCTTGAACATTGCTGCCATACCTCCAGCAGGGAGACTGACTATGCTCCTTGGACTTAAAGGATGCATACACTTGCATCCTCATCCACCCCTTTACAGACAGTATCTCTGTTTCATGGCAGGAGGCAGTCATCATTAGTGCAGAGCGCTACCCTTCAGGCTGGCTGCCACCCCATGGACATTCACCAACTGCCTAGCTGTAGTCACTGCCCACCTCCGGCTCTAGGGGGGGTTTGCGTTCCCCTATCTAGATGACTGGTTGATAAAGGGCAGCACCACTGCCAAAGTACAACAGGCGATGGGCAGCACTATCCTCCATCCTAGAGCACTTGGGGTTTGTAGTCAACTACCCAAAGTCCCATAGGGGCACAGTTGGACACCATCCAGGCCAAGGCTTTTCTTCCAAGGGAAAGGATCCTGTGCCTCCAGGTGCTCGCAGGGAACATCCACCGCCATTCTGTGGCGTCAGCCCGCCATATGCTTCACCTACTGGGACACACGGTGTCAATGGTGCACCTCACCCCAGACGCATGCTTGTGGATGCGGATGGGCCAGTGGGCTCTCCGCTCTCAGTGGTACCAGGCCATGGGGCACCTGCAGGATGGGGTGACGATCATCCATTCCCTGGCCGACTTTCTCAACTGGTGGAAACACTTCTCATACCTACTGGCAGGGATGCCTTTCCAGACCCCCCACACCTCAGGGTCCCCATAATAGATGCCTCCAAACTGGGGCAGGGGGCACATTGCGATGACCTCTGCACTTAGGGCAGTTAGTCGCTGGTGGAGAGAACCTCCAGCAAATCAACCTCCTGGAGTTCCGTGCTATGGCCTTAGCCCTCCGGGTTTTTCGCCACCACCTGCATGACCAAGCGGTACTGGTCCAGATCGACAGTCAGGTGGCTATGTTTTACATCAATAAGCCGTGCTTCACAAGGAAACTGAGCATCTGCTCTTATGCCAGCAGCAATGGGATGCTCCTGTGGGCAGTATACCTCCTGGGCCAGGACTACACTGGGGGACCTGCTCAGCTGCGTTCTCCAGCCACACAAGTGGAGGCTGGACCCCGGGGTAGCCAACCAGCTATTCCGATGCAGGGGGCTCCCACAGATTGATCTCTTTGCCAGCCCAGCCAATGCCCAGCTGCCCTGCTGCTGTTCCCAGCAGCCACACATAACCAGGATGGCAGTGGATGCATTCTTGATCTCATGGGCTGAGGGCTTCCTCTATGCCTTCCCACCCACACCCCTGATCGCCAAGACCCTCTTTAAGGTCCAGTGTGACAGGGCCCCAGTGATTCTGGCAGCTCCATGGTGGGCCAGACAGCCATGGTTTCCCCTGCTTCTCTGCATGTCTGCGGCACTCCTGGGGTGCAATCCAGGCTTCTTCACACAGGAAGAGGGCTCACTCCTGCATCCCTAACCTGAGGTCCCTGACACTCGGGGCCTGGCTGCTGAATGGGTAGCCCTGGTTTCCTTCAGTCTCTCTACCAAGATGGAGGAGGTGATTCTGGCCTCCTGCAAGATCTCCACAAGCTGAGCAAACATCTTCAAATGGTGGAGGTTCTCCATCTTGTGTGCAGAGAAGCGGATCAATCCCTTCTCCTGCGCTGTTCAGCTAGTACTGCAGTACAGCTAAATAAATAAATCGGCTTCACCTGTCTCAGGCAGGCTTAAAGTCTGAGTGCACCTTAGTGTGCTGGTGGTGCACCATCTAATCGAGGGCAAACCCCTCTCTGCTCAACCATTAGGGGCTTGCTTCCTATTGAAATCTCCATCCACCCTCTGGCAGCAGAGTGGGACTTGAACATTTTACTCTCAAAGCTTACCCTGCCACCCTTTGAGCTATTTGGCTCTTGCCACCTTAAGTATCTCACTTGGTAGGTGGTGGTCCTCGTGGCAGACCCACCATACACTAAGTCCTATAGGAAAAGGGTCATGCTTCGCAAGCACTCCAAGTTTCTGCCCAAGGTGATGTCTCTGTTCCTCCTCAACTAGGAGATGGCACTTCCCACCTTCTTCCCATGGCCCCATGCCAGCAGGGCGGAGGCCGTTCTCCACACATTGTACTGTAATCAGGTGCTATCTGCAGCACACCCAGGACCACCGCTGAGCTGCTCAGCTCTTTGTCTCCTTTGACCCAAGTCAGTTGAGGGTAGTGGTCTTTAAATACACCCTGTCCACCTGGGTAGCAGACTGCATCGTCTTTATCTACGAGCAGGCTGGTTTCTCGCTAGAGCGCCATGTCATGGCACACAGCATTTGGGCCATGGCCGACTCGGTGGCAAATCTGTGATCTGTTCCCTGTCTGAAATCTGCCGAGCCATCTCCTGGTCCTCAGTCCATACCTTTGCAGCTCATTACTGTCTGGAGAAGGAGTCCCATCAGGGCAGTGCCTTCGGCCAGGCAGTACTCTGTCATTTTTTCAGGGTATAGGCAACTCCTGCCCTCTGGCCTTTGCTGTGTTTGGGCTACCAGTGCACTGGTTCCTCACTAGACACTTGAGTCACTCGTGGATCTGTTATTTTCTGACTCTGTTGCTGCTGCTCACAGCTTACCTTTTTCTAATCACCCATGGCTTTCTACAGGTTTTTTTCGGTATCCTGTAGCTGGGGAGTCCCATATGTGAGGACTGACTTCTTGCTTGTTCCCAGAGAAAGCATAGTTACTCACCTGCAACAGGTGTTCTCTGGGGACAGCAGGAATCAGTCCTCACAACCCTCCCTCCTCCCTGTGTAGTTGTTCTTTTTTAACATCTTGTGCTATATCATAATGAGGCAAGATGTTACCCTTGGGCGGGAAAGGGACCACACAAGCTGGGGAGAGGTTACCTTGCGGGCTCCATCGGCGCCAATGTCATTGTTATGTAAGGACTGATTCCTGCTGTCCCCAGAGAACACCTGTTGCAGGTGAGTAACTACGCTTTCTCTACCACTGCAATTGTGCCTCAGTGAGGTGATGGGGGGGGGGGGCCAGACTTGGTAGCAGTGTGGTTTAATCTGGCAGCCTCATCATTCCACAGCATAGTTTGGGCCTGCAGCCTGCTCTCTCCAGAGCCTAAACCATTGGAGGTGCTCCCTTGCTACAAGGGCCTTGCTTGACGCTGGTTCCCACCTGACTCAGATGCTGTGGCAAAGCATCAATTGACTATTGTGTTAAGGAGCTTCTTTGTCAAGGCCTGCTGTCATGCTGCCTTGGCTGCAGAAAGAAGTGCCGATTTCTAATGGATCGCTTGTGTGCAGCATGTACTGCTGATCCCAGGGAGGTCTGTTACTGCTCCTAGTCCACCACTGGTTACAGTTGATAGTCCTTCCTCCCCATGCTCTTTGGCATTCTCCTGATGGCAGGAACTGTACCTGTGGTAGCCATTTTGACACGGCCTCCAGATTTCAGTCCTCTTCCAGTGCTACTCCCTGAGCCCACTCGGGGGGCAGAACTCTGTGCAGGTGGCCTCCGACCTTTCGGCTACTGATTTTATGACTTTATTTCAATAGGCTTATGGTGAGGAGGGACTGGCAAGATTCATTTCCAGGCTGCTCCAGGTTTCAGGGATACACCAAAGCCATGGGAGCTTTAAGGAAGCGGTCTTGATTGGGGGGACAGTGTGTGAGAGTGTGGTTGCATCCTCAGTTTTTTCCTGGGGACCTTCAGGATCAGGATTCCTTCAGTGATGGTCTCTCTAATCATGAGAGTTCTCTCAAGCATGAGGAGGATTCCTATATATCCACTTGTTTGGCAGGAACAGGCTTCCCACATTAATTTCACAGATTACAGAGGCTCTCTGTATTGCTGAGCCTCTGGAACAGGAAATGGGCAAATTGCGGGCTGACTCTAGTCTCATGGGCATTAGGAAGCAGCCTAAGGCTTTTCCATTTCTGCAGGAGCTGCAACAAATTATTTCGTTTGAATGGAATTCTCCAGATGCTGCTCTGAGGAGCGCCAGATAGCTAGGGAAGATCTATGCCTGAGCTCGGACTTAGATAAGTGGCTGCACTTTACGAAGCTGAATGCCTAGGTAACAGCAGTAACAGCTCACCATGATCCCTGTAGAAGGAGGGGCTGCTCTCAGGTATCAGCAGAACAGAAAAGTAGAGGATCTCTTGAAGACCACATTCTTCTTCTTTTCCTTGGTCCTGCAGGTGGCAGCCTGTGGAGGCTTGGCGACTTCTGCCCTTTTGCGCTGGCTTTAGCTCTTGCGCTGGCTTTAGCTCTTGCTAGAGGATTTGATCTTCAGTTAGCTAGAATTGGTGAGAGCCTTTCTGGTGGATGCTTTGTATGACCACCTACATTTGGCAATCGGGCATAGTGGCAGTTTTGGTAACCCATCGGTGGCTGTGGCTCCAGCACTGGCCTGCAGATTTGGCCTCTAAGGTGCAGTTGCCTAAGCTTCCCTTCAATGACAGGCCTCTTTTTGGGGAGGACTGGAGTGAGGATTTGGGGGAAGTCGAGCCCCAATGTTTGCTGGATGATAAGCCCAAGGCTGCCCCCATGTGCTCTTTTGCCTTGGGGACAACCTCATCTAGTCATGGTTTTGGGATTCCAGCTGCTAAAGGTAGGGGAAGCAAGTGGCTTACTTTTCTAGGATGGCATTAAAGTCGTAGTCCTTTCGTGGAGCCTGTCTCCCATGAGACAACTCCTCAACCAATAAGCCCCCTGTCACCTTTTGCTCTACCCATTGATGAGCAATGGACTCATTCTGGGGGGCCAGAAATGGCCATCCGGCTGTCTTTTTACCACGAATAGACCCTAATAACTTCAGATCATTGGTTTTCAACATCATACATCAAGGATGTGTTCTGGAGTCTGGAAAGCACATTCGGGAGTCCTTTGTGATCTCTCCATGTGGCTCCTCCTCCAGGAAAGAAGTGGTTTTGTGCTATGCTTAAGTGTCTGCTGCAGCTCCAGGTGATTTGTTCTTGGACCATTCCATCTACTTGTGGTACCAAAAGAGGACTACGCCTTCTACCCTTATCTTGATTTTGAAGGGATTGAGCGGAGGAGTGGCCTAGTGGTTGGGGCAAGGTACTTCAGGCCGGAAGGTCGGGGGTTCAAATCCCACTAGAGGACAGCAACCTTGGGCCGGAAGGACTGGGGTTTCTAGTCCCACAGGTGCTCCTTGTGGTCTTGGGCAAGCCACTTAACCCTCCATAGCCCATGTTCCCTGTAAATAGTTATCTCCAAGTTATAATGCCCTGTTCAATGTAAACCGCACTGATGCAGAATAGCGCGGTATATAAGAGAATGTAAATAAATAAATAAATCAGTCTCTGAGAGTTGCCTGTTTTTGAATGGAAACATTGAAGTCGGTCATCAGGGTAGTTCACAAGAGAGCTTTCCGTGCTTTTCTAGATGTGGCCAAAACTTACTTCCATATTCCCATCAGGAAGGATTAGCAGCAGTTTCTGTGTTTTACGGTTCTGGGGTATCATTTCCAATTTTATGCCCTTCCCTTTGGATTGGCATCTGCACCCTGGATCTTTTCGAAGGTCATGGTGGTTGTAGTAGTGGCGCTCCAATGAGAGGGTATTTGTGTCTATCCTTACCTGGGCAACTAGCTCATCTGAGCCAAGACCCAAACCGAGGCACTCTGGTCCGTTTCCCAGTTGGTGCAGTTTCTGGAGAGCTTCGGGTGAATAGTCAATCACAGCAAGAGCTGTCTCAGCTTGCCTCAATCATTGGAGTTTCTTGAGGTGTGCTCCAATACTCAGATAGGAAAGGCCTTCCTTACACAGGAAAGATGGGAGAAATTCAGCAGTCAGCTCTGGACCTTTCAGCAGATACCTGTTACTAGAGCTTTGGGATTATCAGCTGCTAGGGACTATGGTGGTGATGCTGGAGTTGGTCCCCCTGGGTTCGAGCACATATGCATCCTCTGCAGCACGCTTTACTGGAACGGTGGTCCCGTTGCCCCCAGGATTAGAACATTCAGCTTCCTCTTCCTTCCAGCATGCAGGTTAGTTTCCATTGGTGGGTGTGCCCCAATGTTACTCCGAGGGATATCTCTGGAGGTCTCGGACTGGATGGTCATAACCACCAATGACACTCTGTGGAGGTGGGGAGCCCACTGTCCTGGCTGGATGACTCAAGGGAGCTGGTCCTGGTTTGGAGGCCAAGTGGCTGATCAAGTTCTGTTGGCACTGCTCAGCTTCCTGCCAACTATCTACAGACAAGTGGTACAGGTCCTGTCTGACAATGCCCTGGCGGTGGAATACCTCAACTATCAAGAGGGGGGACCAAGTGCACAGGAGTAGCAAGAGATGACTCCTTGTTTCCATTGACAGCACAGCATATTGCTGAGTGAAAAATGTTGTAACCTATTTCCTAAGTCGTCATATGCTAAATATCGGTGAGTGGGAGTTGGCCCCCTGGGCCTTCCACTGGATAGTGAACCATGGGGGGTTCCGGGAATGGATCCAATGGCTATGAGAGTCAAGTGTCAGAGTACATCATTCACTAGAGGGAAAGTGGATCCAAGGGGGTGGATGCTCTAGTTCAACTGTGGCCCCTCTATTCTCCTGTATATATTGTCCCTATGTGCCATGATCCGTTGGATCCTCCGGTACAGTCTCATCCCACGATAATCATATTGGTAGCACCAGACTGGTTCTGTCGCCCTTGGTATGCTGACCTGGTACGCCTCCTGTTGTCTGAGCCTCTGTTTTTTTTGATCTCACAGAGGCCTACTGAGACAGTGGTCTGTCCTGATGGATGACCCAGCTCCTTTCTCGCTTATGGCTTCACACTTGAAAGGCATCACTTAGCACAGTAGGGGCCACATTATTGAGGGCCAAGCATTTTTCCACCTCGTTGGCCTATGTCTGGGTCTGATGTCTCTTTGAGGCCTGGTGCCATTAGTGTTCTCTTTCACCATGGTTAGCCCTGTGCCTTCGCTTCTGCATTTCTTACAGGATGCTTTTGATAAGGGTTTGGTGTTGATTTCCTTGAGGGTGCAGGTGGCCACACTGTCATGTTTGCATGGCCCGGTGTCTGGATGTTCACTTGCTACCCAGCTGGATGTTTGCTTTTTCCGGGGAGTGCATGGTCTACCCATTCGTCTTGCCGTGGAACTTTTCTCTCATGCTGCAAGCACTTAAGCAACCCCCCTTTGTGCTGAACATTCTTTTTGGTGGTTCTTGCCTCTGCATGTCGTATTTCCAAGTTGCAGGCTTTGTCCTGCTGGGACCCTTTCTTATCTTTTTCTTCCAAGAGGATCACCTTGTGGCCAGTTCCCTTCTTCCTGCTTAAGGTTCGTTATCCTTCTTTTTGTTAACCAGGTTATTTCACTGCTGTCCTTTTTGGTCGAGCAATGTTCAGGGAAGGACAAGGATCTTCATCTGGTGGATGTTTGCAGAGTGCACTTTCATTACCTAGAGGTGACAAATGTCTTTTGGCTTTCCAACCAGCTGATTGTCCTGTCTGCCAGGCCTTGTAAAGGTCATGTGGCTTCTCAGGCCACGCTGAATTAAGGAGGCTATTACTTCAGTGTATCTATTGTGTGGTAAATCCATTCCAGAGGGGCTGAAGGCTCGCTCTACCAGGGCTCAAGTGGCATCCTGGGCAAGTCTCAGATCTCCCTACTGGACATTAGTCACACAGCAATCTCGTTGTCATTGTCCTCCTTTGTATGACATTACCGCTTGGACCTGCAGGCTTAGTCAGCAGCCTGTTTAAGCTCTAAGGTGCTTGTAGCAGCAGTTTTGTCCCACCCCATGATTGGAATAGCTTTGGTATTTCCCACTGTCTGGACTGGTCTAGCAGGATGCTCTGTAGGATGAAAGTTTGCTTTCTGATAACTTCCTTTCCTGGAGTCCTGCTAGACCAGTCCAGGACTCACCTATTCATTCTGCATCTGTTCCATTCTCGACGCATTCTGTGTTTGAAGATTTCATCATGATTCTCCTTTACGTAGTTCCTGCTCCCTCTGCACATTGTTTGCCGGGGTCTCCCATATATATGCCCCTAACTGCACTAGTCTTAGTACCAGTGATGTCACTGGAAGCTTCTAGTGTTTTCTCTGTCTCCATCTGCTGGTAGAGGGTGATAACCTCACTAGTTTAGCAGGACTCCAGGAAACAAAATTATCAGTAAGTAAAATGTCACCATAGGCACTTGTGTATTTATAAAATACTAGCTATTAAGTGACAGAAATTGCACTAGATTGAAGCCACAGGCATTTATGCTTGCTCAGGATCAGGTGCAAATGCTCACATATAAAGTTGTTGTTGTTGTTAAGTGCCGTCGAGCCGGAGTCGACTCATGGCGACCCTCTGGATAGCTATCCTAAATTGTGTTCGGTCTTCAGTCAGGCGGCTCATTGTTGACAGACTGGTACCCGTAGCTGCTGTTATTGTATCGATCCATCTCATTGCTGGCCTTCCTCTTTTGCGTGGACCTTCTATCTTGCCAAGCATGATGTCTTTCTCTAACGATCTCTCTCTTCGCATGATGTGTCCAAAGTATGAAAGTCGAAGTCTTGTCATCTGAGCTTCTAAAGAAAGCTTAGGTTTGATCTCTTCTAGTACCGACTGGTTTGTTCTTCGAGCAGTCCATGGTATACACAGTATTCGCCCCCAGCACCATAATTCAAAGGCATCAATTTTCTTCCTGCCTGTCTTTTTCACTGTCCAGCTTTCACATCCATATGATGTTATTGAAAATACCATGGCTTGAACAAGTCGAATCTTTGTATGGAGAGAGACATCTCTGCTCTTGAGAATCTTATCTAGGTCATATATAAAGTACATGTGTAAATCTTGATTCTGCCTATACTCCACTCAGTCTGTTTCAGAACACTGTTTAGAAGCATAGAAAATGATGGCAGGTAAAGACCATGCAGCCTATCCAGTGTGCTCATCCACAAGAACTATCCCTTCCTCTCCTTCAGAGCTCAGAGATCCTCTGTGTTTGACCTATGTTTTCTTAAATGGAGATACAGGTCTCGTTTCTGCCACCTCCACCAGAAGGCTGTTCTATGCATCCACCACCATATGTGTGAAGAGAGGGGTGAAGTAAAAATACTTGTCTTATCATTGCATGTATTTCTGCATGCTTAACCCCTGTGGTAATTTTATATAATTGTGGTCAACATTATTAGCACCCTTACAGTTCATCCCCTTAATGTCCAATATCTTCTTAAAGGAAAAAAAAAGTGGCTAGTGAAATGGTTTTGAACTAAGTATGCACCCATATTTGATATATAAAAGAATCAAATAAAACAAGATAAATTAAAAAATGAAATAGTATAAAATCTGGGACATTGCTAGGACATGATTATTGGCACTCTTATAAATAATTCAAATCAGTTGGAACAGAAGAACCACATTCCCATTACAATAAAATTCGACACACTTGTGATCAATTGTCAATACTCACATGACTGAATCAACCAATGAATGATGGCTGTAATGTTTAAAATGGCCATAATCACTCCCTATGCCATTTTGACAATGGTGAAGACGAGAGCTACCTGAGACCGTCAGTCATTATCACCAAATATCCAAATGGGTACAAGGCCATCTCCGAAGACCTTTGCGATTCCTTTGTACACAATGTTAAGATGTTTTCTGCTGTCAAGAACCTCCCAGGAAGAGGTGGGAAGAGGAAAATTAATCCAAGAAGGCTTCAAAGGTTACTGCAAACTGTTGGAAAACCACCACGTACAACATTCAAAGAGCTTAAGCTGACCTGGAGCAATCTGGAGTGGTGGTTTCAAACTACACTTTACGCCATGCACTAAACATAGAAGGATTTCATGGGCTTAGGCCAAGGAGGACCCCACTGCTCAAAGACAGACAGACATAAAAAGGCACACATGATCTTTGTCTAAATCCACCCTGGGAAGCCACAATCTTTCTGGGAAAATGTTTTGTGGACAAGTTAAATCAAATTTGAGCTTTTTGACAATGCAGACCAGTGATACATTTTACAGGTGAAGAAATGAAGCTTATAAGGTAAAGAACACCCTTCCTACAGTTAAATATGGTGGAGATTCCATACTGTTGTGGGGCTGGAGGCCTGCAACGTATTAAAGGAATCATGAAGTCAGAGGACTAACAAGGTATTTTGGAGTGAAATGTGCTACCTAGTGTCAGAAAGCTAGGTCTAGGTCGTGGGTCCTCCAGCAGGACAATGACCCAAAACATACATCCAAAAGTACAAAAGAATGGTTAAAAAGGAAAATAATGGACTGTTTTAAACTGGCCAGAAATAAGTCCTGATCTCAGTCCAATCAAGAACTTTGGAAAGAGCTGAAATTTTCCATTGGTAAAAGGAATTCTGGAAACATGCATGAGCTGAAATAAGTCGCAGTTGATGAGTGGGAAAAACTACCAGCAGACAGATATACGAAACTTATAGATGGCTACAAGAAACGTTTGGAGGCTGTTGTCATTGCCAAGGATTGTGCAACTAAGTATTAGTGAAGGGTCCCATTAATCCTTTCCAGGTCACATTTATTTTACTCAGAAATTACTACATCTAAGTTATACAGCCATCTTTATTTGTTTTATACCTTTGAGCATACTATAAAATATGATGATGACGTACAGTTGGAATATTTCCAATAATTTCTCAAAATATTGTACACAACATATCTAAAATACAAGGGTACCAATAACGTTGACCACAACTGTAAAAGCCCTTTTAAACACACAAAAAAGATGATTTTACATGCGGGAAAGTATATAAAATTATCCCCTATGTACCTCTTCTTAGACATCAAGTGAAATGCAGTATTGATTTTGCAAGTAAACAGAGTGATTGCTAAATGGGCTTGTGAAATATGTATTGTCATGACATAATGAGTACATTTGGGATGCCTGAAATTAAAGGGAAATAATAGTTTATCCCAGTGCAGATAGTATTTCTAGGCAGGTGGAACTGGGAGAATTTGAGATCAGGGAAGACTGTGATGGTTACTGGAGGATTCTTTAAAACCGGTGGTAATTTGAAGGCTCACTCATTCTGTTTCATTCTTTCTCCCCACACCTCTCACCCAATCTCCTTCCTGTAGGAGGAACCGTGTAATAAGCCGGTGGCGTGTATTCACAGGGGCTGTATCACACTTTTCCAGTGACGGGCTGTACCTCCCAGTGAAGAGCATTATTTATCATGCAGGATACCTGCCCTTCCTTGACCCCCATAGTGAGGAAAACAGCAATGATATTGCAGTCATGCACCTGTCCAATCCTATCTCCTTTACAGGTGAGAATGTGTGGGGTAATACATCGACCTAGTCTCATTTCCGTGATAGGGAGTGTGTATGGGCAAAGAAACCTGTCCAGATCCTCCGTTCTGGGTGAAAATGTACAGCGGTAGGGGGCCTCTGTCAAGACCCACATCTTGAATGGGCCATTTGGGGTAGGGGAGAAAGCCCTGTCCAGATATATTTTCTGTATGGATGAGTTTATGGGCTCTTACATGCAGCATTCAGGGGGGTAAGATACAGTGGTGTGGAAAAGCCTTGCATAGGCTGCCTGATCAAGCTATTCTCTGTTTTATTTTGACAATCTTTGTCAGAATAAAGTGGCAGAGTCCTGGCTTATTATATACTGTTTTGTTGCAAACTTAATTTAAAGTCAAAGAAAAGAAACCCCCAATCAGAGTTGAATCATAAATCCTAAAAGAAACCCTGATATATAAATGTGAAAAACTCTTATCTTTTTTGTCAGAGTTATCACACCAAAGTAGGAGGAATTAAATCCTTCCTCTCGCTGTGGCCTCTCCTTTTAATAATTTCAGAAAAAATGAACAAAGTTAAAACACTTAGCTTTAGCTTTTTCCCGAGCTTATAAACACCACAGAGTCCATGGACCACAACCTTTTTGGGCATACATTGCATCTTTGTACACAGGTTCACAACCAAACGATCAAACAATCATAAAAAACGCTCAAGTCATGGCAAATTTGTTAGATTTGTACAAAAGACAAAAGGGAGGAAAATGGTATGCAGCAGGGGTTGTAAATCGTAACACTATATCTCTCTATGCTGTAGGGAAAAGGGTAGCCAACTCAAAGTATCCCAAAAGGAGGACATACACCTCCAAAAGTGCTAAAATTTGCATTTTAATTTGTATGTATAATTTGCATATGCAAAGTTTTTAGAGAGGTGCAGCATTACTATACTTTAAATAGAAATATTGCTCGCCATATTGTAGAAAATATTTTATTTCTCCAATCTGATTGGTTCAACTCTTGTCACCTTCTTCTTGTTGGCATTCTCCATTCACTTAATCCTCTATTCTCCAGGACCAAGCAGGAAGTCAGTCCTCACATATGGATGACATCCCTGACAGAGCCCTCATGCGAGAACCCTCCCCAGCTTTCGCAGAAAGCCTTTGGGAGATCCAGCATGCATGCGTGATTGCCTTCCCGCCTAAACGGAGCCATCTTACCTCAGTCTTCTTTTTTCCATAGAGCCTTCCAGATGTATTTCTGTATCTCAGATAAAGGCTACTACTACTACTGGGCATTTGTATAGCGCTACAAGACGTATGCAGCACTGCACAGACATGTAAGAGACAGTCCCTGCTCATCAGAGCTTACAATCTAGTCAAAAGCTGATTGCCCTGTCAGTAGCTTTTGCCGTCTCGGTACCCTTTTTCTCTTGCTTCGCATTTTTTCATCTTCCTGTACTTCCCGGTATCATCGCTGCCTCAGCACCATGTTTTTTTCGGGCATATTCCTTTTTTCGGCTCATGGGTTTTTCTTGCATCATCCTGGTGGGGCATTGGAGTATTTTGACCTAGCGGAAGCCATCTTCCCCGACATGTCCAATCCGACCAGTGACTTTTAACAACTGCGCCAGATGTGGCCAGACCATTTCCATCACAGGCATCCATAAGTGGTACCTTCAATGCCTCAGACATGACCACAAGTCCTCAACATGCACTATCTGCTTGCAGATGATGCGCAAGGGGCTGAACTGTGAAAAGCAGCGGGAGTTGCTGATCGGTTCCAAGACATCATCGTCGACCCTGGCATCGACATTGAAATAGATGCCCTCGAAGGGCACCGCCAAGGATGCGACCTTGTGTGGTGACTGGGCCCTTTCAGAGCTATGAGGTAGTCATGGGGTTCTGGAACAGACTCCTCCTTCAAAGAGGAGCATCCCCAAAAGGAACGTACTCCATCAGTCATCAAAGATGATGCCAAGTCCAGGGTGAAGACCCATGGACATAGCCATCAAAGCTCTCGATGCGACTCAAAGGGCAAAGGCCAGGAACAACCATTGAAGCTTCCCCAGTGGGAGGCTGTTACCATCGAGGAGTCCCCGCCGAAGGAAGCGGCAACAGCATCAAAGGATATAGTGCCAGCAGCTGTGGAGCACTCCCTCCTAACAGAGCAGTTGTTGACTTTTAAGTTCAGCCTGGCTGCCTTTATGGCACAGCACAAGCTTTGGGAACCAGGAACCTCCAGTTCCTCGGGGCAGGTGACAGCACCATCCACCACGGGTGCCTCGCCAGTGGAGGTTTAAGCGATTATTGAAAAACAGTCTCCTCCAGTTCCCGAGTCCGTTCTCGGTTTCACTCAGTGCCGCAGTTCCTCCCCCCTGAGTGCATTGGGCTTGGAGCGCAGGGAACTGAGGTCGACCTCATTCCACCACCAGGGAATCAACTCTGTTCCCATTCCTGTTGATACTTTGAATTCTTGTCTGACTCTGATTCTGAGTGGGAAACTGAGGAGGAATCACCGGAGAAGGTGCAGCACCGGGATGGCCCTTTAGATCCCTCATCCCCTATGAGCGCAGGCAGTTCCTTCCCGAGGACCTCTCCTCCTTAGAGTTCGGCAGGAAAATGGGGAAGGCTTTGCCTTTCACATTGACGCTGAGGAGGAACCTCGGGTGGAGGAGCTGTAAATAGTCCAGTATCCAACTCCATCAAAGGAGGCCATCACCATCCCGGTGCACCCTATCCTTGAAAGGTTACTACTGAGGACGTGGGAGACTCTTGGTTTGGTGCCAATTGTGAGCAGGTGTCTTGATTCCATATATCGAGTTCGCAAGAGCCCAGGCTTTGAGAAAACACAACTGCCTCACAACTCCATGGTTGTGGAATCGGCCATGCACCATATTAAGAGTAACAAGATGCACTCCTTAATGCCCCCTGGCAGGGAGGTATGCATCATGGATGGATTTGGCAGGAAATGTTACCAGAGCTCGATGCTCGTGGCCCGTATCCAAACGTAGAAGCTATACATGGTCATGTATTTGAGAGACATGGCAGGGGAGCTTACTGGATTCTTGGCTGGCTTATCTGGAGATCATCTTCAGCCTGGTAGCTACGATAAAGGAATGTTCCAAATATGTGACTCATGCAAGCTACTATGGTTTTGAGTCCATGGCTAGAGTGGCTGCGGCAGGCTTTTGTGCATAACTACAGTTGTCAGACTTGGAGCAATGGGTTCAGGAAAAGTTGGTCAATGTCACCTGTCAGGGAGAGAACCTCATAGGCAAACCCATGATGAAGGCCACAGAGTTGGAGACTGGACAAGTCACCATGAACAGGCTCTCAAGAGAGACCGCTGATCCTTTTGACAGAAGACCTCAGGAGAAAAAGTTGTTCTACTTGAAGAAAACGAAGACCTATAGGACTTATGTCCCGTACCTTTCATAACAGCCACCCCCACAGGGGCAGCAGACCAATGGCCAAGGCCAGAAGCAACATCAGCCTAAAGCTCCAAGCAGCGCCACAACCACAGCCTGGGGGGGATGAACGTTTGACTCCTGGATCTTGGCCTTTCTTCCCTTTTCAGGTCCCATTCCGCAGCACATTGGGGAGCGTCTCACATCATTTGCCCATCATTGGCCCAGTATAATCACCGATGTCTGGGCTCTACAAGTGGTAAGGGGAGGGCTACCTCCTTTATTTCAATCAGACCCCCCCCCCCTTGCTACCTTACCATCAAGAACTACTTCTGCAAGAACTCAAGGCCCTTTTGCAGGAAAGAGCAGTTGAGGTTGTTCCACCGTCTCAAACAGTAGAGGGATTGGGGGGGGGGGGGCGCTAGTGAGCTCAGTGAGGAATGGCTGGGTTTCTCTGAAGCTCCGTGCCTTGATCATCCTGTCCCCGTAAAATTTGAAGTGATGTGATTTTTGGACTTCTCCCCTCGCACAAATCTGAGGGTAGGAATGGGTCCCGATCTTAATTTTAGATGATTTTGCTCCTTTTTTGAGCTTGGGGCACTGTCGCTGTCAGGAGTGAATGACGGCTACCTTCGCCGGCTCTTCTCAGCTCCCGGTGCATCTCCGGGGATGCCTGATTCTGCAGAACGTTGGTATTTGTCAGTGTGTCAGATTGCTGTGAGTATTTCGATATGTTTGAAGCCGGATGTAATCTTCATATTGAGGATCGCTAAATAACAGTGAGTGTTTGGTACCCAATTTCTCCACGGAACTGAGAGCGGTCGAGATCGGAGAATGCGGTATATTTAAAGGTCCTGTTTAACAATTTTACACAGCGATCGCAAATTGAAGCCGATTTCTTTTTGATTCAGAAACTTTGGATGTTAAAGATGGTAATGCTCTTGGTGAACTTGAAGCAGTTTATCTCTGAGGCGGGAAAAGGTGTCGGGGCGGTCATTGCCACATGGTAGTGACATTGGAATGCTGAGGAGAGCGCTCACCGCAGCCATTTCATATCATCACCACACTGTCCGCTTTAATGAGATGTAATGGAGTCTTCTGGGAGTGGATCTCGGTTGGGATAAAGCAGTAGTTTATTTGGATCGGGCTTTGTGTAAGAGCTCACTGGGTCTGTCAATTTCATTTTAATTATGAGAGAAATGGAAGTGAGGGTGACCAGCTCACTTTGAGAGAATCGGCAGCAGATCACCCTCTCTTTAATATTGTATGCATGGAACTGCTTGGATCGTTTGATCTATCTGAATGAAACCTTTCTATAATTTTTGTAAGTTTATGAAATATAAATTCCCCTGTCTCAGGAACTGCCATCTACATAATTCAGCAGAGATCTGTTGGACTGTATCGGTCAGAAATGCCTGTCTGTTACTAGCTGTGCTTTGAGATACAATTCCATGTTCATCTGCTGCACTGACCTTTTGTGAGTATATAGCCCCATCTAGAGGCTGTTACCTGTACAGCAATACTATTGTTATATTTTTTCTTTTGGCAGAACACATTGGGACTGTGCAGAAAGTTGGCAATTCTATTTTCTTGGCTTTCCATCGAGGAGATTTTTCATAAGCTGAGTTCTCCACTCTGCCTGGTGCGTTCAGTTTTTTGGGATCTACCGCTGAACTTTCGCAACAGAGCTCTAAGAACATTCTGAACATCCTATACTGTTGTACAGTTTAGCATGGCAGCCAAGAATACTTGCGCTACTGCGCTGTCCAAATTTTCTAGGAAAACTGATCAGTCCACTTCCAATCTCACGTCTGGGGTTACTGGATCTTCTACTGTGTCCTCTGAACCTGCTGCTACTCAGTCTATGGGTGCTCAACCAGTTTCTAAAGCGGATTTGCTAGAAATCTTACAAGAACTGCGTTCCTTCCGGCTTGAATTCTCTAAAGCTATTTCAGATCTTCGTTCTGATTTTAAATCTCTAGATGATCGTGTCACTCAAACGGAACTGCATATTGGAGAACAAATGGATTCCACGGTGGAGCTTCAATCAAAGATTTATAAGTTGGAGCAATTCACAGCGGAGGAGCAGCGAAGGAGCGGCAGGATGATCTTGAAAATAGACAGTGGAGAAACCTCATCAGAATTTGGGGGGTACCAGAGTCTTCCACTTCTGCTGGTAACCTAGTTTCATTAGTTCAAGAGAGATACGCTTTTTGTGTGCCAGTGAGTGAGACTCCAGTGCAAATAGAGCGCATCGGAGTGGTAGTGGGAAGGCTGGAGGAGATATTAGAACACGTCCCATCATAGCTGGTTTCAAATACTCTGCAGATAAAGCTGAGCTAATGAGAGCGCTTTGTGGAAAACGGTCTTTTTTCTTTAGGGACTGGGAGCTTCAAATTTACCAGGATCTATCAGCCTATACACTGGAGAGACGTCGGAGTTTCAAACCATTAACACAGATTCTACAATAAAAGCAGATTAAATATCGCTGAAACTTTCCTTTTGCCTTAATTTTTGAATGGCGCAATAAAACCCAACAAATTAAGGACTTATCAGCATGTATGGACTTTGTGGATCAGATTCAATATGGAGATAGTCATTCGCCACGTCAGCATAACCTGCGATCGGATTGGGAAGTATCGACACCTAAAAGAAGAAAGATACCACGTTCACGACGCCAATCGGAAGCTGATGCTGATGACCATGCCCTCAAAGATATGGACATTTCTGCTCCTCTGTGAATTCATTGCTTTCTGTATCTATGGTGTATAGTTATGGGGTGAGGGTTCTTTTGGTGTGGGATATGAGGTTTTTCTTCTTTGTTGCAGGAGGGTTATCACTATGCTTAGGTTGAATATGCTGTAGAGATGAGGTTATCTTTACACGTTAGAAAAGGATGCTGTCTTGGTTTGTGTGTGGGGAGGGGGGTTTTGTGAGACTGAGGGTGTATGCTTCGGGTTGGGGGGAGGGATGAAGGGGGCTGGGATTTTAATGTGGGTTATGTTACCCCTTTGGCGACTTGGTTGTCGCGTTGTTTTTTGTTACCTTGATATGAGGTGGGGTGGTCCTTTTTGTGCAGGGCCAGAGGGTGGGGGGAGGGGGGAAGCGGGAGTTGGGGGGAATATTAAGGGGGGAGGGGTGTGGGTTTCGCAGGTCTGGGGGTTGGAGAAGTATTTTTGGGAGGGAGTGGGATTTAGGGGATTTCTTGTTACATTGTATATGTTTTCAATATTGTAAGAGTGGCAGTATGGAATCAACTGGCTGTTTCAGGTAAGCAAATTTGTATTGATTCCTATGATTAAATTAATAACATGGAACATTAGGGGATTACATCACCCCATCAAGAGGCGCAGGGTACAAACCCAACTTCTCAGGGAAAGAGCAGATATTGTGTTTCTCCAGGAAACCCATCTTGCACCAGATGCGGTATCAGGCTTATCGTCTAAGGCATATCCGCAGGTTTTTTATTCTAATTTTACTGCGCATAAGCGGGGGGTGGCGATTTTAATGTCTAAGGATTGTCCTTTTACGGTCTCATCGCATATTTCAGATCCACTGGGGCGTTTTCTTCTTATTGTTGGGTCGTGCAATACTTTTCCAATTACTTTGCTAAACGTTTATATTCCTCCCACAGATGTTACAATGTCGTTGCAGGATCTTCTGGATGTCCTTCGGACACATGCTACAGGTGAAATTTTGTTGGGGGGAGACCTCAATAGTGTCACTTCAAAGCTCGATAGGTCAGCCACATGGGCACGGAAAGAGTGGGTCCAAAGCTCTAAGGTCATTCCTTTCCAATTCTGACCTCCGAGATGTGTGGAGGGAGCTTCATCCTGGAGAGATTACACATTTTTCTCTCCCAGACATCACTCATATTCCAGAATTGATGCTTGGTTGGTGTCCCAGTCGCTCATGTCCTCTATTCCCAGAGTACACATTGGAGATAAAGGCCCATCGGACCACCATTTGGTAGCTTTAGATTGGATCTTGGTAGATCAGGAAACTCCCCCTAGAATTTGGTCTTTGAACAGACAGTTTTTGAAAAACAAGCAATTTGTGGAGCAAATCCAAACCTGTTGGAAAGAGTACATACAATTTAATGACTCACCTGAGATATTTTGTTCTTTGTTATGGGAAGCAGGGAAAGCAGTGATGCGGGGGCAGTTGATTTCCCTTTCAAAAGTGTTCCGTAGACAAAAGATGATTCAACAGGAGACTTTACGAGCTCAGATTAGTGAACTTGAGTTGCTACATAAGCGCACTCAGAACAAGAACACTTGGCGGAAGTTAATAGAGCTGAGAGGCAAATTAGCGGCTTTGGAAACAACTGAGATTGCTTCTCATATGCAGAGAACAAAGCAAAACTTTTATGAACATGGTAATAAAGCCGGTAAGATGCTTCTATGGCAATTAAAGCGACAAAGGTTGAAAAAGAAAATCTCTGCCATTGTTGATGATACCGGCACCTTTCTTAAAAAATCTATAGAGATGGCTAACTGTTTGGCAAAATTCTGCAAAACTTTATATACATCACAGTTTTCCGCTGATATACATGCCTTGAATGGTTGGCTGCAGGAATCTAATCTTCCTCAAATTTCAGAAGGTGTTTTCAACTCCTTAGAGAGACCTATCCAATTAGCAGAGGTGCAAGAAGCTATCCGACGGCTGAAAAATGCTAAGGCCTCTGGACCAGACCTGTTCCCAGTGGAACTGTACAAGGTGCTTTCGGGACAGTTTGCTATTGTTTTGGTTCGGGTCTATAATGAGATTTTAACCACACGAAAATTACCACAATCTATGTACCAGGCTTCTATTGTAGTGATTCCTAAAGAAGGTAAAGATCCGACTCTGCACTAATTACAGACCTATATCCTTATTAAACATAGATTATAAAATTTTGACAAAGGTATTTGCAATGAGACTGGATTCCCATATTCAGGAAATTGTACACCCTGATCAGACCAGCTTTATTAAAGGTAGATATGGTTTTGAAAATGTTCGGAGACTGATTAATGTCTTACTTGGTTTGAGGAAATGTCAGGGAAAGTATGCTGTGCTCTCTTTAGATGCTGAAAAAGCCTTTGATAGGGTAGAGTGGCCGTATTTATTCGTGACGTTGCAACATTTTGGGTTCGGGCCTAATTTTCGGGGGTGGATTGAGACTCTATACAAGGATCCGCAGGCGGTAGTTCAGGTTAATGGTTTTCACTCGTCTCCTTTCACTTTGGGTAGGGGGACTAGACAAGGTTGTCCACTTTCCCCATTGCTTTTTGCTCTTGCTCTTGAGCCTCTTGCGATTCGGTTGCGAGCTCAGGCAGAAGTTGTTGGCATTAAAATAGGGCATCATACTCATACTGTTTCTCTATATGCTGATGATACACTGATTTTTCTAAAAAATCCGGATAACACAGTACCTTTAATAGTTGGTCTACTCCAGCAGTTTTCTTCTATGTCCGGGTTTAAGGTCAATTTTACTAAATCGGTCCTGTTACCATGCTCCGTAGGTATGGGAGATGAAAGAGGAAGACTGCTGGCCCTTTCTGTCGGAAGTCTTTGGAGGAAAAAGTCCTTCTACCCAAAGACCAAGAAGGCTTACAGGGGTTACCCCAAATTTCCTGCCTATCAGGCTCCCCCTCAGGGGCAGCAGGCCAAGGCACGGGGCATGGCTTCTGTAAGCCAAAAGCCCCAAACAGCACCACAGGCACAGCCTGGAAGGGGGTGGGGTTTGGTTCCTTAGGCATAGCTTCCCTCCCCCAGGACGTAACAGGCCCAAGGTTTATGGGAGGACGGCTGGTCACGCACCTATGGCCGGACATCAGTACAGACATATGAGTGCTACAAGTGGTCAGGGAGGGGGTGCTGCCTCCCTTCTTCCTAGTGGAAATACCCATGGGCCCCTTGTACAGGGAGCTCATGCAGAGCGAACTCGAGGCCCTGCTCAAGGATCACTTGGTAGAGCCCGTTCCCCAGCCCTTCCAGGGCCAGGGGTTCTACTCCTGCTTCTTTCTTGTCTCCAAGAAAACCAGGGTTTTCAGGCCCATTCTGGACCTGTGGGGACCTCAGGCCCATTCTGGACCTGTGGGGACCTCAACCGCTTCCTGGTCAAGGCAAAGTTCAAAATGGTATCCCTTGGAACCTTGCTGCCTTACCTCCTGCAGGGAGATTGAGATGCAAGGAGCATAGCCAAAGATGCATATACCCACATCCAGATACATCCAAGGCACCGTCAGTACCTCTGGTTGGGGGCCAATACTACCAATACAGGGTGCTCCCCTTCAGACTGACCTCGGCTCCTTGAGTGTTCATCAAATGCCTGGCGGTCATGGCCGCCCACCTCTATCTCCTGGGAGTTTGTCTTCCTCTACCTGGATGATTGGCTCATCAGAGCCAGCTCACTGGAGGAGGTGTGCAGCACTGCTCACTACACCATAAGGCTGCTCCAGCACCTAGAGTTTGTAGTCGACTTCCCAAAGTCTCACTTGTTGCTAACCCAGCATTTGGAGTTCATCAGCGCTCTGCTGGACTCCACCCAGGCCACGGGCCGCCTTCCCACCAGACCGTATACTGCGCCTCTTGGCCCTAGCAATGGACATGCAGGGCTGCTCAGTGGTGACAGCCAAAGAGATGTTCCGCCTCTTGGGGCACACGGCATCTACGGTTCACATCACACCCTTTGCCACCTCCACATGCGGCAAGCCTAGTGGATGCTCAATGCCCAGTTGACACAGGCTTATGGCTGCCTAGAGGACCCCCTCAACCTCAGAGCCGGCCTGCCTTTCCAGGCTCCCCCAGTGCAGCACATCCTCATGATGGATGTGTCCATGTTGGGCTGGGGAGCCCACTGCGATCACCTGTAGTCACAGAGCCTATGGTCTCCAAGGGAGAGTGCTTTGCAGATCAACCTGCTGGAGCTCAGGGTGGTATATCATGCCCTGTGGGTGTTCCAGGACCATCTGATGGGACAGGTGGTTCAAGTCTAGATGGGCAATCAGTTGGCAATGTAGTACTTCGACAAACAGGCCAACACAGGCTCATGCCACCTCTGCTAGGAGGCTGTTTGCCTCTGGAACTTCACAGCAGGGAAGAATATCTTCTTCAGGGCAGTTTACCTGCTGGGCTAGGACAATTTATTTATTTATTTAATGTTTCTTCTATACCGCACTATTTAATATCAGTGTGGTTTACATACAACAGTAGATTATACATTGCAGGCTGGGCTGCACTGTATTTACATAGAAACAGGTACTATAACTTGGACAACGCTGGGGTAACTATTTACAAAGCTTATATGCATATATTCACAGAGTGTATTTACATGCCGCTGTTTTACGAGGAGCGTATAATCAAGGCTGTCTCTGCTTTACCAGGGTAGGGATATATACATGATGTAATCTCCAAGTAAGCATAGTTGAAGATGGTGCCCATGGGTATAGATGCCACATCACTTGCCGTGTGTTTTAGTGTGGTGTGCATGGGGGAGGGGGGTGGTTGTTTGTGCGCTGTCATCCGAATAGTGCGTGAGGAAAAGGTGATGCTTCAATGCCTTTCTAAAATGGGCCAGGTTGGAGATTGCGCGTATGTTGGGTGGTAGGGCGTTCCAGCATCTAGGCGCATAGAACTTAAATGTCCTGTTTGTCGTTGCCTGGGTGCATTGTGTTATTTCCTTTGGTATTACCAGGGTATTGCCTGTTGTGGTTCTTCTGGATCTGTTAGAGGGGGTCGGATGGATAAGCTCCGTGAGAGAGGTGGAAGAGACCTTGTTGATGGCCTTGAATGTCAGTAATAGGGATTTAAACGAGATTCTGCCTTGGATGGGGAGCCAGTGTAGATGTCTCAGGATGGGTGTCACATGATCCTTCCTAGAGGCACCGTGTAGAACTCTGGCAGCAGCGTTCATTGTGAGCTGGAGTGGATTCAGGGTGGATTGCGGGAGCCCTTGTAGAATTGCATTTGCGTAATCGAAATGCGGGATCACCAGCGCTTGATTATATTGTCTGGAAGTCATCGGGCTCAAGTAAGGGGCGTAGGTGCCTGAGTGTCCGAATCTTGTGGAAGACTGCTCTTACTGTGTTGCTTATGTGGACCTTCATGTCAAGTCGTTGATCTAGTGTGGCTCCTAGGTAGCGGATTGTGGGTTTAGTTATTAGCTCCACATCCTTGACCTTTAAGGAGGCTGGAGGGGTGAAGTTGTGGTTCCTCGTGATGAAGAGGACTTCTGTCTTCTTGTGCTGTATTCAAAGATTTTGAGACTCGAGCCAGTTGGCTACGGCGTCAAAACAACTTGTCAGTGGGGAGAGGTCTGGCTGGTCGGTTGAGAATGGCATGTTAAGCAGTATGTCATCGGCATATATCAAGCAGTCGATGTTGAATGATCGGATAAAGGTGGGCTGCATGTATACATTGAACATCAGGGCGGAGAGGGAGGATCCCTGCGGTACACCCTGCCACTGGTGGAATGGTTTTGATGTTGTGGCGCCGGATCGTACGTGCTGTCATCTGTCAGACAGGTAAGACTTGCACCAATTTAGGGCTGCATCACGAATACCCTTCTTAAGTCACACCAGGAGGAGCTCATGGCTTACTGAGTCAAACGCAGCGGCTATATCCAGAAAGATGAGGGCAAACCCTTGTCAGGTGTTGTTGATTCCAGCCATTATGTTATTAAAGAGGGTGGTGAATAGTGTTTCGACACTGTGGGACTCCCTGAATCCATGTTGGCAGGGGTCTGGCGGAGCGGCGGTCTAGATGTGGCATTGTATTTGGCGTTGGGCTTCTTTTTCAATTATCTTGGCCAGTAGTGGTATGCTTGATTATAGGCCAGTACGATTCAACCTTCTGGGGGTCCATTTTGTTGTTTTTCAGCAGAGGTCTGATAGATGTGCGTTTGAGGCTTTTCGGGAACGAGCCTGTTGAGAATGACAGGTCCATGATTCTGGCTATGAACAGGCTAAATTCGCTGTATAGCGCCTTTATCCAGAAGGCCGGGCAGGGGTGGTTTGTGCAGTGGTGGTGTTGATAGCAGCGATGGTGTCCTCAATGCCTTTCTTAGAAGGGGTGGAGAAGGTGGTCAGTGTTGCTGGGTGGGGGGATTCATGTGAGGTGGTGACTGCTGTGGCTTTGTTGGTCTAGCATAACTTTCATTACAAGTAGTCCGCGAATTCTTGGGGCTGGATCTCGCTATGTTGGTTGGGGGATGGTTCTTTTGTTAAGTTATTGACCAGGTTGAACAAGTCGTGTGGTTTGTTTAGTGATTGTTTCAGGGTGTCGGTGTGGAACGGAGGAGTGACGTTCATAGCTCCGCGGAGTACCAGGATGAGGCGGCTCGTTTCGTTGAGTGCTTGTCTGAGGGTGGGAGTTGAGAAACAGAGCTGAGGCTATTATCCCAGCTTGAGATCAAATCATCAAGGCCGAGAGCTGTCAAGGGGAGGAGCGGGAGGGTTTTTCTCAAGATAACCTCTTTGTCAAAAGGTCGGAATCTTCGTGGTGGTGCTCTGGGGGTGCTGGCTGGACTTCTGGTGCTCTTGTCGCAGTAGTTGTGCACGGGTATTTGGAATCTGATTAGTTTGTGGTCACGGACAGTATGGGGTCGTGGGTTGAGTCGATGGCCACCAGTGGGGCGAATACCAGGTCCAACTTGTTTCCTTTCACATGGGTAGGTTCATTGACTAGTTGCTTGTATCCTAGTTCCTTGATTGCTTCGAGGAAGGCCGAGGCTTGGGTGTCTTGCAGGGCTGGCAGGTTGAAGTCGCCTAGTAACCAGCTTGGGGAGCATGGGTTCAGGGTGTTGCATGCAAGGTCGATTATTGTTGAGAGGTCGTCAGGGGATGCTGACGGGGCTCTGTACAGTAGGTTGAGGGTGCATTGCTTGTTGGCTATGGTGATTGTGTCCAGTTGCATTGTGCTGGTGGCATTGATTAGTTTGAATTGGAGATTCTCTCTGAAGAGGACGAACAAGCCGCCACCTCTTCAACTGTCCCTATGGCTGTGGGGATCGAAACGGTGGGTATGAGTTGGTTGAGGAGGACCGTATCGTCACTAGATAGCCATGTCTCTGTGACCAGGAGTATGTTGAGGTCCTAGAGGGTTTTCATGTCCAAGATGGCTGGCCATTTCTTGCGGATCGAGCGTGCGTTTAAGGGCACATTTTAGGTTTTGGGAGTGGGGTATTCCTCTCGTTTGGTTTTCTTGGCATGTTGCAGCACGATGTTTAGTAAATGGGGGGCGCTGGACCACAATGCCTTGTGATGGGGGGCGCTGGACCATCTCCTCCCATGGCTTTGTAGGATTGGTATGAGGTTGCAGGTAGGGGATACGGCTGTTGTACTGCTGAGCCATCCAGAGAGGAGGTAACAGCAGATTAGGGTGGTGAAGGAGGGCGTCATTTTGAGTATCAGCACTGTTGCCACGGTTAGGAGACTCCTATGGGCAGGCTGGTAAATCAGGTAGTCAGATTATGCTAACAAAGGTAGGCAAGTACACTAGGCACCTGACAATGTACTGGCTGACCGCTTGAACCAGGTCCTCCAGCTGCCTCTCGTGGGGCTGAACCTGGTGGTACTGGGGGAGGTCTTTTGCCGCTGGGAGACCCCAGAGATAGACCTCTTTGCTAGTCTGGAGAATGTGCAACTGCCGCGCTTCTGTTCCCTGAGGCTGGTCCGGGGACAGGAGATGGCAGACTCCTTCCTCCTCCCCTGGTCCTGGTGCTTCCTGTATGTGTTCCTGCCTACACCCCTAGTCCTGTGGGCGTTCTTCAAGATACAGGCAGAAGCAGCCTCAGTCATATTCATTGCTCCCAGGTGGTCCAGGTAATCATGCTTCTCCCTGCTCCTGCAGCTATCCCAGAGGGACCTACTACTGCTGGGGAGCTCTCCAAACCTGCTGTCACAGGAGAATGGGATGCTTCTTCATCCCAACCTCCCGTCCCTTGCCCTGACAGCCTGGATTCTGAGAGGTTAGCTATAGCGCACCACCGCCTCTCGAGGGAGATGGAAGATGCCCTGCTAGCCTCGCGTAGGGATTTCACACATCAGGCGTATCATTCCAACTATTTATATACTTCCAAAAATCCATAAGTCTATGGAAAATCCACCGGGTCGTCCAATTATATCTGCTATAGGATCCCTCTTGGAGCCCCTCTCTCAATTCATTGACATTTTTTTACGTCCGTTTGTTATACAGATGTGGTCATATGTTCGGGATTCATCTCATGCAATAGAGATCTTCTTTTCAAAATTTGGATTGCTTGTCACGTTAGATGTAGAATCGCTCTACACAAACATTCCACAAATTGAAGCTTTAGAAATTATTGAACATTTTCTTATGATCAGGCAGGACCATAAGAGGATTCCCACAACATTCTTGTTATCTTTGGCCGAAATTGCGTTGTGTAAAAATTTTTTCTGTTTTAGAGATTTATTCTACCAGCAAATCAAGGGGGTTGCAATGGGCTCCTCCATGGCACCCGACATTGCAAATTTATATATGTTCCATTTTGAAGAACAATTCTTAAAGGAGCATTTATTTAAAAAGGAGGTGTTATTATGGATTCGGTATATTGATGACATTTTTATTCTCTGGAAAGGATCGGTAGAGCGCTTATCTGATTTTAATGCATGGATTAATTCATTAGACACACATTTGCATTTCCAGCTCACTTATGATTTTATGCAGATACCATATTTAGACCTTTTGGTTAGGAAAGAAGGAAATAAACTAATTACCACATTATACAGAAAACCCAGTGATAAAAACCAACTACTACATTATACTAGTTTTCATAACCCTGCTTTGAAAAATAATCTCCCTGTTAGTCAATTCCTTAGGGTTAAAAGGGTATGTACAATGCAGCATGAGTTTGAACATCAAGCCAAAGACATGGTTGAGAGGTTTAAATCATGGCAGTATCCAAGCCGCCATATCCAAAAGGCATATATAAGAGCCCGTGATACACCTCGTGAATCTCTTTTAAAACCAAAGAAAGAACAATCTGACTTGGTATGCCCTCTCTTATATTCTTTACAATCACATAAGATCATTAAAATACTTAAAAAGGAATGGCACCTCATACAAACCCTCCCTGGGTTTCAGGACACTAAATTTATAGTTGCTCATAAGAGAAATGTTAATCTTCGGAATCTACTTGTACCTTCGGCTCTCACAGAACGCAAAGCATTGTCACAGTATAAAGGACAATTTCAATGTGGTCACTGTTCCGTTTGCTTACACACTCTTCCAGTTCGAAATTTTTTTATTCATCCAGATATGCATAAAAAGTTCTATATTAGAGACTTTGCAAATTGTGAAACATCCCATGTGATTTACGTGGTTCAATGCCCCTGTATGAAACTGTATGTGGGAAAAACCAACCGGAACATACGTACACGGATTATTGAACACAAAAGCTGTATCAAAAGGAAGTTGGAGGATAAACCTTTGTTTTCCCACTGGTTACAAATAGGACACAAAATAACAGATATTAAGTTTTTTGTTATAAAAAAGGTACAGCATAATTGGAGAGGTGGAGACTTAGAAAAAACAATTCTACGATTAGAACTAAAGTATATATTTCTACTTAATTCTATGGTTCCATATGGTTTTAACCTTGATAAAGATCTGTCAGTTTTTCTTTAAACATTTTTGGCTCATGTGAGTTATCAAACAAATTTTATTTGATAGTCTGACTTGCTATTTGACATTTAATTAGGACATCCTGTGGTAATATGCCATGTTTTAAATTAAACCTCATCTCCTTTTTATATGATATAGAAAGTTTTTTTCCCTGTATTGTTCACCATGATAGCATCCCATGTGATGTTTCACAATGGTTTCTTCCCCCCTTCCTCCCCCTTTTTCACCCATTTCCCCCCTTTTTCCCATCTCTTCCCTCCCCTTCCTTTCTTTTTCCTTTCCTTTCCCTTCTCCTTCCTTTCCCCTCTGTTCCTCACATCCTTTTCCCTTTCCTCCCCCCCCCACTTTCTTTTCTTTTCCTTTCCCTTCCCGTCCCCCTCCCTGTTTCTCACAGCCCCTTCAGCCCCGCCCCCTCTGGGCTTAGTATTTACAGCGCATGCCCTGGCGTTTTTTCAGTTTTCAGTTTCAAGATCAGCGCTTGAGATATTGTAGAAGGTTTCTTCCTGAACTGTAAGTGTGTGGTTAATTAAGGCTTTTTCTTGCGTCCCCCTTGGAGTCTTCGGATGTTATATACTTCTTATTCCTTATGCATCTGCCGTTAACCCTTATGCCACGGTATAATCGTCTCCTTCCCTCCCTTTGGGGTTAGTATAATCAGCATGTAACTCGGCGGTTTTACTCCTGCTAAAGGTTTTTGCGACATCACTGGACATATTATAGAAGTTTACCTTCGACTTGTAAGTGGCTTTGTTTACCTTACTTGGTTCGGTGATCAGCAGTTGGTGGGTTCTGGCAACACTTTATTTTCTATTGCAACTCTCGTGTTTTTGAATGTCTTCATGCAATTGTTACACTCGGGGGTCCCTTTCCCATATAAGATTAACAATTTATTCATTCTTAATATATAGGGACATTATTTATTTATTACTCGTTGCATTTCCTTTATACTTCATATCACGATGGTTTATTTATTTGTTTTTTACATCATGTGTATCCATTACAGGCGTAGGAGAAGCGCCTGTATATGTTTCCTATTGTTATTTTTATCATTTTTGTATTTTAAGGCCGAAGATGTTTTTTATACATTAATATATTTTGGTTAGATAATACCTTTACTTTTTATAGGTAACAAATATGTTTTTGGACCACGGTTGCACAATTTTTTTTTTTTGGCAATATAAAGTACAATCGTTGCAAAACCCTCAGTTTTATAACTTTCTAACTTGCACATGCATTTTATGGATTATATTTTTTCTCTTAGGGTTTATGGTCCTTTCTAGGATCCTATCAGAGAAAGGGTTTGTTCAGTCAACATACGGTTTAGTGGTAGGTTTTCTATTTTTTCTACTTTAATGATCAATACTATGTTGTTCTTAATTGTCACATAACGGGTTTCCACTGTTTCCCTCCAGCTCCTTTTTTGTTCTGTAGTCTCCAAGTTACACAATATATAAAAAATTCTTAAGGCACATTTTTAGGCATATTTTAGGTACACTTTTTTCCTTTATCTGCTCAGGTTGGTTATTAATATGCTTAATGTACCATACACTGGTTTTTATAGTTTCAGTGTATATAGTTTTAACATATTGTTTTATCAGTTCTCTCCTGTTTTTCCTCCTTTTTTATTTTTTATTCTTTTAATTAGTAGTTATTTCTTTCATTATGTTTTTATGTTATTTATTATGGGAGTGTCATATCATTTTGTAATAGGTTTATTTATTGAATGGTTTTTTATGTTTACATGCAGCTTGGTGCACATTGTTGCTGTTCCATTTTTACTTATATTTTATTAGTTTTCATTGTTTTATATATGATGTTTTCTCATATAAATGTAATGCTAGTTGTTTTAATAGCACTATTAGTTTCCTCATTTTCCTCCCTGTTCTTTTCCCTCCCTTTCCCTCCTTCCCCCCTTCCCCCTCCTTTCCTTCCCCTTTCCCCCTCCTTTCCTTCCCCTTTCCCCCTCCTTTCCTTCCCCTTTCTTTTAGATGTTCCTAAGTAATACAGATAAGTTCCTTTTATTTATTTATTGTAGGTTTTTATCCATTTGATTTCTTATTTAATTGTTTATCTTATGGTTTTGATTTTATGTATTTACCTATAGTGGAGCCATATACCCCTGAAGACGTTTCTTACGAAACACGGCCAGTGTCGGGTTTGGCACTACTCACCCCCTGGAATAATAAAGGCTTTTTTTTACCCTTTCTGCCACATCTTTGTACTGGTTTTTGTGCTCAAGTCCAGCATGGCCAGAGTGCACATCTGTGCCATTTCGGCTCACCACTATCTGGTGGATGACCAGGTCGTCTCATGCACTCTCCCTAGTTGACAGTTTCATGAAAGGATGACTCTTGTCCCAACCGCTAATCCATCTGCTGCCAGTGGCATGGGACCTTAATGTGCTGTTGGGGAAGCTCATGGCTCCCTCCTTTGAGCCCTTGGCTATGTGCCATCTCAAGTACCTGTCTTGGAAGGTCATTTTCTTATTGGCGCTCACCTCTACCGGGCAAGTGAGCGAACTGCAGGTGCCGGTGGCTTATGTGCCCTATACTAAATTTCATAGGATCAGAGTTGTCCTTCAGACTCACTCCAAGTTCCTGCCAAAGGTGGTCTCTGTCTTCCACTTGAAGCAGGAGGTGGTGCTCCCCACCTTCCTTCCCAGGATTCACTTCTCCGGCAAGAGGGCCTTGTCCTTTTACATCCAGAGGAGACAACCCCAATGCTGCTCAGCGCAGCTCTGTCTCTTTTGACCCCAGTCTTGGGGTTGCAGTCTACAAATGCACCCTCTCATGATGGATTGCTGACTGCATCTCCTTTGCCTACCAGCACGCTAGGCTTTTTCTGGAACATCATGTCACAGCACACTGTGTATGGGTCATAGTGGCCTCTGGCAAATCTGCGCTCTCTGCCCTTGCTGGACATCTGCCAGGCTGCCACCTGGTCCTCTGTGCACACCTTTGCAGTGCACTACTGCTTGGATGAAGCTCAAGGCATGATAGCGCCTTCGGCCAGGCAGTATTTCATCACTTCTTTGGGGAATAGTGCAACTCCTTCCCTCCAGCCCTTTGTGTCCAGGCTACCGAAGAGGGGACTGCATTCTCGATGTTGCTGCTGCAATGCCGGACTTCCAGCCAACCAGTGCTCCCTGCTGTCCCTTACGGTCTGCATTTTGGGTCGTCTGTGGCTTTTGCAGGATTTTTCGGTAGCCTGTAGCTTGAGAGTCCTATATGTGAGGACTGACTTCCTGTTAGTTCCTAGAGAAAGTGTAGTTACTCACCTGAACAGGTGTTCTTCAGGGACAGCAGGAATCAGTCCTTACTCCTCACAACCCTCCTTCCTCCCAGTGGTGGAATTTTTCTTTTTTTATGCTTCATTAAGCTATATCATATTGAGGTAAGATGGCATCCTTGAGTTGGAAGGTTGCCGTGTATGTGCGGTGTAACTCCCAAAGGCTTTCTGTGAAAGCTGGGATCTGCCCAGGCTCTGTCGGTGCCGGCGTCACCCATATGTGAGGACTAATTCCTGCTATCCCTGGAGAACACCTGTTACAGGTGAGTAACTGCGCTCTCACCTGTACAAGTGATCTCCAGGAACAAGCAGGCATGCAGTCTTCACATATAAGTGGATGTCACTAACGAAGCCCATGTGGGAACGCTCCACAGTGTATAATAGGAAAGCCTTTGGGAGCACTCCACTGTGCTTGCATGCCTGCCTTCCTGCCTTCGTAATTCCTCTCCTCAGTTTTTAGTTTTCCATAGAGCCAGTAGGATGCATCATCCTATCACTGATGAAAAACATCTCTTTTTTGTGCCCTTCAGGGTACATTGTACTTCTGCCTTCCCGTCTACACCGGTTCTATCGAATCCAACACTGGTCCCAATATTTTTCCTTTATTTTCTACTAATTTTCACCAAGGTTCTCACTGCTAAACTAGGCCTCTAGGCCTCCATAGCCTTATCTTCAGTCTCATGGAAAAGCCAGTCAGTGGTTTTAAAAAATGTACCAAGTGTGCCAGTACCATTTTGGCCACTAATGAACATGACTGGTGTCTAAAATGCTTGGGTCCTGAACCCACGTCTTGTCCTTTGTGTCAACAAATGACCGAGAGGCCTCAAGAACCAAGCCAAACAGTTTGGATCGTTGTTCACCTTGGACTCAGTCTAAGTGGCTTTGACTTCCTCAAGGGCATTGACTTCTTCTCAGGCTTCTTCAAAGTCAAAACACAAGAGTAAGTGAGTCTGGCTGTTTCCAAATATCCGACATTGAAGATAGACTCCCCTAGAGGTGCTTCTGATGCAGACTGGCCAGCCAAACAGCCCTGGCAGGAGGGTCCATCCTCTAAAGCACAAGTGGGGCTCTGGGATACTCCCGAGACATCTTCCTCCAGAGAGCTACCGGTTCCATGTTCTGGGACAGTGGCTCAGATCCCCTTATGTGATTCTACTCAGACATCAGAGATCTCACTAGACTAGCACATGGTGGCTCTCGAGAGCAGTTTGGCAGCATCTCTGGCAGCCTCAGTACCGATAACATCCAGAGCTTCAGGAGTGCAGGCTTTGGCACTGAGCCTACAACCAGGTGTATCAGGCCCAATGCCAGCCCTCGAACCAGCATCATCAGAGCCCCTGAAGTCGATTCCTTCATTGGAGCCAGTTGATACCCCCGGTATCCAGACTCAGACCGTAATGGCTTTTGGTTCCGATACCTCTGAGTATCGGCGTCGACCCTTGACTTCCACGAAGCATTGAGATCAAACGCAAGACCACCATTATTCTGATTTAAGTTCTTCAGAATCTGAGAGGGGGTCACTCAATTCTGGAGAACTTCCTGACATCCCTTTGGACCTTTCGCTGCCTCAGAAACAGTGTCAGTCCCTACCAGAAGATATGTCCTTTCAGGACGTCATACATGACATAGCAGCAGGCTCTCCATGACAGTAGCCTTAGAGAAGGAGCCAAGGGCAGAGGAATTGGAGATACTCTAATATCCTCCCACCACCTAAGGAGGTGACTATCTTACATTGCATTGTATCCTGCAGGATCTTATGCTCCGCATATGGGAGCTCCTACTTATTTACTTATTTGTTTATTTAGTTATTTAGTTAGGCTCATATACCGTTTTTCACCAGGTCAAAGCAGTTTACATTGAACATGAACAATTTTTACATTGAACAGATAAATATCTTAGATACAAAGAATAGGATAACATTATAGTTAACAATCAATAGGCAGAACCATAATGCATAATACTATCAGCAAGAGACTCGATACTATATACAGAGCACCAGAGTGCTCAGGCTTCCAAAAACCTCAGCTCCCACAGCACTCAATGCTGGTGGAATCAGCAATATGCCAAATAAAGAGCTCAAAGAACCATTCATCCATGTCTCCCGTTAGACTCAAGGACACTCAATGTCTTCAGGCGTTGGTGTTTCCAAGAATGTGTTGGCCTTCAGAATCAACTTTTACAATGCTATACATAGGCAGGTTTCTGACACCAGGGATTTGGAGACTTTCACCCCCCTGCTTTCTGAGGATAAGCTGAGTGCATTCCAGACACTCATCAAGCAAGGCCCAGAACACTTCTAAGTTTCCTACTAAGGCCTCTTTTGTTGCTTTGAATCCACAAGCAGAGCTTCAGTAGTCTGCATTGGGGCTCACAGAATGGCCTGGTTACAGGCATCAGACCTCGAGCAATGGGTCCAGGATAAACTGGCAAATATTCCATGTACTGGAGAAAACCTTTTTTGGCAAAGGTTGGAGGGAAAAAGCAGGGGAGATTGAAACAGATGATCTCACCTTAAAACGCCTTTCCAGAAAAATAGCTGATCCATCCAAGAGGAAGGCTCTTCTCAAGAAGTCTTTTTATTCTAAAAAGAAGAGATACTATCCTTTTTACCCGCCATCTGCTGCCTATCAACCTCTGCATCCTCAGCAGAGGCAGCAGGGTCCTTGCCAATCCAAGAAACCCAAGGCTTCTAAGCCTCACCCAGTTGCACAGGCACAGCCTGTACCCGTTTTTTGACTCCTTCCTAGAGAGCATTGCCAATCTGCCCCTGGAGGGGCCCCTAGCCCCTCCACATAGCAGGCAGACTTTGTCACTATGCCCACAGATGGCACCTCATAACATCAGAGCAGTAGGCACTCCAGATTGTCCAAAGGGGTAATCAGCTTCATTTTAAAAGAAGAGGTGACCACCCTGTTATCCCAGGGTGCCATAGAAAGAGTTCCTCCTCCTCAAGAAAGGTTGGGCTTCTATTCTCCATATTTTCTCATTTAAAGGAAAACAGGAAGCCCATCTTGGATCTCTGAGACCTAAACAAATTCATGGTTTGAGAAAAATTCAAAATGATTTCACTAGAAGCTCTTCTACCATATCTCCAGAAACATGATTGGCTGTGCTCTCTAGACCTAAAAGAGGCATACACACATTTACTGATCCTTCCCTTGCATAGTGTCACCCGGTGAGGGTCCCCAGGAGCTGGAGCCTGGGTAATTCACCGGGGCTACTTCAATACTAGCAAAAGTGGATGATTACAATGCCCTCTGGGAGTTGTAGTCCCAATTGCTGAATAAAGAAGGTGAGTCGTGGATGAATAGTAAGGCTTTCAAACAGGACTTTCAATTCCCCTTCCGGGTGGATTTTTAAAGCAATGGGAACAAAAGGCAAAACACCATGCTTCTGGTACAAAAATCAAAAGGAACAAACTGGAGCCAAAATATGCTTATCTTCAGCTGAACTCAAAAGTAACACAAACAGTCCGTTCAAAACAGGTAAGTTTTCCTCACTGCAGTTTGCTTATACTTTAACAGCCTCTTCAACAGAAAGAAGTAATGTCATCTGACATAATTAAAGTACAGTCCATGCATGTATCTGATATTGCTTCTTCATAATCATTACATTGCATTTCCTCTGGTTCCTCCTCTGAATAACATTCTTCAGGGTTATAGAAAACGTTATCTTTAGGCAAACTCTGTTCTCGGTAATTACACTTCCCTTCTTCCTGGTTAAGAGAGTGTAGTGAATAATTACCACCTTCTCTTGAGAGCTCCCTTTGTGAGTCACACAACTCCTTATACGTACAGGGCAAATCACTATATTCAAAGGCTCTTCTATTAGAAGGAATTGGCCTACCTCCCAACTGCCTTTTCTCTGAGCTCCTGCGTGTGAGTGAGTTATCAGAGCACTGCTGAGACGGAGACGTTTCTCTGCCTTTCTGTCTTAGCTTTTCCTTAAGCATAAAACTTTCCCCAGGACAGACTTTCCCTCTTGTGCTGTACCTGGTTTTAGGAAGATAAAACTCCTCAGCTTTCCTGAGCCTGGCTTCTGTACTGTAGCTTCTCCTAGCTTTCCGGTAAGTTTCACCGGGCACGTCCTTAGTTGGGCACTGCTCTCTGCAACAGGCTGCTGTGTTTCTTCCTGTATACCTTTCAGTTCTGCTGGCTTCTGAACTCCCTCTCACTCCTGTGTCTCTGCTTCTAGAACTGGAACTTGTTCTGCTCGTCGCCCTGCCTCCTCTTCTCCTCTCCTCACTAACCTCAGGTGAGCATGTTTTAACTACGCGTGTCCCTGTGCTTGGTTGGGCTCCACCCCTTCTCAGCTGCCCTTCATTTCCTAATGAATCAGGAACCTGCTTGCTGCTCGGGCGTGTTCTCCCACCATGTGATAGTGTTTGTTTTGGTTGCCTATAGCAACTCTGCTCCATGTGCTGATCTGAGCTGTCATTTTCAGATCTGTTTTCATCTGTTCTAGCTATTTCCATAGGCTCTGATGACTCTACCTCATGACAACAGACAGCATCTCCGCTTCATCTTCAAGGAAACTATTATCATTATCAGTTTCTCCACTTTGGTCTTGCCTCTGCCCGAAAGGTCTTCACAAAATGCATGGCAGTCATCGCTGCCTACTAATGCAGCTTGGAGACATTACTCTTTCCTTACTTAGACAATTGGCTGATAAGGGGATAATCCCCTCAATAGGTAAGACTCCCTTCATCGCACCATCATGGTGCTTCAACACCTGGGCTTTGTCATAAACTTCACAAAGTCCCACCCCACTCCAACCCAAAGTCTAAAATTAATCAGAGCACTCTGACACTGAACAGGCCCGAGCTTTTCTCCCCCCCCCCCCCCACAGGATCGCTATGCCCAACTCATTAGGTTGGCAAAAGAGTTCAACAGCAAAGCCGAGTTACAGCTCGAAAGATGCTACGACTTAGGACACATGGCCTCTATGGTCCATGTCATCCCTTATGCTTGTTACACATGCGGCAAGCACAGTGCACTCTGTCTTCTCAATGGATGCAAGCAAGCGCTTGTCTCAGCGACAAGATTCACATCACCCCTCAACTGATCAAGTCCCTTCAGGGTAGTGTCTCCCACAAAACCTACTTGTTGGGTCACCTTTTCAGATGCCTCCACCTCTATGCATCCTGACGATGGATGCTTCCAAGCTCGGTTGGAGGGGCGCATCTCAATGACCTGACCACACAGGGGTTGTGGACACAACAGGAATCTGCCTTGCAGATCAACCTCCTAGAACTATGGGCACTGTTAAATGCTCTTCGGCTTTTTCATCCCCAACTATCGGGGCAACCTGTTCTAGTCAGAGCCAACAACCAAGTTGCTATGTTCTATGTAAGAACATAAGAACATAAGAACATAAGAAATGCCATACTGGGTCAGACCGAGGTCCATCAAGCCCAGCATCCTGTTTCCAACAGTGGCCAATCTAGGTCATACGTACCTAGCAGTTTCACCAAAAGACACAGGTTCTGCAGTGCTTGTACTAGGCCAAGCATTGATATCCTGGGTCCCTTTTTAATAGTGGTTTATGGACCTTTCCTCCAGGAACTTGTCCAAACCTTTTTTAAACCCAGCTATACTAACAGCCCTTACTACATCCTCCGGTAACAGATTCCAGAGTTTGATTACACGTTGAGAGAAGAAATATTTTCTCCTATTTGTCTTAAATAGTTTACCCTGTAGCTTCATTACATGCCCCCTAGTCCTTCTATATTCTGATAGCGTAAACAATTTATCCACGTTTATCCGTTCCACTCCATTCATTAATTTATACACCTCTATCATATCTCCCCTCAGCCGCCTCTTTTCTAGGTTAAAGAGCCCTAACCTTTTTAGCCTCTCTTCATAGGAGTAGCCTTCCATCCCCTTCACCAATTTGGTGGCTCTTCTCTGTACTTTTTCTAATAACTCTATGTCCTTTTTAAGATACGGTGACCAGAATTGCACACAATATTCAAGGTGCGGTCGTACCATGGAGCGATACAGAGGCATTATAATATCCTTTGTTTTATTCTCCATCCCTTTCCTTATGATACCTAGCATTCTATTTGCTTTCTTGGCCGCCGCTGCACACTGGGCGGAGGGTTTTAACATGTTATCCACGATGACTCCTAAATCTTTTTCCTGGGTGGTGGTTTCTAATGTGGAGCCTTGCATCTTGTAACTATAGTGTGGGTTGTTCTTTCCTAGGTGCATAACTTTGCACTTGTCCACATTAAATTTCATCTGCCATTTGGATGCCCAGTCTTCCAATTTATCCAGATCCTCCTGCAGTTTTCCACAATCCTCTTGGGTTTTAACAACTTTAAACAGTTTTGTGTCATCTGCAAATTTGATTACCTCACTAGTTATTCCCTTTTCCAGGTCATTTATGAATATGTCAAAAAGTAGCGGACCCAGTACAGATCCCTGGGGTACTCCACTATTCACCTTTTTCCATTGGGAATATTGGCCATTTAGCCCTACCCTCTGCTTTCTATCTTTTAACCAGTTCCCGATCCACAATAGTACACTGCCTCCTATCCCATGACTTTTTAGCTTCGCCAAAAGTCTCTGATGGGGGACCTTGTCAAAAGCTTTCTGAAAGTCCAGATACACTATATCAACCGACTCACCTTTGTCTACCTGTTTATGCACACCTTCAAAAAAACAGATCAGATTAGTAAGACAAGATCTTCCTTGTCTAAAGCCATGTTGGCTGTCTCCCATTAGGCCATGACTATCTACATGCTGTGTAATTTTGTTCTTTATGATGGCTTCTACCATTTTCCCTGGTACTGACGTCAGGCTCACCGGTCTGTAATTTCCCGGGTCACCCCTGGAACCCTTTTTAAAAATTGGTGTTACGTTGGCGACCCTCCAATCTTCAGGTATTACAGATGATTTTAATGAAAGTTCACAGATTACCAATAACAGGTCTGCAATCTCATATTTCAGTTCTTTCAACACTCTGGGATGTATACCATCCGGTCCAGGTGATTTGCTACTATTCAGTTTATCAAATAGTTGTAATATATCTTCCCGGTGTAGCGATATTTCTCTCAATTCCTCTGCAGTATCACCTTTAAATACCACTTCAGTCTTGGGTAACACCCCTACATCTTCCTCAGTAAAGACCGAAGCAAAGAATTCATTCAGTCTCTCTGCTATAGCCTTGTCTCCTCTTATTGCACCTTTTACCCCTCTATCATCTAATGGTCCAATTGACTCTCTCACAGGCCTTTTGCTACGAATGTACTTGAAAAAGTCTTTATTTCGTGTTTTTGCTTCCGTAGCAAGTTTCTTCTCAAATTCCCGCTTTGCCTGCCTTATCAATGCTTTGCATTTAGCTTGCCAGTGCTTGTGCTGTTTCCAGTTTTCATCATTTGGCTCTTTTTTCCATTTTCTGAAGGTTGCTCTTTTGGCAGCAACAGCCTCTCTGACCTCACCTTTAAACCATGCTGGCAGTTTTTTGGACTTTCTTCCACTTTTCTTAATGCGTGGAATACAGCTGGTCTGGGCTTCGAGGATAGTATTTTTAAATAACACCCAAGCTTGCTGTAAGTCTTTAACCTTTGGAACCGCTCCTTTTAGTTTTTTCCGAACTATATTCCTCATTCTATCATAGTCACCCTTTTGAAAGTTAAAAGGTAGTACTGTGGATTCCTTTACTATCTGTCCTCCACTGATTAAATCAAACATGATCATACTATGATCACTATTGCCAAGTGGTCCCAACACCCTTATTTCTTGCACCAGATCTGGCGTTCCACTAAGGACTAGGTCCAGTATGGCTTCCCCTCTGGTCGGTTCATGAACCAGCTGCTCCAAGAAGCAGTCATTCATTTCATCTAGAAACTTTATCTCTTTAGCTTGTCCTGCTGTGACACTGTCCCAGTCGATACCGGGGTAATTGAAATCACCCATTATTACTACTCTGTTGTGGCTTTTGTTAGCTTCCTTGATTTCTTTGAGCATTTCATCATCCATTTGTTCATTCTGGCCAGGTGGTCGATAGTATACTCCCACTGCCATCACCTTCCCCTTCATAAATGGAATTTCAATCCATAGAGATTCTACAGCATATTTTGTTCCCTGCAAAACTTTAATCCTTTCTGACTCAATGCCCTCTCTAACATAGAGCGCAACCCCTCCACCAATTTGTTCAGCTCTATCATTACGATATAGTTTGTATCCAGGTATCACAGTGTCCCACTGGTTATCCTCCTTCCACCATGTCTCTGAGAGTGCAATCATATCTAACCTCTCATTTAATGCTATATATTCTAATTCTCCCATCTTATTGTTTAGACTTCTAGCATTGGCATACAAGCATTTTAGAGACTGTATTTTATTAATATTAATCTGGCTATTGGTAGGCATGGGTAATGGGGAATCTTTATGCTCTGTCTGCTCCTTACTCAAGGGCATTTGGGCTACTATACTCCCTTTTGGAACCTCACTGCTTTTGGTAGTATCCTTCAAGGATACCTTTGTCCGAACCGTGCGCTCCTGGGTGACTGTCGGCTTTCCCCTATTTTCTAGTTTAAAAGCTTCTCTATCTCTTTTTTAAAGGTTAATGCCAGCAGTCTGGTCCCATCCTGATTAAGGTGAAGCCCATCCCTTCGGAAGAGCCCCCCCTTTCCCCAGAATGTTCCCCAGTTCCTAGCAAATCCAAAACCCTCATCCTTGCACCATTGTCTCATCCACGCATTGAGACTCCGGAGCTCTGCCTGTCTTTTGGGTCCTGCACGTGGAACAGGAAGCATTTCGGAGAACGCTATCCTGGAAGTTCTGGATTTCAACTTCCTACCTAAAAGCTTAAATTTAGCCTCCAGAACTTCCCTACCACATTTTCCTATGTCATTGGTACCAACATGTACCAAGACAGCAGACTCCCCCCCAGCACTATCTATGATCCTATCTAGGCGGTGCGTGAGATCTGCTACCTTCGCACCAGGCAGGCATGTTACCAGGCGATCCTCACGTCCACCAGCCACCCAGCTATCTACATTCCTAATGATTGAATCACCAACTATAACAGCTGTCCTGACCCTCCCCTCATGGGGACATGGCCCTGGAGAAACGTCCTCGGTGCGAGAGGGTTTTACATCACCTGGAGGACAGGTCCTAGTTACAGGATCACTTCCTGCCACACCAGGGTGATGCTCTCCTGTCACGTGACCTCTCTCCTCCATGGCAACAGGGATGCTGCCAGACTGGAGGTGGGACTTCAGGACTATATCCCTGTAGGTCTCGTCCATGTACTTCTCTGTCTTTCTTATGTCTTCCAGGTCTGCTACTCTAGCCTCTAGAGAACGGACTCGTTCCCTAAGAGCAAAGAGCTCCCTGCACTTAGTGCATATGTAGGACCTCTCACCAACTGGGAGATAATCATACATGTGACACTCGATGCAAAAGACTGGAGAACCCCCATCTCGTTGCTGGACCTCTGACTGCATCTTAGTTTAAAGCTTGTGTTTAGGTCTTTTAAATCGGTATATAATAAGGATTGGTGTAGATGCTTATACTAATAAAAGTGTATCTAATACCCCTAATACACCCTGTGTACCTGAAGCTAATTAATCACAGGTCCTCTGTGTATGACTGATTTGGATTAAGAGCTGCACCTGAGAGCAGCCCCTTTCCTCTAAGATGTCCACGTACCTATAAAACTACAATTACCCCAGGGGTGGGTGGGTGCTGGGGAGGGAGGGGGGGAGATAAGTCCTATTAAAGAGGGCAGTTACAAGGTACCCTGTCCTGAACCCTCAGCAGGGGGATGGGGGTACCACACAAAGCCCAGTTGAGAGAGGCAAGGTAAGTACAGCTGAGAAGGCTGAAACTTGCACACCACTAAGACCAACACTAAATAATTAAACAAACAACAGTTAGACAAACAGTAAATAATTAAATAAACAGCTAGAACTCACAGTAAGATGTCCCAGGAGGCAAAAATCCACTCACTAGCAGAGCTCTGTAAAAGTTCAGCCTTTCTCTGATCAGAGAAAAGCAAACTAAAACAGCCTATGCACACGTGGAGAAAACAGGAACAAGGTTACAGGATACCTCAGGGGGAGGGGGTCAGGGGGAGGAGTCACTCAGGCAGGCAAGGACAGGAAAAAGCTTAACAGCAGGCTCTGGGGAGAGAGATTAATTCAAAATGGCTACCACACACACAGGGGGAGGAGTCACTCAGGCAGGCAAGGACAGGAAAAGCTTAACAAACAACAGGCTCTGGGGAGAGAGATTAATTCAAAATGGCTACCACACAAAGCCCAGTTGAGAGAGGCAAGGTAAGTACAGCTGAGAAGGCTGAAACTTGCACACCACTAAGACCAACACTAAATAATTAAACAAACAACAGTTAGACAAACAGTAAATAATTAAATAAACAGCTAGAACTCACAGTAAGATGTCCCAGGAGGCAAAAATCCACTCACTAGCAGAGCTCTGTAAAAGTTCAGCCTTGTAAGCAAGCAAGGGAGAATGGGGTGCCATCCCCTCTGCAAAGAAGCAATTTGCCTATGGCCCTTTGCCATCTCTCACCACATCCTTCTCAGAGCAGTGTATCTCCCAGGAAAACTCTGTGTCAAGCTAAGCTGCATCCTTTATCCACATGAAGGGCCCTTACATCAGGAGATGACTGCTCAGATTTTCCAAATGTGGGGAAGCGCACTCCTAGATCTTTTTGCCACTCCACAAAACATACAACTTCCATTCTGCTCAGGGTTCTGACGCTGCACAGTCAGGCCCCAGACGCCTTATTTCTCCATTGGAGACAGGGACTGCTCTACTCATTCCCTCCCATCTGCTTGATACCCAAGGCACTGTTAAAGCTGTAGGCATACAGGAGCTCGATGATTCTTATAGCCCCATTTTGGCCTCATCAACTGTGGTTTCCTCTGCTTTTTTGCCTTGCGCAGACTCTGCCACTCAACTTGAGATGTGTGCCCGACCTCCTCTCTCAGGATCACGGGACGCTCCTCCATTCCATTCTTCACTTCCTATGCCTGATAGCATGGTTGCTGAAGGACTACTGCTACTGCTCGCTGACCTCAACCTACCACAGGCAGTCAAGGATGTTATTGCATCTCATAAGGATTCCACCAGGCGATCTTATGCTTTCAAATGGTGTAGGTTTGCCCTCTGGTGCTCCCCAAAGGACATTGCCCCCTTTTCTTGCCCGGTTGAGTCGCTTATACAATATATCCTCCACTTATCCTTAACAGGTCTTAAAACTAACTCGGTGAGAGTTCACCTTGATGCTATTGTGGCCTCTCACAGATGGACAGCCTATCTCCTCACACCTCTTGGTAGCACACTTTATAAGAGGTCTCCTGCTGTCCAAGCTGCCCAGTAATTTGCCTCTAGCGGCTTGGGATCTGAATGTGGTTTTGGTGCAACTTCTAAAGCCACCTTTCAAACCTTTAGCCACCAACTCACTGAGGTTTCTATCTTGGAAGGTCATCTTCTTTATTGCCTTTACTTCAGCTTGCCGCATCAATGAGCTGCAAGCTCTAGTGGCAGATCCCCCCTATACTCTGTTTCACCATGACAAGGTGGTTCTCTGTACTCATCCACATTTCCTCCCAAAGGTTGTTTCCTCCTTCCATCTAAACCAGTTGGTATTCATTCCGATTTTCTTTCCTAGACAATACGCGTCTCTGACTGAAGCAGCACTACACACTTTAGACTACAAGCATACACTGGACTACTAATTGGATAGAGCTAAAGCTCACAAAATCCTCTTAATTATTCATTTTCTTTGATCCTAGTCACCTTGGCCTACCACTGACAAAACATACTTTATCTAGATGGATAGCAGTTTGCATTTATTTTGCACAAGCAGGACTCTCATTATGAGCAGTGACATGACCCTCTAATGTGTGGGCTATGGCAACATCTTTTTATTATTACAATTTTTTATATACCGCACTATTCGGCATCAGCGCGGTTTACATTATAACACAACGACCATAACAACAAGCTGTTTGGTTTTACATCGAACAGGGGTACAAACTTGGATAACAGGGGTCAACTATATACATACATGAGATATTTACATGGCAATGAGTAACAATATCATAAGAGTAAGGGTTGTTTCCTAAGTGGGTCATTTCTTCTGTAGCTAATCTCCATTCAGTATCCATTGAGGACATTTGCTGGGCAGCTATATGGGCCTCCATTCACACTTTTGTTGCACACTACAGTCTGGGCAGAGACTCCTGTCGGGATGCTGTCTTTGGCTAAGTTGTACTCCAGTACCTCTTTGTGACATAAACTCAACTCCTACCCTCTGTCCTGGACTTCTACAAGACACCAGATTATCACTGGGGTAATATCGCCTCCTGGAATATAGTCCAATGGCCCACAACTCTACCAGACTCTTTGGCTACATGTTTTTTGCTTCAGGGATCTCACTACTCTCCCCACCATACCAGTCTGGTACCTGGGAGCTAGTGAGTCCCAAATGTGAATACTGCATTTCTGCTTGTTCCTAGAGATAGCATAGTTACTCACCTGTAACAGGTGATCTCCAGGAACAGCAAGAATCTGTCTTTACAAGCTATCTTCCTCCCCTAGGAGTTGAAGGGTTCTTTTATTTTTCTTCTTCTCAGCTACAAACTCAACTAAGGTGAGAAAGGCAATGGCAGTGGGGGTGTACTATCGAGCGCCTGGCCAGAATGACCAAATGGATGATGAAATGCTCAAAGAAATCAAGGAAGCTAACAAACTTTACAGCGCAGTAATAATAATGGGTGATTTCAACTACCCCGGTATCGACAGGACATGCTAGGGAGATAAAGTTCCTAGATGAAATAAATGACTGCTTCTTGGAGCAGCTGGTTCATGAACCGACCAGAGGGGAATCCATATTAGACCTGGTCCTTAGTGGAACACCAGATCTAGTGCAAGAGATAAGGTTGTTGGGTCCACTTGGCAATAGTGATCATAGCATGATCGCCTTTGATTTAATTAGTGGAGGAGGGGATAGTAAGGAAATCCACAGTACTATCTTTTAACTTTCGAAAGGGAGACTATGATAAAATGAGGAAAACAGTTAAGAAAAAACTAAAAGGAGCAGTTGCAAAGGTTAAAGACGTACATCAGGCTTGGGTGTTGTTGAAAAATACTATCTTGGAAGCCCAGACCAGCTGTATTCCACGCTTTAAGAAAAATGGAAGGAAGTCCAAAAAACTGCCAGCATGGTTTAAAGGTGAGGTCAGAGAGGCTGTTGTTGCCAAAAAAAGCATCTTTCAGGAAATGGAAAAAAAGAGCCAAACGACGAAACTTGGAAACAGCACAAGCACTGGCAACAATGTTCCCTCTAATTTTCTGTAGGCTGTGTGCACATAAAATATCAGCTGTGCAGCTTTTGAAGGAAGGTTAAATTTTTGTGCGCCACATAATGACACTCTGAGTTATATACTTTAAAATTTGACTACCCGTCAGAATACAGTATGTACACCACATTGATTGCACTAGAAAATATTGTAGAACTTGTGAAAACCGTAAATACACAACAACTTTTAAATTTTAAGACATCTGTGTTGTTTTCTATCAGAATCAGAACCATAATTTTTGTGCGCTCTGTTGTAAAGTATGTGCGCTAGCTTGGCGAGGTGTGTGCGCGCGCACACACGCGCACAGCTTAGAGGGAACAGTGACTGGCAAGTCAAATGCAAGGCATTGATAAGGCAGGCAAAGGGAGAATTTGAGAAGAAGCTTGCTGCAAAAGCAAAAACGCGAAGTAAAGACCTTTTCAAGTACATTCGTAGCAAAAAACCTGTGAGAGAGTTAGTTGGTCCATTAGATGATAAAAGGGGTTAAAGGAGCACTAAGAGGCGACAAGGCGATAGAGAGACTGAATGAATTCTTTGTTTCAGTCTTTACTGAGGAAGATGTAGGGCTGTTACCCATGACTGAAGTGGTATTTAAAGGTGCGGAAGAATTGAAGGAAATATCGATACATCGGGAAGATGTATTACAACTATTAGATAAACTGAAGAGTAGCAAATCACCTGGGCCGGATGGTATACATCCAAGGGTGTTGAAAGAACTGAAATATGAGATTGCAGACCTGCTATTAGTAATCTGTGAACTATCATTAAAATCATCTCTAATACCTGAAGATTGGAGGATCGCCAATGTAACACCAATTTTTAAAAAGGGTTCCAGGGGTGATCCGGGAAACTACAGACCGGTGAGCCTGACATCAGTACAGGGAAAAATGGTAGAAACCGTCAGAAAGAATAAAATTACTCAGCATGTAGATAGTCATGACCTAATGGGAGACAGCCAACATGGCTTTAGACAAGGAAGATCTTGTCTTACTAATCTGTTATGTTTTTTTGAAGGAGTGAATAATCAGGTGGACAAAGGTGAGTCGGTTGATATTGTGTATCTGGACTTTCAGAAAGCCTTTGACAAGGTCCCTCATCAGAGACTTTTGGCAAAACTAGAGAGTCATGGGATAGGAGGCAGTGTACTATTGTGGATCAGGAACTGGTTAAAAGATAGAAAGCAGAGGGTAGGGCTAAATGGCCAATTTTCCCAATGGAGAAAGGTGAATAGTGGTGTACCCCAGGGATCTGTGCTGGGTCCGCTGCTTTTTGACATATTCATAAATGACCTGGAAAGTGGAATAACGAGTGAGGTTATCAAATTTGCAGATGACACAAAACTATTTAAAGTTTTTAAAACCCAAGAGGATTGTGGAAAATTGCAAGAGGTTCCACATTAGGAACCACCACCCAGGAAAAAGATTTAGGCGTCATTGTGGATACCATGTTAAAACCCTCGGCCCAGTGTGCCTCAGCGTCCAAGAGAACAAATAGAATGCTAGGTATGATAAGGAAAGGAATGGAAAATAAAACAAAAGATATTATAATGCCTCTATATCGTTCCATGGTGAGACCGCACCTTGAATATTGTGTGTAATTCTGGTCGCCGTATCTTAAAAAGGATATAGCGATTTTAGAAAAGGTTCAGAGAAGAGCCACCAAAATGGTAAATGGGATGGAAGGATACTCCTATGAAGAAAGGCTAAAAAGGTTAGGGCTCTTTAACCTGGAAAAGAGACAGCTGAGGGGAGATATGATAGAAGTCTATAAATTAATGAACGGAGTGGAACGGGTAAATGTAGATCGATTGTTTACCTTATGAGAATATAGAAAGACTAAGGGACATGCAATGAAGCTACAGGTAAACTATTTAAGACTAATAAAAGAAAATATTTTTTCACTCAACGTGTAATCAAATTCTGGAATTTGTTACCGGAGGATGTAGTAAAGGCTGTTAGTGTAGCTGGGTTTAAAAAAGGTTTGGACAAGTTCCTGGAGGAAAGGTCCATAAACCATTAAGAAGGGGACCCAGGATATCAATGCTTGAACCAATACAAGCATTGTGGAACCTGTCTCCCTTGGGGAAACTGCTAGGTACATATGACCTAGATTGGCCACTGTTGGAAACAGAATACTGGGCTTGATGGACCTTGGTCTGACCCAGTATGGCATATCTTATGTTCTTATGTTAATAGGGAACTGAGGCATGCAGGTGCAATGAAGTGCTCCCAAAGGCTTTCCTATTGGACGCTGGGAGGGTTCCTGCATGGGCTCCATCGATGAAGTTCACTCATATGTGAAGACTAATTCCTGATGTTCGTGGAGATCACCTGTTACAGGTAAGTAATTACGCTTTCTCTGGGAGGAACAGGGATCCACCCTCACTACCCTCCCTCCTCCCCGTGAAGTTTTTTTCTTTTTTGATCAATTAAGCTATGTTTATGTTTATTTAGAATTTGATATACCGCTCAGGCCAGAGGCATTAGAGCGGTTTACAATACTGTATCATTCGAGGAAATAGGAAAAGAACGCCATTTATATGATAGGACAGAGTAGAGGACAGAAACAGATAATAGAAGGAGAAGAACATGAAACAGCAAATTACCACAAACTATAGGCAGGACACCCCATACCATCGGTGTAACCTTCAGCAACGGCGGTTTTATGATGCTGGCATTAAATATCCAAGGTTAAGGGTAAGATGGTAAGATGGCTCCATTCTGGCGGGAAAGCGATCGTGCATGCGTGTTGGATCTCCCAAAGGCTTTCTGACATCATTTATATGTGAGGACTTATTCCTGCTGCTCCCAGAGAACACCTGATCTCCAGGAACAAGCAGGAATGTAGTCTTCACATATGGGTGACATCAGCACTGACGAAGCCCAGGCAGGAATGCTGCCCAGCATCCAATAGTAAAGCTTTTAGGAGCATTCTAGTGCGCCTGCCTTCCCAACTCCTCTACTCAGTAATTTGTTTTCTGCGGAGCCAGCAGGTCATACATTCCTGTCGCTGCCAAAAAAACCATTCCTTTTTTGGTGAACTACTGTGCTTCTGCCTTCCCGTCAATGCCAGTTTCGTCAGATTAGACACTAGTGCCGATAACTTTTTCTTTTTTACTTTTAAATTTTCTAATTTTTTTCTTTTATTTTCCTGTGGTTTTCACTGCTAACTAGGCCTTTAGGCCTCCATAACCTTATCTTCAATCTTGAAGAATAATTTTGAGACATGGAGAAACAGACTAATGCTTTTAAGAAATGTACCAAGTGTGCCGGTACCATATCAGTCACCGATAAGCATGACTGGTATCTAAAATGTTTGGGCCCTGACCATTTATCCAATTCTTGTCCTTTGTTCCAGCAAATGAGAGGCCTAAAGAACAGAGGCAGATAGTATGGATCGCTATTCACCTTGGACTTGTTTTCAGTGGCTTCCACTTCATCAAGAGCATCAACTCCATCTCATGGGTCTCAAGTCTCTTCAAAGTCCAAACATAAAAGTAAGTCTCTGGTTATACTAAGTCATCAGCATTGAAGACAGATACGGAAACCAGAGGAAAATCCCAGCATTAGCACAGAGACTCCCCTAAGGGTGCTTCCGATGCAGACCGGCCAGCCAAACAGCCCCAGCAGACGGACCTGTCCTCCAAAGCACAGGAGGGGCTCCATGACACTCCAGAGGATTGGACCTCTGGAGAGCTACTTGTTCCATGCTCTGGGATGGTGGTTCAAAGCCCCATGGGTGATTCCACCCAGACATCGGCGTCTCCCTGGACCTGCATATGCTGGCTCTTGAGAGGAGTTTGGCTGCACTCCTGGCAGCCTCGGTTACCGATAGTATTGACAGCTCCAGCAGTGCAGGCTTCGGCAACCAGTCTACAGCCAGATGTATTGGCCCCGATGCTGGTCTCGAACCACCATGGTTAAAACTCCCAAGGCTGATGCCTCTGTTGGAACTGACCGATATCTCCGGTACCCAACAGGCTCAAGCTGCCATGGCTCCTGATTCCGATGCCTCCGAGCATCGGTAACATAGAAACTTGGTGGCAGAATGATACTACATGGCCTATCTAGTCTGCCCTTCCATATCAACAACTACAGTAGTCTCCTTTTTTCCTTTAGAGATCCTCTGTGTTTGTCCCATGCTTTTTTGAATTCAGATACTGTCTTCCACTGGGAAACTATTCCATGCCTCTACCATTCTTTCCATAAAGAAATATTTCCGCATATTACTCCTGAGTCTATCACCTTTCACCCTCATCCTATGTCCCAATGTAGCAGAGCTTGCTTTCAATCAAAAGTGGGCTCTCCTCCTGTGCATTTTTGTCATGGAGGTATTTAAACATTTCAATCATATCACCTCTATCCCACCTTTCCTCTAAAGTATACATATTGATCCTTAACTTTGTCCTCATATGCTTTCTAATTAAGATCACTAACCATTTTAGTAGCCACCTTCTGTATTGACTCTAACCTGTTTATATCCCTTTCAAGGTGTGGTCATATGCTTTCTAATTAAGATCACTAACCATTTTAGTAGCCACCTTCTGTATTGACTCTAACCTGTTTATATCCCTTTCAAGGTGTGGTCTTCAGAATTGCACACAGTACTTCAAATGAGGTCGCACCAAAGACTTATATAGAGGCACTATCACCTCCTTCTGTTGGCTATTCCTCTCCCTGTGTACCCAAGCATCCTTCTAGCTTTTGCCCTATGCCTTTTCTACCTCTTTAGCTACTTTAAGATCATCAGGCACAATCACGCTCAGGTCCCGCTCTTCTTTTGTAGACAAAAGTACTTCACCCCCTATTCTGTATTGCTCCTTTGGATTGTTGCAGCCCAAGTGCATGACCTTGCATTTTTTAACATTAAATCTCAGCTACCAAATTCTAAACCAGTCTTCAAGCTTAGCTAGATCCCTCCTCATCTTATCTACACCTTCCTGGGTGTCTACTCTATTGCAGATTTTGGTATCCTCCGCAAAGAGGTAAGCCTTACCTGACAGCCCTTCCACAATATTACTAACAAAGATTTATTTATTTTATTTATTTATTTAGCTGTATTTATATCCCGCTTTTCACCGGGTCAAAGCGGCGTAACATTAAAGGGGGGGGGGGGTTTACTGTTAAAAAGAATCAGATCAAGGACAGATCCCTACAGCACACCACTGGTAACCTTCTCCATAGAGTGAGCTCCATTTACCTCTACCCTTTGTCATCTCCCACTCAAACAATTTCTAACCCAATCAGTAACTTTAGCGTCCATCTCTAGGGTGCTCAGTTTATTTATAAGTCGTCTGTGCAGAATGGTATCAAAGGCTGTACTGAAATCTAAATACACCATATCTAGGGCTCTCCCTCGGTCCAGCTCCCTAGTCACCCAGTCAACAAAATCAATCAGATTTGTCTGACAAGACCTGCCTGTGGTGAATCCATGCTGCCTCGGATTGTCGCAGCCCCTCCTAGTGGCAGCGTGCAGAAAGGAGAGGGCGGACACTTATTGTTGGTTGAAGAAGGAAAAACATTTCTAGACCAGTTGCATCATGGTCTTTGTAGTCCCACTTCATAAAGAAATAGTTGTGAACCTTGTGCAGGGTTAAACTTAAATGGTTTTTATTCCCTTTGTTATGCAAAGGTTCTCCAGGAAGACAAAAAACAGAATGTACCTTACTTCAGGGTTTATGCCAAAATATTTACAAAGTCAGTTACTGTTACAGGCGCTTCACAATTCTTTGCGTTCAAACAGGTTTTCAACACCAAGAGGAAAAACAAATACAAATACTTCTTCTTTCAGTTTAGCAAAAGCAAAGATATGTTAAAGCATGTCCTGCCGGTTACAATTCTGTGAGAGACTCTAGACTCTTGGAAACACAGAGTGAGCAGTCCATCGGGTGCTCTAACTGCAACGGCTCTGGTTCTATCACCTCTATTTGCATAGGTTCCTGTTCAGCCATGTTGTCAGCTAGTCCTGAGCTTTCCCTGGATAAGGCAGGTTTGTAGTTCAATAGATCTCTTCAATATTCCCCAGCCTTGCTGGTCTTGGTTTGGCAAATAACTGTTATGGCTTTTTACTATGCCTCTCTGTAAAGGTTTCACAGCCTTTCCCAGCTTTGTTTCCTATCAGTACGGCTCTCTGGGTTATAAGCTTTTCTAGGAGCTGGCTCACATCTTGGAAAGGAAATATAACTGTACCTTAGATCTTTGAGACGTGCTCTGCTGGTATTTGCTCTACCTGGCAGTCTCCTTCTATCACCGTCTTCCCTGAAGACTGGCTCCTGGAGCTTTCTGGAACGGGCTTGTCCTCCCTGGAACTTAGCTCTTCCTTGTAGGTACTCCAAGCTTCTCTGCCTTTCAGTATGTGAGGTTTCTCTCTCAGGTCCCCTCTCAGTTCCTCTCTGAACTTGTGTTCCTCTCCAAACTTGTGGTCCTCTCTGAGCTTGAGGTCCTCTCTCAGTTCCTCTCTGTTAGTTCCTCTTTCAGCTCGAGGTCCTCTCTCAGTTCCTCTCTCAGCTCGAGGTCCTCTCTGCCTTCTTCCTTCTGAGCACTGTTTATAAAGCTGTTTCTCTATTGAGCTTTCTGACTCTCTACTCAGGTGTACCTGATTAGCTCCTGCATTCTCAAAACCTGGGTGTGTCAGCTTAGCTTCTGCAGCCTCGTGCCTGCTCCCTCTAGCTGCATTTTTAGGTAACTGCACCTTCTGTGAGTCAGTTGCTTTATAATAAACAGTGTTTTTTTCTAAGTCTATAGCTTCAATGGCTTTAGCTTCATCACAGGATCCAGTAATCTGTTGGGCTCCAGAAACCTCACTATTTTCTCTTTCAGCAGTGCTTCCATTAATTTACTCATCACTGAGGTTAAAATAACCCTCATCATCCACGAAGCATCAAGATATTAAACACAAGACCATTGATACTGACTTTTTGCAAGATTCTGATTCAAGTTCTTCTGATTCCAACTGCGGATCACTGGATTCCCAGGAACTTCCAGATATCCCTTCAGACCCTTTGCTTCCACAAGAGCGGTGTGTGTCCCCACCAGAAGATATCTTTTCAAGACTTTATATATGACATGGCAGCAGGACTGGCCATTACAGTACCCTCAGTGAAGGAACTGAGGGCAGAGGAATTGGAGATACTCCAGTACCCTCCTATACCCAAAGAAGCGGCTACATTACCGGTGCATCGCATCTTTCAAAATCTTATGCTCCACTTCTGGGAGGCTCCTCTCACAGTTCTACCTGTCAGTAAGAGGCTCGATACCATGTTCTGAATTTGAGTGCCCAGGCTTCCAAAAACCTCAACTCCCCCACCACTCAATTGTGGTGGAATAGGCGATGTGCCAAATGAAGAGTTCAAAAAATCACTCATCCATGCTTCCGGGTAGAGATTTGAGGATACGCAATGCCTTTGGGAGTGGATGCTTTTAGGTATGCATGTTGGCCTCCAGAATAAACTCCTACATGCTGTACATGGGCATGTTTTCTAAATGATGTCACCAGGGATCTGGAGACTTTTGCCCCAGTACTTACTGATGATAAACTGAATGCATTCTAGACTCTTATCAAGCAAGGCCAAACTACTTCTAAATTTATTACCAGTGCCTCTTTCGATGCTTTTGAATCAACAAGCAGAGCTTCAGCAGTCTGTACTGTGGCTCGCAGGATAGACTGGTTGCAGGCATCAGATCTCTAATAGTGGATCCAGGAAAAGCTGGCCAATATCCCATGTACAGGAGAAAGGTTGAGAGAAAACACTAGGGAGATTGAGAGAGATGCTATCACCCTTAAATGTCTTTCCAGAAAAATGTCTGTCCCCTCCAAAAGGAAGGCTCTTCTCAAGAAACCTTTCTATTCTAAGGAGAAGAGATGATATCCTTCCTTTACACCTTCAGCTGCCTACCAGCCTCAGCATTGGCAGCAGGGCCCTTGTCAACCCAAAGAACCCAAGGCTGCTAAGCACATCCTGTGCCTGGTTTTTGACTCCTTCCTAGAGAGCCTTGCCAATCTGCCTCTGGAGAGTCTCCAGCCCCCTCCACATAGCTTTCTTGAGCATTGTGACATCAAGGACCTTGAACAGAAAGGCGTATATAAGTATCTCGGTATAGAGGAAGAAATGACACTTGAGCAGAAACTATTGAGAGAGAAAATCAGTAAAGACTATTACAGTAGATTATAATTGTTATTGAAAAGTGCTTTAACATCGCAGAATAAGATACAAGCCATCAATCAGCTGGCAATTCCTGTACTCTCATACAGCTTTGGAATTGAGGACTGGCCACTTAAAGATCTTGAAAAACTGGATGTTTGAACAAGAAAACCCCTCTATGCACATGTAGTAATGTGCAAGAATCAGTGTATGCCAAGACTGTACCTTGCTAGAGCTGAAGGAGGACTGGGACTTACAGAGATTGATTATACCTTCAGAGCTACTATCATAGGTCTCCAAAGCTACCTGACAGCATCATCAGATCCAAATACAGAAAAAGTGCTGAAATATGAAAGTAAACATCCAGAATCTGTCTCCCTCATCAAACTTTGACAAACGTTCTGACAGTTAGAAGGGATGAGTGAGAATCCACAGACACTCACAGGAAAAGAAGGACTGGAAAGGGGGGCTGTTACTTCTGGAGAGAAATCTGAAATTGTGAGTATATACTTCTGGGAATTTTTCTGAAAGGAATTTTTTTTCTTTTAAAGCTAATTAATCTGTGAACCCACTATTTTTTTTGTTAAATCAGTCAGGGCCTAGTAGCAACAGTTTAAGATTCAATTTAAAAACACAGAAGAGAACTTTCTGGTTACCTTTCATACCCAGTAGACAGCTGTAGTTTAAATTTCATAGTCACTCAGGGCCTAGCATCAGCAAAGTACTTTTAGTTTCAAATTAAAACACAGAAGAGAGCTTTCTGGTTAAATTTAGAATCCAGCAGAGAGCTTGTAGTTTAAATTTCATAATAGGTTAGAGCCTAGTAGCAGCAAAGAGCTATAATTTAAATCAAATCAGAATATAGTTTTCCTCAGCAGCACAGGACAAGGTACTGTGTAGCAGCCCTTTTTTAATAAGTGTTATATCCCTCCCTCCCTCCCCACACCCACCCTCCCCTGGGAAAATCACAGCTTTATAGGTACTTGCACAACTTAAAAGACAGGAGGTGCTCTCAGGTGAAGCTCATTACCCAAATCAGTCATACACCAAGGACCTGAGATTAATTAAGCTTCAGGTGAACAAGGTATATTAAACTTCTTAGGTACAGTTTTAGTGGTATAAATATCCATTGCACCCTTTAGTACATATAGAACTTAAAGATCTAAACACAAACTTAAAACTAAGATGCAGACAGCAGTCCAGCAGCGGGATGTGGGCTTTCCAGTCTTTTGCATTGAGTGTCACATGTATGATTTTCTCCCAGCTGGTGAGAGGTCTTACGTGTGCACTAGGTGCAAGGAGCTCTCTGCTCTCAGGGAACGAGTCCGTTCTCTAGAGGCTAGAGTAGCAGACTTGGAAAACATAAGACAGACAGAGAGGTACATAGACGAGACCTACAGGGATATAGTCCTGAAGTCCCACCTCCAGTCTGGCAGCATCCCTGTTGCCATGGAGGAGAGAGGTCACGTGACAGGAGAGCATCACCCTGGTGTGGCAGGAAGTGATCCTGTAACTAGGACCTGTCCTCCAGGTGATGTAAACCCCTCTCGCACCGAGGAGGTTTCTCCAGGGCCAAGTGCCCATGCGGGAAGGGTTAGGACAGCAGTTATAGTTGGTGATTCGATCATTAGGCATGTAGATAGCTGGGTGGCTGGTGGACGTGAGGATCGCCTGGTAACATGCCTGCCTGGTGCGAAGGTAGCGGACCTCACACGCCACCTAGATAAGGTCTTAGATAGTGCTGGGGAGGAGTCTGCTGTCTTGGTACATGTTGGTACCAATGACATAGGAAAATGTGGTAGGGAGGTTCTGGAAGCTAAATTTAGGCTTTTAGGTAGGAAGTTGAAATCCAGAACTTCCAGGGTAGCGTTCTTCGAAATGCTTCCCGTTCCACGCGCAGGACCCAATAGGCAGGCAGAGCTCCGGAGTCTCAATGCGTGGATGAGACAATGGTGCAGAGATGAGGGGTTCGGATTTGTTAGGAACTGGGGAACATTCTGGGGAAAGGAGGGGCTCTTCCGAAGGGATGGGCTTCACCTTAACCGGGATGGAACCAGGCTGCTGGCATTAACCTTTAAAAAGGAGATAGAGCAGCTTTTAAACTAGATAATAGGGGAAAGCCGACAGTCGCCCAAGAGCGCATGGTTCGGAAGAATGTATTCTTGAAGGATACTACAAAAAGCAGAGAGGTTCCAAAAAAGAGTAAAGTAGCCCAAATGCCCTCGAGTATGGAGCAGACAGAACTTAAAGATCCCAAATTACCCATGTCTACCAATAGCCAAATTAGTATGAATAAAATACAGTCTCTAAAATGCTTGTATGCAAATGCTAGAAGTCTACAAAACAAGATGGGAGAGTTAGAATATATAGCACTAAACGAGAGGTTAGATATGATTGGAATATCAGAGACATGGTGGAAGGAGGACAACCAGTGGGACACTGTGATACCTGGGTACAAACTATATCGAAATGATAGAGCTGATCAAATTGGTGGAGGGGTTGCGCTCTATGTTAGAGAGGGCATTGAGTCAGAAAGGATTAAAGTTTTGCAAGAAACAAAATTTGCTGTAGAATCTCTATGGATTGAAATTCCATGTAAAAAGGGGAAGGCGATGGCAGTGGGGGTGTACTATCGTCCGCCTGGCCAGAATGAACAAATGGATGATGAAATGCTCAAAGAAATCAAGGAAGCTAGCAAAAGTTACAGTGCAGTAATAATAATGGGTGATTTCAATTACCCCGGCATCGACTGGGTCAGTGTCACAACAGGACATGCTAGGGAGATAAAGTTCCTAGATGAAATAAATGACTGCTTCTTGGAGCAGCTGGTTCATGAACCGACCAGAGGGGAAGCAATATTAGACCTAGTCCTTAGTGGAACACCAGATGTAGTGCAAGAGATAAGGGTGTTGGGGCCACTTGGCAATAGTGATCATAGCATGATCGCCTTTGATTTAATTAGTGGAGGAGGGATAGTAAGGAAATCCACAGTACTACCCTTTAACTTTCGAAAGGGAGACTATGATAGAATGAGGAAAACAGTTAAGAAAAAACTAAAAGGAGCAGTTGCAAAGGTTAAAGACGTACATCAAGCTTGGGTGTTGTTGAAAAATACTATCTTGGAAGCCCAGACCAGCTGTATTCCACGCTTTAAGAAAAGTGGAAGGAAGTCCAAAAAATTGCCAGCATGGTTTAAAGCTGAGGTCAGAGAGGCTGTTGTTGCCAAAAAAGCATCTTTCAAGAAATGGAAAAAAGAGCCAAATGATGAAACCTGGAAACAGCACAAGCACTGGCAAGTCAAATGCAAGGCATTGATAAGGCAGGCAAAGAGAGAATTTGAGAAGAAGCTTGCTGCGGAAGCAAAAACGCGAAATAAAGACCTTTTCAAGTACATTCGTAGCAAAAAACCCGTGAAAGAGTCAGTTGGTCCATTAGATGATAAAGGGGTTAAAGGAGCACTAAGAGGCGACAAGGCGATAGCGGAGAGACTGAATGAATTCTTTGCTTCGGTCTTTACTGAGGAAGATGTGGGGATGTTACCCACGACTGAAGTGGTATTTAAAGGTGTGGAAGAATTGAAGGAAATATCGATACATCGGGAAGATGTCCTACAACTATTAGATAAACTGAAGAGTAGCAAATCACCTGGGCCGGATGGTATACATCCAAGGGTGTTGAAAGAACTGAAATTTGAGATTGCAGACCTGCTATCAGTAATCTGTGAACTATCATTAAAATTATCTCTAATACCTGAGGATTGGAGGATCGCCAATGTAACACTAATTTTTAAAAAGGGTTCGAGGGGTGATCCGGGAAACTACAGACCGGTGAGCCTGACATCAGTACCAGGAAAAATGGTAGAAACCATCATAAAGAATAAAATTACTCAGCATATAGATAGTCATGACCTAATGGGAGACAGCCAACATGGCTTTAGACAAGGAAGATCTTGTCTTACTAATCTGTTATGTTTTTTTGAAGGAGTGAATAAACAGGTGGACAAAGGTGAGTCGGTTGATATTGTGTATCTGGACTTTCAGAAAGCCTTTGACAAGGTCCCTCATGAGAGACTTTTGGCAAAACTAAAGAGTCATGGGATAGGAGGCAGTGTACTACTGTGGATCAGGAACTGGTTAAAAGATAGAAAGCAGAGGGTAGGGCTAAATGGCCAATTTTCCCAATGGAGAAAGGTGAATAGTGGTGTACCCCAGGGATCTGTGCTGGGTCCGCTGCTTTTTGACATATTCATAAATGACCTGGAAAGTGGAATAACGAGTGAGGTTATCAAATTTGCTGATGACACAAAACTATTTAAAGTTGTTAAAACCCAGGAGGATTGTGGAAAATTGCAAGAGGATCTTGATAAATTGGAAGACTGGGCATCAAAATGGCAGATGAAATTTAATGTGGAGAAGTGCAAGGTTATGCACCTAGGGAAGAACAACCCAAACTATGGTTACACGATGCAAGGTTCCACATTAGGAACCACCACCCAAGAAAAAGATTTAGGCGTCCTTGTGGATACCATGTTAAAACCCTCGGCCCAGTGTGCAGCGGCGGCCAAGAGAGCAAATAGAATGCTAGGTATGATAAGGAAAGGAATGGAAAATAAAACAAAAGATATTATAATGCCTCTATATCGTTCCATGGTGAGACCGCACCTTGAATATTGTGTGCAATTCTGGTCGCCGTATCTTAAAAAGGATATAGCAATTTTAGAAAAGGTTCAGAGAAGAGCCACCAAAATGGTAAAGGGGATGGAAGGCTACTCCTATGAAGAAAGGCTAAAAAGGTTGGGGCTCTTTAACCTGGAAAAGAGACGGCTGAGGGGAGATATGATAGAAGTCTATAAATTAATGAACGGAGTGGAACGGGTAAACGTAGATCGATTGTTTACCTTATCAGAATATAGAAAGACTAGGGGACATGCAATGAAGCTACAGGGTAAACTATTTAAGACTAATAAAAGAAAATATTTTTTCACTCAACGTGTAATCAAACTCTGGAATTTGTTACCGGAGGATGTAGTAAAGGCTGTTAGTGTAGCTGGGTTTAAAAAAGGTTTGGACAAGTTCCTGGAGGAAAGGTCCATAAACCATTATTAAGAAGGGACCCAGGATATCAATGCTTGAACCAATACAAGCATTGTGGAACCTGTGTCCCTTGGGGAAACTGCTAGGTACGTATGACCTAGATTGGCCACTGTTGGAAACAGAATACTGGGCTTGATGGACCTTGGTCTGACCCAGTATGGCATATCTTATGTTCTTAAGCAACAGAATCTGCAAAACAAGATACTGGAAACAGGATACTGGGCTTGATTGACCTTGGTCTGACCCAGTATGGCATATCTTAAGTTCTTATGAGAAAACGTTCTTCAAAGAATTGGATCAGCAAGCGAGGGAAAACAAGTGGCAAATGCACAAATACAGTGGAAAATACACTGTGTTACTCCAAGAACCTTTTCTCCATCAAGAATGGCACGTGAATGGTTAAGGAGAAACTGAAGGATGAAAGATTGATAGTTGCGGCCCAGAACAGCAGATTACAGATGAGATGGTTTACAGTGAGCATTGAAAAAATGGCAAACAGACTATGTAAATTCTGCAAGAGCTAGAAACAGTGACTCAACTTTATAGCAGGCTGTAAAGTTCTGATGGTGAAAAATGTCTATACAGAAAGGCACAATGAAGTTGCACGCCTCCTCCACTGGTAACTCTGTAAACATTACATTATCACTGTCCCTGAAAAGCACTGGGATCATGACCCTAACAAAAGAGGTTGTGATCATCTGGGACATTCCCATTCCGACAGAAAAGAAACTGGATGCTAGGAAACCTGACATAGTGTAAAGGAGAAGAACACCAGAACAGCATTGATAATATTTGTTTCTTTTGATCCTAGTCACCTTGGGCTACCGTTGACAAAACGGACACTATCCAGATGGACAGCAGATTGCATTTCATTTGCTTACGCGCAGGCAGGACTGTTTGGAGGGTCAGGTGACTGCTCATAATGTGCGATCTATGTCCACTTCTATAGCTAATCTCCATTCAGTATCAGTTGAAGAGATTTGTCAGGCAGCTGGTCTTCCATTCATATTTTTGCTGTACACTACTGTGTGGACAATGACGCTCGTCAGGATGCTGTGTTTGGCCAAGTTGTACTCCAGCACCTCTTTGGGACTTGGACTCAACTCCTACCCTCTGTTCTGGACTTTACAAGAGACCAGACTATCATTGGAGGTGGTATTGCCTCCTGGAATGGAGTCCAAAGGGCCACAGCTTTCTGCACTCTTTGGCTATAAACTCACGGATCACTGCTCCCCCCCACCCCCTATGCCAGTCTGCTTCCTGAGAGCTAGTAAGTCGTATATGTGAAGACTGCATTCCTGCTTTTTCCAGGAGATAATATAGTTACTCATCTGTAACAGGTGATTTCCGGGAACAGCAGGAATCAATCTTCACAACCCACCCTCCTCCCCTAGGAGTTGTAGGGTTAATTTATTTTTCACTTCCTCTCAGCTACAAGCTCAGCTGAGGATTAAGAGTTGGGAAGGTTGGAAGGCAGGCACTCGGGTGCAGTGACATGCTCCCAAAGGCTTTCCTATTGGACACTGGAGTGTTCCCATGCGGGCTCTGTCGGTGCAGATGTCACCCATATGTGTGAAGACTGATTCCTGCTTCCCAGAGATCACCTGTTATTGGTGAGTAACTGCACTTTACAGGTGAGTAACCATGCTTTCTATGATGCCCACACCTGCGTTCTTGTTTTCTCCTCCTCAGAGCCTATCTTTCCTCCCACTCAACCCTACAGTCGCTGCTCCATGCTTAAAAATTCTCATTTTCCCACTCAGTTCCTCAGTCTTTGTTCACTTACTCCAAACCCAGTCTGAGTCCCCACTCTCTCGTGATTAGGTATCTTTCTCTATCTCCAGGAACAAGCAAGGAATGTAGTTTTCACATATGGGTATCATCGGTACAGACGGAGCCTGCGCGGGAACGCTCCCCAGTGTCCAATAGGAAAGCTTTTGGGAGCATCCCACAGCGCCTGTGTGCTGCCTTCCCAACTCTCCCTCCTCAGTTTTTCGTTTTCTGCGGAGCCGACAAGACGCATACCCTGTCACCGCAGAAAATTTATTCTTTTTTGTTTTTTGTAGTCGCGTCTGCCTTCATTCGATGCCTACCGGTACCGCATGTGTTCTCTTTTTAAAAAAAACAAACTAGCTTTCTAAAAGATTTTTCTTTCAGGGGCCTTTCCTCTCTTGGTACTAGGCGCCATTTTGGGCACTAGACCCACTTTTCTTCAAACATGGAGAAACCAGCTACTGTTTTCAAGAAATGTTCCAAGTGTGGCGGTACCATATCCGTCACCAAACACCCATGACTGGTGTCTCAAGTGTTTAGGTCCTGACCATTGTCCATTGGAGTGTCTCTGCTGCAGAAAGATGACTGAGAGGGGCCTGCAGAATAGAGCTGCAAAACTTGGTACCCTTTTTGCCACAGATACGATGTCAGTTGCATCAACGTCTTCCAGGGCTTTATCTTCCTCCCATGGATCTCAGGTAACTAAACCTAAGTCTTCTAAGACTGGCCGGTCCTAAAGGGTAGATCTCCTTCCAGGTATCAAGATGCACTAGTGTTGCCCCTAGGAAAGTTCACTAGCAAAACAGCCCCAGCGGGAGGCCTTAATCTCCAAGGCATTAATGGGGCTCCAGAATGTTCCAGAGGCTTCCACCTCAGTAGAACTACTGGTGCCATGTTCTGGGGTCATACCCGCTTCCACCATTACTGGCATCCAGGCATCGGCAGGAGCGATGGATCAAAGAATCCTCGCTATCAAACGCAGTCTAGCGGCCCTCTTAGCAGCTTCGGTACCACTAAGACCATTACAGATGGTTCCACAGGTATCAGTACCAACATCAGTAATGGTACCAAACACACCTGCCTCGACTGGTATGCTTCCCCCCATGCCGAGCTTTGAGTCTATCTCAGGTATCGAGGGGCCAGTACCGAGACACCCTGACACCGACTTCGAGCGGTACTGGTACCGTGTGTTGCAGGAACACCCGGTGCAGAGATACTTTGAATCCTCCGATTCCAATGACTCTGATGACTCTGCCAGTACAGAGCAATCCTTCTGGAGGATCCATCTCCTTCTCCTCAATGCAGAATGTCTCCTCCAGAAGACATGTTCTTCCAGGATTTCATACGTGATTTTAGCTCACGTATGACTCTGGAGAAGGAGCCCAGAGCAGAAGAATTAGAAATTCTTCAATACCCTACGGCTCCTAAGGAGGCAGCTACCCTTCCCATTCACAGAATCTTGCATGATCTTATGCTAAGAATGTGGGAAGCTCCTTTAACGGTGTTTCCACACTCTCGATGACTCGATACCTTGTACCGAGTTCCAAGCTGTCCTGGTTTTCAAAAGACTCAGTAACCACACCATTCAATGGTAGTGGAATCAGCGATGTGTATGATTTAAGAGTTCTAAAACGCATTCTTCCAATCCTCCAGGCCGTTAATCGAGGATGCTTCCAATTCTCCATGTTATCAGCCAGGATCGGCTCCTACATTCTCTATACATTCCTCAAGGAGGTTGCAATAAACTTGGAGCTCATGAGCCCTCTTCTCCCTGAGGAAAAAAGGTGGGAATTCCTTACTCTGGTCAAACATGCCCAAAATGTGTCTAAGTTCACGAACCATGCAACCTTTGCTTGCTTTGAATGCATTAGCAGAATCTCTGCTATTTCCATCTGTGCACGTCGTATTGCCTGGTTTCAGGCATCAGACTTAGAACAATGGGTGCAAGATCAACTGGGAAATATTCCTTGCACAGGAGATAATCTCTTTGGCAAGGATTGGCAAGACAAGGCCAAGCAGATTGAATCTGAAAATACTACCTTGAACAGACTATCAGTCTACAGCCAACCCAGCAAAGAAAGTCAGTCAAGAAACCCTTTTTCAACAAGAAAAAGAGATTTTACCCATCTTACACCCATCCAGGCCACTGTCCAGGTCATGCTCCCCAAAAGGGGCAGCAACAAACCAGACAGCAGAGGAAGCCACAAGTTCCAAGAGCTCAACCGGCTCAGCAGACTCTGCCCCCTCAGGGGCTTTGACTCCTTCCTAGAGAACTTGGTCATTCTGCCCCTGAAAGGTCCAGAACCCCTTACCATCCCAGGCAGGTTATGCCATTTTGCCAGAAGATGGCAACAAATAACATCAGAAAACTGGACTCTGTCCATTGTACGAGAGGGGTACAGGCTTTATTTTCACAGTATGCCCCCTCCTACAATCATAAGACAGTTCAATTCTCAGGTCCCTGCCACCGATCTCTTGTGTTAGGAGGTCGCATCACTTCTTGCTCAGGAAGCAATAGAAGAGGTGCCCATATCCCAACAGGATACGGGATTCTACTCCCCCTATTTTCTCATCCCAAAGAAAACGGGGACACAGGCCTATACTGGACCTCAGAGAATTAAATAGGTATCTGTTCCGAGAAAAATTCAAGATCTCCCTCGGAACACTCCTTCCATACTTTCAGAGTCAGGATTGGCTATGTTCTCTAGATCTAAAGGATGCATATATGCATATTTTCATCCATGAAGATCACAGGAAGTTCCTTCAATTCCTTTTCCAGGGAAGACACTTCCAATACAGGGTTCTTCCCTTCGGTCTAGCTTCTGCCCCAAGAGTCTTCACAAAATGCATGGCAGTAGTAGCAGTATTCCTGAGAACTCTAGGAATATTCGTCTTCCCCTACTTAGACGACTGGCTCATCCGAGCATTAACAGCTCCAAAAGCCAGCTTCGCTCTTTCTCGCACCATGCGAATCCTTCGGTACTTGGGACTGGTCATAAACCTCCCAAAATCTCATCTCATCCCTTCTCAGTCTCTAGAATTCATAGGGGCTCATCTAGACACAAGCCAGTCAAAGGCTTTCCTGTCACAGCCACGTTGTCTTCGTATAGTACAGCTGGCCTCCCAAGCAGCTATGAAAACTTTTCTGACTGCTCAGGAGATGCTTCAGCTTCTGGGTCATATGGCATCTACTGTCCATGTGGTTCCCTATGCTCGCCTTCATATGCGAGCAGCCCAGTGGACCCTATCCTCTCAGTGGACACAGGCCTCGGGTCGGTTAATGGACAAAATCAGAAACTCTACACATCTCATTTCGTCCCTGCATTGGTGGCAGTCACTGGAAAACCTTCTCGTAGGCTCTCCTTTCCAGCGGCCTCTATACAAAGACACCCTAACAGATGCGTCCAAGTTTGGGTTGGGGGGCTCACTTGCACGATCTCTCAACTCGGGGTCTCTGGACGCCACAGGAGGCTTGTCTTCACATAAACCTCCTAGAACTCGGAGCCATTTTCCGTGCTATTCAAGTATTTCCGGCCCATCTCAGCTACAACACAGTTCTGGTCCAGACCAACAATCATGTAGCCATGTTCTATGTGGACAGGCTCTCTGTCATTATGCAGCGAAGCTTTGCGACTGTGGGCCCTCACCAGAGAGCTTCAAATCCACCTTCTGGTGGTATATCTTCTGGGCATTCAAAATCTTTGGGCAGACAAACTCAGTCAAATACTGCTGCCACACGAGTGGTCTCTTCAGTCAGACCAGCTTGCTGGAGTGTTTCGAATATGGGGAACGCCAGTCCTCAGAATGCCAAACTTCCCCAATTCTGTTCCAGAATTCTGGCTCAAAACTGTCAGGCAAAGGATGCTTTCCTCCTCCACTGGAGTCGGGACTTCCTCTGTGCCTTCCCACCCATTCCCCTCATTCCCAAAACTTTGTTCAAGCTTCAGAGAGACAGAGGTCATATGATGCTCATAGCTCCTCCTTGGCAACGACAACCGTGGTATCCTCTGCTTCTGCATCTCTCTCAAGTCACATCTCTGGAGTTGGGATATGCTCCAGATTTTGTTTCCCAAGAGAATGGGACTCTATTGCACCCAAATCCCCAGTCCCTGCAGCTCAGGGCCTGGTTGCTGAAAGCCTAGGATTCCTGGATATCAACCTTTCTCAACAGGTAAAGGATATCCTTGTGGCTTCCAGAAAGCCTTCCACAAGGCGATCCTATGTCTTTAAGTGGAAGAGATTCTCTGTATGGTGTTCTCAAAGGGGACTTAACCCCCTTTCGGTGCCTGTGAAATCACTACTGGAGTATCTCCTCCATTTATCAAATTCTGGTCTTAAAACCAATTCAGTAAGGGTCCATCTTAGTGCCATTGCAGCTTCTGGGAAATCTCTGGATGGACAACCTATTTCCTCTCATCCACTCGTAGCAAGGTTTATGAGAGGTCTACTCTTAACAAAACCTTCCATTAAGCCACTGCCGGTGGCATGGGATCTGAATCTTGTTCTCGGGCAGCTCATAAAACCGCTTTTTGAACCTTTAGCCACTACAGCTCTAAAGTTTCTTTCATGGAAGGTTATCTTCCTAGTTGCCTTCACTTCTGCAAGACACATCAGTGAACTTCAGGCCTTAGTGGCGGATCCTCCTTATACAAGATTTCACCATGATAAAGTAGTTCTTAGGACTCATCCTCACTTTATGCCGAAGATGGTTTCGCCTTTTCATTTGAACCAAGCGGTTTACCTTCCTCTATTCTTCCCTAGGCCTCATGCCTCTAATGCAGAAAGGAACTTTCATACTTTACATTGTAAAAGAGCCTTGGCTTTTTACCTTCAAAGAACTAAGCAACATAGGAAATCTTCTGAGCTTTTTTTGCTTTTGATTCTAATCATTTGGGACTTCCAGTTTCCAAAAGAACTCTCTCTAGGTGGATTGCAGATTGCATATCCTTTGCATATGAGAGTAAGGGACTTTCTCTCGAAGGCCATGTCACAGCTCACAATATGAGAGCAATGGCAGCTTTTATGGCTAACCTTTGTTCTGTGTCCATTGATGACATCTGTAGAGCGGCCACTTGGGCTTTGGTACACACATTTACAGCCCACTATTGCTTAGACAAGGACTTCCGTCAGGATGCCTCGTTTGGCCAGGCTGTTCTCCAGCATCTCTTTCAGACTTAGTACAACTTCTACCCGCCATCCCGGATTTCGATGCCAGAGATTCATGGGAGGAAGCATGACCCATCTCACCCTGGGTTCGCAGCTGCTGGGGTCATCCGCCTGGCATCTCTCAGCTGGGGAGTCTTCATATGTGAAGACTACATTCCTGCTTGTTCCTGGAGATAGCATAGTTACTCACCAGTAACAGGTGATCTCCGTGAACAGTAGGAATTTAATCTTCACAACCCACCCACCTCCCTTAGGAGTTGTCTCTATCTCTCTTTCTCTACTCCTCTCCTTTGGTCTCAGCTATAAACTCAACTGAGGAGGGAGAGTTGGAAAGGCGGGAAGGCAGCACGCAGGCGCTATGGGATGCTCCCAAAACCTTTCCTATTGGACGCTGGGGAGCGTTCCCGCGCAGGCTCCATCGGTATCGACGATACCCATATATGAAAACTTAATTCCTGCTTTTCCCGGAGATCACCTGTTACAGGTGAGTAACTACGCTTTCCCCTCCTCACGCTTTCCTCCCCATCACTCTCCATGTTTCTGTTCTGTCTCACAGTCCCACAGTCTAGACTTCCCCACATTCTCTGGATCCCAGGTCTCTCTTTCTCCCCCCCCCCCCCCAATCTAGGGCAGCTCTTTTCCTCCAGCTTGCCCCAACAAAACCCCCAGTCCCTATGTAATCTTTGAGTCTCTATTCTTTGCCCCTAAATGCCCAAGTCCATACCCACTCTCCTCCTAGGATATCTTTTTCTCTCCACCCCATCGCTCATCTCTTTCTATCCAGTTCTTGCCATCCCCTCTTGTCTCCCATTCCAAGTTCCTCTACAGTATTAGATTTTCTAGTCCCTGCTCCCTCCCCTTCCCCTAACATGTGCCTCCTGCCTCTCCCTCTTCTTCTCTCTCCCCCCCATCCCCCTACACTCCTCTACCCCTAACTTGTGCCTGATTTCCTCTCTCTGGCATCTCTTCCCTGCCCCTGCTATCATGGACCTGTTTTATTTTCCTTTGCCTTCTACCACTAATCAATTATATAGCACTACAAGGCCTACATAGCACTATCATCCCCCCTCCTCCTGACTGAAGTCAGCAATGGTAGCCAGTTCTGATATTACTGTTGCTGCTCAGCTCCACTGTGAGCATGCTTCAGATTTCTGGTGTAGGACATTCTTACTCTTATCTTGTTGATTGTGTCTGCTCATGAACGTGTATAATATGGGGCTTACTGAAGGAAGCAGCAGCGAGGACTCCCAAAGGGGTGTGGCATACATGTATCTTGAAGGGAGCAGTGCCCATCATGGATAGGGCTGGACCTGGCAGTTATGGACTGGGAGTATGGGGCAGTCAGGCTTCTGGATAGGAGGTCGGAAGCAGGACTGACTGACTGACTGAATCCTGGTCATTTGACAATCTGACTATAGCCACATTGTAAGCGTGTATGAAAGAAGAGGGCATTCAAGGTAACACTTCCTGAATTTTGTAATAAATTACCGAAGGAACTCTAAGAAAATATTCCATTGTCTATGCTTAAAAAGGAGTGACATCTGTTTCCTTAAGCTGGAGTAGCAGGGTTCTTTGGGTGAAAGATAAGTAGTGTTGCACAATAACTAATTGTATTGATTTGATGTCTGTTCTTTTTATTCTATTATTTCTTAACTAATAATCTACTTAATAACATTTTATATAAAATTCCACAATAATCTAGTGTACTACCTGTTAAAGCCCAGACTCCTGTTCTCAATTCTCAAACGAAGTTCATTTGAATGTTGTCCTGCCTTTATATATTTGTATCCATTACATGTATAGTCTGCTTTGTATCACACTGCACTGCTCCCCTCTTTCCTACAGGATCCCTCTAGCTCTGTTTCTGTGATATCACTTGCTTCTAGGTTTTATAGCTCTATGGTGAAATATTTTGATATATCATGCCCCTCCCTCCCTCCCCCCCCCCCCCGGGTGATTTTCTGTAAATATAGTGTGTTACGATATTACAGGAATGTATTATGGCAGGTCTGCGTAACCTGCTATATAATTTATGTATAAGATGCACACTCATCATTTTTAACTTTATTTGAGATTATTGTAAACTGCTGCACTTTTGGCTTGAGGCGATATATCAAATTATTCAATAAACTAAACTGAACATTTTTTTATAATAGTTTGGATACACAAGGTAGAAACCATCATAAAGAACAAAATTACTGAACATGTAGATAGTCATGGCTTAATGGGAGATAGCCAACATAGCTTTAGACAAGGAAGATCTTGTCTTACTAATCTGCTATGTTTTTTTGAAGGTATGAGTAAACAGGTAGACAAAGGTGAGTGGGTTGATATTGTGTGTCTGGACTTTCAGAAAGCCTTTGACAAGGCTCCTCATCAAAGACTTTTGGCAAAACTAAAAAGTCATGGGATAGGAGGCAGTGTACTATTGTGGATCAGGAAAAGATAGAAAGCAGAGGGTAGGGCTAAATGGCCAGTTTTCCCAATGGAGAAAGGTGAATAGTGGAGTACCCCAGGGATCTGTGCTGGCTCCACTGCTTTTTAACATATTCATAGATTACCTAAAAATGGGAATAATGAGTGAAGTTATCAAATTTGCAGATGAGACAAAACTATTTTAACTTGTTAAATCCCATGAGGATTGTGGAAAATTGCAAAAGGATATTGATAAATTTGAAGACTGGGCATCCAAATGGCAGAGGAAATTTAATGTGGACAAGTGCAAAGTTATGCACCTAGGAAAGAACAACCCAAACTATGGTTACACGATTCAAGGTTCCACATTGGGAACCACCACCCAGGAAAAGGATTTAGGCGTCATTGTGGATAACATGTTAAAATGCTCCACACAGTGGGCAGTGGCGGCCAAGAGAGCAAATAGAATGCTAGGTATCATAAGGAAAGGAATGGAAAATAAAACAAAGGATATTATAATGCCTCCGTATCATTCCATGGTGCGACTGCACCTTGAATATTGTATGCAATTCTGGTCGCGGTATCTTAAAAAGGATATAGCGTTATTAGAAAAGGTATAGAGAAGAGCCACCAAAATGGTAAAGGGGATGGAAGGATACCCCTATGAAGAGAGCTAAAAAGATTAGGGCTCTTCAACCTAGAAAAGAGACGGCTGAGGGGAGATATGATAGAGGTCTATAAATTAATCAATGGAGTAGAACTGGTAAATGTATGTAAAAGGGGGTGCTTGTTATGAAAGCTACACCACCTTTTGCAAAGATCCAGACTATCTATGCCACAAAGGATTGTGGTAATAGTAGTCCAGTTGTATAGTGTTTGCCTTTGAGGTAAATAAGAATGTAGTAATTGAGTCGAGTAAAAGGCAAATTAGAGTTTATTTATGGGGTAAATTATTCCACACACAGATTATACTTGGTAACACCTTCAAGATAACTCTTCCAGGTTTTGTAATCAAAGCAAAGAACACAACTGAAAGTTCCAAGCAAATAGCTTGTAGAATCTTTTCAAGCAACAGAAAAACACTTCCCTTCAGTCACTGCTGACAACTGCTCAGCCGTGCTGGAGAATAAACCCAAAAGGAAAAAGTTCTTACAAACAGCGTTCTTCTTTCACATTCAAAGCAGTTCTTTATACAACATGTGCACGGCTTTGAGCAATGCTCTACTCTATCAACAGGTGGATAACAAGTTTAATCAATAGCTGGTTTCCTCCTCTGCACACGTGTTTTCATTTCCATTCCCCAAAAGCCTCTTTCTTTCCATATAAAAATTTCTGGGGAGCCAGTAATTAGAACATTTCCTTTTGATGGCTTTAATCCTACTTTGAGGATTTCTTTAGGCTATCAATCTTACACAAAGAACAGTCCATGCAAAAATCATCTCCCTCAGGACTTGTACCTTGTTCCTCCAATTGCATAGGCTCAATCTCAATATCTGGCATAGAGGGCGTCAATAACTGGCCTCTAGTGGGAGAGACACTGTTTCCCAACAGTTTGCATTGCTCCAGGTTAGTTAAAGGATCAAAGTTCATACCTGAGTCACAACTGTCCTTGGGCTGTCTCCTTAGGTATCCTGGCCAGTAAGCATGGGTGCTTCTGTGGCCTGTCCTCCAGTCGGTATCACTGGACCTCAGGGCATTGGCTCCATACCTCTTCCCATAAGACTTTGTGTTCCTTTTCTCCTTAGCTGCTCCTGTCTTCTTACAGGGTGCTGCTTTAGAGTTCCTATCAGAATCACAGGAATCTCTATAGGAACACGTCTCTCTCTGAGTTCCTCTTGCCTTTTCTCTCCTGGACCACCTTCTCTCTCGTCGCTGTGGTTGTCGTCTCTGAGCTGGTCCTTCCCCTGGTCTCCGAGCCGGTCCTTCCCCTGGTCTGCCTTCTGAATATTCAGTTCTGCCTTTAAAGTCCTTAGCATCCAACTCCTCCCTTGCAGTGCTCAGGTGTTGGTGCTTAAACTCTCCTCTGGACACTGATTGATTAGGCATGACGTAAGGGTTTTTCAGACTGCTTATGCTTCTCCTCTTTAGCTCCACTAGGGGCTTTCTGCAAGTTACTGCAGCTGGGAATAAGCTGTCTTTTAGGGAGGCTGCTCTATTTCTCTGACCTGCCAGAACAGGTCCCATGATTAATGTAAAATCTCCAGGAACAAGAAGGAATGAGTCTTCACACATGGGTACGTCGGCGCCGACGGAGCCCGCACGGAAATGCTCCCCAGCATCCAATCAGAAAGCCTTTGGGAGCATCCCTCACGCCTGCGCGGTGACTTCCCGCCTTTCCCACTGCCTCTCCTCAGTTTTCGTTTTTCCGCGGAGCCAACAGGACGTACCTCCTGTCACCGCAGAAACTTTTTTCTTTAAATCCTTATTTTCTTGTTTTCTTGTGGTCGCGGCTGTCTTTCCCGCCGATACCGGTACCGCCGGTGCTTTATTCTTTTCTTTTCCAACTTAGAGAAATAATTTCTCCTCAGTTTTTTCTTTTATCTTTTTGGGCCTACCAGGCCTTTCCAACATGGAGCCTTCTTCCCCTAAGAAGTGCCTTCACTGCGGAAGCTTAGTTTTCTTTTTAGACTCCAGTGCTTGGTGTCTAACCTGTTTGGGCCCTGATCCCTTTTCCCCTGGTCCATCAGGCTGTAGTATTGGGAGAAGACCTTCTCTTTTTCGGGTATCCCTTGATGCCGTTTTTCCTCCTGAGGTGAGGAGGTCGGTTTATTCTTCTCTCCAGGATCAGGTAACCCACAAACAGTCTGTTAAGACTAGCCAATCCTTGATGGGTAGGTCTCATGCCCAGCATGATGACGGCTCCGGCCTTGCCCTCAAGACCCCATTGGCAATAAGACCCCGGCAGGAGTCTTCGGGCTCCAAAGCATTTACGGGGTTTCAGATTGTTCCTGGGGTTCACTCCTCACAGAACATACCTGAGCCATGCTCGGGGGTGGTATCCGCTTCAAGCGGTACCGATCCCCCGGCATCGGCACCGGTGTCGAGTGCTCCACTCTTCACCAGGGCTCGTCATCGGGGGTCCTCGGTACCTTCGGGACCGATCGACCCGACCCAGACTGGTTTTTCCGCTTCCCGGCCATGCGCGGGGTTGGTGCCGGCTTCGAGCGGTGCTGATCCCCCCGGCATCGGCACCGGTGTCAAGTGCTCCGCTCCTCACCAGGGATCGTCGTCTGGAGTCCTCGGTAGCTTCGGGGCCGATCAACACGACCCAGTCTAGCTTTCCTGTATCCCAGCCAACCGCGGGGTCGATACCGGCGTCGAGCGGTACCGATGCATCGGCATCGGTGTCGAGGGTTCCACTCTTCACCGGGGATCGTCATCTGGTGTCCTGGGTACCTTTGGGGCCGATCGAGGCGCCCCAGATGGACTTTCCTCTATCTACGCCATGCTTGGGGAGGGGGGGTACCGGCTTCGAGCGGTACCAATACCCCGACATCGGCACCGGTGTCGAGTGTTCATCTCTTCACCGGTGTAAACGGGGGCGCTGGGTGAGAATGTCCACAGTCTTGGCAAAGGCAAATATTAATATGACTTGCAAAGGATTGTGGGAAATGTAGTCCATTCATACCAGAATCAGCCATTCACAATAATTAGTTGTGCTTGCACGAGTGTAAAGCCAAGAAGATATATTTTATTTATGGGGTTATTTCTCCCAACACAGATTTGCTTGGTAGCACAGAAAAGGATACTTGCTTTCAGTATTATACTTAGAAAAACAAAATCAGGAAAAACAACAACTGAACTTCTTAAGCCATCAAATCAAATCATAAAGACCTTGATGGGAACAGAAAGGTCTTTTCTGTGGGCTCCTGCTAATATCTTTTTAGCAGTGCTTCAAAAACAAACAAAAACCCACAAAGTAGTGAAAAACTGTTCTTTTTCAAGGCTAACGTCTGGTATTTTCACACACCCAGAAGTGTCTCTTCAGAGCTCACAGGCAATTAGGCAGGGCTCAATTGCTAACAATTAACCAGCTGCAAACCTCTTGGCTGGTTTACTTTCTAAACGTGGCTCAAATCCTGCTCAAAAGCCTTTCTGAGTAGATCAAAGAACAAGTTTATATTTCTTTGTGATGGTTGTTGTACTTTGTAAAAGTATATTACCACAGACGTTTAGACAGAGAGCAATCCATGTATTCACAATGCTCATTTACAATATCCCCTTCTTCTTCCACTATCATAGAGTCAATATCATGGATTGGCACAGAGGAATTTCTTAATGGAGCATTCTCAGAACAATACTTGTTTCCCTGCTGTCTTCCAAGTGAATAGCTAGGGCATAGATCAGTGTTCATACCTGAGCTTCCATTGCTGTTAGGGTTCCTCTCTAAATATCCTGGCCAGTATGTAGTCCAGTTTTTATGTACAGCCTTCCAATCAAGATCCCTGGACACTGGGTCTCTCTTCACATACCTTCTTGCACTGGTCTTAGGGCCCCTTCCAAATGCAGCCGTCTCCCTCACAGGTCCCGTCCGGGGATTCCTGGCTCTGCAACCCCACTCCTCTGGTTTCCTCCAGTCCAGTGGAGTATGCTTGCCTCTGGAATGCCTCCCAGCACACGTACTGCTATGGACTCCTTTAGACCTCCAAGATGCTTCTCTCTTCTTTCTTCCAGAGTGTTTCTTGCTCTCTCTGTACGTGAGCTCTGGCTTCTGCTGCCTCTGCTCCTGCTGAAGATGGTGATGATCATGAAGATTCTGCTGATGATTCTGCTGTGTAGAATAAGCTTTACTTTTAACCTGTTTAGAGGGCTGCTCCACCCTAGCACAGCACAGCTGTGCTGAATCAAGCCCTGCCCTTGGAGATGAGTGCTTGAGGATTACCTCATAGCTCTCCTGATTGAACACACGTTTCCCCACTTCAGCTTTTCTATTGGCTGTTGGAAACCTGGTGCATTCTGGGACTGGTAGTCTTTTATGAGAACATTCTGTTTTATTATTTCTACCAGAAAAGACAGGTTGCTTGTTCAGAGCCAATTCACCTCTATTATAGCTCCTTCCTGAACTATGATAAGCTTCCTTATCACACCGGGTGTCGTCCTCGGTGCCTTCGGTGCCGATCGATATGATTCCGATTGACCTTCATGTAGCGGCATCGCCAATTCCACCACCGACGCTCGTTTCGATGCCCAGTCTAGAATCCATATCCAGTCTAGATGACTTGGTTCCGATGCGTTTCGGAGCCGATCCATGTCGCCTCCGACTACGCAGTACCGGGGAGAATCACCAAGGCTCTCTGGTTACCTCGGTACCGCTTCGGCAACCTCCGATACCTGCTACAATGGCATTACCATCCCCGATGCCGGTACCGGCATCGATGTCGTTTCCTGCAGTTCCATCGGTGCCATCGATCCTTTCTATGCCTAGCTTGGAATCGATACCGGGAACCGACGATGCAGTACTAACTGCCTCGAATCAGAACTGTCAGTACCGTTCTCCATCTCGCAGGGTTCGTTTTATGCGCCAGTCCAGTAGGTCTTCGGGTGTTCACGCTGCTCATTCAACCTCAGCCTACCCAGGAATAGTTCCTCTGGGAGATCCTTCTTTTCAGAAATTTCTCCTTGACATGGCAGCCTTTCTTGCCATTCCTATTCCTGGTCCTACTCTTGACCAAGATCCTGCAGAAAAGGAAACCATAATGCTTCCTTTGCATCAGTCTTTGCAGGACCTTCTTCTGAGGATTTGGGAATCACCTTTAAAGGTTCCTGCGCCTTCTACAGCCATGAATGTTCTGTATCAGGTGCCTCCGTCTCCGGGGTTTCAGAAAAACCAACTTCTGCATCATTCCATTGTAGTGGAATCAGCAATGCGGAAGGTCAGAAGCAAGAAGAAGCATTCTTCTTTCCCACCAGGTCGTGCATCTAAAGCACTTGATGCCTTTGGACGTCAAACCTTCCAAACTTCTATGTTGGCTTCAAGAATTATTTCATATACTTTTTATGAGTCTCACACTTCAGGAGGTCACAGAGAAGTTATCTCTCTTGTCTCCTTTTTTTTCAGAACCTAAGGCCTCTGACTATTCCTTGCTTCTTAATCATAGCAGGAATATCTCTTGGTTTCTTTCCCGGGCTTCTCTAGACTCTTTTGAGTCTGTTAGCAGATCCTCTGCTATTGCCATTGGAGCACGCCGTACAGCGTGGCTGCAGGCTTCAGACTTGAGCAGATGGGCACAACATACACTGGATAATTCTCCTTGTACTGGAGAAAACCTTTTCAATAGAGAAGCTTTACGTCAGGTTGCTCATTGCTCCACTGACTTTCCTGGTTCTGGAAACCATCCTAAGCCTTCTTTTTCCCCAGGAAGTAGGAAATGTCCTACCAAACCGTCTTTCCCGAAGAAGAGAAAGTTTCATCCTTCTGCCCATCCTCCCGGTGTACCCAAGCAGGGGACATCTCATCCTAGTCTGAAGTCTCCAGACTCTACCCAGTCTACTCATAACCAGCACCCATAGGTTCCTGTGTATTGCACTCTACAGTTAACTTCTCCTTAGTGGAAGTTTATTCTTCAAACTCTACACTGGTTTTCCTTTTCTAGTATGCTATGCTCTGGGGATACTTTTGTCCATGGGTTACAGAATTCTCCCATTCTTACTACCACGAAGGGAGGTTACAACTATCCCATGATAGTTCTGTCCCCATATGGACATCTTTTCCCTCAGCTGACTTACCATATGGTAAGTCACTTTCCGACCCCCTCTCTTCCAGGGTCTCCCCTGCTTGAGTTGGTGCCATACTGGAACACTTCCTTTCCTTCCAGTGTAGACTGTTTGCTTTTCCTTCAATGCGTGCTCTGAACACCTCATCAGACAGGAACGGAAATCTTCTCCGCTGCCTTTGTCTGTTTTCTCTCTGTTTTCATACAGGAGAATCCCCTCTGCTGTTTGGTTCAGTTGCTGTACATGCAGGAGTTCCAGTGATTGCCTTAGTGCTCATTGCAAGCTCTTGCAACTATCTTGCATAATGCTATTCACTGCAGCTTATCTTCTTCTGGCCATATCCTTTCCTAGGATATGGCGACACACCTGACTTCTGTCAGTTTTATCTTATAATTCTCCTGCACAATGCTCTTTTCAACCTTCAGGGAAGCTTTCTGCTATGGGCCCTTGCTACAGAGCATTGAACTTTGTCTCTGAGGGTCTTTCATACCCAGAGGACAAGTTTTTTCTACGTGAATGCCCACGGAGTTTCCAATCTGGCCGGAATATACTCCTGTTCCTTCCAGCTTGGCATTATGTTTTCTGCTTCACTTGGAAATCGCATACTCTTTTACCGTACATGATACCCCTGAACCCCTTGGCTGGGTCACTTTGGTATCTTCTTCTCTGCGCTCTTCTTGTCCTTTGGACATATCAGAGTCCTAAGGTACTGCTGCCGTACTCTGGCCAAACTGCTGTTATCCTCTGTTTTTCACGCAACCATGCTGGTTCTTCCACTGACCTACATTCCTGCTCCACAGAAATAGATTCTCTATATTTCTTCAGGTGGGTTTCACCCCCTATTACTGGAGGGATTTCTTTCCCATCACATTCCCCATGTGAATGTTTCTGTGGCTCAGTTGCAGGCATGTATTCTTAAAATTATTTTCCTGTATGTATGTGTCCTGTGCATACATGTTTTATACCCCGGGTGGGCATCAGCCATCCCGCCTCTATCTATCTACATTTCTATGTGTCGATATATATATCACGCTTGTCTGGACATATATATTCTCCTATGTATAGATATGTAGGTTTCTCCTTATATATATGCATGTTGTTGTTAAGTGCCGTCGAGTCGGAGTCGACTCATGGCGACCCTCTGGATAGCTATCCTAAATTGTGTTCGGTCTTCAGTCAGGCGGCTCATTGATGACAGACTGGTACCCGTAGCTGCTGTTATTGTAGCGATCCATCTCATTGCTGGCCTTCCTCTTTTGCGTTGACCTTCTATCTTGCCAAGCATGATGTCTTTCTCTAATGATCTCTCTCTTCGCATGATGTGTCCGAAGTATGAAAGTCGAAGTCTTGTCATCTGAGCTTCTAAAGAAAGCTTAGGTTTGATCTCCTCTAGTACCGACTGGTTTGTTCTTCGGGCAGTCCATGGTATACACAGTATTCGCCGCCAGCACCATAATTCAAAGGCATCAATTTTCTTCCTGTCTGTCTTTTTCACTGTCCAGCTTTCACATCCATATGATGTTATTGAAAATACCATGGCTTGAACAAGTCGAATCTTTGTATGGAGAGACACATCTCTGCTCTTGAGAATCTTATCTAGGTCTTTCATAGCCATTCTGCCAAGAGCAATGCGTCGTCTGATTTCTTGACTGCTTGTTGCTTCTTTATTGATAGTTGATCCAAGTAGGTTAAAGTTGTTCACAATTTCAATTTCTTCTCCTTCAACGATGAACCTGTTGATTATGCCAGTTGTCATGATCTTTGTCTTCTTTACATTAAGGTGCAGGCCCATTTTGAGACTATGTTCTTTGATTGTGAGAAGCAAATGTTTCAGATCATCTTCGCTTTCAGCCAGTAATGTGGTATCATCAGCATAGCGAAGATTGTTGATGAGTCTTCCACCAATCTTCACACCTTTGTTGTCTTCATACAGTCCTGCTTCTCTGATGATTTGTTCTGCATATAAATTAAACAGGTAGGGGGAAAGTATGCAGCCTTGTCTTACACCTTTGCTTATTTTAAACCATTCTGTTTCTCCTTGTTCCGTTCGAACTGTTGCTTCTTGATCAATGTACAGATTACGCAAGAGAACGATCAGGTGTTCTGGTATACCCATGCTTCTTAATGTGGCCCAGAGTTTCTCATGGTTTACACAGTCAAAAGCCTTGCTATAGTCGATAAAGCACAAATAGATATCCTTTTGGTATTCTTTAGTCTTTTCAAGGATCCATCTCACATCCGCAATGATGTCTCTCGTTCCTCGCCCTTTCCTGAACCCTGCTTGCACTTCAGGTAGTTCTTGTTCTAGGTATGGCTGTAGTCTCTTTTGAATAATCTTCAGTAGAATCTTGCTGGCATGTGGGATCAGAGCGATTGTGCGATAATTTCCACAGTCAGTTGGATCACCTTTCTTTAGTATTGGTATAAACACAGATCTTTTCCAGTCAGTTGGCCATGATGTTGTCTTCCATATTTCTTGGCAGAGCCTTGTAAGTACGTTAACAGCTGCATCAGATTGCTGCAATACTTCTATGGGAATGCTATCAATGCCTGGTGCTTTGTTCTTTAATAAGGCTTTCAATGCTGCTTCAACTTCTTCTTTCATCACCAATGGTTCCTGATCATAAGGTATAGGTTGAAACGGCTGTTGGTCCACTTGATCTTTATCATATAAAAGCTCTGTATATTCCTTCCACCTTTTCTTGATCTTCTCAGCATCATTCAACATAGAACCTTGAGCATCTTGTAACATTCCAATTCGAGGCTGGAACTTTTTCTTTAACTCTCGCAGCTTTAGGAAAGCCGATCTTGTTCTTCCTCTAATAGTTTCTGCTTCTATTTCCTTGCAAGTTGTCCTGTCTTGCTGCACGTTGGAAATCTCTGTTGAGTTCTGCGATTGTCTTTCTTTCTCCTTTGGCTTTAGCTTCTCTGCGTTTCTGGGCAATTTTCAGAGTTTCTTCCGTCATCCATTTTGGCCGTTTTTGCTTTTTAACCTTTTGTAGAGACTTCTCGCTTTCTTCCAGCACAACCTTCTTGATGTCATTCCATAACTCTTCCGGAGCTCTGTCATTTGTATCTAAAGCAGCAAATCGATTTTGCAGGCAGTCTTTAAATTCCAGTGGTATATTCTCAAGGTCATATTTTGGTGCATTCATGAGTGGTTTGCTCTTTTTCAACTTTAGCTTGAGTTTGCATACTAGTAGTTGATGATCTGTACCACAGTCAGCTCCAGGTTTTGTCTTTGTTGATGTTACAGAGCTTTTCCATCGTTGACTTCCACAGATGTAGTCAATTTGATTTTTATACAATCCATTGGGTGAAGTCCATGTGTACAGTCGTCGCTTGTGTTGCTGGAAGAAGGTGTTTGAGATGAATAGATCATTGGTCTTGCAGAGTTCTATCAATCTTTCTCCAGCTTCATTTCTGTTGCCAAGTCCATATTTTCCAACTACTTTGCCGCCTTCTTTGTTGCCAACTTTTGCGTTCCAGTCACCCATGACTATCAGGATATCCTGTTTGCATGTTCTGTCAATTTCAGCTTGTACTTGTTCATAGAACTCTTCAATTTCATTCTCTTCTGCAGCTGTTGTTGGAGCATATACTTGAATTATAGTTGTGTTGATAGGCAATCCTCGTAGACGAATAGAGATTAAGCGTTCGCTGACTGCATTGTATTTCATTACAGTTCTTGCAAGTTTCTTCTTTATTATAAATGCAACACCATTTCTTCTTTGTCTTTCATTTCCAGCATAGTAGACCATGTGATCATCTGATGCAAAGTGCCCGATGCCAGTCCATTTCAGTTCGCTGACACCCAACAGATCAAGTTGTACATGTTCCATTTCATTCTTGACCACCTCCAACTTCCCTTGGTTCATGCTTCGTACGTTCCATGTTCCAATGCGTAAGACATCTTTACAGCTTCTGACTCTCATTTCATGCGCAGCTACATCAGCAGTCAGACTTCCCGAGGGCTTTGATCCAACCACATCATAAATGCTGGCTTTACTCTGAAAAGTCTTCAGCTCTTCCCCAGTAGCTAGTTGAGTGCCTTCCGACCTGGGAGTCTCATCTTCCAGCACCATAGCACAATTTGTTTTGTTGTAACTATCCATTGGGTTTTCATGGCAAGATACAGAAGTAGATTGCCGGGCCTTCCTTCCGCGCAGTTTAAGTTTGGTGTTGTTGCCGTTGTCACAGAAATGTGATCCTCTGCCGTCAACACTATCCCATTCTGCTGCTGCCCAGATGGGTGGTTTGTCTTCGTCTGGCACCTCAGCTGAGACCTGTCCATCTTGGGAGACCCTGACAGTAGTTAAACTACCGATAGTTTAGCTCTCAGCATCACTGATGCACGCAAGCCCTCACAGCACGACAAGCTGCAAACCAAGTGAGAGTATATATGCATACTCCCAATATGCGCATACCTATATATATATATATATATCTATATATATATATATATATGCATATATATAGATATATAGATATATAGATATATAGATATAGGTATGCGCATATTGGGAGATGTCCATAGCACCCTATGTCTAACCTATCTCCCTGACTGTCGGTGCTTAAGTTTTTATTTTCTTATGGGGTCCAGACAGTCAACTTGCCTATTATCATACGGCTCAGTAACTGGGACTGGTTATGCTAACAATTACTGCTGTGACGTCAACAGCTTCTATTTTTGTTATACATCTCCCTCTCTATGCAGTCTCCAGCTTCAATGTCTTCCTATCTCTTACCAGCTAGGAAAGACAGTGTACATCTTCAGTATTCCTGAGTACACTTCTGTTCTCCTTGGGAATAGGGGCTTTTTTCCATGCCCTCTCTTCCCTTCCGGACTGGGCTAATTTCCAGATCGGTTAGTTTTCTTCTTTTAGTCCTCAATGTTTATGACTCTGTACCTAAAAGAGTTCTCAGCTTTTCCCATAAAGCTTTTCATTGGAGGCCTGCCGATCTTCTCCTGCCTCGGTTGACACCATGGTCACCTGCCCATTCCAGATTGGAACTTCTTCCTCACTGCTGTGGAGTTACCTCGAAGATTCCGCTACTGCATCTACTGTCTACTTCCTACAATACAGTAGGTAAGCTCTATATTGTGCTAGTTCATTAAATATTTTACTGATACTTGACATACATTCTAAAGACTTTTTTCCCTGTAGTCTTTAGATTCGCTGTTCCTCTGCAGCTCTGCTCTATTCAACTCCTACCCCCCATCCCCCAGGGGATGCCGGAGATCCAGGTTTGGGTAATGCTGTCCTGTTCCAGGGATACGCATTTTATGGGATCTCCCCTGGCACCCGCAGCTAGGGAGTTCCCATGTGTGAAGACTCATTCCTGCTTGTTCCTGGAGATAGCACAGTTACTTACCTGTAACAGGTGATCTCCGGAACAGCAGGAATTAGTCTTCACAACCCACCCACCTCCCCTGGGAGTTGTATCTATCTATTTCCTTTCCTCTTTCTCTCCTTCTGTTTCAGCTATGAAACTCAACTGAGGAGAGGCAGTGGGAAAGGCGGGAAGTCACCGCGCAGGCGCGAGGGATGCTCCCAAAGGCTTTCTGATTGGATGCTGGGGAGCATTTCCGTGCGGGCTCCGTCGGCGCCGACGTACCCATGTGTGAAGACTAATTCCTGCTGTTCCGGAGATCACCTGTTACAGGTAAGTAACTGTGCTTTCCTTTCTATTGGCAGTACTCTCAGGGCTCTGATAAGCTTCCTTATCACATGTAGATCGATTGTTTACATCATCAGAATATAGAATGAGTAGGGGACATGCGATGAAGCTACAGGGAGGGAGGAGTGGCCTAGTGGTTTGGGCAAGTTACCTCAGGCCAGAAGGTCAGGGGTACATATCCCACTAGAGGACAGCAACCTTGGGCCAGAAGGACTGGGGTTTCTAGTCCCACAGGTGCTCCTTGTGGTCTTGGACAAGCCACTTAACCTTCTATTGCCCATGTTCCCTATAAGTATTAGTGTATGTGTCTCATATCCCCTTGTGTTAAATGTATTCACCAATTGTGTTGTGACCACTTTGATTGAAGGATAAGGTGGTATACAAAACTGTCTAAATAAATAAATAAATATTTAAGACTAATAAGAGGAAATATTTTTTCACTCAATGTGTAATCAAACTCTGGAATTTGTTACCGGAGGATGTAGTAAAGGCTGTTAGTGTAGCTGGGTTTAAAAAAGGTTTGGACAAGTTCCTAGAGGAAAGGACCATAAACCATTGTTAAAAGGGCCCCGGGATATCACTGCTTGACCCAATACAAGCATTGTGGAACCTGTGTCTTCTGGGGAAACTGCTAGGTACTTATGACCTAGATTGGCCACTGTTGGAAACAAGATTGATGGACCTTGGTCTGACCCAGTATGTCATATCTTATGTTCTAATTTTATATAGCTTTTTCTATTTGCAAAACTTGTTTAATATGCAGAAAAGAACTGTTGTAATATTGCATGATTGCATATGTGCATAAAGAGTTGGATTTTATGAAGTAATTATTGTGCAGCACGATAACAGTCTCTTAAAAAATAGCGGCCGGTGTAAACATTTGAACATTGCATGTACATGCTGACAGTAAATGTAGCCCGGAGACATGGTCTGAGTAGAGTGTGGGTGCAAGTAAGCCCATTGATTATAAAAGCTTTTAATTTACATGCATATTTGCCTACTTTATGTATTCATGTATTCATTTTAGCCTTCTATAAAGCAGGTGTAAATGTCTGCATCGGCTTTTAAGGTGCAAAGATAAATAGGCTCACTTACCTTCCTATCCTAGGCTCCTCCCCTTCATTGTTCTCCAAGAATTATCATGAAGGACATGCATGGAAGATGTGTGCTCACTTTTGTGCATTCTGCTCATACAAGCTTGATCCTGGGACCATACAAGTAGTTTAGATGTGGAGTTGAGCTGTACACATGTACAGTATTTTATAAAATCTGCAGATTGACATATAGAACATAAGCAAAGATTTACACCAGCTTTAGAGCAGGTGTAAAGTTTTGTGGGCTGTTGGAGCTGGTTCTGGGAGACTGCTTTATAAAGACATATATGGGGAGTGCATCTGTGAATGACCTGTCCTCTCAGGGCCTGTGGACACAACAAAATATGCCCTGGAGATCAGCCTCCTAGAACTATGGACACTAACAAATGCTTGTTGGGTTTTTCAACTCCAACTTACAGGGCAACATGTTTTAGTCAGGACGGACAATCAGGTTGTCATGTTGTACATGATAAACAGGGGGGGATGGGATCCCATCCCCTGTGCAAGGAAGCACTTCCTCTGTGGTCCTTTGCCATCGTGCACCACATTCACCTCAGAGCGGTGTACCTCCCAGGTGAACTCAATGTCCTGGTGGACAAGTTAAGCCATATCCTTCATCCACATGAATGAAATATAGCGACATGATGGCAGAAGACGACCACATGACCTATCCCTAACCCTAACCAGTACCAACTTCAGGGTGCTCAGAAGAGGCAACAGCCTCCCAAACAGAAGAAGCCACAAGCTCCTAAGACTCAGGCTGCTCCACAGACTCAATGTGTGCTCCTGGTTTTTTACTTTTTCCTAGAGAACATAGCCACTCTGCCCTCAGTTGGCATCTCATTTCTTCAGAGCAGTGGACACTGACCATAGTGAAAGAGGGGAACAGACTTCATCTAAAAAATCGAACCCCCTCCACCCTAGTAGGGGAATATCCTCCTCAGCCCCCTCTCACTGCCCTTCTGCTGCAGGAGGTGATTTCTCTTCTATCGCAAAGTGCCATAGAGGAGGTTCCCACATCTCAACAGAGGATGGGTTTCTACACTCAATACTTTCTCATCCCAAAGAAAACCGATACAGACCGTTCTGGACCTCAGAAACTTGAACAAGTGTCTCATTCGTGAGAAGTTCAAGATGGTCTCTCTGGGGACCCTCCTACCCTCTCTCCACAGTCAGGACTGGCTGTGTTCTCTAGATCTACACTCATATCCTCATTCATCCAGAACACAGGAAATGTCTGCGCTTCATGTTTTGGACTCACCTCTGCCCCAAGAGTCTTCAGAAAGTGCATGGCGATCATAGCCGCATATCTAAGATACCTGGGGATAATTGTCTTCCCTTACTTAGATGACTGGCTCATAACAGCAGGCACCTCCCAAGAGGTCAGCCTTTCTCCCGTACCATGCAGGTACTGCAACATTTGGGATTTGGGATTAATCTTCCAAAATCCCATCTCAATCCTACTCACACACTAGAGTTCATAGGAGCTCTCTTAAACACTCAGCAGTCAAGGGCATTTCTACCCCAGCCTCTTTGTTCTCATCTCATTCAACTGGCATCTCCGGTATGTCTGAGACCACCTAACTGCCCGAGAAATGCTACAGCTTCTAGGTCATAGGTGTCAAACTCTGGCCCGCGGGCCAAATTTGGCCCGTAGTGTAATTATATTTGGCCCGCGAGGCTATACCAAATGACTACTAGAGCTAGCCCGCCGGTATTATACAGCGCATTCATTCATCGCTAATACTACAAATCCCATAATGCCTTGCTGTTGTTTTGGCGTGTCAATCAGGACAGGTCCCAGAAACGCCCTCTCCTGTGTGACAGAAGTCATAGCGATCTCAAGCTACAACTGTCACTGTGGAACCCCTTCCCAAAAATGGCAAAAAGAAAGGCAGACAACAGGAACTTTCTGGACAGGTGGGAGACAGAATATTTGTTTACATATGTAAAAGACAGACCTGTTTGTCTGATTTGTGGAGTCAACGTGGCTATAACTAAGGAGTATAACATTCGACGACACTATGAAACAAAACACCATGACAAGTACAAGGACCTGGACATGACTCAAAGGAGCCAGAAAGTGGAGGAGATGAAAAGAAGTTTGGTTTCACAACAGAATATGTTCAAAAAAGCCACATCACAAAGTGAGGCTGCTGTAAAGGCTAGTTATATTGTGGCAGCAGAGATCGCAAAATCAGCCCGGCCCTTTAATGAGGGAGAGTTTGTGAAAAAGTGCATGTTGAAAGTTTGTGACATCGTGTGCCCAGAGAAAAAGCAAGCCTTTTCAAACGTGAGCCTGAGCAGAAACACAGTAGCTGATCGCACATGTGATCTTGCCACCAATCTGTATGACCAGCTTTTGGAAAAGGGAAAAGATTTCATTGCATTCTCCCTTGCTGTGGATGAGAGCAGCGACGCATCTGATACTGCTCAGCTGTCAGTCTTCATCCGTGGAGTGGACTCAAATATGTGTGTTATGGAGGAGCTATTGGGATTCAAATCAATGCATGGCACAACCACAGGAAAGGAAATTTTTGAGGAGGTTTCCAAATGCGTAACTGAAATAAAGCTGCCGTGGGATAAACCCGTGGGATTAACGACAGATGGTGCGCCAGCGATGTGCGGTAAAACAAGTGGACTGGTGGGCAGGGTCCGGGAGAAGATGCAGGAAGAGAACTGTGCAGGTGAACTAACTGTTTATCACTGCATCATACATCAGGAATCATTGTGTGGCAAAGCCCTAAAGATGGAACATGTTATGACCACAGTAACACAAGTAGTTAACTTTATAAGAGCCAAAGGTCTGAATCACCGCCAGTTTAAGTCTTTTCTGGAGGAGTGTGGTTCAGAATACGCAGACGTGCCGTATCACACAGAGGTGAGATGGTTAAGCCGAGGAAAAGTACTGAATAGATGTTTTGAGCTGCATGAGAAAATATGTCAGTTTCTGGAAAGCAAAGGGAAGGACACAGCAGAGCTTCGGGAGAAAACGTTTCTGTGTGAGCTGGCCTTTCTGTGTGACATCTCGAGCCATCTCGATGCGCTGAACCTGCAGCTTCAGGGGCGGGGGCGCATCATCACAGACATGTACGCTGCAGTGAGGGCTTTTAAAACTAAACTGTGCCTGTGGGAGAATCAGATGCTGCAAGGAAACCTTGGCCATTTTCCCTGCTGCCAAACCATGAAAACGCAGTTCTTTACCAACTTGTTCCCATGCGCACAGTTTGCTGAAAAACTCAGTTTATGTTTATGTTTATGTTTATTAAAACTTTATATACCGCCCAATACAAAATAGCATCTGGGCGGTTTACAATACATAAAAGCATTTAAAAGGAAGGCTGCGGAAAAAGAAACAGAAAAGAACGCCATAAAATCAAAGAACAGGGATAGAAACAGATAGCAGTCAGGGGATACAGAAGGCAGACATGGAGGGAAGGAAGGGAGCACATAGACAAAACAAAGAAGCTCAGGAAAGAGGAATTAGGAACTAACATAAGTTTACTAAGTAGGAGAAGAGGGTGGGGCTGGAAGGTGGAGGTTGAGGCAGACATGAAGGGAGGGGGGAGACATTGACAACACACAAGGTGCAGGAAGGAGGGTTTAAGGATTTGACATGATTAGTCCTATGACGAAGAAGAGGACGGGACTGGAGGAGGGAGGTTAAAAGCAGAACAGAAACTGTGAGTTTTCAACTTGGCTTTAAAGGATTGATAGGAGGTCTCTAAACGTAGGGAGTGGGGGAGTGAATTCCAAAGCCTTGGACCGAGAAAGAAGAAAGCAGAAGATCGAGTTAGTTCTAAGTGTGCTTGAGAGGGAGGGGGAAGAAACATACGATTAGCGTGGATGGAACGTAGGGAGCGGTGAGGAGTATGAAGACGAACTTGATCAGCAAGATACAAGGGGACACCTGAGTGGATCACCCTGTGAACAAAGATAAGAACTTTAAATTGGACACGAAAAGGAACAGGAAGCCAGTGATAGTGTATTAACAAGGGAGTGACGTGATCAAAACGAGAAGCGTGAGAAAGAATACGAACAGCAGCGTTTTGGACCCGTTGAAGACGACAAATTTGTGATTGGGGAAGCCCAGCAAGACAGACATTACAATAGTCAAGACGCGACATAACAAGGGAGATAAGCAGGGTGGCCAAAGAGGAAGGGGTAAGGAAGGGGCGTACAGTACGAAGTTGTCTTAAAGTAAAGAAAGAGCGCTTAACCACAGAAGAAATATGTTCTTTAAAGGACAGGGAGGAATCCAGAGTTACACCCAAGTACCGCATAGAAGAAACAGTGGGTATAGGCGCAGAGGAAAATGTTGGGGAGAGGTTGGGTGGGGAAGAACCAAAGGTGAACCAGATAGCTGAAGTTTTTGCGAGGTTAATGTGCAGGAAGTTGGTCGAAAGCCAGGAGGCAACGGAAGAGAGACAGGAGTTAAAGGCAGTGATGTCAGGTGCAGCAGAGTCAGTGTGAAAGAGGAGAAAGATGTCGTCAGCGTAGAAGTGGGCAGAGACACCGTGCTGTTGAATAAGAAGAGCAAGGGGAGCCAGAAACACATTAAAGAGAAGGGGAGCAAGAACAGAACCTTGGGGAACACCACATGAAAGGGGGGTTGAAGGTGAAGACCCAGAACCAGTGTGAACCGAGAAGGAACGATTAGACAGGAAGGAGTGAAACCAACGGAGGACCCGGCCAGAGAGGCCGGCATCTTGAAGACGAGATAGGAGAGTGCGATGATCAACCAAGTCGAAAGCGGCGGAGAGGTCTAGTGAAACAGCAAGAGAGAGTAAACCACGGTCATGAGCAATGTGCAGATCGTTGAGGAGGGAAAGAAGAACAGATTCTGTGCTGTGACCTGGGCGAAAACCGGATTGACGGGGGTGAAGAGTGAAAGAAACCTCAAGGTGAGAAGAGAGTTGAGAGAAGACTAGTTTTTCCAAAAGTTTAGAGAGAAAAGGGAGGTTGGAGATGGGGCGCCAGCTGGAGGGAGAGGAAGGATCAAGGGAGCTGTTCTTCAGAATAGGACGGACAGAGGCGTGCTTCCAAGGGGAAGGAAAAGTACCAGAAGAAAGACTAGAGTTAAACAGTGAAAGGATAAAGGGAGACAGAGCAAGAGAGGGTTCAAGTAGCCAAGCAGAAGGAATGGGATCAGCGGGGCAAGAGGTTTTACGGGTAGACAAAAAGACCTTAGAGAGAGTAGTGGGAGTGATAGGCTCAAAGGAAGACCAGTGATGTGAGAGAGGAGGAAGGGTGGAGGGGGAAGCGAGCGGAGTAGGAGAGGGGGGTGTCACAGAGGGGGGAGGGGATAGGGGAGGGGGGCAAGAAGGAAAAGAAAGACGAAGAGACTGAACTTTAGAAACAAAGAAAGTAGCCAGAGAAGAGGGATCTGGGATAGAAGGAGCGGAAGAAGGGATAGGGGAAGAATGAAGAGTGGAAAGAGAGCGGAGGATGGAATGCAATTGGCGGGAGGAATTTGAAGAAGTGGTGATAAGATTTGAAAAATAAGTCTGTTTGGCGGAATGTAGGAGGGAACGGTAATGATGGTGAGCAGAACGGAAGGAAGCTAAAGTAGAAGGGTCAGGGTGTTTACGCCATATACGCTCAGCTCGGCGAAGATACCTACGGTGAAGAAAAAGTCCTGAGTGAAACCAAGGGTGACGAGCAGAACGGTAGGGACGACGGGAGGGTTGTAGAGGGGCAATGGTATCAAGTGCAGTAGAAAGGGTCGTGAACCAGGAGTTAGCCTGGGAATCAGGTGAGAGAAGAGGAAAATCTGGGGGAACAGAGTATCAGAGATAGGAAACTGATAGAGAGTATCAGGAGTAATACGCCGGGAAGGATGGGAAGGAGACTTGGGAGAGAAAACTGAGGAAGAAGAAGGGTATGGAAGAGAAAAAAGGAGACATGAATGGTCTGTCCATGGGAGGGTAATAGAGGAAAGAGAGGAAGGGGAGAAAGGAGAGGATTGAGGGGAGATAAGTAGGTCCAAAGAATGACCAGCAGAATGCGTGGGAAAGGAGACAGATTGAGCTAGAGAAAGATCGGACAAAAAAGTCAAGAAACTACGATCCCGGGTGGTAGAAGGGGAGTCCACATGGACGTTAAAATCGCCTAAAATCAGAAGGTGAGAGTACAGAAGAGTAGCTTCAGAAATTGTGGCAAGAAGAGAATCCCAAAGCTGGGAAGACAAGGAGGGTGGAACATAGACTAGGAGAAAATAGAGGGGAGAAGACGACCCTAAACGGAGAAGTAAAGATTCAGGATAGTGCAGAGCAGGAGAGGTAAGCTCCTGGAAGGGAAGAGAGGAGCGGTATAAAACGGCAATCCCTCCGCCACTCCTGCCCCGGCGAGGGGTAGATAGAGCGGAGTAGCCAGGGGCCAAGCAGCGGTTAAGAAGTGGCTCCTCGCCATCTCGCAACCAGGTTTCGGTGAGAAAGAAAGCATCAAGAGTATATTGGGAAAGGAGATCTTGGATCAGGATGGTTTTTGAACGGAGGGAACGGCAATTCAGAAGGGCAAGCTGTAAGAGCAGAAAAGACTGAGGGGACGAGAGACATGGAGAATGGCTAGCGCAGGGAACCAGGTTAGAAGGGGTTCGAGAATGAGAATTGAGGTAAACAGGAGCTGAGTTTAGCCGGCGATTTGCCGACTTTGATGTCCAGAAATGTAGGTTTGAACTGCTCAGTAATCCCTTTGCAGTTAATGTGGAAAACGCACCAACCAACCTCCAAATGGAGCTAATTGAACTCCAGTGTAATGACACGCTGAAGTCAAAGTATGATGCTGTGGGCGCCGCCCAGTTTCCACAGTTCATCCCTGACACAATGCCTCAGCTCCGCACCCAAGCTGCTCAGATGCTCTCCATGTTCGGCAGCACTTATCTATGTGAGCAACTTTTCTCCTCGATGAAGATGACCAAAACATCTCACAGGAGACGTCTGACTGATGAACACCTTCGCTCGATACTGAGGATTTCCTCAGCTCAAAGCCTGAGCCCAGACATTGATGAACTATCATCCAAGAAGAGATGCCAGGTATCTGGCTTGGGCACATCAGATTAGATCAGTGTGCAGCAAACTGAGCAATAATTAACGTTTTCTTTATGCACTTTTTCTTGCTACTCCAAGACATGGGCTTGAATGGTTGATTAATTTTATTATTATTATTTATTTTAAAAATTATTATTTATTATTATTTAAATCTTATTTAATAAATGAATGTCATTGATGTTTTTTTTATTTGAAATTGGTTTTTGCATATCTGAACTATTAAGTTATAAATTGTATAGTAATAAGTGTTGCTTCATATTCAATGTTAAAGCAAATCTTGTTTGGGTCCATATTAAAAGGTTCATTTGTTCAATGCTGGCCCGCGACTTTGTTCAAGTTTTACATTTTGGCCCACTGTGTATTTGAGTTTGACACCCCTGTTCTAGGTCATGTGGCCTCAACAGTACATGTAGTACCATACGCCCGACTGCATATGCATATAGCCCAATGGCTTTAACCTCCCAGTAGAAACAGGCCTCAGGCTGTCTCAGCAACAAGATCTGAGTCTCTACTCCCCTGGCCACATCTCTTCAATGGTGGTGGTCCCCAGAAAATCCTCTTGTCGGGTCACCTTTTCAGATGCCGCCAAACTGGGGTGGGGGGCCCATCTAGGGACTCTCTCCACTCAGGGCCTCTGGACAGAACAGGAGATACACACAGCCCCATGCTGGCCACGTCAACCGTGGTATCCTTTCCTGCTATGTCTGATGAGGCTCAACTCCTAGATCTCTGATCTGCTCCAGATCTATCTCAGGAGGAAGGGATGCTGCTCCATCCCAATCCGCAATCTCTCCACCTCACAGCATGGCTGTTGAAAGCATAGCATTACAAGATCTTAACCTTACTCAGGAGGTAAAGGAGATCCTTTTGGCCTCTAGGAAGCCATCCACCAGATGTTCATATGTGTTCAAATGGTGTAAATTTTCATACTGGTGTTTCCAGAAGGATCTCAATCCCTTCTCGGCTCCAGTGGAGGCCCTAATCCGGTATCTCCTCCACCTGTCCTCATCCGGTTTGAAGACCAACTCGGTAAGAATTCACTAAAGTGCAATTGCAGCCTCTCATCATCCCTTGTATGGACAGCCCATTTCCTCACAGCGGCTTGTAGTTCGATTAATGACAGGCCTTTTGCTGACCAAGCCTCCCATCAGACCACCACCGGTGGCGTGGGATCTCAATGTTGTATTAGGGCAACTTCTCAAGCTGCCTTTTGAACCCTTGGCCATGACCTTGTTCAAGTTTCTAACATGGAAGTTCATCTTCCTTATTGCCCTCATTTCAGCTAGACGCATTGGTGAGCTTCAAACTTTGGTGGCAGACCCACACTACACACGGTTCCACCATGATAAGTTCATGCTTAGGTGTCTCCTTTTCATTTGAGTCAGTCAGTTTATCTTTGTCTCTTTTCCTAGACCACGTTAATTTAGGGCAGAAGCAACCCTCCATTCTCTTACTATAAACGTGCCTTAGCATGCAGAGTAGGAATGGAGAGTGTGACAACGATGTTTCAGGGAGTCAGAGGGACAGGTGGTCTTATGTGATGAACCGAGTTGCTTGGAGAGCTCAGACTAAGTAATGGGGCGAAATGAAGTCCAGGTGTGTGAACAACTAATGTTGGTGAGGGAAGAGGCATCAGGAAGAGCACAAGAATGTGAGGGAGACACTGGGGAAAGGGGAGCAAGACAATTCTGAAAAGAGAGAGACAAAGACTGGACCTTATCGGAGAAGATGGCAAGGCTGGTGGGGTCAGGGGCACTATGGGGATGAGCAGTGGGTAGGCTGGGGCAGCAAGGTGCCGACAGGGAGCAGAGGGTCGAATATAGTTGAGGAGACAAATTGGAGACTGAAGAGATGCAGTTAGAGTAGTAGGTGAGTTGGCAGACTTGATCATGCTACTATAAATCTATGCTCTGTAGCCATTGACAAAATCTACAAAGCAGTAGCTTGGCCTGCGTTGAAATTGTATTGTGCTTAGTTAAAGTATCAGACAGAGGCAGTGTCATGCAGTGGCAGCAGGCAGGGTGGCACACATGCACAGTAGAGTACTTCTAAAAGCTTCTAGAAGGAGCTGGGAAGCTGTTCCCACATGGTCTCCTAAGGACTTATCCTGCTGTCCACAGAAAACACCTGTTACAGATAAAATAATTGTGTTTTTTGTCACATTGTATGTAGTTTACAAAGCCAAAGAAAAACAAACCAAATTTAATTTGTTTCATTTTGAGATGGACAGCAAACCAAAAAGGACAAAAATCCCTTCCCTTCCAACTGGCAAACCAGAAAAGGTTTTCTTCCTGGACTCTTACCCCATCCTTAGTTTCAAATGGACAGAGCAATCCCCAGTAGGGGTACCAGTGAACACGCCACTAAGCAGTGAAGGGGGAGCTGGGTGACAGATGCAGATCAGGCCCACCATTGAATCAGCAAGTGTATGTTTGGCTGGTTTTCCTTATATTTGGTGTCCCATAAGGCTTCGTTTGCAGCTTGTCGTGCTGTGAGGGCTTGTGTGCATCAGTGATGCTGAGAGCTAAACTATCAGTAGTTTAACTACTGGCAGGGTCTCCCAAGATGGACAGGTCTCAGCTGAGGTGCCAGACCAAGACAAACCACCCACCTGGGCAGCAGCAGAATGGGATAGTGTTGACGGCGGAGGATCACATTTCTGTGACAACGGCAACAACACCAAACCTAAACTGCGTGGAAGAAAGTATCTTGCCATGAATGTATGTTGCCATGAAAACCCAATGGATAGTTACAACAAAACAAATTGTGCTATAGTGCTGGAAGATGAGACCCCCAGGTCGGAAGGCACTCAACTAGCTACTGGGGAAGAGCTGAAGACTTCTCAGAGTAAAGCCAGCATTTATGACGTGGTTGGATCAAAGCCCTCGGGACGTCTGACTACTGATGTAGCTGCGCATGAAATGAGAGTCAGAAGCTGTAAAGATGTCTTACGCATTGGAACATGGAACGTACGAAGCATGAACCAAGGGAAGTTGGAGGTGGTCAAGAATGAAATGGAACATGTACAACTTGATCTGTTGGGTGTCAGCGAACTGAAATGGACTGGCATTGGGTACTTTGCATCAGATGATCACATGGTCTACTATGCTGGAAATGAAAGACAAAGAAATGGTGTTGCATTTATAATAAAGAAGAAACTTGCAAGAACTGTAATGAAATACAATGCAGTCAGCGAACGCTTAATCTCTATTCGTCTACGAGGAATGCCTATCAACACAACTATAATTCAAGTATATGCCCCAACAACAGCTGCAGAAGAGAATGAAATTGAAGAGTTCTATGAACAAGTACAAGCTGAAATTGACAGAACATGCAAACAGGATATCCTGATAGTCATGGGTGACTGGAACGCAAAGGTTGGCAACAAAGAAGGCAAAGTAGTTGGAAAATATGGACTTGGCAACAGAAATGAAGCTGGAGAAAGACTGATAGAATTCTGCAAGACCAACGATCTATTCATCTCAAACACCTTCTTCCAGCAACACAAGCAGCGACTGTACACATGGACTTCACCCAATGGATTGTATAAAACTCAAATTGACTACATCTGTGGAAGTCAACGATGGAAAAGTTCTATAACATCAACAAAGACAAAACCTGGAGCTGACTGTGGTACAAATCATCAACTACTAGTATGCAAACTCAAGCTAAAGTTGAAAAAGAGCAAACCACTCATGAATGCAGCAAAATATGACCTTGAGAATATACCACTGGAATTTAAAGACAGCCTGCAAAATCGATTTGCTGCTTTAGATACAAATGACAGAGCTCCAGAAGAGTTATGGAATGACATCAAGAAGGTTGTGTTGGAAGAAAGCGAGAAGTCTCTACAAAAGGTGAAAAAGCAAAAATGGCCAAAATGGATGACGGAAGAAACTCTGAAAATTGCCCAGAAACGCAGAGAAGCTAAAGCCAGAGGAGAAAGAAAGACAATAACAGAACTCAACAGAGATTTCCAACGTGCAGCAAGACAGGACAAGGAAAAGTACTACAACGATGCATGCAAGGAAATAGAAGCAGAAACTATTAGAGGAAGAACAAGATCGGCTTTCCTAAAGCTACGAGAGTAAAAGAAAAAGTTCCAGCCTCGAATTGGAATGTTACAAGATGCTCAAGGTTCTATGTTGAATGATGCTGAGAAGATCAAGAAAAGGTGGAAGGAATATACAGAGTTTTTATATGATAAAGATCAAGTGGACCAACAGCCGTTTCAACCTGTACCTTATAGAAACATAGAAATATGACGACATTGGTGATGAAAGAAGAAGTTGAAGCAGCATTGAAAGCCTTATCAAAGAACAAAGCACCAGGCATTGATAGCATTCCCATAGAAGTATTACAGCAATCTGATGCAGCTGTTAACGTACTTACAAGGCTCTGCCAAGAAATATGGAAGACCACATCATGGCCAACTGACTGGAAAAGATCTGTGTTTATACCAATACTAAAGAAAGGTGATCCAACTGACTGTGGAAATTATCACACAATCGCTCTGATCCCACATACCAGCAAGATTCTACTGAAGATTATTCAAAAGAGACTACAACCATACCTGGAACAAGAACTACCTGACGTGTAAGCAGGGTTCAGGAAAGGGCGAGGAACGAGATACATCATTGCAGATGTGAGATGGATCCTTGAAAAGACTAAAGAATACCAAAAGGATATCTATTTGTGCTTTATCGACTATAGCAAGGCTTTTGACTGTGTAAACCATGAGAAACTCTGGGCCACATTAAGAAGCATGGGAATACCAGAACACCTGATCGTACTCTTGCATAATCTGTACATTGATCAAGAAGCAGCAGTTCGAATGGAACAAGGAGAAATAGAATGGTTTAAAATAAGCAAAGATGTAAGACAAGGCTGCATACTTTCCCCCTACCTGTTTAATTTATATGCAGAACAAATCATCAGAGAAGCAGGATTGTATGAAGACAACAGAGGTGTGAAGATTGGTGGAAGACTCATCAACAACCTTCGCTATGCTGATGATACCACATTACTGGCTGAAAGTGAAGATGATCTGAAACATTTGCTTCTCACAATCAAAGAACATAGTCTCAAAATGGGCCTGCACCTTAATGTAAAGAAAACAAAGATCATGACAACTGGCATAATCAACAGGTTAATCGTTGAAGGAGAAGAAATTGAAATCGTGAACAACTTTAACCTACTTGGATCAACTATCAATAAAGAAGCAACAAGCAGTCAAGAAATCAGACGACGCATTGCTCTTGGCAGAATGGCTATGAAAGACCTAGATAAGATCCTCAAGAGCAGAGATGTCTCTCTCCATACAAAGATTTGACTTGTTCAAGCCATGGTATTTTCAATAACATCATATGGATGTGAAAGCTGGACAGTGAAAAAGATAGACAGGAAGAAAATTGATGCCTTTGAATTACGGTGCTGGCGGCGAATACTGTGTATACCATGGACTGCCCGAAGAACAAACCAGTCTGTACTAGAGGAGATCAAACCTAAGCTTTCTTTAGAAGTCAGATGACAAGACTGACTTTCATACTTTGGACACATCATGCGAAGAGAGAGATCATTAGAGATCATGCTTGGCAAGATAGAAGGTCAGCGCAAAAGAGGAAGGCCAGCAATGAGATGGACCGATACAATAACAGCAGCTACGGGTACCAGTCTGTCAACAATGAGCCGCCTGACTCAAGACTGAACACAATTTAGGATAGCTATCCAGAGGGTCGCCATGAGTTGACTCCGACTCGACGGCACTTAACAACAACAACAAGGTGCACACCTCTTGCTGGCCAAGGAGCAAGCATGCCTTTCCTGCTGCTTGTAATTTTTGCTGTTAGGACATAGTAACATAGTAGATGATGGCAGATAAAGACCAGCATGGTCCAGCTAGTCTGCCCAGCAAGATGGTAAGAGTAGGTGCACCTGTTGCTCTGTGCAGGCCAACCCTCCCTATGTCTTTGTTTAGGGGTGAACCCACCACTCCATGGAGGACACCCCTATTTGTTGAGACTTGTCAGACGGCTGCCTGGGTGAGAATCTTCACAGTCTTGGCAAGTGCATATCTCTATATGATTTGCAAGGGATTGTGGGCAATGCAGTTCATTCACACCAGACACAGCTGCTCACAATAATTAGTTGTGCTTTTGGGTAAAGCCAATAAGATATTTATTTATGGGGTTATTTCTCCCAACACAGATATGCTTGGTAGCACATAAATCAGGTTACTTGCTTTCAGTGTTAAACTTGGAAAAACAAAATTAAGAAAACAACATTTGAACTTGTCAGGCAATCAAAGCAAAAGAAATAAGACCTGGTTGGCAACAAACTGGTCTTTTCTGTAGGCTTTAGCTAATATTCTCTTAGCAATATATCAAACAACAAACAAAAGCCACAAAGAAAGGAAAAACTGTTCTTCTCAGGTTAACTTCTTGTATCTTCCCACATAGATTCAGAAGTGATTCTCTCAGAGCCCACAAGCAATTAAGTAAGGCTCAATTGCTAGCAGTTATCCAGCTGAAACCCCTTAGCTGGCTTGCTTTCTACTGCGTGGCTAGAAATCCTACACAGGAGCTTTTCTGAGTAGATTAAAGAACAAGTTTGTATTTCTTTGTGATGGTTGCTGTACTTTATAACAGAAAATCACCAAAGGAGTTTAGACAGAGAGCAGTCCATGTAAACAGATTCTTCATCTGCTATCACCCCCTCTTCTTCCACAAGCATGGGTTCAATATCATGGATTGGCACAGATGAATCTCCCAATGGAGCACTTTCAGGAGAATACTTGTTTCCCTGCTGTCTTTCAAGGTTATAGCTAGGGCATAGATCAGTGTTCATACCTGAGCTTCCATTGCTGTTAGAGTTCCTCTCTATATAGCCTGGCCAGTATGTAGTCCAGTTCTTATGTCCAGCCTTCCAATCCAGATCCCTGGACACTGGATCTCTCTTCACATACTTTCTGGCACGGTTCTTAGGGTCCCTTCCACGTGCAGCCGTCTCCCTCACAGGTACCGTCTGGAGATTCCTAGCTCTGCAGCACCATTCCTCTGGCTTTCCCCAGTCCAATGGTGTATGCTGGCCCTTGGAATGCCTCCCAGTATACGTACTGCTCTGGACTCTTCTAGACCTCTCAAAGGCTTTTCTCCTCTTTCTTCCAAAGGGTTTCTTTCCCTCTCTGTCCGTCCGGTTTGGCTTCTGCTTCTGATGATCCTCCTGATGATGAAGATGATCAAGCTCAAGCTGATTCTCTGTAGAATAAACTCTACCTTTATTCTGCTTGAATGAGTGCTCCTCCCTAACACAGCGCAGCTGTGCTGAATCAGGCCCTGCCCTTTGAGATGAGTGCTTAGGGATTACCTCATAGCCCTCCTGATTGAACACACGTTTCCCCACTTCAGCTCCTCTAATGGCTGTTGGAAACCTGGTGCATTCTGGGACTGGTAGTCTATTATGGGAAAATTCTGTCTTCTTATTTCTACCAGAACTGACAGGTTGCTTGTTCAGAGTCACTTCACCTTTTCTATAGCTCCTTCCTGAGCTATGATAAGCTTCCTTATCACAGACTTTAGATGGTTCAGAAGTTACATGTTTCAGTTTATTTTGTTTTTATCCTGTTGCTGTAAAGGGATCCACTGTGTTTGTCCCATGCCATTTTGAATTCCGTCGCTGTGTGTGCCCTCACCACTTCCATCGGGAGGGCATTCCAAGCATCCACCACCCTTTCAGTGGAAAAATATTTCCTAACATTGCCTGTGCAGCATTCTTGGCTCTAGCTGCAGGTTTGTTATCTCTAGTCCGCGATATCATGAGTTTGATCCCTGGCATGCCCAACAGAGTACCCCCTCCTGAGGCCTTGGGAATTTGCTTTTCTGATGTTCCCAATGGAATTGAAAAGAACAGCAAAAATAGATGCTCCAAGAAAGTGGTAGGTAATGCAGTTTTCTGTTTAATAAAATTACCAACACATTTCAGCTGAAAGCCGCCTTCAGGGGGAATGAACTATTACACTTCCAGCAAAAGGTACAAATAAAGTGAGCGTCATTCAAGTCTCCTGATCAGTGGACCGTAGATACCTCTGCGGAAACCATAAATATGGATTGCCGATCTTTGGTGACTTAGGACTTCATTTTGCTGGGAATCCATGGCATTATCTATTAGAAACTGCACCAGGTTTGGTTTTATTTAATGCCGCAATCTTGCATATCATCATTCAATTGATGAATAAGAACATAAGATATGCCATACTGGGTCAGACAAAGGTCCATCAAGCCCAGTATCCTGTTTCCAACAGTGGCCAATCTAGGTCATAAGTACCTAGCAGTTTCCGCAAAAGACATAGGTCCCACAATGCTTGTATTGGGTCAAGCAGTGATATCCCTGATCCCTTTTAATAATGGTTTATGGACCTTTCCTCCAGGAACTTGTCCAAACCATTTTTAAACCTAGCTAAACAAAGAGTTTTTACTACATCCTCCAGTAACAAATTGCATAGTTTGATTACACGTTGAGTGAAAAAATATTTTCTCTTATTAGTCTTAGTTTACCCTGTAGCTTCATTGCATGTCCCCTAATCTTTTTATATTCTGATGATGTAAACAATCGATCTACATTTACCCGTTCCACTCCATTCATTCATTTATAGATCTCTATCATTTCTCCCCTCAGCCGTCTCTTATCCAGGTTGAAGAGCCCTAACCTTTTTAGCCTCTCTTCATAGGAGTATCCTTCCATCCCATTTACCATTTCCTGTACCTTTTTTGATAACACTATATCCTTTTTAAGTTAGGGCGACCAGAATTGCACACAATATTCAAGGTGCGGTCGCACCATGGAACGATACAGAGGCATTGTAATATCCTTTGTTTTATTTTCCATTCCTTTCCTTATGATACCTAGTATTCTATTTACTCTCTTGGCTGCCGCTGCACACTGGGCAGAGGGTTTTAACATGTTATCCATGATGATGCCTAAATCTTTTTCCTGGGTGGTGGTTCCCAGTGTTGAACCTTGCATCGTGTAACCATAGTTTGGGGGGTTCTTTCCTAGGTGCATAACTTTGCACTTCTCCACATTAAATTTCCTCTGCCATTTGGATGCCCAGTCTTCCAATTTATCAAGATCCTCTTGCAGTTTTCCACAATCCTCTTGGGTTTTGATAACTTTAAATAGTTTTGTCTCATCTGAAAATTTGATAACCTCACTCATTATTCCCTTTTCCAGGGCATTTATGAATATGTCAAAAAGCGGACCAAGCACAGATCCCTGCGGTACCCCACTATTCACCTTTTTCCATTGGGAAAATTGGCCATTTAGCCCTATCCTCTGCTTTCTGTCTCTTAACCAGTTCCTGATACACAATAGTACACTGCCTCCTATTCCATGAATTTTTAGTTTTGACAAATGTCTCTGATGAGGGACCTTGTGAAAGGCTTTCTAAAAGTCCAGATACACTATATCAACCGACTCACCTTTGTCTACCTGTTTATTCACACCTTCAAAAAAAATAACAGATGAGTAAGACCCAGATCTTCCTTGTCTAAAGCCATGTTGGCTATCTCCCATTAAGCCCTGACTATCTACATGTTCATTAATTTTGTTTTTTATGATAGTTTCTACCATTTTTCCCGGTACTGACATTAGGCTCACTGGTCTGTAGTTTTCCAGATCACCCCTGGAACCCTTTTTAAAAATTGGCGTTACATTGGCCTCCAATCTTCAGGTATTACAGATGAGTTTAATATAGTTCACAGATTACTAATAACAGGTCTGCAATCTCATATTTCACTTCTGTCAACACCCTCGGATGTATACCATCCGGTTCAGGTGATTTGCTACTCTTCAGTTTATCAAATAGTTGTAATACATCTTCCCGGTGTATCGATATTTCTTTCAATTCTTCCACAGTATCACCTTTAAATACCACTTCAGTCATGGGTAACATCCCTACATCTTCCTCAGTAAAGACCGAAGCAAAGAATTCATTGTCTCTCTGCTATAACCTTGTCCCCTCTTACTGCCCCTTTTACCCCTCTATCATCTAATGGTCCAACTGACAGGTTTTTTGCTACGAATATACTTGAAAAAGTCTTTATTAGGCGTTTTTGCTTCCTCAGCAAGCTTCTTCTCAAATTCTCTTTGCCTGCCTTATCAATGCCTTGCATTAACTTGCCAGTGCTTGTGCTGTTTCCAGTTTTCATAATTTGGCTCTTTTTTCCGTTTCCTGAAAGATGTTTTTTTTGGCAACCTCCTCCTCTCTGACCTCACCTTTAAACCATGCTGGCAGTTTTTTGGACTTCCACTTCTCTTAAAGCGTGGAATACAGCTAGTCTGAGCTTCCAAGTCAGTATTTTTAAACACCACCCAAGCTTGATGTAAGTCTTCAACATTTGCAACTGCTCCTTTTAGTTTTTTCTTAACTATATTCCTCATTTTATCATAGTCTCCCTTTCAAAAGTTAAAAGGTAGTACTATGGATTTCCTTACCATCCCTCCTCCATTAATTAAATCCAACACAATCATGCTATGATCACTATTGCCAAGTGGCCCCAACATCCTTATTTCTTGCACCAGATCTGGTGTTTCACTAAGGACTAGGTCCAAAATGGCTTCCCCTCTGGTCGGTTCATGAACCGACTGCTCCAAGAAGCAGTCATTTATTTAATCTAGAAATTTTATCTCCCTAGCATGTCCTGCCATGACTGACCCAGTCAATACTGGGGTAATTGAAATCACCCTTGTTATTACTGTTCTGTAACTCTTGTTAGCTTCCCTGATTTCTTTGAGCATTTCATCATGCATTTGTTCATTCTGGCCAGGCGGTCAGTAGTACACCCCCACTGCCATTGCCTTCCCCTTTTTACATGGAATTTCAATCCACAGAGATTCTACAGCCAATTTTGTTTCCTGCAAAACTTTAATCCTTTGTGACTCAATGTCCTCTCCAACGTAGAGCGCAACCTCTCCACCCAATTTGTTCAGCTCTATCATTACGATATAGTTTGTACCCAGGTATCACAGTGTCCCACCGGTTGTCCTCCTTCCACCATGTCTCTGAAATACCAATCATATCTAATTTTGCATTTAGTGTTTTGTATTCTAACTCTCCCATCTTAATTTTTTAGACTTCTAGCATTTGCATACATGCATTTTAGAGACTGTATTTTATTCATATTAATCTGGTTATCGGTAGGCAGGGGTAATTTTGAATCTTTAAGCTCTGTCTGCTGTGTACTCAAGGGCATTTGGGCTACTTTTGTCTTTATTTTAACCTCTCTGCTGATGTGCCCTATCTTCATTTTTTTGGTGGTATCCTTCAAGGATACATTGTTCTGAACATGCCCTCTTGGCCGACTGTCGGCATTGACAGGTTGCATTGACATTGCACTGTTTTTCATCTTTTTTTTGTTGTGCATTAGATATGCCATGCTGCTATGTGACTGTTTTAAAGACCTCCGCCGTTTTCCTGCTTCGGCTCCCACAGTGATGGTTATGTGATCCTTTTTTTTTTTGCCCTTTTGATTTGTTCATTACATAGCAACACTTTGTTTAATTTATACACTTCAGTTACATGGATCATCACTAATGCAGTATCTTTTCATACAATTTGTTTAATGTATGCAAATGACTTACCTTTGACCTTATTTTTAGCACAAACTCACATTACTTTAAAGAGTGCTGCTTCGTGCAGTTCATTGGTGTATCGCTGCATCTTGTCAGTGCTTTTACTGACTTTGGCTGGGTGAGTGTACATTATTTTCTATTCACCAGGTTCTTCTATGTCTATATTGATGGCTATATTATACATTTTCTCATTGCGTTTTTGATTCATTCATCACATGGCTAATATTTGTTTGATCTATGTACCTTAGCTGTATGGATTATAACCAGTATAGTGTCTTCTTCTACACCTTAATTTGCATATGCAGATGGTTCACCCCTGTCCTTACATTTGGCGCGCACACACAGTCCTTTAAAGAGTGCTGTTTTGTGCAGTCAATTTAAAATCCATTGTTGAATCGCTAAGGTGTGTTTACTGTTCTGGTTGGGTGGGTTCACACAATTTTCTATATTAATTACTAGGCTTCTGCCCTTAGGCCTGCCGTTTCTTTCCTCCCCCTCCTTTTGATAGTATCTGTTGCTTGTGTTCACAGGGCTTTGTGGATGTGATAGACTTAGGGGTATGTTTACTAAACCGGGCTAACGGTTAACCCGGGCTATCTGCAACTAGGTCCCATTGAATAATATGGGCCCTAGTGGCAGATAGCCCGGGTTAACCGTTAGCCTGGTTTAGTAAACATACCCCTTAATGCGCCAGTATAAGAAGTGTACTTAAAGGATTGTTGACATGACAACTACCTTTTTGTATTGAATTGTCATCACCAATAGGGTTTATGTTTGAGTTGAGTTAACTCTATGCTGATTTTATGCTTTTCATTATGCTTTCACAGATGCATGTTATTTTAATCAATACATTATTGGTGTGTCTTCAAATCTGTATCTGTTAAGATATCACACAGCGTGCCATTGTAAGTATGTATTACAGTTCACCAAGGATTGCATATGCACTTGGCTCCTCCTCATCTCTCTGTACTGTCCCTAGGGTTGGGAACTGTTTTTATTTATTTTGACACACTTAGGCATTTTCATTTTCTATACCCCGTCTTATGTCTTTTATCAGTTAAATAAATAAATATATTGGTTTTTTGTCATACGTACCTGTTTTACATGTTTGTTTTATGTATTTATGTTCTGATTTACTTATTGAATGTATGAAATGTGTTTTATTGTTTTAAACATTTCTGTTTTTACTTTGAGGTTCTGTTCCCCCTGAAGCAGGTGTTTGCTGAAACGTTTAGGGGTTTTCTTTTAATAAAGCACCCGTGACCACCATACACATTTCGCTTTGCTGTGTCTTATTGTTCCTTGCGAATATGCTCACTTCCTTTAAGGTTTCTCTTCTACTTTCTTCTAGGGATATCGGTCCCAATCCTGGTCCACCTAGGCATATCCCACACTCCTTGCACAGGCACAACTGCAACCTTTCTAATTTTATCCATATCCCTCGTTCCTCTTTCTATTCCCTTCTCATGGGCCCTGTGGAATGCATACTCTAGCAAACTTACCTGCATTCACAATCTCTTTATCTCTATTGCTCTACATCTTCTTGCTTTAACTGAGACTTGGCTTCCTCCTGAAGACTCTGCTTCAGTTGCTACCCTTTGTCATGGATGCTACATCGCTCCTCCTCCAAGCTCCTCTTCCCACTAATGCTGTCTCTTTCCTGTCAATGAATGGCGTTCTTTTCCGTTTCTTCTTTTCTCAGCAGTATCTCTTTGTTGTATTGTAAACCGCCGTATGCCTTGGTTCTGGCGGTATATTAAGTTTTAAATAAAGATAAAGAAAGATAAAGATAATGATCCTGTCCCCTCCCATCTAGTAAGCTCTGTTTCCACTGTTGTTACCACTTCCATCTGTCATATCCCTAACCTTTAGCTTTCCACTGCAAGTCTTCTATCTTCATTAGAACATAACAGATGCCATAGTGGGTTAGACAAAGGGTCCATCGAGCCTAGTATCCTGTTTCCAATAGCGGCCAGTCTAGTTCACAAGTACCTGTCAGATTCTCAAAAAGGTACACAGATTCCATGCTGCTTATCACAGGGGTGAGCAATGGATTTACCTGGCGGTCTTTAATAATGGTTTATGGACTTTTCCTCCAGGAACTTGTCCAAACCTTTTTTAAACCTATCAGCTTTTAGTACATCCTCCATTAACAAATTCAAGTTTGATTACACGTTGAGTGAAAACATATGTTTATGTTTAATAAAACTTGATAGACCGCCCTTCACAATAAAATCAGAGCGGTTTACAACATATAAAAACCTTTAAAATAGGGCGCAAGGCCAGTAAAAGGAAAAGAAGTTACATTTCATAAAAAGAAAGAGGAAGAACAGAAAGGGCAGGAGAAAGTGGGAGGGGAGGAGTGAGATTATAGAGAGGGGGGAGAAGTAGGGAGGTTAAAGGCTAGGGAAAAGAGGTAGGTTTTTAGCTGCTGTTTAAATGCTGAGTGGGAGGGTTCTAAACGGATAGAGGAGGGAAGGGAGTTCCATAGTGCGGGGCCTATAAAGAAAAAAGCTGAAGAGCGGGTGGATTGCAAGTGGGCGGCAGAGGGGGGGGGGGAAGGGTAAGCCGGTTTAAGTGAAATGAACGGGGGGTATATCTGGGATTGTGGAAGTGAATTAAATCGGCTAGGTATTGTGGGGAGTTGGTGTGGAGGGCCTTGTGAACCAAAGTAAGTAGTTTGTATTGAGAGCGGAAGGGAAGAGGCAACCAGTGTAGATGGATAAGAAGAGGAGTTATATGGTGCGAATGAGAAGAGTGTGAAAGAAGGCGGGCTGCGGTATGCTGGATTCTTTGAAGGCGGTGTAAATGAGAAGAAGGCAGGCCAATAAGGATAGAGTTAGCGAAATCAACCCTGGACATGACAAGAGAGAGAAGGAGGGTAGATAAGGCAGAAGGAGAAAGAAAAGGACGGACAGCACGGATTTGACGCAGGAAATAGAAGGAAGTTTTAGTAATATGTGAGATATGGGCGTGAAAGGAAAGATCTGAATCAAAGAGAACACCAAGATAGCGGAAGGTAGTGACTAAGGATATGGGAGTGTTAGACAAGGAAGGAGCTAACGAGGGGGAGGGGTGACTGTGAGGGAACCAGATAGCAGTGGTTTTGGCCAGATTCAGGTGAAGGCAGTTTTGGGTTAACCAGTAGGTGACAGCAGTGAGGCAGTTGTTAAGGGGAGTCAGATCAGGAGAAAGTGGGGAGGTGTGATGAAGAAGAAGGATGTCGTCGGCGTAGTAAAAAGCAGAGATCCCAAATTGTTGAATGATAAGTGTGAGGGGTACCAGGAAAAGATTAAAGAGAAGGGGAGCTAGGACAGAACCCTGGGGAACCCCACATGGTAAAGGGAAGGGGGCAGAAGGTAGAGAAGAGGGGGACGTGGATAGTACAGAGGCAGACCGGGCGTGAAGAAAAGAATGAAACCATTTAAAGACAGTGCCGTGAACACCGGCTTGACTGAGACGGGCTAGAAGAAGAGAGTGATCAACCAGATCGAAAGCCGCAGAAAGATCAAGTGCCACCGCAACCGAGATATCGCCCCGATCGTGTGCTACATGCAAAGAGTTAGTGAAGGCAAGAAGGATAGTTTCGACGCTGTGACCTGGCCGGAAACCTGATTGGCGTGGGTGAAGATAGAGTCTAGATGGTGGGAGAGTTGTGCGAATACAATCTTTTCCAGAAGCTTAGAGAGAAATGGAAGGTGTGAAACGGGCCGATAGTTTAGTGGATCGAGAGGGTCGAGGGAAGATTTCTTAAGAATTGGACGGATTAGGGCGTGTTTCCAAGGATGGGGGAAGACACCCGAGGATAGACTGTTTAGGATGGAGAGAATATAGGGAAGGGACGAGAGAGAGTGTTCAAGAAGCCACGAGGAAGGGATGGGGTCAAGGGAACAGAAAGTCTTATTGGAAGTGGAAATGAGTTTATGGAGTTCGGCGGAGGAAGTTAGGGCAAATGTAGACCAGGTATGAGAATGGAGGGATGAGGGAGGGGGAGAAGCTGTAGGGGGGGGAGGAGATGGGTGGGGGACAGAATGGCAGGGACGCTCTTAAGGAGCTGACTTTGGAGCTGAAGGTAGAGGCTAATAGAGAGGGGGGTGGAGCAGAGGGAACGGAGACGGAGATAGGGTTAGGATGAAGAGAAGTGAGAGATCGGAGTGTGGAGTAGAGGTGCTGGGTTTGATTTGGGGCGTTGGCGATAGCATTAGAAAAGAAGGTACGCTTGGCCAGAGAGGTTTGGGAGCGGTAAAAGGCGTGATGAGTTCTAAAAGAAGATAGGGTAGCTGGGGATGGGTTTTTGCGCCAAGAACGTTCAGCTTTACGGAGTTGGGACCGGAGGAGACGGAGGCCGGAATGGAACCAGGGTTGAGAAAAACGCTGGTTTACTGGACGGGGGCGAAGGGGGGCGATAGAGTCAAGGGCAGACGAAAGAGAAGAAAACCAGGAAGATGCTTGAGCAGTAGGGGATAGGGAGGGGAAATCAGAGGGAAGAAGAGTGGTAGTTGAGGGAAAATTATGAACCGTGTCTGGAGTGAGTAGTCTAGAGAGTCGAGGGGGAGGGAGATTTGGGTGGTGGGAAGTGGAACATAAAGGGGGTGAAAGGGAACAAGAGACTGTGAGACAGAAGTGGTCTGTCCATGGAAGAGGGGACGCTACAAGGTTAGAGAAGGAGAGCTGGGATGCTGCAGGGGTGATGAGAAGATCAAGGGTGTGACCAGCCGAGTGTGTAGGGACGGGAACATGTTGAGTAAGGGAAAGATCTTGTAGAAGAGTTAAAAAAGCTTGGTCTCTTGAGGAAGAAGGGGAGCTGAGGTGGAGATTAAAATCCCCAGCGATGAGAAGGTGTGGAAAGGCCAGGGAGAGATCAGATAAAGTTTTGATGAGAGATTCCCAGAGGTCATGACGGAGGGCGGGGGGGGGGAGTAGATGAGAATAATATATAGAGGGGTTGAGGTGTGAAGGTGGAGCAAAAGAGATTCAGGATAATAGAGCAGGGGGGAGGAAACTTGGGAGGCTGGGAGGGCAGGGGAGAAGATGGCAGCTACTCCACCACCAGAGCGTCCTAGGCGGGGAACTGAGAAAGCAGAGTAGCCCGGAGGGAGGCATCGGGCAAGGAGGGCATCCTCACCGTCCTTCAGCCAGGTTTCGGTGAGGAGGGCAACATCGAGTGCAGACCGAAGAAGGAGATCCTGGACAAGAAGAGTCTTGGATCGCAAGGAGCGACAGTTCAAAAGACCTAGTTGGAAGGAGGAGAGGGAAGGGGGGGTGGGGGTCGAGCGATTGGGGATAGAAGAGAGAGCTAAGCAATAACGAAGATTTGCTGTAGAAGGATAGCGTTTGAAGAGAGTCTTAGGTGGGCGGCGACCCCAGAGAGTGGGTATGAAAGCCATAGTATTGTAGGGTAAGAGAGAGGAATAGAAGAAGTTAAAAACAGTAGACTGTACCTGAGGGAATTGAAGGTAAACGCGAGTAGTAAATCCCAAAATGGAGCCCGAGGGGGAGATGAGATTGTCCAATTGAATCCGGTAATACAGAGAGAGGACTAGAACAGAGACAAAGAGCAAAGTGAAATTAATAACGTGGCCTCCGCTGCCGGAGCAGCCCCAAGGAGCGCCCCTAAGGAGCACGTCGTGCTCCTTAGGTGCGCTCCTTCGGTGCGCGCCTCTGTCGCGCGCCGCGGCGACGAGCGCCGCAGGCGCTCGTCTTTTGTAGGCAGGGAGCAGAGTACCTCGTTTCTGGGGGCGGAGCTTGTGAGAATCAGCTGTGTCTGGGATTGATACAAGCAGGCAGGCACTGCAGGGAGAGGGAGAGGAAGGGACACTTGGTAAGTAGGAAAACAACATTAACAGCAGCAAGAACAGCTAGTAGAGAGTCCAGCACCGCAGGCGCTCGTCTTTTGTAGGCAGGGAGCAGAGTACCTCGTTTCTGGGGGCGGAGCTTGTGAGAATCAGCTGTGTCTGGGATTGATACAAGCAGGCAGGCACTGCAGGGAGAGGGAGAGGAAGGGACACTTGGTAAGTAGGAAAACAACATTAACAGCAGCAAGAACAGCTAGTAGAGAGTCCAGCACCGCAGGCGCTCGTCTTTTGTAGGCAGGGAGCAGAGTACCTCGTTTCTGGGGGCGGAGCTTGTGAGAATCAGCTGTGTCTGGGATTGATACAAGCAGGCAGGCACTCGTTTCTGGCGGCGGAGCTTGTGAGAATCAGCTGTGTCTGGGATTGATACAAGCAGGCAGGCACTCGTTTCTGGGGGCGGAGCTTGTGAGAATCAGCTGTGTCTTCTATTGGTCTTAAATTGGCTATATTGTAGCTTCATTACGTTTCCCCTAGTCTTTCTACTTTTTGAAGCAGTAAACAACTGATCTATGTTTGTGTTCCACTCCATTATTTTATCGACCTCTATCGGTCTCCCTTCAGCTGTCTTTATGACAAGTTGAAGAGCGCCAACCTTTTAAGTCTTTCCTCATAGGAGTGTCCTTCCATCCTCTTTAGCATTTTGGTGTCTCTTCTCTTTCACTTTTCTAGTAATGCAATATCCTTTTTCAAGATATGGCAACCAGAATTGCATAGAATATCCAAGGTGTGGTCGCATCATGGTACGATACAGAGGCATTATAATATCATTGGTTTTATTCTCCATTCCTTTCCTTATGATTGCTAGCATTCTATTTGCTTTCTTGGCTGCCACTGCACACCGGGCAAGGGTTTCAGCATTTTATCCATGCAGACTTCCAATTCCATTTCCTAGGTGGTGGTTCCTAATGTGGAACCTTGCTTCATGTAACTGTAGTTTGGGTTGTCCTTCCCTAAGTTCATATCTTTGCATTGTCCACATTAAATTTCATCTGCCATTTGGATGTCCAGTCTTCAAATTTATCAAGGCCCTCTTGCAATTTTTCACAATTTTGAATAATTTTGTCTCATTTGCAAATTTGATCACCTCACTCATTATTTCCATTTTTATGAATGTTAAAAAGCAGTGGGTCCAGCACAGATCCCTGAGATACTCCACTATTTAACTTTCTCCACTGAGAATATGCCATGGTCAGAACTCTTTTCAAAACACCTTCACTGGATTCAATACCTCCCTTTTGCATTCAAACTACCAAAATGTGCAGTTCACTGCTGCATAATTGACTTCCTTTTCTCTCAAGCCATTCTGGATCCATTGCACTCGGGCTTTCACCCTATACATTCTTCAGAAATAGCACTTACCAAAGTCTGCAGTGACCTGGTCCTGGCCAAATCCAAGGGTCTTTATTCAGATCTCTAGGAACAAGCAGGAATGTAGTCTTCACATATGGGTATTGTCGGTACCGACGGAGCCTGCGCGGGAACGCTCCCCAGCGTCCAATTAGAAAGCTTTTGGGAGCATCCCACAGCGCCTGCGTGCTGCCTTCCCGCCTTTCCCAACTGCCTCTCTCCAGTTCTTTATTTTCCGCGGAGCCAGCAGGTCGTTTTCCTGTCACCGCAGAAATTATCCCATATTTTTCGTTCTTTTTTGTGGTAGCGTCTGCCTTCCTCGACGCTATACCGGTACCGCCGGTTCGTTCTTTCTTTCTTCAAAAAAAAAAATGATGCAATCTTTTTTGGATTTCCAGCCTTGTTTTTCTTGGGTGCCACGCGCCATTTTGGGCATTAGGCCCAATTTTTTTCTTCAACATGGAAAAACCCGCTTCGGGTTTTAAAAAATGTTCCAAGTGTGGGCGGTACCATCTCCGTCACCGACACTCACGAGTGGTGCCTCAAATGTTTAGGTCCTGACCACTCCATCTCGGAGTGTGTTGCCTGTGGGATGATGTTGAAGAGGGGTCGGCAAAACCAAGCTACTAAGCTTAGCACCCTTTTTCCCTCCGATGCAGCATCCATGGCATCGACATCTTCCAGGGCTTCGTCTTCCTCCTATGGATCTCAGGTAACCAAACATAAATCTGGCCGGTCCTCAAAGGGTAGATCTCCTTCCAAGCATCGAGATGCCTCTGGCATTGCCCTTGAAGGACTTGTACCGACAAAATTGCCCCGGTGGGAGGCTTCGGCTTCCAAAGCACTATCGGGGCTCCAGGATGTTCTCAAGGCCTCAACATTGGCAGAACTACTGGTGCCGTGCTCTGGGGTATCGGCCGCTTCGTCCAGTACCGACACCCAGGCATCGGCAGCATCAATTGACCAGAGATTCCTGGCTATTGAACGCAGTCTGGCGGCTCTCCTTGTGGCATCGGTGCCTTCGGGACCACTTCAGACAGGTCAACCGGTATCAACACCGGTTCCGGCACCGATACCGGTACCAACAGCATCAACATCGGCGAGTGTGCTACCAACACCGAGTCATGCTATTTCCTCCGGTATCGACAGGCCGGTACCGGACCCCTCCGGTACCAACTTCGATCGGTACCCGTATCGTGCTTTACAAGAGCACCCGGACAGAAGATATTTTGAATCCTCCGATGACTCTGAGGACTCTGACAGCTCTGTCGATGCCGGAGTACTTCTCTCGGAGGAGCCTTCTTCTCCTAAATGTAGGATGTCTCCTACAGAGGATATATCCTTTCAGGATTTCATCAGGGAGGTGGCTAGAGGTCTTTCCATTACAGTGGCTCCTAAAACAGAGCCCAGAGCAAAGGAGTTGGAGATTTTACAATATCCTAAAGCTCCCAAGGAAGCGGCTACTTTGCCTATTCATGAGATCTTGCATGATCTCATGTTAAGAATGTGGGAAACACCTCTTACCACCTCTCCTCATTCCCGTAGGCTGGATACCATGTATCGAGTGCCTCCTTGTCCTGGATATCAGAAATCTCAGTTGCCACACCACTCCATAGTGGTGGAGTCAGCCATGAGAAGGATCAAGAGTGCAAAAAGACATGCTTCTAATCCTCCAGGACATGAATGTAGGACTCTGAATGCCTTTGAGCGTCGAACCTTCCAGGCCTCTATGCTTTCTGCCAGGATTAGTTCCTACATTTTATACATGGGAATGTTCCTTAAGGAGGTTACAGGAGATCTAGAGCTTATGAGCCCCCTCCTTCCTGATGATAAGAGGCAGGATTATCTTACACTTGTCAGACATGCCCAGGATGTTTCCAAGTTTGTTAATCGTGCAGCTTTTGACTGCTTTGAGTGCATAAGCAGAACCTCTGCCATTGCCATAGGTGCTCGTAGGATTGCCTGGCTCCAGGCATCTGACTTAGAACTCTGGGTACAGGACAAACTGGGGAATATCCCTTGCACAGGTGAAAATCTCTTTGGCAAAAATTGGCAAGAGAAAGCAAATGAGCTGGATGCTGATAACACCACTTTGGATAGAATATCCAAGACTACAGCTGATCCTGCAAGGAGAAAATCCTACAAGAAACCATTCTTCTCTAAAAAGAAAAGGTTTTACCCCTCCTATACCCAGCAGGTGCATTCTGCAGGTCAGTCGGCCCGAAAGAGACAGCAGCCCCCAAAGCAAAGGAAATCAAAGACTGCTAAGCCTCAACCGGCCCAGCAGACTCAGCCTCCACAGGGGCTTTGACTCCCATCTAGAGAACTTGGCCTTCCTGGACCTGAACGGGCCAGAGCTTTCCACCATCCCAGGAAGGTTGTGTCATTTTGCCCCCAGATGGGGGCAGATAACAGCAGAAGAATGGACTCTTTCCATTGTAAGAGAGGGGTACAAACTTCATTTATTCAACATGCCCCCTCCTACAGTGGTAAGACAGTTCAATTCTCAGGCTTCACTCAACACTCAGTTGGGTCAAGAGGTCAGTTTACTTCTTGCCCATGGGGCAATAGAAGGCATACCCATTTCCCAACAGGGTACAGGGTTTTACTCCCCTTATTTCCTTATTCCAAAGAAAACAGGGGGACACAGACCCATTTTAGACCTCAGAGAACTGAACAAATTTCTGTTCAAAGAGAAATTCAAGATGATTTCTCTGGGAACTCTGCTGCCATACCTTCAGAGTCAGGATTGGCTTTGTTCTCTAGATCTCAAGGATGCGTACACTCATGTTCTCATCCATCCAACTCACCGAAGATTCCTTCGTTTTCTTTTTCAAGGAAAGCACTACCAATACAGGGTGCTTCCTTTTGGCCTGGCCTCAGCACCAAGGGTATTTACGAAATGCATGGCTGTAGTGGCAGCATTTCTTCGCACTCCAGGAATATTCGTCTTTTCCTACTTAGACGACTGGCTCATTTGAGCCCCATCAGTCAGAGGCCAGAATTTCCCTATCGTGCACAGTGCGTATCCTTCAGTATTTGGGCCTGGTCATAAACATCCCAAAATCCAGCCTAACTCCCACTCACTCTCTAGAGTTTATAGGAGCTTTGTTGGATACCAGAAAAGCAAGGACCTATCTTCCACAGGCCCGCTGCCTTCGCATTGTGCAGTTGGCCTCCCAGGAAGTGTTAAAAACTCATCTCACTGCTCGGGAGATGTTACAACTACTAGGCCACATGGCATCTACCGTGCACATGGTTCCCTATGCTCGCCTCCATATGAGAGCAGCCCACTGGACTCTATCCACTCAGTAGACTCAGGCATCAGGCTGCCTATCAGACAAAATAGCAAACACAAGTCGCCTACAATGGTGGCAGTCAACCCAAAACCTGTTGGTAGGGTCCCCTTTCCAGCAACTCCTACCCCAGGTCACTCTAACGACAGACGCCTCACAGGTGGGTTGGGGAGCTCATCTGCAAGATCTCTCAACCCAAGGCACCTGGACTCCACAGGAGACCCACTTACATATCAATCTCCTAGAACTCAGAGCAATCTTTCTTGCTCTTCGAGTGTTCCATATCCAGCTCAGCTACAAAACAGTCCTGATTCAGACGGACATTCAAGTAGCTATGTTCTATCTGAACAAGTAGGGAGGAACAGGCTCTCTGTCGCTTTGCAACGAAGCTTTGCGACTATGGGCCCTCGCCAGAGAGCATCAGATTCATCTCCTTGCGGTGCATCTGCCAGGTATTCAAAACTCTTGGGCAGACAGACTCAGTCGAGTTCTGCTTCTACACGAATGGTCTCTCCATGCAGACCAGGTAGCAAAACATTTTCAAATTTGGGGAACTCCGGAGATAGACCTCTTTGCAAGTCAGTTGAATGCCAAATTTCCCCGGTTCTGTTCCAGAATTCTGGCTCAGGGTTCTCAGGTCAGGGATACTTTCCACCTCCATTGGGGTCAGGACTTCCTATATGCCTTTCCACCCATTCCCCTAATTCTCAAAACCCTATTCAAGCTTCAGAGAGACAAAGGCCACATGATTCTCATAGCTCCACATTGGCCACGGCAGGTGTGGGTACCCTCTACTCCTGCATCTCTCTCAAGCTCCATCTCTGGACTTAGTATCTGCTCCAGATCTCCTGTCTCAGGAGGACGGGATGTTGTGGCATCCCAATCTCCACTCTCTGCATCTCAGGGCCTGGTTGCTGAGAGCTTAGACCTTTCTCAACAAGTAAAGGATGTCCTTTGTGCTAACAGGAAACCTTCCACAAGACGCTCGTATGCTTTCAAGTGGAAAAGGTTTTCCATATGGTGTTCGCAAAAGGGTCTTCACCCCTCTGCGATACCTCTGGAATCATTACTGGAGTATCTCCTTCATTTATCTAATGCAGGACTTAAGACTAGAACATAAGATATGCCATACTGGGTCTGACCCAGGTCCATCAAGCCCAGTATCCTGTTTCCAACAGTGGCCAATCTAGGTCATACGTACCTAGCAGTTTCCCCAAAAGACACAGGTTCCACAATGCTTGTACTGGGTCAAGCATTGATATCCTGGGTCCCTTCTTAATAATGGTTTATGGACCTTTCCTCCAGGAACTTGTCCAAACCTTTTTTAAACCCAGCTACACTAACAGCCTTTACTACATCCTCCGGTAACAAATTCCAGAGTTTGATTACACGTTGAGTGAAAAAATATTTTCTTTTATTAGTCTTAAATAGTTTATCCTGTAGCTTCATTGCATGTCCCCTAGTCTTTCTATATTCTGATAACATCAACAATCAATCTACGTTTACCCGTTCACTCCGTTCATTAATTTATAGACTTCTATCATATCTCCCCTCAGCCGTTTTGGTGGCTCTTCTCTGAAACGTTTCTAATATCTCTATATCCCTTTTAAGATACGGCGACCAGAATTGCACACAATATTCAAGGTGTGGTCTCACCATGGAACGATATAGAGACATTATAATATCTTTTGTTTTATTTTCCATTCCTTTCCTTATGATACCTAGCATTCTATTTGCTCTCTTGGCCGCCGCTGCACACTGGGCTGAGGGTTTTAACATGTTATCCACAATGACGCCTAAATCTTTTTCCTGGGTGGTGGTTCCTAATGTGGAACATTGCATCGTGTAGCCATAGTTTGGGTTGTTCTTCCTTAGGTGCATAACTTTGCACTTGTCCACATTAAATTTCATCTGCCATTTTGATGTCCAGTCTTCCAGTTTATCAAGATCCTCTTGCAATTTTCCACAATCCTCTTGGGTTTTAACAACTTTAAATAGTTTTGTGTCATCTGCAAACTTGATAACCTCACTCGTTATTCCACTTTCCAGGTCATTTATGAATATGTCAAAAAGCAGCGGGCCCAGCACAGATCCCTGGGGTACACCACTATTCACCTTTTTCCATTGGTAAAATTGGCCATTTAGCCCTACCCTCTGCTTTCTATCTTTTAACCAGTTCCTGATCCACAATAGTACACTGCCTCCTATCCCATGACTCTTTAGTTTTGCCAAAAGTCTCTGATGAGGGACCTTGTCAAAGGCTTTCTGAAAGTCCAGATACACTATCTCAACCGACTCACCTTTGTCCACCTGTTTATTCACACCTTCAAAAAAACATAACAGATTAGTAAGACAAGATCTTCCTTGTCTAAAGCCATGTTGGCTGTCTCCCATTAGGCCATGACAATCTACATGCTGAGTAATTTTATTCTTTATGATGGTTTCTACCATTTTTTCCCGGTACTGACGTCAGGCTCACCGGTCTGTAGTTTCCCGGATCACCCCTGGAACCCTTTTTAAAAAGTTTTGTTACATTGGCGATCCTCCAATCTTCAGGTATTAGAGATGATTTTAATGATAGTTCACAGATTACTAATAGCAGGTCTGCAATCTCATATTTCAGTTCTTTCAACACCCTTGGATGTATACCATCTGGCCCAGGTGATTTGCTACTCTTCAGTTTATCTAATATTTGTAATACATCTTCCCGATGTATCGATATTTCCTTCAATTCTTCCACACCTTTAAATACCACTTCAGTCATGGGTAACATCCCTACATCTTCCTCAGTAAAGACTGAAGCAAAGAATTTATTCAGTCTCTCCGCTATTGCCTTGTCGCCTCTTAGTGCCCCTTTAACCCCTCTATCATTTAATGTACCAACTGACTCACAGGTGTTTTGCTACGAATGTACTTGAAAAAGTCTTTATTTCGCATTTTTGCTTCCGCAGCAAGCTTCTTCTCAAATTCTCCCTTTGCCTGCCTTATCAATGCCTTACATTTGACTTGCCAGTGCTTGTGCTGTTTCCAGGTTTCGTCGTTTGACTCTTTTTTCTCCATTTCCTGAAAGATGCTTTTTTTGCAACAGCAGCCTCTCTGACCTCACCTTTAAACCATGCTGGCAGTTTTTTGGACTTCCTTCCACTTTTCTTAAAGCGTGGAATACAGCTGGTCTGGGCTTCCAAGATAGTATTTTTCAACAACACCCAAGCTTGATGTAAGTCTTTAACCTTTGCAACTGCTCCTTTTAGGGTTTTTTTTTAAACTATTTTCCTCATTTTATCATAGTCTCCCTTTCTAAAGTTAAAAGGTAGCACTGTGGATTTCCTTACTATCCCTCCTCCACTAATTAAATCAAACGCGATAATGCTATGATCACTATTGCCAAGTGGCTCCAACACCCTGATCTCTTGCACTCGATCTGGTGTTCCACTAAGGACTAGGTCTAATATGGCTTCCCCTCTGTTCGGTTCATGAACCAGCTGCTCCAAGAAGCAGTCATTTATTTCATCTAGGAACTTTATCTCCCTAGCATGTCCTGCCGTGACACTGACCCAGTCGATACCGGGGTAATTGAAATCACCCATTATTATTACGGCGCTGTAACTTTTGTTAGCTTCCTTAATTTCTTTGAGCATTTCATCATCCATTTGTTCATTCTGGCCAGGCGGTCGATAGTACACCCCCACTGCCATCGCCTTCCCCTTTTTACATGGAATTTCAATCCATAGAGGTTCTACAGCAAATTTTATTTCCTGCAAATCTTTAATCGTTTCTGACTCAATGCCTTCTCTAACATAGAGCCACTACCCCTCCACCAATTTGATCAGCTCTATCATTACGATATAGTTTGTACCCAGATATCTGTGTCCCACTGGTTGTCGTCCTTCCACCATGTCTCTGATATTCCAATCATATCTAACCTCTCATTTAGTGCTATATATTCTAACTCTCCCATCTTATTTTTTAGACTTCTAGCATTTGCATACAAGCATTTTAGAGACTGTATTTTATTCATATTAATTTGGCTATTAGTAGACATGGGTAATTTGGGATCTTTAAGCTCTGTCTGCTCCATACTCGAGGGCATTTGGGCTACTTTACTCTTTTTTGGAACCTCTCTGCTTTTGGTAGTATCCTTCAAGGATACATTCTTCCGAACCATGCGCTCTTAGGCGACAGTCGGCTTTCCCCAGTTATCTAGTTTAAAAGCTGCTCTATCTCCTTTTTAAAGGTTAATGCCAGCAGCCTGGTTCCATCCCGGTTAAGGTGAAGCCCATCCCTTCGGAAGAGCCCCTCCTTTCCCCAGAATGTTCCCCAGTTCCTAACAAATCCAAAACCCTCATCTCTGCACCATTGTCTCATCCACGCATTGAGACTTTGGAACTCTGCCTGCCTTTTGGGTCCTGCGCGTGGAACGGGACTAACTCTGTAAGAGTCCATTTAAGTGCTGTTTCAGCTTCTTTAAAGCCTTTAAATGGGTAGCCTATTTCCCCTCATCCTCTCATAGCGAGATTTATGTGGAGGAGTGGCCTAGTGGTTGGGGCAAGGTACTTCAGGCCGGAAGGTCGGGGGTTCAAATCCCACTAGAGGACAGCAACCTTGGGCCGGAAGGACTGGGGTTCCTAGTCCCACAGGGGCTCCTTGTGGTCTTGGGCAAGCCACTTAACCGTCCATAGCCCATGTTCCCTGTAAAATAGTTATCTCCAAGTTATAATGCCCTGTTCAATGTAATTTCAGTTTGTTCAATGTAAACTGCACTGATGCTGAATAGCGCGGTATATAAGAGAATGTAAATAAATAAAATAAAATAAAAAAATTTATGAGGGGCCTTCTTCTAACTAAGCCTCCCATTAGGCCACCTCCAGTGCCATGGGACCTGAATCTAGTTCTTGGGTAGCTCATGAAGCCACCTTTTGAACCTTTACTACCTTCTTGAAATTCCTTTCCTGGAAAGTTATCTTTCTCATTGCAATCATATCAGCACGTCACATCAGTGAATTGCAAGCATTAGTACTGATCCTCCTTACACAAAGTAAAATCATGATAAGGTAGTCCTTAGGACTCATCCACACTTTATGCCAAAGGTGGTCTCACCTTTTCATTTAAACCAAGGCCTCATGCTTCAAATGCAGAAAGGAATCTTCATACTTTGGACTGTAAAAGAGCACTTGCCTTTTACTTACAGAGGACACAGCAACATAGAAAGTCCTCCCAACTCTTTGTTGCTTTCGATCCTTCTCATTTGGGACTTCCAGTCTCCAAGAGAACATTGTCCAGCTGGATTGCACAGTGTATTTCCTTTGCCTATCAGAGTAAGAACCTTTCTCTGGAAGGCCATGTCACAGCTCACAATATGAGAGCCATGGCAGCCTCAATGGCTGATCTACACTCTGTGTCTATTGACGACATCTGTCGAGCAGCTACTTGGGCCTCAGTTCATACCTTCACAGCCCATTACTGCTTAGACAAGGACTCCCGTCAGGATGTCTTGTTTGGTCAGGCTGTTCTACAACACCTGTTCCATACTTAATCAACTCCTTCCCACCTTTCCTGGTAGGATGCCAGAGATCCATGGGGCGAAGTGGAGCCCTTTCATAGGGGCGCACAACTTCTGGGGTCTCTCCCTGGCATCGGTAGCTAGGGAGTCCCCATATGTGAAGACTACATTCCTGCTTGTTCCTGGAGATAGCATAGTTACTCACCTGTAACAGGTGATCTCCGGGAACAGCAGGAATTTAGTCTTCACAACCCACCCACTTCTCCTAGGAGTTGCATCTCTCTTTTCTTTTCTTTCCCTCTCTCTCTCTCTTTGTCTCAGCTTTAAAACTCAACTGGAGAGAGGCAGTTGTGAAAGGCGGGAAGGCAGCACGCAGGCGCTGTGGGATGCTCCCAAAAGCTTTCTAATTGGACACTGGGGAGCGTTCCCACGCAGGCTACGTCGGTACCGACGATACCCATATGTGAAGATTAAATTCCTGCTGTTCCCGGAGATCACCTGTTACAGGTGAGTAACTATGCTTTCTCATCCTTCTTGACCTATCTGCTGCCTTTGACACTGATTACCACTTTCTTCTTGATACCCTGTTTTCACAGGGATTTTGGGGCTCTCTTCTGGCTTCGTTTTCTTCTTGTCTCTTGCATACTACTTTCAGGGTATGCTCAGGTGGATCCCCCTCCACTGCTATTCTGCTTGCAGTTGGTGTACCTGAGGGCCCTGTCTTGGAACCTCTCTCTTCTCTCTCTGTACTTGGTGTCCTGATCCCCTCCCATGGGTTTTACTACCAGCTTTATGCTGATGACTCTGATTTACCTCTTTACACCTAAAATTTCTCCAGGAATCTAGGCTTGAATTTCCAGCTTGCTTGTCTGATGTCGCTGCCTGGATGTTCCACTACCTTTTGAAACTGAATATGGCTAAGACAGAGCTTCTTATCGTTCCCCCAAACCTATTTCCCCCTCATCCCCTTCTGTATTTCTACAGTTAATGTAGTCATCCTCCATGTCGCCTCAGCTCACGACCTTAGGGTCATCTTTGACTCATTTCTCTCTTTCACTGTACATATCCAACAGATAGCTAAAACCTGTCATTTATTTCTCAGTAACATCAGCAAAATTCATCACTTCCTATCAGAACACACTACCAAGACTCTTATCCTCTCTCATTGCCTCCCGCTTAGACTATTGTAACTTGCTCCTCACTGGTTATATTCTTATTGAATAATCTTCCTAAGGATGTAATATTAAAACAAAATAATTTAAAATTTTGTATCTAATGGACTGAACAATCTGACGTACAATCTGATGCTTATACTAGAATATTGATTAGGGTGATGTGTTCTTAATTTTTTTTTGTTAGAGGAATGAGTGTTGTATTAGTTATGTTTTGGGAAATCATTGTTAAATTTTTGTAAGCTGTGATTGAAACAGGATATAAATTTCCAAATTAAACTAAATTATAGGGTTAGTGCATATTGCTAGTATAGGGAGTGTGCATGTATAAAACAATATGAATATTTCATATCATCCTGCTAGACCAGTCCAGATAAGTGGGATGTGTTCCCCTACCAGCAGATTGGAGGAGATTAAAGAACCAATGAGAAGTCTAGATTTCAATGAGTGGAGGAGTAGCATAATGGTTAGGGCACTGGCTTGGGAACCGAGAGACTAAGGTTTGATTCCCACTAAAGCGCCATGTGGCCTTGGGCAAAGTCACTTAGCCCTCCATTGCCTCTGAAGAATCCAAGTTGTTAATGTCCCTGTTTAATATACATTACCAAGGTTAAGTAAACAGCTTTGACTGAAATGATAAAGACCTATTAAATAAATGACATCACTCCCATACCTCTATTCACCTCAGCCAGCAGAAGTCCTTTCAGTATTTCTTTGTCTCCAGCAGATGGTGGATAGATTTTCTCCTCTCTGAAGATTTAAGAGGAAAAGATTGATTTAAACACTCTGTGTTGATCTCTCAGTAGAACTTGACATAGGCTGCACTAGACTGAGGTCTTTTCGATAGCCATAGGAGGAAGGAAGCCTGTTGAGCAGGCAGAAATTGGAAGGATTTAGAAAGATCTGGAAGAATACAACTGCCTCTCACAACCAAAACACCCGCTTCCTCTGTCTCCTCCTGCTCTCTCCTGAAAATTGCAGAAGGCTCTCATAGGAATCTGCCTGCCAGCCACCTTAAATGCAGTGCTGCAAAGCCAAGCCAAACAGTTCCTGGAGAGTAGAGCTGAGTCTGGCACTGATTCTCTGTCTGGGGCTTAGGGGGTGAGTACCAAGGCTTGACTTAGTTATTGTCCTTGTTGGGGGCTCCCAATTCTGTCTGTGGGGGATGCAATTTTGGGTAGACCGCTGGTGACCATTGGTGCTGAGTGGAGGTTTCCTGCCGTTTTCTGCACACTATAGCGTTTGCTCTATTATTCTCTTGGTGGTCGCGTGATCCTTGCATGCTTTCTACCCAAGCGGCCCCAACACATGCTTCTGCCCTGGTGCCTGTAACACGCACTGTAGTAAAAGCACAGTTAATGCACGCCACAATTAAAGTGCAGTAAAAGTGCATTTAACGTGCACCTTCCGGCTGCTGCAGACAGACTGGTACCCGTAGCTTTTGTTGTTGTATCAATCTATCTCATTGCTGGCCTTCCTCTTTTGCATTGGCCTTCTATCTTGCCAAGCATGACGTCTTTCTCTAATGATCTCTTCCTTTGCATGATGTGTCCTCTGTATCATTCCTTGGTGTGACCACACCTTGAATATTGTGTGCAATTCTGGTCACCTTATCTTGAAAAGGATATAGTGGAATTAGAAAAGGTATAGAGAAGAGCCAACATAATGGTAAAGGGGATGGAAGGATACCCCTTTGAGGAAAGGCTTAAAAGGTTAAGGCTGTTCATTTTGGAAAAGAGACAGCTGAGGGGAGATATGATAGAGGTCTATAAATTAATGAATGGAATGGAACCAGTAAAATCAGATTGGTTGTTTAGGCCATCAAAAAGTAGAATGACCTAGGGGACACACAATGAAGCTATAATGTAACCCATTTAAGACAAATAAGAGAAAATATGTTTTCACCCAATGTGTAATCAAACTCAGGAATCCGTTACCGGAAGATGTAGTAAAAGCTGTTAGTGTAGCTAGGTTTAAAAAAGGTTGGGACAAGTTCCTGGAGGAAAGGTCCATAAACCATTGTTAAAGAGGACCCGGGAAATCCACTGTTTGCCCCGGGACAAGCATTGTGGAACCTATGTGCCTTCATGGGAATCTGCCATGAAACTATGATAAAATGAGGAAAATAAGTAAGAAAAAAACTAAAAGGAGCAGCTGCAAAGGTTAAAGATTTACATCAAGCATGAGTATTTAAAAATACTGTCTTGGAAGTCCAAACCAGATATATTCCATGCTTTAAGAAAAGTGAAAGGAAGGCCAAAAAATTGCCAGTGTGGTTTAAAGGTGAGGTTAGAGAGGCTGGTGTAGCAAAAAGAACATCTTTCAGGAAATGGAAAAAGGAGCCAAATGATAAAACTGGGGAAATAGTTACCTGGGTTGGCCGCTGTTGGAAACAGGATACTGGGCTTGTTGGACCTTGGTCTTACCTGGTATACACTTTCTTATGTTCTTATGCCTCAAGCCCTACTTCAGTGGATTCAGTCTCTTCTGATGGATGATACTGCCCCTCTTTTGGAGTCAGCTATGGTCTTTCTTTTTGATGGCATGTATGGTCTGGTACGTTTGGCAGCCTGGAATGGTGCCCTGATGACAGTGTAACGGCATTGGATTTGGCTCCAGCAGTGGGCAGCAGACACATCTTCCAAAGCCCAGTGGGCCCAACTGGTTTTTAAGGGGAAGCTTCTGTTTGGAGCAGATTTGGAGAAGCTAGCATAGGACCTGGCGAGACAAATATCTATCGCCTTCCAGAAGATGGGCAAAAAGACCTGTGAAGAGGGCTCGTGCTCCGTCATTTCAACCTTTGCCTATGCACAGAGGATGCGCTGGCCGAATTTCCGGGGTGTCTCGGGACTCTAGTCATTACTGACCTGAAAAACCTTTCTTCCCCACTGCTTCTGGACTTCTGGCTCGGTCTCGGTCCTTTCGTGGAGCACGTGAACCCCATGACTGTCCCTTCCAGAGGAGGACCCTCCTAGGTTGTGCAATGAAGGTTATGGGGCCCATTCCTTGGTTCCTCCAGTTAGAGGCAGACTTCGCCTTTTCTTTCAGGAATGTGCTCAGGTTGCCAACGATTGCTGGATGCTAGACACCATTCAGTTCAGCTATATCCTGGAATGCAAAGATCTGATTCCAGATGTTTTTGTCATCTCCCCTTGGGGTTCTGAGATCAAAAGTGCTGCTCTGCAGATCACCTTGGACAAGCTCGACCATTCTGTAAGCCCAGTGCCATGGTCTGGCCATTACCTGATAAGATTCCAGATGCCATTGCGACCCAAATTCGCTGGATCCCGGTCACCATGTGAAGCTGCAGCGACATCGACGTTTCCGTCAATTTAATAAGGAGGAAATCCTGGATAGAGCACGGCCTCTCCAGGACCTGCCTGAACAGAGCCTCGAGGACATGATCTCCACATGGAACGCATGCCTAGACGCTGTAAGCCACCCATCCCCCACTAACTAAGCACCAGGCAAAAGAAAGAATGCACCTTGGCACTCCCATGAGTTACGGAAGTCACTCCTACACCTTAGACAGCTTGAGAGACGTTGGCACCGATCAAGATCAACCGAGAGCCACAAAACATATAAAAATCATTTAGGAGTACACCGCTCAGCAGTTGCAATGAGAATGAGGCAATCTCACGCTGACAGGTTACAACGCTCGCTAAATAAACCACATAAGCTTTTCAACCTTGTCAAAACTCTGACAAAAGAACCCTCCCCTTGGCATTCGAGCCACCTGGACCCACAGGAATACGTGGACCACTTGCAAGCAAAAGCAAATCAGTCCGGCTTATCTACAAACCACCATACTCCAGACGATGTACCTCAGCTGACCCCTTCACCCATTCTGACGCAAACCTCAGAGGATGCCCAAAATATCATCACTGCCTTCTCAGCCCCAACTGAGAAAGGCATCCAGGATGTCATCACAAACATAAACACCACTACAGCACCTAACGACCTTTGTCCAGCATCTTGGATAAAATCCCTGCGTGCTGACCTCAGCCCATTCCTGACCAAACTTATAGGTCTATCATTTTCAACTGGGACCTTCCCCCCAAGTCAGAAACAAACAGCCATCAGACCACTACTAAAAAACAGCAAGCTGGACCCTGCAAAGATGGACTCTTATAGGCCGATCTCAAGCATCCCGCTCCTAGCAAAAATTATTGAAAAGATCGTCCAATGCCAACTGCAACACCACATTGAGACCAACGCACCCCTCGACCTTGTCCAGCATAGATTCCGGGAGACTCACGGCATAGAGACGCTACTGACCACCCTATTCAATACACTAACCATAGGACTGGACAACATTAGACAGGGCTTTGCCCTGATCTTCATGGACATTACCGCTGCCTTAGATTCCGTCAGCCACGAACTACTTTTGTCACGCCTCATAGAGAAGGGAGTACACGGCACAGTACTGTCCTGGTGTGCATCATACCTGACAGACAGATGGCAGCATGTCCGCTCCAGTTCCGCCACCTCCACACCTTTCCCCCAAGAGAAAGGCGTGCCGCAAGGATCCTCGCTCTCAGCCCTATTGTTCAATGTCTACATGCAACCCATCTGCGACCTCATCCGATTCTTCAACATCAATTGCCTGATCTACGCGGATGGCGTCTTGCTATACATGCCAGTCTCGACGGAACATCCAGACCTCTCCCTGCTGGTCACCTGCTTCGATGCAGTCACAGATTGGCTACACACGCAGAAGCTCAAAATAAACTTCAAGACGGAGGTCCTCTTCATCACCAGGATCCTTGCATTCACTCCACCCTCCTCTCTAAAGGTACGCGATGCAGAACTCCTCAGCAAGCCCATGATACGATATCTAGGAGTCACGCTGGATCAACAGCTCGACATGAAGGCTCAGATAGACAACATGGTAAAGGTGATCTACCACAAAATCCAGACGCTTTGGCATCTGCTACAGTTGCTAGAGCCAAAAGACTTCCGGACAGTCTTCCAAGCACTAATAATGCTACACTTCGACTATGCCAATGCAATACTGTACGGCCTCCCGAAAAGCACGCTTAACCCCCTATAGCTTGCAATGAATGCAGCTGCCAGAATCCTGCATGAGCATCCAGGAAGGACCATATCACCCCAGTTCTGAAACAATTGCACTGGCTGCCGGTACAATGCAGGATCTCCTTTAAGATCTTGACGATGACCTACAAGGCCATCAACAAGTACTCCTCCACCACCCTCACAAATCTCGTCCAGACCACCCCCCTTAACAGAGTAAGGAGGTCAGCTGCCACCAATACTCTTATACTACCGAAGGTGATCACCAAATGTTCAGTCCACAAGAAACAGAGCCTTCACTTTCTATGCGCCCTCCTGTTGGAATGCCCTGACACCGGCCATACGGGCCACCAATGACCTTGCCCAGTTTAGAAAGGCACTGAAACACCATCTGTTATGCTGAACCGGATGACGTCTCACAGCCAGCCACACCCATGACCCAGATCAGTGCCCCTCAGCATAGACACCGCATACACCTCCAGCCCTGCCTTTGAGAGCCCCACGCCCTTAAATTTACTACCTTGTGTATAGGAGACCCTAACAGTAGATAATGAAATGTCCACACACCCTGTGACAGCCAGATAAGGATGTACATAGTTATGCTGTTAACCCTGTAGATAAAGCTTAGCTGCCCTATAGCCTGCAATAGCCAAAATGTATATAGTTACCCTGTTAGCCCTGTATATAGAACCCCGTTCATTGTAAATCCCCTGCAGACTAGCCTGCACTGGACAAATGTGTTACATGTAAACCGCACTGATTTCAAATAGCGCGGAATAGAAGAAACATTAAATAAATAAATAAAAGTTGCTGTGCCTAAAGGCTGTAATGCCCTTCCCATCAGACAAGTGAGGCTAGGTCAAATTTTCCATCTGTTTCATGATGCTCAAAAGGATGGTTCCTTCTGGCTCATTCTGGACCTCCAGGAGGGTCAACGAGCACTTGCGTATGCTGCGCTTTCAGATGATTTCCAAGCTCTTATGTCTCATTTTGACTACGCTAACATCATTCTACACGGCCTTCCTATCCACACACTCCATCCATTACAAATCGCCATGAATACTGCTGCACGAATCATCTATGGAGTTTTCAGATACGAGCACGTAACACCTCTCCTAATGCAGCTTCATTGGCTGTCTAGCCAGTCGCCTCAAGTACAAAGCCCTCCTTATCTCATTCAAAATCCTCCACCAGCTCTCTGCAACTGCCTTAGAAGACCTCCTACACTGCACTCCTGACAGCAGAATCAGGAGGACAAATATGGCAAATACCCTTGCCATTCTCACTCTGGCTAGTAAAACCTCCCAATATATTAGACATAGAGCTTTCACCTTATTTGCCCCTCTGCTCTGGAACTCCCTACCTGCTCCAATTCGTACTATCACTGACCTTTCCTCCTTTAGAAAAGCAATAAAAACACATCTCTTCCAGCAATACTTTGACCATGTAACATAGCCCACTACTGCCTCGCTGCCCTCCCGTGCCCGATACCACTCTCCCCTTACTGTTTGTAAATAGTTTCCTGCTAGGGGTGTCTTAAACCTTTGATCACCCTGCTATGAAGACTACTGTTGTATTGTTCTAATTGTTAAGTTCTGTTATGTTACTGTTCAATGTAAACTTGTTCAATGTAAACCTGCTCTAAACCTGTTCTTTGTATTAAGTTGTTATACTGTAAACCACACTGATTTAAAATAGCGCGGTATATAAAACCAAATAAATAAAATAAAATGATATCCCTGTGCTCTGTTGTTCAAGCAGTGTGCTGAAGGGAGTCCTTGGCTTCTCTGAATCTGGCCAAGGTGTATTTTTATATTCCAATCTGGACAGATCAGCAAGGTATCTGCATGTTGCCGTGCTTTCCCGGGTCATTGTGCTGGCGGCTGCGGCGCCCAGGGGTTCTGTGTCCTTTTGGCTGGATGATCAATAGGAGATAAGCCAGCTGTGGCCTTCCCAGTCCCTGGAGTTTCTGGGAGCATGCTTTAGCTCTTGAATGGGCAGTGTTTTCCTGCCAGATTGCCTTGAGCTGTTTTTGTGCGCAGCAGGATCCCAGAGTCTGGGATTCTCTTCAGCTTCTCGGATTGATGGCGGTGACCATAGAGATGGTGCCGTGGGCATGTACTCATCTGCGACCCCCTCCAGTGGTCCTTGTTTGTTGGCTCTGTGGTCCCGAGTTCTAAGGAATTTTAGTACAGGCTCCCACTCCTGTTGATGTAGTCCAGCCTGCAGTGGTAGCAGCTGCCCTGTCATCGGATAAAGGGAGTGCCACTAGATGAATTCTCCTGGATCCTCCTGACAAGGAATATCAGTCTCTCAGATGGGGGAGCCCATTGCCAAGACTGTATGGCCTAGGAACCGCAGGGAAGTGGTGTGGTCCATCAGTTGCCTCAAGGCAAGGGCCATCAGATTGGCTGTTCTGCATTTCTGATCAAGATCCAGGGAAGGTTCAAGTGTTTTCAGACAATGCCACAGCAGTGGCTTACATCAATCAGCAAGATGACATGATTGCCGGGGTAGCTCTGGAGAAGGCTCTCCTATTTGCCTGAGCAGCAAAGAACCTCCTAGCCTTGTTGGCTTGGCGCATTATTGGGGTGGACAATATGGAAGCAGACTTCTTCAGCCGGCACACTCTGGATCCTGGAGAGTGGGAGTTGAGTCAGATGGTATTTCAATTGATTCTGCACCGCTGGGGTCACCCTGAAATGAATCTAATGGTGACCCGCTCCAATGCTGAAGTTTCCTTTTTGCCTAAGGTGCTTTCTCTCTCTTATAAGAACCAGGTGGTAAGTCTGCCGTCCTCCTTTAAGGAGTAGTGTCTGAGGAAGGATAAGGATCTTCGCGTTATCTGGAGGGATGCTTCTCCTGTACTTGGAGGTTACGAGTTCCTTTCGTAAGTTTGACCATTTTTTTGTGCTGTTTGCTGGTCCACACAAAGGTGACGCGGCAGTTAAGTCGACTTTGGGGTGCTGGATTAAGGAGGCCTTTGCGTCTGCATATGTGTTATGGACCCAGCTGGTTTCAGAGGGTTTGCACTCCCATTCTACAGAGTGCAGGCATCCTCAAGGGCAGAGCAGAGCTCGGTAGCCCCTGCAGACAGTTGTCGAGCAGCAATGTGGGTATCACATCAGAAAATGGCCGACTGACAGATGTCAGAAGGTGATGGTAAATGGATGAAAGGAGGGTGATTAGCGGGGTGCCCCAGGGTTCGGTGATATGTGAGTGATATTGCTGAAGGACTGAATGGAAAAGTCTGTCTTTTTGCAGATGACACAAAAATTTGCAACAGCGTGGACTCCCCTGAGGGAGTGGAGAATATGAGAAAAGATCTACAAAAGCTGGAAGAATGGTCTAATGCTTGGCAGTTAAGATTTAATGCAAAGAATGCAGTGTCATACACTTGAGAAGCAGAAATCCAAGGTAAATGTATGCGATAGGGAACGAGAGGTTGATGTGCACGGACCAGGAGAATAATCTTGGTGTGATTATTTCTGAGGATCTTAAGGTGGCAAAACAGTGCAACAAGGCAGTGGCAAAAGCCAGGAGGATGTTGGGTTGCATACAAAGAGGAATTACCAGCAGAAAGGAAGAGGTATTAATGCCACTGTATAAGTCACTGGTCAGGCCTCACTTGGACTACTGTGTTCAGTTTTGGAGACCATATCTCCAAAGGATGTAAAAAGACTAGAAACGGTTCAGAGGAAGGCGACCAAAATGATTTGGAGCCTGCGTCAGAAGCCTTATGAGAAGACCACTTAAATATGTAGACTCTGGAGGAGAGGAAGGATAGGGGAGATATGATTCAGACCTTTAAATACTTAAAGAATATTAATGAACAAACAAACCTCTTCCAAAGACGGGGAAGCTGTAAAACTAGAGGGCATAACATGAAGTTGCAAGGGGGTAAATTGAAAGGCAATGTCAGGAAATAATTTTTCACTGAAAGGGTGGTGGATGCTTCGAATGCCCTCCCAATGGAAGTGGTGGGGGAAAATACAGTGACAGAATTCAAAATGGCATGGGACAAACACAGTGGATCCCTCTATAGCAACAGGATAAAATCAAAATAAGAACAATACGATAAGATATGCCATACTGGGTCAGACCAAGGTCCATCAAGCCCAGTATTCTGTTTCCAACAGTGGCCAATCTAGGTCATACGTACCTAGCAGTTTCCCCAAGGGACACAGGTTCCACAATGCTTGTATTGGTTCAAGCATTGATATCCTGGGTCCCTTCTTAATAATGGTTTATGGACCTTTCCTCCAGGAACTTGTCCAAACCTTTTTTAAACCCAGCTACACTAACAGCCTTTACTACATCCTCCGGTAGCAAATTCCAGAGTTTGATTACACATTGAGTGAAAAAGTATTTTCTTTTATTAGTCTTAAATAGTTTACCTTGTAGCTTCATTGCATGTCCCCTAGTCTTTCTATATTCTGATAAGGTAAACAATCGATCTACGTTTACCCGTTCCACTCCGTTCATTAATTAATAGACTTCTATCATATCTCCCCTCAGCCGTCTCTTTTCCAGGTTAAGGAGCCCCAACCTTTTTAGCCTTTCTTCATAGGAGTATCCTTCCATCCCCTTTACCATTTTGGTTGCTCTTCTCTGAACCTTTTCTAAAATCGCTATATCCTTTTTAAGATACGGCGACCAGAATTGCACACAATATTCAAGGTGCGGTCTCACCATGGAACGATATAGAGGCATTATAATATCTTTTGTTTTATTTTCCATTCCTTTCCTTATCATACCTAGCATTCTATATGCTCTCTTGGCCGCTGCTGCACACTGGGCCGAGGGTTTTAACATAGTATCCACAATGACGCCTAAATCTTTTTCCTGGGTGGTGGTTCCTAATGTGGAACCTTGCATCGTGTAACCATAGTTTGGGTTGTTCTTCCCTAGGTGCATATCCTTGCACTTGTCCACATTAAATTTCATCTGCCATTTTGATGCCCAGTCTTCCAATTTATCAAGATCCTCTTGCAATTTTCCACAATCCTCTTGGGTTTTAACAACTTTAAATAGTTTTGTGTCATCTGCAAATTTGATAACCTCACTCGTTATTCCACTTTCCAGGTCATTTATGAATATGTCAAAAAGCAACGGACCCAGCACAGATCCCTGGGGTACACCACTATTCACCTTTCTCTATTGGGAAAATTGGCCATTTAGCCCTACCCTCTGTTTTCTATCTTTTAACCAGTTCCTGATCCACAATAGTACATTGCCTCCTATCCCATGACACTTTAGTTTTGCCAAAAGTCTCTGATGAGGGACCTTGTCAAAGGCTTTCTGAAAGTCCAGATACACAATATCAACCGACTCACCTTTGTCCACCTGATTATTCACTCCTTCAAAAAAAACATAACAGATTAGTAAGACAAGATCTTCCTTGTCTAAAGCCATGTTGGCTGTCTCCCATTAGGTCATGACTATCTACATGCTGAGTAATTTTATTCTTTATGATGGTTTCTACCATTTTTCCTGGTACTGATGTCAGGCTCACTGGTCTGTAGTTTCCCTGATCACCCCTGGAACCCTTTTTAAAAATTGGTGTTACATTGGCGATCCTCCAATCTTCAGGTATTAGAGACGATTTTAATGATAGTTCACAGATTACTAATAGCAGGTCTGCAATCTCGTAGTTCAGTTCTTTCAACACCCTTGGATGTATACCATCCGGCACAGGTGATTTGCTACTCTTCAGTTTATCTAATAGTTGTAATACATCTTCCCGATGTATCGATATTTCCTTCAATTCTTCCGCACCTTTAAATACCACTTCAGTCATGGGTAACATCCCTACATCTTCCTCAGTAAAGACCGAAGCAAAGAATTCATTCAGTCTGTTCGCTATCGCCTTGTCGCCTCTTAATGCTCCTTTAACCCCTTTATCATCTAATGGACCAACTGACTCTCTCACAGGTTTTTTGCTACGAATGTACTTGAAAAAGTCTTTACTTCGCGTTTTTGCTTCCGCAGCAAGCTTCTTCTCAAATTCTCCCTTTGCCTGCCTTATCAATGCCTTGCATTTGACTTGCCAGTGCTTGTGCTGTTTCCAGGTTTCGTCGTTTGACTCTTTTTTCCATTTCCTGAAAGATGCTTTTTTGGCAACCTCACCTTTAAACCATGCTGGCAGTTTTTTGGACTTTTAGGTAGGAAGTTGAAATCCAGAACTTCCAGGGTAGCGTTCTCCGAAATGCTTCCCGTTCCACGCGCAGGACCCAATAGGCAGGCAGAGCTCCGGAGTCTCAATGCGTGGATGAGACAATGGTGCAGAGATGAGGGGTTCGGATTTGTTAGGAACTGGGGAACATTCTGGGGAAAGGAGGGGCTCTTCCGAAGGGATGGGCTTCACCTTAACCGGGATGGAACCAGGCTGCTGGCATTAACCTTTAAAAAGGAGATAGAGCAGCTTTTAAACTAGATAATAGGGGAAAGCTGACAGTCGCCCAAGAGCGCATGGTTCGGAAGAATGTATCCTTGAAGGATACTACAAAAAGCAGAGAGGTTCCAAAAAAGAGTAAAGTAGCCCAAATGCCCTCGAGTATGGAGCAGACAGAACTTAAAGATCCCAAATTACCCATGTCTACCAATAGCCAAATTAATATGAATAAAATACAGTCTCTAAAATGCTTGTATGCAAATGCTAGAAGTCTACAAAACAAGATGGGAGAGTTAGAATATATAGCACTAAACGAGAGGTTAGATATGATTGGAATATCAGAGACATGGTGGAAGGAGGACAACCAGTGGGACACTGTGATACCTGGGTACAAACTATATCGTAATGATAGAGCTGATCAAATTGGTGGAGGGGTTGCGCTCTATGTTAGAGAGGGCATTGAGTCAGAAAGGATTAAAGTTTTGCAAGAAACAAAATTTGCTGTAGAATCTCTATGGATTGAAATTCCATGTAAAAAGGGGAAGGCGATGGCAGTGGGGGTGTACTATCGTCCGCCTGGCCAGAATGAACAAATGGATGATGAAATGCTCAAAGAAATCAAGGAAGCTAGCAAAAGTTACAGTGCAGTAATAATAATGGGTGATTTCAATTACCCCGGCATCGACTGGGTCAGTGTCACAACAGGACATGCTAGGGAGATAAAGTTCCTAGATGAAATAAATGACTGCTTCTTGGAGCAGCTGGTTCATGAACCGACCAGAGGGGAAGCAATATTAGACCTAGTCCTTAGTGGAACACCAGATGTAGTGCAAGAGATAAGGGTGTTGGGGCCACTTGGCAATAGTGATCATAGCATGATCGCCTTTGATTTAATTAGTGGAGGAGGGATAGTAAGGAAATCCACAGTACTACCCTTTAACTTTCGAAAGGGAGACTATGATAGAATGAGGAAAACAGTTAAGAAAAAACTAAAAGGAGCAGTTGCAAAGGTTAAAGACGTACATCAAGCTTGGGTGTTGTTGAAAAATACTATCTTGGAAGCCCAGACCAGCTGTATTCCACGCTTTAAGAAAAGTGGAAGGAAGTCCAAAAAATTGCCAGCATGGTTTAAAGCTGAGGTCAGAGAGGCTGTTGTTGCCAAAAAAGCATCTTTCAAGAAATGGAAAAAAGAGCCAAATGATGAAACCTGGAAACAGCACAAGCACTGGCAAGTCAAATGCAAGGCATTGATAAGGCAGGCAAAGAGAGAATTTGAGAAGAAGCTTGCTGCGGAAGCAAAAACGCGAAATAAAGACCTTTTCAAGTACATTCGTAGCAAAAAACCCGTGAGAGAGTCAGTTGGTCCATTAGATGATAAAGGGGTTAAAGGAGCACTAAGAGGCGACAAGGCGATAGCGGAGAGACTGAATGAATTCTTTGCTTCGGTCTTTACTGAGGAAGATGTAGGGATGTTACCCACGACTGAAGTGGTATTTAAAGGTGTGGAAGAATTGAAGGAAATATCGATACATCGGGAAGATGTCCTACAACTATTAGATAAACTGAAGAGTAGCAAATCACCTGGGCCGGATGGTATACATCCAAGGGTGTTGAAAGAACTGAAATTTGAGATTGCAGACCTGCTATCAGTAATCTGTGAACTATCATTAAAATCATCTCTAATACCTGAGGATTGGAGGATCGCCAATGTAACACCAATTTTTAAAAAGGGTTCGAGGGGTGATCCGGGAAACTACAGACCGGTGAGCCTGACATCAGTACCGGGAAAAATGGTAGAAACCATCATAAAGAATAAAATTACTCAGCATATAGATAATCATGACCTAATGGGAGACAGCCAACATGGCTTTAGACAAGGAAGATCTTGTCTTACTAATCTGTTATGTTTTTTTTAAGGAGTGAATAAACAGGTGGACAAAGGTGAGTCGGTTGATATTGTGTATCTGGACTTTCAGAAAGCCTTTGACAAGGTCCCTCATGAGAGACTTTTGGCAAAACTAAAGAGTCATGGGATAGGAGGCAGTGTACTACTGTGGATCAGGAACTGGTTAAAAGATAGAAAGCAGAGGGTAGGGCTAAATGGCCAATTTTCCCAATGGAGAAAGGTGAATAGTGGTGTACCCCAGGGATCTGTGCTGGGTCCGCTGCTTTTTGACATATTCATAAATGACCTGGAAAGTGGAATAACGAGTGAGGTTATCAAATTTGCTGATGACACAAAACTATTTAAAGTTGTTAAAACCCAGGAGGATTGTGGAAAATTGCAAGAGGATCTTGATAAATTGGAAGCCTGGGCATCAAAATGGCAGATGAAATTTAATGTGGAGAAGTGCAAGGTTATGCACCTAGGGAAGAACAACCCAAACTATGGTTACGCGATGCAAGGTTCCACATTAGGAACCACCACCCAAGAAAAAGATTTAGGCGTCCTTGTGGATACCATGTTAAAACCCTCGGCCCAGTGTGCAGCGGCGGCCAAGAGAGCAAATAGAATGCTAGGTATGATAAGGAAAGGAATGGAAAATAAAACAAAAGATATTATAATGCCTCTATATCGTTCCATGGTGAGACCGCACCTTGAATATTGTGTGCAATTCTGGTCGCCATATCTTAAAAAGGATATAGCAATTTTAGAAAAGGTTCAGAGAAGAGCCACCAAAATGGTAAAGGGGATGGAAGGATACTCCTATGAAGAAAGGCTAAAAAGGTTGGGGCTCTTTAACCTGGAAAAGAGACGGCTGAGGGGAGATATGATAGAAGTCTATAAATTAATGAACGGAGTGGAACGGGTAAACGTAGATCGATTGTTTACCTTATCAGAATATAGAAAGACTAGGGGACATGCAATGAAGCTACAGGGTAAACTATTTAAGACTAATAAAAGAAAATATTTTTTCACTCAACGTGTAATCAAACTCTGGAATTTGTTACCGGAGGATGTAGTAAAGGCTGTTAGTGTAGCTGGGTTTAAAAAAGGTTTGGACAAGTTCCTGGAGGAAAGGTCCATAAACCATTATTAAGAAGGGACCCAGGATATCAATGCTTGAACCAATACAAGCATTGTGGAACCTGTGTCCCTTGGGGAAACTGCTAGGTACGTATGACCTAGATTGGCCACTGTTGGAAACAGAATACTGGGCTTGATGGACCTTGGTCTGACCCAGTATGGCATATCTTATGTTCTTATGTTCCTTCCACTTTTCTTAAAGCGTGGAATACAGCTGGTCTGGGCTTCCAAGATAGTATTTTTCAACAACAGCCAAGCCTGATGTACGTCTTTAACCTTTGCAAGTGCTCCTTTTAGTTTTTTCTTAACTGTTTTCCTCATTTTATCATGGTTTCCCTTTCGAAAGTTAAAAGGTAGTACTGTGGATTTCCTTACTATTCCTCCTCCACTAATTAAATCAAAGGCAATCATGCTATGATCACTATTGCCAAGTGGCCCCAACAACCTTATCTCTTGCCCTAGATCTGGTGTTCCACTAAGGACTAGGTCTAATATGGCTTCCCCTCTGGTCGGTTCATGAACCAGCTGCTCCAAGAAGCAGTCATTTATTTCATCTAGGAACTTTATCTCCCTAGCATGTCCTGACGTGACACTGACCCAGTCGATACCGGGGTAGTTGAAATCACCCATTATTTTTACTGCACTGTAACTTTTGTTAGCTTCCTTGATTTCTTTGAGCATTTCATCATCCATTTGGCCATTCTGGCAAGGCGCTCGATAGTACACCCCCACTGCCATTGCCTTTCCCCTTTTACATGGAATTTCAATCCATATAGATTCTATAGCAGATTTTGTTTCCTGCAAAATAAACTTAACTATCTAATTTCTCAACAAACAGGGGTGTCCTACATGGAGCAGTGGGTTCAGCCCTAAACAAAGACATGGGGAGGGATGACCTGCACGGAGCAGTAGGTGCACCTACTCTTGCTACCTTGCTGGACAGACTAGATGGACCATACTGGTCTTTATCTGCCATTATTTACTATGTTACTATGTTACTTTCCACTTTTGTCAAACATTACTGCTTGGATGTCCACGTGAGAGTGGACACAGCCTTTGGCTCAAGGGTTTTTTGAGTTGCTTTGTCTTCTTTCTGCCAAGTGGAATTGTAGCTTTGATACATTCAACTTGTTTGGAATGATCTAGCAGGATGATATGAAAAGTGTCTTTTTACTTAGAAGTTAGTGTCCTTAACTTGAGTCCTGCTAGTCCACTTTAGAGCCCACCCCTGGAACTGTATTGCTCTGTTCTGCTGCAGTGCGGTACCCTTAGGTCCACTATGATTTTTATACTTTGCTCTGCAGGTTCATAGTCTACTGACAGCCTTATGTTTATGATTTCCTGTATATAGTTCTCTACTATTAATCACTCATTGTTGCCCACAGTTGTGGTTGTGTGAGGCTTACCATGTTTCTCCTATATGCTTTTGGACAAATACTGAAGGCACTTCTAGTGACTGAGGCGAATAGATTCATACAAATGATGTCATTGAAACTTCTGCTTTTCATTGGTTCTTTGCCTCCATCAATCTGCTAGTAGGGGAACACAACCCACTTGTCTGGACTGGTCTAGCAAGACTCAAGGAAAGGACATTATCTGGTAAGTAAAATGTCACCTTTATGTAATATACGCATTGCTAGTGTACGTATATCTCCTCTCATTTTCTCTTCATTCAGAGTTTATTCAGCCAACGTGTCTTCCTGCTTTGGGACAGCACCTTGTTGATGGGAAGATCTGCACTGTGACTGGCTGGGGAAACACTGTGTACTATGGTGAGTGTGATGGTTGTCGCTGTGCTATGATGATGGTATCATCAAATTAATGCACTATGGTTGGTGTAACTATACTGTAGAGCTTATGTGGCTCTGTGAGGCAACGCTGTGTAGTTGACAGCATTAGAGGTTAGAGGGGCCAACAGTATTCTGGGTGCAATGGGGCTGTCTCAGAATATAATAGAATTTTGTAAGACTTCTCTGTTCCCCTGTGCCCTATCCTGCTCTTCCTAAAGTTCCTCTGGATTCCTTCTCTCTAATGCTCTGATCCTTCCTTGCCTTTTTCTCTTCTTGATTCCTTCTTTGGACCTTGCTCTTAATTTTCCCCCTTCTCTCTTTTTCCCCTCCTTCTCCCTTTCCCCCCTCCCTTTCTGAGCCATGCTTCTTTTCTGGTATCTTGCTTCCTGATTCCCCCTCTGATGCGTTGCTCCTGTGGTTTTCTGTTCCTCAGGAAAGCCGGCTGACATTTTACAGGAAGCAAATGTCCCAATAATCCCTAGTTCTGTGTGCAACGGACCTGACTTCTACAATAATCAGATCACCTCAAAAATGTTTTGTGCTGGTTATGCACATGGGGAGATCGATGCCTGTCAGGTAGGCAGTTAGATATCACATTTATGACATTCTGGTTAAGGAGAAGCAGCAGCAATCTCCAGGAACAAGCAGGTGTGTAGTCTTCACATATGGGTGACGTCTGTACCAACTTAGCCCACGTGGGAACACTTCCCAGTGTCCAATAGGAAAGCCTTTGGGAGTTCTCCACTGCGCCTGTGTGGTTGCTTTCCTGCCTTCCCAACTCCCTCTCTTCAGTTCTTCGTTTTCCATGGAGCCATCAGGAAACAAATCCTATCACTACAGAAAATTATTTTGTTTTTTGTGGTTAGCGTCTGCCTTCCCATCGATGCCAGCACCGTCTTGACACTGCCGTCTCCCTTATTCTTTCTTTTATTTTATTTTTTTAACTTAGTTAAAAAAAAAATCTTCAGGCGTATCAATGCCATCTCAGGCCTTAAGCCTACCATACTGTTCACCGATGGTATGGAGAAACCTACTAGTGGTTTCAAAAAATGTTCTAAGCGTGCCAGTACCATTTTGGCAACTGACACACATGACTGGTGCTTGAAATGCCTCTGCCCATCCACCAGACAACAAAATGTTCCCTTTGTAAATAGATAACAGAGGCCTGCAGAACCAGACCTCTAAATTTGGAACTCTTCACTTCGGGCATGGTACCTTTGGCATCACCGTCATCGAGGGCCTCATTTTCCTCCCATGGATATTAGGTATCGAAGATGTCCAAGCACAGGTCTTCATCGAAGACAGAAAATTTCTCCAGACATAAATCTCGTTCTAAGCATTGAGATGCCTCAGGCATTGCCCTGGAGGTGGATCGGCCTGCCAAACAGCCCTCCAAAAGCCATCAAGGGGCTCCAGGATGCTCCCAAGGCCTTGACTTCTGGAGAGCTACTGGTTCTATGCTCTGGGACGGTGGTGCAAATATCCATCACCGATACCCAAGCATTGGCAACCTCGATAGACCAGCATATGCTGGCCATCGAGCGGAGCTTTGCAGCTCTATTGGCAGCCTCGGTTCCCATCAAACCTTTGCCCTCAGGCACTGGCCCGTCAATTCCGGTAATGGCACAGAGATCGGCACTGGTGCATGGTGCATCGGGATACATGGCACTGTCATCACTGTGATCCATGCCCTCCCTAGGGTCCATCACCGATACAGGTGCTCGACCCAAACAGCTCCTCAAGCCCAATATAGACACCCATCAGTACCTGCTCTGGTGGGGGGCAAACATCGTCCTTGACGATAGTGCGAATCCTCTGATTCAGATTCCTCCGTTTCAGATGCGGAGTAACTTGATTCCTGGGGGCCCCGAGGCCTGCCTTCAGAACCCTCCCTGCCTCCAGAGCGACGCATGTCGCCTCCTCAGGAAATGTCATTCTAGTAATTCATTCGAGACCTAGCTAGGGGGTCTCTCCATAACAGTGACATGTGAGAAAGAGCCCAGGGTGGAGGAATTGGAGATCCTCCAATACCCAACAGCTCCCACGGAGGCGGCCACCCTGCCGGTGCATTGCATCCTCTATGATCTGATTCTCCAGATGTGGGAGACACTTCTCATGATCTTGCCTCATACGCGAAGACTCTATACCGTGTATCCGAGTACCAGAGTATCCCCGTTTCCAAAAGCCACAGCTTCCATATCATTCAATGGTGGTGGAATTGGCGATGTGCCAGATCGAGTTCCAAAACCCATTCCTCTAACCCACCGGGTAGGGAATCGAGAACCCTTGATGCCTTTGTGTGTCTATGCTTTCAGCCAGGATTAACTCCTATATATTCTACATGGGTATGTTCCTCCAAGAGGTTTCCAAGGTCATCGAGACCATGGCTCCTCTTCTCCCAGATGATAGAGAGAAGACTATCTTGCTCTAAAAAACATACCCAAAATGTATTGAAGTTTGTCAATAGAGCAACCTTTGATGCATTTGAATGCACAAGCAGAGCCACAGCAATATGCATTAGTGCACGCAGGATTGCATGGCTTCTGGCCTCAGATCTTGAACAATGGATTCAAGATAAGCTGGGCAACATACCCTGCACAGGGGAAAACCTCTTTGGCAAAGACAGGCAGGATAAGGCTTCTCAGAAAATACCACTCTAAATAGACTGTCCAGAGCAACAGCTGACCCTGTTAGAAAAAAGACAACTGCAAAGAAGGCCGCCTTCAATAAGAAATTTTACTCTTCTTAACCACTTCCTTCTCAGTACCAGGCTCAAGGCCCACAGAAAAGACAGCAGCCTCCTAAGCAACAGAAGAAGCCACAGGTGGCTAAATCTCATCCAGCTCCGCAGCCACAGTCTGCACCTGGTTTTGGTTTCTTTTCTAGAGAAAATTGCCACCCTGCCTCTGGAGGACCCTCACCCCCTCCACATAGAAGGCAGACTGTTACTATGCCCACAGATGGCACCTTATCACCTCAGAGCAGTGGACACTAGCCATAGTCCGGGAGGGGTACAGACTTCATCTGCAAACTCTGTCCCCTCGACCTTTGTGGGGGGAATATCACACATAACCCCCACTCACTGCTCTCCTACAGGAAGAGGTGTCTTCTCTTCTATCACAGAGCACCATAGATGATACCCCAATATCCCAACAGGGAATGGAGTTCTACTGTCTGTATTTTCTCATACCAAAGAAGACTGGAAGGTACAGGTGCATCCTTGACGTCAGAAACCTCAAGTTTCTGGTCCGCAAGAAGTTCAAAATGATCTCTCTCGGAGCTCTTCTTCCCTACCTCCAGAGTCAGGACTGGCTCTGTTCTCTAGATCTAAAATAAGCATACACACATATCCTCATCAATCCAGGACATAGGAAATATCTACACTTCATCTTTCAGGGAAGACATTATCAGTGCAAGGTCCTTCCTTTCGGACTCGCTTCTGCCCCAAGGGTCTTCACAAAGTGCATGGCGGTCGTAGCTGCATATCTAAGATCTCTGGGGTATTTGTCATCCTTTACTTAGATGACTGGCTCATAAGAGCAGACACCTCCAAAGAGGTTCAACTTTCCTTGCATCATACCATCACGGTACTACAACACTTTGGATTTGTCATAAATTTTCCAAAATCCCAGCTCACTTCAACTCAAAGATTAGGGTTCATCAGAGCTTTACTGGACACACAACAGTCCTGGGCATGTCTGCTCCAACCCATTGTGCCTGTCTCATCAAGCTAACATCCCAAGTGCTATTCCGAGACCATCTGACTGCTCGAGAAATACTGCAGCTTCTGGGGCACATGCCCTCAACATTACATGTCGTCCCATATGCCCGCCTACATGTGCAGACAGCCCAGTGGACTCCTGCCTCCCAATGGACACAGGCCTCAGGCCACTTCAGGGTTAAGATCCAAGTCACTGCCCCTCTCACCACATCCCTTCAATGGTGATGTTCTCCAGAAAATCTCCTTGTCGGGTCACCTTTTCAGATACCTCCATATCAATGTACCCTGACGATGGATGCCTCCAAACTGGATTGGGGAGCTCACTTGGACGCACTCTCTACACAAAGCCTCTGGACAACGTAGGATTCACAGCTCCAGATCAATCTCCTGGAGCTTCGTGCTATCTCAAATGCCAACAGGGTGTATCATGATCACCTCAGGGCACAACGGATTCTAGTCAGGACAGACAATCAAGTGGCCATTTTCTATATGAACAAACTGGGCGGAACAGGCTCTTGGGCCCTCTGCGAGGAGGCTCTCCATCTGTGTTCCTTTGCCATTTCTCATCAAATACACCTCTAAGCGGTGTATCTCCTGGGGGAGCTCAATGTCTTGGCAGATGCTGAGTCTGATCCTTCTTCCCCAGAAAAGTTCTGTCTATCCGGATGCACTGTCCTACAACCTTAAGACCTGGGGAACTCCAGACATAGATCTGTTTGCCACTCCGCAGAATGCCAAGCTTCCCTGCTTCTGCACCAGAACTCTGACATCCAGCAACCAGCAAGTGGATGCTTTCCACCTGCATTTGAGGTCAAGGTCTGCTTTATGCTTTCCCTTCCAAGCCTCTCATTCCCAAGATGCTTTTCAAGCTACAGACCGACAAGGGCTCCATGATTCTCATAGCCCCCCACTGGCCACGTCAGCCATGGTTCCCTCTGCTGCTATGTCTAACTCACTCAGCCTCTACAATTGGGATCTGCGCCCAATCTCCTCTCCCAGGAAGACTGGACACTGCTCCATCCCAATCCACAGTCTCTCAGTCTCACAGCTTGGCTGCTGAGAGCATAGCACAAGAGGTTAAGGGGATCCTTTTGGTTTAAAGGAAGCCATCCACTAGGTATTCCTAGGCTTTCAAGTGGCATAGATTCTCTGTCTGGTGTTCCCAGAAGGATCTCAATCCCTTCTCTGCTCCCGTGGTGTCACTCCTCCAGTATCTCCTCCACCTGTCCTCGACAGGTTTCAAGACCAACTCTGGGAGAGTTCACCTCAGTGCCATTGCAGCCTCTCATCTACTGGATGGACAGCCCATCTCCTCACAACTGCTAGTAGCGTGCTTTGAGAGGGCTCTTGCTGACCAAGCCACCCATTAAGGCACCGGAGGTGGCTTAGGATCTCAATGTCATTCTAGCACAGCTTCATAAGGTGCCCTTTGAACCATTGGCCACAGCCTCACTAAAGTTCCTATGAAGAGAGGCTAAGAAGATTGGGGTTCTTCAACCTGGAAAAGAGATGGCTGAGGGGAGATAAGATAGAGGTCTATAAATTAATGAATGGAGTGGAATGGGTAAATGTAGATCGATTGTTTACATCATCAGAATATATAAAGACTAGGGGACATGCAATGAAGCTACAGGGTAAACTATTTAAGACTAATAAGAGAAAATATTTTTTCACTCAACGTATAATCAAACTCTGGAATTTGTTACCGGAGGATGTAGTAAAGGCTGTTAGTGTAGCTGGGTTTAAGAAAGGTTTGGACAATCTTGGAGGAAAGGTCCGTAAACCATTATTTAAAAAGGGACCCAGAATATCACTGCTTGACCCAATAGAAGCATTGAGGAACCTATGTCTTTTGGGGAGACTGCTAGGTACTTATGACCTAGATTGGCCACTGTTGGAAACAGGATTCTGGGCTTGATGGACCTTGGTGTGACCCAGTATGGCATTTCTTATGTTCCTGTCTTGGAAGGTAATCTTCCTAATTGCTATCACTTCACCTAGATGCATTAGTGAGCTTCAGGCTCTAGTGGCAGATCCACCCTATACCCGGTTCCACCATGACAAAGTCGTCCTTGGGACTCTCTTCCGCATTTCATGCCAAAAGTGGTGTCTCTTTTTCATTTGAATCAGTCAGTTTACCTTCCTGTATTCTTTCCTAGACCAAATGCATCTAGAGCAGAAGCAATCCTGCATACTCTTGACTGCAAGTATGCATTGGCTTTTTATCTCCAGGTCATTGTAAAGCCTCCCAGGTGTTAATTTCCTTTGACCCTAGTCACCTGGATCTCCCAGTATCTAAATGTATACTCTCCAGATGGATAGCGGACTGCATTTTATTTGCTTATGACAAAGAAGGAATCTGCCTGAAAGGGCATGTCGCTGCTCACAGTGTTCGTGCCATGGCCACCTGAATGGCAAACCTACGCTCTGTTGCCATTGATGAAATTTGAAAGGCAGCAACTTGTCTTCTGTCCATACCTTTGTTGTCCATTATTGTCTGGACATGGGCTCCCACCGGGATGCTATGTTTGGTCAAGCTGTACTCCAGCATCTCTTTCAAACTTAAAGGCAACTCCTACCCTCCGTCCCGGACTTTGACAATACCAGATATCCATGAGGGATCCATGACCTCTTCGATCCTACTCTGAGGCGAACCTCCACCGGTTCTGAGGTCACTTCATCTGGCATCTGGGAGCTAGGGAGTCCCATGTGTGAAGACTACATCCCTCCTTGTTCCTGGAGATGGCATAGTTACTCACCTGTAACAGATGATCTCCAGGAACACAGGAATTTAGTCTTCACAACCTGCCCTCCTCCCCTAGGAGTTGTAAGGTTTTCTTTCTTACTCTCCTTTTTCTCAGATACAAATTCAACTGAAGAGAGGAAGTTGGGAAGGCAGCCACGCAGGCACAGTGGAGTGCTCCCAAAGTCTTTCCTGTTGAACGCTGGGGAGTGTTTCCGCGCGGACTCCATCGGTATAGACGTTACCCATAGGTGAAGACTAAATTTCTGCTGTTCCCAGAGATCACCTGTTAGAGGTGAGTAACTATGCTGTATCTGGGTAGTGGGTGCCTCTGAATATCCAGATAATGCGGTAAGTGGCTGGCACTGTCTGTATGGTGGTGATAATCAGCCACTATCAGAATAGCTTATCTGGATAGCACTTAAGGCAGCTTTTTTGCTTTCTTAAATTAGCTAGGTAGTGGCATTAAAATTGCCACTATCCAGGTGACTCAACTCTTCATCCCTGACCCGCCCCCAACACTGCCAATGAATCTCTCTCTCAGCAGGACTTATTTGGTTAACAAGTGTTGCTAACCAGATAAATTATTTTAATTATTGACCCTGTAATGTTTTTAGTGTAACTTTACTAAAATTTCTTTTTAATGTAAGAAAGCCTGGTGCTATGCCTGGCAGTACCCTTTCTGGACTGGACTCAGCCCAAGGCCCTGTAGGCTATGCTAGTGACTTGTTGGGCAGAGCCCATAATTTACCATATTCTCCTGCTCTTTGGCCTTTTTCCTCCCAGGGAGACAGTGGTGGTCCTTTTGTCTGTGAGGACACCATCTCAAAGACTGCACGGTGGCGACTGGCTGGGATTGTGAGTTGGGGGACAGGTTGTGCTCTGCCAAAAAAGCCAGGTGTCTATGCCAAAGTGAATGAATACCAGCAGTGGATTTACAAAGCCATGAAGGTAAACATCAGAGCACTTGCTTATTAAAATCTTATAATAAAGCTCTGTTAGTGTCAAATTCTTACAATGTGCTCTGAGCTGGGCTGGTGACTCCATGACAGTTCTATACTTTTATTCTGAGGGTGATTTGTGTTTATTCCAAGGCCCAGGCTCTGCTCATCAGGCCAGCCAGAGCTGGGGATGCTGTGAAAGAAGCAATCATAGCCTCTAGGGGTAAGGGTGAGAATCTTGATCATTACCCAGTGCTGACAACTACTGGCTTGATTCAGAGTGCACAGGTGTTGGGTTCCAGATGCAACGGTGGTCTGTGACTAGCTGAAATGTGAAGGCAGAAGGTGGTAAGAATAAATTAAAATCCCATGTAGTTGTCACTGTCGCCCAGTAAAGCACCAGGCCCCCAAAAAATCATACACTCACTGAGTAGATGTGCTAGTGAGTGTCTGTGTCTTGAGTATTACCTCATGCAGTTTGCTTTGCTTTGCTTGGCTGTCTGTCCACAATAATATATTGTTTTGTTTTAAGTCTTACTGGTAATAATAAGGATGCTTCTTATTCACCATAATAGTAAAAACCAAAATAAACAGCAATAATGTCTTCTTCCTTTCTGCATGTTTATAGACTCCGGTCAGCGGAATAATTGACATGGATTGACAGTGGAGCAGTTGCCCTGAAGGAGAGAGCCACCTTTTTCTGTTTTCATTATTTTTTGGGATGCCAGGTTTCTTGACAGGACAGTTCATCTTCTGTCATGCGCCAAAGCTTCCTCTGAGCTGTAGTTACTGTGGCTGGACTGTGGGGGACATGTACTGAATGGATGTCTTTAATTTCATTCAGAGCTGTTGCTAGTCGGAGTCTGGTACTTGCTCCTCTATGAAAAACAGACTTTTACCCCTTTTGCTTTCTTCTTTTTTGAAAATATTTTATGTCTGCTGTTGGAACAGCTCTCTAAGGCACAGCAACGCAAAAGGGTGTGTAATGAGAAATGACCTGTTTTGTGGCGATAAGGATAATGCATAACTGCTGGTCTGCTGGGAAATAGCAGAGGACGTTGCAGTGATATGAAGTCTAGGCATTGCATCTCTCCAACAGGATCCCCCTAATAGGCTGGATGATTGCAGTAGGTGGAAGCAACTGTGCAGCCAACACCAGGGTGCACAGTGCATAACATCGTCCACAGAAGGAGGGTGGGGCAGAAGAAAGAATATCAGCTAATAACGGTCAACCATATTCCACGGAGAGGATGACTACAGCAATCCATTGACTTGAACCTTCTTTAAATTCCCTTATGTTTGGGGCAGTTATGTGCTTATAGTGATGCAGAGAAGGACTAAAGCCCTTGTAAAATTTCTAATAGATCTATTCCTCAAATAGAGCTCTAGTTCGACAAAGAACATGAGATGGTGGGATTGCCTCTGTATAATGTTTTGAGGAGACCTCATGTGGAACATGGGATGCAGGTTTGGTTGCCTCAGGCTCTATGGATTAGACTGAGGGAATTCAAAGAGCAAGGGACCATGAATCAACTATCACATTGACAACAATGAGAATATCTAGAGAACCTCACTACAGAATAAAATTACATTACAGATGGATGTGATGAATAGAGGGGGGTGTGACTATTTTGAAAAAGTTACAAACTAGTTAGTGCAGGAACTTTTGTGGTACATCCAGGGCCATCCCAGAGTTGATTCAATTTGTTGGCACCCTAGGCAAACTGTAAGTCTTATGCCCCTTTCCCCAACTGTCAGAATCTATTGTTAGCTTTGAATGCCTTGCTCTTTGCTGTGCTGCCACCCTCAACAAAGCTGCTGCCCTAGGCAACTGCCTAGTTTGCCTGGTGGTTGGGCTGCCCCTGAGTACATCTGATTGGTCTAGATTCTTCAAATTGATGAATCTCCTTTGGAGTTCAAGTAGATTTGACCCATTCATAGAGTTTGCAGCAGTCTGATTAATCAGCAAATCCATGATGAATCTGCATCGAATCTGTGAAACTTCTTTTCAGATTTGCCCTGAAAAACTGGTCAAATTCCCCAGCAAATCTGAGCTAATCCACAAAAATGTCAAAGTAAAATCAGCCAAAACTGACCCTGTTTGAGGATCACTTTGAATCTAATAATCTATAAATATGTAAGGGGAAATGTGTGGCAGAGAAAAGTCAAGGCAGAGGTAGTTGTTAAAAATGAGAAGGCAAAAGTCTGGATTGGTCCATTGATTTTAAATTCTTGACAGCTTTTTAGAATGAGGTAATGCCGCCTTAAGGGATTGCAGCTAGAGAGTCGCAGCTGCTGATGTTTGAATATATAGAAAGTTAAGGTATGTCTAAGGCACTTATGTCCTGCCACCCTAGTCTTTAGGTGCTTCAGTATCAGGCACATGCCATGAATCAGACTGCAGCATAAGTGTAGTTTGGGGAGGGCTTGGTAGGGGAGTGCCTTCCCTCCTCCCCCTAAAACCTCTAGGTGCTAATGTTGGTTGGATCTCCTTACTCTACTGCTAATATAATTGCACTACCTCTTATCCTCTGCCCTCCCATCCCCCCTCCAAACTATGCAGAGAAGCTACACCTATGAATTGCAACCCTGGCTTTCATTATGCATAGCACCTTTGAGAATCAACAGCCACCCCATGGTCCATTGCAAAATGGCAATGTGTGTCTAGCTCATTAGAGGGACAGCAGAAGGTGACTGGCCGTGATGGGCAGGTGTCTTTATTCAATCTGTTCACCATAATGACAGCTCTTCCCTAACCTACTACTACTAATCATTCATACAACGCTACAAGGCATACGCATTGCTGTACATTTAGATATGAGACATTCTCAGGAACAAGCAGGAAGTCTGTCCTCACATATGGGTGATGTCTGCATTGACTCAGCCCATGCAAATTCACTCCCCAGCTTTCAAAGAAAACCTTTGAGAATTAGACCTCACTTGTGCAGTCATCTTCCTGCCCAAAGGTGCCATTTTACCTCAGTCTTCTTTTTTCCACTAAGCCCTGCAGATGTCCTGTCTGTCGTTCCTGGTAAAAGTTGATTTTTCCTAACACTTCTCTTTGTGTGTTTGCTCTTTTTGCCAGTCTATTCCTGATCATGTTCTTTCTGCCCTCACCTGAGCGTTGTCTATTTATCGTTACTTTTATACTACTCCTTCCTGAGATCATAGTTGTGATGCATTCTACAAAAAGTTATTATGTATATAGTAGTTGGACCTTAACTGCTCTAGTTTTATGTATTAAGGCACAAGTCTACTGTACATAGTTCGTTGACGTTCCATGTAAAAAGAACAGGCTTTATAGCTGTTTCTGTTTCTTTAAATTGTTATTTGTAAACCGCACCTGATCTGTTGGAAAGTGCGGTATATAAGTGTTTATTAAAATAAATAAATAAATCATGGGTGGTATACAATGAACAACATTATTACATAGAACAATTTTAACATTCTAAAATTCTAGCAGGCAGAACCATGTACAAGGCATGGAGTGTGCCTTTAGGAGCATTCTAACAGTCAGAACTATATACAAGGGGGTAGCAGATGAGACTTTTTACAATAGGAACAGAGGTGAGTGTCATTGTATGGGTTGAGTTTGGGGTAATTCGAGGGACAAACCATTACCTCCATTAAGTTCTCCAAAATGTTAAGTAAACAGGAAAGTTTTTAATTCTTTCCTAAACTTTTTAAATCTTTGATAGCATGTAGGAAGTCTGGGAGGTCATTCCATAACATAGGTGCAGCAAGAGAGAAGGCTCGGTTACTTGTAACTGTTTTGATGGGAGGGATTGCAAAGGTGTTCTGAGAGAGTTCCTTTCTCGATCTAGTGTTACTGGATTGGGTGATTAATGTTGAGAGGTAGGATGGAGCAATATTAGTAATCTTGAATGTTGTCATTATTGTTTTATATTTAATTCTGCTAATTATTGGTAACCAGTGTAGGCTGTATAATAGAGGCGTGTTATGGTCAGAGAGTCGGGCTTTGCATACAATTCTTGTGGTTACATTTTGTGCAGTTTGAAGTTACTTGAGGTACGTTTTGGGAATACCATAGAGGAGGCTCTTACAAAAGTCAAAGTAGGGGGTGATCAGAGCATGAACCACTGATCTGAAATCGTGTGTCAAGAAGGTATTGTGTTCTTAATTTGAAGTAAATAGATTTAGTTAGTTGTTTTATATATGCAGATAGGGTAAGAGTTTGATCCATTATAACGCCAAGATACCTTGCTACTTTTTTAACAGAGAGGATTGTGTTAAGCATTTTTAATATTTGTGGGGAGTGAAATTTGGGTTCCTTGAGATGTAGAGTACTTCAGTTTTCTTAAAATTAATGGACAGATTATTTGACTTTAGCCAAGCTTGGGCTTCCGAGATGCAGGATTCGATTGTTTTGGACTGTGTTTAGACTATCTGTGGGGAGATATAACAATGTCATCTGCATAGATGTGATAATTCAATTTAAATTTCTTGAATATGTTACATATTGGTTGGGGTTTTTTGGGTCCTTTTTTTTTCGGTGCGTGGGTCTTTCCTCGTGCCCTCCTTGACCGGGATATCTGAGTTTGACCTCGCGGGTGCTGTCTTCCCCGCTATGTCTTCAGTCGTCAGATTTAAGCAATGTGACAAATGGCCCCGTACCATGTCCATGACGGACCACAGTTGCTGTATCAAGTGCCTTGGTGCGAATCATGATGACTCCATTTGCCTGTTCCCCCTGCAGATGTCGAGCAAGAGCCGTAGGAATTGTGAAAAGCAGCAGGGGGAGCTTTTTGGCTTGAAGGCCTCTGCCACAGTGCTGGCATAAAGTCTGGAATTGCTGCCCTCGAAAACCGCGTTCGACAACTCAGCGTGACTCGCCCCCGAGCACCTCGGGTCAGCTCATCAGGCGCCTCTCTCCCTCAATGCTGGCGGCTCATCACCCCAATGACTGTCTAGACCTCAGATTTGGGTTAGGAGATGGATGAAGATTTGCCCAGCACCATGTTACAAAGTTATGTACCCTCTGAAATGTCTCCCTCTCAGGAGCACCAGAGGTCCCTGCCCGATGACCTCGTGTTCCTCAAGTTTGTCCAGGGGATGTCGAAGGCCCTGGCCTTTGTAGCGGAGCCGGAGGATGAGTCTTGTGCTGAGGACTTGGAGATCCTCTAGTACAAGGCCTCTCCAAGAGAGGCACTGACAGTGCTGATTTCCACCCCCCCCCCTCCCATCCTGGAGCTTTTGCTGTTTAGGATGTGGGAGAGCCTGGTGATGGCGCCAATAGTGAGCCGGTGACTCGATTCCCAGTATCAAGTTGGCAGAAGCCTCGGCTTTCAGAAGACACAGCTGCCTCACAACTCCATGTTGGTGGAGTTGGCCATGCATCGCATAAAAAGACAGAAGACGCACTCCTGGGTGCTACCTGGTAGGGAGGCCTGCCCCATGGACAGGTTTGGCAGAAATTGCTACTAGGGCTCGATGCTTGCGGCTTGCATCCAGACTTACCAGCTGTATGTGGACATTTACCTGAGACCTGGCGAAGGAGCTTGCTAGCTTCTCAGCTGGGCTGACAGATGAATCTCTCGAGCACTTCCGGACCCTCTCTCCTTGGTCAAGGAATGTTCCAAATTCCAGACTCGAGCGGCATATGATGGCTTCAAGTCCATGACTTGTGTGGCTGTGGTGGGCATTAGAGCCCGCCGCCTGGCTTTGCTAAAGTCCTCTGACTTGAAGCAGTGGGTACAGGACAAACTGGCCGATTTTCCTTGTTGAGGAGAGAAACCTCTAAGCAAATCCATGACTGACAAGGCGACTGAGTTGGAGTCAGAGTTCATGACCAGGACTAGGCTGTCCTGGAAGACCGCTGACCCTTCCTGCCAGAAGGCTTTGGGGGAAAAAAGCCCTTCCACCTGAAGGCAAAAAAGGCTTATGGTGTCAGCAGGCCAAGGGCCAGGGACACGTAAGCAGAAAGCCCCCAAGCCCCAAACAGTATCCTATCCAAAGTCGGGGGGGCAGTTTTTACTCCTTCAACATAGCCCTTCTTCCCCTCAAGGACCAGGTCCCAAGGCACATGGAAGGACATCTGGTTTACTTCGCTCACCTCTGGCTGGTCATCACCACCGACACCTGGGTGCTGCAGCTGGTGTGGAAAGGTTACCTTCTGCACTTCGACCAGATGCCTCTTCCCTTCTTCCCAGGGGAGCTTCCCATGACCTTCCTGCACAGAGAGCTCCTGCAGAAGAAACTCTAGTCCTCGAGGATTGGGCTGTAGAACCAGTCCCTCCACCCCTCTGGGACATATGGGGTTCTACTCCCATTACTTCCTCATCCCAAGAAAGGCAGGGGGCTTCCAGCCCATCCCGGATCTACGGGATCTAAACCGCTTTCTGGTCAGAGAAATTCATGATGCTATCCCTTGGAATATTGCTGCCCTACCTCTAGTGGGAAGATTGGCTACGCTCCTTGGATCTCAGAGATGCCTATTCCCACATCTTGATTCATCCCTAGCACTATCAGTACCTCTGCTTAGTCATAGGAACTGCCTCTACTAATGCAGAGTGTTCCCCTTCGGCCTCTCCTCAGCCCCCTGGGTGTTCACCAAGTGCCTGGCAGTAGTCACTGTTCACCTTTGCTTCTGGAAGTCTTTGTTTTCCCCTATCTGGATGACTGGCACCTGAAGGCCAGCTCCCCGGGGGAGATATATCAGGTGACCCACCGCACCATCAGGGTGCTGCAGCATCTGGGGTTCATGATCAACTTCCCAATGTCACATCTGCTAACGACCTAGTGCCTGGAGTTCATAGGATCCCTTCTGAACTCCACCCAGGCCAGAGACTTCCTCCCTGTAGACATGGCGCAGCATCTAGTGACCCTAGCAAGAGAGGTACAGGGTCACTCATCAGCGTCCACCCATCTCTTGCTGCGCCTTTTGGGACACATGGCCTTGATAGTTCACATAACCCCAGTGGCCCATCTAAGGATACGACAGGTCCAGTGGACCCTCAGCTCTCACTGGACTTAGGCCATGGGCTAACTGGAGGATTGGGTCCAGATCTACTATCCTCTGGTGGCCTCTCTCATCTGGTGGCAGAGCTGACAGACTCTCATGGCCAGACGGCCCAACGCATTCTGACCACAGATGCCTCCAAGTGACGGTCTCCAGTCACAGGACTCCTGGACTTGGGAGGAAAGTGCTCTCTGGATAAACCACCTGGAACTCGGAGCTGTGACAAATGCTCTTGGGTTTTCCAGGCCCATCTGGCATGCCAGGTTGTCCTCGTTCAGACGGACAACCAAGAAGCAATGTTCTACATCTCTTTCACTTATGAGCAGGTTGGACTCTCTCTGAGGCGTCATGTTGTCACACACAATGTGCATGCCATGGCTCGATCTGCCTCCAGGATATCTGCCGGGCCACCATTTAGTCTTCGGTCCATACCTTTGCAGCGCATTACTGCTTGGAGGAAAGCTTGCTGCACGATAGCACCTTTGGCCAGGCAATACTTCGTCACCTCTTTCGGGAATAGTGCAACTCCTCCCTCCAGTCCTTTGTGTCCAGGCTACCGGAGAGGTGATTCCATCCTCAGTGTTGGGCCTGCATCCTTGGACTTCAAGACATTCAGCGCTTCTTGCTACCCTTCACGGTTCGCCTTTTGGTTTGCCTGTGGCTCCTATAGGTTTTTTTCAGTAGCCTGTAACTTGGAAGTCCTATATGTGAGGACTGACTTCCTGCTTGTTCCCAGAGAAAGCATAGTTACTCACCGGTAACAGGTGTTCTCTGGGAAAAGCAAGAATCGGTCCTCACAACCCTTCCTCCTCCCCATGGAGTTTTTTCCTTTTTATGCTTGATTGAGCTATGTCATCATACCGAGGCAAGATGACACATTTAGGCAGGAAGGTGACCGCGCATGCATGGTCTAACTCCCAAAGGCTTCTTTTGAAAGCTGGGGAGAGAATTCGCACAGGCTCCATCGATGCCAGCATCACCAATATGTGAGGACTGATTCCTGCTGTCCCTGGAGAACACCTGTTACAGGTGAATAACAATGCTGTGTCTGTTCATCAGTGCTTACAATCTAATCAACACAAAACATAGTGAAACTGGGGACTAGATTATGTAAGATACACATAAGTAGTGGACAAGAGAGTGAAGAGCATTTAAATCCAAAAGTGACTTCAAAGAGGTGTGTTTTTAGCCCGCATTTGAATAGGCTAGAGAAGAGGCCCAACACATGGACTCAGGTAGTTTGTTTCAGGCATAAAGAACAGCGAGATGGAAGGAATGAAGTCTGGAGTTATTAGTGGCAGAGAAGGGCACAGGTAAAAGGGATCAACTAGAGGAGTGGAGCTCCCGAGGAGGGGTGTAGAGTGAGATAAGAGAGGAAAGGTAGTGAGAAGCTGCAGACTGAATGTACTTATAGGTCAGTAGGTGAAGTTTGAACTGGATCCAGAAACTGAGAGGGAGCCAGTGAAGTGACTTGAGGAGTTACATGAGCATAGCAACACTACGGAAGATAAGCCGTGCAACTGAGTTTTGAACAGACTGGAGAGGAGAGAGATGATTCAGAGGAATACCAGCGAGGAAGAGGTTACAATAGTCAAGGCGAGAGGTGACTAGTGAGTCGATAAGGGTCTTGGTAGTGTGAGTAGAAAAGAAGTGACGGGAGTAAGCCTCGGTTACTTAGAATCTCCCCAGTATTATCTTATAACCTCCCTGCAGCTCTAGATGACTGTCTAGAGTTGACCATGTTAGATAGTTGGAGGGTTATTTCCTCATAAGCTGTGCTTCTCAAGAAACAAAGTCAGGGGTTTCCCAGTTCATTTCACAGGGCAGTAGCAGTGTTCATTCAAAATGTGGCATTTAATCACTAAGAGGGTAAGTTTATCACAGGGTGCCAAGGCTGGAAAAGCACATAGACGCATGTGTTACACCTTGTGCCTTTATAAATCTACCCAGGGACAGTAGATGCACACATTTACACCTGCTTCTAGGCAGCTGTGTGTGCATATGTGCCAGCAAAAATAGACGTATATGCACATATTTTATAAAATATGCATGAGTATCAACCGGGCCCTTCTTCCACCTGGTCTCTGCCACTGGAAATGCATCACATAAAAAGTACTTTATGCACTAATAGTCACAGGCAGTTTTATAAGAACCCACTTGAGCATGTAAAACACTAATCTCCACAAACAAGCAGGAATGCAGTCTTCACATATGGGTGATGTTGGGACTGACGGAACCCGCATGGGAATGCTGCCCAGCATCCAACAAGAAAGCCTTTGGGAGCACTCCACTGCACCTGTGTGCCTGCCTTCCCGTCTTCCCAACTCCTCTCAGTTCTTCGTTTAATGCGGAGCCAGCAGGACATGTCGGCCAGTCATCGCCGAAAACTTCTCTTTGTGGAACATCTGCCTTCCTGTCAATGCCACTCTGTCGAATCCAAAACCCATCCCGCCAATTTTTTTTCTTTTACATTTTTCTGTTTGTTTTTTCTTTAACGTAGTTTTCACCGCTGAAGTAGGTCTATAGGCCTCCATAGCCTTATCTTCAATCTTGTAGACAATTTTTTTGAGGCATGGAAAAGCCAACTAGTGACTTAAAAAAAAAAAAAATACCAAGTGTCCAATACCATTTCAGTCATTAATAAACATGACTGGTGTCTAAAATGTTATTCTTGTCCTGCGGATCATTTTTCGCCTCTGACTCTGTCAGTGGCTTCTACTTTTTCGAGGGCATAGACATCCTCTCATGGGTCTCAGGTTTCTTCAAATTCCAAACATAAAAATAAATCAGTCTCTGGCCATTCCAAAGTCATCAACATCGAAGATAGATACTGAGACCAGAGCGAAATCCAAGTATAAGCATCGCGTCTCCCCTAGAGTTGCTTCCGATGCAGACCGGCCAGCCAAATAGCCCCAGTGGGAGAATCTGTCCCCCAAAGCACAAAAGGGACTCTGGGATGCTCCAGAGGACTAAGTTTCCAGAGAGCTACTCTGTTTTATGTTCTGGGACAGTGACTCAGAGCCCCGTGGGTGATTCCACCCAGACATTGGCCATCTCTCTGGACCGGCGCATGCTGGCTCTTGAGAGGAGTTTGGCACTGCTGGCAGCATCTGTACCGATCTAAATCAACTTGCCACAAAAAATTATGTGATCAGCACCAGACAAACAAAACAAAAAACTGATCAACCATGAGACACACAACAAAAAACATGAAATTTTTTTGTAGGAACATCCGCCAGGTCAGGGGACAGAAACAACCCCATCGAATGAAACGTTTCATTCGATGGGGTTGTTTCTATCCCCTGACCTGGCAGATGTTCCTACAAAATAATTTCTTGTTTTTTATTGTGTGTCTCATGGTTGATCAGTTTTTTGTTTTGTTGAGCATCTGTACCGATAACATGGAGAGCTCCAGGAGTGCAGGCTTTGGCACCGAGCCTACAGCCAGGTGTATTGGCTCCAATGCCAGCCTTCAACTGGCATCGACTGAACCCTCTAAGGCGATATTATTGTTGGAACCGACCAAGATCTCTGGAATAAAACAGACTCAAACCAACATGGCTTTCGGTTCTGATACTTCTGAGCATTGATATTAGTATCGATTTTTGACATCCGTGAAGCAAGACCACTGATACTTTCACTTCATACCAGACTCTGATTCCAGCTCTTCAGAATCTGACGAGGGATCACTCAATTCCGGAGAACTTCCAGACATCCTTTCACCACCTCAGGAATGGCGTCAGTCCCCACCAGAAGATATAGGGAGGAGTGGCCTAGTGGTTGGGGCAAGTTGCCTCAGGCCGGAAGGTCGGGGTTCAAATCCCACTAGAGGACATCAACCTTGGGCCGGAAGGACTTGGGTTTCTAGTCCCTCAGGTGCTCCTTGTGGTCTTGGGCAAGCCACTTAACCCTCCATTGCCCATGTTCCCTGTAAAATAGCTTTCTCCAGGACCAAGCAGGAAGTCAGTCCTCACTTATGGGTGACGTCGGCGCCGACGGAGCCCTCGCGGAGCAATTTTCCCCAGCTTTCAAAGAAAGCCTTTGGGAATTGCAGCGCGCATGCGCGGTCGTCTTCCCGCCCGAGGGTGCCATCTTAGCCAGTCTTCTTTTTTCCGCGGAGCCCTACAGACGTCCCCGTCTTGTCCCCGCGAAAAAGTCGATTTTCTTCATTATTTTATTCTTTTTCCTTCGGTCCGATCTTTTTCCCGCCCGGACTCGCGACGCCGGTCACGAGTCCTCTTACTTTTTTTCGGTTTTTCTGACTTTGTCAGCTTTCGTTTCGATTTTTCCCTGGCAGCCCGGTCCTTTGACCTCGCAGGGGCCCTTTTTCCCCCGATGGCTGCCAGTGGCTTTAAGCGGTGTGGTCAGTGTGACCGAAATATGTCACTAACTGACACACACGACTTTTGCCTCCGCTGCCTGGGCCCGGATCATGAGGAACTGATCTGTGGGCCCTGCGGCAAAATGTCCTCAAAAGCGCTGAGAAGTCGGCGGCATCAGCGTGATCGAATCTTCGCTGACCACAGCCGTACCCGGACCTCGTCGGAGGCCTCCGCGTCAAAAGGCTCCAGCTCGGACCGTCGCCGGAGTTCCTCCGACCGGGGTTCTCCCTCCAGGGACCATCGTCGGACGGTGAAACCCGCGAGGGCGGCGTCGGTGGACGCTCCTGGTTCCGCGAGGGCCAGGTCGCATAGCCCCGATAGCCGCCCCGGGTCCTTGGAGAAGGAACACCTCCCGAAGCGACCTCGCCTGGAGTCGGAGATGCCTGCTCGGGTAAGTCCTGTGGTCCTTCTGGACTCGCCTCCGCGACAGCCGACGTCGGGCCCGACGCCGTCGGGGCCCGAGTCGGGGGCTGCTGGGTCACCTGAGCTCGGACTCAGGTTGACGGCCTTGGAGAGCAGACTGTCTGCCTTCATGGACCAGCAGCGGGCACTGCTCGCTGGCCTCGCTGGCGCCGCTGCCCCGACCGCCGGGACGTCGATGTCCAAGTCGACCCCGGAGACCGAGCCGATCCTCGAGTCGATGAGAACTCGAGTCGATCCTCGGTCGAGGTCACTCTCGGCCTCCCGTTCGGGACCGAGGTCGCCGACGCCGACTCCCTCGGCGTCGGGGCGGCAGGCGCCGCGCCCTGCCCGGGCCGACCCCACCGAGTCCTCGTCGGAGTCGGTCTGGGAGTCTGAAGAGGAAGAGTCGCCTGATTCTTTCCGGACTCGGTGTGTCCCCTCGGACTCACCGGAGTCCGAGCCTCGGAAGCAGTCCCCCCCCGGAGGATGCCCGGTTCTCGGACTTCGTTAGGGATATGGCCAAGGCTTTGGCCTTCCCTGCGGATCCCGAGGAGGAGCCTCGAGCCGAAGAGCTCGATGCCCTCCAGTATGACTCTCCCGCGAGGGAACACTTTACTGTACCGGTTCCTCCTATGCTGGAACGACTACTCTTCCGCATGTGGGAGAGTCCGGCCTCCTCGCCGGTCCTGAGCAAGCGGGTCGATTCTATCTATCGGGTCCGCAAGAGCCCTGGCTTCCAAAAGGCACAGCTACCACACCATTCCATGGTAGTGGAATCGGCCATGCATCGTCTTAAGAGCCAGAAGGTGCACTCCTCGGTGCCCCCGGGCAGGGAGGCCCGTAACCTGGATGGCCTTGGTAAGAAGTGTTTCCAGGGCTCTATGCTCGCATGTCGTGTCCAGACTTACCAGCTATACATGGGCATGTATCTCCGGGATCTGGCTAAAGAGCTAGCCGGATTCTCCGCTGGTTTGTCCGAGGAACCCTTGCGGAGGTTCCTGGCCTTGTCCACTGGCATTCGGGAATGCTCAAAGTTCATGTCCCGGGCAGCCTATGATGGCTTTGAAGCGTCGGCTCGAGTGGCCGCAGCCGGCATCGGTGCCCGCCGACAGGCTTGGCTTCAGTCGTCAGACCTTGAGCCCTGGGTGCAGGACAAGTTGGTCGATGTCCCCTGCCGAGGCGAAAACCTCTTTGGCAAGCCCATGGCGGAAAAGGCTGCACAGATTGAGACTGAGACTCTCACCAGGACCAGGCTTTCTAGGAAGACCTCCGCCCCTTCCCAGAAAAAGAAGGGCTCGGGGAAAAAGTCCTTTTACCCGAGGAAGGCGGCTGCCTACAAACAATACCCCCATTATCAGGCCCCTGCAGCTCCCCAACAGGGCCAGCAGGCCAAGGGACGGGGTAACGGGTCCCGTAGGCAGCAAGCCCCCAAGCCTGCACCACCAGCCCCTGCTCAGCAGGGTGGGGGTTTTTGACTCACAAAGCATAGCCTCTCCCCCCCCGCTGGTTCCTCCCAGCACCGGAGGCCGGCTGGTTCACTTCGCCCACAGGTGGTCCAGCATCACCGCAGATGCCTGGGTGCTTCAAGTCGTGCGAGAAGGCTATCTTCTCCACTTCCACCAGGTCCCTCCCTCCTATTTTCCGGGAGAACCTCCGCGACCCCCTCTGCACAGGGAATTACTCCTTCAGGAGTTAGCAGGTCTTCTGCAGGAACAGGCGGTGGAACCGGTGCCCCACCACCTGAGAGGTCAAGGCTTTTATTCCAGGTATTTTCTGATACCAAAGAGAACAGGGGGCCTCAGACCCATCCTGGACTTGCGCAACCTCAACAAGTTCCTTGTGCGGGAGAAGTTCAAAATGCTTACCCTTGGAATCCTTCTGCCCTACCTCCAGCAGGGCGATTGGCTATGCTCCTTGGATCTAAAGGATGCCTACACGCACATCCTCATCCACCCAAGCCACCGCCAATACCTAAGGTTTGTGGTGGCAGGAAATCATTACCAGTACAGAGTACTGCCCTTTGGCCTGTCCTCCGCACCGCGAGTCTTCACAAAATGTCTCGCGGTCGTGGCGGCCCATCTCCGGCTTCACGGCCTCTGTCTTTCCGTACCTCGACGACTGGCTCATCAGAGCAGCGTCCGCTCGGGAGGTCACCAACGCCATGCGCCGCACGGTGACTCTTCTGCAGCACTTGGGCTTTGTTATAAACTTCGCAAAGTCCACTTTGCTCCCCTCACAGGATCTCGAGTTCATCGGCGCAAGGCTGCACACTCCTCAGGCGCGAGCATACCTACCGCTCGACAGGGCTCAACGGCTCATGGACCTAGCCGACCGCTTTCGCAGCCAGCCCTGGTCTCCGCCAGGCGCTTCCTGAGACTACTCGGCCATATGGCTTCCACCGTCCATGTGACCCCCAATGCCCGCCTGAATATGCGGTCTGCTCAATGGTGTCTCCGCCAGCAGTGGCGACAAGCCACAGGCGGCCTAGCAGACCTAGTGCGCGTCTCCGAGCCGCTGATCTCGTCTCTCCGGTGGTGGCTCCGGCAGCCGAACCTGATATTCGGAATGCCTTTCCAGTCACCTCAGCCGACCCGGGTGCTGACCACCGATGCATCCCTCCTGGGCTGGGGAGCACATTGCCAAGAGGCACGTACTCAGGGCCTCTGGACCACGTGGGAGTCTGCTCAGCAGATCAACTTCCTGGAGCTCAGGGCGATCCGCCTAGCTCTCAAGGCCTTCTCCCACCTGACTTCCCACCAGTCCGTCCTTGTCCAGACGGACAATCAAGTTGCCATGTTCTACGTGAACAAGCAGGGGGGCACGGGCTCCTTCCTCCTCTGCCGGGAGGCACAGAAGCTCTGCTCTTGGGCCGTCAGTCACGGCATTCTCCTCAAGGCAGTTTATCTCCCGGGCCAAGAAAATTGCCTTGCGGACAAACTCAGCAGGGTCCTCCAGCCGCACGAGTGGCGTCTGGATCCCTTGGTAGTTCAGAAGCTCTTCCTCAAGTGGGGCCTCCACACGGTGGATCTCTTTGCCAGTCCTCACAACCGGCAGCTTCCTCGCTTCTGCTCTCGTCAGCCACACCCCCTTCGGGTTGCGGCGGACGCTTTTCTGATCTCATGGTCGGGGAGCCTTCTGTACGCTTTCCCTCCCATCCCGCTAGTCTCTCGGACTCTTTTCAAGGTTCTCCGAGACAAAGCCTTCATGATCCTGGTGGCCCCTCGCTGGCCCAGGCAGCCGTGGTTTCCGCTCCTACTGCAACTGGCGGTGGAGGATCCAATCCCTCTGGGGGTACAACCGGATCTCCTCACTCAGGATCAGGGGTCCCTACTGCACCCCAACCTCAGGTCTCTCAACCTCATGGCCTGGCTGCTGAGAGGGTAGTCCTTGCTCCCCTTCTCCTGCCGGCGGAGGTGGAGGAGGTCGTCTTGGCTTCGCGACGGCCTTCTACCCGCAAATGCTACGCCCTTAAATGGCGTCGCTTTGCAGTCTGGTGTACCCAACAGTCTCAGGATCCCTTCTCCTGCCCGGTGTCGGTGATCTTGCAGTACTTGCTACACCTCTCTAATCTGGGACTTAAGTCCAACTCCGTCAAAGTTCACCTCAGTGCTCTTTCGGCACATCATGTGCCGGTGGACGGTAGACCTCTCTCCAGCGACCCTCTCGTAGCGAGGTTTCTCCGAGGTCTCCTTCTACTTAAACCACCTCTGCGCCCGCCAGCGCCTGACTGGGACCTGAATGTGGTTTTGCAGCGGATCACCTGTCCGCCTTTTGAACCTATGGCTACCTGTTCTCTCCGTTTTCTGTCTTGGAAAACACTGTTCTTGATAGCCCTCACTTCCGCTAGACGCGTAAGTGAATTGCAGGCCCTCGTGTCTGATCCCCCTTACACTCGGTTCTACAAAAATAGGGTAGTCCTACGGACTCACCCAAAGTTTCTTCCAAAGGTGGTCTCCCCTTTTCACATCAATCAGGAGGTGGTACTTCCAACCTTCTTTCCCAGACCACACTCCAGCCGAGCTGAAACGGTCCTCCATACCCTGGACTGTAGAAGGGCTTTGAACTTCTACCTTGACCGTACGCGGGAGCACCGTAAAGCTGCTCAGCTTTTTGTGTCTTTTGACCCCAATAAATTGGGGCTCCCGGTCTCCAAGCGTACTCTGTCCATCTGGGTTGCGGACTGTATCTCTTGGGCTTATGGGGCAGCCGGACTCTCCTTAGAAAGCCGAGTCACGGCTCATTGCGTTCGGGCAAAGGCTACGTCAGTGGCTTACCTCCGCTCTGTTCCGCTGGCAGACATCTGCCGGGCCGCTACTTGGTCTTCGAGCCAGACTTTTGCGGTCCATTACTGTCTCGAGAGGGAGTCCCGCAGGGACAGTGCTTTCGGACAGGCAGTCCTCCGTAATCTCTTTGAGGTCTGAGCAACTCCTACCCTCCATCCCGGATGTGGGCTACCGGTGGGTGATAATTCAGCGAAGATTCTTTCCTGCTGTGCTACTGAGCTAGAGGGAGCTCATTTTTGTGCTTAGGGTCTCCGGTAGCCTTGAGCTTGGGAGTCCCATAAGTGAGGACTGACTTCCTGCTTGGTCCTGGAGAAAGCGTAGTTACTCACCTGTAACAGGTGTTCTCCAGGAGCAGCAGGAATCAGTCCTCACTACCCTCCCTCCTCCCCTTGGAGTTGCAATCGTCTGCTTATGTTCTTTTTGCAAATTTTTATGCTGTCTTTTTAGCTATGTCATCTGACTGGCTAAGATGGCACCCTCGGGCGGGAAGACGACCGCGCATGCGCGCTGCAATTCCCAAAGGCTTTCTTTGAAAGCTGGGGAAAATTGCTCCGCGAGGGCTCCGTCGGCGCCGACGTCACCCATAAGTGAGGACTGATTCCTGCTGCTCCTGGAGAACACCTGTTACAGGTGAGTAACTACGCTATCTCCAAGTTATATTGCCCTGTTCAATGTAATTTCAGTTTGTTCAATGTAAACTGCCTTGATGATATGAAAGGCGGTATATAAGAAATGTTAAATAAATATATAAATGTCCTTTCAGGACTTCATACGTGACATGGCAGCAGGACTCGCCATCACAGTAGCCTCGGAAAAGGAACCAAGGGCAGAGGAATTTGAGATACTCCAATACCCTCCCATGCCCTAAAAGGTGGCTACATTACCGATGCATAGGATCCTACAGGTTCTTATGCTCTGCATGTAGGAAGCCCCACTCATGGTTCTGCATGTCAGCAAGAGGCTCAATACCATGTACCAAATACCAGAGTGCCCAGACTTCCAAAAACCTCAGCTCCCCCACCACTGAGTGGTGGTAGAATCGGCAATGCGCCGCATAAAGAGCTCTCAGAACCATTCATCCATGCCACCTGGCAGAGACTTGTGGACACTTGTCTTTGGGCATCGATGCTTCCAAGCATATATGTTGGCCTCCAGAATAAACTCTTATATGCTGTACATGGGCATGTTTCAGACGGATATCACAAGGGATCTGGAGAATTTCATCCCCATACTTCGTGAGGATAAACAGAATGCATTCTGGACGTTCATAGAGCAAGACCAAAATACTAATAAGTTTCTTACCAGGGCCTCTTTGAATCAACAAGCAGTGCTTTAGCAGTCTGCATTGGGGCTCGTAGAATGGCCTGGTTACAGGCATCCGATCTCAAGCAAGGGGTCCAGGGTAAACTGGCCAATATCTCATGTACAGGAGAAAACCTTTTTGGCAAAGATTGGAGAGAAGAGGCAGGAGACATTGAGACAGAAGATCTCACCCTAAAATGCCTTTCCAGGAAAACAGCTGACCCATCCAAGAGGAAGGCTCTTCCTAAGAAATCTTTCTATTCTAAAAAGCAGAAATCCTATCCTCCTTACCCTGCCTTCTGCTGCCTATCAGCCTCGGCATCCTCTGCAGAGACAGCAGTGCCCTCACCAACCCAAGAAGCCCAAGGATTTAAGCCTCAACCTGTTCCTATTTTTTGACTCCTTCCTGGAGAGCATTGCCAATCTGCCTCTGGAGGGTCGCCAGTCCCCCCTAAATAGCCAGCAGACACTGTCTCTATGCCGACAGGTGGCACCTCATAACATCAGAGCAGTGGACACTCCAGATTGTCCAAAGGGTTATCAGCGTCACTTCAAAACCTTACCCCCCACCAGCTTCGCAAAGGACTATCCCATCCAACTCCTTCAAAGCACTCTTTTAAAAGAAGAGAACATAAGAACATAAGAGGTGCCATACTGGGTCAGACCAAGGTCTATCAAGCCCAGTGTCCTGTTTCCAACAGTGGCCAATCTAGGTCATAAGTACCTAGCAGTTTCCCCAAAAGACACAGGTTCCACAATGCTTGTATTAGGTCAAGCAGTGATATCCTGGGTCTCATTTAATAATGGTTTATGGACCTTTCCTCCAGGAACTTGTCCAAACCTTTTTTAAACCCAGCTAACAGCTTTTACTACATCCTTGGGTAACACATTCCAGAGTTTGATTGCACATTGGGTGAAAAAATATTTTCTCTTATTAGTCTTAAATAGGTTACCCTGCAGCTTCATTGCATGTCCCCTAGTCTTTCTATATTCTGATGATGTAAACAGTCGATCTACGTTTACCCATTCCACTCTTCATTAATTTATAGACCTCTATCATATCTTCCCTCAGCCATCTCTTTTCCATGTTGAAGAGTCCTAATCTTTTTAGCCTCTCTTCATAGGGGTATCCTTCCATCCCCTTTACCATTTTGGTGGCTCTTTTCTGTACCTTTTCTAATAACGCTATATCCTTTTTAGGATACGGCTACCAGAATTGCACACAATATTTAAGGTGCGGTTGCACCATGGAACAATACAGAGGCATTATAATATCCTTTGTTTTATTTTCCATTCCTTTCCTTATGATACCTAGCATTCTATTTGCTCTCTTGGCCGCCGCTGCACACTGGGTGGAGGGTTTTAACATGTTATCAACGATGACGCCTAAATCTTTTTCCTCGGTGGTGGTTCCTAATATGGAACCTTGCATCGAGTAACCATAGTTTGGGTTGTTCTTTCCTAGTTGCACAACTTTGCACTTGTCCACATTAAAGTTCATCTGCCATTTTGATACCCAGTCTTCCAATTTATCTTGCAGTTTTCCACAATACTCATGGTTTTTAACAACTTTAAATAGTTTTGTGTCATCTGCAAATTTGATAAACTCACTTGTTATTCCCTTTTCCAGGTCATTTATGAATATATTACAAAGCAGCGGACCCAGCACAGATCCCTAGGGTACTCCACTATTCTCCTTTCTCCATTGGGAAAAATGGCCATTTAGCCCTACCCTCTGCTTTCTGTCTTTTAACCAGTTCCTGATCCACAATAGTACCTTGCCTCCTATTCCATGACTCTTTAGTTTTGCCAAAAGTTTCTGATGAGGGACCTTGTCAAAGGCTTTTGAAAGTCTAGATACACTATATCAACCAACCACCCTGTTCTCCCATGGTGCCATGGAAAGGGTTCCTCCTCCTCAAGAAGGGATGGGCTTCTACTCTCCATATTTTTTTCATTCCAAAAAAAACAAGAAAATTCAGGCCCGTCTTGCATCTCAGAGACCTAAATAAATTCATGGTCCGAGAAAAAAGTCAAAATGATTTCTCTAGGAACTCTTGTACCATGCCTCTAGAGACATGATGGACTATGTTCTCTAGACCTAAAAGGAGGCGTACACACATTTACTGATCTATCCCTTGCACAGACAGTATCTGCACTTCATGTTTCAAGGAAACCACCTAGGCCTACCAGTGACAAAATGTTCTTTATCCAGATGGATAACAGATTTTATTTCATTTGCTTATGCACAAGCAGGACTCTCTTTGGAGGGTTATGTCACGGCTCATAATGTGCGGGCTATGGCAATCTCCATAGCCAATCACCATTCAGTATCCGTTGAGGAGATCTGTCGGGCAGCTATTGGTCATCCATTCATACTTTTGCTGGACACTATTGTCTGGACAGAGACTCCTGTCTGGACGCAGTCTTTGGCCAAGCTGTACTCCAGCAGCTCTTTGGGACTTAAACTCAACTCCTACCCTCTGTCCCAGACTTCTACAAGAGACCAGACTTTCATTGGGGGAATATCGCCTCCTGGAATAGAGTCCAGTGGCTCACACTCTTCCATACTCTTCGGCTACAAGCTTTTAGCCTCAGATCACACTGCGCTCTCCCTCATATCAGTCTGGTACCTGAGAGCTAGTGAGTTCCATATGTGAAGACTGCATTCCTGCTTGTTCCTGGAGATAACGTAGTTACTCACCTGTAGCAGGTGATCTCTGGGAACAGCAGGAATCAGTCTTCACAACCCACCCTCATCCACTAGGAGTTGTAGGGTTCGCTTATTTTTTTTCTCTTCCTCTCAGCTACAAACTCAACTGAGGAGATGAGTTTGGAAGGCAGAAAGGCAGCCATGCAGGCACAGTGGAGTGCTCCCAAAAGATTTCCTATTGGCTCTGGGGAGCATTCCCACGCGGGCTCCGTCTGTGCCAACATCACCCATATATGAAGACTGATTCCTGCTGTTCCCGGAGATCACTTGTTACAGGTGAGTAACTACGCTTTGTGTGCTCAAGCCCTTTTATAAAATTATTACCTGAACTAAAACGCCCAAAGCAGCCACAAGTTATCCCTAGACCTCATTGTTGCAGTAACTGTTGTCATGAGATGCCATTCGACCATTGTCTTTCAAACCTGTAAGGGTGATCTTCCCCTTCTTTCTAGAGTTCATGGTTCAAAAAAGTCCCAAGTGATGGTTCTGATAAGACCTTCTGTACTTGTAGAGGGTCATCATTTCCCAAACCTTTGCCCCACACCTAACAGACACTGTCTTTCCATCAAGGAAAATCATTTGTCCCTTATGTGAACTAAAGTCTGTGGTACTGCTGGGATTAAAACTGAGGCACAAGGCAATAGTTACCCAAAGTCACATGAAGAGAGCATGGCAGAGCTGGGACTAGAACGTAAAACTCATTTGTTGACTGCTGCTTCATATATTGGTACTGTAAACTTCATGTGTCTTGTCATAATCTCATATCTCGCCAAAATTCCAGTAACTCAGGAAACAATTCATGCTCTGAGAATTTCACATAAATTTCTGACTCCTAGTCCATTGCTGCAGAAAAGAAAACAGCAAATCCTATGCAAATCTAAAGCTGTTCCTACAGCCACTCTGCAAATGACCTGCACCAGGTGCTTCTAGGAGCTTGACTCTTGGAAACTGCTTCAGAACCCACAATCCAATCAAACTAATTGTTTTTAAGTCTTTAATATTGTGATGGTTTAAATACATGCAAAGGGACATTTTTAAAGCTGTTTACCAGCTCAATATAGCATCTCCTCACTGAATAAAAGTACCTTTGTTAGCTACACTGTAAATATTTTTACCTGCATCCCAAAAGGGGTAGAGTTATGCCCGAGAGGCCGGGGAGTGAAAGAATGTATAGAATTCTCATTTTGAAAGCCCCGTGTTGACTTTCCCTGGGTCTATTTGACTGGAGGAGTGGCCTAGTGGTTGGGGCAAGGTACTTCAGGCCGGAAGGTCGGGGGTTGAAATCCCACTAGAGGACAGCAACCTTGGGCCGGAAGGACTGGGGTTTCCAGTCCCACAGGTGCTCCTTGTGGTCTTGGGCAAGCCACTTAACCCTCCATAGCCCATGTTCCCTGTAAAATAGTTCTCTCCAAGTTATAATGCCCTGTTCAATGTAATTTCAGTTTGTTCAATGTAAACCACACTGATGCAGAATAGCGCGGTATATAAGAGAATGTAAATAAATAAATAAAATATTTCCACCTGTTTAAAAGCAATGTAAATGTCCATTGAGATGTCCCCTTGCACAAGGTCTGCGGGGCAGTGTCTCTAAATGGGTTAGTTTGCACATATTATGACGGTCATGAATCTTACTCCAGAGTATGCGGAGTATTATCTCAGTCTCTCAGATTTACTGCTAATGCTCGTACTTGCGTCATACCAAGGTGCGCTTGGAAATTCCTCTTGATCAAGCCTGTGGCACCCAACACGATAGGAAATATTTTGTATCTTTTTGCCACATTTTGACTGTATTTCTTGATACTAGAGGATCTTCTCCCTCTCAACGCAATTCACAGAATAGTTGCTTGGGACTGACAGCTGTATAATCAATGCTATTCTGGTGGTGATCTTTTTAGTTGCTTTTTGCAGTTTTTCTTGTAGCAGTATTCCTCTTTCTTGCAGTTTTTGGCAGATTCTGTTTGTATACCCTCTCAACTTAAATGTAGGGTTTATAGCCTAAAGATAACAGTGCATTATCTCTTATTTATCTGCAGAAGTCCACATAATTGTTGGTAGTTCTCCTAAATATTTCATTAACCTCTGTGGTTTATCTCCTGCCACAGTGGACCCATAAACAAGCTCACCACAGCTTTATCTGTGGCAGGGACGTTATCTTTATCTGCAGCATCAGCACTATTACTACCAACTCATTGTCCTAGTGCATAAGCTATGGGGTGGGTACCTTTATAGCCTGGGCGACATGCGGCCAGTATGTATTTTTTATTTTTTCCATTATACTTCAGTTGTAGTGCTGCCTTGCTAAGATTTAGTATGGATTTTATACAACTGGGTCCCCATTGAAGGTGCTCAGCAAGGCTTGAGAAGGAAACTTTGTTGTCTCCCACTAAGAAATGCACAATACTTCACCAACAATTGTTAGTGAATTTTACATTTGCCTTGGACAAGCAAGAATGAATCCTCTTGTTTGGGTGACGTCTCGAACAGAGCCCTGTGTGGGAATGCTCCCCAACTTCTGTTGGAAGCTTTTGGGAGGTTCCACCATGCCTGTGCATCTCCTTCCCACCTGTCATCGCAGTTCACTCCTCTCTTCTACTTTTCTTCCTTCAATCATAAAATTTTATTCTTGCCGTGGCATCTCGGCCCTCCTTTTGCCAGCACTTTGGCAGGCTACAGATTTGTGTTTACTTTTTTTCTAGTGCCGTCAAGTCAGTGCTGACTGCTGGTGACCTAGCTGCCTCTGGGTTTTCTTGCCAATGTATCATTGGAAATAGATTGCCAGACCTTTCCTTTCGAGGGTAAAGTGACGCCCAAGGTCACAAGGACTGCCAGTAGGAATCAACCCTTGATCTTCTGGATACTAGGCATTTGCTCTAATCACTGGGCTACTGCTCTACAGCAAACAATCCCTTAAGTCCACCATAACTTTTCCCTAAAAATATAAGATTTCACAAGATTAACCTACCAATACTCTTCTATAACAACTTCAAAATTAAAGCTCTATAAAGGGAGAAAAGGACCTCAGGACTACTCTTTAGTCCCACCATGTGGCGAAATTCATCACCATAGGGGATTTCCGAGGTCTTACATCACAGGTCCAACAACTCCCTCTATCCAATAAGCCAAATTATCAGCCAATACTAAAATGGTACTTTTTCAATATTTTTTCTCTTTATAAAATATATTATTAATTGATAACCAGCACTATTTCATGCTATAACTCATGTACAGGTATATCAACCTCCGAAAGGGTTCTGAAAAACAAAATCGGATAACCCAAACTTTTCACCATCCAAAAAGGTACATAATTCACTTATCTGCAAAGTTTCATTCCCGCAATTCTAAACATCGCCCGCCCAAGTTCTTTTCACCCATTTTTTTTCTCCCAACAAAGATCTTTGTTTCTCCTTCACAAAGGCTTCTTTAGGGGTACGCTCACACTACAGACGTGTTGATTGATAATTTGGCTTATTGGATAGAGGGAGTTGGACCTGTGATGTAAGATCTTGGAAATCCCCTATAGTGAATTTCGCCACATGGTGGGACTAAAGAGCAGTCCTGAGGTCATGTTCTCCCTTTATAGAGCTTTAATTTTGAAGCTGTTATAGGAGTGTGTTGGTAGGTTAATCTTGTGAAATCTTTTATCTTCAGGGAAACGTTAGGGTGGACTTAAGGGATTGTTTGGTGATTAAGAATGTTTGTTTCCCTTGCTGCAGTGGTGTGTGCAGCTCCTCTACAGACCATTTTTATTCAGTCTGATAGATTTGCTATCAGACTGAATTAAAATGGTGCTGTGGCAGCAGATGAGAAGGAGGCTGTGGAGCATCCCAAAAGTTTCCAATCAAAGCTGGGGAGCATTCCCATTCGGGACTCCATCGGGAGGCGTCACCCACAAGTGAGGCTTATTCCTGCTGTTCATGGAGAATACCTGCTACAAGTGAGGAACCTTTTATGTTCCTCTTTGACTCCCTTTGAGACTTGATAGTTCAAAAATTGCCCTGTTAGAGGGTAAACTTGTTATAGTGCTCATCTTATGTAGAGAATGCTTTTTCAGGTTCAGCAATCCAGGTGGGCTTTTCCCATATACCCCAGTTTTAGAACTGAGCCTTCCAGAGTTTTTTTTTTTTTTTTAAAGAACATTTTAGATCTTTACTGAATAATTGTTTAAATTCATTGCCGTTCTTTCTCCTGAGTGCACTACAAGTTCATATTACTCCTTGATCAGGAGATTTCTCTATGAAAATGGTAGTACCCTTTTTTTAAGGGGGTTATTTTAGAAGACTTATTTGTGATTTACATGTTATAAATTGCATCCATGGGTAAATGGCCATTTTAGAAATGGATGCCTATACTATGTCAAAGTTGCAAGACGGTGTGGCTTGGGCATACATAAATCTTCATGTGCATTCCCCATTTCATGTAGAAAATGCATGTGTAAGCTAAAAATTGTCCAGTCCATATTTAGACCTTCTCTTTGACATGAATAGATATTTAAAAAGTGTGTGTTATGAAATGCCACTTACGTGTGTAAGTTGCCAGGTTTCCTGTATTTTTCCCACCTGTGTGTTATTTATGAAATTGCGCTTCCCACTGCATATAGAGAGAAATCCTCATGCGTTCCTACATCTCCTTATTTGTAATTTTGAAACTGCTCCACCTTTAGCAGAGCTGTTTCTAAAATACTGTCTGAAGTGAGTACATTTCAACTTCAGCCTCTCAATTCCAATCTCCACATACTATGTGTGATTATCAATGGAAATGAGTCAGATTCTCTGTCCTTTTTTCTTTCTGAAAATTTTCTTCATCTTAAGGATCTTAATATGTACACCTTACACGAAAGGCGGGATAGAGATGATATGATTGAGATGTTTAAATATCTCCATGGCATAAATGCACAGGGGGAGAGCCTCTTTCGATTGAAAGCAAGTTTCTGCTACAAGGGGGGGACATAGGATGAGGGAGAAAGGGGATAGATTCAGGAGTGATATGCAGAAATATTTTGAAAGTGTACTCTGGCCCTCCCCTCACCGGTAACACACCAGGGCTCTTGGGTAACGGAAATCCACACACAAAGCAATGAGAAGGGAATCTGTAAAAATCAGTAAATAATACACAACACACTTGTATTATAAAAAACAACCAAAGCTTTGGGAGAGCAAACTAAGCTACTGCCTATGTTTACTCTGCCATCATAGCTTTAGGCCACTTTATTTATAGGTAAATATTTGATTATACAGCATTATTCTCACTTTATTGTTCTACGTCAAATATCACGTATCCATCCCATCATAGTTCAGTTCTCATTAGCATAGGTCATCACGAGGAGACATACACATATTCCCAGACATAACTATGTAGGCATTAATTCTAATTAATTCTAAGACTGACAGTTTGATATCTCTAACTGAGAGACTGGGAGACAACTTGCCCTTTACTTATCTTATATAAACATAGACTAGTGTTTATATTACTAGGAACCTTTCACCTAATTATCCTAGCAGAGTCTTTCAAGGATGTTACTGAGTAAAAAGCTCTGAATGGTATTAACTCTTTCTTAGGGCTAGTACTATATTGTTGAGTACCCTGGCCGTATACACAGCCCTGTACAGACTAACTTACCTTCAGTCCCTCCTCTGATTCTGTAAAGAATCATTTCAAAGGTAAGGAAACTCAGACATTGATATTAAAGAAGGATTGTAACTAGATTCTGGGTCTATCTGTAACATCATTTTAGGGGACAGTGCCTCCACTGATTTCTTACAGTAAGCAGATATTACACAGAGAATTAATGCTCCTAAAATGATAATCCCTAAAAAGCCAAATAATGGTGCTAACGTGCCTTGCAACGGCCTAGATAATGAACTCCAAAAAGAAGAAACAGAATCGAAAAAATCAGAAAAAGAACTTACATAACTACTACTTGATACAAAAGTATGTTTTCTAACTTTATCTAGTAGGCCTTTCACTATTTTTCCTTCATCAAGCATACTGCAACAATGATCAAAGATTAGGCCACACACGCCATTTTCCTTCGCTAGGAGGTAGTCTAAAGCTATACGATTCTGGGCTGCATAAGCAGACACCTTGTCCACTGCACCTTGTAACACACTAATTGCCTCTGTGAGATCCAGGGCTGTAAGTTTAACTGCCTGTAATCGCATAATCTGGGTACCATATTCAGCTCCAAAGGTTGTGAGCCAAACAGTACTTGTAAATACATCTATATGAGATTTAGTTAAAGGACTTGTAGAGTCTACCAGCTGTTGTGCAGCTGCTATGGCTTTATCCTGAGGGGAAACATCCCTTTTTCTTCTTATAGAAGTATTCAGGGTTGATAATAAAGTAATATTTTGGTAAGGTAAACAAAAAAACGCCACGGGGTATCTAACTGGGCAACATAGCAAGTACCTGACCAACCTCTAAGAAGTTCTGTATACGCAAGATTACCACACACAAAATAATCTAACTTCTAAAGCCACTCATCTATTTTCCCAAATTGTCAAGTTGTGGGGACAAAATATATTCTGTGTACAATTATTCAGCGCCCACTGAGTATTGCTCATTTCTTTAATTCCTGCAGACAGATTACGTTCCCAGGGATGGTAATACCCTAACAAAGGGAAACTCCAGTTAGGTATGTTTAAGTCTGAACTAAAGTCATTCAAAGGGTAGCCAGAACTATTATACTGTAACAAGTCATAATCATGCACTTGGTTCCCTTGAACTTGCATTAATTGTACTACTGAAATATAAGATTTTCTTACGTGGGACTTCTTATACCAGATAGAAGAATTATGTAGCATTACTATTCTACAGATGTTCCACGGAGTGTCCCCTACCTTTTTCCCTGTACCTTGAGCCATAAAATATATTGGAGGGGACTTTAGAGGCATAGAGCTAACTACTCTAGGTTCTGTGTTTGTATGAGACCATTAGACCATTCTGTAACTGAGTGTAAATGCGACTCAAAAATATTTGGGTATTCCCCATAACATTCCCAAGATTCTAAATGCAGCACTGCTTCATTAACAATAATATGCCACAGCACAACTAAGACCAGATAAGGAAACATTCTTAGCAAACCTCTAAATATCTGAAACTATACTTACTCCAAAAATAAATGTTCTAAGACAAAATGAAAGCACACCTACTCTTCTTAATATGATGTATTATAGCTATAACTACCCTCTAATTCTCAATCTCTTCATGAAGTAGAGGTTAAGTGCCAAAAGGTCATTGCTTATATATCAGTAAAACACTAATTCAAACTAACTTTATCCACCTAAGCAGCAGTATAGATGCTGGAAGCAGGTGTTTTGCATAATTAGTCCATTCAAAAAGCACTTAATCACGATAGTCCTTTCTGCAATATCACTGTTGTCCAATGAGTCTCTGCGTTGCAATCTCTTGATTCACCGATGCAGGGAACCACCTTCTGAATCCTGTGAAGGAGCCTTTTTACACTGTGAAAGATGTATTCAACGAGAATGTCTTTCCATTTTACAAGCTGAGTATCCCACCAGGAGCACACGGAATGGACCATGGAAACTTGAGAGCCAAAAGTGTTTTTGGATGCAAATTCTTAATCAGGACCCAATCCCTTGACTTCACTTCTGGATGTGATGATTCTGACGGAACATCTCGTTGAGGATTCACCTGCAATAAAGGGGAAACAGACAGGACTGAGTGCAATTGTGAGCAATAAGTCCAAATATCGCTGCGCAACAATTGAGGATCCGGGATAACTGCCAATTCATGTGGAGAAGTAGCTGGACGTCCAGTAACTATTTCGTATGGTGTCAGGCTGGGGGAATTACGCACTGCCATAAGGGCAAAAGGAAGGGCTTCTGTCCAATCTGTAGCCCAATCCTGTGTCAGAGTGCGTAAGTGACCTTTGAGTGTCCTAGTCATCCGTTCCACTTGGCCAGAGCTTTGCGGATGATAAGGAGTGTGCAGTTGTCTCTTAATACCAAACCAAATTTTCAATACCCTCCCAGACACCCGCAACGAAGGCTGGACCCAGATAAGAAGAACAAAAGGTACACCCCAAACAGGAATAGCTGGATGAGCAGTAATTTGATGGCAACCCCAGCAGTCATACTGGTAGTGGGATAAGCCTCTATCCACCTGGAGAAAAGACAGGTGACCACCAAACAAATACCGCCTCCCCCCTCTGGCACAGGGCAGATCTGCAAAACAAGCTGCAAAATCAAAAAGAGTTTGGAAGGCAGAAATGCTAATAAACTGACCCTAAGCTGACCCTACTCTGCCAGTCTTGAAACAGTGCAGACAAGCTGTGCCACAGAAAAAAAACAAAAAAAAAACCTTCAGGCGATACCGGAGAACCGCAAAGGCATAATTCATAGTCACAGCGGTGATGCTTATGATGCAGGAACAGGGCAAGTGAAAACAATAGACTGTTAGGACAAATAAGCAGATGATCCTTTTTCCAGTAGCCCTGAGCATCACAGGTTGCACCCCACGAAGTCCACAGAGTTTGGGTTTCAAAGGAAGTATCTTGATATTGCTGCAAGAGAGATGAAAGTTAAAACAAAGTCATATTAGATGGTGTTAATTACAGCAATGTCGGTGACACCGTTGCTCGAAGAACAGCTTGCTGTGCTTCTTGGTCTGCAAAATGGTTACCCTTTGCAAACACTTCTACTAGCTGTGCACTAGTAAACAGCAAAGATGCTGATTCCACTACATCATTAACTGTTGTGACTGCACAGCCCATCTCATCTCTGAAAGCAGAACCATCCACAAACAAAGTTATAGCCGGAGCTGGTAAAGGTATAGGGGAAAGTTCAGGTCTAGCTCGAGAAAATGTCAAAATAGTTCGGAAACAATCATGAGACCCATCCTCCTCCACAAGATCAGCCAAGGGAGCTAGAAGAGTTTGAAGGGTTGCATATTGATATAGTATATACTGTAAATTATTAATTCCAGAGTCAATAAACGTGTGGAGGACAAAGGCTGAGTCTTGGTTAAATGGAGCAACCTAGAAACCGAATGTGCCACATACACTTCAAGAGGGTGCTGTAAAACCAGAAAATCAGTAAGTTTCAATTGCAAAAGCCACTGCTACCAAACTACGTAGACATAGTGGGAGTCCCAAAGTCACTGCATCAAATCGCTTTGAGAAATAGCCTACTGGCTTGCAACCAGTTGGGAAAGCATGTAAAAGCACACAGGTAGCAGAGGAATCAGAAATAGCCACATACAATTTGAATGGTAAAGAATAATCTGACAAAGATAAACATGGCGCATTTCCCAGTGCAGTTTTTATATTTACAAAAGCTTCCCACTGTGCTAATGTGGGTACAATGAGACCTTCAGGTCCTTCTTCCCCAATGAGAGCATAAAGCAGAGCAGTAAGATCTGAGGAATTTGCTAGCCATTGTTTATCAAAAGATTAACAGGAATCTATGCAGTAACACTGGTGTTGCTGGTAAAAGCAATGAAAGAATCCTAAATCAGCAATATGAGCTAAACTGAGACAAGGAATCTGACAAACAAATCTCATAACTTGGTGAACATAAAAGCAAATCATCCACACACTGAACTAAAGAGGAATGGTCGAGTCTTACATCAAAGAATGCAGTTCTTAGGGCCTGTGAAAAATATGCAGGACTGTCCGTGTACCCTTGACACAAAGTGGTCCAAGTATAATGTTTGTTGTCAAAATGGAAAGCAAATAAAAATTGGTTTTCTTTGCTAATTCTTACTGAAAAATAAGCAGAACTCAAATCTACAACAGAAAACCAGGTAGTCCCTGAAGGCAAAATCACATTATTTTCTGCTCGCAGGTCTTGCACAAATCTATAAGTCTTACCGTCAGCCTTTAGTACAGGAAGAATTGGAGTCTTACATGATGAAGTTGTAGAATAAATGACACCATGTTTCTGAAGATCTTCAATCACAGGACGAATTCCTTCAATGGCAGCTGCTGGCAGCGGATACTGCTTGAGCCTGGGAAGCTGAGCCTCAGGTTTCACAACGATTTTCACAGGAGGGATGAAAAGGCATCCGACATTAGATCCTGGCACTGCCCACGGGGTAGAAGGAAGTTCTCCAAGAGCAGGATGAATGGTACTGGCATCTGCAGGGGACGGCACTTCAGAGAGAGAATACAGCTGGAAATATAACATGCCACTTATCCAGGATAGAGTAGCATGATGTGAAGCCAAAACATCCCAACCTAAAAGATTCACTGGTAAAGTGTCTCCTACAAGAAAGGTAGTAGGATATACAGTCTCTCCAATCTGCAAAGGTAAAAATTCAAGTTTACGATGGGGAATTATCTTACCCTCAATGCTTTCACAATGTACTATCGAAGCTTGTGCTAGTTGAGTGTGATAAATAGCAGGCAAATCCTGTAAACGCAGTGCTGATGTTGTAGCTCCAGTATCAATAACAAACTGCAAAGTAGATCCTCTCGGCTTAGCTTCTAACTCACCCTGAGGAGTTATATTCAGATTCAACAATAGTCATGTATCCCATGTATCACTTCCACAATTTTCTGGGTTAGAGAAGCACTGATATACGGGAGTGAATTCAGCTGTTACTGGAGGGGGAGGAGGGAAATCAGCTTTCTGGCCATCAAGATTCCGATTCCGGGGACAGTCTCGCTGCAAATGCCCAATCACACCACAAATATGACAAGTATGCATTTCTCTGGACTGTCCATGCCCTCGCTGAGGATTTCCATGACCTCCTCTGGCTCTGTTTCTACCTCTCCCCCTGCCCATGGGTGGTTGCATAGAAGCAATCTGCAAGTTGAGTAATTTATTCTTTTTTACATCTATTCTGGTTTGTTGCTCTTGCTGTTCCTTGAGAAATTTCAATTCACTGTATCGAGTTCCTTCCAGAATTGCATCAGTTGTTCTAGCTGGCCAATCTGTTATTGAAGTTTCCTAAAATTTCTTTTATTCTCGGAATCAAACCATTTACAAAAATATTAGTGAATCCTGAAGGTGTGTCTTCTGCCTCACCAGAATAGTCTTTAAAAGCTAGCATACATCTAGTATGAAAATCTGTAACCTTTTCATCCCTATCCTGCCTTAGAGATGTTAATCTCGACCAATCCTTTACAGGTATCCTTTAAGGGATTCTAACAATTTTTCTCTACACAAAAACAAAATTATCTCTTTGAGTCTTCTCTTGAAAATCTATCACAGGGTCTGTCAGTGGCCATTGCCAGTTATCTTCACAAACTGGATGAGTGACCCTATGAAAATCAGCTGGATTAAAAAACACAGTTCTGAGCAAATTATCTAGAGCTGCCCAAGTGGGATTATAACTGTTCATTATTTGAGACCATAAAGACACAAATCTACCAGGGTTATCCCTGTAATTTAGGAAAGGTTTTAGCCAAATCAAACACTTCTTTAGGAGTCCAATTTGCAGGCACAGTCACAGAACCTGTCAAGCCCACTGGATACAAACGAAAAGGATAAGTAGTCACAATATCATTTCCCACAGCTGCTTCAGATTTAACAGTGCCAGAACATGAGTTATTTTGCTAGTGTATAGCTTCCTGAATAGAGCCTAGATCATAACATAATTGATCACACTCCTCTTTGTAGGTTTCATAATGTCTGTCCAAATCTCTCTCAATTTTATCAATAAGTTCATCAGAAACACTTAATTCTTTCGCAACAGAAACACTATGACCTATTGCTACTTTTAAGATCCTTATTTACAAGTACAACACTTTCTGTTTCTTGGTTCAAACGTGCTCTCAATTCTTTGAGCTGGGAGACATTCCAGATATCCAAAATACACAATTCTACTCCCCCTAACTTCTGTTGCTCTTTAGGTATTTTCTTTTTTCTCTTAGTTCTGCTACACGAGTGATCCTCACTCACTCAGCTGGTCATTAGTTACATTTCCTAACACAAACAACTTTTGTTTCAAAACATAAACATTCCTATGTTTTCATCATGTACCATCCGTTCCCACCATGTAAGCACAATTGCACGGTTTACCTTTAACCACTAACTCATATCTCAGGCAATGGACCTTATCTACAGAGAAAGTTCCCTCCAAAGGAAACTGCAAATCCTCATTACCTTTAGTCACTAAATCCCAATGTGCTACGGAATCGATGGCTACATCACCATGCTTCTCATACATACAATAGAAGCATACAATAAGAAGGGCTACCTTTCTTAAACACTAAAGCCCTAGCTCTGTCATGCCATTCACGCATCTGAGACAGAGCCTGTCTACTTAACAGATTACCCATTACTGGTAATACTCACAAATCTTCAGGCACCTTCTGCCCTTGCCTTGAATGCAGAGATCCGTATCCGGCACGGCACCAACTGAAAGTGTACTCTGGCCCTCCCCTCACCGGTAACACACCAGGGCTCTTGGGTAATGGAAATCCACACATAAAGCAATGAGAAGGGAATCTGTAAAAATCAGTAAATAATACACAACACACTTGTATTATAAAAAACAACCAAAGCTTTGGGAGAGCAAACTAAGCTTACTGCCTATGTTTACTCTGCCATCATAGCTTTAGGCCACTTTATTTATAGGTAAATATTTGATTATACAGCATAATTCTCACTTTATTGTTCTACGTCTAACATCACGTATCCATACCATCATAGTTCAGTTCTCATTAGCATAGGTCATCATGAGGAGACATACACATATTCCCAGACATAACTATGTAGGCATTAATTCTAATTAATTCTAAGACTGACAGTTTGATATCTCTGACTGGGAGACAACTTGCCCTTTACTTATCTTATATAAACATAGACTAGTGTTTATATTACTAGGAACCTTTCACCTAATTATCCTAGCAGAGTCTTTCAAGGATGTTACTGAGTAAAAAGCTCTGAATGGTATTAACTCTTTCTTAGGGCTAGTACTATATTGTTGAGTACCCTGGCCGTATACACAGCCCTGTACAGACTAGCTTACCTTCATATTTCCTTATGGAAAGAGTGGTGGATGCGTGGAATAGTCTCCCAGTGGAGGTGGTAGAGATAAGAACAGTATCTGAATTCAAAACATGGGACAAACACAGAGGGATCTCTAAAGGAAAAAAAGGGACTGTTGTAGTTGTTGATATGGAAGGATAGACCATGTGGTCTTTTTCTGTCATGTTTCTATGAGTGATGATGCCTGTTTTGAAGCTTTTTAGATGCTTCTCTTCCTCTGCTCCCCACTGCTCCAAATCACTGGAAACAGTAGCCAGGGTTCCAAGGACAATTTCTGGTTACGCTGGTAGGCAGAAGGTCACTGACAATTCATGCAACTTAACGAGTGTGAGCAAGTCTAGGAGAATGGCTGAAATTAGAAAATGCCTCTGCAGTGACATGTTAACTACTCTGTACATTTCTGTAGCATAACTTTAGATTTTTTAAAAATTTACATCATTTGCTGTATTGTATTTTCTTGAGGTTTTGTTTAAATGAACATGAGCAGCCTTTTTTGCACATGGAATCCTTTGACTTGGCGAGGTCAAAGTTTGTAAATGTTTCCTGTACAAAGACTCTTCAGCTGTGTGCTAGGTTTTGAAACACCAAAAGACTATTCTTGTTTCTTCAGTTTGTTTGTATTGCGTGTATTTGCACAGTTATTGGGAAAATAAAGTGCATTTGGATTAAAGGTTCCTTGTCTGATTTCATTTTCAACTTCCTTTCCTGCCTTCTCAAAAACTGATTTTTAGAGAGACCTGGATTAGAAACTGCAGAGATACTTCAGACCAGTCCTGCATTCTGGGACCTGTAGTATTGTTTTCAAATAGAATAGAGAACTAAAAACGCGCAATGCACTGGAGCATAAGTTAAATTAAAATATACAAAGAAAATGGACTAGCCATGGTCTCCCTTCAGGACCAGGTATTACTTGGTTGCCCTCAGTTAAGGAGAGTTAACTACTTCAGAAAAATTTTAGATTAAAGGATCAGGCAAATGTAACTCATAAAAGCCTGCAGGTTGGTTCATTGCACACTTTCAAACTATTACATATACTATTGTACCACTGTTGTATATAGTTAACCAGGATATCCTTTATCAGATAACCCTGCATTGTATTTAGTTTCCCCTATTTCGCCAAGTTATACTTCCTGTTAAATGTAACGACCAGACACGTGTAAACTGTCGGATGTTTTCTGTTCAATGTAAACCGCGCTGATGTCTAATAGTGCGGTATATAAGAATTGTTAATAAATAAATAAATAAATAAATTACATATTTTTTTCTTTAAAGAAAAGCAAAAAAATATCTGATAAGTGAAAACATATGAAAGAAGGGTGGTGATATTTGGGATAGAGGGGGAGCTGGAATCTCCAGGAACAAGCAGGAATGCAGTCCACAAATGGGTGACGTCGGTACCGATGGAGCCCGTGCGGGAACGCTCCCCAGCATCCAATAGGAAAGCTTTTAGGAGCATCCCACTGCGCCTGTGTTGCTGCCTTTTCGCCTTTGTGACTCTCCCTCTTCAGTTCTTCATTTTCCACTTAGCAGGAAGCAAATCCTGTTACTGCAGAAAATTGATTTTCTTATTTTTTTGTGGTCGCGTCTGCCTTCCCATCAACACCGGAACCGAACTTTCATCGTTACTACTTCTTTCTGTGAAAAAGAGCAAACAAAACCTTTAATTCTTCAAGCGCTCGATGCCGTTTCCGGCCTTAGGCTTTCCATCCAGTCTACTGACACGACGGACCAACCAACTAGTGGTTTTAAAAATGTTCCAAGCGTGGTAGTTCCATTTCTGCCACTGATGCCCATGACTGGTGTTTCAAATGCCTTGGCCTGGATCACCAGCCCCTCTGAGTATCCCCTATGCAAAAAGATGACAGAGAGGCCTACAAAATCGGGCCGCAAAACTCTGCTCCCTGTTTGCCTCAGATGCAGTCTCCTTTGCTTCGACATTATCGAGGACGACATAATCTTCACATGAATCTCAGGTATCGAAACATAAGTTGTCTTCCAAGACTGGCCGTCCTCCTAAGGGTAGATCTCTATCTAAATATAGAGATGCCTCGAGCATTGCCCTATAAGTAGATCGGCTGGCCAAAGTACCCTGGCGGGAGGACCTCCCATCCAAAGCCTTGCAGGGGAACCAGAATGTTCCCGAGACCTCCACCTCCGGAGAGCTCCTGGTGTCATACTCTGGAACGTTAGCCGAAGTTTCTGGTATCAATACCCAGGCATCGGCAAACTCGATGGATCAGCACATACTAGCTATTGAGCACAGTCTTGCATCTCTATTAGTGGTGTTTTGTACCGGTCAAGACATTGCCGCTGGTATCACCAGTACTGATGCAGCAGACAATGCTGATACAATCGGCATCGGGCTTTGTGCTCCTCGGCACACTCCCGCCCATGCCAGGCCTCGAGTCCGTCCTAAGATTCTGAGGTACCGACGCAGCAGGTCTCTCATGCCGATACCGATCTCATTCGGTACCAGTCTTTACAAAAACAAGAGCATCGCTCTCGTCAATACTTTGAATCTACCGATGCCGATTCTTTGGACGATGAATCGATCGGTACCAGAGAGATGAGATGAGTCTCCCTGAGGATCCCTCTCTGTCTCCACAAAGGTGCATGTCGTCTCCCCTCTCCCCCCCCCCCCCCCCGAAGACATGTCTTTCCAGGAGTTTATCAAGGATATGGCGAGGGGCCTATACATTACTCCTGCATCGGAGAAAGAGCTCAGAGCAGAGGAATTGGAAATTCTCCAATATCCTACAACTGCTAAAGAGGCGACTACTCTCCCTATACACCGCATACTCCAGGACCTTATGTTCCGGATGTGGGAGATGCCCCTCACCATTTCTCTCCATACCCAGCAACTCGATACCATGTATCGGGTACCAGAAAGCTGTGGGTTCCAGAAGACGCAGCTTCCACACCATTCAATGGCAGTGGAATCAGCTATGTGTTGAATTAAGAGTTCTAAGACGCACGCCTCCAATCTCCTGGGCAGGGAGTCGAGAACCCTCAATGCTTTTGGCTGCTGGTGCTTTCAAGCCTCCATGCTTTCAGTCCACATAAGTTCATACATATTCTACATGAGTATGTTCCTTAGGGAGGTGACTAGGGATCTGGAGTCTATCTCCTCTTCTCCCGGATGACAAGAGGGTGGATTACCTTACATTAGTTAAACATGCCCAAAATGTTTCCAAGTTTGTCAATAGGGCAATCTTTGAATGGTTTTGAATGCATTAGCAGAACAACTTCTATCTGCATAGGTGCCCGTAGGATTGCCTGGCTTCAGGCATCAGACCTTGAACAGTGGGTTTAAGATAAGCTGGGAAATATTCCTTGTACAGGAGAAAACCTGTTTGAAAAGGATTGGCAAGATAAGGCTTCTCAATTAGTCTGAGAATACCACCCTCAATAGACTTTCTGCTTACCCTACCAAGAAAAAAGCAGCTGCTAAAAAGCCTTTCTATGATAAGAAGAAATTCTACTTTTCTTACCCCTCAACTTTTCAATAGCAGTTTCAGGGTACCCAGGGGAAGCAGCAGCCACCTAAGCAGCAGAAGAAGCCACAGGCTCCTTAAACTCAATCAGCAGCGCAGACTCAATCAACACCTGTATTTTTATTTCTTCCAAGAGAACATTGCCACCCTGCCTCTGGAGAACCCCCACCCCCTCCACATAGCAAGCAGGGGGGTCAAAGGGGTGTGCAGCAATTGTTGAATTGATGTGCATCTCTTAGGGGGAGAGAATAAAGTTCCCTCCTCAAGTCTTGCTGAGTACCTTCACGTGGTGACCCCCGTTTAACATCTATATCAAATCTCAGCAAGGCGACACTACAATTAAAGTATGTTAGAAACAAAGAAGAAAAATGCATACTGGCTGCACGTCGCACTAGGGCTAACGATGGTGGTTGCGATAGTGCAAGTGCTGCAGAAGCAGATAACATCCCTGCCACAGATAAAGGCCACGGTGAGCCTGGTCATGGACCAACTGTGGCAGGAGATAAACCACAGAAATTTATGAAAAAGTTGAGGATTAATTACAGTTAAGTGGAATTCTGCAGATAAAGAGGAGATAATGTACTGCTATTTTTATGCTACAAACCCTCTATTTAAATCAAGAGGGTATATGCAGAGAGTTTGCCAAAAGCTGGAAGAAAGAAGAAATTTGCCATAAGAAAAACTGCAAAAAGTAACAGATGCAAATTTAAGATCTTTAATTTTGAAGATCAAAGAAAAGAATTACGTGAATGAAACATCGTGAAGCAACTAAGGGATTCCATGGACAAGGAAATACAGGGAGGAGGAAACCTAAGTGACAGTACCAAAAGAAAGAAAGACACAGAAAAGGAAAAGGGTTGAGGAGAAGATGGAGTTGAGAGATTTGGAACTGCAGGACAGTGAGCTGAATAAAGAAAGGGTCAACAAGTTATCTGAACTGGAGGAAGCAAAGGAGGACGAAGAAAGGGAAGAGACCCTGAGGGTGGAGGAATTCAAGATAGAACTCCTAGTCCATATGGAAAGAGATGAATATGCTGGGTTCCAAGCAAGGGAAATATTACCCAAACTAAATTTAACACCTAAGGCTAGAAGTATGAAAACTAAGATGAACAAGGCCATATCCAGAATAAAGGGACCATTTATTGACATCACCGGAATTAATCAAATACAATACTGTGTAGCTAAAATGATTACTGCAAGGATACTACCATCTAGAGTGCAAGGCTAGAAGAAAAAGAGAACAATAACAGTTCCTTCTTGGAAAAAGCGCATTGAATGAAAAATACAATCACTGCGTGCAGAGGTATCCCTTCTGGATGGGTATCTAAAAGGATTAAGATCATCAAAGATATTAAGGAAGATCCAAGATATCAAGCTGAAGCATGCTGCATTAACAGAAGAAGACCTGAAATTTATATGTTCCAACAATAAATTGAAAATAGCAGCAGAAGCGCAAAAACTTCAAAGATATGAAGAAAACAGGAAAGAAAGCTATTTAGAGAAAACCCAAAACAATTCTACAGGGAATTGGGGAAGAGTATTATAAATATGGTAAAAGCACCTCCAACCAAATCCGAAACTGAAACCTGAAGAAGAAGTCTATATGAGGACCCTATACAGCAAATCACAAAGCAGAATGGTTACCCAGCATACAGAAGCATTTAGAAAAAACAAACATCAAACCTATGGAATGGCCTGTAGTAACAAAGGAAGAGCTGGAAATTAGGTTAAAACGAGCTCCAAACTGGAAGAGCCCTGGCCCAGATGGAGTAACCAACTTTTGGCTCAATTAGTTAATATCACTCCACCAAGACCTGGCGAACTGCAAAAATCAATTGTTCAATCGACCGGATTTAACACCACAATGGCTTCAGGAAGTATGTTTCTCCTTCCTAAGGGAGACCCGACTAACATTCCTAAAAACTATAGACTAATAATCTGCTTTCCTACAATCTATAAGCTGTTTACTGCGATAGATGCAGACAGAATATACGATCACATCGAGCTCAATAACATCATAGCAATAAGAGAGAAGCATATGGAACCAAAAATCAGTTGATGCTGAATAAGGCCATTATCGCCAGTGCTAAGAAAGGCAGAAATTTCAGTATAGCATGGATTGATTATAAGAAAGCTTTTGACAGCATCTTGGATAATACATTGCCTTGAAATGTATAAAATAAATTCTAGTTTGATAGAATATATTAAGTTCACTATGAAAATGTGGCAATCCACACACTCTTTGACTTATGAAGATGGTCAGTACATCATTCCTAACATTAAGATCCAGTGAGGAATAATTCAGGGAGATTTCCTGTCGCCACTTCTGTTTTGTTTGGCGCTTAATCCAATGAGTGTTCTCATCAACTCTTTGAGGTATGGATTTAACCTGAATTCTAAAGATTGTACCAGCCCAGAAACAACATCTCATTTATTTGTAGATGATCTGAAGCTCTATAGTTCCAGCGACCAACAATTAACTGAACAACTCCGTTTGGTGAAAAGCTTTTCTGGCAACAGGATGACTTTTGCACTTGACAAATATGCTAAGGCAACTTTTTTCAGAGAAAAATTGAGCAAAACCGAAAACATCTCCCTTGCTGAGGGCTGTAACATCAAGGACCTTGAACAGGAAGGCATATATTTGTATCTCGGAATAGAGGAGGGAATGACACTCAGGCAGAAACTATTGAGAGAGAATGTCAGTAAAGAATATTACAGGAGATTAAAACTGTTATTGAAAAGTGCTTTAACATCACAAAATAAGATACAAGCCATCAATCAGCTGGCAATTCCTGTACTCTCCTACAGTTTTGGGATTGTGGATTGGTGTCATAAAGAGCTTGAAAAACTGGATATGCGAACAAGAAAACTCCTCCATGCTCATGAACTAATTTACAAAAATCAGTGTATGCCAAGATTGTACATCCCTAGAGCTGAAGGAGGGCTAGGACTTATAGAAATTGACTACACCTACAGAACTACTATCATAAGCCTCCAAGCCTATCTGATAGCATCATCGGATCCAAATACACAAAAAGTGCTGAAATATGAAAGTAAACGTCCAGAATCTGTCTCCGTCATCAAACTTGGACAAGCGTTCCAATGATTAGAAGGAATGAGCGAGAATCCACAGGTGTGCATGAGAAAGAAAGTAACAGAATTTGCAAAACAAGAGAAAAAAACTCTTCAAAGAATGCACAAATACAGAGTGTTACTCCAAGAACCTTTTGTCGATCAAGAATGGACACATGAATGGTTGAGGAAAGGTAGACTGAAACCGAAGGATGAAAGATAGATAGTTGCAGCCCAAGACAGCAGATTGCGGACGAGATGGTTTACGGTGTGTATAGAAAAAACTGGCACAACAGACATATGCCGATTCTGTAAGAAAGAGATGGAAACAGTGACTCACCTAATAGCAGGCTGTGAAGTTCTGATGGCGGAAAATTTCTATACGGAAAGGCACAACAAAGTAGCAGGCCACCTCCACTGGAAACTCTGTAAACACTACAACATCATTGCCCCTGAAAAGCACTGGGATCATGACCCTAAGAGAATAACAGAGAATGAAGAGGTTATGATCACCTGGGATATTTCCATTCCGACGGATAAGAAACTGGATGCCAGAAAACTATAGAACCAGAGGGGTACAAGCTTCATCTATAAAGCATGCCCCCACCACTCTAGTGAGGGAATATCATTCCCAACCTCCACTCCCTGTTCTCCTCCAGCAAGAGATCACCTCTCTTCTGTCAGAGTATGCCATAGAAGAGATTCCACATCCCAGAAAGGGATGGGGTTCTACTCTCCATACTTTCTCATTCCAAAAAAGAACGGAGGGTACAAACCCATCTTAGATCTCAGAAACCTCAACAAGTTTCTAGTTCAAGAGAAATTCAAGATGATTTCATTAGGAACCCTTCTACCTTATCTCCAGAGTCAGGACTGGCTCTGTTCTCTAGATCTCAAAGAAGCGTATACCCATATCCTCATTCATCTTCCAAGAAAATCACTATCAATACAGAGTCGTCCTCTTCGGACTCGCCTCTGTCCCAAGAGTCTCCACAAAGTGTATGGCGGTTGTAGCTGCATATCTAAGGACTCTCGTAATATTTGTCTTCCCTTACTTAAACGATTGGCTAATAAGGGCAGCCACTTTTCAGGAAGTTTGCCTATCCCTCCTTCATATAATTCAAGAGCTACAGAATCTAGGATTTGTGATAAATCTTCCAAAATCCCATCTAGTTTCTACTCAAACACTAGAGTTCATTGGGACTATTTTAACCACTTGACGGTCAAGGGCATTTCTACCCCAGGACAGTGGTACCTGCCTAGTACAGATAGCATCTCAAGAAAGGTACAGAAACAATCTCTTGGCCAGAGAGATGCTATAACTGTTAGGCCATATGGCTACAGTTCATGTAGTGCCATATGCTCGTCTGCACATGCAGACAACTCAATGGACTTTTGCCTCCCAGTGAAAACAGACCTCTGGGACCCTCACAGACAAAATCTAAGTCAGACATTCTCATGAACTCCCTGCTCTGGTGATCTACCCTGGGAAATCTCCTCGTAGAGTCACCTTTTCAGATGCCTCCACATCAATGCATCCTGACAACAGATGCCTCCAAATTGGGTTGGGGAGCCCACTTGGACTCTCTCTCCACTCAGGGCCTCTGGACAGAGCAGGAGTCACAACTCCAATTAAATTTGCTGGAGCTTTGTGCAATCTTCAATGCGCTCAAAGTGTTTCAACAACAACTGCAGGGCCACAGAGTTTTGGTCCAGACGTACAATCAGGTAGCAATGTTCTACGTGAACAATCAAGAAGGAACGTACTCTTGGGCCCTCTGCCAGGAGGCTCTCCATCTTTAGTCCTTTGCCATTGCTCATCAGATGCATCTCCAGGCAGTATATCTGCCAGGACCCCAGAATGGCTTAGCAGACAGATTGAGTCGGAAACTACTTCCGCACGAGTGGCCTCTCCATCAGGAGGCAATCTCCTACATCTTTCACACCTGGGGAACTCCAGAATAGAGCTTTTTGCTACTCCGCTGAATGCCAGACTACCTCGTTTTTGCACCAGAATCCCGATGACCAGTTGTCAGCAGGTCGATGCTTTCCACCTTCACTGGGGTCAGGATTTCCTGTATGCCTTTCCTTCCCTACTCCTGATTCCCAAAATGCTTTTCAAGCTTCAAGTGGACAGGGGCCACATGATTCTCATAGCACCATGCTGGCCACTCAGCCGTGGTTTCATCTCCTGCTATGTCTGTCACTGACTCGCCCTTTCAGTCTCTGATCAGCACCCGACCTTCTCTCACAGGTGGAGGGGATGCTGCTCCATACCAATCTGCAGTCTCTCCATCTCATGGCTTAGCTGCTGAAAGCATAGTCTTGCAAGGTCTCAACCTTCCTTAGGAAGTAAAGGACATCCTACTAGCCTCCAGGAAACTGTCTACCAGACATTCCTATGATTTCAAGTGGCATAAATATTCCACTTGGTGTACCCAAAGGGATCTTAACCCTGTCTCAGTTCCGGTGGAGGCTATCCTTCAGTATCGCCTCCATCTTTCGTCCTCTGGTCTCAAGACTAACTTGGTGAGGGTTCACCTCTGTGGAATTGCTGCTACTCACCATCCTTTGGATGGATAACCTATTTCTTTACCACTGCTTATAACATGTTTCATGAGAGGGCTCTTATTAACCAAGCCCCCCATCAGGCCACTACCTGTCACATGGGATCTTAAATGTGGTTTTAGGTCAGCTCCTTAAGCTGCCCTTTGAACTTTTAGCCACAATCTTGCTAAAGTTTCTCTTTTGGAAAGTCATTTTCCGTGTTGCATTCACTTCAGCTAGATGCATCAGTGAGCTCCAAGTGTTGGTGGCTGACCTGCCTTATATCCAATTCTACCATGATAAGGTGGTCCTTAACTCATTTCATGCCCAAGGTGGTGTCTCCTTTCCATTTCAATCAATCGGTCTACCTGCCTGTCTTCTTCCCTAGACTTCATTCCTCTAGTGCAGAGGCAACCCTCCATACTCTTGACTGCAAGAGTGCCTTTACATTCTATCTTCAAAGGACAGCTGAGCACTGAAAGAGCTCTGTAATTCATCACCTTTGATCCCAGTCACTTGGGGTTGCCAGTATCTAAATGTGCTCTGTCTAAATGGATAGCAGATTGCATCTCATACGCTTATGCTAAAGTAGGACTATCCCTTGAAGGTCATGTCACTGCCTATAATGTTCGTGCCATGGCTGCCTCGACAGCAAACCTACCTTCTGTAGCCATTGACGAAATCTGCAAAGCAGCCACCTGGTCTTCGGTGCATACCTTTGCTGCACATTACTGTTTGGATAAGGACTCCTGCCGGGATGCCATGTTTGGTCAGGCTGTACTCCAACACCTCCTTCAGACTTAAGTCAACTCCTACCCTCCATCCTGGAATTTTCGATGCCAGATGTCCATTAAAGATCCGTGCCTTCTTGAAGCCTGCTCTGAGGCAAATCTACCGATTCTGGGAACCTTTCTCTGGTATCTGGGAGCTAGGGAGTCCCATATGTGACGACTACATTCTTGCTTGTTCCTGGAAGTAACAGGTGATCTCCGAGAACAGCAGGAATTTAGTCTTCACAATCCACCCTCCTCCCCTAGGAGTTGTAGAGTTTCTCTATTTCTCTTTCTCTATAGTCTCTCCTTTATCTCAGCTACAAAACTGAAGAGGGAGTGTCATAAAGGCGGGAAGGCAGCAGTGCAGGCACAGTGGGATGCTCCCAAAAGCTTTCCTATTGGATGCTGGGGAGCGTTCCCGCGTGGGCTCCATCGGTATCGACATCACCCATTTGTTTTTCTGCGGAGCCCAATGGATGCTCGTCTTGACACACAGATAAATCTTTTTCTTCTCTTCCCTTTGGGGTCTATTTTCTTCTTTTTGCCTTTCCATCTACCTTCGAGACCATCGCTCGATGATGCCGGTGCCCTTTATGACACTCTATTTTTCTTGTATTTTATTTTTCTTTTGCCTCGCTGTTCCCATGGGATTTTTCATCTGTTCTAGTCACCATTGAGGTTTATGACCTGGTGACAGCTGCTTTTCCTAACATGGAGAAGCCAGCCAGCAGTTTCAAAAAATGTACAACCTGAAACCGCACCATTTCGGTTACTGACAAGCACAATTAGTGCCTGCAGTGTTCGGGGCTTGACCACAACCCGTCCTCTTGTAACCTGTGTCATCAAATGACAAAAAAAGGCTTAAACAGGAAGAGCAATATGAGTCTTTGGATCTGACTCTGTGCCCTCGGCACACTCCTCTTTGGCATTTACTCCCTCTTGGGGCTCATGTTCTTCACACGGTTCCCATGCTCCTTTTGAACCCCGGAGGCTGTGGTACTTGATACAGACAACTGATCACTGACACCACATCAGCAACTTAATCTTCAACATCAAGGGCCAATGCTGATTCCTGGGATTGATCCCTTGGACATCAACACCGGAACCCTCGACAGGCTTGACGCGACTCCAAAGGTGAGAACTGAGAACAGCCAGATAAACAACCCTCATGGCATCCACCTCCAAAGCTCAAGAGGGGCTCCGGTTATGTTGTCTAGCATGGTGGGCCAGAGTCCATCCAGACATCCTTCATCTCCATCGAGCAGCGCATGCTGTCCATCAAGTTTAGCTGCGCTCCTAGCGGTATCCATGCTGGTGATCTCAAGGACCTTAGGAACCCAGATTTTGATACTGAGCCTGTAATCGTTGACGTCAAGGCCCTCGGCGGACCAGGTCTCAATATTGAGTGTGGAACTGATGCCAGCGGGACCCTCGAGGATGATGATTAGCCTGGAATCTGCCAAGTCCCATCGGCCACAGGAGGAATGGCCTTCAAGTTTCTATGGTTCTGATGCCCCAGGGCATTGGCATCGGCATCAACATCGGCTTGGCAACGGAGACATGACATTGACTGTTGCCTCTTTGACTTCCTTTCCAATTCAGATATCTAGGAATCAGAAGCTGAGTCTGCTGTTTCACAGAGGCACCACGATGTGTCATCGGACCCATTGCCACCTTACAAGCGCTGCCAGTCCACACCTGAGGACATGTCTTACCAGAACTTTGAGACATGGCCAAGGTGCTCTCTGTCTCTGTAGACACCAAGACTGAACCGAGAGCCCCAAGGCATTGGAAATGCTGCAGTATCCCTCAATTCCTAAAGAGGCTGCCACTCTTCCAGTTCATCGTATTCTGCAGGACCTCATGTTTAGGATGTGGGAGAGCCCTCTCTCGGTTAAATCAGTCAGTAAAAGACTAGACACCATATAAGGGTTCCCAATTCCTCGAGATTCCAAAAACCTCAACTCTCTCATCATTCTATGGTGGTCGAGTTGGCCATGCGCCAAAATCAAGAGTTCCAAGAACCATACTTCAGTTACTCCTGAGAAGGAATCGCATACCATCTGCCTTTGGCCACCAATGCTTCCAGGCATCGATGTTGGCTTGCTGCATTAATTCTTATATGCTTTATATGGGTATGTTCCTTAGAGACATTGTGAAGGATCTTGATGAGTTCTCTGCCATAATTCCTTCAGAAAAGTTGGATGCCTAGTCAAGCATGGTCAAGACTGTTCAAAGTTTATCACCAGAGCAGTTTTTGACTCTTTTGCATCTACCAACAGAGCTGCAGCGGTGGGCATTGGGTCCAGACATTCCCTGTCAAGGTGAGAACCTCTTTGATAAAGGCTGGAGAGAGAAGGCTGGTGAAATAGAGACTGACGACCTTACCATGAAGCATGTCTCTCATAGGAAGCTGATCCTTCTAGAAAGAAGGCCTCTGTTAAGAAACCCTTAGCCTAAGAATAGGAAGTATTACATTTCTTATCCTGCTTACATGGCCTAGGGCCAACAGAAGGCTCAGGACTTCTGGGACTTGCCAACCCAAGAGACCCAAGCCGCCTAAGCCTTAACCAGCCCTGCAGCCCCAACCTGGGGCTAGTTTTTAACTACTTTCTGGAGAACATTGCCATTCTTCCCCTAAAGGAGCCACAGACTACTCACATGGGGGGCAGACTTGTTCATTTTTGCCCATAGGTAGCCCCTCATAACATCAGAGCCCTGGACTATAAATGTCGTTCTCAGGTGCTATCTGCTACATTTTGCCCACTTACTTCCTCCCTTCTTTCCTTTCAACCCTTTCCATCAGTTTCTTTTACAGCAGGAAATCACCACCCTTCTGAGGTATGGTGCAATAGAACTTGTTCCCTGCAGACAGGAAAAGTTAGGGTTTTACTCCCAATATTTTCTTATCCCCAAAAAATCAGGGAAGTTCCATCCCATCCTAAACCTCCGGAACCTCAAGTTCCCACTATGAGAGAAGTTCAAGATGGTTTCTCTAGGGCACACTCAAATCAAATCTCAATAGTCCTTAGACTATATGTTTTGAGCAGCAGTTCCCTTATGTTGCTGATTGATACATGAGAATTCTTGGCAAAAGATTCTATAGACATGGAAATACTAATATGTCCATCTGTGCAGACACATACAAGCAAGCACAGACACACATACAAGAATACATGCATACAAACCAATATACAAATACTAACTCATAAAAATAATGAAATTGTTGTTGCTAAATGCTGTTGAGTTGGTGTTGACATGGCGACCCTCTGGATGGTTGCCCTAAAATGGGTTTGGTTTTCAGTCAGGTGGCTCATTGTTGATTTAGTGGCATCCATAGCTGCATTATTGTATCGATCCATCTCATTGCTGGTTTTCCTCTTTTGCATTGACCTTCAATCTTGCCAAGCATGATGTCTTTCTCTATTGATCTCTCTCCTCGTATGATGTGTTCAAATATGAAAGTCAGTCTTATCATCTGAGCTTCTGAAAAAAAGTATAGATTTCTAATACTTACTGGTTTGTTCTTTCGGAAGTCCATGGTATACTTAGTATTCTTTGCCAGCCCCATAATTCAAAAGCATCGATTTTCTTCCTATCTAACTTTTTCACTGTCCAACTTCCACATCATATGTTATTGAAAATGCCATGCCTTGGACAAGCCAAGTCTTTGTATGGAGAGAGACGTGTCTGCTCTTGACTCTTGTCTAGGTCCCTCATTGCCATTCTGCCAAGAGCAATGTGTCATCGGATTTTTTGACTGTTTGTCGTTTCTTTATTGATTACACAGGTACACTAAAAAAATTTTTTTTTAAACTGCCTCTAATGTTTCGATTGATTTTTACGTTTTTTGGTGCGCTGAATCCAAATCTGGTAACCAATTTGCTCCATCACGTACAGATTTTTTGCTACATTGGGTTAGCAGTTTGAGGTGAACGTTTCAGATTGAGTGCGATCGAGATAAAAGTTTCTTGGATGAATTCTTTATATTAATTGATTAGTAGTTATTCAAATAAGAATAAAGAAAATTGTAACAAGGCAGCACATAAGAATAGAGTAATGTCAACAAAACACACTGTGATGGTAGCAAAATTGTCTGCACTTAAAACAGCCACATACATGTGCACAAACATTGAGCATATAAGAGCGAGGTTAGACACAAAGCAAAGCAAAGAAATGTGCAAAAAATGTTGTACAGGTATGTATGTAAGAATAGAAAACGCAAACCGCACCATTGCAATACATGAAGACAAACACCCGATGGTGTGAAAATAAAATTCTAATAAATGAGATCCGACACTGTGGTAATAACTAGCAAATTTTTATTTCAAAGTTTAGTAAAAACACGATATTTGTCAACACAGTTTAGATTTTAAAGTCATTCTTGGGTCAATCAATCTCCTAGTGGGCCCATTTCTTCTTCCCCCGAATGCTTCTCTTGGTGCGCTGCTTGGCGTATTTTTCATCTGGGGTTTCCCGCAGCAGCAACCAGCAGAAATCAGCCATCATAGTGGTGTTCCATCTTCCTTGGTACCTTCTCTCTGCGTCCTTGATGTCCTGGTGAAACCTTTCACCTTGTTCTTCACTGTACGCCCCCAAGTTTTCGGGAAAGTAGTTCACATGGGAGTGCAAGAAATGGACTTTCAGGCTCATGTTACAGCCTTGTTCTTTGAAGGCATTGAGCATCCTGGCAACAATATCCTTATAGTTCTCATCCCGCCTGTTCCCCAAGAATTTGAGAACAACATCCTTGAAGGAATCCCAGGCTTCTTTTTCCTTCTCAGACATCGTTTCAGCGAATGCTCCATCTGAAATGAGTTTCCTTATATCAGGGCCAACAAACACTCCTTCCTTTAGCTTTGCTTCAGAAAGTCGGGGGAACTTTGAACAAAGGTACCGAAAGCACTCACCATCTTTTGGAAGGGACTTGATGAATTGCTTAATGAGACCCAACTTAATGTGGAGAGGTGGTAATAGAATTTTATCACGAGGTACCAAGCTCTCATGAAGAACATTTTTCTCACCGGGTCTCAAATACTCCCGAATTGGCCAGTCTTTTTTCCCCCAGTGTAGGTCGCGGGCCCGGCTATCCCACAAGCAAAGGAAGTAGGGATATTTGGTGAAACCGGATTGCTGCCCTAATAGCATGGATAGAATTTTAAAGTCTCCACAAATCATCCACTTATGCTCATCATAACGAATCTTCTGAAGAATCAGGGCCAAATTCTCGTATTTTTCTTGGAGAATAACAGAGTGAGCAATAGGAACTGAAGCGAATGTGTTGCCATTATGAAGAAGAACACCTTTTATGCTGTCTTTTGACGAATCAATGAACAGCCGCCATTCAGCAGGATCATACTTGAGTTTAAACTTTTCCATCACTCCGTATATATCGTTGCAAAATACCAAATCTTCCTCTTTGCTGAAATACTTCAAAAATTGTGTCTCGCGGTTGCGGTACCAATAAAAAGTTGTTCCTGGTGACAATAGATTTTTCTGTTTAAGCCGAGAACCTAGCAGTTGGGCAGCATCTTTTGGGAGTCCTAAATCCCGGACTAAATCATTCAATTCAGCTTGAGAGAAAAGTTCAGGTTTCGGATCTGGTTCAGTTTCAAACTCGAAGTACTGGACTCATCGGAAAAAGCCATCTGATGAGTCTCATCATGATCAGAACCGTCCACACAAATATGATCCAAAGATTTTGGTGGTTCAGGCACAGGTACTTCGTTGCTATGAGGCATAGGCCTAATTGCTGAGGGAAGGTTGGGGTAACTTATTACGTTCTTATTTTTTAAGTTGTATCCCTTCACAATGCAAGAGCAAAAATAGCAGTCACTGCTGTGGTCTCTTTGTTCACGCCACATCATAGGTATTCCGAAACGAAATGCTTGTTTTTTACCTTTCATCCATAAGCGTAGATCTTCCTCACATGTCTTGCAGACTTTGTGAGGAGCCCACGGTTTGTCTTGATCGCCTAACTTCAAACCGAAATAGGCGAAATATACTTTTTTAATAAATGCAGAAATGTTCCTCTGCCGCTTTTTCACGGTATATTCCCCACAAATAAAACAAAAACTGTCCGGAGAGTTGACGCAACCTCTGGCTCTGTGAGCCGTCACAAATACCCAGCACTGCAAACTACAACTGTAGTGAACCACTTCGGAATAAAGCTGGATTACGACTGAGCAAACAAAAGGTAATAATGAACTTGCAAGAAACTGAAATTTGACAGGAACGTTCATGTCGCAACCACCGTGTTTGAGCGAGCGAACGAGGCGAGGCGAACAGGAAAGAACATGCGCCAGGGCGAGTACTGGATTTAGCCCCCCGCCTCCCAATTGTCCTGTTAATGTATAAAATGAATACAAAACACTCTAAAATATCATGAGGGAGTGTTTCTAGTTAGTTAACCATTACAACCTCTATTTTGGGCCAAGAAAATAAACTGCAGTCGGCTAAAAAGAAATTATGTGAACATTCCTTATATGGGTTAGAAATCTAATTTTGCAAGAAAACGTGACGTGATGGAACATTTTGGCTATTTTTTCCTGGATTCAGCACCCCAAAATCTATAGGAATCAGTTGCAAAACTGGAGGCAGTTTTTTGGTAGTGTACCTGTGTTATTGAAGTTGTCAACTATTTCAGTTTCTTCTCCATCAACGATGAACTTATTGATTTTGCCAGTTGCCAGGATCTTGGTTGTCTCTACGTTAAGTGCAGGCCCATTTTAAGACTATGATCCTTGATCTTGAAAAGAAAATGTTTCAGATCATCTTCACTTTCAGCCAGTATTGTGATGGTATCAGCATAGCGAAGGTTGTTGATGACTTTTCCACCATTCTTCTTACAAATACTAGTCATAAAAATAAAGAAATTGGAGTCTATTCTGTCCCGTAAATAGTGGGAGTGGACATCCTGTTGGGATGTCCATCCCCGCTATTCGCTCCCTTGCTGGCCCTTTCAAAAGCCTCCCCATACGAACAAGAAGTTTGTATGGGGAGGCTTAGATGGGGGCGGGGGGGGGGGCATTGCGGAGGCGGATTTAGCAGCAAGAGTATGCAATCTGTCATTTTCAGCAGCCTTAACTGCTATGAGAACATTTCTGACTTAAATACCACAGTTTTGCAGTTGCATTCAGAAAGCTTCTTTTAGACTTTTCATTGAAAAAGAACAGTATTTTAATATTCCTTCTACTCATATTTTAAAATATCTTTTGCTGACAGTCATTACAATTGCTTAAATAGGCTCTCAGCATAAAGTACACATAATGAGGCATATTCCAACATGTGTGTCTAGGTCCCTGTGTGCCCGATCGGAATTGGGACGCACAGAAATAGATCCAATTCTGATTCTTTGGGGCACGTCTAGAGTGCACAAAAAGAGAGAGAGAAAAGGAAAAGCAAGACAGATGTGACAAACCAGCTTTAGGGAGGAGGAAGCAAACATGGAATGGGCTCGTGACTATGTTGCTGAGACTTCTTGAGGATTTAATGTAATTTAAGTCAACTGTAGTACTTGCATGCTGCTTTATCCAGGAGTGATCTGAAGCAGATGATGACGCAAAACTTAATTACACATTCATGTATCCATTACCAATTCCCTAAGTTCCTAACCCTTACAACAGTTGCGTATATAAGCAGTGCATTTTTCCTTGTAAAAAAAAGTGCCAGTACTCGTATGTAAGGATTTTTTATTAATACATGACAACTAGGGATCAGTTTTAGCAAGCAACGAAAAAAGGTGACTGTACTCAGTATCACCAAATACCCCCTCAAAAAAGCCTTATATATTAACATAGTAACATAGTAAATGACGGCAGATAAAGACCAGTATGGTCCATCTAGTCTGCCCAGTAAGATGGCAGGAGTAGGTGCCACTCTGTGCAGGCCACCACTCCCCATGTCTTTATTTAAGGGTGAACCCCCACCGCTCCATGCAGGACACCCCTATTTGTTGAGAAGTTAGATGGTTCAGTTTATTTTGATTTTATTCTGTTGCTATAAATGGATCCATTGTGTCTGTCCCATGCCATTTTGAATTCTGTCAATATAATATCAATATCAGAATATTCCTAAAGCATAGAATAATTAGAATAAACGTTTCATTTTGAGAGTAATAGTAGATCTATTATACCTGACTATATGGGTAAATATTCCTTAAAAAGATAGGTTTTAATAGCCCGTTGAAAGAGCATGCAATTAGAAACACTCCTAGTTTCATCTACTGCAGCCCGATAAGAGAACAAATTCTCTAATATTCTCTTAAAATGAACATTTTTCACGACTCCCTGAACACAGTATTCTCTTACGATCATAACAAATTGAGTCGTCAGCTATTAATTCTGAATATTAAACAGAGCAATTAAGAAACTACTCTGGCTTGAAGTGGGAGCCAATATAAGGAGCAATAAAGGAATTGCCCTGTCATTTCAGAGATTTGTTAAAAATGAGCTTTGCTGTGGGTTTTTTTTTTTTTTTGCAATAGCTATAATTCGGTCTTTATCTTCTGTTAAGCCTAGATTGATTGATTTTATTTTATTTTATTTAGTAGTATTTAGCTCACACCTTTCCAATACTAGATCAAGGCGAGGTGGGGGTAGGGGGAGGTTTACAATCTAAGGTTGTACCCGAGGCAATGGAGGGTTAAGTGACTTTCCCAAGGCCACAAGGAGAGTCAGTGGGATGTGAACGCTGGGCTTTCTGATGCCAGGCTACTCCTCCACCCTTACACATACAAAATATTACCAAAATCTAGTTATGTTAAAATTTTAACATGCCAAATTGCTCTTCCAGTAAAAAAGATCTAATTTGTCTTAAATGAGGTATCTTGTGGCTCCATAGTTAATATAGATTACAATATAATTCCTAAGATTTTTAAAGCTGACATTAATGGAATTGTATTTCCTAATATTTATTTCAGAAATATATTACTCGCCTTTTCACTGTAGTCCATGGCGAGATACAGAAAACATAACGTAATAAAATACATATCACATAGAAACATATATAACATAATAGGATTATCTTCAGGTTTGGTATCTGGATTACTAATACTAGCTTGGTTTTCTTTCCATTTAATTTCAAGCAATACTGTTGCATCCAAGATTGAACTAAAGTTCGATCTCCATCCAAAAGATTATGGACCCCTTGTACTAACACGTAACTTAGAGCTATCTGCCACACAGCCCCTAGGAATAAAAGGATTCATGCAGCAGACAGCTCAAACTAAGTGCTTGTTAAAAGGGGCCCTTATATTTTCACGGGGAAGTCATTTGAATTTATACGTGAATCTCCAGTGCCATTATGGCTTGATAAGAGAATACTAGTAGATCAAGCAAGACTTGGAGCCTCTGAAAGGCAGAGCTCATGTCATATGTTTGAGCTTGCTACATTTTCTAGATTCTGGTGCCACCTTGTGGAAAAGAGATGGTGTGTTGCAACTGAAAGCACAAGTGATTTGCCGCAAAAATGCAATGTGTGCCTTCGAGTCAATGCTGACTCCTGGTGACCCAGCAGTGAGAGAGACAAAAATTCTCAAAGTGATGGCCAAATACCTTTGTTTCTGCCAGAATCATTTTGGCCTGCATTATGCCCACCCTCTTTTAGTAATCTGAGCAGGGCAGATAATCAAATCAGGCTAGTGGAAATAAACTTTATTTCTAACATTGTATTATGTACTACTTTGGCACTCTGCATGTACTCATTTATTGCCAGACTGCATACCTTTGAATGTTTTCAACATTGTGATGTCTATTTGCACACAATATACGTAGACATTACCATACTCTATGGTCTGATAAAGCTTTTCACGCTCAGGAAAAGGTGTCCTACATGTGGCAACATTGCTAAGTTTCATTTGGAGCTGTTTAAATGTACTGCAAAGAAACTTTTTTAGTTGTGTACTATTTTAGGTTTCAAAGATAAAAATACTAAAAATAGCAGATGAGCCTGGATAAAGAATCCCATAGCTTTCTGAAGGATGTTAGCAGAGAGAGAGTATAGTGTCAGAGTCGGGGAAAGAAGATTGCTTTATGGATTGCTCTCTATGCCAAGCTCTAGACAGGAGGTCTTGAGGAAAAGCTAGCCCTGAAAGAAGTAATTCTCCTTGGAAGTTAACCATATGGCAGAAGCAGTGTGGAGGTAAATTCCTGTCTGTTTTAAAAGGGAAATTTACTGCAATGTAAGCCTGATCAGGAAGCTCTGATTCATGCTTGTTTGTCACCTGTGTTTGAACTGTGCAACGGCAAGAAAAGCCAAGTTAGCTGCTATAAGAGTTTTTGCTTGCTCCTCTCCTATATGAAAAGCCTGCTAAGAGTTTTGATAACAGCTTGGAATGTTTGTTTTGTTCTAAGTTTGGTTTCATGTAGAAATGCAGCCTAAAGAGGTTTTTGAGGCTGGCAGAAACCAAACTGCTGTAGAAGAATTAAGCCTGAATTTTTCTTTATGCTCTGATTAACAAGGACTAAAAAGGAAAGTGGCAGCCTAGTTTCTAAAGGCAATTGCTTCTGCAAGTAAGAGGACTTTAAAAAGCCATTTCTGAGTTCTTTTGGTTTGTTTGCCAATATTTGCTGTGTCTTAAGCAAATCCTACAGTTATAATCCTGTAAATGATACCTTGAACCTGCTGTGTTTTGTGTTATGGAAATAAACTTCTGTTACAAGCCTTACCCTCGGTTACCTCAACTACAAACCACCTACTTAAGGCACCAACATATTTTAGCAGTACTACGCTTCCCAGAAGCCAACACGAAGAAATAGGCTGCTAGGAGCTGATAGAAGAAGGAATCCTCAACCACTACGCCCCTCGACCACTAGAGGCAAGTGGCTTCGGGCATTGTGCTTGTGACAGTGGCGTAGGTTTTTGGATTTTGCCTTCAGGATATACAAAGGATATACAGCAATAAGGTACACAGCACGGACTACTGCTGGAGCTTCAGGTAGCTTCAGGTAGATTCACCGGTGGAGTCAGCTGGAGGGCAGAGCAGGCCAGCCGTGAAGCATCATAAAGACAACCCTTTGGAAGCAAGAGTCAACACCTGAGTCAGGTAAAGTGTACCCAGGTGGGGGTTGGCTCGGATAAAGAAAAAAAAATATAGTGAATGCTTTTGAGGCAAAGGGGACAAGGAGGCTGTTGAGTGGTGCCGCCCTTGGTGTCTTGTGTTTTTCTTGCAGGTATCCTTGAAGATGGAGTCCAAGGAGTTAATTCAATGGATGGCAGCGCAGTTCCAGCACCAGCAAGAGTTGGCACAGCAAGCTCAGGAGAGAGCAGTTGCAGCTATCAGGGAGCAACAGCAACCTGTCTTGGACTTAGTGGCTGCCCTGGTTGCATCCAAAAGGCAAGAAACTGGAGGAGAGCCGGTACCAGCAGGACCATCAGTTCTTCAAATGGACAGGCTGGTAGGCCCACCCACAAGTGGGGCCTTTAATTTTGGCAAGCTTTCATCTGAGGACGATATAGATGACTTTTTAGAATCATTTGAAAGAGTAGCACAAGCTGTGTGATGGCCAGCTAGCCAATGGGCAGTGCGTTTAGCGACCTCTTTAACAGGGGAAGCACTGGCTGCATATATGGCTATTCCAGCTGCCCAAGCCCTGGACTATGATACTGTAAAAACAGCTATTAGAGACCGTTTGGGGTTGACAAAAAGTATATATCACAGGATGTTCAGAGCCACAGCCCTTAAGGCTGGAGAAACTCCAAAGGCATTAAGCCGAAGGATTTGGGGCCTGGCATTAAAGTGGCTGACCCCAGTTGGAAAAAATATGGATATGGTATTAGATGTGATAGTATTGGAGCAGTTTATGGCAGCAGTGCCAAGGGAAATACAATCATTTCTGATTCAACAAAACTGTCAGAGCACAAAGGAGGCAACTCTGTTAACAGCGCTACATGGAAGCTGAGTTAGCGCGTCAGCCAAAAGGGGGCGCTTGTCAGACGGTTGCCTGGGTGAGAATCTTCACAGTCTTGGCAAGTGCATATATCTATATGATTTGCAAGGGATTGTGGGCAATGCAGTTCATTCACACCAGACACAGCTGCTGACAATAATTTAGTTGTGCTCAAGTGTTAAAGCCAATAAGATATTTATTTATGGGGTTATTTCTCCCAACACAGATATGCTTGGTAGCACATAAATCAGGTTACTTGCTTCCAGTGTTTAACTTGGAAAAACAAAATCAAAATCAGGAAAACAACATTCATACTTGTCAGGCATTAGCTAATGTTTTCTTAGCATATATCAAACAACAAACCAAAAGCTACAAAGAGAAAAAAAAACTGTTCTTTTCAGGTTAACTTCTTATATCTTCCCACATAGATTCAGAAGTGATTCTCTCCTAGCTCACAAGCAATTAGGTAAGGCTCAATTGCTAGCAGTTATCCAGCTGAAACCCCTTAGCTGGCTTGCTTTCTACTGTGTGGGTCAAATCCTGCTTCAGGAGCTTTTCTGAGTAGATTAAAGAACAAGTTTGTATTTCTTTGTGATGGTTGCTGTACTTTATAACAGAAAATCACCAAAGGAGTTTGGACAGAGAGCAGTCCATATAAACACATTCTTCATCTGCAATCATTCCCCCTTCTTCAACAAGCATGGGTTCAATATCATGGATTGGCATAGATGAATCTCTCAATGGAGCACTTTCAGGAGAATACTTGTTTCCCTGCTGTCTTTCAAGGTTATAGCTAGGGCATAGATCAGTGTTCATACCTGAGCTTCTATTGCTGTTAGAGTTCCTCTCTATATAGCCTGGCCAGTATGTAGTCCAGTTCTTATGTCCAGCCTTCCAATCCAGATCCCTGGACACTGGATCTCTCTTCACATACCTTCTGGCACGGGTCTTAGTGTCCCTTCCACGTGCAGCCGTCTCCCTCACAGGTAGCATCTGGAGATTCCTAGCTCTGCAGCACCATTCCTCTGGCTTTCCCCAGTACAATGGTGTATGCTGGCCCTTGAAATGCCTCCCAGTATACGTACTGCTCTGGACTCTTCTAGACCTCTCAAAGGCTTTTCTCTTCCTTCTTCCAAAGGGTTTCTTTCCCTCTCTGTCCGTCCAGTTTGGCTTCTGCTTCTGATGATCCTTCAGATGAAACTGATGATCAAGCTCAAGCTGATTCTCAGGATAAGGATAATTCTCTGTAGAATAAACTCTACCTTTATTCTGCCTAGATGAGTGCTCCCCCCTAATACAGCGCAGCTGTGCTGAATCAGGCCCTGCCCTTTGAGATGAGTGCTTAGGGATTACCTCATAGCCCTCCTGATTGAACACGCGTTTCCCCACTTCAGCTCCTCTAATGGCTGTTGGAAACCTGGTGCATTCTGGGACTGGTAGTCTTTTATGGGAAAATTCTGTTTTCTTATTTCTACCAGAACTGACAGGTTGCTTGTTCAGAGTCACTTCACCTTTCCTATAGCTCCTTCCTGAGCTATGATAAGCTTTCTTATCACACGCTCCAAAAGTGAAGGCTGAAGCCAGTTTTGGTTCATCAGAAATGAAACAAGCTTTGTCAAAAGTTATGGTCCTGCTCAGCAGGAAAAGTGGCCTAAAAAGAAGTGTTTTCATTGTGGGGAGATGGGACACTTACAAAGAGGATGCAAGGCTCATACTGGGTTGGTTGGTACAAGTGTGAAGTCTCTTGGAGAGGGTTTTCTCCTAAGTGTGATTATACAGGGGATCCCTACCAATGCTTTTCTTGACTCTGGGGCTGACCAAAGTATGGTATCCCAGAAGCTTTGGCAGGCCATTGAGGCCCAAGCAAAGTATGTCCAGAGGAGACCAGAAGGTCATGTTCAGATCCGTTGCATCCACGGGGCTGCCTCTTGTTACCCCGTGTATACATTGGAGATAAAAGGGTTAAGGGTGCAAAAAAGTATTCCCGTGGCTGTGGTACCAAAGCTTCCCCACGACCTAGTGTTAGGAAGGGATTGGCCCCAGTTTAGGAAAGGGCTAGAGAAAGGCCTGGAGCAAAAGGCAGGAGGGATGGTGACAGTGGTCCCTGATCCTTTGTTTGGGAATCCCAGAAAACCAACTGAAAAATCAACGGGAGGAGATCTCCAAGTTAAATAGAAGTTTACATTAAAATATTGTAAAGTTTCCAAAAAGGCCATGAGTCCTAGGAGGGTGTCCCCACAAGCCGCGGGATATGATTTGTGTAGTGCTGTGAATGAGGTGGTGCCCAGTCATGGAAAGGCCCTTATTGATACCGGCCTACAATTGGAGATCCCTATTGGCTGTTATGGATGAATAGCCCCTCGCCTGGCAGTAAACCACTTCCTGGATGTCGGTGCAGGTGTGATTGACCCTGACTATAAGAGGTACTGTGAAGGTATTGTTTAACTTTGGTAAGGAAGACTTTCCTGTTAAGGTTGGAGACCGGATTGCCCAGCTGCTATGTGAAAGGGTGGGGTTTCCCCCACTGGAAGAGGTCCCCATGTTAACTCCCACAGAACGAGGAGCTTGCGGATTTGGATCCACTGGACGGGCCGGGCTGGAAGCCCTGACAGCTACCTCGGAAGAGAGAAGAGAGGAAGCTGAGGAGGAGGATTTGGGTCCACAAGTAACAGAGTGGAGGAAACATTAGGAGCCCCAGGTGGGTGAAGAATTGTCCTTGGTCCAAAGGCAGGAGTTGGCCAATCTGTTACAGCGGTTTCCAGATGTCCTGACGCCGGTCCCTGGCGAAACCCGACTGGTTGCCCATGAGGTTATGACCACACCAAGGAAGGTGATTCGACAACGACCATACCGGTTACCGGAGGCTAAGAAAGAGGAAGTAATTGCACAGGTACACGAAATGGTAGAGATGGGAGTCATCGAGGAGTCACGAAGCCCGTGGTGCAGTCCAATAGTGCTTGTTCCAAAGCCGGATGGCACTTTACGGTTTTGCATTGATTTCAGACAAGTAAATGCCATCTCAGTGTTCGACACATACCAAATGCCTAGGATAGAAGAGCTACTGGATCGCTTGGGACAAGCCCAGTTTTTGACCACATTGGACATGACAAAAGGGTATTGGCAGATTCCCCTGACCAGGGAGTCTCGGCCAAAGACTACCTTTAGCACCCCAATTTGGGCCATTTCAATTTAAGAGGATGCCCTTCGGACTCCACGGTGCCGCAGCGACTTGCCAGAGACTGGTAGATCAAGTCCTGCGCCCGCACCAAGAATATGCTGCTGCCTATATGGATGACATCGTTACCTACAGTCGCACCTGGGAAGAGCACCTTCCAAGGATTGAAGCCGTCCTCCAGTCTATGAGGCAGGCGGGCCTCACGTTGAACCCGAGCAAATGCGCCTTTGCCAGGTGGGAGGTAAAGTACCTGGGACATATGATTGGACGCGGAAAGGTCAAGCCCTTAATCGACAAGGTTGAAAGTATCAGGAATTTCCCCAGGCCAATAACAAAGAAACACTTGAAAAGTTTTCTGGGCCTGGTAGGTTACTATAGGAGGTTCCTGCCCCGCTTTGCAGAGGAGAGTTCTATATTCACTGATAAAGAAAAACTATCCAAACCGTCTTAATTGGACCCCGGAAGTTGAGAGGGCCTTCAACCGGTTAAAAGAGAGGCTTTGCACAGCTCCAGTATTGTGTGGTGTGGACTTCACACAACCGTTCATGGTGCAAACGAATGCCTCAGAAGCAGGTCTAGGTGCGGTCCTATCTCACAAGTATAAAGGGGAGGAATACCCAGTAATGTTCCTGAGCAAAAGGTTACCCACGGCGGAGCACAACTATTCCACCATAGAGAAAGAGTGCCTTGCTATTAAGTGGGCAGTGGACACGCTCTGATTCTATCTTACAGGCCGGAGGTTCTTACTCATCACAGACCATGCACCCTTGAAGTGACTTCAGCAGATGAAAAACTACAATGCAAAGCTAACTAGGTGGTATATGGCCCTGCAAGCTTTCGACTTCAGAGTGGAGCATCAGGCAGGAAGATTACACCAAAATGCAGATGCTTTATCCCGAATTACCGATTGTTTGGAGGAACCTCAATCACCTCTAACAGCCAGTAATATCTTAAGCAGGTGGGTTTGTGGCAAAGTCAGCTATCCTGAGAGTGGGGGAGGTGAGAAGCATAACGAATTCACCCTAGTTAAGGGTCCCCTTCTAGGAGTGCAGGGAGAGAAAGCCACAGCCAGGTTTCAAAGACAGAAAAACCTCAGCTGGAACAGGTTTCAGCCAATGACTGATAAAGTAAGAAAGAGGGATTGCAAGCACGAGGACCAAAGCCCTTACTTTAACAAGTGCACTGATTATTCTAATCTCCAGGAACAAGCAGGAATGAGTCTTCACATATGGGTACGTCGGTACCGACGGAGTCTGCGTGGGAACGCTCCCCAGCGTCCAATTAGAACACTTTTGGGAGCATCCCACCATGCCTGCGTGCTGCCTTCCCGCCTTTCCCAACTGCCTCTCCTCAGTTTTCGTTTTTCCGCGGAGCCAGCAGGACATACTCCTGTCACCGCAGAAAATTCTTCCTTTATTTTTGTTTTTTCTTGTGGTCGCGTCTGCCTTCCCTCGACGCACCGGTGCCGCCGGTGTTTTTCTTTTTCTTAAAAAAAATTATTTCCTTGTTAGGGAATTTTTCCCTGTTTAGTGCCTAACGGTTTCTCGGCCTACTAGGCCTCTCCACTTCCTTCATGGAAACGTCAGCCACTATCCCTAAAACATGTTTCAACTGTGGCGGTACTAACTTAATCTTAGACACCCATAACTAGTGCCTTCCATGTTTGGGTCCTGACCACTATCCGCTGGAGTGTCCCTCCTGCAGCACTTTTTCCAAAAGAAGTTTTCAACATCGAGCTCAACTCGATACGCGGTTCCCGTCAGCTCTGAGGGTACCAGCTACAACTTCTTTTTCACAGGATCAGGTAACCCCACAAAAGTCTGTAAAGACTAGCCAGTACTCGGGTGGTAGATCTCATGTTCAACATCGAGATGGCTCCGGCCTTGCCCTCGAGGACAATTTGGCTTTAAAACCCCGGTGGGAGTCTTCGGCCTCCAAAGCACTAACGGGGTTTCAGGTTGTTTCCGGGGTTTTTACCTCCATGAAAATAACTGAGCCATGCTCGGTGGTATCCACTGGGAGCGGTGCCGGTACCCCGGCATCGGCAACGGTATTGGATGAAACACTCCACACCGATGATCGCAGTCTAGCGTTCTCGGTATCTTCGGTGCTGCTAGAGCCGCTACAGACCGATCTTCCAGCATCAGTGTCGATCCCAGTACCGATTCTGGCATCCATGTCGGTACCCTCCAGGTCTGTTTCGACTGATTCGCTGCTTTCGATGCCGAGTCTAGAATCGATCTCTAGCCTGGACGATTGGGTACCGACTCATCTCGGTATCGACCTCACACGGTGCCGAAGACATTGTCCCGGAGATCAAAGTCTACCGCTCTCGGTACCTTCAGTACCATTAGAGTCGCCTCAGACTGATCATCTGGTGTCGGTGCCAGCTGCGATACCACTGCCGGTACCGTTTTCTACCTTTGCATCGGTACTGGTGCCTTCCATGCTTACTTCCACAAGCTCGCTTCCTTCAGTACCGAGTTTGGAGTCCATCCCTGGCATGGATAGTTTTTCACCGATTTGTCGCGGTACCAACCTCGAGCGGTACCGCCAACTATCCTTTCAAGACAACTCGATGCTCCACCTTTTTGGGTCTGGTACTCTAATGGATCAATCCATTAGTGCTAAGGCTAGATCTTCAACAGATCTGACCTTCACTCCTCATAATACAGGATCCCCTTCTGGGGAAATTTCTTTTCAAGCATTCCTGCTTGATATGGCAAGGTTACTTGCCATTTCTATACCTGATCAATATCCTGCACCAAGGGATTCAGAGTTTCTGTGTCTCCCTGAGACTCCAAAGGAGGTTATCATGCTCCCTTTGCATCAACAGGAGTGGAGGAGTGGCCTAGTGGTTGGGGCAAGGTACTTCGGGCCGGAAGGTCGGGGGTTCAAATCCCACTAGAGGACAGCAACCTTGGGCCGGAAGGACTGGGGTTTCTAGTCCCACAGGTGCTCCTTGTGGTCTTGGGCAAGCCACTTAACCCTCCATAGCCCATGTTCCCTGTAAAATAGTTCTCTGTGTGCTGTGCTTTCCTGTCTAATCAATGTGTTTATACCTCAAAAAAATTTCCTGTCATGATTTGACAATTTCCAATCTGTAATCAAACCGCTACTGATCGCTGGAAGTAGCGGTATACAAATGTATACTAAATAAAATAAATAAATAAATCAAATCTTACAGGATCTTTTACTTAGAATGTGGGAAACTCCTTTAAAGGTATCCCCACCTTCAAGGGCCACTGACTCTCTGTACAAGGTGCCCCCTTCTCCAGGTTTTCAAAAGACTCAACTTCCACATCATTCTCTTGTTGTGGAATCAGCAATGAGGCGTGTGAAAAGTGCTAAAAGGCACTCTTCTTATCCGCCAGGTCGTGAGTCTAGAACTTTAGATGCCTTTGGACGTAAAAGCTTACAGGCATCCATGTTTTCAACAAGAATTCTCTCATATATTTTCTATATGGGACTATCTCTTGAAGAGCTCACAAACAGTTTGCTGTTTTTGACTCCTTTTCTTCAAGATCACAAAAGAGCAGACTACTCTTTACTGGTTAGTCATGTTCAAAATATCTCTAGGTTTCTTACTCATGCTACCCTGGACTGTTGAGTCTGTTAGCAGAACGTCTGCTATAGCCATAGGGCCACGACGCATGGCCTGGCTCCAAGCTTCTGACTTGGATACATCGGTACAAGAAAGGCTGGGAAATACTCCTTGTACTGGGGAGAATCTCTTTAACACAGAGACTTTACGCCAAGTTGCTCAGTTAACCACTGGCACTGTTGCTCTCAAAGGATTGTTTACACCTTCCTCTATCCCAGTTGGTAGGAAATCTTCTACCAAACTTTATTCCTCCAAGGGGAAAAAGTTTTATCCTTTCTCTACTCATCATACTGCTGTTTCCAAACAGGGGAAACATCAAACCAGGCTAAAGAAACCACAACCTCAACCGCTTCAGCAAACCCAGCAGTCGCAGGGTTGCTGATAGACTCTTCACTGAATCCTTCTTCCTTCATAGAGGTTTAGAACCTGTAGTTTGCTGCTTCTCTTACAAGCATCTACATCGGTTCCATCCAAAACTTTACATTAAAGAGACATCCTGACTTTTAGCTCATAGAGCTCCTTAGCATGATTATGCTTTACAGTTAGTAATGTTACTCCTCTTCCTTCTAAGTAGATAGAGGAGTAACAACTGTCAATAAAGTCGTCTATACCTTTACCTTTGACAGTTTCTCCTGTATCAGCATGTATCATACTATTCTTTTCAAAGATTTACTCCATCGTAAGTCTTTTTCAACTCTGCCCCTCTTACTAAGACATTTTGGTCTGTAAGAGTGATACTACTTAACTGAGGGCTTATCCCTAAGCCCCGGAGTTTCTTTTCAGAGTTGTTGCCACCTTGCATTCTTGTTTCTCGTGGCAGCTTCTCAAACAATGATGGAGTTTTACCACTCCTACTTATGTCTGTAGGTCTTTTTCTAATCTTGGGACCTAAGATTTGTTCTGCCGCTCTAACAATAGTTAGAATGCAGGGGCTCTTAGTGGTTAAACCACTAACTTGCTAACCAAGCACCCAGGGCTTGATCTCCAATATCAATCTTTCTGGCCTTAGTACTAAGTCCCAGACAGACTAAGAACCTTCTCGGGTTTTCTTGTTGCAGCATACCTTCTATCCTTAGCCTTCCCCAATCCTTGGGCATTGGCTGAGTAGTTCAGGTTACATACTGGCTCTTAAACAGTCAGTTCTTTCTTCTAGCCAACCTGCAACATGCTCTCTGCATCTCTACAGAGCAGCTCTGCACTATGGGCCCTTGCTAGAGAGCAAATATTTCCAGATGGTTAGGAAGGGCTTTACTGGGTTCTTCCCTACCCTTACCATTTCCATTAAAGTCGTCTTCTTCAATAAAGGCACATGCCTTTAATTAAGTGAAGATCTAAAGAATTATCCAATCCCCTGGGTTGGTTCACATCCCCAGTGGACCCCGTCACCAGGGATGATTTTCTTTCAGTGACAGCCAGTCTTTGTTTTTGTATTTCCTTCCATCCTCAATTCTTCATGCAGTAATTCATATTGAGCGCAAGAATGCATCATACTCATTTTGCCCTCTCAGAAGGGTAAATATAGTATCTCATTTCATTGCATCTTCTTCTCCAGCTGTCATGCTGTAGTTATGGAAGGATCCAGACTTACTGTCAGCGGATTAAAACATCCTCCATGCCTGTTTTTTTTTCAAGGGCTAGAGTTCTTAGACTACTCTAGACTTCTCCTTGTCAGTGAGAGCACTCCCTTAGCTCTCTCACCCACAACAAAGGAGAATGGATTCTCTAAACATCTCCTCAAGCAGATATTCCCTTCTTGTTATTAGATGAATCTTTCTCTCTTCACATATCCCTATGTGGGGACATGGGTATATATGTATACATACATGTATAATAGACATCTGCATGTCTGTACCTATATATATATATATATATATGTTTCTATAAATAGATATACCTGTATTCACCTATCTATGTATATATATTGCTATATATCATAGTAGGTGGATATGTATCTATATATTTCTTTCGCTCTGTCTGCCTAGGTTCATAGATATATAGATATAGATATAGATATATATGAACCTAGGCAGACAGATAGTCACTATCCTTTTCAATGCTGCTCCAGCATGTTCAGGATTCTACATAAACCACTTACCTGTGGTAGTTAAAGGGTTTCCACCCTGACCTTCAGTTTAGGTACATCTGAAGCCCTCCATGTACCATCTTTTTTCCTAAGTAACTTCAATTAAGGACGACGTTCTGAATCTTCAGAAAATAGGAGGCTACAATGCCTCATAATTCTGTCCTCCTTTGTTATCGGATATAGGGGTCTTCAAAGCCCTTCTCCTATAAGAACTATGTCTCTTTAGGGTCAAAAGAACTTCAGGTTTATCTAATAGGGATTTCCGCGTTTCCCGCAGAAGTCCTGCCTCATTGAACTACCCCAGTCTCCGCTGGGACTTTTCTCGGCCTAAAGGTTCTGACCTCAACCTGTCTTTTGCACAGTTTATTACCTCTGCTCTATATTGAGGTATTCCTTGAGGATATTCTGCTGGTTCATATTAGCAGTTCCATATGAACCTCCATAAACTTTTTACAATACCTCCAGGTGAGGTCCATATTGCTAAATTCCAGTTCAATATTTACTACAGGGAGGAGTGGCCTAGTGGTTGGGGCAAGGTACCACAGGCCGGAAGGTCGGTAGTTCAAATCCCACTAGAGGACAGCAACCTTGGGCCGGAAGGACTGGGGTTTCTAGTCCCACAGGTGCTCCTTCTGGTCTTGGGCAAGCCACTTAACTCTCCATTGCCCATGTTCCCTGTAAGTATTAGTGTATGTGTCTCATATCCCCTCGTGTTAAATGTATCCCCCAATTGTGTTGTGACCACTTTGATTGAAGGATAAGGTGGTATACAAAACTGTCTAAATAAATAAAATAAATACTACTAGATATTATCTACACAGGATCTCCTCTCTAGGCGTCCTGTTTGGTCCAGCTGGTCCATAGCATATCTTTTTAGTTCATAGAAACATAGAAACTTGATGACAGAAAAAGACCACATGGCCTATCTAGTCTGTCCTTCCATATCAACAACTACAACAGTCCACTTTTTACCTTTAGAGATCCTCTGTGTTGGTCCCATGCGTTTTTGAATTCAGTTACTGTCCTCATCTATACCACCTCCACTGGGAGACTATTCCATGGATCCACTACTCTTTCCGTAAAGAAATATTTCCGCATATCACTCCTGAATCTATCTCCCTTCACCCTCATCCCATGTCCCCTCGTAGCAGAACTTGCTTTCAATTGAAAGAGGCTCTCTCCCTGAACATTTATGCCATGGAGGTATTTAAACATCTCAATCATATCACCTCTATCCCGCCTTTCCTCTAAGGTGTACATATTAAGATCCTTAAGTCTGTCCTCATATGCTTTATAATGAAGCCCACTAATCATTTTAGTAGCCACCCTCTGCACCGATTCCATCCTGTTCACATCCTTTTGAAGGTGCGGTCTCCAGAATTGCACACTATACTCCAAATGAGGTCGCACCAAGACTTATATAGAGGCATTATCACCTCCTTTTTTTCTGCTAGCCATTCCTCTCCGTATGCACCCAAGCATCCTTCTAGCTTTTGCCGGCGCCTTTTCTACCCGTTTAGCTACTTTAAGATCATCAGACACAACCACGCCTAGGTCCCGCTCTTCTTTAGTGGACAAAAGTACTTCACTTCCTATACTGTATTGCTCCCTTGGATTGCTGCAGCCCAAATGCATGACCTTACATTTTTTAACATTAAATCCCAGCTGCCAAATTCTAGACCATTCTTTAAGCTTAGCTAGATCCCCCCTCATGTTATCTACACCTTCCTGGGTGTCTACTCTATTGCAGATTTTGGTATCATCTGCAAAGAGGCAACCCTTACCCGACAGCCCTTCCGCTATATCACTAACAAAGATGTTAAAAAGAATCGGACCAAGGACAGATCCCTGGGGCACACCACTGGTAACATCCTTCTCCTCAGAGTGAGCTCCATTTACTTGTACTCTTTGTCACCTCCCACCCAACCAATTTCTAACCCAAGCAGTAACTTTAGGGTCCATCCCTAGGGTGCTCAGTTTGTTTATAAGTCGCCTGTGCGGAACAGTGTCAAAGGCTTTACTGAAATTTAAATACACCACATCTAGAGCTCTCCCTTGGTCCAACTCCCTGGTCACCCAGTCAAAGAAATCAATCAGATTTGTCTGTCAAGACCTGCCTCTGGTGAATCCATGCTGCTTCGGATCCTGTAATCCGCTGGACTCCAGAAACCTCACTATTTTCTCTTTCAGCAGCGTTTCCAATAATTTACTCACCACCGAAGTTAAACTAACCGGCCTGTAGTTTTCAACCACATCCTTACTTCCGCTTTTGTGTAAAGGCACCACATGAGCCTCTCTCCAATCCTTTGGCACCACTCCCGACTCCAACGAGGCATTGAAAAGGTCAGTGGAGTTGCTAGAACGTCCCCAAGTTCCCTCAGTATTCTAGGGTGTATCCCATCTGGTCCCATCGCTTTGTCTACTTTAAGATGAGCTAGTTTCTCACGAACACAGTCTTCTGAAAATTGTTCAAGATGTCCTTCGCTTCTGTTCCTATTTGTGGGTGTTTTCTGAGGTCCTGCTCCTGGTTCTTCATCTGTGAACACAGAACAAAAATATTTGTTTAGCAATTCCGCTTTATCCTTATCAGCTTTTACATATTCCCCCCCCCCCCCCTGCACCCTTGAGTCTGACAATACCACTTTTGCCCTTCCTCTTCTCACTAATATATCTGAAAAATGTCTTATCCCCCCATTTTATTGCATTGGCTATTTCCTCCTCCTTTTGAATCTTTGCCTTCTTGACTACCTTGCTAGCTTCTCTAAGTTTTTCCAAATACAGATGCCTGTCTTCATCTCTCTGTGATCTCTTGTATTTCATGAAGGCCTCCCTCTTTTTCTTCACTTTTTCAGCTACTTCCTTCGAAAACCATAGTGGTCTCCTTTTCCTTTTGCCTTTATTTACCATTTTAACAAAAAGGTTGGTTGCCCTTAAAATATCCCCTTTCAGTTTTGCCCACTGTTTTTCTACATCCCCCAGCTGTTCCCATCCCACTAACGACTCCCTGAGGTATTGGCCCATCTTCGCAAAGTTAGTCTTCCTAAAGTCTAAGATCCTCACCTTGGAATGGATTCTAACAGCCCTAGTCCTAATACTGAACCACACCATCTGGTGATCACTGGATGCAAAATGATCTCCCACTACAACATCAGAAACACTTTCACCATTGGTAAGCACCAAGTCCAGTATGGCCCCTTCACGTGTGGGGTCTGTTACCATTTGCTTGAATAGTACTCCCTGTAGAGAATCCAGGATCTCCTTACTTCTAGATGATACTGCAGCAGGAATGTGCCAATCAACATCTGGCATATTGAAATCTCCTATCAGTAGCACTTCCCCTTTCCTAGCAATGCTGCGTATGTCTTCAATTAACTCTCTGTCCACCTCTTCCTCTTGAGGGAGGTCTGTATATCACACCAATGCAAATAGATTTTTCTTTCCCTCTTTCTAGTTTAACCCACAATGCCTCCTCTCTCCCTTTTAAGCTCTGTAATTCCAAAGCTTTAATAGTAGCATATAGTACCACTCCTCCTCCCCTTCTTCCTACCCTGTCCTTTCTGAATAAAGTATAGCCAGGTATAGTTACATCCCAGTCATGGTTTTCTGTGAACCATGTTTCTGTAACTGCCACTAAATCCAAGTCAGCCACTCCCACCAAAGCTTCAACTTCAGGGATCTTATTTCCCATGCTACGGGCATTTATCACACTGCTTTCCATATGTTACTCCTGTTACCCATTTCCATAAAGGTATTTAATGTATCACCTACCTGGGGGCTTTCTTCACCTATCCCCAACGAATCTAGTTTAAAGCCCTCTTCAGTAGATTAGCCAGTCTACTACCGAAGATGCGTTGACCTTTCTTGGACAGATGGATGCCATCTCTGCTCTGCAACCCTTGGAACAGCATCCCATGGTCTAGGAAACCAAAACGCTCTCGATGACACCATCAACGCAGCCATGCATTCATCTCCAGGATGCGAGCCTCTCTGCCTTGGCCTTTACCCTCAACAGGGAGGATTGAAGAGAACACCACCTGTGCACCTAACTGCTTCACCCTCTGTCCCAGAGCCATGAAGTCACTTTTGATACGTTCCGAGGTATACCTGGCAGTATCATTTGTTCCAACATGGATTAGCAACATTGGGTAATAGTCAGTGGGCTTGATGAGTCTCGGCAAACTCTCCGTAACATCTTGGATTTTGGCACCAGGCAGACAGCATACCTCTCTGGACATCAAGTCTGGTCGGCAGATGGACACCTCAGTACCCCTCAGAAGAGAGTCTCCAACCACCACTACCCTTCGTTTCCTTCTGGTCACTGATTCTGCAACTTTGGGGTACTTGAACTCTGGTTCTTCCCTTTCCAGGGATGCTTTCACCTCCTCCACTTCCAGGGCTGCTTAATGGTTCTTCAGTTCAAGGGCTGGAGAAGTTGGATTAGTGATTTTGCAGGCCCTGGTGACTTCTGTCCAACCATCGTCATTCTGTTGGCACCCATCTTCTCCTGTGCTGGATAGCTTTGTTGCTGCAAGAAGCATCTCATCAATGTACTTCTCACTGTCTTGAATGCTCCTCAGCCTCGCCACCTCCTCTCTGAGTTCCTCCACTTGTTTCCTCTGAGCTTCAGCCTGCAGGCACCCTGCAGATGGAACTGGTCCTTCAACTGACATTAGGACCTCTGTCTGGACCAAGGCAGAAGCTGTAACAGGGGCAACAGCTTTAACAATACGATTTTTCCCAGCCATTGTTCTGTTCGTGGAGCTTAGGTATCTGTCAAAGAAAGAGATCAACTCCTACCCTCCATCCCCAGGATGCCTGAGGTTCTGTCGAATAGCATGGCCTTCTCAGATTCGGAACATGCTGGGACTCCTCCAGGCATCTTAGCTTGGGAGTCCCCATATGTGAAGACTCATTCCTGCTTGTTCCTGGAGATAGCACAGTTACTTACCTGTAACAGGTGATATCTGGGAACAGCAGGAATAAGTCTTCACAACCCACCCACCTCCCCTAGGAGTTGTATCTCTCTATCTCTATCTTTCCCTCTCCCTCTCTCTTTTTGTCTCAGCTTTAAAACTTAACTGAGGAGAGGCAGTTAGGAAAGGCTGGAAGGCAGCACGCAGGCGTGGTGGGATGCTCCCAAAAGCGTTCTAATTGGACGCTGGGGAGCGTTCCCACGCAGACTCCGTCGGTACCGATGTACCCATATGTGAAGACTTATTCCTGCTGTTCCCAGAGATCACCTGTTACAGGTAAGTAACTGTGCTATATCAGGAGGCAGGGGAATTACCAACACCTGGTAAAGAAAGTGGTGGGGTTAAGACCCTGGAGGTATAGATTATGCAGAGAGACGAGAAAGGGGGACACGTGAAGGAGAGCAGCCAGGAGAGCAGCGGAGACAGAAGCAGAGAGAAGGAGTGGATTCTTGGAGAAGAGCTCAGCTACCCAGAGCTCAGAGCTGAATTCCCTGCAACAGGTTGGCAACAGAGGTGGGGTCCAGGAAGTGGAGAAGCTTTCAGACCACCAGAGAGGTTGTCAGCTGAGCAGTCTGACCAGGTCGGTGAGTCAGAACCCATGCAGTTGGGAGAACCAGTGTCAGAGTCGGGGGAAGAAGATTGCTTTATGGATTGCTCTCTATGCCAAGCTCTAGACAGGAGGTCTTTAGGAAAAGCTAGCCCTGAAAGAAGTAATTCTCCTTGGAAGTTAACCATATGGCAGAAGCAGTGTGGAGGTAAATTCCTGTCTGTTTTAAAAGGGAAATTTACTGCAACGTAAGCCTGATCAGGAAGCTCTGATTCATGCTTGTTTGTCACCTGTGTTTGAACTGTGCAACGGCAAGAAAAGCCAAGTTAGCTGCTATAAGAGTTTTTGCTTGCTCCTCTCCTATATGAAAAGCCTGCTAAGAGTTTTGATAACAGCTTGGAATGTTTGTTTTGTTCTAAGTTTGGTTTCATGTAGAAATGCAGCCTAAAGAGGTTTTTGAGGCTAGCAGAAACCAAACTGCTGTAGAAGAATTAAGCCTGAATTTTTCTTTATGTTCTGATTAACAAGGACTAAAAAGGAAAGTGGCAGCCTAGTTTCTAAAGGCAATTGCTTCTGCAAGTAAGAGGACTTTAAAAAGCCATTTCTGAGTTCTTTTGGTTTGTTTGCCAATATTTGCTGTGTCTTAAGAAAATCCTACAGTTATAATCCTGTAAATAATACCTTGAACTTGCTGTGTTTTGTGTTATGGAAATAAACTTTCTGTTACAAGCCTTACCCTCGGTTACCTCAACTACAAACCTTCTACTTAAGGCACCAACATATTTTAGCAGTACTACACTTCCCACACAACACGAAGAAATAGGCTGCTAGGAGCTGATAGAAGAAGGAATCCTCAACCACTACGCCCCTCGACCACTAGAGGCACGTGGCTTCGGGCGTTTGTGCTTGTGACTATAGCCAGGCGCATATATCCACCCACTCTGCCGTCATGTGCACATTTGAATTCTTAAAAGCTTGATAATAAAGAAGATAGATAGTACTCATCTGCTGCCTTCTGCATAATATAGCAGTTAGGATCACATTTCCAATGACATTAACCAGGGCTATACATTTCAAGCAAAGGTAAGAGTTTGTGGCTTTTTAAATTACTAGCTCTCTGCCTGGGAGCTCTTAAAAGGATTTAGTACATTTTTTTAAAAAAAAGTTACATTATTTTTGGTGCTTTAGTTTAAAAGGAGAAATATTTTCTTTAGTGGGGTAGGTTTAAAACTCTGCTTTAGTATCTTTCTCAGCCCTTTGAAGCTACTGACACCTCATCAGGAGTTAGTTCCCTCCCTAACCCCCCCCCCCACCCCAACTCCCACCCACTACTAGTGAACAGTCTTGCTTTATAGGGCACCTCCCCAATTAACTACACACAGGGACTTGGAATAGCACATTTTGAACACACTTAAAGAGATTTAACTAATTTTTCTCTGAAAGGACAGCTGGGAAATGAGCTGATACTTTGGTAGATCTCTCTTTTGCTTTAATAGACTGAACGATGGCTGGGAGAAATCGTATCGCCAAAGCTGTTGCCCCCGTTACAGCTTCTGCCTCTGTCCAGACAGAGGTCCCAGTGCTAGTTGAAGGACCAGTTCCATGTGTAGGATGCCTGCAGGCAGAAGCTCTCAGGAAACAAGTGGAGGATCTCAGAGAGGAGGTGGCGAGGCTGAGGAGCATTCAAGACAGAAGTACATTGATGAGATGCTTCTTTTTTTAAATTTTTTTATTTATAAAGGTTTCAATACTTATTACAAAGAAAAAAACAAAAATACACTAATGTTATTTAGCATATATACATAACAAAAGTCCACATCAAGGAGAAGCTCCATAAAATACATAGAGAAAATAACCAGATTAAAGGCACTGGAAATTTAACATCAAGCTCAATATACATAGTCAAGAGAATAATATAGTATTGAACATATTAATTCTTTTCTTTAAGAAAACAACTGATCCACTTCAAAAAAAACAGTGTTTACCCTGAAAAACGACATGACATTTACAAGGAAATTTAAGATATAATAAGGCACCAAGAGCCACCACACGTGAGCGGACCTCTAAAAAGGCTTTACGCCGCTCCTGTTTAGCCCTAGAAACATCTGGAAATATCTGAATAGGTTGACCACAAAATTTTTCAGTTTTCCTCTGGAAATAAGTTCGCAATATTCTGTCTTTATCCAACTGCATAACAAATGTAACTAACAATGTGTCTCTTAAAACAATATCATCAGTAGAGGACTCCAAAAAAACAGAAATATCTAACGTGGAAGACGCTAACTGATCATACTGTGGCTCCCCCACTTTCTCTAAATCTTTAACCACTTTCCCCTTTGGAACATAATATATTTGAGACACTTGAATTTATCCACATCATTAAATAACAAAACTTCAGAGTAAACGTAAGTTCTTAGAATGTAAGGAATTCTCCAACAGTTCATCCCGTCAATACAATGAATGAAAATCCTGAGTAAAAGTAGCCAGGACACACTGTTGAGAGGAGAACTGATTCTCATGAACTCCTGAAGCTTTCTCCAACACTGACAAACGAACATCATGATCAGACAACTTTGTAACCGTTTCCCTCAAGAACGTTGCTACTTTCTGCAAGGAAACCCCAAGCGCCAATTCCATATGTGAAAGAATTGACCAAATATCCTTTAAAGATACTTCAGCAGGAGGCACCAGGGATTCATCAAAGGAGGCAAAAGAAATCACCGAAGGGAGAGGGGGTGGCAAGTTTTCTTGAGCAGAATCAAGTTTCAAGAAAGAGTCAGGAAGTAAAGCGGAACCGGTTCCCTCCATCCCTACTTCATCAGGGAAGGAGTGCATACCGGGACCAAGAACAACAATCTCTTGGTTGGGCTGAGCTAAACCCATATCACTAGCCGAGGGAGAAGAAGATGCAGTACTCACAGTTGATACTCACCGAATCAGGAGTTGACGGCCTCACTGAGGTCAGAGGATTCCCCACACGAATATGGGCATCCATCGGACCTACTACTTTGACCGCCTTCAACTTTGTGGGTTGCGGGTAATGCTTCCTTCTCTTCCCCATTACAGGGACACACATCTGCACCGAGTGCACCGAAGGTGGAGCCAGTGTCTTATGGCCCTCCTCAAATCCAGCCACCCAATCGGGAGCTAGGCACGCAGGCACCATAGCCAATCCAGTCAAACAGTCCAGGTAGGAAGGAAATGAAGCTGCTCGGCGTCCCGCGGTGGAGCTGGTATCTTATGGCTCTCCTCAAATCCAGCCACCCAATCGGGAGCTAGGCATGCAGACACCAGAGCCAATCCAGTCAAACAGTTCAGGTAGGAAGGAAATGAAGCTGCTCTGAGATGCTTCAAGGAGAATCTTCCTGTGGGTCAATTTTTAAGAATTTGCAGACTCTGTACTAAAGATGAAGATTTTGAGACCCATGCAGTTGACATGGGTAGAATATTCATGGATCGTGGTTATCCAATTTCCACCAGCGGCAGGAGGGGCCAGCGATCATCGGAGCCCAATCCGGGCTCAGCAGCCAAGTTTTAAAACTTCGCGCCATCAGGCGCCGACACAAGGAAGCCCCCGCTACCACCAGCAGCTCTCCCCTACCCGGGGATCGAGCCACCAGCGGCAGGAGGGGCCAGCGATCATCGGAGCCCAATCCGGGCTCAGCAGCCAAGTTTTAAAACTTCGCGCCATCAGGCGCCGACACAAGGAAGCCCCCGCTACCACCAGCAGCTCTCCCCTACCCGGGGATCGAGCCACCAGCGGCAGGAGGGGCCAGCGATCATCGGAGCCCAATCCGGGCTCAGCAGCCAAGTTTTAAAACTTCGCGCCATCAGGCGCCGACACAAGGAAGCCCCCGCTACCACCAGCAGCTCTCCCCTACCCGGGGATCGAGCCACCAGCGGCAGGAGGGGCCAGCGATCATCGGAGCCCAATCCGGGCTCAGCAGCCAAGTTTTAAAACTTCACGCCATCAGGCGTGCCCGCGACTGGCGGGCCCGCGCCTGAGGGCCCTTTGGCGTGGCCCTTAGGCGGAGCACGATAGGCGGAAAACAGAGTCCTCACCTACTACTCACCTAACACTACTGAACCAGCGTTTGCCAACGTCTGAACCTTTCTTCATCGTCATGCTGTTTAGGCAAGATTTCAGCTCCACATAACAGTTTCTCTCCCAGTTGGGGTAGAGCGGGCCGGAGTCTCCAACACCACCACCCACATGAACGCTTTGGCTGGGCATGACTCACATCCACTCCCTGCATACTCAGGAACTTTGAAGTTACTGCTCTTTCTCATTGCCTCAAGTAAGATTAGATAGACCCCTTATGTATCTGCTATTTTGCCTTATACCTGGAGTTTCTCATGTAATGGTACACTGTTGACTAACCATCTCTCAGTAAGCTCTCATATAATATTTACCTGCTAATTTGTACCCCACCGAACAGCCTTGTCTCTAAAACTCAGTCAGAAATAGATATATTCTGAAATCCGTCATATACTTTGTGTAATACTTAATAGCTTTACCTCTAAATACTGTCTTATTGATATGTTTGATCCATTTTTGCCTGTTGTACACTACTAGAACTTGCATATTTTACATCTGTTTACACTCTGATCTCTATTCACTTCCAAACCACTACAAAATATTGCATTTGCTCCCTTGGCAACTCCCAGCAGTCAGTAACACCCACTAACACAGCATAGACTTACCACCAATACACTAACAACAAGGCTGAAACCAGATCTTCAGCATCCAAGATCAACACTGAAATGGCCCCACCCATCACGGCCATAATGAGCGGCCTCATGATCTTTTCTTGGCTGATTGTTGAGTCCCTAGCCTTATTCCACGCTACTAATCATATTCCAATACTCCAGCACCATGCCAAAACATGGACAAACTCTGCCTACCCTAACCACCTAAGAACACACACACACGTCAATCATATTTGTTACACATAGCCCTCCAACATAACAAACAAACTAAACCAGAGAAATCCACTCTAGTTCTTAATTGCACCCTTATAAATGCGAGATCAATTCGTAATAAATGGCCAGTTGTCACTGAATTAATTGCATCCCACAACCTGGATATTCTCTTAATAACTGAAACATGGCTTTCCGACGTAGACAATGTAATTCTCAACCAACTATTACCCAACAACTTCACAAGCCACTCCCGGCATAGAGGAATCAAAAGAGGAGGGGGGGCCCTTATCTTGACCAAAACGGACTTGCATTTTCATACAACAGACTCCTCCAGTACCAACAATCTTGATATCATATCCATTGCAAATGACCAATGCGCCATCAACCTTCTATATAGAGCACCCTCATCCTCAACTGACGATCTCTGCAACATCCTCGACCTAGCAGCCAACACTCGCAACCTCAACTTATCAAACTGGATACTAGGAGATTTCAATCTCCCTTCACTTCACTCCAGTCATGCCACTGCCCTACTAGAAGCAATTAATGATCTGGGCTACAGACAAATCATCAACGAACCCACCCACACCAAAGGGAACATACTGGACATGATTTTTGCCCCTCTGTCAGTACAAGATCCAAATGAAAAACTGGTGACATCACTCACCTCTGTACCATGGTCAGATCACAAGCTTATCAATTTCAGCATACCTATCAACAACAATTCACTACACAACAATGGAACTTTAAGCAACACCACTTCTCAAAACTTCAGAGCCTTCAACAAAGATCTCATACTGGCTGAAACTCTTCCCCTATACAACAATGCAACCCTCAACCTCGACAATTTAATCTCCTCATGGAATAAGAATCTTAGCTCTATTGCCCAAAAACCTACGAAGAACAACATCGCAAATAATAGAAAACATTCTCCTTGGTTCTCTCCTGAACTATGTATCTCCCGCTCTCATTTACAGAAACTAGAGAAAAGATGGAGGCGTTCCCACTCCGCCGGAGACCTGTCAGCTTACAGAACTCACCTTGCAATCTACAAAGAGGCTATCCTAACAAATATGAAACAATACCATACTGACACCCTCAAAAGATCTCTAAACAAACCTCGTGACCTCTTCGAACTAGTTAAATCATTCTCTAAGGAACCATCCCCAAGCCATCCTGAAGAGATCCACCCACAAGAGTTTGCCAACCATTTACAATCCAAGCTACTTCAAACTGATGAAGTTAACACGTTCATAGCACAAGGCACCACCAGTCCAACTTTACTTTATAAGTTCTCCACACCATCCAAGAAACATGTGGAAGATACTATTGCAGCCCTCAACACCACGACTGCACAAACCGACCCTTGCCCCGCATATTGGATTAAAAATTTACGATCAGAACTCAGCCCACTTATCACAAAAATGATGAACCTATCCTTCTCAAATGGATCCTTCCCTGCAGCACTCAAGCAAACATCCATCAGACCTCTGTTAAAGAACCCTAAACTGGACCCAAGCAAAGTTGAATCCTATAGACCCATAGCCAGTATACCTCTATTAGCCAAAATAATCGAAAAGGAAGCACAAAGGCAACTGCAAGACCATATAGATTTAGCCTCCCCACTAGACCATCGGCAACATGGCTTCAGGGAATACCATGGCGTCGAAACCCTACTTACCTCTCTCTTCAATAAAATCGTCACAGGTATCGACAACATCCATCAAGGTTTCGCTCTCATCTTTATAGACATTGCGGCAGCCTTTGACTCTGTACACCATGGTCTGCTAGTAGAACGACTAAAAGAAAAGGGCATAAGTGGCGTCGCCCTCGATTGGTGCAGATCGTACCTTGATGGCAGATGGCAGCATGTAAAATCAGGTTCAAGATCTTCCGAACCCTTCCATCAGCGACAAGGCGTCCCCCAAGGGTCCTCCCTCTCATCTCTATTATTTAATATTTACATGCAACCTATTTTCAACATTATCGAATCATTCAAGGTCGACTGTCTAATTTATGCTGATGACATCCTCCTATTCATGCCATTTTCCACAGAACAAATGGACCTTTCGCCACTGATTGAATGCTTCAACACAGTCTCCGAATGGCTTCTGTCACAAAACCTCAGGATCCAACACAAAAAGTCTGAGGTGCTATTTATCACCAGAGACCAGAATTTCTGCCCTCCACCTCATATAAAGGTTAAAGAAGCTGAGCTCCAAACCAAATCAGCAATTCGGTACTTAGGGGTCACCCTCGATCAACGACTAGATATGAAAACCCATATATCCAACATAGTCAGAGCCGTATATTTCAAAATCCGGTCACTCAGACACCTGCAATCCCTTCTAAGCCCTGAAGACTTCCGGACAATATACCAAGCCCTTATCTTGCCACACTTTGACTTTGCCAACGCCATTCTCCAAGGTCTCCCTCAATCATCTCTAAATCCGTTGCAACTTGCCATGAATGCCGCAGCTAGAATCTTAGTAGGAGCAGCAAGATGCAACCATATAACGCCTATCCTAATACAACTTCATTGGCTCCCCGTACAAGGAAGGCTTACATTCAAATCTTTGTTACTCACCTTCAAATCCATCCATGGCATCACCTCCCCCTCATTAACCAACATCATCCAGCCCGCTCCTCCCAACAGAACAAGGAGAACCCCATCTACAAATGTGCTAGTAATTCCAAAGGCTTCAACAAAGTACACAACCGCAACATCTAACAGGGCATTCAGTATCTATGCCCCAAAATGTTGGAACGCATTACCACCAGGCATCCGTGCGATTACTGACTTAACACAATTCAGAAAGGCTCTCAAATCCCATTTATTTACTCAATACTACCAGATTAACCCTACCCCTACATAAGTGCCTCTCCCTCACCCCCTCAAGTTAACATATCAACTCTATTGTACACATGTTCACACTGAATTCCCAATACTCGATCTCATTGTACATATGTAAGTAGTTTAGTTTGCATACCCCGTTTATCCAAGTTATTACTCCTGTTCTATGTAAAGCAAAAGCATGTTATCCAAGTTGTTTTCTCCTGTTCTATGTGAAGCCAAACAGTTTGTTATGGTCATTTTGTTGTATGTAAACCGCGCTGACAATAGTGCGGTATATAAGAAATTGTAATAAATAAATAAATAATAAATAAATAAAATAAATAAATAAAAAACTTTACATCAATCCCGGTCATCAGATAGGACAGCTCTTTTACAGAGTCGTGCATCTGAAAAGACTAATAACATTGTTTGTACACTTACATTCTCAGAACACTCTAGAGAGATTGCCAATATATTGCGGAAAGCCTGGCATATCCTTGACCCTCTCCCTTGTCTAAGAGATACAAAGCTTCTTGTGGCTTATAAGAGGAATCCTAATATAAGAGACATTCTGGTGCCCTATGCTCTTAATAAACCCCTATTTATTCCTAAAGCTTGTGGACATTTTAAGTGTGGTAAATGCAGTGTTTGTGAAAATGCACTAGTAACAAGAAAGGAGTTTGTGAAAGCTGGTTCCACACATAAAGTACCTTTACATGATTTCTCTAATTGTGACACTACAAATGTGATCTATTTGATTGTTTGTCCCCGTAATTTATGTTACATTGGCAAAACTAAGAGGAGTGTAAAAACACGTATAATAGAACATAAGAGTAACATTCACAAAAAGAAGATAGATAAGCCTTTAGTAGATCATTGGGTGGAGGCTCAACATTCACTCCTTGATCTTCGCTTTTTGGTTCTTAAAGTGGTACGGCCTCATTGGCGAGGGGGAGACTTAAATAAGCTCCTCTTACGCCTGGAACAAAGGTTAATATATGAACTTTGTACATTACATCCACTGGGTTTGAATCAAGAGGTAGATTTGTCTGTTTTTTTATAGTATTTATTATTATCAACATTTTTTTGCACATCTTTCCCTTCTTTCTTTTCCTCTCCTTCTCTTCCTTTCTTTCCTCTTTCCCCTTTTCTTTCCTTCCTCCCCCCTTTTTTCCCTTCCCCCTCACCCCCTTTCCTCTTCCTTTCCTTCCTCCTCCTTCCCTTTCCCTTCCTCCTTTCTCTCCTCTCTCCCCCTCCCCTTTCCCTTCTTCCCCTCCTCCCCTCCTCCCCCCTCCCCCCTTCTCCCTCCTTCCCCTTCTTCCACTTCCCTTCATCCTCCCCCCCTTTTTCCCAACCCTTTCCCCCCTTTCCCTTCTTCCCCTCCTCTTTCCTTCCTTCCTTTTTCCCTTTCCTTCCCCCTTCCCGCTCCCCCTTCCCTCTCCCTCCCCTTCCTCTTCCCCCCATTTTCCCCCTCCCCCTCCCCCTTCCCCTTCCCCATCCCTTCCCTTCACCCACCCCCTCCGTCCTTTCTTTCCCACCTTCCCTTCCCCACCTTTCCCTTCCCCCTCCTTTCCCCCTCTCCCTCCCCCTGCCTCCCCCGCCTCCCTTCTTCCCCTTCTTTCCCCCCTCTTCCCTCCCCCTCCTCTTTCCCTCCCCCTCCCTCTTTCCTTTCTTTTCCTCTTCCCCTCCCCCTTCTTCCCCCTTCCCCCTACCCTCTCCCTTCCCCCTCTCTCCCTCCCCCTTCCAAGCTTGATCAATCTCAGTTTTTAATATTTGTTTTATTCCTCTGTTTAACTTCTCCATTAGTTTAAGCATTTCGATAGTAATGTTAATTGGATCCCTTGCTTGTTATATTTTGTTTTGGTTTCACAAAAAGTATTCCCTCAAAAGATCATGTTACTAGAAACTTTGTAGCCTAACTACATTCTTCCATGTTAGAAAATTATCCTTGATCAACAAACTTCCCTTAAATTTCTCTGAAAATTGTCCTACTAGTGACGTTATAACCTAACGACAATCTTCCATGTTAAAAAGTTATCCATGTACATACCCCCCCACACTATGTTCTGCCATATTAAAAAATTATCCTTATACAGCAAACATCCCTTAGATTTCTCTGAAAACTATCCTCCTAATAACTTTGTAACCTAACTACATTCTTCCATATTCAGAAAAGTTATCCATATGTAGCAAACACCTCTTAAATCATGTTTCTAAGCAAAACCATCACAAGCACGCCTTCCAATCGATATTTGCATTAAGACCCTCGGTTCTAAGGTATTTAAGAGATTTTTAACCTCACCACGGCCGCTTTGCAAGCACAATTAATCACTCGCAAAGAATTTCAGTATTTAAACTTGAAAACCCCCACTACACCACGCTTTTATATGGTACCAAAAATTCATAAAGATTTGCTTAAGCCCCCTGGACGGCCAATAGTGTCAACTAAGGGTAGTGTGCTGGAACCTTTATCCACGTTTGTGGATTCCTTTTTACGTCCCCTCCTTGGGACTATTCCCTCCTATTTGAAGGATACTACACATTTTTTGAATGTGTTAAAACAGGTAGGGAGGTGGTCAAATAGTGCAGAAGTCATATTAGTGACATTAGATGTAACGTCCCTTTACACCAACATCCCCCAAGCGGCAGCCATTGACATTATACAACAGGTATTACAAAAACGAGGAGACCTCTCAATGCCCAAGATAGATTTTATTATCAATTTGGCGCGTTTGGCTATTTATCACAATTATTTTAGTTTTCAAGGAGTTCTTTACCAACAAAACTCAGGGGTAGTCATGGGTGCCATGTGTGCCCCGTCCATAGCCAATTTTTATATGGGTCAATTCGAAGAACGGTGGGTAATCCCTTCAAATTATACTCAAAATATTGTAGTATGGAGAAGATTTATAGATGACATCTTTTTGCTTTGGAGGGGCTCCCAGGTAGCATTAGATGCTTTCTTAAGTTGGCTCAATTGCCTAGACAGTAATATTAGATTCACCCACACTTATCACCAAGACACGCTTCCGTATTTGGATGTACAGATTAGGAGAGGTCAGGGTGAATGGGTTACAACAGTGCACAAGAAGGCCACGGATAGGAACACCTTTCTTCATTTTCAAAGTTTACATCCCAGGGGGTTAAAAGAAAGTCTCCCGTTTTTTCAGTTTATACGTTTTAGAAGAAATTGTTCTAATATGGCAGACTATAAGCGTCAGTCTAAGCACCTGTATCAGTTTTCTGGAGAGAGGCTACCCTAGTATTAAAACCGAGAGTAGAGGAGCGGGACTCGCAAGTTAAAGGTCATATGAGTTGTGGGGCATGTGATATCTGTGATATCACGATAACAACTTCCTCTTTTTGTTATACCGGAGTTACAGTTACTTTGAGGCATGCCACCAGCTGTTCTTCGGATAACGTGGTATATGCGTTAGTGTGTCCTTGTGGGTTGTGCTACATTGGGAAGACGTTACGCTCCTTTAGAATGCGCATGAGGGAACATCGGAGCCGGTTGAATTGTAAGATGAAGGAGGCCCCCATAGTGCGGCACTGTCTGCAGAAGGGTCACATCTTTGAACAATTACGTTGTCTATGCATTGACAGAGTTGAGAGAGGACGTGACGGTAAATCCATAGATGAGACATTAATTTTCACCGAGAAGAGGTGGATTTTCCGCTTAAATACCTTAGAGCCAAGGGGTCTTAATGCAAATATCGATTGGAAGGCGTGCTTGTGATGGTTTTGCTTAGAAACATGATTTAAGGGGTGTTTGCTACATATGGATAACTTTTCTGAATATGGAAGAATGTAGTTAGGTTACAAAGTTATTAGGAGGATAGTTTTCAGAGAAATCTAAGGGATGTTTGCTGTATAAGGATAACTTTTTAATATGGCATTACATAGTGGGGGGGTATTGTATATGGATAACTTTTTAACATGGAAGATTGTCGTTAGGTTATAACGTCGCTAGTTGGACAATTTTCAGAGAAATTTAAGGGAAGTCTGTTGATCAAGGATAATTTTCTAACATGGAAGAATGTAGTTAGGCTACAAAGTTTCTAGTAACACAATCTTTTGAGGGAATACTTTTTGTGAAACCCGGTAGGGGTTCTCATCGAAGGGTATGGGGGGTTTAGTCTAAGTTTTGATTGGTCCCCAAATGGGTTGGGGGATCCTTTAAAAATGGAGTCATGGGTGGTTAAGCGCATGCGCGGCGTTCTTGGCTCGGATGAGGAGAGTATTTTGTCAGGAAATAGTGACTCGGGTTTTGAGCTTTAAAGAGCGTGGGCAGCGGTTTTGGTAAGATTCACATTCATATTTATATGAGAATAGTTTTAATTATAGGGAGGATAGTAAGTTAAGTACAGTAGGAGTAATTTATCTTATGTTTCATTCATACACAGCACTACGCACCATGTTAAGACAGATCCCCTGAAGAAACTAGTAAAGTGAAACGCAAGATCGGTACCGGGGATTGGCGTTGGGATCAATGCTTAAAATATATGCAAGCAGAGTCTTTTGGAGCTAAGTAAAACACTTCTCTTTTTGTGGTTGAGGAGTTTGAGAATAGACAACATACAGCCCATTATGACCACCTGCATAAGCTTTGATTAGAAGGTCGCTGATGTTACTAGGTGTATTCACTGTGTTAAGGCAATGCTTAAATTCCCCTTTTGTATATTATGTATAAAGTTCACCCGTTAATCATGTTTAAATTCCCTGTTTTATGTAAGTTCAATGTACAGTTACTCCACATTGTACCAACTTGTTAGTTGTAAACCGCGCTGATGCCGAATAGTGCGGTATAGAAAAACGTTAAATAAATAAATAAATAAAATAAATAGTCAGCACAGTGAAGCCAATGGATTACTGAGACCTTCATTGTAAGTAACTTGTGATTTGAATTGTTTAAAGAAAGAAGTTTTGGAAAAGTTTTGAGATTTTAGTCTCTCCCTGGGTTAACAATGAATGAGATTGATTTTGTTATAATTGACCTTTTCAATGCCTCATTGGAGTTGGGAGTGGTGCCAAAGGACTGGAGAGAGGCTCATGTGGCGCCTTTACACAAAAGCGGAAGTAAGGATGTGGTTGAAAACTACAGGCCGATTAGTTTAACTTCGGTGGTGGTTAAATTATTGGAAACGCTGTTGAAAGAGAAAATAGTGAGGTTTCTGGAGTCCAGCGGATTACAGGATCCGCTGCAGCATGGATTCACCAGACACATGTCTTGTCAGACAAATCTGATTGATTTCTTTGACTGGGCGACCAGGGAGTTGGACCGAGGGAGAGCCCTAGATGTGGTGTATTTAGATTTCAGTAAAGCCTTTGACACTCTTCCTCACAGGCGACTTAGAAACAAACTGAGCACCCTAGAGATGGACCCTAAAGTTACTACTTGGGTTAGAAATTGGTTGAGTGGGAGGCACCAAAAGTACAGATAAATGGAGCTCACACTCAGGAGAAGGAAGTTACCAGTGGTGTGCCCCACGGATCTGTCCTTCGTCTGATTCTTTTTAACATCTTTGTTAATGATATAGTGGAAGGGTTGTCGGGTAAGATTTGCCTCTTTGTGGATGATACCAAAATCTGCAATAGAGTAGACACCCAGGAAGGTGTAGATAACATGAGGAGGGATCTAGCTAAGCTTGAAGAATGGTCTAGAATTTGGCAGATGGCATGTAATGTTAAAAAATGTAAGGTAATGCATTTGGACTGCAGCAATCCAAGGCAGAAATATAGTATAGAGGGTGAAGTAATTTTGTCCACTAAAGAAGAACGAGACCTAGGCGTGGTTGTGTCTGATGATATTAAAGTAGCTAAACAGGTAGAAAAGGCGACAGCAAAAGCTAGAAGGATGCTTGGGTGCATACGGAGAGGAATGGCTAGCAGAAAAAAGGAGGTGATAGTAGCTCTGTATAAGTCTTTGGTGTGACCTCATTTGGAGTATTGTGTGCAATTCTGGAGACCGCACCTTCAAAAGGATATAAACAGGATGGAGTCGGTGCAGAGTGTGGCTACTAAAATGATTAGTGGGCTTCATTATAAAGCATATGAGGACAGACTTAAGGATCTTAATATGTACACCTTAGAGGAAAGGCGGGATAGAGGTGATATGACTGAGATGTTTAAATACTTCTGTGGCATAAATGCACAGGAGGAGAGCCTCTTTCGATTGAAAGCAAGCTCTGCTACGAGGGGACATGGGATGAGGGTGAAAGGGGATAGATTCAGGAGTAATATGTGGAAATATTTCTTTACGGAAAGAGTGGTGGATCCGTGGAATAGTCTCCCAGTGGATGTGGTAGAGATGAGGACAGTATTTGAATTCAAAGAAGCATGGGACAAACACAGAGTATCTCTAAAGAAAAAAGGGGACAGTTGTAGTGGTTGATATGGAAGGACAGACTAGATAGGCCATGTGGTCTTTTTCTGTCATATTTCTATGATCCACAAATTAATTCTCCCATTAACTTAGTAAGGTAAAGTGTATATTGGGGACACACATATTTAGGGCTCTAAAAGTGAATTGTGCCCAACATTTTTATTTGATCCTTTTTTTTTTTTTTTTTTTTTAAATCTAATGTGGCCTTTCTTCCCTCTCCTCCCCTTCCCTCCCTACCATGAGCTCCTCTGTGATGAACTGTTGTGTGATGAGGCGATGAACGATGTCTTCTGAATTTCTGTAAGTATATTTATGAACACAACATTGAGCCAGGGCTAGAATTAAGATTTTTGCGCCCATAGGCAAGACTGGTAAGAGAGGGCAGGGGGCTCAATAAACCTTTTGAGCTCAGAGAACTAAGGAGGACCCCCTGGAGACTGGAAATCGGTGGTGGTGAGTTCTAGGTCATACTGTTATGGTGGTGCCTCTTTGAAGTGGCAGTAGTGGACAGTCAAAAGGTGAATGGGAAAAGGTTCTTTTTTTTGGCATGAGTACTACTACTACTCATTTGTATAGTGCTACAAAGCATGTTGCCACCCACCCACTCCCTGGACCTTGAGGGTTAAGGGAGGGGCTGGCCTTGAATGCCCTTGAGGGTTAATGTTGTAGTTGTGTTGGTGCTCAAGTGATAAGGCAAGGCAAAGAATATTTCTTTTTTTATGAGGTTTATTTCCCGCTTACGCAGTTCAAATGCAGCAGACCTTAATGAAATAATATGGCACAAAACAAGATGGAGAAACTGAACTTAAACAAGGCTTTTTCCACTGCTTAACTGAATGTCCATTACTGATCACATTCACCTGTCATGTGATCTCCTTTTCATTAAGGTAACAGAAAACTCTGATACCAGCACTGCTCCTGAATTGCACAGAATATGCTTCCACTTATTTTCTTCACAGAAGCTCTTTTATCACAGTAAACAGTGAGGTAACTTTGCTATTTTCTTACAAACAACACTGGCAAGCAAATCCCTTAAATGTCCTTTGGAATCATACAAGTAGAGCAATCCATCGGGACTTCCTGTTCCGTAGATGGCAAAGAAATTAAAGGCATTTCTTCTTGCCAGCTGATCAATGGCTTTGCTACGTTCTGAGTAAAAACTGCTCTGCTTTTAAGGAACTCTCTGAATTCACTGAGAAGTAATTCAGCCTGTGTATTTTCTGAGCTAGGCTGAGATAATCCTCCTTCAGGTAAATGCTTGTTTATATTTCTTATCGCTAGGCAATTATCAGTGCTTTTACTTGGACAACATTTCAGCGTGCAAGCATTTCCCTTCCCCCACCTATCTCCACATGGCAGTGCAGGGTAAAATGCTCCAGCTGTATTTAGAGAGTCTCTCAGAATGTTAAAAGGAAAACAGGCTTTTCTTGACTTAACCAGTTAGTATCAAACTTTCTGCCTTTATCCTGACTTTCACAATTAAAATTCACTCTTTCTGGTTTTCCACTGTTAAGTTTGCTAGCCGTGCCACACCCACCAGATACCTTGTGCTTGGGCTTCTTCCAGGGTAATTCCTTATCCCTTTGCCTCCTATTCCAAGGTTCTTCTGGGTCTTTAAAACTCCTGAGCGGCAGCCTTGGGTCTCCCAGTGCCTTAGAATTCTTCTGCTTCCAGAAATCTTTCTCTGCCACTGAGTCTCCCAGCTTCTGTCTGCTCCTTCTTGGATCACAGCTGCTTAGTGGTTCTCTCTCTCTCTCTGTTCCTGGTCATCTGACCTGTCCTCGTCCAGGTGCTTGTGTCCTCCTTCCCTCTCCTGGTGGTCCTCTCTCTTGTCTAACTGTTTCTGGGTTTTTAACAAGCTAGCTGAGTGCTGCACTGCCCGCCTCCTGCTTGGGCGTGCCCAATCAGGGACTTGGCTTCTCACCTGCCTTGAAGTGAGGAGTGGTTCCTGATTAGCTCTGCATTCTTTTTTCCTCTCGAGAAAATCCTGCATTCCCCTGCAGTACCGGCTCTCTCCACCGGATCACTATCAGTTCTCTTGCTTCATAAGATCCTGCTACATCACAATGTGCAATGCTGAAAAGGACCAGAGATGAAGCCTGCTGTATAGACTCGGGTAGTTTTTCCAGGCATAAGGAGCAGCAAGGTGGAAGGATAAAAGTCTGGAGTTGGTAGTAGAAGGACATTTGGCACCTTCAACATTTAGTTCCCTAGGCTGTTTCCTATACTTAAAACCAAGCTTTCATTGTGCCTAATATTCAAAGTGAGCAATGCATTATGCAAATACTATGCTGAGCATTAGCAGTAAATTTGAGAGACTGAAATCATACTCGACATACTTGGCTTAAGAGCTTGGTATGTGCAAAACTAATCCATTTAGAGACATTGCCCCTGAAGAAAATTATATTTCTACACAGTTGTGTTAAAGGAAATTTTCCAGATGGAATGATTCAAAGAACCAATGTGAACAAACTTTCATTTACCGATTTCAGACAGTGGCTCCAGGGGGCCTTGATAAATCAGTGGAATGGCATTGCTTCTATTGAAGGGATCAATTGTGGCATTTCCTTTTAGGATCTGAACATATTGAGATGTAGTCTGTTGCTTGAGAGAGAGACTGATAGAGGCGTGGGTGATTTAGTTGTGTTTGAGTTGGTATTGAATGATTGTGGTGTATGTATATTGTGTCATTGGTTGTTTTTTAGTTAATTATTTGGGGGAGTTTTGCTGTCATTAATGCTGAGAAGGGTTGATTGATAGCAGTTTGGTGGTGAGGATGAATGATGTAGAGAAGCCTTATTGTCTAAAATCCTGGTATTTAGGGGGGTGTTTTGTTAGCTTGATCAGATTTGTTTTCATCAGATCCTGTATTTTACTGGATTCCAGAAACTACATTATCCTCTGTTTTAGCAAGGTTTTCATTAATTGACCCTCTACAGAGGTCAAACTTATCGGCTTATAGTCCCCAACCTTCTCCCTTGTTTTTGTGGAGAGGGATCACATTTCCCTGTCTCCAGTCTCCTGGGGCCACACCATACTCCAAAGAAGCATTGAAAAGATCAGGTAGCGGAGCCGCTAGTACTTCCCTAAGCTCCTTAAATGTCCTTAAATGTTAATTTAGCTAGCGCCTCATGAGAACAGCCTTCTGAACATTGTTTGAAATCTACCTCACTTCCCTTCCTATCTGTGTTTTTCTGAGGTCCTATTCTCAGCTTTTGACTGTGTAAACCATGAGGAACTCTGGGCCACGTTAAGCATGGGTATACCAAAACACCTGATGGTTCTCTTGCACAACCTTTACACTGATCAAGAAGCAACAGTTCAAACAGAACAAGGAGAAACAGAATGGTTTAAAATCAGCAAAGATGTATGACAAAGTTGCATATTTCCCCCTACCTGTTTAATTTATATACAGAACAAATCATCAGAGAAGCAGGACTGTATGAAGACAACAGAGGTGTGAAGACTCATGAAAGACTCAACAACCTTCGCTATGCTGATGATACCACATTATTGGCTGAAAGTGAAGACGATTGGAAACATTTGCTCTCTCAAGATCAAGGAACAGTGTCTTAAAATGGGCCTGCACCTTAATGTAAAGAAGACAAAGATCCTGACAACTGGCAAAATCAATAAGTTCATCATTGAAGGAGAAGAAATTGAAATAGTGGACAACTTTAACCTACTTTGATCAACTATCAATAAAGAAACAACAAACAATCAAGAAATCACAAGACATATTGCTCTTGGCAGAATGGCTATGAAGGACCTAGACAAGATTCTCAAGAGCAGAGATGTCTTTCTCCATACAAAGATTCAACTTGTTCAAACCATGCATGGTATTTTCAATAACATCATATGGATGCAAACGGACAGTGAGAAGATAGACAGGAAGAAAATTGATGCCTTTGAACTATGGTGCTGACGATGAATACTCTGTATACCATGGACTGCCCGAAGAACAAACCAGTCAGTACTAGAGGAGATCAAACCTAAGCTTTCCTTAGAAGCTCAGATGACAAGATTTCGATTTTCATACTTTGGACACATCATGCGAAGAGAGAGACCATTAGAGAAATACATCATGCTTGGAAAGGTAGAAGGTCACCGTAAAAGAGGAAGGCAGGATCTATAGAATAACAGCAGCTATGGGTGCCACTCTGTCAACAATGAGCTGCCTATCCAGAAGGTTGCCATGAGTCAACACCAACTCGACGGCACTTAACAACATAACTCTCAGGCCTTCATCTGTGAAACCAGAGCAAAAATATTTTTAAGCAATTCCGCTTTATCTTCATCGGTCTGTTGATATTCCTCCCTTTCACCCTTCAATCTCACAATGCTATCGTTGCACTTCCTTCTGTCACTAACATATCTCAGAAAAGTCTTGTCCCCCACTTTTACTGTAGGGGCTATTTTTTTCTTTTTGCATCTTTCCTTTAATGACTTTGTTACCACTTTCCCTTAGCTCCTCCAGATGTTGTTTGCTTTCCTTCAACTATTACAAAGTACCTTAAGTCCAAGCTATATTTTATGCTACTATTTTATGTTTATTTCTCAGTGAACTGCAAAGACCTGGAATTAATCTCTTGCTAAGGATTAACCACTTGCTGATGAAAATCTCCCATTAAGCTCTTTGATGATAATTTTCCTCTTATGTTCTTAATTAGCTTAAAAGCCTATAAATCAAAGATTGGGCTGGGAAGGGGAAATCGAACACCAACAAAAAGCTTTTAGCTAGACTATTGCTTAGATTTATTTTTTAATACACTAAAAAAAATCTCCAGCTATTTAACTTCTGGTTTTAAACACATTCTATCAGTTTACGTCACAATATCCCCTTTCTCCAATTTTTAAGACCCAGTTTTCCAGCAGGTAATTATTCACATGTGTCGATTCCCTTACCAACAGTGGCAGATTCTGTCTTAGCACTCCTTCAGTCCATATGAAGCCCCAGGGCATAGAGTCAGGTGTAACATCAGAAAGGTTTTTGTGATGGAGAGGGTGACGGATGGATACATACAACAGCTTCCCAGTGGAGTTGTTGAAACAAGAACAGCTATAGGAGTCAGGAAAGTCTGGGATAAGCACAAAGTAGATAGCCAGAGACCAATGGAGGTTTTGGATTCTGATCCTTTCTGCTTGTCTCCTTATTCTACCCTTATTCTTATCTTTTGTCTTGTCTGTCTCAACTGGATTGTAAGTTTTAATGAGCAGGGGCCGTTGTCATATGTGCCTGTACAGTGCTCTGTATGCTTTGTAGTGCTATATAAATGTTTAATAGTAATAGTGGTCTTTGGCATCACGTGCAGAATGAAACTGGGTAGGGTTTTATGGGCTTTAAATAAATAAACTTCAAGTAAAGTGTTTATTTATTGTTTTTTATATACCGCGCTATTTCACATACAGAGAACAGAACAGAACTTATATAAATTAAATTGTCCTAAATTAAATTCTTTCTGCTGAAGTCATGAGCCCCTGCCAGCAGTCTGGGGGAACGGTGCTGTATCTGTTCCCTTGAACTTTTTATGTTAGTGGTTTGCTAGTAGCTCTCCAGCAAAAGTCCTTTAGGAATCATTTGCTGCTTTCTCTGTGAATTTGCCATGGTAATCACCTTAGGAGTCACTTTAAAAGCCTTAGTTACGATTTGGACATCTGAAAACGTGTATGCAGATATCCAAATCAAGGAGATGTCCCTGGAGCCATTTTTAAAATGGCTTTTAAAGGCAATTCTGGTACAAGGATGTCCAAGTAGGCAGGGGGTGTGGCGGAGGCGTGTTTAGGGTGCTGCAATGGACTTAGATAATCCCCGCTTGATTTAGGAAATCTTAGGGACATTTGTGCCTCCCCTCAAGTTTGGACCTGCTCCAGGCAGGTTTAGGCATTGGGAAAGTGCTAGTTTTCCATGTACAGCAGATGACACGCCACTAATCCCCAGTGTTCTGCACAATTACAATGAGAGCAGCAGTGGGATTTTGAACCCTGGCTTTCCTGGTCCTGTAACATTAGGCTAGATATCCACAGTATGGAACACTATTCTGGGGATGTCTATATAGATGCCCGTAGACGTCCATATCAGGCATGTCCGCGTTTGTGAAATTGTACCTGCATTTTGTTTTCTAAGACATTCTTGCTTTGACATCTGATTGCACTTGGACATCATTTGTAAAATGTGCCTTTTTGTTTTTCTTGCTGCATTAGTTGTTGGGTGAACATGAAGACCTATAACTGTGAGGATTTGGGGGATAATTTTATAAAGTCATTTTCAAGGGCACGCAGCCACATAAGTGTCTTAATGGCCTCCTTATAAAATACCAACCAGCGCTGGCATGGAAGGCACGTACTTTGCTGTTAGGAGTAGCTGGGGAGCATGGGCACAGTTCACAGGTACTAATTTATGTGCATACTTTGTTCATGTATGCCTGCTTTTAGGGTAGGTGTAAATGCCCGCCCCTGCTTTTAAGGTATGATCCCTGCACATTCCCATTTAGATGGGCTAATGGAAGTGTGAGATACCTGGGGATCCAGATCAGTGCAGAGGGGTCTGATCTATACAAGTTGAATTATGAGCCAACTGTAAAGAAAGTGCTAATGGACTTGGTAAGATGGGACAAGCCCATTTTCCCATGGATGGGAAGGATAGCCATAGTGAAGATGAATATATTACCCAGATTACTCTTTCTGTTTATGACTCTGCCCATAGAAGTTCCTAGAGCAATGATAAATTTGGTGCAGAAAAGATTTTTCTCCTTTATTTGGAGACGCAGGCACCCTAGAGCGAAAAAGGAAGGTCTGGCGGTTCCTGAAATTGCAAGTTATTATGAGGCGGCACAGCTACGAGTGATAATGGGGTGGAGGTTGTAGAAAAATGGGCCTCAATGGAGTAGAATAGAACAGATGATGGTAAGACCCAACTACATTACAGATTTGTTGTGGAAGAATAGGGAGGAGAGAGAAAGAGGTCTAGCTAAGAACCCATACATAAGTACCTTCCTTTTTCGCTCTAGGGGGCCTGCTGTAGTCTACAGACCTCCAACTCAAATTGAAGAGATAGATAACGAATTGATTATAGATATTGCCAAGACAGCCACAAAGGGGGAAGCAATCATTTTGGGTGACTAATCTATCTGATGTGGATTGGATTACTCCTTCTGCACATCTGGAAAGAAGCAAAAACATTGTAGATGCTCTCCAAGATGCATCACTTAGACAAATGGTCATGGAACCAACCAGGGAAAGCTCAACGCTGGATTTAGTGCTCACCAACGGTGATAGCGTATCGAATATCTGCGTGAGTGCCCCTATGAGCAACAGCGATCATCACACGGTGTGGTTTGAGATAAAAGCCAAGGTACAGGCCAAACATAGCAAGCTCAAAGTCCTAAACTTCAAAAACACTGACTTCAATAAAATGGCCGAGTACCTAAAGGAGGAGATGACAGGTTGGAAGGAGATAAGGGAAGTGGAATTGCAATGGGCTAAACTAAAGGTGGCAATAAAAGGGGCAACAGATTGCTGTTGTAAATAGTTAATATGTTTATTAACGAAGTGCTTATTTGTCCTACTCTCTGTAAATAATGAATATCTGCTCAATCTATATAAAATAGTTAATATTTTCTCTGTAAAATAGTTATGTGCTCAAAAATGCTCTATGTAATTGATATTTACCATGTTCTCTGTAAACTGCCCCTGATCTATGGAAGGGGCGGTATAGAAAAGCGCACAAATAAATACATAAACAGATAAATATGTAAAAAATTAAATAAAAACAAGAGGAGAAGGAAACCTATTTGGTTTTCCAAAGAAGTGGCTGCTCAAATAAAGGCAAAAACCACAGCTTTCGCAAAATTCAAAAGCTTAAAAACATAACACAGAAATGAATACAGGATCAAACTCAAAGAGTCAAAAAGAGAAATAAGGATAGCAAAATTAAAGGCAGAGGAAAAGATGGCTAAAGATGTTAAGGGTGACGACAAAACTTTCTTCAGGTATATTGGGGAAAGGAAGAAGATCAGAGTTGGAATTGCAGGACTCAGAAGTGCTGGGAAAGGTCTCGTGGAAAGTGACATAGAAAAAGCGAAATTGCTAAACAAATACTTCTGCTCTGTTTTTACTAAAGAAAATCCTGGAGATGGACCAGCTGTGATTCCCAAATATAAAAATGGGAATGAAGTAAATACCACACCACACAAGACGAGGTGTTGGAACAACTTGCTAAACTGAAAGTGGACAAAACCATGGGACCGGATGGGATACATCCGAGTATACTGAAAGAGCTCAGAGAGGTTCTTGCAGGGCCGTTAAAGGATGTATTCAACAGATCCTTGGAAATAGGAGAGGTTCCTCAGGACTGGAGAATGGCTGATGTCGTACCTCTACGCAAAAGTGGTGATAGGGAAGAAGTGTCAAACTACAGACCCATGAGCCTTACCTCGGTGGCAGGAAAAGTAATGGAGGCGCTCCTGAAAGAGCGAATAGTGAACTTTCTCAAAACCAACAGGTTGCAAGATCCGAGGCAACATGGTTTTACTGAAGGACGGTCTTGCCAAAAAATCTGATTCAGTTCTTTGACTGGGTGACCAAGGAACTAGATCAGGGGCATGCGATGGATGTCTTCTACCTGGTTTTCAGCAAAGCCTTTGATACTGTTTCTCATAGGAGGCTTATCAATAAACTCAGTAGCTTGGGGATGGGTCCCAAGATGGTAAACAGGATTAGAAATTGGTTGACTGGCAGACGACAGAAGGTGATGGTACATGGAGCTCACTCGGATGAAAGGAAGGTGATTAGCAGGGTGCCCCAGGGTTCGGTCCTGGGCCCGGCACTGTTCAATGTATTTGTGAGTGATATTGCTGAAGGACTGAATGGAAGGGTCTGTCTTTTTGCAGATGATGCAAAAATTTGCAGATGATGCAAAAATTTGCAACAGAGTGGACTCCCTCGAAGGAGTGGATAACATGAGGAAAGATCTACAAAAGCTGGAAGAATGGTCTAATGCTTAGCAATTACGATTTAATGCGAAAAAGTGTAGTGTCATGCACTTGGGTAGCAGAAATCCAAGGGAAATGTACGCGATAGGGGGCGAGAGGTTGGTGTGCATGGTTCAGGAGAAAGACCTTGGTGTGATTATCTCTGATGATCTCAAGGTGGCAAAACAGTGTGACAAGGCTGTGGCAAAAGCCAGGAGGATGTTGGGCTGCATACAAATAGGAATTACCAGCAGAAAGGAAGAGGTACTTATGCCACTGTACAGGTCGCTGGTGAGGCCTCACATGGAATACTGTTCCATTTTGGAGACCATATCTCGCAAAAGATGTAAAAAGACTGGAAACTGTTCAGAGGAAGGCGACCAAAATGATTTGGAGCCTGCGTAAGAAACCTTATGAGAAGAGACTTGAAGACCTAAATATGTACATTTTGGAGGAGAGGAGGGATAGGGGAGATATGATTCAGACCTTTAAATACTTAGAGGAACGATGAACAAACAAACCTCTTCCAAAGACGGGGAAGCTGCAAAAGTAGAGGGCATAACATGAAGCTGCAAGGTGGTAAATTGAAAGGCAATGTCAGGAAATATTTTTTCACTGAAAGAGTGGTGGATGCTTGGAATTCTCTTCCGATGGAAGTGGTGGGGGCAAACACGGTGACGGAATTCAAAACAGCATGGGACAAGCACAGCGGATCCCTTTACAGCAACAGGATAAAAACAAAATAAACTGAACCATCTAATTTCTCAACAAATAGGGGTGTCCTACATGGAGTGGTGGGTCCACCCCTAAACAACCGCTTTTGACCTCCCCTCTCCTTCTGTGTGAATCTTTCCCTTCCCCCTCTTTCTCACCCCTCTCTCTCCTTAGTCATGTCTATTTAAATGTCTTGGGTGCTTTTCTGTCATTCATTGTACTTCCTTTCCTCTTCTGGCCAGTGGCCTTTTCTGTTATACTGACCATTTTTGTAAACCGCTGTGCTCTAACTGGAACAGCGGTATATCAAGCTAATAAACATAAACATATGGGGAGGGGTGGCCTGCACAGAGCGACAGGTGCACCTACTCTTGTCGTATTGCTGGGCAAACTGGATGGACCATGCTGGTCTTTATCTGCCGTCATTTACTATGTTACATTCAGAGCCTGGGATAGGAAACATAAGGTGCTAACACATATGGGAGGAAATATTAGGGCACAGCGGATCACACAATGTGAGGGGTTTTTGGTGGGAGAAAGTTCTGGGATATTCCAAAGATGGCAGGAGAGAGGGTTACAGTGTATGGGGCAGGTATTAACTGAGGCAGGTCAATTAAGGCTGTTTGAGGAGCTCCAGTGAGAGTTCCAAATAGAAAAGAGTGATTGGTTGGGTTATTTTCAATTGGCACACTTTTTAGGGGGAAAAGATATTAAAGAAGGCCTGAAAAGCACAGACACACTCTTTGAGACGATGCTTAGGGTGGGGGATTTATCAAGAATGGTGATCTCTAGGCTGTATAAGGCATTGAGTAACCCCATAGATCAAGGAATGCATATGCGGACCTGGGAGGCAGACTTGGCAGGTTATTGGGATTCTTAGAGATGGGAAAAAGTATATGTTGGGGTTAAAATACCAGTGGTCTTGGCAGCAATCCAAGAACACTCTTATAAGATGCTGTTCCGAATGTATCTAACCCCAGTAAGGTTGTGTAAGATGGGGAGATATAACGATGCGATGTGTTGGAGGGGGTGTGGAGAGCGGGGGGAGTATATGCATATGTGGTGGAGCTGCCCAGTGCTACAGCAAACGTGGCAGTGGCTGAAGGATCTCATGCGGGAGATGGTGGGTTGGGTGGGAGATATCACACCAGCTAGAGTATTAATGAATGAATGGAGGGGTGGGGGGGAACTGAAAAGTGATCTGGTGTATATGTTGAAGACGCTTTCAATTGGAGCGAGGATGGAAATAGCGAAAGGATGGAGGTCTGAGAGAGCACCAGCACCTGAGAGAATATTAAGTAGAATAGCATATATTTATAGGATGAGTGAGATCAATGCCTATAAAATGCACAAGGCTGAGAGCTTTCAAAGGAAATGGCAAAAGTACATTGAGTGGCTACAGAGGGAGGATAACGAGGTAGTGGGCTGAAACTCATCAAGAGTATTGAAGGGAATTGAAAAAAAAAGAAGGATGGATGGGAACACTACAGGATCCGGGGGGGGGGGGGGGAGGGGGGGGGAAGTAGAAGGGAATATTAAACAGAAGTTGTACAGATAAAATGGAGAGAAGCATATATTGTTAAGTAATGTAAAGCAAGGATGGAATGGTAATCAGATACATGCTGGGATGATGGATGTAGTTGGTTGTAGGTTATACAATTGTTTTGTAAAGGAGATGAAAAATGATGTGTTATTTTGCACTGTACTAAATAAAAATCTAAATTATAAAAAAAACCCCGGTATAATCCCTGCCACTTTTGCTGATATTTTATAAAGACAAATAGGTGACTTGTGTCTTTATGAAATAGGTTAAAACTGGTGCCCATGTCATCAGTGTAGTTTGCCTTTGTGATAAGGAAGCTTATCATAGTTCAGGAGGGAGCTATAATAGAGGTGAATTGGCACTGAACAAGCAACCTGTCTTAGCTGGTAGAAATACTAAACCAGAATGTTTTCATAAAAGACTACCAGTTCCAGAATGCACCAGGTTTCAAACAGCCTCTAGAAGAGCTGAAGTGGGGAAACGTGTGTTCAATCAGGAGAGCTATGAGGTAATCCCCAATCACTCATCTCCAAGGGCAGGGCTTGATTCAGCACAGCTGGGATGTGCTAGGGTGGAGTATCCCTCTAAGCAAGTTAAAAGTAAAACATATTCTACACAGAATCAGATGATCAGGAACAGGAACTCAGAGCTCAAGGATGGAGAGAGCAAGAAGAGAAAGACATCTTGGAGGTCTAAAGAAGGAGGCCACAGCAGTACGTGTGTTGGGAGTCATTCCAGAGGCAAGCATACTCCATTGGACTGGAGGAAGCCAGAGGAGTGGGGTTACAGAGCCAGGAATTCCCAGACGGCACCTTTGAAGGAGACGGCTGCATTTGGAAGGGGCCCTAAGACCAGTGCAAGAAGGTATGTGAAGAGAGACCCAGTGTCCAGGGATCTTGATTGGAAGGCTGGACATAAAAGCTGGACTACTTACTGGCCAGGATATCTGGAGAGGAAACCTAACAGCAAAGGAAGCTCAGGTATGAACTCTGATCTACGCCCTAGCTCTTCACCTGGAAGAAAGCAGGGAAAAAGCAGTTGCCTTCAGGCAAGTAAAGAGCTAACTGTCATCAGCTTCTGCTCCCTGATTGGGGTTACACAGCCCAGCAGAAATCCATCTGTCCTGCTAATTGAACTCCAGCCTAATTGGGGCTGTCTGAGAGGGGGAGGAGTCAGCTCCATTTGAAAAGCAGCTGCCTTCAGGCAAGTAAAGAGCTAACTGTCATCAGCTTCTGCTCCCTGATTGGGGTTACACAGCCCAGCAGAAATCCATCTGTCCTGCTAATTGAACTCCAGCCTAATTGGGGCTGTCTGAGAGGGGGAGGAGTCAGCTCCATTTGAAAAGCAGCTGCCTTCAGGCAAGTAAAGAGCTAACTGTCATCAGCTTCTGCTCCCTGATTGGGGTTACACAGCCCAGCAGAAATCCATCTGTCCTGCTAATTGAACTCCAGCCTAATTGGGGCTGTCTGAGAGGGGGAGGAGTCAGCTCCATTTGAAAAGCAGCTGCCTTCAGGCAAGTAAAGAGCTAACTGTCATCAGCTTCTGCTCCCTGATTGGGGTTACACAGCCCAGCAGAAATCCATCTGTCCTGCTAATTGAACTCCAGCCTAATTGGGGCTGTCTGAGAGGGGGAGGGGTCAGCTCCATTTGAAAAGCAGCTGCCTTCAGGCGGGCCCACGCCTGAGGGCCTCGCCAGAGGGCCCTTTGTCGTGGCCCTTAGGCTGTGGTCCGTGGCCACTGTGGGTCCACATCCATCACTTTGTCTTCAGCGAAAAGAGAAGAGCTCCAGTTTCCTAAATACCATGAGAAGGAATGAACCACCATCAGTCTACACATCTCCATCAATCAAGTTGGTAACATAACTCCACAGCTTCTTGCTACCCTTCCACATGACTCTCACCCCAACAATTTAGTTATACAACGTATATATTAATCTATGCTCTTCTTCAACCAATTGCTTGCAAACTACTTGCCATCTTGCCTTTGGGCCTATCTTATTGAATTACTCTGATGTTCATATTACCTACCACACTGTTGCCTAGCAGATATCCGTACATACCACACTGTGCATATTTCATTACCTTATTGTGAATTACTCTGATGTGAATATTGCCTCATTACACAGATGCTTAACAGATTTCCAGTACCACCACACTGTGCATATTTCACTAGCTAACAACATTCCTGGATCTACTATATACATTAGTCGTCATGTTATCTCACTGGGTATTCCCATACCCCCTTACCCTTGCTATGTGCTACATTTTAATAGCCCTGACCTTTTACACCCTAGCCCTTACTTCACCTCAGAACACTATACCAGTCCTCCATAGATGATGTTGGAGATTTCCTGACTCCCCCAACCATCAATACGAAACACTTCGGCGCATACCAGGCCCACATGTTATCTATGTGGACCTTCAGCAGCAAAATCTATCTCGACGATTACAGTCCCACCATCCCCCTGACCTTAAATGTGCACTAATAAATGCACGATCAATAAGGAAAAAATGGCCAGCACTAACTGATATGCTCTCAGCTCATAACCTTGATATCCTATGTGTCACCGAGACATGGCTTTCAGCCGCTGACGCCGTGATCCTTCACCAGTGTGTCCCGCCTAATTTCTCAGTCCACTCTTGTCACAGAGCTGACCGTCGTGGCGGAGGAGTACTTATCCTAATGAAAGCCGACCTCAAATTTCGGCTTGCCGCCTCAAGCAGCACCTCTACCCTTGACTCTGTTACCATTACAAATAAGCAAATCACTATTAACTTGCTCTATAGAACTCCATCTTCATCTCCAGATGACTTAGCAACAATAATTGATCTTGCTTGCAACACCACGAATTCGCATACTCTAAACTGGATATTAGGTGACCTCAACCTCCCAGTCATTCAGGACAGCCACACCAATGCCTTTATTGATGCTCTCAGTGATCTAGGCTATGTTCAACTTGTTGATACCCCTACCCATATAAAAGGCAACTCACTTGATCTTATCTTTGCACCACAAACAGTCCTCACACATTTGCACCAGTCTCACCTAAACGTAAGTGCGGTTCCCTGGTCGGATCACTTTCTGATAAGATTCCAGATTCCAATTTGCACCAACTCCTCCAAATCCATACCTGAAGATAAACCCATATCAGAACATTTAAAGCGCTTCCACCCTTTTAACAAAGAAGATATTCTAAAGAGGACACACAATCTATTTGACCCTCCTCTTCAAAGCCTCGATGACATGGTCACCGCTTGGAACTCAAGCCTAGATGCCGTGATCCACTCACCTACCACGAACAAAGCACCACATAAGAAAAAGAATGCCCCATGGTACTCCCAAGAACTACGTAATTCGCTCCTTCAACTCAGACGACTTGAGAGACGCTGGCGACGATCAAGAGCAGCTGAGAGCCATGAGGCATTCACAGCACAATTAGGAAAACATCGGTTATCTGTAGCATCAAGTATGAAACAATATCATGCAAAAAGACTACAACGCTCCTTGAACAAACCCCACGAGCTTTTCCAAATTGTGAAATCTCTAGCAAAGGAGCCATCTCAAGAGAACTTACCCTACCCAGACTCACAAGAATATGCTTATTACTTGCGTAAGAAAAGTAATCAGCTTGCCCACACTGCTAAGCCCCCCATACCAGCCAGCCTACCTTTCTCCATCCCACAACCTCCTCTTGGTCATTTCTTGAGTGGGTCCCAACACACTATCACATCATTTTCTACTCCATCTGACAGAGTCATTCACGACACTATCCTAAACATAAACACTACAACAGCACCCTCCGATCCATGTCCAGCTCCCTGGATAAAGGCCCTGCGTGCCAAGCTCAGCCCATTCCTATCCAAATTGATTGATGTATCGTTCTCTACTGGAACATTTCCTCGAAGCCTGAAACAGACGGCTATCAGACCACTCCTAAAAAACAGTAAGTTGGACCCTTCGATGATGGAATCCTACAGGCCTATCTCCAGCATACCTCTCCTATCGAAAATCATTGAAAAGATTACCCAACGCCAATTACAAGATCACATAGATACTAATGCACCCCTGCATCCCTGCCAGCATGGATTTCGCGAAGCACATGGTGTTGAAACATTACTCACAACTTTATTCAACACCATAACCTTAGGTCTCGATAACATCAGACAAGGCTTTGCACTGATCTTCATGGACATTGCTGCTGCATTCAACACCGTAGACCACGAAGTTCTCCTGCTACGCCTCAGAGAGAAGGGAGTTCAAGCTTCAGCTTTGTCATGGTGCGCTTCATACCTCACTGATCGCTGGCAACATGTCCGTTCTGGCCCCTCCAACTCCGATTCCTTCCCCCAAACTAAAGGTGTTCCACAGGGCTCATCTCTATCCGCCTTGCTATTCAATGTCTATATGCAACCCATTTGTGATCTCATCTAATCATTTAATATCAACTGCCTGGTCTATGCTGATGACGTCTTGATTTACATGCCAATTTCGACAGAACATCTTGAACTATCCCCACTTATCAGGTGCTTTGACGCTGTCACAGACTGGCTAAATGCACAAATGCTTAAGTTAAATTTCAAAAAGACAGAAGCCCTCTTCGTAACCAGGAATCCGGCTTTTACTCCACCCCTGTCTATCAAGGTTCGCGACGCAGAGATCATATGCAAGACTACAGTAAGATACCTAGGTGTAACGCTTGATCAGCAACTTAATATGAAGGCTCATATCAAAAACATAACAAAGTCGGTGCACCATAAAATCCGGACCTTCCGCAATTTGCGTCAACTGTTAGAACCTGATGACTTCCGAACTGTCTTTCAGGCCCTAATAATGCCTCACTTTGACTATGCCAATGTGATCTTGTATGGTCTACCTAAGTGCACGACTAACCCCTTACAACTTGCAATGAATTCAGCTGCAAGAATCCTTCATGGAGCCTCAAGACGTTCTCATATTACCCCAATACTAAAACAATTGCACTGGCTACCCATACAAGCCAGGATCTCATTCAAGATCCTAATTATGACCCATAAAGCCATCAATAAATACCCTGCTACTGCCATTACTGATCTAATTTCAATCACACCTCCCAATCGAGCAAGGAGATCGAATGCCGCAAATACTCTCATATTACCTAAGGCAAGCACGAAGTGTTCTCAATTCACTAGATCCAGAGCCTTCTCCTTCTTTGCTCCATCCTGCTGGAACGCACTACCAGCAACTATCAGAACCATCAGTGAACTCTCCCAATTTAGGAAGGCACTGAAACGGCACCTCTTTCTTCATCACTACGATGATGCAGTCTTCTCCCCACACTCACCCACTCTCACATCTCAATGCAGCACCTCAAACTCATGCACGTCACATTCCCAGACTGATCACTCGCAATCACACCTTCCCCTCCAACCACCATGAGAAACTTATGCAGTGCCGCATAACTCATTATATTGTTGCATAAAGTAGACTGTATTTATTCATCGTGTCTCCTTGTTAAGGGACTGGTTATTTATACCCTATTTTACCTGTTATACCTGCTTAATGCATACCCAAGTTTAATTTTCCTGTTTAATGTATACCCAAGTTATTATACCTGTTTCACTGTAAGCACAAATCACGAAATTGAGATGTGCAACTCTTATGTTCATTGTAAACCGTACTGATGTCGAATAGCGCGGTATAAAAGAGACTGCAAATAAATAAAAAATAAATAAAATACTTTTACTAATACAACAACCATCAAAAGGAACTATAACTTGTTTTATCTACCCAGAAAAGTCTGCAAGAAAGCTTTAGGGTAGGAGCCACGTAGAGAAAGTGAACCAGCAAAGGGGTTTGCAGCTGGCTAATTATTGGTAATTGAGCCATGCCCAATTGCACGTGAGCTCTGAAAGGAAACTTCTGTTTGTGTGTGTAAATTAGAAGAAAGTTATCCTTGAAAAAGAACAGTTTTTGTTACTTTTGGGTTTTGTTTTTTTGCTTTTGGAGCACTGCTAAAAGTTATTAGCAGGAGCCCTCAAAAAGACCTTTTCTGTTTCCCATCAAGGTCTTTATTCTTTGATTGCTTAAGAAGTTCAGTTACCTTATATCATGATTTGTTTTTCCTGAGTACAATACTGAAAGCAAGTGTCCTTTTGTGTTACCAAGTAAATCTGTGTGGGAGAATTAACCCCATGAATAAAATATATTTTTCTTTGCTTACACTCGAGCAACACAACTCATTATTTTGTGAACGGCTGATTCTGGTATGAATGGACTACATCCCCCACAATCCTTTGCAAGTCATAATAGTATTTTGCCTTTGCCAAGACTGTGGACATTCACGCCCAGTGCCCCCGTTTACACCTTCTATATTCAGAAACAAGCAGGAAGTCTGTATTCACATATGGGTGATGCCAGCATTGACAGAGCCCCATGCAGGAACACTCCCCAGCATCCAATAGGATTGCTTTTAGGAGCATCCCTCCACACTTGTGTGGCTGCCTTTCGTCTTCCCAACAGTTCTCCTCAGTTGTCTTTCTTCCACAGAGCCATCAGGACCTTAAGATATGCCATACTGGGTCAGACCAAGGTTCATCAAGCCCAGTATCCTGTTTCCAACAGTGGCCAATCTAGGTCATAAGTACCTAGCAGTCTCCCCAAAAGACACAGGTTCCACAATTCTTGTATTGGGTCAAGCAGTGATATCCTGGGTCCCCCGTTGTGAAAGATTACTTCTAAAGCTTTTTGGTGCATTTTTGGTACTCTGTGCTTGCATGCCCACCTCCGTAACGATACCACATCGTTCTGGTACTTTTCTTTGTTTAGTAAATTTTTATTTCTTTCATTCTTTTTTAAAATATTTTAAGCGTTTGGGCTGCCATTGCCCAATTTGATTTTGCTTTCATCATTTTTTCCATAATGGAGAAGCCACATAGTGGTTTTAAGAAATGCATTAAATGCTGAAGTACTATTTCAGCAACTGACCAGCATGACTGTATTTGAAATGTTTGGGTCCTGACCATGACGTTTCCTTATGCGCCCACTGTAAGCAGATGACACTGTGAGAACTTAAGAACCGAGAACAGCAACGGGTAAAGCTGTTTCAGTCAGACTCAGCTGCTTTAGCACACCCTTTGGGGGCCTCTATTCTGTCGCAGTCATTGCATGGTTCCCATGCTGCTTTGAAGTCCAAACACAGATAAAAACATTGCTCTCCTTCACCGGCAGGAAAGGTATCGAAGGGCTCCTGATCCTCAGCATCGGCATCAGACACCGATACTTGACATTGACATCGACGTCTGCATTTGGTGTCAGGAAACCCAGAGGCAAGCTGACCGGCCAAACAGCCCCGGCGGGGGGACCCATCCCCCAAAGCCTCAGAGGGGCTCAGGGTTGCTTCCAGGACTCTGTCCTCAGCAGAGCCCCCGTTACCTTGTTCTGGAACAGTGGCACAGGGCTCCATGCCAGATTCCATCCAGTCATCTGCAGTCTCCCTCAATGAGCGAGTCCAAGCTATCAGGAGGAGTCTGGCGAAAATCCTGGCGGCAGTAGTGCCAGGGCTTTCGAGGCCCTCGGTTCCACTGCTCCTCTAAGGTCTTTGCTAAAGTCTATTCAAAAGACTACTGTATAACTGTTTACTCCTGTGGGAATTCTCTGCAACTGTTCACTGCAGCACAGTCGCGGGAATGCTTCTCTTCACTCTCACAACTGTGCTACACTTTGGACGCCGGCATCGCTGTTTTAAAAAGATCAAGAGAAGCACTTCCCATCCCTAGCAAGAAACATGAAGCACGTCTGTTAATCTTTTTAAAACGTGGTGGTGCTGGCTCAGAAGGGAAATACTCCCATGGCTGTGTTTAAAATGCCATGATCAGGCAGAGGTGAGAGGCTGCTGCTGGGTGCTGAAGAGGACTGATGGTGAGTCGGGAGGGAGGGAGGGGGAAGGTGACTGGGGGCTGGAGAGGACTGATGGTGAGTTGGAGGAGGTGACAGAGGACTGATTTGTTGGGGGTGACTGGGGCCTATAGAGTGCTGATGGGTGTGATGGGGGAGTAACTGGGGGCTGAAGAGGGACTGATGGTGTGTCAGGGGTGACTGGGGGCTGGAGAGGGCTGATTGCATGTCGGGAGGTGACTGGGGGCTGGAGAGGGCTGATGATGTGTCGGGGGGATGACTGATGAGTTGATATTCCTAGAAATTAGAGGGAGAGAGAAGGGGTGGTCAAGAAAGGCTTGGGTGCTATAGAGGGACCTGTGATTTACACCTGGAGGAATTCTGTGCAAAAGTTTTTTTAATTCTGTGCAAAAATGTACTAAAAACATGCAGAGGTTTGCAGAATCTTAAAATACTGTGTGCAAAATTTTCAAAACTTTTGTGCAGAATCTTTCTAGGTGTAATAACTTATATTCCTGCAGGTTGTTCAAACTACTTTTTCTCACCTGTAAATATGCATTCATTCTGCAGCCCCATGTTACCTGCACTCTTGTCTGGTGACCACCTTTTTTTTTTTTTTTTAGACAAATTGCTCTTTTCTGTGCCCTTCTCCTCCTAAACTAATTAGACACAGCACGCGTTTCTTCTTCAGGCATAAAGTGCCTCCAAAGGCCTCTGAAGTAGATGCATCTGACTTCCCTCTCTGGCTATGCTCAAGTCACTCTTTCCCCAATTTCTAATAGAACTTGCAAACCACTCTGTATGTCCAGTAACAAAGGGCAGTATGTCAAATGAAATAAGCATCCACTGCTTTTAGACTAACTTTAAATCCAAAGGGGTCAATATTCAAAGGCGGCAGCCAAACCTGCATATTCAATACTGAGGTTATGTCCGACCTACAGCATTGAATATATGGGTTAGCTAACCAGTTATAACCACTTATCCTTAACCAGGTTAAGGTAGGACAGCCCTTTTTTGGCCTAACTTTAGCTGGTTAAGGATAAGCAGTTATTAACTGAATTTGGGGATTTGACTATGTGTAAGTGGATATGTGTGACTGGGTATGGGTTCTTTTGCTGGCCTCCCTGCGAGCCATCTCCTTCTACTTCAATCTATACAAAATTATGCTGCTCAACTAATCGTCCGCCAGTCTCGCCATGCCCACATTACTCCTCTTCTCAAGTTGCTTCACTGGCTCCCTATCCAATTCCGCATTCAATTCAAACTTCTCCTGCTGACCTATAAATGCATTCACTCTGCGGCCCCTCAATACCTCTCATCTCTTATCTCTCCTTACATCCCCTCTCAGGAACTTCACTCCGCTAACAAATTACTTCTATCTAGGCCTTTCACTCGCACCGCTAACTCCCGACTTCGCTCCTTTAACCTTGCTGCACCTTACGCCTGGAACAGCTTACCTGTGTCTATACGCCGGGCACCCTCCCCGGCCCTCTTCAAATCCAGATTGAAGACCCACCTCTTCACTGTCGCTTTCTGATCATGACTTCTATCCTTTATTTCAACCTGACTCCCGTCAATGTTCATGACCAAATTGTAAAGACCATATTGTGCATTGCACCGAATTGACTAATGCACTGTATTGTCTTGACTAGATTGTAGGCTCAGACAAGCAGGACTCGGATGAGCAGGGACTGTCTCTTATATGTATGCCTGTACAGCGCTGCATGTGTGGCGCTATATAAGTGCTAAATAGTAGTAGTAGTAGTAGATAATGTAATAGGGTTGCGCATTAAGGGGGTTCTACAGTATGTTTTTAGGCAGTGTGGTTGGGGCAGGTGTGTCTGCAATATCTGTGTTGGAGTGTGTGAATTGAGAAACCGTCATCATTTTCTCTGTCACTGTGTGTGGGGGGTGGGGAGTGGTGCAGGTATGTAAGGAATGACCCCTCAGAGTGTCCCTGTATAGCAACAGAAGCATTTCTACCCAAAGAAAAACATATGACTTTCACATTTAAAAAAGGCATGACAGACAGCAGTTACAACTCAAAGTACAAAGAATAGAGCCAAGGATAATCTGCATGGAGCTGCAGTTACAAACCTCAACTCCTTGCTGGGCAGACTAGATGGGTCATGCTGGTCTTTATCTGCCATCATTTACTATGTGATTATGCAATGAGTAACGGGAACTATAGTGGCATAAAACTTACTGGAAATAGTAGGAAGATTATGTGAGGCTTTAAAAAGAAGCACAAAGATCTTAAATTTTATCCTCCACTCTATGGGAAGCCAATGCAATTGAGAAGGATAGCGTGTTCAAACTTAGGAGCAGTAACGGGCATTTTTACTAAAGGTTAACGCACGTAAAGTGCCACTATGCCCTTAGTAATAAAAGCGCTATGGGCTCTTAACGTTAACTTTCATAAATGTATTAAAACCTTTAGTAAACATGCTCCTAAATTTCAAGCATGCAGCAGAATTGTGGAGAAGTGAGAGGCTTTGAGCATGTCTGAAATAAAGACAATTACACTTGTTATAGCTTCAGCTGCTGAGCTTTATTTGTTTATTTGCCCAGGCAAGAGAGACTGTGACAAAGTGTAGTCAGTGGCAGCCGCCGCCGACTCCCCCAAAAGACTGTGCCTCCATGCAGCTTGCCATGCTGCACCCCCACACTGGGATGGCAGTGGCTCACAGCCTGCCGCTCTTGTTCCCTCCCTTCTGAAGTAACTTTCTTGGAGGGCGAGTAGGCTGGAACTGCACGCATGTGTGTGGGCATTTTAAAGCTGCCACAGCGCTGAAGCAGCAGTTCGGCTGCCGCTTCCAGAGGGTTGGGGTAGTGATGCCACCTACCAGGGTAGACTGCACTAGGTGGCCACCTCGGTTCACCTAGTGGACAGGCCGTCTTGAGTATAGTACAATCTGAAATTGTCTCAACATTATGCAAAAAAATTTCCCTTATATAGGCAGTATCAAAGAGAAATGTCTTACGACTGAAACCAGGTTCGCATACGTTTCCAGGTCCTAATCAATTAGAAAATTTCAGTATTTTGCACTCATCTAGAAGTAGATTCTTGTATTACTCTGAGACAGTCTGAGCCGGGACCTGATGTTTCTATAAAACATTTTCATCACATTCTTGTTTCTTAGCTCATACATACCTGTATCTCCTGTCTCCTAAAAACATTTTATTTCTTCTGCATTTACTGTGTCAGAGATTTTTAGCACTGTTTCATTTTCTCTTGATATACTTTCACAAAATTGGTTAAATATATTTTCAATATTCTCCACAGCAGCAATGGAATTACAGTAATCTAATCCATAAGTAAGCAATGACAGTTTTAGGCATTTCCGGGGATGATGTTTAGGCAGATCAGGGTTAGCGTTGCAATGTCGCCATGTAGTTTACAGAATATGGAACTACGTGCATATATCTACACTGCCTTTGCAGCATCTGTAAGATTGGAGTGGAGGAGTAGCCTAGTGGTGGGGCAAGGTACTTCAGGCCAGAAGGTCGATGGTTCAAATCCCACTAGAGGACAGCAACCTTGGGCTGGAAGGACTGGGGTTTCTAGTCCCATTGGTGCTCCTTGTGGTCTTGGGCAAGCCACTTAACCCTCCATAGCCCATGTTCCCTGTAAAATAGTTATCTCCAAGTTATAATGCCCTGTTCAATGTAATTTCAGTTTGTTCAATGTAAACCGCACTGATGCAGAATAGCGCGGTATATAAGAGAATGTAAATAAATAAATAAAATCTGTAAACATGTTCTTTGGCATTTATGCACTACTGAGGCTGCATCTGGATTCTTAGTTTATGAAGTCACATATTCACTTATGTCCCCTTTACAAAGTACCAAAGGCAGGTATAAACAACTTCAGCCTATATGTCCTAGAGTGATTGATGATACAATGTAGGGTCTTGATGAAACTGACGAGTCTGACTGACAAACCTAATAACATCAGTATCAACCGACATATTTGTTTGACCTGACATTAACATAGCCATGCATTTGGCCAGATTGGCTTGATCAACATCATTTGAAATTAAATCGACTACTGCTTCTAAACAAGAATTAAGAGAAGAAAGATCAGGGGTGTGCAGATATGTACAGTATATGCTACTAGCAGGGTATCATCTACATAGTAGAATCTGCTTATCCCATGATCTTGAACCAGCAAAGCAAGAGGCTCAGAAAAATGTTGGAGGATGGGCATTGGAACAGTGTCTTGGGGAACACTGCTGTCCGTTGGGGATGATGAAGACAAGAGGATACATGTAATTGAATATGTACTGTTTTTTGTACTGTTCAAAGGTTGTTTAACTGTAAACCACATTTGATCTGCTGGAAAATGTAGTATAAAAATTTCTAATAAATAAATAAGACCTTGAAAAAAATGAAGTGACCCACCCTAACATAGCAACTTTGGATCTCTTAGAGAAGATATATTTTAGGGATTTATAGGTGCTTCTTTAAGATAATGACTGTGGTGGTCAAAAATGTTGCAAAGTATGTTTAAAAGCAGAAATACCTTGTATATCCCTGTGGTGGGAGAAAATGGCTTTGGTTAATAAGGATATGATTACATTATTAGTATTAGGTCAAGGTGCGTTATATAGTCACATACTGTAAGCATTTCCCTGCCCATGGAGGGCTTACAATCCTAAGTTTGTACCTGAGACAATGGAGGGGTAAGTGACTTCCCAAGGAGAATCTGTGGGATTCGAACCCTAGTCTTTCCTGATGACAGGTCACTACCATAACCATTAGGCTACTCCTCCACATATGTGCTTTGAAGGTGACTAAGCTATGAAATATTATTTTGAGCTGTTTTTATGAGAACATTACAAGCAGGATAATGGATGTGTTTGACTTGCAGCACTGCATTTGTTAATAAAGAAGAGAACATCCTGCCAGTTTAAGATTTATTATTATAATTAATGTCAAACGGAGAGAACAGTATTTATGTGTGTTAAGTGGCTTGCTGAAAAATGATCTCCCTCATTGTGGCTACTTAGCTGCAGATAGAGGAACTGTTCCCATATGTGTGTTTAGATCAGGATAGAAAACAACACATATGGATTGCATCGTCTGATCTACATGCATTAGTTTCCATGGGAAATGCATCCTCACAAAAAGCAGGGGTAAAATTAAAAAAAACAAACAACCAAAAACCTGTATATGTTTTCTTTGAAGAATGGAGCAGAATAAGGTTGCCAACTTTTCATAACAGAAGAGAGATACCCCCAAGTTACCAACTTTGATACCCCTGGCCTTCATCATTCTCTTCTTAACCACAGACCTTTTCTGCAGGAGCAACAGTATTGCCTTGTCCAGGTACACAGGCTAGAGACCGTATACCCCACTTCTAAAAGCTGCAGTGCACCTTTCCCTCTCCTGGCCTCCCAATGATAGGTAGGGCCTGGAAGTGGAGAACAGTCCCCAGCTGATGTGTCTTTACAATACGTGGTTGCAAATGGGCCTCGGGCTGGTCCCTGCTCCATAGGACAGGACAGGAAGATGAGGAGAGTCTGGAGGCTGCTGTCAACAGAAAATCATTAGTGCTGGTTAAATTAAAGCCGGTCAAATGTCTGCCAGTTGGCAACACTAATGCAGTATGTAGGTAAAGAGGTAACTGCTTGTATTGTCACTATATGCACGGGTTGGAAATTACCATCCCCAAATTTTTCTCAAGATAGAAACGGACTTGACTACAGATTGACCTGCTCTGTCTGGCTTGAAGTACCCCCGGTCTCCCATAGTGTGCTTAGTCTGGCTGACTGGGAGGAGGTGTTCCCTGTGGCGTGTTCAGGATTGGGGACAGAAACAGCACATCATTTTCCCATGTACTATTTTCTCTTCTCGACCACTTGTACTGAAAAACAGGGACAGAGAAAGCAGCAGCCTTTCACTGTCAAAAGACAATCACCTCTTACACTTTCTGTCTGAAAATTTGCATAAAGAGTATTGCATAGAAAAAGACCCGTGTACATTACACGTATGCAGCTTGTTTCAAAATTTCCCTGCACTAGGGTGTTTTCCCTTTAGGCGCCAGGTCTGCAGAATTCTTTGCCAGCTGCCTGAAGGATGATTAGGGATTTGCAGGACTTGGAAAGAAAGCTAAAGGCATACCTGTGTATTGACTACATTATGGTGTAGAGTAGGATGCAGCGATTAGGTTTATTTCATATTCTTTATGTGATGTATGGACCCGGTATTAACCACGCAATGTTAGGAACAAGTCAATGGCTGTCCCTACTTTATATGAGCTGTGGCTGAATATCAGCATTGACCAGATAGCAACACCGATATTCCGCACCGGACACTGGATAAGCTCAGGCTGTGAATATCTTTTTTATTAATTTTGGTGGTGGCAGCCAGGTACTGCCACTGCTGAATATCGACCCCTATGTTTTTTTGTTATTTTAATATAATATAATCTTTCTAAACTACAGTACTTTGATCTATAATGATCAAGTGGTATTAAAAAAATATATAATTAAAGAAGTTCAAATACAGGCCAGAACGAGCTGGGGGTTACAGAGAAATAAGTCCCCCTCCCCCCCCCCCCCAATAATACCCCAATGCATTTCTATGGCAGAAGTCCAGTTTTTGCAGCATAGAAACTTAGATACAGTGAAACATAGCACTTAGGGAATTGCTCTTTTCAAACTGCCTCTCCTCTTCTCAAACTCCAAAACTACCCCCTACAATTGACTTAGATCACGCATCCTTGCTGACTTACCTACATTTCAAATTCGTGCTAACCTCTTTCTAGTCAGTCATAGCACTCACCAAGCAAGAGTACTATGTCCGTCTGACTAACTCACTTGCCTGACTCTCACCGTCTCTTTGCTATGCTCAAATTTCTCTTCAAGGTCCCTCTTCCCCCAATCTCTCCTTCACTGTCTGCCCAGACAATGCCCATGACAAAGTCAAGAAGATTAGCCTTGAATTCTCTGCAGCGTCACCTCCATCTCATCTTCCCACTCTTCAATCCCATATCCTTCCCTCAACTTTGGTCACCCTTTCTTCCTTTTCTGAAATCACTGCAAATCTTCTGTCCCCCTCCAAACTGACTAACTGCTCCTCTGATTCCGTTCCCACCCTTCTACTAAGATCTATCTTCTGCCGTCATCTGTCATATCCTATCGCTTCCCACTGCAACTGTTCCTGTGGCCTTCAAACATGCTGTGGTTATACCTATCTTTAAAAGGCCTTCACTAGATCTTGCCTGTCCTTCTAGCTATTGATCTATCTCTCCCCCCTTTACTTCTAAACTACTTGAACAAAGGTTCACCACCACTGTCTTGACTTTTTCTTCTCAAGATCTTCTGGACCTACTGCAATCTGGCTTTTGTTGTCTACATTCCACAGAAACAACTCTTGCCAAAGTCTCCAATGACTTATTCCTTGCCAAATCCAAAGGCCTCTACTTGATTCTCATTCTACTTGACCTTTCTGCTGCTTTTGACACTGTTGATCACCACCTTCTCCTCAATACCCTGTCCTCACTTTGATTTAGGGGCTCTGTTCTATTATAGCTTTCTTCTTATCTTTCCCATCACAATTTTAGTGTACGTTGTAAGTGGAATGGCTGTTCTTCCTCTACAGCCATCCCACTTTCAGTTGGTGTACCTCAGGACTCTGTCTTGGGACCTCTCCCTCTACACTCTGTCCCTCGGTGCACTTATTTCCTCCCATAGTTTTCAGTACCATCTTTATGCTGATGACTCTCAGATCTACCATTCTATGCCTGAAATCTTTTCAGGAATCCAGGCCTGGATCTTCGCCTGCTTATTCGACATTGCTGCCTGGATAACTCACCATTGTCTGAAACTGAATATGGTCAAAACTGAACTCTTTATCTTTCTCCCTAAACCCATCTCCCCCCTTCCTTCCTTCTCTATTTCCGGGGCTACACTATACTCCTCCCTGTTTCCTGAGCTCGCAACCTTTGGGTCATCTTTGACTCTCTCTCTCTCTCTCTCTCTCCACATACATCCAACAGATAGCTAAAACCTGTCACTTCTATCTCTATAACATTGGCAAAATTTGTCCCTTTTTTTTCTACACCTACTACTAAGACACCTATCCGCTCTTTAGTCACCTCGCGTCTAGACTATTGCAACCCCCTCCTTGCTGGTCTCCCTCTGAATTATCTCTCTCCCTTGACTCTGTTCAAAACTGAGCTGTGTGGCTAACCTTCCGCCATTCTCAATATGCTCATAGAGCCCTCTTCTCAAGTCGCTTCATTGGCTCCCTATTTATTTCTGTATCCAGTTCAAACTTCTCCTACTGACCCTATGAGGGCACTCATTCTGCAGCTCCTCACTACCTCTCTTTTCTCTATTTACACCCCTCCTTGGGAGCTCTGCTCTTCTGGCAGAACCCTTCTATCTTTGCCCTTCTCTTCTACTGCCAATCCAGACTTCGATTTTTCCATCTTGCTGCTCCTTATGCCTGGAACAGACTATCTGAGTCTGTGTGTCAGGCTTCATCACTGGCCCTTTTCAAATCCAGGCTAAAAAGCAGTAAAGAAAAATAATAAATAAATAAATAAGATCCTGATATATGAAGGGATTAACATGGTTAGCAGACCTGATTTGTTACTACTACTAGTCATTTGTATAGCGCTACAGGGCATACACAGCACTGTACAGACATGTGTGGAGGAGTGGCCTAGTGGTTGGGGCAAGGTACTTCAGGCTGGAAGGTTGGGGGTTTGGGTTCAAATCCCACTAGAGGACAGCAACCTTGGGCCGGAAGGACTGGGGTTTCTAGTCCCACAGGTGCTCCTTGTGGTCTTGGGCAAGCCACTTAACCCTCCATAGCCCATGTTCCCTGTAAAATAGTTATCTCCAAGTTATAATGCCCTGTTCAATGTAATTTCAGTTTGTTCAATGTAAACCGCACTGATGCAGAATAGCGCGGTATATAAGAGAATGTAAATAAATGTGTAAAAGACTGTTCCTGCTCATCAGAGCTTACCTTGAAGAGGTAGGAACAGTCTTTTACATGCATCTGTACAGCGCTGTGTATGACCTGTAGCGCTAAACAAATAACTTACATAGAAATATGATGACAGAAAAAGACCACATGGCCTATCTAGTCTGTCCTTCCATATCAACAACTACAACAGTCCCCTTTTTACCTTTAGATATCCTCTGTGTTGGTCCCATGCTTTTTTGAATTCAGTTACTGTCCTCATCTCTACCACCTCCACTGGGAGACTATTCCATGGATCCACTACTCTTTCCGTAAAGAAATATTTCCGCATGTCACTCCTAAATCTATCTCCCTTCACCCTCATCCCATGTCCCCCTCGTAGCAGAACTTGCTTTCAATTGAAAGAGGCTCTCTCCCTGAACATTTATGCCATGGAGGTATTTAAACATCTCAATCATATCATCTCTATCCCGCCTTTCCTCTAAGGTGTACATATTAAGATCCCTACGTCTGTCCTCATATGCTTTATAATGAAGCCCACTAATAATTTTAGTAGCCACCCTCTGCACCGACTCCATCCTGTTCATATCCTTTTGAAGGGGCGGTCTCCAGAATTGCACACTATACTCCAAATGAGGTCGCACCAAAGACTTATACAGAGGCATTATCACCTCCTTTTTTCTGCTAGCCATTCCTTTCCGTATGCACCCAAGCATCCTTCTAGCTTTTGCCGTTGCCTTTTCTACCCGTTTAGCTACTTTAAGATCATCAGACACAACCACGCCTAGGTCCCGCTCTTCTTTAGTGGACAAAAGTACTTCACCCCCTATACTGTATTGCTCCCTTGGATTGCTGCAGCCCAAATGCATGACCTTACATTTTTTAACATTAAATCCCAGCTGCCAAATTCTAGACCATTCTTCAAGCTTAGCTAGATTCCTCCTCATGTTATGTACACCTTCCTGGGTGTCTACTCTATTGCAGATTTTTGTATCATCCGCAAAGAAGCAAACCTTACCCGACAGCCCTTCCGCTATATCACTAACAAAGATGTTAAAAAGAATCGGACCAAGGACATATCCCTGGGGCACACCACTGGTAACATCCTTCTCAGAGTGAGCTCCATTTACTTGTACTCTGTCGCCTCCCACCCAACCAATTTCTAACCCAAGCAGTAACTTTAGGGTCCATCCCTAGGGTGCTCAGTTTGTTTATAAGTTGCTTATGAGGAACAGTGTCAAAGGCTTTACTGAAATCTAAATACACCACATCTAGAGCTCTCCCTCGGTCCAACTCCCTGGTCACCCAGTCAAAGAAATCAATCAGATTTGTCTGACAAGACCTGCCTCTGGTGAATCCATGCTGCCTCGGATCCTGTAATCCACTGGACTCCAGAAACCTCACTATTTTCTCTTTCAGCAGCATTTCCAATAATTTACTCACCACCGAAGTTAAACTAACCGGCCTGTAGTTTTCAGCCACATCCTTACTTCTGCTTTTGTGTAAAGGCACCACATGAGCCTCTCTCCAGTCCTTTGGCACCACTCCCGACTCCAACGAGGCATTGAAAAGGTCAGTTAATGGAGTTACTAGAACGTCCCCAAGTTCCCTCAGTATTCTAGGGTGTATCCTATCCGGTCCCATCGCTTTGTCTACTTTAAGTTGAGCTAATTTCTCACGAACACAGTCTTCTGAAAATTGTTCAAGATGTTCCTCGCTTCTGTTCCTATTTGTAGTAACAAAGCAGATCTGTTAACCATGTTAATCCCTTCAAATATCAAGCTCTTATTTAGAAACATTGAAACATGACTACAGAAAAAGACCACATGTCTTATCTAGTCTGTCCTTCCATATCAACAATTACAACAGTCCCCTTTTTTCCTTTTAGTTATTATGTTTCTGCACTGCTTTATCTCATAGTCTCGAAATGAGCCTGCATTTTAATGTGAAAAAGATGAAGTCCCTGACAAGTGGGAAAAACAATAATTTTATCCTTGCTGAAGAAGAAATAGAAATAGTAGATAACTTCAACCTGCTTGGATCAATAACACAGGTACACTACCAAAAAACTGCCTCCAGTTTTGCAACTGATTCCTATAGATTTTGGGGTGCTGAATCCAGGAAAAATAGCCAAAATGTTCCATCACGTCACGTTTTCTTGCAAAATTAGATTTCTTACCCATATAAGGAATGTTCACATAATTTCTTTTAGCCGACTGCAGTTATTTTCTTGGCCCTAAATAGAGGTTGTAATGGTTAACTAACTAGAAACACTCCCTCATGATATTTTAGAGTGTTTTGTATTCATTTTATACATTAAGAGGACAATTGGGAGGCGGGGGGCTAAATCCAGTACTCACGCTGGCGCATGTTCTTTCCTGTTCGCCTCGCCTCGTTCGCGCTCGCTCAAACACGGTGGTTGCGACATGAACGTTCCTGTCAAATTTCAGTTTCTTGCAAGTTCATTATTACCTTTTGTTTGCTCAGTCGTAATCCAGCTTTATTCCGAAGTGGTTCACTACAGTTGTAGTTTGCAGTGCTGTGTATTTGTGATGGCTCACAGAGCCAGAGGTTGCGTCAACTCTCCGGACAGTTTTTGTTTTATTTGTGGGGAATATACCGTGAAAAAACGGCAGAGGAACATTTCTGCATTTATTAAAAAAGAATATTTCGCCTATTTCGGTTTGAAGTTAGGCGATCAAGACAAACCGTGGGCTCCTCACAAAGTGTGCAAGACATGTGAGGAAGATCTACGCTTATGGATGAAAGGTAAAAAACAAGCATTTTGTTTCGGAATACCTATGATGTGGCGTGAACAAAGAGACCACAGCAGTGACTGCTATTTTTGCTCTTGTATTGTGAAGGGATACAACTTAAAAAATAAGAACGTAATAAGTTACCCCAACCTTCCCTCAGCAATTAGGCCTATGCCTCATAGCAACGAAGTACCTGTGCCTGAACCACCAAAATCTTTGGATCATATTTGTGTGGACGGTTCTGATCATGATGAGACTCATCAGATGGCTTTTCCCGATAAGTCCAGTACTTCCGAGTTTGAAACTGAACCAGATCCGAAACCTGAACTTTTCTCTCAAGCTGAATTGAATGATTTAGTCTGGGATTTAGGACTCCCAAAAGATGCTGCCCAACTGCTAGGTTCTCGGCTTAAACAGAAAAATCTATTGTCACCAGGAACAACTTTTTATTGGTACCGCAACCGCGAGACACAATTTTTGAAGTATTTCAGCAAAGAGGAAGATTTGGTATTTTGCAACGATATATACGGAGTGATGGAAAAGTTTAAACTCAAGTATGATCCTGCTGAATGGCGGCTGTTCATTGATTCGTCAAAAGACAGCATAAAAGGTGTTCTTCTTCATAATGGCAACACATTCGCTTCAGTTCCTATTGCTCACTCTGTTATTATCCAAGAAAAATACGAGAATTTGGCCCTGATTCTTCAGAAGATTCGTTATGATGAGCATAAGTGGATGATTTGTGGAGACTTTAAAATTCTATCCATGCTATTAGGGCAGCAATCCGGTTTCACCAAATATCCCTGCTTCCTTTGCTTGTGGGATAGCCGGGCCCGCGACCTACACTGGGGGGAAAAAAGACTGGCCAATTCGGGAGTATTTGAGACCCGGTGAGAAAAATGTTCTTCATGAGAGCTTGGTACCTCGTGATAAAATTCTATTACCACCTCTCCACATTAAGTTGGGTCTCATTAAGCAATTCATCAAGTCCCTTCCAAAAGATGGTGAGTGCTTTCGGTACCTTTGCTCAAAGTTCCCCCGACTTTCTGAAGCAAAGCTAAAGGAAGGAGTGTTTGTTGGCCCTGATATAAGGAAACTCATTTCAGATGGAGCATTCGCTGAAACGATGTCTGAGAAGGAAAAAGAAGCCTGGGATTCCTTCAAGGATGTTGTTCTCAAATTCTTGGGGAACAGGTGGGATGAGAACTATAAGGATATTGTTGCCAGGATGCTCAATGCCTTCAAAGAACAAGGCTGTAACATGAGCCTGAAAGTCCATTTCTTGCACTCCCATGTGAACTACTTTCCCGAAAACTTGGGGGCGTACAGTGAAGAACAAGGTGAAAGGTTTCACCAGGACATCAAGGACGCAGAGAGAAGGTACCAAGGAAGATGGAACACCACTATGATGGCTGATTTCTGCTGGTTGCTGCTGCGGGAAACCCCAGATGAAAAATACGCCAAGCAGCGCACCAAGAGAAGCATTCGGGGGAAGAAGAAACGGGCCCACCAGGAGATTGATTGACCCTAGAATGACTTTAAAATCTAAACTGTGTTGACAAATATCATGTTTTTACTAAACTTTGAAATAAAAATTTGCTAGTTATTACCACAGTGTCGGATCTCATTTATTAGAATTTTATTTTCACACCATCGGGTGTTTGTCTTCATGTATTGCAATGGTGCGGTTTGCGTTTTCTATTCTTACATACATACCTGTACAACATTTTTGGCACATTTCTTTGCTTTGCTTTGTGTCTAACCTCGCTCTTATATGCTCAATGTTTGTGCACATGTATGTGGCTGTTTTAAGTGCAGACAATTTTGCTACCATCACAGTGTGTTTTGTTGACATTACTCTATTCTTATGTGCTGCCTTGTTACAATTTTCTTTATTCTTATTTGAATAACTACTAAACAATTAGTATAAAGAATTCATCCAAGAAACTTTTATCTCGATCGCACTCAATCTGAAACGTTCACCTCAAACTGCTAACCCAATGTAGCAAAAAATCTGTACGTGATGGAGCAAATTGGTTACCAGATTTGGATTCAGCGCACCAAAAAACGTAAAAATCAATCGAAACATTAGAGGCAGTTTAAAAAATTTTTTTTTTAGTGTACCTGTGTAATCGATAATGACATGACAAGCAGTCAAGAAATCTGTCAATGCATTGATCTTGGCAGAATGGCTATAAAGGAGCTGAATAAAATTTTCAAGCGCAGATATATCTCTGCGTACAGTCATTCAACTTGTCCAAGCCATAGCATTTTCAATAATGTTATATGGATGTGAGAGTTGGACAGTGAAGAAGCAAGGCAGGAAGAAAATCAACACATTTGAATTATGGTGCTGTTGAATACTATGGAGGTCATTTTAAAAGACTTAGTCGTGATTTAGGACGTCTGAAGACGTGCACAGGGACATCGAAATCACAGAGACATTTACAGGCATATCAAGAGTGACTTCATGGCTCTGGAATAGAGGGTGAAGCAGATGGTGTTCTCTTCAGTCCTCCTTTGGTGAGGGTAAAGGCTGAGGAAGAGAAGCTTATATCCTGAAGATGAATGAATTAATGTGTGGATGCTGTCATCAGGAGAGTTTTGGTTTCCTGGACCATGGGATAATTTTGTAAGGGCTGCAGAGCAGAGATAGCAGCCACCTATCCAAGAAGGGTCAAAATGTCTTCCACAGCAGACTAGCTAACCTACTGAAGAGGGCTTTAACTAGATTCATTGGGGAAGGGTGAAGAAAGTCCCCAGGTAAGTTAAAGCCCTCAGATAGGTAAACTATTAAATATCTCTGTAGAAATGGGTAAAAGGGGCAACATCTGGAAAGCGGTGTGCATAAATGCCCGTAGTATGGGAAATAAGATCCCAGATGTTGAGATTTTAATGGAAGAGGCGAACTTGCGTGCCAGAGCAGAAAACTAGCGCAGTCTTTAAACACGGGTAATATCACCATTAAACACATCGCTACTGCCAAATGCAGAAAAGAGACGGATGTGTGAGTAAACGAAAAAGGAAATCTAGTGCACAATTAATGCCAGGAATATTAAAATTTATTTAAATTAGAGGTAAATGAGCTGCATATAATAAAATGGCATGCAAATATTACCGGGGCCCAATGCAGAGAAATGCCTAGAGGATTTCACAACCAGCCTTGGTGCTAATATCATTATGCCTGGATCAGAAGTGGCTTAAACATCTAATGCGTGCCCCCGACAGTATTTTGATGGTATGGGGTGCTTTCCCCGATGCCTGGATCATCTGAGGAGAAATGTCAAAGATGATCCAGGCATCGGGGAAAGCCCCTAATGCCATCAAAATACTGTCGGGGGGGGCTGCTACCCTCGATAGAAAGTAAACCCCTAGTGGCCCAGTGGCCCTGATTCCCCACCTGCCCAAGTAAAAATAATCACTGGTGGCCCAGCGTCCCCAATTCCTCCCCCATCTGTCAAAGTAAAAATAATCCCTAGTGGCCCAGCAGCTGTGATGCCCCCACCCACCCAACCAAAAATTACCCTGGTGGCTCAAAAGCCCCAACACCCCTGCTCCCATTTGGTATCTTTACAAATGAGTGGGAGCACTGCCCACACGGTCCTGTACCGCCATCTTGAAAAATGGCAGTGCCTGGTCCTATGTGATGCATCCTGGGATATGCACCAGGTGGGATCAGGTGCCGCCATTTTTGAAGACAGAGGTGCAAGTGTGTGGGAAGCACTCCCGCTAGTTTGTAAAGACACCGGATGAGGGTTGGAGGGGTTTGGGACCACTGGGCCACCAGGGTTATTTGTGGTTGGGCAAGTTGGGGGATTGCAGCCGCTGGGCCACAGGGATTATTTTAGTTGGGTGGGTGGAGGTTTGCGGCTGTTGGGCCACCAGGTTTATTTTTAGTTGAGTGGGATTTGGGGGGGGGGGAGGTTCGGGGTCGCTGGGCCACTAGAGTTATTTTTGGTTGGGCGGGTTCAGGGGATTGTGGCTGCTGGGCCACCAGGGATTTGCTTTCTGTCAGAGGCGCCAGCACCCCAACAGGTATTTTGATGGCATAGGGGGCTTTCCCTGATGCCTGGTTCATCTCTAGGCATCAGACGGATTACCCGATGCCATCAAAATGCTGTCGGGGACGCATATGCAAATTAGTCATGCAGTACCCCTCTATCTCCAGGAACAAGCAGGAATATAGTCTTCACATATGGGTATCGTCGGTACCGATGGAGCCCGCGTGGGAACGCTCCCCAGCGTCCAATAGGAACGCTTTTGGAAGCATCCCACAGCGCATGTGTGCTGCCTTCCTACCTCTGTAGCTCTGTCACTTCAGTTCTTCATTTTCCGCGGAGCCGACAGGATGTGTACCCTGTCATCGCAGAAAATCTCCTTTTATTCTTTGTTTTTTGTGGTCGCATCTGCCTTCATTCGACGCCTACCGGTACCGCCAGTTCTTCTTCTTTAAAAAAAAACAAAAAAAAAACCCCTTGTGTTCTCTTCGGGGTCTTTCCCTTGTTTCTGGTGCTAGGCGCCATTTTGGGCACTAGGCCCACTTTTCTTCAGGCATGGAGAAACCAGCTAGTGGTTTCAAAAAATTCTCAAAGTGTGGTGGTACCATTTCCATCACCGATACCCATGATTGGCGTCTAAAATGTTTAGGTCCTGAACATTGTCCAATGGAGTGTCTCTCCTGCACAAGGATGACCAAAAGGGGCCTGCAGGTTAGAGCTGCAAAGCTCGGAACCCTTTTTGCCGCGGATAAGATGCCACTTGCATCGACGTTTTCCAGTGCTTTATCTTCCTCCCATGGATCTCAGGTAACTAAACTTAAGTCTTCTAAGACTGGCTGGTCCTCGAAGGGTAAATCTCCTTCAAAGTATCGAGATGCCACTGGCGTTGCCCTCGAGGATAGTTCACCGGCAAAACAGCCCCGGCAGGAGTCTTCGGGCTCCAAAGCATTAACGGGACTCCAGGATGTTCCAGAGGCTTCGACCTCTGCAGAACTACTGGTGCCATGTTCTGGGGTCGTAGCCGCTTCTACCAGTACTGACACCCAGGCATCGTCAGGAGCGATGGACAAAGAGAATCCTCGCTATTGAACGTAGTCTAGCATCCCGCTTAGAAGCTTCGGTACTGCTAAGACCGCTACAGATGGTTCAACAGGTACCGACAGTACCTGCTTTGACAGGACTGCTTCCCCCCATGCCGAGCCTTCAGTCTATCTCGGGTGTTGAGGATCAGGAACCGAGACATTTCAGTACCGACTTTGAGCGGTACCAATACCATGCGTTATGGGAGCACCCAGTACAGAGTGCCTTTGAGTCTTCCGATTCCGATGAGACTGACGATTCTACCAGTACCAGAGTGAATCTACTAGAGGATTCAACTCCTTCTCCTCAACGCAGGATGTCTCCTCCAAAAGATATGTCCTTCCAGGATTTCATATGTGATTTAGCAAAGGGTCTTGCAATCACTGTGATTCCAGAAAAGGAACCTAGGGCAGAAGAATTAAGAATTCTACAATACCCTATGGCTCCCAAGGAGGCAGCTATGCTTCCCCATTCATAAGATCTTACATGATCTGTTGTTGAGAATGTGTGAAACACGTTTAATAATATCTTCACATTCCCGATGCCTTGACACTATGTACAGAGTGCCAAGTTGTCCTGGTTTTCAAAAAACTCAGTTACCACACCATTCAATGGTAGTGGAATCGGCCATGCGAAGAATCAAGAGTGCTAAAACACATTCTTCTAATCCTCCAGGCAGGGAATCCAGGACACTCGTTGCCTTTGGGCATCTATGCTTTCAATCCTCCATGCTATCAGCCAGGATCATTCTTTATATGGGAATGTTCCTGGAAGAAGTCACAAAAGTCCTAGAGCTCATTAGCCCTTGTGTCTCGAGGAAAAAAGAGCAGACTACCTTATTCTGGTCAAACACACCCAGAATGTCTCTAAATTTATGAACTGTGCTACCTTTGATTGCTTTGAATGTATTAACAGAACCTCTGCTATATCCATAGGAGCACATCGTATTGCTTGGCTTCAAGCATCAGACTTAGAACAGTGGGTGCAAGAAAAGCTGGGAAACATTCCTTGTACAGGAGAAAATCGCTTTGGCAAAAGGAGTGGCAGGACAAGGCTAATCAGCTTGAATCTGAAAATACTACCTTGAACAGACTATCAAAGTCTACAGCCAACCCAGCAAAGAAGAAAACATTCAAAAACCCCTTTTTCAGTAAGAAAAAGAAACCTTACCCATCTTACACCCATCAAAGCCACTGCCCGCTTCATGTTCCCCAGAAGGGGCAGCAACAGAACAGACAGCAAAGAAAGCCGCAAGCTCAAAGAGCTCAACCGGCCCAGCAGACCCAGCCCCCTCAGGTTCTTTGATTTCTACCTAGAGAACTTAGTCATTCTGCCCCTGAAAAGTCCAGAACGCTTAACCATTCCAAGAAGACTATGCCATTTTGTCAAAAGATGGCAACAAATAACATCAGAAAACTGGACTCTGTCCATTGTGCGACTGGGGTTGTTGTTGTTGTTAAGTGCCGTCGAGTCGGAGTCGACTCATGGCGACCCTCTTGATAGCTATCCTAAATTGTGTTCGGTCTTCAGTCAGGCGGCTCATTGTTGACAGACTGGTACCCGTAGCTGCTGTTATTGTATCGATCCATCTCATTGCTGGCCTTCCTCTTTTACGTTGACCTTCTATCTTGCCAAGCATGATGTCTTTCTCTAATGATCTCTCTCTTCGCATGATGTGTCCAAAGTATGAAAGTTGAAGTCTTGTCATCTGAGCTTCTAAAGAAAGCTTAGGTTTGATCACCTCTAGTACCAACTGGTTTGTTCTTCGGGCAGTCCATGGTATACACAGTATTTGCCGCCAGCACCATAATTCAAAGGCATCAATTTTCTTCCTGTCTATCTTTTTCACTGTCCAGCTTTCACATCCATATGATGTTATTGAAAATACCATGGCTTGAACAAGTCAAATCTTTGTATGGAGAGAGACATCTCTGCTCTTGAGAATCTTATCTAGGTCTTTCATAGCCATTCTGCCAAGAGCAATGCGTCGTCTGATTTCTTGACTGCTTGTTGCTTCTTTATTCATAGTTGATCCAAGTAGGTTAAAGTTGTTCACAATTTCAATTGCTTCTCCTTCAACGATGAACCTGTTGATTATGCCAGTTGTCATGATCTTTGTCTTCTTTACATTAAGGTGCAGACCCATTTTAAGACTATATTCTTTGATTGTGAGACGCAAATGTTTCAGATCATCTTCACTTTCAGCCAGTAATGTGGTATCATCGGCATAGCGAAGGTTGTTGATGAGTCTTCCACCAATCTTCACACCTCTGTTGTCTTCATACAATCCTGCTTCGCTGATGATTTGTTCTGCATATAAATTAAACAGGTAGGGGGAAAGTATGCAGCCTTGTCTTACACCTTTGCTTATTTTAAACCATTCTGTTTCTCCTTGTTCCATTCGAACTGTTGCTTCTTGATCAATGTACAGATTGTGCAAGAGAATGATCAGGTGTTCTGGTATACCCATGCTTCTTAATGTGGCCCAGAGTTTCTCATGGTTTGCACAGTCAAAAGCCTTGCTATAGTCGATAAAAAAACAAATAGATATCCTTTTGGTAGTCTTTAGTCTTTTCAAGGATCCATCTCACATCCGCAATGATGTCTCTCGTTCCTCGACCTTTTCTGAACCCTGCTTGCACTTCAGGTAGTTCCTGTTCCAGGTATGGTTGTAGTCTCTTTTGAATAATCTTCAGTAGAATCTTGCTGGCGTGTGGGATCAGAGCGATTGTGCGATAATTTCCACAGTCAGTTGGATCACCTTTCTTTAGTATTGGTATAAACACAGATCTTTTCCAGTCAGTTGGCCATGATGTTATCTTCCATATTTCTTGGCAGAGCCTTGTAAGTACAGTAACAGCTGCATCAGATTGCTGTAATACTTCTATGGGAATGCTATCAGTGCCTGTTGCTTTGTTCTTTGATAAGTCTTTCAATGCTGCTTCAACTTCTTCTTTCATCACCAATGGTTCCCGATCATAAGGTACAGGTTGAAACGGCTGTTGATCCACTTATGTTTGTTTTATGTTTTATTAAAATTTGATATACCGCCCACACCAAAATAGGCATCTGGGCGGTTCACAATTAAAATTTACAGGCTGCGATAAAGTAGGAAAAGAACGCCATCAAGTCAGACAGGATAGGAAAGGAGGAATCAGCAAACAGATAAACGAGGACATGGTAATAGGGGTGGGTCGGAGAGGTAAAATATGAAAATAAAGGCAAACACAAGGGCAGGGCATATGGGGGGAGGCTAAGACTGTAACATCGACTGTAACATCAAGCACGAGTATAAAAGCATATGGGGGGGGGGCTAAAACTGTAACATGGAAAGCAAACACAAGTGTAAAAGAAAGGCAAACACAAGGGCCGGACGTGGGGAGGGGGGCTAACGCTGAAGTACAAAAAAAACACAAGGGCAGGGCCTATGGGGGGAGGTTAAATGCTGTAGAAAATAGGTGAGTTTTGAGCTTTGTTTTAAAGTGCTGGAGAGAAGTTTCAGTACGGAGGGTGAGGGGGAGCGAATTCCAAAGTCGTGGCCCTAAGAAATAAAAAGCGGATGAGCGAGTGGATTCCAGGTGGGCATGTGAAGGAGGGGGAAGAAACATGCGATTGAGATGAATAGAACAGAGTGAACGATGAGGGGTGTGGAAGCGGACCTGATCGGCAAGATAGAGGGGAGTACCTACGTAGAGAGCCCTGTGAACGAAGACAAGAATCTTAAAGTGAATGCGATAAGGAATCGGTAACCAGTGTTGTTGTTGGAGAAGAGGGGTGACGTGGTCATACCGGGTAGCGTGAGTGAGGAGGCGAACTGCGGTATTTTGGATGCGTTGGATTCGAGTGATTTGAGAACTTGGAAGACCTGCCAAGACGACGTTGCAATAGTCGAGCCGGGATATTACTAGGGAAAGTAGGAGTGTGGCTAGTGCAGAGGAAGAGAGAAAGGGGCGAACAGCTCGTAATTGTTTAAGAGAATAAAAGGAACGTTGAACAACTGAAGAAATGTGTTCCCGGAAGGAGAGAGCAGAGTCGAGAACCACACCGAGATAGCGGAAGGAAGAGACCAGAGGAATAGGTTGGGAGGAGAAGGTTGGGGTGCACGTGGGTGGAGGGGTGCTCCCCAAAGTGAACCAAGTAGCAAACGATTTGGAAGGATTAACATGAAGATAGTTGGAAGAAAACCAGGAAGCAACAGCGGAAAGACAGTTGTTAAGAGGTGTGATGTCCGGGTTAAGGGAATCAGTGTGAAGCACGAAAAGAATATCATCCGCGTAATAATACGCGGAGATACTAAATTGCTGAACAACCAGTGCAAGGGGGGCCAAGAAGACGTTGAAAAGAAGAGGGGCAAGAACAGACCCCTGGGGCACATCACAGGTGAGGGGAGTAGGGGCGGAAGAAGAAGATCCAGAGACGACAGTGAAGGAACGGTTAAAGAGAAAGGAATGAAACCACTGAAGGGACAGTACCTGAAACACCAGCGTCGTGAAGGCGATCTAGAAGGGTACGGTGATCCACCAGGTCAAAGGCTGCAGAAAGATCGAGAGAAACAACAAGAGAAATAAGACCGTGCTCGTGCGCGCGGTGGAGTTCGTTAAGGAGGGAAAGGAGGATAGATTCAGTGCTGTGGCCAGGACGGAAACCAGATTGTCGAGGGTGAAGAGTGAGGGAAGATTCGAGGTGAGATGAAAGTTGGTGAAAGACGAGTTTTTCGAGAAGTTTTGAAAGAAAGCAGAGGTTGGAAATAGGACGCCAGTTTGAAAGGGTGGCAGGATCAGAGGTATGAGATTTCTGAATGGGACGGACGACAGCGTGCTTCCAGGGTGTGGGAAAAAGACCGGAGGACAGGCCAGTGTTATAGAGAGTGAGTATAAGTGGAGACAGGAGCAATGATGGTTCCAGGAGCCAACGTGAGGGGATGGGGTCAGCAGGGCAGGTGGTCTTGCGGATAGAAATAAAGGTCTCATATAAGGATTCGGCGGAAATTGGTTCAAAGGAGGACCAGGAATGTGATAGAGTAGGGGGGGAGAGGTAGAGGAGGGAGTGGAGGTGGGACAAGGTAGGGGGGGGGGGAGGGGAGAGAGGTGGGGGACAGGTGGGGAAAGATTGACGAAGATTGTGAACCTTGGACACAAAAAAGGAGGCAAGTGCAGTGGGGTCAGGGGATACAGAAAAGGAGGGAGAAAGACTGGAGGAGTGAGTGGCAGTGAGAGTGCGGAGAACAGCATGCAATTGACGAGAGGAGTTGGAAGAGGTAGAAATGAGGTTAGAGTAGTAACTGCGTTTAGCGGAGTGGAGGAGAAAACGATAGTGTCTATGACAGTCACGAAAGGACTGCAAAGAGGATGGCGATGGATGAGCCCGCCAATAATGTTCAGCCCGTCAGAGATATTTTCGATGTAAAAGGAGACCAGAAGGATACCAGGGGTGATGCGGGTGACGTCGGAGAGGTGGGCGAGGGCGAAGGGGAGCAACAGAATCCAGGGCTGAGGAAAGAGAAGAGTGCCAGAGGTGTGCCTGGGCATCAAGTGGAAGAGATCCGAAATCTATTGGGAATAGGGAAGTGGAGGGGGGAAAGTGGGATAAGGTGTCTGATGAGATTGCACGAGTAAGTAACGGTTGAACTGAGGTGTTACCAGGGGGACGAGAAAGAAAGACCGATGGGGGAGAGAGGGCAGGAAGGGAGAAAAAAAGGCAAAAATGATCGGACCAAGGGAGAGGAAGGGAGGAGAGGGAAGAGGGAAGGATCTGGGAGAAAATGGAGGTAATAATTAGATCAAGGGAGTGCCCTGTGGTGTGGGTCGGAAAAGAGACGAATTGCCGGAGGGACAAGTCAGATAAGAAGGTAAGAAAAGAAAGATCCCTAACCGAAGAGGGAGAGTCCACATGAATATTGAAATCACCCAATATTAGAAGATCTTTATCATATAAAAACTCTCTATATTCCTTCCATCTTTTCTTGATCTTCTCAGCATCATTCAACATAGAACCTTGAGCATCTTGTAACATTCCAATTCGAGGCTGGAACTTTTTCTTTAACTCTTGTAGCTTTAGGAAAGCCGATCTTGTTCTTCCTCTAATAGTTTCTGCTTCTATTTCCTTGCATGCGCCATTGTAGTACTTTTCCTTGTCCTGTCTTGCTGCATGTTGGAAATCTCTGTTGAGTTCTGAGATTCTTTCTTTCTCCTCTGGCTTTAGCTTCTCTGCGTTTCTGGGCATTTTTCAGAGTTTCTTCCATCATCCATTTTGGCAGTTTTTGCTTTTTCACCCTTTGTAGAGACTTATCACTTTCTTCCAACACAACCTTCTTGATGTCATTCCATAACTCTTGTGGAGCTCTGTCATTTGTATCTAAAGCAGCAAATCGATTTTGCAGGCAGTCTTTAAATTCCAGTGGTATATTCTCAAGGTCATATTTTGCTGCATTCATGAGTGGTTTGCTCTTTTTCAACTTTAGCTTGAGTTTGCATTCTAGTAGTTGATGATCTGCACCACAGTCAGCTCCAGGCTTTGTCTTTGTTGATGTTACAGAGCTTTTCCATCGTTGACTTCCACAGATGTAGTCAATTTGAGTTTTATACAATCCATTGGGTGCAGTCCATGTGTACAGTCGCCGCTTGTGTTGCTGGAAGAAGGTGTTTGAGATGAATAGATCGTTGGTCTTGCAGAATTCTATCAGTCTTTCTCCAGCTTCATTTCTGTTGCGAAGTCCATATTTTCTAACTACTTTGCCGCCTTCTTTGTTGCCAACTTTTGCGTACCAGTCACCCATGACTATCAGGATATCCTGTTCGCATGTTCTGTCAATTTCAGCTTGTACTTGTCCATAGAACTCTTCAATTTCATTCTCTTCTGCAGCTGATTTTGGGGCATATACTTGAATTATAGTTGTGTTGATAGGCATTCCTCGTAGATGAATAGAGATTAAGCATTCGCTAACTGCATTGTATTTCATTACAGTTCTTGCAAGTTTCTTCTTTATTATAAATGCAATACCATTTCTTCTTTGTCTTTCATTTCCAGCATAGTAGACCAGGTGATCATCTGATGCAAAGTGCCCGATGCCAGTCCATTTCAGTTCACTGACACCCAACAGATCAAGTTGTACACGTTCCATTTCATCCTAGCCAAAGATTCATTAAATCTATCCAACACGTCACAGAACACTGTTGAAGGAATTGATATAATAAAACTGGAGAACACAACGCAGGCCATCTGCCTCATATACAGACCACCATCATCGTCTTATGAAACCTTGGCCGCAGCGCTTGAGATAATCTCATCTACCGCCAGCAAAAAATACCAAGTAATATTGGGAGACCTAAATCTAGCTTCAACTCCACCTACGCATACAGATACATTCCTTGAAGCCATGGACCAGCTTGACTACAAACAAATAATACATGAGGCCATTCACAACAAGGGAAATACTTTGGATCTGGTGTTCATACCTAAAAAGCATCAACAAGAAGTAACCAACAATTCCGCCCCGCAGATCTTACAGGTCCCTTGGTCCGACCTCCACCTTATAAAATTTACATTACTCATTCCAATCAAAGACAACCCCCAACCCAGGTCCTCAACAATGTCCAAAAGAAAATTCCAAAAACTTGACAAAGAAGCTTTAATACAATCTATTGCAACTCACATAGACCTGAACCACTCCAACTTAGAAACTCTAATTGACCAATGGAACAAAGGAATAGAGAATATCGCAGAACTAAAATCCACGTCTCACAATCAGATAACCCACACAACAAGAACCAAATCTGAGCCGTGGTACACCACAAAACTAAAAATGATAAAAAAAGACCTCAGAAAACTGGAAAGAAAATGGAGACAAGTGAAAACACAAGAACGTAAAACAGAATACTTAACGCTCCTCACAAAATACAAAGAGGAAATCAGCCAGGCAAAGAAGGTATACCATACCAACCTACTTAACAAATCACTGAACAGGCCTAGAGAATTGTTTGAATTAATTAAATCACTTACAAAAACATCCCAAGAAGACACCTCAAACTACCCTATCAAAACACAAACTCTGGCGGACCACTATTCCAGCAAATTAAACCCCACAACATCCTCGCAACCCCTACTAAACCAAGAAAATGACAACCCGCTACAACAACCTGAGACCTTAAACACGATGGAGAAATGGAACTCATTTCATAAAACGGATGAGAAACAAATAGTAAACCTAATCACGAGCCTAAACACCACAACCTTCCAATTAGATCCCTGTCCTGCTTGGATCAAAACCGCTAAACTAGAAATTGCCCAATTCATTACACACATTGTGAATCAATCATTACAACAAGGAATCATGCCAACACCCCTTAAAAAATCACTCATAAGACCTATACTGAAAAACAAAGCACTCAAAAAGGACGATCCAACCTCTTATCGACCAATTTCAAGCATTCCATTCCTGGCCAAAACTATTGAAAAAGCAGTTCAACTACAATTACAGGACCATATTGACTTAAGAGAAGAACTAGATGATCAACAGTATGGTTTCCGGCCACACCACGGTGTTGAAACTCTACTCCTAGTACTGTTAGATAACCTACTCAAAGGACTAGAAGACAAAAAGAAAATGTATATATTAATATTCATAGACCTATCAGCTGCATTTGATACGGTCCATCACAAAACACTCATCAACAGATTGGCCTCTATGGGAATAACAGGAACTACTTTGAAATGGTTCACATCCTATTTAACAAACAGGATGCAGCAAGTTCAATTCAATGGCGAAAAGGCAAAAGCATTTCCCCAAACCCAAGGAATTCCGCAAGGATCAGCGCTATCTTCTCTACTTTTCAACCTATACATAAAACCAATTTGCTCAATATTTCGTATGCGCAAGATACAATACCATTTGTATGCCGACAATATAATGCTATACACACAATTAGACGCAGAAAACCCAAACTACAATCATCTCGAGAACTGTTTAAAAACAGATGCAAACCTGGTTGCTGCAAAACAATATGTCCATAAATCATAAAAAGACAGAAGTAATGTTCATTTCCTGAAATCAAGGATTCAAACCACCCCCAACGATAACAATGAACAACAACACTTACTCGGTGAAGGAAAAAATAAAATACCTTGGAGTAACCCTAGACACCAATTTAAAAATGGAAAAACACTTACGACTAACCAACAGAGCAATTTTCCACAAAATAAAAGTTATTCAACCACTACGCAACATCCTCGACCACTCAGACTTCAGAACTGTAGCACAAACTCTGCTCATCCCACACTTAGATTACTGCAACTCAATCCTTCAAGGCCTGCCTAAAAAAACTCTAAAGATCCTTCAAATGGCTCAAAACGTCTCAGCCCGAGTAATCATGAAAAAGAAAATTGCTGAACACATCACACCAATATTAATTGAATTACACTGGCTTCCCATAACCGCCCATATAAAATACAAAATTTTAGTAACAACATTCAAACTCATACACAACTTAGCACCATCTTACCTCAACAACCTTATAAACGCCCAACCCCCATCCAGAAATAGAAGAATTTGCAACGCAAACACCCTATGCATACCAGCCAGTATCAGAACAACCAAAGCGTGCACAAGTAAGCGAGCATTCTCGTACACAGCACCTACCATATGGAACCAACTGCCAGCAGAATTAAGGTCAATTACTGACCTGAAAGACTTTAGAAAAAAGTTAAAAACGCACCTCTTTAACGAGGTATATGATCCGACTTAAACAATACCTAAGAGCCAAAATACACATAGCTAAATTGTTATTTGGAACCAATATAAGCGTAGTCATAAGGCTCTTCTCATTTGAAACGTATATATGTTTACTCATATTCTACATATGTTATTTCTACTGTATATATGTTACTAAGTAATATAATCATATGGTAAACCCTAATGTTCTTCACCCGAAAATCAAATGTAAATTTTTAACTCATACAGCTGTAACCCATAGTTATGTTTGATGTGCAAGTTATCCGCTTCTGATCACTGGACGTAGCGGTATACAAATGAAAATAAATAAATAAAATAAATAAATAAATAAATTCTTGACCACCTCCAACTTCCCTTGGTTCATGCTTCGTACGTTCCATGTTCCAATGTGTAAGACATCTTTACAGCTTCTGACTCTCATTTCATGTGCAGCTACATCAGCAGTCAGACGTCCCGAGGGCTTTGATCCAACCACATCATAAATGCTGGCTCTACTCTGAAAAGTCTTCAGCTCTTCCCCAGTAGCTAGTTGAGTGCCTTCCAACCTGGGGGTCTCATCTTCCAGCACTATAGCACAATTTGTTTTATTGTAACCATCCATTGGGTTTTCATGGCAAGATACAGAAGTAGATTGCCGGGCCTTTCCTCCGCACAGTTTAAGTTTGGTGGTGTTGCCATTGTCACAGAAATGTGATCCTCCGCCGTCAACACTATCCCATTGTGCTGCTGCCCAGATGGGTGGTTTGTCTTGGTCTGACACCTCAGCTGAGACCTGTCCATCGTGGGAGACCCTGCAAGTAGTTATACTACCGATAGTTTAGCTCTCAGCATCACTGATGCACACAAGCCCTCACAGCATGGCAAGCTGCAAACCAAGTGAGGGACGACTGGGGTACAAGCTTCCTTTTCTCAACTTGCCCCCACCTACAATAATAAAACAGTTCAATTCTCAGGCCTCGGCCACCAACCTTTTGTGGCAGGAAGTCACATCACTTCTTGCTCAAGGAGCAATCGAAGAAGTACCCATACCCCAACAGGGGATGGGGTTTTACTCCCCCTATTTTCATATTCCAAAGAAGACAGGGGGACACAGGCCTATACAAGATCTCAGAGAATTAAACAAATATTTGTTTCGAGAAAAATTCAAAATGATCTCCCTCGGGACACTTCTACCATACCTTCAAAGTCAGGACTGGCTAGGTTCTCTAGATCTAAGAGATGCGTACACGCATATTTTCATCCACTCAGATCACAGGAAGTTCCTTCGATTCATTGTCCAAGGAAAACACTTCCAGTACAGAGTTCTTCCTTTCGGACCGGCCTCTGCTCCAAGGGTCTTCACAAAATGCAAGGCAGTGGTAGCAGCATTTATGAGGACTCGGGGAATATTTGTCTTCCCTTACTTAGACGATTGGCTCATTCGAGAATCGACAGCTCCAGAGGCCAGCTTCTCTCTTTCTTGAGCATTGAGAATTCTTCAATACTTGGGACTGGTCATAAATCTCCCAAAATCTTATCTCACCCCCTCACAATTTCTTGAATTCATAGGGGCTCGTCTAGACACACGGCAGTCAAAGGCTTTCCTGCCACAGCCACGCTGTCTACGAATAATATAACTGGCATCTCAAGCATCTGTGAAAGAGTTTCTTACTGCTCGAGAGATGCTTCAACTTCTGGGACACATGGCATCCACTGTCCATGTGGTTCCCTATGCTCGCCTCCACATGCGAGCAGCCCAGTGAACCCTATCCTCTCAGTGGTCACAGGTCTTGGGTCAGTTAATAGACAAGATCAGAAAGACCACACATCTCATTTCATTCCTGCAGTGGTGGCAATCTCTAGAAAACCTCCTCGTAGGCTCTGCTTTCCAGCAGCCTCTATATCAGGCCACCCTAACAACAGATGCGTCCAAGATGGGTTGGGGGGCCCACTTGCACGATCTCTCCACTCAAGGTTTTTGGACCTCACAGGAGGTTTCCCTTCACATAAACCACCTAGAGTTGAGAGCCATTTTCAACGCTATTCAAGTCTTTCAAACCCATCTCTGCAATAAAACAGTTCTGGTCCAAACCGACAATCAGGTAGCTATGTTCTATGTGAACAAGCAAGGTGGAACAGGCTCTCTGTCGCTATGCAACGAAGCTTTGCGACTATGGGCCCTCGCCAGAGAGTTACAAATTCACCTGTTTGCGATATACCTTCTGGGCATTCAAAACTTATGGGCAGACAGACTCAGTCGAATACTGCTGCCACACGAGTGGTCCATCCACTCATACCAGCTTGCTCGCGTATTTCAAATCTGGGGAACACCAGATATAGACCTCTTTGCAAGTCAACAGAATGCCAAACTTCCTCGATTCTGTTCCAGAATCCTGGCTCACAACTGTCAAGCAAGAGATGCTTTCCTACTCCACTGGGGTCAGAACTTCCTCCTTGCCTTCCCACGCATTCCCCTCATTCCCAAAACTTTATTCAAACTTCAGAGAGACAGAAGTCGTATGATACTCATAGCTCCACGTTGGCCACGACAAACGTGGTATTCTCTTCTTCTGCGTTTCTCTCAAACCACTCCTCTGGAGTTGGGGAATGCTCCAGATCTTCTGTCTCAGGAGGACAGATGCTTACTGCATCCCAATCCCCAGTCCCTACATCTCAGGGCCTGGTTACTGAAAGCCTAGAATTCCAGGATATTAACCTTTCCCAACAAGTAAAGGATATCCTTCTGGCTTCCAGAAAACCTTCCACAAGACGTTCCTACACTTTCAAGTGGAAAACGTTCTCTGTCTGGTGTTCACAAAAGTGTCTTAACCCCATTTTGATACTCTAGTAGCGACTCTACAGGTATCTCCTCCAATTATCAACTTCTGGTCTGAAGACCAATTCATTCAGAGTCCATCTTAGTGCTATTGCTGTTTTTCATAAACCTTTAGATGGACAACCTATTTCCTCTCATCCACTTGTATCAAGATTTATGAGAGGCCTACTCTTAACAAAACCTCCCATTAAACCACCACCGGTTGCATGGGATCTAAATCTTGTTCTTGATCAGCTTATGAAACCGCCCTTTGAACCTTTAGCCACTTCAGACCTAAAGTTTCTTTCATGGAAAGTTATTTTCCTAATTGCCATCACTTCTGCAAGACGCATTAGTGAACTACAGGCGTTAGTAGCTGACCCTCCTTATACAAGGTTCCACCATGATAAAGTAGTCCTCAGGACTCATCCTCACTTTATGCCAAAGGTGGTTTCACCTTTCCATTAAAACCAGTCTGTTTATCTTCCTATATTCTTCCCTAGGCCTCGTGCCCCTAATGCGGAAAGGAATCTTCACACATTGGATTGTAAAAGAGCCTTAGCCTTTTATCTCCAAAGAACTATTTCTATGTTTCTATAGAGATGAGGACAGTAACTGAATTCAAAAAAGCATGGGACAAACACAGAGGATCTCTAAAGGTAAAAAGGGGACTGTTGTAGTTGTTGATATGGAAGGACAGACTAGATAGGCCATGTGGTCTTTTTCTGTCATCATATTTCTATGTTTCTATGTTTCTAACTAAGCCGCATAGAAAATCTTCTCAGGTTTGTGGCTTTTGACTCTAGTCATTTGGGACTTCCAGTTTCCAAAATAACTCTGTCAAATTGGATTGCAGATTGCATATCCTGTACATATCAGAGAAAGGGACTTTCTCTCGAGGGCCATGTCACAGCTCACAATGTGAGAGCAATGGCAGCCTCAACGTCTAACCTTCATTCTGTGTCTATGGATGACATCTGCAAAGCAGCCACTTGGGCTTCGGTACACACCTTCACAGCCCACTACTGTTTAGACAAGGACTCCCGTAGGGATGCCTCATTTGGCCAGGCTGTTCTCCAGCATCTCTTCCATACTTAATACAACTCATACCCACCGTACACGGTTTGGATGCCAGAGGTCCATGGGAGGAAGCATGACCCATCTCACCTGGGTTCGCAGCTTGCTGGGGTCACCCCTTGGCATCTTTAATCTGTGGAGTTCCCATATGTGAAAACTACATTCCTGCTTGTTCCTGGAGATAGCATAGTTACTCAGGAATTTAGTCTTCACATATGGGTATCATCGGTACTGACGGAGCCTGCATGGGAACGCTCCCCAGCGTCCAATAGGAACGCTTTTGGGAGCATCCCACAGCGCATGCGTGCTGCCTTCCTACCTCTGTACCTCTCTCACTTCAGTTGAGTTTATAGCTGAGACCAAAGGAAAGAAGTAAAGAAAGAGATAGACAGAGACAACTCCTAGGGGAGGTGGGTAGGTTGTGAAGACTAAATTCCTGCTGTTCCCGGAGATCACCTTTTACAGGTGAGTAACTACGCTTTCTCTGGAAGAACATGCCAAACTAAGGTTGACTTCAATGCGCATGTGTTTGTCTTTTTCTCCCAGTTTAACGTTGCCATTTGTACACAGTTTAACGAATGGCTAATGTGTGGCTAATTTGCATATGAGCCCCATTCTGCATGCTCGTACTGAAGTCACACACTATCAGTGTGCTGCAAATTGCCGTAAAATGTTGATGGTGTGCAAATTCAGCGCCGGCTTTCTGCATTGGCCTGATTGATGTAGTGGTGGTTACAGAGACATGGTTCATAGACAACAATGACTGGGATCTTATTATACTGGGATGTAATTATACCAGGCTATACTTTATCCAGGAAGGACAGGGTAGGAAGAATGGGAGGAGGAGTGGCATTATATGTAAAAAATAATATTAAAACTATAGAATTACAGGGTTTAAAAGGGAGCGAGGGGGCACTATGGGTTAAACTAGAAGGAGGGGTTGGGAAATCCATTTGCATTGGTATGATCTCCTTCACAGGGATAAGAAGTGGACAGAGATTTAATAGAAGACATACACAGTATTGCCATGAAAGGAGACGTGCTACTCGTAGGTGATTTCAGTATGCTGATTGGCACATCCCTGCTGCAGTGCCATCTAGAAGTAAGGAGATTCTGGATTCTGTACAGGGAGAACTATTCTGGCAACTAGTAAAAGAATCCACACGTAAAGAGGCCATATTGGACCTGGTGCTTACCAATGGGGAAAGTGTTTCTGATGTTATACTGAGAGATCATCTTGCATCCAGTGATCACCAGATGGTGTGGTTCAGTAGTAGGACTAGGGCTGATAAAGTCCATTCAAAAGTTGAGGGCCTTAGATTTAAGAAAAACTCTTTGTCAAGATAGGACACTACCTCAAGGATTCGTTAGTGGGGTGGGAACAACTGGGGGATGTAGAAAAACAAAGGGCAAAACTGAAAGGAAATATTTTAAGGGCAAGAAACCTTTTCGTAAGAAAAGTAAATAAATGTAAAGAGAAAAGGAGGCTACTATGATTCTCAAAAGAAATAGCTGAAAGGGTGAAGAAAAAGAGGGAGGCCTTCATGAAATACAAGAGATCACAGGGAGAGGAAGACAAGCATCAGTATTTGGAACTTAGAGAAGCTACAAAAATAAAGATACAAAAAGAAGAAATAGCTATTGCAGTAACATGGGGGAACAAGACATTTTTCAGACATGTTAGCGAGGGGAGGAAGTGCACTAGAGGACAGCAACCTTGGGCTGGAAGGACTGGGATTTCTAGTCCCACAGGTACTCTTTGTGGTCTTGGGCAAGCAACTTAACCCTCCATTGCCCATGTTCCCTGTAAAATAGTTATCTCCAAGTTATAATGCCCTGTTCAATGTAATTTCAGTTTGTTCAATGTAAACCGCCTTGATATCATGAAAGGTGGTATATAAGAAATGTTAAATAACTAAATAAAAGTGGTATTGTCAGACTCAATGGTGAAGGGGAGGAATTATATAAATGATGAGGATAAAGTAAAATTGTTTAACAAATATTTTTCTTCTGTGTTCAAAGATGAAGGACCGGGAGCAGAACTTCAGAAAACACCCACAAATACGAAAAGAAGAGAAGCAGATTCTGAATGACTTTTAGAAGACTGTGTTCCTGAAGAGCTAGCTAAACTAAAAATAGACAAAGTGATGGCACTGGATGGGATATATCCAAAAGTATTGAAGGAACTTGGGGAGGTTCTAGCAGCAACACTTTCTGAGCTTTTCAATGCTTCGTTAGAGTCATGAGTGATCCCAGAGAATTGGAGAAGGGTGCATGTGGACCCTTTACACAAAAGCAGAAGTAAGGATTACATTGGGAGCTAAAGGCTGGTTAACCTGACCTCTGTGGTGAGTAAATTAATGGTAACACTGCTAAAACAGTGGATAATTAGGTTTCTGGAGTCCAGTTGATTGCAGGATCTGAGGCAGCATAGTTTTACTAGAGGCTGGTCTTGTCAAACAAATCTATTTAATTCTTTGACTGGGTGACCAGAGAGATGGACTGATGGCGAGCTCTAGATGTGATGTGCTTAGATTTCAGTAAAGCCTTTGACACCATTCCACATAGGCGGCTTATAGATAAATTGAGCGCATCCTAGGGATGGACCCTAAAGTAACTGGATGGGTTAGAAATTGGTTGAGTGGGAGGCGACAAAGGATACAGGTAAATGGAGCTCACTCTGAGGCGAAGGATGTTACCAGTGGTGTGCTGCAGAGATCTGTCCTTGGTCTGGTATTTTTTGACATTTTTGTTACTGATATTGCAGAAAGGCTTTCAGGTAAGGTTTGCTTCTTTGTGGATGATATCAAAATCTGCAGTAGAGTAGACACCCAGAAAGGAGTAGATAACATGAGGAGGGATCTAGCTAAACTTGAAGAATGGTCTAGAATTTGGCAGCTGAAATTTAATGCTAAAAAATGCAGGGTCATGCATTTGGGCTGCAAAAATCCAAGGGAGCTGTATAGTATAGAGGGTGAAGTACTCCCCAAATTACCTCTACACATCAGGGATGCCAATACCTCCTCCATAGCAGCATCCTGAAATATCTTGCATTGTCTGAAACTCATTCAGTGCTTATTGTTCAGCAGCTGATAGGGTCCAAAGAACTTTCTTATGTGAGGAACTCAATAAGGCCTCCACATCCACCTGATGTGTAGAGGTGATTTGGGGAGTGCGTATAGAGAATTTGTGAGACATTTGGCTGATTTGGCCTTGAGGGAGTATTTTTTTTCAATTCGGTGAGAACCTTTATCATCAATTGAAAGGGGTGGCAATGGGGGCAACATTTGGTCCATCAATCACAAATGGAGATGTATGAGGAGAAATGATTACGTTCAGGTTCTCCTTTTTCACAACATAATTGTCGTTATATTGACAACGTTTTCATGTTGTGGAATGGATCGGAAGCACTTCTGATACAATTCCATCAGTGGTTGAATGACAGGGATGCCAGTGTCCAGTTTTCTATGGTTTTTGACATTGTACAGGTAGTTTTTCTGGATGTTTTGATTAAGAAAGGTAGAGATGAATGGAAATCACTGTATTTAAGAAGCCCATGGATAGGAACACCTTTCTTCATTTTTCAAGCCTTAACCCGCTGGACCTTAAAGAGGGGTTACCCTACTCCCAATTTGTTAGGTACCGGAGAAACTGTTCCTCTTTGCAGGATTTTCACATTCAAGCACGATCTTTGGGTATTGAATTTGTTTTAAGAGGGTACCCTAAGACTGTGGTTAAGAGGGCGTATATACAGGCTAAATACAATGATATGACATTACTGTTCAAATCTCAGGGTAAGGTGGGTAGTGAAGGGATAATTGGAATAAAGGGATAATCAGCTTAGATCTGCTTTATATGTTTGCCTTATGATTGCATATATGTCTGCCTTATAACTGCACTCTGGCCTGTTTGAAACATACACAGCAACATATGGTTGGCACAAAACAGGTGGGCAACAGGAAAAGAGTACATGCAGCTTACTACTGTTATAAAGCCTAAAAAAAGCTATACTTTGGACAGAAGTGTCCAAGGATATAAGCCTAGGTTCAAACAGGTCAAGCCAGGAATTCAACTAATGCTCTTGCCCTGAAGGTTTCAATTGGTGCCAGCAGATGGAAAAACACAGGAGGAGGCAGAGGGCTATGATTGATTGCATAGATAGGCAAGCCTTGATCAGCAGATCCAGCTGCATAAACATAGGAGGCCCTGGGAAAGAGCTTTGCAGGAAGCCTGCAAACACCTAAGAATTTATGCTGAATTTGCTGAAACTATTTAGAATTTGAAGCAGAGAGGTATATATAAGACAGCAATTTTAGAGGGTCTTGGGCAGTTCTTTTCTCCCCTTGCAGAGAGAAGGCTGCCCCGATGTCCCTCAGACAGGCACTTGCTATCTGCATCTATAACCATTTGTTTGCTGTGCTCAGCTAAAAAGTTTCTTTGTAGCTGAGCAACTGTCATCTGAACTGTTTATTGGTAAATCGGGGAGACTTTGTAGGTGGACCCGGCCTACAGTAGGGGGAGGATTCTGATTATGTACATTTTGTTACTTCATATTCCCCTCTGAGTCGAGATATTCAGAAGGTTATCAAGAAGCAATTTTGGTTCTTAAAATGATTCCAGGACTGCAGGATAAACAAGCTAGGATGGTGTGGACAAGAGGATGAAATTTGAAGGAGATTGTGTGTCCATCCCACTTAAAGCCCCCTGCAGCAGGTGGAGGAGAAAGGGTTTTTTCCGTGTAGTCCTGCTCCATTTGTACAGCGCAAGTTCCTGTAAAAGAATTTTTATGAAGTGGCAGGAAATATGGCTTGTGGTGTTTTTACAACATGCACCTCTGCGTATGTGATATGCTATTTGTTGTCCATGCCAGCTATACTACCTACGTAGGGGAGACCACTCGTGCCTTTAAGGTCTGTATGGGAGAGTATGACTAGAAGCCCCAATTGTTTGTATAGCAAAGAATCATGAATTTGGTGATTTAAAGTTTTTCTGTATTGATAAAGTGGGGGAGGATTCTCCAGATCGCGATAGGTGATTGGTATTTTTCGAACAACGGTGGATCTTTAGGCTTCATACTGTTTTGCCTAGAGGTATGAATGCCCAAATTGAATGGAGCCCTTGTATGTAGGTGTGTTGGAGCATGGAGTTGATAAGACCCGGCTATGAGAGTGTGAATTGACGGGGATGTAAGAAATATGAGTGGGATGGTTTCATAATCTGAAAGGGAGAGACAGTCTGGGTTATTTGGCGGGTTTCCTTTTATGTCAGGGTGGTGGGTATCTGAGGAGTGGATGTATAATGCTATAGGATTAGCTACAGTTGTGTGTGTAGAGTAAACCATAGTTGGTTTGCATATGACACCTTGATGATTGGCATGAATGAAATCAGATGAGGTCGGCCATGGTTGGCTGCTGGGGACTGATGTTGATTGGTTGTCGGGTTGATATAAGTGCGCATGTCGGAAAGTTGAATTGCCTTTTGTTTAATGGCAGGCAAGGTATTTTTGCAACGTTCTGACTGATGTGTAAGTAGTACATATGGGAGTTTGTTTGATGTTAAACACTGTTGTTAGTGTCTGCATATGCACAAGGATATTTGGGGGAAAATGTCAGAGGTAGCTGTTGGAGAGATTGAAGTGATATAGTTGGATTTATACGCTTTAGCAATATGCTATTTTGCATTTTATTGAGCAGGTGAGAATGATCAGAGGTTTTAAGAAGGTCTGGCTGGTGAGCACAACTGGGAGATCGAAGTAGACACGTTTGGTGGTCTGCTTCCCCTGATGAAGCCATTGTGAAACGCATAGGGTGTCTGGATAAGTTTCAGCATTAAGATAAGCATTTAAACTGTTAAACAGAGCTGCTGATTGTGCTCTAGCATGCTGGCTAGAGACAGGATGCGCAAGCAGTGTTTGTGCTATACTTTTAGTATTTTGCACCAGTACCTGCTGTTGTGCTGTAATGTTGCAGTTTGTGTTTCTATATGTGTATATTAATATCTGTGGATATGTTATTATAAGCTGTTATGTATGCTGAGTGATTATAGTTTTGGTATGATAGTATATTGTGAATATGAGTAAAAGCATAAGAGTATAAATATATGAGAACTAAAATCGTTCTAGTATATTGTGGGAGTTTTTTGGATCATTGATGTTATGGAGCCGATCCGTGGACAAGATATATAAGCCAGGATCAAGTGGCCCACAGGTACTGAGATCCTTTTTGTCACTGTAAAACAATGTTTCTAGATAAGGTGTGTGTAGTTCAATAAGATAGGATGAAGTATATTTGGATATTAGTGTATTAGTTTTCTCTTCATTCTGATAGTACTGGACTAATAAAGAATGGATGCCACTCAAGCAAAAATTAGCCACCCGACCAGGAGAATGAACACAGTTCAGGACTACATAAGAAGAGCATAAGAACATAAGATATGCCCTACTGGGTCAGACCAAGGTCCATAAAGCCCAGTATCCTGTTTCCAACAGTAGCCAATCTAGGTCAGAAGTACCTAGCAGTTTCCCCAAAAGACACAGGTTCCACAATGCTTGGGTCCCTTTTTAATAATGGTTTATGGACCTTTCCTTCAGGAACTTGTCCAAACCTTTTTTTAAACCCAGCTACACTAACGGCCTTTACTACATCCTCCAGTAACAAATTACAGAGTTTGATTACATGTTGAGTGAAAAAATATTTTCTCTTATTTGTATTAAATAGTTTACCCTGTAGCTTCATTGCATGTCCCCTAGTCTTTCTATATTCTGATAACATAAACAATTGATCTACATTTACCCGTTCCACTCCATTCATTAATTTATAGACCTCTATCATATCTCCGCTCAGCCGTCTCTTTTCCAGGTTAAAGAGCCCTAACCTTTGTAGCCTCTCCTCATAGGAGTATCCTTCCATCCCCTTTACCATTTTGGTGGCTGTTCTCTGTACCTTTTCTAATAACGCTATATCCTTTTTAAGATACGGCGACCAGAATTGCACACAATATTCAAGGTGCGGTCGCACCATGGAATGATACAGAGGCATGATAATATCCTTTGTTTTATTTTCCATTCCTTTCCTTATGATACCTAGCATTCTATTGGCTCTCTTGGCTGCCGCTGCACAATGGGCAGAGGGTTTTAACATGTTATCCACGATGACGCCTAAATCATTTTCCTGGGTGGTGGTTCCCAAAGTGGAACCTTGCATCGTGTAACCATAGTTTGGGTTGTTCTTTCCTAAGTGCAGGGCCGGATTTACCTATACGCCATGGCGTAGGGCCCACAGCCAGCAGGGGCCCACAAAAAAAGAACAAGTTAATTTTTTGTTAATACAATTTAAAAAAAAACCTGGTGGCTGCCGCCGCGGGGCCCCCTCTGCTGCCGCGGCAGCACCGACTGACCCGCGGGGGCCCCGTCTACAAGCTGAAGCCGTCGGGTCGGGTCGGGTCGTCCCTCCCTCCCTCCGTGCAGGCTGCAGGCTGTGAGAGACGCGAAAGGAGAGTGTCTCCTCGCGTCTCTGTTAAGCCCGCAGGGGCTGATGGGAAATTGCGGGCTTAACAGAGACGCGAGGAGACGCTCTCCCTTCGCGTCTCTCACAGCCTGCAGCCTGCACGGAGGGACGGAGGGAGGGAGGGAGGACCGACCCGACCCGACGGCTTCAGCTTGTAGACGGGGCCCCCGTGGGTCAGTCCGTGCTGCCGCGGCAGCAGAGGGGGCCCCGCGGTGGCAGCCACCGGGTTTTTTTTTAAAATTAAATTTTACTTTAGGCCGGGTGGGGGGGGGGGTGGACTGGTAATGGGCTGGGGGGCGGGGGGGGGTAGGAATTGTAATGGGCTATGGGGGGGTAGGAAAGGTAATTGGCTATTGGGGGGGCTAGGACTGGAAATGGGCTGGGGGGGTAGGGCTGGTAATGGGCTATTGGTGGGGCTAGGACTGGTAATGGGCTATTGGGGGGGCTGGGGCTGGAAATGGGCTGGGGGGGGGTTAAGGCTAGAGGTGGGCTGATGGGGTTAGGACTGGTAATGGACTGTGGGCTGTTGGGGGGCTTAGAACTGGCAATGGGCTTTGGGGGGGGTTAAGACTGGTAATGGGCTGTGGGCTGATGGGGCTGTCTGGTAATGGGCTATGGGGGGGCTAGGACTGGAAATGGGCTGGGGGGTTAAGACTGGAGGTGGGCTGATGGGGTTAGGACTGGTAATGGGCTGTTGGGGGGGGTTAGAACTGGTAATGGGCTTTGGGGGGGTTAAGACTGGTAATGGGCTGTGGGCTGATGGGGGTTGTCTGGTAATGGGCTATGGGGGGCTAGGACTGGAAATGGGCGGTGGGGATAAAACTGGAGGTGGGATGATGGGGTTAGGACTGGTAATGGGCTGTGGGCTGATTGGGGGGGTAGGACTGGCAATGGGCTATGGGGGACTGACTGGAAATGGGTTGATGGGGTTAGGACTGGAAGTGGGCTGATGGGGGGTTAGGACTGGTAATGGGTTATGGGGGGGCTTAAACTGAAAATGGGGTGATGGGGGGTTAAGGACTGTAAGTGGGTTGATGGGGGGCTAGGACTGGTATTGGGTTGGGGGGTTGCTAGGACTGGAAATGGGCTGATGGATGGCTAGGACTGGAAATGGGCTGATGCAGGGACTAGAAGGGAATGGATGCTGGGTGAGGCTGGAACTAGAAAGAAGCTGATGTTGGGGGAGGATTAGAATGGGATGGGGCTGGAAGAGTAAAATGGAGAAGGGAAAAATATTTTGTGTGGGAGGGATAAAAAATCTACAATTGGCCGGGTATTGGGAGAGTAAGTGGGGATTGAGGATGGAGGGGTAAAATTTGAGTGGATGAAATAGGAATGAGGAAAGAGCAAAAGGAGAAAGATTAGTATGTTAAAGCAGATGTAGAGAGAGAATGGAAAAAAATCTAGAAGAGAGAAGAAAGGACAAATGGACAGCAGACGATGGAGAGTTAGCAGAAGACACGAAGAAACCAGAAGAAAGTGGCTGGAGCAATTGCAGCTGAAAAAAATGCACAAAAGGTAGAAAAATATCTCTTTATTTTGAATTTATTAATTGGAATATGTCAGCTCTGGTAAATGTGCATCATTAACGTCTGCGCTTTGTTTAGTACAAGAGCAAATTAATGTATAGTTTTATTTCTACAGTGTTGTACATTCCAAGTTTGGCTTTTGGGATTCCCAGTTTAATTATTGTCTTCCTGTTTCTAAATTGTGATTACTTGTTTGGTGATGGTCTATGTTCTGCATGTGTAACTGAGCTGAGTTGTTCTGTTTATATAATTCCTATTTGACATTGCCACTTGTTCTCTTTCCCCAGTAGGTCATGTATTGTTGTTCTCTGAAATGTATTGGTTTAATATTTGCAGTGTTGCCTTTTGATTGGTAGAGTATGGTGCTTTGTGAGTCCTGGTAGTGCTGTTAGGATACGGCGGGTTTACTATGGGTTCTAAATGGGCAGTGTTTGTAGTAGTTCCTAATGTGTCTGGCAGTTGGCACTGGATTATAGTAATGTAGAAATCTTTTAGTCTTTCTTTATCCATACACTCATTAAGAGGCACGTTTACTAAAAGTTAGTATATGGTAACATTATGCAAATATTTATGCAAATGGGGCCCCTTATGCAAATGAGGCCCCGCACCCCCCTTGGGCCGTCCCTGCTGGGGGCCCACAATTTTTGTTGGTGTAGGGCCTCACTCAAGGTAAATCCGGCCCTGCCTAAGTGCATAACTTTGCATTTGTCCACATTAAATTTCATCTGCCATTTGGATGCCCAGTCTTCCAATTTATCAAGATCCTCTTGCAAATTTTCCACAGTCCTCTTGGGGTTTAACAACTTTAAATAGTTTTGTATCATCTGCAAATTTGATAACCTCACTTGTTATTCCCTTTTCCAGGTCATTTATGAATATATCAAAAAGCAGCGGACCCAGCACAGATCCCTGGGGTATTCACCTTTTTCCATTGGGAAAATTGGCCATTTAGCCCTCCCCTCTACTTTCTATCTTTTAACCAGTTGCTGATCCACAATAGTCCACTGCCTCCTATCCCATGACTTTTTAGTTTTGCCAAAAGTCTATGATGGAGGGACCTTGTCAAAGACTTTCTGAAAATCCAGATACACTATATCAACTGACTTCCTTTGTCTACTTGTTTATTCACACCTTCAAAAAAACATAACAGATTAGTAAGACAAGATCTTCCTTGTCTAAAGCCATATTGGCCGTCTCCCATTAGGCCATGACTATCTACATGCTGAGTAATTTTGTTCTTTATGATGGTTTCTACCTTTTTTCCCAGTACTGACGTCAGGCTCACCGGTCTGTATTTTCCTGGATCACCCCTGGAACCCATTTTAAAAATTGGTGTTACATTGGCGATCCTCCAATCTTCAGGTATTACAGATGATTTTAATGAAAATTCACAGATTACTAATAGCAGGTCTGCAATCTCATATTTCAGTTCTTTCAACACCCTTGGATGTATACCATCCGGTTCAGGTGATTTGCTACTCTTCAGTTTATCAAATAGTTATAATACATCTTCCCGGTGTAGTGATATTTCTTTCAATTCCTTTGCAGTATCACCTTTAAATACCACTTTAGACATGGGTAGCATCCCTACATCTTCCTCAGTAAAGACCAAAGCAAAGAATTCATTCAGTGTCTCCGCTATAGCCTTGTCCTCTTACTGCCCCTTTTACCCCTCTATCATCTAATGGTCCAATTGACTCTCTCACAGGTTTTTTGCTACGAATGTACTTGAGAAAGTCTTTATTACTTGTTTTTGCTTCCATAGCAAGTCAATTTGCTTCCGTAGCAAGACAAATAAAAGAACACATCGAAGCCTCCGTGCCACTGGACCCCTGCCAACATGGCTTTAGAGAGTCTCATAGTGTTGAAATGCTCCTCGCCACACTCATCAATAACATAATAGCGGGAATTGACAACATTCGTCAAGAGTTTGTCCTCATTTTCATGGACATAGCAGCTGCCTTCGACTCAGTAAGCCATGAGCTCCTCTTGGAGTATCTCAAGGAGAAGGGGATCATTGACAAAGCGCTAGATTGGTTCAAGTCTTACCTTTCTGATAGATGGCAGCATGTACGATCAGGGGCTACAACATCGGATCCATTCCACCAGAAGCAAGGTGTCCCGCAAGGATCCTCCCTCTCCGCCCTGATGTTCAACATATACATGCAGCCCATCTGAAACCTTATCCGGTCTTTTAGTGTTAACTGCTTAATATATGCAGACGATGTGCTACTTTACCTGCCTTTCTTGACAGAGAACCCGGACCTCTCCCCACTGACAAACTGCTTTAATGCAGTATCCAACTGGCTCCAAACCCAAAACCTCCGAATTCAGCACAAGAAAACAGAGGTCCTATTCATCACAAGGAACCAGAACTTCACCACGCCGCCCTTTCTAAAGGTCAAGGAAGCAGAACTACAGTCCAAACCCACGATCAAGTACCTAAGAGTCACTTTAGACCAGCGCCTGGACATGAAGGTGCACATAAGCAACCTAGTGAAAGCTGTGTACCATAAGATCCGAACCCTCAGGCACCTACGCTTCCTGCTAGAACCAGACGACTTCCGGACAATTTATCAAGCACTGATCATACCACATTTTGATTATGCAAATTCAATTCTGCAGGGACTCCCTCAAGCCACCCTAAACCCGCTGCAACTCGCGATGAACGCCGCAGCGAGAGTCCTACATGGAGCATCTAGGAAAGACCACATAATGCCCATCCTGAAACATCTCCACTGGTTCCCGATACATGCTAGACTCACATACAAAACCTTACTGCTGACTTTCAAAGCCACCAACGGGTTATCTTCCACAACACTAGAAGAGCTTATCCAGACCACGCCCCCTAACAGGTCCAGAATATCGGTAGCAGTCAATACACTGGTAGTCCAGAAATCAATAACCCAATGCACCCAGCAAACAGGGCGTTCAAATTCTGTGTGCCCAGATGCTGGAACACCCTACCTCCCAGCATCCGGGCAATCCCTGACCTAGCCCAGTTTAGGAAGGCCTTGAAGCACCATCTCTTCCTCCTGTACTACCCAGCAGACAGTACTACAATAGCCCCTCCCACTACCTAGCCTATGCAGTACAATTGAACCTTATCACACAAAACACCCATGACCACGACTAGTGAAATACGACTCGTCATGTCGCCTAAATGTAAATAGTTACCCAAGTTTTGGTACCTGTTCCTTGTAAACACAGATCAGCCAATGAAATGTGTAAGTATCCATGTTCCATGTAAACCGCACTGATGTTGAATAGCACGGTATAAAAGAGACTGTAAATAAATAAATACAATTCTCAAATTTTCACTTTGCCTGCCTTATCAGTGCCTTGCATGTAACTTACCAGTGCTTGTGCCGTTTCCAGGTTTCGTCATTTGGCTCTTTTTTCCATTTCCTGAAAGATGCTTTTTTTGGCAGCAGCCTCTCTGATCTCACCTTTAAACCATACTGGCAGTTTTTTGGACTTCCTTCCACTTTTCTTAATGCATGCAATACAGCTGATCTTGGCTTCCAAGATAGTATTTTTCAACAACACCCAAGCTTGATGTAAGTCTTTACCTTTGCAACTGCTCCTTTTAGTTTTTCTTAACTATTTTCCTCATTTTATCATAGTCTCCCTTTCGAAAGTTAAAAGGTAGTACTGTGGATTTCCTTACCACCCCTACTCTACTAATTAAATCAAACGCAATCATGCTATAATCACTTTTGCCAAGTGGCCCCAACACCTTTATCTCTTGCTCCAGATCTGGTGTTCCACTAAGGACTAGGTCCATTATGGCTTCCCCTCTGGTTGGTTCATGAATCAGTTGCTCCAAGAAGCAGTCATTTATTTCATCTAGGAGCTTTATCTCCCTAGCATGTCCTGCCGTGACACTGACCCAGTCGATACCGGGGTAAATGAAATCACCCATTATTATTGCTGTGTTGTAACTTTTGTTAGCTTCCTTGATTTCTTTGAACATTTCATCATCCATTTGTTCATTCTGGCCAGGCAGTCGATAGTACACCCCCATTGTCATTGCCTTCCCCTTCTTACATGGAATTTCAATCCATAGAGATTCTACAGCAAATTGTGTTTCCTGCAAAACTTTAATCCTTTGTGACTCAATGCCCTCTCTAACATAGAGCGCAACCCCTCCACCAATTTGATCAGTTCTATCATTACGATATAGTTTGTACCCAAGTATCACAGTGTCCCACTGGTTGTCCTCCTTCCACAATGTCTCTGAGACAGGATTGCCGTGAGCCGACAACTCAATGACACTTAACAAAAACTGTCTGCAAAACGTGTAAATACCTTTGAATACCTTCCTGTCCCCCCCCCCCACCCTGCCCAAAGTTTCTACCGCAATAAATTTTTTCAGAAAAGCAGTTCCAACAGCTGTAGCATACAAACACAGATTCACCATAGTGGAATAATTATGGAATTGCATTCTTCAAATGTTTTCCCCTTTCATCTCCTCTGTCCATCAGAGGCATACACAGATCCAGAACAGATATATATATAAACATGCACACATTCTAACACACCCATGCATGTCCGGACATACACATACAAGCTTTCACATACACATATATAATTACTCACTTGTTATTTACACAAGACAAAAAACAAGCCAGAGCAAAATCATGCAATCTGTTGTTCAGTACATGAAACAAAATAAACATGGCAACAGAACTTATGTACCCAAACTTCCCTGTTTGATGTTGTCCCCTATGTTCGATGTAAACCTTAACTCCTCGAGTTTTATTGATATATTTGCTGATGTGTTTCCAGTTTGGATCTTTTTGTGTTATGGACGAGTTTTCTTTTGTGTTATGATATATGTTTTGTGCTGTACTTTGAAATCACTATATGGTTCCTTTTTTCTATACAAATAAAATTTGAGATACTTAAGTTTAAAAAAAATAAAAGGGGGAGGAGGGGTATGTTTTCTAAACCGGGCTAACAGTTAATCCGGACTATCTGCAACTGTTTTGCCAGTTTATTTTATATACCTCAAAGTCTATAGAACTTGGACGTATATATAGATAGAGGTATTTATTTTCCTTTTACTGTTGAATCTTTTGTGCATCTTCCTATGGACTACTCTTTAAATTCTTCTCCATTGGGCATGTTTACTAAAACCCATGTTGGTAACATGCATTTGGGCCCAGTGAGGTGGCATTAAGTGGATCTGTGCTAAGGGTAGCAAACATGGTTAGCATGAGCTACTAGTACCCAAACCAGCCAGGACTTCATGTCAACGCCTCTACTCTTCCCCTGGCCTGCCATGTTCCCGCCTCATCGCATGCAACTTTGGTAGTGTGGGATCTTTAGCACAGGGGCCCATGCTTCCATTTAGCGTGGCACCCAAAGCGCGCTAAAGTCCATGCTACAGGGAGTGCTCTTTAGTAAACATGCCCCTATATGCATACATTTCATTAATGTTTCTTTTTGATTGATTTTGTTTTAGTTGATTTATTTCTGTATTTTGAAATGTGTGCTTTTTCTTTTTTCAAAGGTATCTTGCATATAATTTTGAAATGGAAATAAAAAACAAGGCAGCTTAATATTCAGACCAGGTGACCTACAGTTTTGTAAAATGCTGATCACGATATTTAACAAAGCCAAATCTGTTTGGTGCTGCTATCCAGATCGGGGGCAGCGGTGAATATATGTGGATGGCCCGCGCCACCCGCTGTTATACATTTAGGGACAGATTTTATAAGGGATTTGTGGAAAGTTATGTACAATTTATGCACATAAGTCTCTATTTTAAAAGACTCAAGCGCTTAATTGTGTGTTTTGGGCAGTCACTCTTCTGTAAGCATATGTGTAGTTTCCATCGTGTACTTTCAGTTGGGGTGTGCAGGGGCATAGCTTAAGTGGGGCCAAAATTTACATGTCTAATTATGGAATACTATGATTTACTCTAGGTGTGATTCTGCTCAATCTATGTGCATGCAGCTATGCTTGCTTAAGGGCAGGTGTAATCAGGGGTGGCCCAAGGGGGGTGCGGGGCCATGTGCGGAGACTCGGTGTGGGGCCTCATTTGCATAAATATTTGCATAATGTTACCATACACTAACTTTTAGTAAACGTGCCTCTTAATGAGTGTATGAATAAAGAAAGACTAAAAGACTTCTACATTACTATAATCCAGTGCCAACCGCCAGACACATTAGGAACTACTACAAACACTTAGGATACGGCGGGTTTGCTATGGGTTCTAAATGTTCTAACAGCACTACCAGGACTCATAAAGCACCGTACCCTACCTATCAAAAGGAAACGCTGCAAATATTAAACCAATACATTTCAGAGAACAACAATACATGACCTACTGGGGAAAGAGAACAAGTGGCAATGTCAAATAGGAATTACATAAACAGAATACCTCAGCACAGTTACACATGCAGAACATAGACCATCACCAAACAAGGAATCACAATTTAGAAACAGGAAGACAATAATTAAACTGGGAATCCCAAAAGCCAGACTTGGAATGTACAACACTGTAGAAATAAAACTATACATTAATTTGCTCTTGTACTAAACAAAGCGCAAACGTTAATGATGCACATTTCCCAGAGCTGACATATTCCAATTAATAAATTCAAAATAAAGAGATATTTTTCTACCTTTTGTGCATTTTTTTTCAGCTGCAATTGCTCCAGTCACTTTCTTCTGGTTTCTTTGTGTCTTCCGCTCTCCATCGTCTGCTGTCCATTTGTCTTTTCTTCTCTCTTCTAGTTTTTTTCCATTCTCTCTCTACATCTGCTTTAACATACTAATCTGTCTCCTTTTGCTCTTTCCTCATTCCTATTTCATCTACTCAAATTTTATCCCTCCATTCTCAATCCCCACTTACTCTCCCAATATCCGGCCAATTGTAGATTTGTCTTCCCTCCCACACAAAATATTTTTTCCCTCTCCATTTCACTCTCTCAGCTCCATCCCATTCTAATCCTCCCCCAACATCAGCTCCATTCTAGTTCCAGTCCCACCCAGCATCCGCTCCCTTCTAGTCCCCGCATCAGCCCATTTCCAGTCCTAGCCCCCCATAAGCCCATTTCCAGTTCTATTCTAGACCCACCATCAGCCTATTTCCAGTCCTAGCTCCCCCATCTATTTCCAGTCCCATCCGAGTCCCTCCATCAGCTCATTTCCAATCCCAGCCCCCCATGAGCCCATCAGCCCATGTCAAATCCTAGCTCCCCTTCACTCAGCCCATTTCCAATCCAAGCCCCCCATGAGCCTACTTCCAGTTCTAGCCCCTTCATGAGTCCATTTCAATCCAAACCCCCACCACAGCCCATTTCTAATCTTAGCACCCCCCAACAGCCAATTTCCAGTCCTATTCTAGCCCCTCTCCTGTCCTAGCCCCCCCCCACTCACCCATTTCCAGTCCTAGCTCCCTCCCCCTCACAACCCATTTCCATTCCAAGCCGCCATCCCCATCAGCTATTTGCAGTTCAAGCCCTCCTTCCACTCAGCCCATTTCCAGTCCTAGCAACCCCCCCAGCCCATTAACAGTCTTAGCCCCCCCCAGCCCATTACCAGTCCTAACCCCCCATCAGCCCATTTCCAGTCCTAGCCCCCCATAGCCCATTACTAGTCCTAACCCCCCCATCAGCCCATTACGTCCTAACCCCCATCACCCTATTTCCAGGCCTAGCCCCCATCAGCCTATTTCCAGTCTTAGCCCCCCATAGCCCATTACCAGTCCTAATCCCCCATCAGCCCATTTCCAGTCAGCCCCCCCATAGCCCATTACCAGTCCTAACCCCCCCCATCAGCCCACTTCCAGTCTTAGCACCCCCCCCATGGCCCATTACTAGTCCTAACCCTCCCCTATCAGCCCACTTCCAGTCTTAGCCTCCCCCCCAATAGCCCATTACCAGTCCTAAACCCCCTTCCCCCCTATCATCCCAAATTAAAAAATAAAAAAAAACAGCTGCTTCTGCCGTGGCAGTATCAAGAGTGCCGCCGCGGGGCCCCCCCTGCCCGGCAGAGCCTCCCTGCATCGTAGGCTAGCGTTGAATCCCCGAACGCGGGCTTCTTTCAGAGCCGCGAGAGTTTCCTTTCTCGCGGCTCTGTTAATCCCGCCGGGGTTGATGGGAAATCCCCGGCGGGATTAACAGAGCCGTGAGAAAGGAAACTCTCGTGGCTCTGAAAGAAGCCCGCGTTTGGGGATTCAACGCTAGCCTACGATGCAGGGAGGCTCTGCCGGGCAGGGGGGTCCTGCGGCGGCACTCTTGATGCTTCCGCGGCAGAAGCAGCTGTTTTGTTTTGTTTTTTTTTAAACTTGGGATGATGAAGAATGTTTTTTGCACGGGGCCCCCTGAAACGCGGGGCCCTGTGCAAAAAACATTCTTGCTCAATGGACGGGCCGGCCCTGGGTGTAATTGCCACAGCTAGATTAAGACACATCAATTTACCCTATTTTATAAAATAAAGTGTGCGTGTACTTTCACGTCATAAAACAAGCTCTAAATATGCACGTGTAAACACGTGTCAACTGTCTGGGAGTTTCTAAAATTCGTCTCTTAGTGGCATATTCGGTATAAGTTGGAAGAGTATTTTTCCTGTCCTGACTTAAACTGCTTTAACTATCCAGATAGTGGCTGAGCATTGCCGTTCTCTGAAAAGCTGGATGGAACGTCCTCGCTGTGCCCTGGCATGGCACAGCCGGTGCTGCAGCAGTTAGAGGAAATTTCCATCAGCATCAGCATCATGGGCCCAGTATTCAAAGGGATTAACACGGTTAGTGCTGCTGAGGACCCGCTGGTGCATGCCTTGATGCTAACTGGCACCTGGCAACAACTGGGTGGTGGCAATATTGAGCTGTTGCCTGATTATTGCTAAGTGCTGAAATTCAGGTACAGTAGTGGCTGATCTAACCTTTGCTGCTTTAGCTAAGTGGGCAGCAGCTCAATATCATCATTGCAACCTGCATATTCAATGCTGGGGCCCAGATATGGCCCTGGCGTTGAATATTTATTTATTTAACAGGTTTTATATACTGAGTTATCATTTCAATCAAAGTGGTTTACATTGAAATTTAAGCTTGGTAACGTACATTAAACAGAGACATTGATAACTTGGATTTTTCTGAGGCAATGGAGGGTTAAGTGACTTGCCCAAGGCCACAAGGAGTGCTAGTGGGAATTGAACCCTGGTCTCTGGGTTCCCAAGCCAGTGTTCTAACCACTAGGCTACTCCTCCACTCCACAATATCTGGGTTTAAAAGTAAGTGGTGGCAGTTAGCCGTGGCCACTGAATAGCGGGCCCTCTGTATAGTGCAGCTGAGAAATCATGAATAGGAGACTTATATGTTTATTGACTGGCGCTGAATATTTATTTATTTAGCGGTGCTTACATACTGCTTTTCACCGGGTCACAGCGGTTTACATAGAAGCAAGGTCAGGGAAGAGATTACATCGAATCATTAACTTGTATACAAGGATCAGTAAACTTATCTACATGGGATGCTTATTACAAAGAGCAATGGATTGATTAAACCTATTTACAAGGAATAATAACTATATGCATGGGCTGTTTGCTACATACACTGGATAGGGAGGTCAGTCTGAAACATGTACAGTGGGGGGTTAAGGGGGGAGGAAAGAGGATATGGGGACGGGGGATAGGTGGAAATGATAACGTGTAGCGTAAATAGGTGGGTTTTAGGTGTTTGTGGAAGGTGCGGAGGTCTGCAGTGTTTCGGATCAAGGCTGGAAATGTGTTCCAGATGGATGGTACATATAACTGAAAGGAGCGTGCACATGTTTGTAGGGTGCTTTTGATTTTTGTGGGGGGAGAGGATTACGAGTGTGTGTTTTTATTTATTTATTAGCTTTTATATACCGCACTATTTAGTATCAGAGCAGTTTACAGGAAACGTGAACAGTCAAGCAACTTTACATAGAACAGGCATAAAACATCAAAACAAGCAACTTTACATAGAACAGGCATAAACAGCAAATCTAGGTAACATAGGGCAGGTAAATATTAACAAGCAAATGTGTCAATGTAAGGGATAGGGTGAGAGGGAGAAAAGGGGTAGGGAAGGGACAGGGGGTGGGATCGAGGCAGGGGAACTAGAGAGAGGATGGAGAACTAAGTACATGTCGTGTAGCCAGGACTCAAGGTGTAGTCTGTGTAAGTGGAGAGGCCAGCATTATGAGAGCCCACATTATGAGAGTCCTTCATTATGTTATGTGGTCATAAGCCAGCTGGAAAAGGTGAGTCTTTAATGCCTTTCTGAACGTAGATAGGTCCATGATGACTCGGACTGAGGCAGGAAGGGCATTCCAGAAGGTTGCTGCATATAAAGAAAAGGCGCGGTTCCTGACAGCCTTTAGTGCAAGTCCTTATGATTGAAGGAGTGATCAGGGTGTTTACCATGTTAGCTCTTCGCGTTCTGTTGTCTGGGGTATATTGAACCATTGCTGAAAGGGAGGATGCAGATGAGTTGTGAATAATCTTAAACGTGAGAAGAAGAGCTTTATAGGTCAGACGGCTAGATATGGGGAGCCAGTGTAGTTGCATCAAGATGGCTGAGATATGCTCGTACCTAGAGACACCTGGGAGTGATTGGGCAGCTGTGTTCATGGCCAGCTGGAGTGGTTGGAGGATGTATTTTGGGATGCCATGAAGAATAATATTTGTGTAGTCAAAGTGCGGGAGGATGAGAGCTTGGAAGACTGATCGAAAATCTGAGGGGTCGAGGAGCGGGCGTATATGATGGAGGGTCCTTATCTTCTGGTAGGCTACTTTGATAACATTATGTATGTGTGCAGCCATGGTCAATTGTTGATCTAGGATTACTCCCAGGTAGCAAACTTCTGGCTTAGTCATGAGTTCTACATCTCTCACCCGCAAGGAGAATGGTGGGGTAAAAGATTGATAAAAGATATAAATAAGACCTCAATCTTCTTGCAGTTAACCTTCAGGTTATGTGTAGCAAGCCGATCCGAGACAGCATTGAAGCATTCTGAAATGACTGAAAAGTCAGGGCTGTCAATGGAGAAAGGGCTATAGAGTAAAACACCATCTGCATAGATGTGATATAATATGTTGAAGGACTTGATTATTGTACAGATTGGCTGTATGCAGACGTTGAAAAGCAAAGCTGAGAGCGACAAGCCTTGTGGGACTCCTTGCGTTTGCTGGAAGGTGCCTGAAGACTGTGCTCCCAAGCAGACATGTTGCTGGCGACCCGTCAAGTATGATCTAAACCAGTTGAGGGCAGAGTTCCGAATACCCTTTTTTGTTGTAGGCGGCCAAGGAGAAGGCTGTGGCTGACGGAATCGAAGGCAGAGGCAATGTACAAAAAGATTAGGATGAATCCCTCCCTCTTCTTATCTATGCCGGTATAGAGCCTATCTAGGAGAGTTACAAAAAGGGTTTCTACTCCATGCTGCTGGTGGAATCCATGCTGCTGTGGGTCAAGAGGGGCGTGGTCTTGGACCTGTTGCTGGACAATCTTTTCTAAGATCTTGGTCAGGAAGGGTAGGCTGGAGATTGGTCTGTATTAGCTGATGTCTGATGGGTTTGATTTATTGCTTATTAGCAGGGGTCTGATGGAGGCCGATTTAAGAGACACTGGTAGAGAACCTGTGGACAAAGAAAGGTGTACTATTCTGGAGATAGCTGAACTTAGGTTGGATATTGCCTGCTTAATCCAGAATGTTGATTGTGCCAATGATGTTTTCTATTTGTTCAGCGAAGTATGGGTAGAAAGAATCAAGAGTAGGTATAGGTGCATCGCCTGTTGGGGGCAGTTCAGGAAAGGAAAGTTCATCATCAAGTTTCTCTGAGAGAGAGGTAATCGCATTTGTCTTGCTCTGGAAGTGGGAGGCAAAATCAGCCAGGCTAGGGGTAATTGCTGGTAGGTTCTTAGAGGCGTCACTTGTAAGGGATCTAACAATGCTGAAGAGCTCACAGGACTTGTTAAGAGAGTGCATAAGGGTGTTAGTATGGTATTCCCTTCTTTTGAGATTAACTGCTCTTCGGTGTTCTTGTAGTTTGGCCAGGTAGGCAACGTGGTCAATGTCATGCCTAGAATGCTGCCAGCGTCGCTCAGGCTTTCTGAGGAGCAGCAAGGATTCATGAAGATCAGAAGTGAACCATATCACTGTGTGCTTCCTCTTAGTGGGCTTAGTGGAATGTGGAAGGAGTGAGGCTTGAGCTAGGGTGTTCCATGTGTCTATTAGCTCAACCAGATTGTTGGTGTCAGGGTTGAGATCATCAAGAATATTCATGAGGAATGTCTCCTTATCGAAGGGTCTGAAGCGACATTTGGAGGATGGAGGATTGGAGTTGGGTGGCAGCTGGTCACCTGCGGAGTCTGTAGGAATACAGAACAGTATGGCATTATGGTCAGACCAGGGAACCAGGAGGACAAATGGGGGGTCCTGGCTGGTCAGACTGTGGAGGGGTGATGGAGCAAAGATGAGGTCCAGGGTATTGCCTGCCGAGTAAGTGTATGTATCAGCTGATGATAGTCAAGAGCCTTCATAGCAATGAGGAAGGCAGAGGTGTGTTTGGTAGGGAGGGATGGGAGATTGAAATCACCTAGCAGCCAGAGTGGTTTGAGTTGGGTATTCGTATCGCAAGCTATGTCAAGAATAGTGGCCAGCTCATCAGCACATATAGATGGTGAGCGGTAGAAGAGACAGGCAGATAAGAATTTGTTTGAAATCCGAATGTAGTCAAGGTTGAGTGCACTCTGAGCAGAGTTGCATTGGAAGTGGAGGTTGCTTCTGGCAATAATGAGGATACCGCTGCCTCTCCGGTTTGTTCTCGGGCAATTAAAGAGGTCATAGACTTGTGTCTCTTGGGGAAACTGCTAGGTACATATGACCTAGATTGGCCACTGTTGGAAACAGAATACTGGGCTTGATGGACCTTGGTCTGACCCAGTATGGCATATCTTATGTTCTTAGCCAGGTGGTAGAAGCAGATTGGTAAGGACAGTGTCCGCATCCGTCAACCATGTCTCTGTGACAAAAAGGAGACCCAGATTCCGATGCACAATGTAGTCGGTGAGGACGGGCCATTTATTGTGGATGGAACGAGCATTTATGAGCATACAGTTCAGGTGGTGAGGGCGAGGAGACTTCCTTCTGTGGGTTTCTGACAGAGGTTGGCAGATTATGTGAATGAGCCGTCGCTGATGCACAAAAGGATAAGATCTTCTGTAGTTAAGTGTCAGTATGGTGTAAGGGGAGGGGGGTAGTAAGCCATGTTGATGTGAGTAAGAGTCAGCCTATGTGATGATATGGGCTAAGCAGCACAGGGCCAATAATAACGTATGACCTCACGTCATTGTGCTGCTGAGCAGGTTACGAAACTTCTGAAAAGGCAATGGATTGAGGAGTTGCACTCAAGCAAGCTAAACAGAGCTTTAGTGAGTATCCTCAGTAGACCGAGATAGGATACAGGTCAGAGGGAGCAGCTTGAGTTAGTTGTGTGGGCTCTTACCTTGCAGAGCTGATGATAGATGAGGAGGCGGATCATTACAAGGTCCAGTGGGATGGCGTTCAAAACAGCAAAGGGCTGAGGCTGTTATTCTTATAGGTACGGTCACAGAGAGCACATACTAACGTTTAGTAAACATGGCCACAATGCTTATTAACATCACTAGTTCATACCAAGTAAAATATTACTTTCATATGCATTTAAAATAGTCAGTTTCAAAATATATAACTTGTTAGACTTCCTCAGGGCTGGGGAGTACAGTGACACACTCCTCTTCTGCGAAATTGTGGCGCCTCTGGTCCGTGCCTAAGGGACACGCCAAAGGGCACCTTGAATTTAAATGTTGAAGATGTGGCCGGATTGGCCTTGGGGAGCCGATCGGGGAGGAGCGATCCCTCCCGCTCCACTCCCCGACGCTGATCGGGCCCAGATGTGGAGCTGGAGCTGCTGCTGCTGCTTCATGCCAAGGGGCGCCTTGAATTTAAATGTTGAAGATGTGGCCGGATTGGCCTTGGGGAGCCGGTCGGGGAGGAGCGATCCCTCCCACTTTACTCCCCGACGCTGATCAGGCCCCGGTGTGGAGCTAGAGGTGCTGCTGCTTCGCACAATATTCGTATAAACTTTGTGGACTGTCTTCTGACTCTGTTGGGTTCTAAGTTTGTATTAAAGTGTGTAGGTGTGATGTGGGGCTTTGTGGGTGTTCCCAGCCCCCTCAGAACCCGAGGTGGGCCATACCCTCCACCCTGTCCTTTGTACGCCACTATCCATCCAAAGGTGGTTTGGGTGGTTATTTGTAAATAGCGGCATTTACACACAGAGAATGGAATATACATATAAATGCAGGTTCAGAATGCCACTATTTACACATGGAGATCCGCACTAGGCTGGGATTTCAAGGGGGCATGGCTAGAGTGGGACAAAAATCTACACGCGTATTTCCTACTTTATAGTGCAAATCCAGGTATATAGCAAAAACTCGGCACCAGGTATACACCAGCTCTGAAACAGGCAGATATTTTTAAAAGTGCTTCTTCAGCCTAGAGCTTTACACAGAGGATTAAGGGAGTTATTCTTCTTAATCCACTGTTGTTTGTTTCCTCTTCCAAAATTAAAAATGTAAAACAATTGAGGCCTCAGTACTTGTACAGGTTTGCAAAAGGGCCTGGCTGCACATGGAAGCTGCCGTATTTGTGGTACTCAGGGTTCCACACTATAAGAACATAACATATACCAGTGATGGCTAACCTTTTTGAGCCCGAGTGCCCAAACTGCCGCACAAAACCAAAGAATTTCCTCAAAGTGCCAGCACGTCAATTAAACCTCAGCTCAGTTACACATGCAGAACATAGACCATCACCAAACAAGGAATCACAATTTAGAAACAGGAAGGCAATAATTAAACTGGGAACCCCAAAAGCCAAACTTGGAATGTACAACATTGTAGAAATAAAGCTATACATTAATTTGCTCTTGTACTAAACAAAGCGCAGACGTTAATGATGCACATTTCCCAGAGGTTTCATATTCCAGTTAATAAATTCAAAATAAAGAGATATCTTTCTACCTTTTGTGCATTTTTTTTCAGTTGCAATTGCTCCAGCCACTTTCTTCTGGTTTCTTCATGTTTTCTGCTAACTCTCCATCGTCTGCTGTCCATTTGTTCTTTCTTCTCTCTTCTAGTCTTTTTTCCATTCTCTCTCTCTACATCTGCTTTAACATACTAATCTTTCTCCATTTGCTCTTTCCTCATTCCTATTTCATCCACACAAATTTTACCGCTCCATCCTCAATCCCCACTTACTCTCCCAATACCCGGCCAATTGTAGATTTTTCATTCCTCCCACACAAAATATTTTTCCCCTCTCCATTTTACTCTCCCAGCCCCATCCCATTCTAATCCTCCCCCAACATCAGCTCCCTTCTAGTTCCAGTCTCACCCAGCATCCATTCCTTTCTAGTCCCTGCATCAGCCCATTTCCAGTCCTAGCCCCCCATCAACCCATTTCCAGTCCTAGCTCCCCCATCCATTTTCAGTCTGAGTCCCTTCATCAGCTCATTTCCAATCCTAGCCCCCCATCAGCCCATTTCTAGTCATTTCCTAGCCCCATCATCAGCCCATGTCAAATCATAGCTCCCCTCCACTCAGTACAATTCCAGTCCAAGCCCCCCCCATGAGCCTACTTCCAGTTCTAGCCCCTCCATGAGTCCATTTCAATTCAAGCCCCCACCACAGCCCATTTCCAATCTTAGCTCCCCCCAACAGCCCATTTCCAGTCCTATCCTAGCTGCTCCATCAGCCCATTTTCAGTCCTAGCTCCCTTCCCTCACAGCCCATTTCCATTCCAAGCTCCCTCCCCATCAGCTATTTGCAGTTCAAGCCTCCCCTTCCACTCAGCCCATTTCCAGTCATAGCAACCCCCCAACCCATTACCAGTCCTAGCCCCCCATCAACCCACTTCCAGTCCTAAACCCCCATCACCCCATTTTCAGTTTAAGCCCCCCCTATAACCCATTACCAGTCCTAACCCCCCATCACCCATTTCCAGACATCCCCCATCAGCCCAAAGCCAATTACCAGTCTTAACCCCCCATAGCCCATTATCAGTCCTACCCCCCCCATAGCCCATTACCAGTCCTAACCCCCCATCAGCCCACTTCCAGTCTTAACCCCATCAGCCCATTTCCAGTCAGCCCCCCACAGCCCATTGCCAGTCCCAACCCCCCCCATCAGCCCACAGCCCATTACCAGTCCTAACCACATCAGCCCACCTCAAGTCCTAACCCCTCCCCATCAGTCCATTTCCTGTCCTAGCCCCCCCCCTTAGCCCATTATCAGTCCTAACCCCCCCCCCCATAGCCCATTAGCAGTTCTAACCCCCCATCACCTCATTTCCAGACAGCCCCCCATCAGCCCACAGCCCCTTACCAGTCATAACCCCCCCAACAGCCCACAGCCCATCCAGTCCTAACCCCTCCCCATCAGCCCATTTCCTGTCCGAGCCCCCCCCATAGCCCATTATCAGTCCTAACCCCCATCAACCCATTTCCAGACAGCCCCCATCAGCCCAAAGCCCATTAGCAGTCTTAACCCCCCCATAGCCCATTACCCGTCCTAACCCCCCCCCAGCCCATTAGCAGTCCTAACCCCCCCCCCCTAGCCCATTAGCAGTTCTAACCCCCCATCACCTCATTTCCAGACAGCCCCCCATCAGCCCACAGCCCATTACCAGTCTTAAGCCCCCATAGCCCATTACTAGTCCTAACCCCCCCCAACAGCCCACAGCCCATCCAGTCCTAACCCCTCCCCATCAGCCCATTTCCTGTCCTAGCCCCCCCCATTCCCCATTATCAGTCCTAACCCCCATCACCCCATTTCCAGACAGCCCCCATCAGCCCAAAGCCCATTAGCAGTCTTAACCCCCCCATAGCCCATTACCAGTCCTAACCCCCCCCAGCCCATTACCCGTCCTACCCGCTCCCCCCCCCAGCCCATTACCAGGCCACCCCCCCCCCCAGCCCATTAGCTGTCCTACCCCCCCCCCCCCCCCCGTGGCATATTAAAAAAAAAAAAAAGCTGGCAGAATGCAATGTCCCGCGGGGCCCCCTCCGCCCGCTAAGCCCCTCTGCAAGGGCTTTCAGATTCGCGAGGGAGAGCTTCTCCCTCGCGTCTCTGTTAAGCCCGCAGGGGCTAATGGGAAATTTCCCATCAGTCCCTCGCGTCTAAAGGGGCTGATGGGAAATTTCCCATTAGCTCCTGCGGGCTTAACAGAGACGCGAGGGAGACGCTCTCCCTCGCGAATCTGAAAGCCCTTGCAGAGGGGCTTAGCGGGCGGAGGGGGCCCCGCGGGACACTGCACTCTGCCGCGTCCGCGGCAGCAGCCAGAGCCAGCTTTTTCTTTTTTGCGGACCTACCCGCGTGCCAGCTGCAAGGCCTTCGCGTGCCACAGCTGGCACGCGTGCCATAGGTTCGCCATCGCTGACATATACCATACTGGGTCAGACCAAGGTCCATCAAGCCCAGTATCCTGTTTCCAACAGTAGCCAACCTAGGTCATAAGTACCCAGCAGTTTCCCCAAAAGTTTCCCCAAAAGACACAGGTTCCACAATGCTTGTATTGGGTCAAGCATTGATATCCTGGGTCCCTTCTTAATAATGGTTTATCGACCTTTCCTCCAGGAACGTGTGCAAACCTTTTTTAAACCCAGCTACACTAACAGCCTTTACTACATCCTCCAGTAACAAATTCCAGAGTTTGGTTACACGTTGAGTGATGAAATATTTTCTTTTATTAGTCTTAAATAGTTTACCCTGTAGCTTCATTGCATGTCCCCCAGTCTTTCTATACTTTGATAACGTAAACAATCGATCTACGTTTACCCATTCCACTCAGTTCATTAATTTATAGACTTCTATCATATCTCCCCTCAGCCGTCTCTTTTCCAGGTTAAAGAGCCCTAACCTTTTTAGCCTTTCTTCATAGGAGTATCCTTCCATCCCCTTTACCATTTTGGTGGCTCTTCTCTGAACCTTTTCTAATAACGCTATATCCTTTTTAAGATACGGCGACCAGAATTGCACACAATATTCAAGGTGTGGTCTCACCATGGAATGATATAGAGGCATTATATTTATTTATTTTATTTATTTATTTAGTATACATTTGTATACCGCTACTTCCAGCGATCAGCAGCGGTTTGATTACAGATTGGAAATTGTCAAATCATGACGGAAATTTTGGGGTATAAACACATTGATTTGACAGGAAAGCACGGCACACAGTATTAAGGTCATAAGGAGATTCAGAATTTACATATGTACATTTTTTACATAATTTTTACATAACAGGATATATGCTTCAGTTTGTGACATCTTGTAGCCCCCTGGGATTTACATCAAAATTGTATTGACACTGGAATAGATGTGTCTTTAGTTTTTTCCTGAAAGCAATAAGGTCTTTGGTCGCACGTAGTTCAGGTGGTAGTTGGTTCCAGAGGGTCGGGGCAGAGTATGAGTATGCTCGGCGGCTAGTACTGGATTTGACAGATCTGATATCGGTCGGAACGTGTAGTGTGTCTGAGTTGCCGGTTCTTCTGTCTCTGTTGGGCAGTTGCGTGCTGATAAGGGTGGAGAGAAAGGATGGAGCTAAGTTATGTATGAGTTTGAAGGTGGTTATCAATGTTTTATATTGTATCCGAGCAGTGATGGGGAGCAAATGCAGTTCGATCAGTACGGGCGTGATGTGTTCAGTAATACTTTTTTGCATGATGATCCTCGCCGCCACATTTTGGGCCATTTGCAGGATGTTTAGCGTTTTCTTCGGGAGACCCTGAAGGATGGCGTTGCAGTAGTCTAAGTATGGTATAATGAGTGCTTGCGCAAAAGACCTAAAATCGTGAGGTTCGAGGATGCTCCGTAGAGGTTGTAGTATTCTAAGTTTGTGGAAAATGGCCTTGTTGGTTTTTTGTAGGTGTTTTTCCATCTTTAGGTTGCTGTCAAATGTGACTCCCAGATATTTTATTTCATATCTTTTGTATTATTTTCCATTCCTTTCCTTATGATACCTAGCATTCTATTTGCTCTCTTGGCCGCCGCTGCACACTGGGCTGAGGGTTTTAACATGTTATCCACAATGGTGCCTAAATCTTTTTCCTGGGTGGTGGTTCCTAATGTGGAACCTTGCACCGTGGAACCATAGTTTGGGTTGTTCTTCCCTAGGTGCATAACTTTGCACTTGTCCACATTAAATTTCATCTGCCATTCTGATGCCCAGTCTTCCAATTTATCAAGATCCTCGTGCAATTTTCCACAATCCTCTTGGGTTTTAACAACTTTAAATAGTTTTGTGTCATCTGCAGATTTGATAACCTCACCCTTTTCCAGGTCATTTATGAATATGTCAAAAAGCAGCGGACCCAGCACAGATCCCTGGGGTACACCACTATTCACCTTTCTCCATTGGGAAAATTGGCCATTTAGCCCAACCCTCTGCTTTCTATCTTTTAACCAGTTCCTGATCCACAATAGTACACTGCCTCCTATCCCATGACTCTTTAGTTTTGCCAAAGGTCTCTGATGAGGGACCTTGTCAAAGGCTTTCTGAAAGTCCAGATACACTATATCAACCGACTCACCTTTGTCCACCTGTTTATTCACACCTTCAAAAAAACATAACAGATTAGTAAGACAAGATCTTCCTTGTCTAAAGCCATGTTGGCTGTCTCCCATTAGGCCATGACTAACTACATGCTGAGTAATTTTGTTCTTTATGATGGTTTCTACCATTTTTCCCGGTACTGACGTCAGGCTCACTGGTCTGTAGTTTCCCGGATCACCCCTGGAACCCTTTTTAAAAATTGGCGTTACATTGGCGATCCTCCAATCTTCAGGTATTACAGATGATTTTAATGAAAGTTCACAGATTACTAATAGCAGGTCTGCATTCTCATATTTCAGTTCTTTCAACACCCTTGGATGTATACCATCCGGCCCAGGTGATTTGCTACTCTTCAGTTTATCTAATAGTTGTAATACATCTTCCCGATGTATCGATATTTCCTTCATCTTCTGCACCTTTAAATACCACTTCAGTCATGGGTAACATCCCTACATCTTCCTCAGTAAAGACCAAAGCAAAGAATTCATTCAGTCTCTCCGCTATCGCCTTGTCGCCTCTTAGTGCCCCTTTAAACCCCTCTATCATTTAATGGACCAACTGACTCTCTCACAGGTTTTTTGCCACGAATGTACTTGAAAAAGTCTTTATTTCGTGTTTTTGCTTCTGCAGCAAGCTTCTTCTCAAATTCTCCCTTTGCCTGCTTTATCAATGCCTTGCATTTAACTTTCCAGTGCTTGTGCTGTTTCCAGGTTTTGTCATTTGGCTCTTTTTTCCATTTCCTGAAAGATGCTTTTTTGGCAACAACAGCCTCTTTGACCTCACCTTTAAACCATGCTGGCAGTTTTTTGGACTTCCTTCCACATTTCTTAAAGTGTGGAATACAGCTGGTCTGGGCTTCCAAGATAGTATTTTTCAACAACACCCAAGCTTGATGTAAGTCTTTAATCTTTGCAACTGCTCTTTTATAGTTTTTTTTAAACTATTTTCCTCATTTTATCATAGTCTCCCTTTCCAAAGTTAAAAGGTAGTACTGTGGATTTCCTTACTATCCCCTCCTCCACTAATTAAATCAAATGCGATCATGCTATTATCACTTTTGCCAAGTGGCCCCAACACCCTTATCTCTTGCACTAGATTTGGTGTTCCACTAAGGACTAGATCTAATATGGCTTACTCTCTGGTCTGTTCATGAACCAGCTGCTCCAAGAAGCAGTCATTTATTTCATCTAGGAACTTTATCTCCCTAGCATGTCTTGCTGTGACACGGACCCAGTTGATACCAGGGTAATTGAAATCACCCATAATTATTATTACTCTGCTGTAACTTTTGTTAGCTTCCTTGATTTCTTTGAGCATTTCATCATCCATTTATTCATTCTGGCCAGGCGGTCGATAGTACACCCCACTGCCATCGCCTTCCCCTTTTTAAATGGAATTTCAATCCATAGAGATTCTACAGCAAATTTTGTTTCCTGCAAAACACTAATCCTTTCTGACTCAATGCCCTCTCTAACATAGAGCGGAGCCCCTCCACCAATTTGATCAGCTCTATCATTATGATATAGTTTGTACCCAGGTATCACAGTGACCCACTGGTTGTCCTCCTTCCACCATGTCTCTGATATTCCAATCATATCTAACCTCTCATTTAGTGCTATATATTCTAACTCTCCCATCTTATTTTTTAGACTTCTAGCATTTGCATACAAGCATTTTAGAGACTGTATTTTATTAATATTAATCTGGCTATTGGTAGGCATGGGTAATTTGGGATCTTTAAGCTCTATCTGCTCCATACTCGAAGGCTTTTGGGCTACTTTAGTCTTTTATTAGTCTTAAATAGGTTACCCTGTAGATTCATTACATGTCCCCTAGTCTTTTTATATTTGCTAGCGTAAATCATCTAAGTTTACCCATTCCATTCCATTCATTATAGAACTCTATCATATCACCCCTCAGCCATCTCTTTTCCAGGTTGAAGAGTCCTAACCTTTTTAGCTTCTCTTCATAGGGATATTCTTCCATCCCCTTTATTATTTTGGTGGCTCTTGTCTGTACCATTTCTAGTAACGCTATATCCTTTTTAAGATATGGTGACCAGATTTGCACACAATATTCTAGAAGCTTTCTGCTGGATTCTTAAAATTCAAACCCTTACCCTAATCCACTTTGACCCGGTGAAAAGCGGGAGATAAATGCAGCTAAATAAATAAATAATCCATAAGGTTTTCTATCATGAGTCTGTCCTTTGCCTTCGCTCACTCCTAACCAAGCCTACCAATCTTAGACCTCACAGGTCTAACTCTACAAACCTGTTAAACATCCCAGCCCAAAAATTAAAAAGCACGCAAAACACCTACTATCGTACCTTCTCCTTCTACTCCCCAAAAGAATGGAACGCCCTCCCATCGGACCTTATAAATTGCCATGATCATACAGAATTTCACAAAAAACTAAAAACCTTCCTTTTCCAAGAATACTTTAGTACCACCCCTCATACCCTCATCCAACCTAGTGCCACCTAGATCTAGCCAACATCCTACTTTACACTCAATTACCCCCCTCTCTGCACCCTGCCCTTCCGCCCCATCTAATGTACTTAGTTGCCACTTCCAGCATTATAGCCAACTGTTACTTTAACTGTTCTGGGATAAGCTCCTCCTAAGTTTTTTGTTCAGATGTTCTATGTAAAACAGATGTATCTGCACTGTTATTGTTGAGTTCCATGTAAACCATCTTAAATTGTAGAAAGATGGTATATAAAAACTTTAAATAAATAAATAAGTCTCGTTTGATTAAATGGACTTGGAGGCTTATGGGATTATTCTGTGGCACGAACAGCGGAGATGGACGTCCCGTTGGAACATCCATCCCCACTATTCGTTCCCTTTCCTGACCCGATCTAAAGTCCCTGCTCATTATACAGGGAAAGTAGATGGGGACGGGGAAGGGGCTGATCAGGGGTGGCAGGGCGGGCGGTGTGCGGTCATCAGGTTCCAATGTCGGCCCTGTACATTGGGGACTGACGGCTTGGATGCCCCCATGCGGGAGGAACAGCAGGCCTGGGGCTGGGAAGGGGCAGCAGAGGGTATTCCTCACAGCCCAACCCTGGCCCTGGGAGGCCAGATCGGGAGTCAGGCTGCAGGGAACACACTTTGGCAGCCGACGGCCAGGGATCAGGGCTTTTCAATGGAGCCGTGGTGCCATGGCAACCAGACACCATGGCACCACAGCTGCATTGAAAAGCCATGACGGAGTTAGTCGGGCAAGGTCTCTATGTGCAGGCTGGATGGAATAGGAGTCCTGGCGTGCATGTACAGGCCTGTTCACGATTCTGATCCCGGGGGGCTTGACATGCCCCATGGGATCAGAATCGCAAATCCCTCGGTACGTCTGGTTCTGACCAAGCGCACAAAGGGCCTGGACATTGGAGATGGAATCAGGTCTTATTTTCCAACTTGGTTAGAATGTAGGTGAGTGAAGGGTAGTCTGTTACAGGGTTTTGCGGTTACAAACCACGCCATGTTTTATCATCAAAGTGTTCTTTGACGAATAGAGTTTTTAGCTCCTTCTTGAAGTGAGTGATGTCATTTGTGTTCCTCAGTTTTGGGGGGAGGTTGTTCCAGAGACCAGGTGCGTATAATGAGAAGGCTGGTGAACAAGTTGACTGGTTACATTTTAGTATTTCCATAAGCGCACTGAAGGTGTTTTGAGTGCATCGTAACATAGTAACATAGTAAATGATGGCAGATAAAGACCAGCATGGTCCATCCAGTCTGCCCAGCAATATGGCAAGAGTAGGTGCACCTGTCGCTCTGTGCAGTCCACCCCTCCCAATATCTTTGTTTAGGGGTGGACCCACCACTCCATGTAGGACACCCCTATTTGTTGAGAAGTTAGATGGTTTCGTTTATTTTGTTTTTATCCCATTGCTGTAAAGGGATCCGCTGTGCTTGTCCCATGCTGTTTTGAATTCCGTCACCGTGTTTGCCCCCCACCACTTCCATCGGGAGAGCATTCCAAGCATCCACCACTCTTTCAGTGAAAAAATATTTCCTGACATTGCCTTTCAATTTACCACCTTGCAGCTTCATGTTATGCCCTCTAGTATAAACTGCTAGTTCTATTCTCTGGGACTTTTACCAGTATATTCTGTAGGCAGTTGGCAGACATATTATGCATGATTTGAAGGTGCAGGATTTTGTATTTGAGTCTGCACAGGAAGGGGAGCCAGTGTAGCCTTTTAAGGAGGGATGTTATATGATCCTTTTTGGAGGTGCCTTCTAGGACCCTAGCTGCAGTATGCTGGGCCATTTGTAATGGATGCAAGACGTATTTAGGTATACCATGACAAATGATAAGTGCAAGAAAATCATTGCTTGAAATACTGTACACGAGTCATGTGTAAGTATTGTAGGGTTTTTATCTTCTGGTAGATTATTCTAATGGTTTTATTGATGTGAGTCTGTAGGGTGAATCGCTGGTCAATTGTAATTTAGAGATATTTGATCGCCTCCTTAACTTCCAGGTCTGCATTGTGAATGTTTATAACTAGGAGAGAATGTTTCATCCCTTGTGATAAAAAGTACTTCCATCTTCTTGACGTTTATTGTAATTTGGTGCTGTGATAACTGTAGACAAGGGCTAACTAGGCTAGGCCCCAAACATACATTGGATATAATCAGTGAAGTGGATGAAACAGCTGCTGATAAACAAATTTATACCCCTATGATTCACCCAGGATATGCAGATTTGGAGTTGTCAGATTGAGAGACAGACAGCGGATCAGGATCGATAATATCTATAGGGATAGAAGGCAGGCCCTCTATACATGAAACCGAAATGTAGAACCTAACTTAGCTATAGGCCTAGAAAGTACAGGTCTGAATTGCATTAAAAACTCTCTCTTTTAAAAGGCATTTCTGCTTCTTCTAGGACATTGTACTTAGTAAACAGGGCTTGTGTGATTAGCACATAGAGCTTGTGTAGAAATAGATATTAGGTCAGAGTGAACTTCTCTAAATAAATAGAACATAGGGTACAGTTGCTCATCCTGCAATCTGATAGGCTAAAGAGGTTGCTAGGTCGGGATGCGCTGCTCTTGTGAAACTAGGCTTTGATTCAATTAGCAAATATAACGAATATAGCTTGTATAAATAATAGACAATCAACAAATATAATAAGTAACTAATTAGCTTCTGCTGAAAAGTAAAATCACAGCGACACCTACTGAATTTAGTGAACATAGTCATGAGATGTAATTTCTGCTTTCTATATGATAATGTTGCCTATGTTAGCAAAATTTATGTACACGTAATTTGGAAAGTACCAGATGTTAAAGATTAACTGAATCAGCTGATATTTTCTAATAAAACGGGAGCCCTATGAAGCCATCTTTGAAGAGGCTCGATGGACGTGTCTGAATTAGACTCCATGAGTATCTTCCCTATGGAGCTCCATAGTGATTGATTAATTAATTAATTGTGTCGTGTCTTTCCTTCCTGTTGAGCAGTACAGGGATATATGATAAAGAATCCAGGTATTGTGTGTAGGATTCCGGACCCCAGGAGGGCTAGAGTCAACAATAACCAGTTGAATATTGTGTTGAAACAATTAATTATAGGAGTGTGGCAAGCTTTTGTTGTGGAGAATGGAGTATAAATAATATTGTCTACATAGATTTATTTATTTAACAGAGCTTGTATACCGCTTTTCACCGAATCAAAGCGATTTACATTGAACAGAAAGATTCAGATTACATGTAACAGCCAACTATGTACAGGGAACATTGTAACTATATACAAGTAACAGGTAGCTCGGTCATCAAGTTTCATAGTAATATAGTATATGATGGCAGATAAAGACCAGTATGGTCCATCTAGTCTGCCCAGCAAGACGGCAAGAGTAAGTGCACTTGCCGCTCTGTGCAGGTCACCCATCCCTGTGCCTTTGTTTAGGGGTGTAACCACCACTCCATCTCTTCAATAAGACCACTACTGAAGAACAACATCTCTGACCCAACTTCTCCTGCCTCATATCGCCCCATATCTAGCATACCACTTTTATCCCAATTAATCAAAAAGATGGTCCAACGCCAGCTACAAGACTATGTAGATGCTACCTTCCCACTCGACCCTCAACAACACGGGTTCTGAGAGTTTCATGGGGATGAAACCTTATTAACATCCCTTCTGAACACTGTACTAAAAGGAATTGAAGACACCAGGAAAGGATTCATCCTCATTTTCATTGACATAACTTCCGCATTTGACTCTATAATCCACTCCATACTTCGACAGACTAAACGAAATAGGAGTAAGTGAGACACCGCTATCCTGGTTTCACGCCTACTTATCCAACAGAAGATCACAAGTTAAGATAAAATCTGAGACCTTTTCCGCTAAAACAAGGTCTTCCTCAAGGCTCCACACTCTCTGCTCTCTTTAACCTGTACATACAGCCAGTATGCAAAATCTTACAGGAACACAAAATACACTATGCAGATGACTTAATGATATATTCCATCCTAGATACAAAGAAACCAGACTACGCCATCTCAGCCTGTATGTCAGCAGTCACGGAATGATTATTACAACGCAATCTGGAAATCAACTACAAGAAATCGGAAGCTCTCATAATCAAGAGGGACCCCACATTCAACCCCCCTGATAACTTACCAATAGGAAGCAGATCAATCCCCGTAAGGAGAGGGGTGAGGTACTTGGGAATATACATCGACCAGAGGCTCAATTTTTAGTCTCACATCAGCAAAACAACAACAAAAGTATATTACAAAATGAAGTTTCTGCAAAATCTTCAACCACTTCTAGAGCAGAACCACTTCCGCTCCGTATGTCAGGCGCTAATCACACTGCACCTTGACTATTGTAATCTAATTCTTCATGGCTTACCTAAATGTGCAACACTATTTTATTTATTTATTTATTTAACATTTCTTTTATACCGCGCTCTTTATCATCAGTGCGGTTTACAGTTAACAGAACGACTCGAGGACCGCAGGGCACTCCCGAGTTTACATCGAACAGGGAAAACAACTTGGAGAAAAACAGGGAAAACTATGTACAATTTACATACTGCTGTTCAATAATGTTACAAGGGTAGAACAGGGGATAATGTTACAAGGGTGGGGCTGGGAGTGAGAACCAGTGTGGACCGTGTTCCATTTATGGGCTACTTCCTCTTATCAAACTTGTGTATGCTGTTAAGCTATCAGATTGAGGGATGGTATGTGTGAGGGTGTGAGGCGTGAGGGGGATTGTTGTGTTGTGAAAAGTACGTAATGAACAAATGGTGCTTGAGGGCCTTTCTAAATTGAGTGATATCCTTGATTGCTCTGATGTCATGTGGGAGGTTGTTCCATGATCTGGGTGCGTAGGACACAAATGCCTGATTGTTGGTTGATTGTGCCCACTTTGTGGATACTTTTGGCGTAATAAGTGTATTAGAGGAGTGCAACCTCTTGGATCTGTTGTTGGGAGGTTGGGAAAGGAGCATGGAGATTGAGGGGGGTGCAATGTTGTTTATGGCCTTAAAAGTGATTAGCAGGGCCTTGAAGGAGATCCTACAGCTTATCGGGAGCCAGTGTAGATCTCTTAGGACGGAGGATATGTGCTCTCGTCTTGAGGTCCCACACAATACACGGGCAGCAGCATTCATCGCTAATTGCAGAGGGTTAAGTGTGTTTTTGGGAGGCCTTGCAGTATAACGTTTGCGTAGTCAAAATGAGGTATGACAAGAGCCTGGTATATTGTGCGGCAGCTGTCAGGATCTAGCATAGGTCTTAGGTGGCGAAGGGTTTTGATCTTGTAATAGACAGACTTTACTGTGCGGCTTATGTGCTCTTTGAAGTTTAGTTGCTGATCTAGAGTCACACCCAGGTAGCGTATGGCTGACTTGATTGGTAGTTCGGTATTTTTCACCATTAGGAATGTTGGAGGAGAGAAGTTTTTGTTTCTGGTGATGGTTAGGACCTCGGTTTTTTTGAAATTTATCCTTAGGTTCTGGTTGAGGAGCCAGTCTGTTACTGAGTTGAAACAATCAACTAGAGTCGTGTAATCTGGAAGTGTGATGTTGAAAGGTGAATACAACAGCATGTCGTCTGCGTAGATAAGGCATGATATTCTGAAGGTTCGGGTGATTTCGCAGATTGGCTGCATGTATATGTTGAAAAGCAGCGCGGAGAGGGAGGAACCCTGGGGTACTCCCTGCTTTTGTTGAAATGGTTCTGATGTACTAGAGCCAATCCTGACTTGCTGCCATCGGTCTTCAAGGTAAGATTTGCACCAATCCCAGGCTAGACCCTGAATCCCCTTCTCGTGGATCCGAGCTAGTAGATGATCATGGTCGACGGAGTCAAATGCTGCGGCGATGTCTAGGAAGATAGCACAAAACCAGATTTGATGTTGTCTAAGCCACAAACGAGAGTGTTAATTAGTGAGGTGAGTAGTGTTTCGACACCATGAGCTTCTCTAAACCCATGTTGGCAGGGGTCTAGGGGGGATGAGGTGTCAATATGTTGTTGGATTTGTTTCAGAGCCGCTTTCTCTAGAATTTTAGCTAGCAGTGGGATGCTGGATATTGGCCGGTAGGACTCTACTTTATCTGGGTCAAGCTGGTTGTTTTTTAACAGGGGTCGAATGGAGGTCTGCTTGAGGGTTGTTGGGAACTTTCCTGTTGTGAAGGATTGATTTACGATTTCTGCTATGATTGGACTGAGTTCTGACCGCATTGCTTTAATCCAGTGTGCAGCACAGGGGTCATTTGGTGTCGTGGTGGTGTTGATGCTGGTAATAATCTCTTCGATGTTAGTCGCTGATGGGGGAGAGAACTTGATGAGTGGCTCCAGAAGCGGGGGAGATTGAGGTGTTCCTGGACTGGTGGCCATGGTTGATTTGACCGTTTTGGATTGCATATAGTTGGCATATGCTTGGGGTTGTATTTGTAACTGGCCCAAAACGCAGCAGCCTGACTAATCACTAGAGCAAATAAACAAGCCCACATCACCCCCATATTTGAATCCCTCCATTGGCTCCCCATCAGTTCACGAATAAAATACAAAGTAATAACTATAGCATTCAAAATACTTCAAAATCAATCTGCTGATTGCTTAAAAGACTTGATCAGAAAAGTCCCAGATAACAGATCAAGGAGGACACTGCATCAAAACTCCCTGGAAACCCCCAAGACATCCACAGGCACCTCCCAGAACACACTACATAGCATGTTCGAGCTCTACATCCCATCACTATGAAACACCCTCCCACACCACCTGAGAGCCACCATGGATATTACAGACTTCCGAAAATCCTTGAAAACCCACCTATTTACCGATCATTTCAAGACCTTACAAGTCAACTAATTGCAAGGTCTTTGACAACTTTCAGGCAATTGCCAAATCACCAAGCATCTGTAAGAGTTCAAACACTTATGTAAATAGTTAAAATGTTAATGTAAACACTATTGTTAACTGCTATTATAAATAGTTCAGAAAAGTTCCATGTAAATAAAGTTATGCTCTCGGTAAAACGTGTTGAGAATTTGAAAGGCGGTATATAAAAAATGTTAAATAAATAAATAAAATGTAGGTCACCCCTATTTGTTGAGATATAACAGATAGTTAAGTTTATTTTGATTGTATCCTGTTGCTATAAAGAGATCCTCTGTGTCTGTCCCATTTTGAATTCTGTCGCTGTATTTGCCCCCATCACTTCCATCGGGAGGGCATTCCAAGCATCCACCAACCTTTCAGTGAAAAAGTATTTCCTGACATTGCCTTTCAGTTTACTCCCTTGCAGCTTCATGTTATGCCTTCTAGTTTTGGTGGGCACATTTACAGAGGGGGCTCAGTATGTTCTTGGTTCGGAGTCGGGGTTGAAGTACTTGGAGAACAAGAGGGTTTTGAGGTGTTTGCGGGAGGATTGGAGGTCAGAGATATTTCTTATAGGGTCGGGGAGTGTGCTCCAGAGGGAGGATGCATACAGTTTGAAGGCTCTGTTTGTTTATTTTATTTATTTAACAGGTTTTTATATACAGCTTTATCATTTTCAATCAAAGTGGTTTACATTGTAACTTAAACTGTTGCAAGTTTGCTGTGAGTGCTTTGTTCTGGTGTGTAGTATAGCGAGTTGGTGGGTTGTGGAGAGTCTTTGGGGCCTGTTGGGGTTGAGGGGTTGAAGAAGGGTTTTCAGATGGTTAGCAGGGGCTAAGTTTAGAGCCTTGTGGGTTAGAATTAGGGTTTTGTACATGATTCTACTGGGGAGCGATAGCCAGTGGAGATGTTTGAGTATAAGGATGATTCTGTCAAACTTGAATGCTCCTTGTATGATGCATGCAGTCATGTGCAGGGTAGTTTGTAATAAGAGGAGGGTGGATTATGGGAATCCATGATAGATTGTGTTACAGTAGTAGACATGAAGGAGAATTAGGACTTGGAGGGCTGAGTGGAAATCAGATGAATTAAGGATGGGCCAGAGGCATTGTAGAGTCTTGGATTTGTAGAATAGTGCTTTTGCTGTGGCTGCTAAATGTGGTACAGGACATTGTGAGTTTGAACGATTTGGCAGATTAGTTCTAGGTAAATGTTGAATAAGAGGGAAGATAATGCTGAACCTTGTGGGATGTCCTGCGATAGCTTAAATGGTGTTGATCTGATGGATCCTACTTTGACATGTGTCATGAGGTAGACAGCACAGACCCTGGAATATTAAGAAATAGGAAAGAAGAGCTTACCTTACAGCCACATGTGCAGTTGCAGCATTCACAGTGCAGAGAGGCAGGGAAAAGGAAAACAAACTTTCCACATGGTTTTAGTGACGCAGTAAGAATTGAGGGTTCCAATCAGGCTCACCTGGACCCAGACTCACGTTCTACGTTAGTTGAGCAGAGAGATAAAAACAGGTGGGAAATTCCACAGAAACAGAAGTGGAAGGAGAAGGAGAAGGAGAAAGGAGAAGGGAAGCTGGAGCCTGGATTAGGGCTGGAGCAGGAGTTTGATTGTGAGGAGGAAAGCAGAGACCAAAGGAAGTCTGACTGCAGTTCCAGGCAGGCTTGGAGAGAAGGTGAGAACAGAACTCCCAAGCAGTTACAGAAAGACACGTTGCCTTGGAGAACCAGGGCTGAAGAAAGGCAGGCTGATAAACCCAGGAGAGCTAAGAAAGACAGTAGCAAAGTCTTCCCAGTCAGAGGGGTCCTCATAACGAGGCAAACAGCCCAGCCAACAGAAGGAAGAGGTCACGTCCAGGGAAGCTCACTGAAAGCAGGAAGTGAGTTTCCTTCAGCCAAGCACAGTAACCGGTGTTCCCAAAGAAGAGCAGGCTGCAGGGCAGAGAGAAAGCCTTGGCTAGAAGCAGAGGAGTTTAAAACCATCTTCTCCGCAGGAAAAGATAAGTACCCTATCTTTTGTGAAGGGAGAGAAGGGGGTCTCCGTGGGAAAAGCCAAGCTTACAACAGGCTAGTGAACTCTTATTGGCCTAAGCCGTGGGAAGAAATCCCCAGCACAGCTCCTGCTATCTGCGACACACAAAAGCAGCTCCAACTTGCAGCAACTGAGGTTTCCCCAGGGCAAGGCTCGGAGAGCAGCGTCACAGGGGCTCTGTGTCCATACACAGGACCAGGTCCTGGTCCTGGTCCTATGCAGTGGGAGAGCTATAGCACAGACAACATCCCTGAGCCCATGGAATGTGCTTTATGTGTGGCTGATAACATGGAGTCTCTCTGTTAAGTAAAGGAGCAAGAAAGAAAGTGTATTTCTGCACATTGGAAATGTGATGGACTATTGTTTGCTGGAAAGAAGCGTAATTATTATTTGTTAAGCATCCTCTATACCGGTGAAGCAACCGTTCTTTTCTGTTGTCCTTATTCTATGACATCCTCAAGGGAAAGGGAATAAAACCCAACCTTAATTTCACTCTGGTCACGACTACAGTGTCCTTATTTCCACAACTCAAGGCTATACCCGGGTCTAGGCAACCGCCTAGGACCGGCATGGTCTCACACATGTTGTTGACATCCGGTTAGATAGGAGTGGTTGTTTGGCATGGGAATATATCTCTTTTTTTCCTTTACAACTGCTAAAAACTTTTAATAGATTATTCAAAGGTTTTGCTATATACTCCTACTACTAATCATTTGTATAGCACTAGAAGGGTATACGCAGCGCTGTGAGAGACGGTTCCTGGTTATCAGAGCTTATAATCTAATCAAGATGAAGAACATCACGAAGGTGGGGACTAAAGTAGGTTAAGATACACATGTGTGTGAAAGTAGTTTTTCCACAGAACAGTGATAATACTCCACAAATCTGAGGAAAAATCGTGATTTCTTCATATTTGTTTATTTGGGCCAGTATGCTATTGCTGAAACTTTTTCTAGGTCAGGATGTATCCCTTTTTCAGAAGTATGGAAGAACTTGCATTTAGATGAAGAGATTTTCAATTCATATTCAGAAAGGCATATCAAAACTTTCAGCAGCCAATATTTGTTGTTCCAAAGTATCTGAAAAGATGAGATCATCAAACAAAACTATTATTTTCTTCAAGTTAATACCTACCATCACCTTTTCAATCATTCTTTCAAAACTCACAAGTGCACTGGTCAAGCCCTAGGGTATCATTCAGAATTGCCAATTCTCAAAAATGGTGGTAAAGAAAGGCTATCTTAATATGACCCTCCCCCTCAACTGATAGTAGCTACTCTTCAAATTTAGCACTAGTGAATCATTTGGAAATGGAAAGAAGAGTAAAAGTCTCTCAAATTCTTGGAAGAGGATAAGTATTCTTCCTTGTAATAGAAGCAGATGGCAGAAAAAAACCACATGGCCTATCTAGTCTGCCCTTCCATATTTATTTAACCAGTTTTCTATACCACCTTATCCTTCAATCAAATCATTATGTAATTACTAACCCAAAGGGCTCACAATCTATGTGTACCTGAGGCAATGGAGGGTTAAGTGACTTGCCCAAGGCATGCCTATAGGACTAGAAACCCCAGTCCCTCTGGCCTGAGATTGCTGTCCTCAGGTAGGACTTGAACCCCTGGCCCTCTGGCCTGAGGTACCATGTCCTAACCACTAGGCCACTCTTCCCTTTTTACCACTGCAACAGTCCCCTTTCTTCCTTTAGAGATCCTCTGGTTGTCCCATGCTTTTTTGAATTCAGGTACTATCCTCATCTCTACCACCTCCACTGGGAAGACTATTCTATGGATCCACAACTCTTTCCATAAAGAAATATTTCCGCATATCACTCCTGAATCTATCCCCTTTCACACGCATCCTATGTACCCTCATAGCAGAGTTTGCTTTCCATCGAAAGAGGCTCTCCTCCTGTGCATTTATGCCACGGAGGTATTTAAACGTCTCAATCATATCACCTCTATCCTGCCTTTCCTCTAAATTATACATACTGAGATTCTTAAGTCTGTCCTTAGATGCTTTATAATGAGGACCACTAACCATTTTAGTAGCCACCCTCTGTACTGACTCTAGCCTGCTTATATCCTTTTGAAGGTGCGGTCTCCAGAATTGCACACAATGTTCTAAATGAGGTCGCACCAAAGACTTATACAGAGGCACTATCACCTCCTTTCTTCTGCTGGACATTCCTCTCCCTATGCACCCAAGCATCCTTCTAACTTTCACCTTTGCCTTTTCTACCTGTTTAGCTACTTTAAGATTATCAGACACAATCATGCCTAGGTCCCGCTCTTCTTTTGTGGACAGAAAATACTATAGGTAATCTGGTTAGTTTTCAGTAGTCTATTACCATTTCATTTGCAAGGTGCAATTTCTGTTTTCCTGACCAGAAACGTAGAAGAAGCATAAGGTCTATCTGTTTCTTCAATGATCCCAGTAACTATAACAATTCATGTAAATGATTTTGCAGATCCGCAGTCTGCTGGAGATAATCTCTCAGTTTGTTCTTTAAAGGGTGAATTATCTGTGAGAGCCATTGGATGAGCCACATCTGGAGTGCATCCTGTATCAAGATCATGGCTTGAGAAAGTATTTTTGTTTCTCACTGAAACCACTGGTGAATCTCCAAAATCCAGTAACAACTTGGTAGATTTGACATTTTCTCCAATGATGTATGCTTTAACTTTTTCTTGGAACTGAAAGTTGTGGATAGGTTTTACATAATCTGCCATTAAGTGGCCTGGTATCAAGGTATTATCAAGTTTCTCACCTACGATTACACTTTTGTGTACGACTTTCTAGGGGCTGGAACAAGTTATGCAGAAATCATCAAGCCAACTTGAAGGGTACAGCTATTACTGGAGAGAATAGAGCAGGACCTTCCCCAGAATTGGTCCAAGGTGTTGGCACCCTAGGCAAACCTTAAAATTTAAATCCTTTTGGCTGTCAAAATCAATTGTTTACCTTTGAATACCTGCTCTTTCCTACCCCTCAGAAGTTGCTGCCCTAGACAGGCTCCTAATTTGCCTGATGGATGGGCCAGTTCTCATGGTGCATTTTTGGCTGCTTCTTTCATCCTTAGGGATTGTTATAGTCTTCTTCCTGCCAATTTCACTGTGGCAGCCTTAGTTTCTCCATGAAGATAACTGTTTCTGGAATTGAAAACTGCATAGGCAGTAGCCCAATTACTTTTCATTGTATGCATTTTGAAATGCTAGAGTCCTGCTTTTTCTCTACAATCCTTCTCAAGTCACAGTACATTGGTGCCCACTAGCAAGAGTATTATGGTATTGCTTGCTTGGTTTGTACACATTAAAACACCGATAGAGTATTCATTGCATTTTCACAAGCTATCTCCAGGAACAAGCAGGAATGTAGCCTTCACATATGGGTATCGTGGGTTTCGTCGGTACCGATGGAGCCTGCGCGGGAACGCTCCCCAGCGTCCAATTAGAAAGCTTTTGAGAGCATCCCACAGCGCCTGCGTGCTGCTTTCCCGCCTTTCCCAACTGCCTCTCTTCAGTTCTTCGTTTTCCGCGGAGCCAGCAGGTCGTTGTTCCTGTCACCACAGAAAATTTTTCTTATTCTCCTTTTTTGTGGTCGCGTCTGCCTTCCTCGACGCTATACCGGTATCGCCGGTTCTTCTTTCTTTCTTTTAAAAAAAAAATTAGATAGTATTTTTTTCCAAACTTTTCTTTTCCAGGTGCATGCGCCATTTTGGGCCTTAGGCCCAAAATTTCCTCCACTATGGAAAAACCCACTTTGGGTTTCAAAAAGTGCACCAAGTGTGGCGGTACCATCTCCGTCACCGACACCCATGAGTGGTGTCTTAAATGTTTAGGTCCTGACCACTCCATCTCCGAGTGTATGGCTTGTGCCATGATGTCCAAGAGGGGTCGACAAAACCGAGCTGCTAAGCTCAGCACCCGTTTTACCTCCGATGCAGCTTCTGTAGCATTGACGTCTTCCAGGGCTTTGTCTTCCTCCCATGGATCTCAGGTAACTAAACATAAGTCTGGCCGGTCCTCAAAGGGTAGATCTCCTTCCAAGCATCGAGATGCCTCTGGCATTGCCCTTGAGGGTTCAGTACTGGCAAAATTGCCCCGGCGGGAGGCTTCGACTTCCAAAGCATTATCGAGGCTCCAGGATGTTCTCAAGGCCTCAACCTCGGCAGAACTACTGGTGCCATGCTCTGGGGTACCAGCTGCTTTCTCCGGTACCGATACCCAGGCATCAGCAGCGTCGATAGACCAGAGGTTCCTGGCTATTGAACGCAGTCTGGTGGCTCTCCTTGCGGCATCGACACCCTCGGAACCACGTCAGACAGTTCAACCGGTACCGGCACCGGTACCAATGGCATCGGCATCGACATCGGTGTCTGCTTTGCCGGCACCCAGTCATGCGATGCCTTCCGGTACCGATACACCGGTACCGATTCCCCCCGGTACCGACTTCGGTCGGTATGGGTATTGGGCTCTTCAGAGCATCCGGACAAAAGGTACTTCGAATCCTCAGAGGACTCTGAGGATTCTGACAGCTCTGTCGGTACCAGAATACTTCTCCCGGAGGAGCCTTCCTCTCCTAAACGTAGGATGTCTCCTCCAGAAGATATCGCCTTTCAGGATTTTATCAGGGAGGTGGCTCAAGGTCTTTCCATTACTGTGGCTCCTAAAACAGAGCCCAGGGCAAAGGAGTTGGAGATTCTGCAATATCCCAAGGCTCCTAAAGAGGCAGCTACTTTGCCTATCCATGAGATCTTACATGATCTCATGCTAAGAATGTGGGAAACACCTCTTACCACCTCTCCTCACTCTTGTAGACTGGATACCATGTATCGAGTCCCTCCTTGTCCTGGTTTCCAAAAGACTCAGCTTCCTCACCACTCTATTGTAGTGGAATCAGCTATGAGAAGGATCAGGAGTGCAAAGAGGCATGCCTCTAATCTTCCAGGACGTGAGTGTAAAACTTTGGATGCCTTTGGACGTCGTACTTTCCAGGCTTCCATGCTTTCTGCCAGGATCAGTTTCTATATTTTATATATGGGAATGTTCCTTAAGGAAGTCACAGGAGATTTAGAGGTTTTAAGTCCTCTTCTTCCTGATGATAAGAGGCAGGATTTTCTCACACTGGTTAAACATGCCCAGGATGTTTCTAAGTTTGTCAACCGTGCAGCTTTTGACTGTTTTGAGTGCATAAGCAGAACCTCTGCCATTACCATAGGTGCACGTAGAATTGCCTGGCTCCAGGCAACCGATTTGGAGCTCTGGGTGCAGGACAAACTGGGCAATATCCCTTGTACAGGTGAAAATCTATTTGGCAAAAATTGGCAAGAGAAAGCCAATGAATTAGATGCTGACAACTCCACTTTGGATAGATTATCCAAGGCCACAGCTGATCCTGCAAGAAAGATTTTATCCCTCTTATTCCCAGCAGGGACGTTCTGCAGGTCAATCTGCCCGAAAGAGTTAGCAACCACCTAAACAAAGGAAAGCAAAGACTGCTAAGCCTCAACCGTCTCAGCAGTCTCAGCCTCCACAAAGCCTTTGACTTTCATCTAGAGAACTTAGCCTTCCTGGCTCTCAATGGACCAGAGCCTTCCACCATTCCAGGAAGGTTGTGTCACTTTGCCCCCAGATGGGGGCAGATAAAAGCAGAACAGTGGACACTCTCCATTATAAAAGAAGGGTACAAGCTTCACTTTCTGTGCATGCCCCCTCCCACAAAGGTAAGACAGTTCAATTCTCAGACCTCTCTCATCAACCTGTTAGATCAAGAGGTCACTATGCTTCTTGCCCAAGGGGCAATAGAAGAAGTACCCATTCATCAACAGGGTACAGGGTTTTACTCCCCCTATTTCCTTATCCCAAAGAAAACAGGGGGACACAGACCTATTTTAGACCTCGGAGAATTGAACAAATTCCTGTTCAAGGAGAAATTCAAGATGATTTCTCTGGGAACTCTGCTGCCATACCTTCAGAGTCAGGATTGGCTTTGTTCTCTAGATCTCAAGGATGCGTACACTCATGTTCTCATCCATCCAACTCAGAGAAAGTTCCTTCGGTTCCTTTTTCAAGGAAAGCACTACCAGTACAGGGTGCTTCCTTTTGGCCTGGCCTCAGCACCAAGGGTGTTTACGAAATGCATGGCTGTGGTAGCAGCATTTCTTCACACTCTAGGAATATTCGTCTGCCCCTACTTAGACGACTGGCTCATTCGAGCCCGTTCAGAGTCAGAGGCCAGGATTTCTCTATCTTGCACAATGCGTATCCTTCAGTATTTGGGTTTGGTTATAAACATCCCAAAATCCAGTCTAACTCCCACTCAGTCTTTAGAGTTCATAGGAGCTTTGCTGGATGCTGGAAAAGCAAGGGCCTATCTTCCTCAGACCCGTTGCCTTCGCATGGTGCAGTTAGCTTCTCAAGCAGTGCTAAAGCCTTATCTCACTGCTCGAGAGATGTTACATCTACTAGGCCACATGGCATCTACTGTGCATGTGGTTCCTTATACTCGCCTCCATATGAAAGCAGCTCAGTGGACTTTATCCACTCAATGGACCCAGGCATCAGGGTGCCTGTCAGACAAAATAGCAAACACAAATCGCCTTATTTTGTCCCTCCAATGGTGGCAGTCCACTCAAAACCTGTTGCTGGGGTCCCCATTTAAACAACCTTTGCCCCAGGCAACTCTCACAACAGATGCTTCACCAATGGGTTGGGGAGCTCATCTGCAAGACCTCTCCACCCAAGGCATTTGGACTCCACAGGAGACTCATCTAGATATCAATCTCTTAGAGCTCAGAGTAATCTTCCTTGCTCTTCGAGTGTTCCACACCCTACTCAGCTACAAGACAGTCCTCATTCATACAGACAATCAAGTAGCCATGTTCTATGTGAACAAGCAGGGGGGAACAGGCTCTCTGTCGCTTTGCAATGAAGTTTTGTGACTATGGGTCCTCGCCAGAGAGCATCAGATTCATCTCCTGGCAGTATATCTTCCAGGCATACAAAACTCTTGGGCAGACAGACTCAGTCGAGTTCTGCTCCCACACGAATGGTCTCTACATGCAGACCAGGTGGCCAAGATTTTTCAGAATTGGGGAACAACGGACATAGACCTCTTTGCAAGTCCGTTGAATGCCAAACTTCCCCAGTTCTGTTCCAGAATTCCGGTGCAGGGCTCTCAGGCCAGGGATGCTTTCCTCCTTCACTGGGGTCAAAACTTTCTTTATGCCTTTCCACCCATTTCCCTAAATCCCAAAACCCTGTTCAAGCTTCAGAGAGACAGAGGCCATATGATTCTCATAGCTCCACATTGGCCACGGCAACTGTGGTACCCTCTGCTTCTACATCTCTCTCAAGCTCCCTCTCTGGAGTTAGGGTCCGCTCCAGATCTCCTGTCCCAGGAGGACGGAATGTTATGGCATCCCAATCCCCAGTCTCTACATCTCAGGGCTTGGTTGCTGAAGGCCTAGATCTCCATGATCTTAACCTCCCTCAGCAAGTAAAGTTATGCTTCCAGGAAGCCTTCCACAAGACACTCTTATGCTTTCAAGTGGAAAAGGTTTACCATTTGGTGTTCGCAGAAGGGTCTTAACCCCCTTGTGATATCTCTGAAATCATTACTGCAGTATCTCTTTCATTTATCCAATGCAGGACTTAAGACTAACTCAGTAAGAGTCCATTTGAGTGCTATTGCAGCTTCTTTCAAGCCTCTAAATGGACAACCTATTTCCTCCCATCCTCTTATAGCAAGATTTATGAGAGGCCTTCTAACTAATCCTCCCATTAGGCCACCATAAGAACATAAGATATGCCATAATGGGTCAGACCAAGGTCCATCAAGCCCAGTATTCTGTTTCCAACAGTGGGCAATCTAGTTCATACGTACCTAGCAGTTTCCCCAAGGGACACAGGATCCACAATGCTTGTATTGGTTCAAGCATTGATATCCTGGGTCCCTTTTTAATAATGGTTTATGGACCTTTCCTCCAGGAACTTGTCCAAACCTTTTTTAAACCCAGCTACACTAACAGCCTTTACTACATCCTCCGGTAACAAATTCCAGAGTTTGATTAAACGTTGAGTGAAAAAATATTTTCTTTTATTAGTCTTAAATAGTTTACCCTGTAGCTTCATTGCATGTCCCCTAGTCTTTCTATATTCTGATAAGGTAAACAATCGATCTACGTTTACCCGTTCCACTCCGTTCATTAATTTATAGACTTCTATCATATCTCCCCTCAGCTGTCTCTTTTCCAGTTTAAAGAGCCCCAGCCTTTTTAGCCTTTCTTCATAGGAGTATCCTTCCATCCCCTTTACCATTTTGGTGGCTCTTCTCTGAACCTTTTCTAAAATCGCTATATCCTTTTTAAGATACGGCGACCAGAATTGCACACAATATTCAAGGTGCGGTCTCACCATGGAACGATATAGAGGCATTATAATATCTTTTGTTTTATTTTCCATTCCTTTCCTTATCATACCTAGCATTCTATTTGCTCTCTTGGCCGCCGCTGCACACTGGGCCGAGGGTTTTAACATGGTATCCACAATGACGCCTAAATCTTTTTCCTGGGTGGTGGTTCCTAATGTGGAACCTTGCATCGTGTAACCATAGTTTGGGTTGTTCTTCCCTAGGTGCATAACCTTGCACTTGTCCACATTAAATTTCATCTGCCATTTTGATGCCCAGTCTTCCAATTTATCAAGATCCTCTTGCAATTTTCCACAATCCTCTTGGGTTTTAACAACTTTAAATAGTTTTGTGTCATCTGCAAATTTGATAACCTCACTCGTTATTCCACTTTCCAGGTCATTTATGAATATCTCAAAAAACAGCGGACCCAGCACAGATCCCTGGGGTACACCACTATTCACCTTTCTCCTTTGGGAAAATTGGCCATTTAGCCCTACCCTCTGCTTTCTGTCTTTTAACCAGTTCCTGATCCACAATAGTACACAATAGTACCACCGGTAGCATGGGACTTAAACCTGGTTTTTGGTCAGCTCAGGAAGCCACCTTTCGAACCCTTAGCTACTACCTCATTGAAATTCCTTTCTTGGAAGGTTATCTTTCTCATTGCAATCACATCAGCACGTCACATCAGTGAGTTGCAGGCACTAGTGGCTGATCCACCTTATACAAGGTTCCATCATGACAAGGGTAGTCCTTAGGACTCATCCACACTTTATGACAAAGGTGGTGTAGCCTTTTCATCTAAATCAAGCAGTCTACCTGCCTGTGATTTTTTCCAAGGCCTCATGCATCAAATGCAAAAAGGAATCTTCATACTTTGGACTGTAAAAGAGCTTTAGCTTTTTACTTACAAAGAACACAACAACATAGAAAGTCCTCTCAACTCTTTGCTGCTTTTGATCCTTCTCATCTGCGACTTCCAGTCTCCAAGAGAACACTGTCCAACTGGATTGCTCAGTGTATTTCGTTTGCCTATCAGAGTAAGAATCTTCCTCTGGAGGGCCATGTCACAGCTCACAATGTGAGAGCCATGGCAGCTTCAATGGCTCATCTGCACTCTGTGTCTATCGACGACATCTGTCGAGCAGCCACTTGGACCTCGGTTCATACCACACAGCCCATTACTTTTTGGACAAGGACTCCCGTCGAGATGCCTTGTTTGGTCAGGCTGTTCTCCAACACCTTTTCCATACCTAATCAACTCCTACCCACCATCCCTGGTTGGATGCCAGAGATCCATGGGGGGAAGTGGAGCCCTTTCACAGGGACACGCAACTTGTGGTGTCTCTCCCTGGCATCTAAAGCTAGGGAGTCCCCATATGTGAAGACTACATTCCTGCTTGTTGCTGGAGATAGCATAGTTACTCACCTGTAACAGGTGATCTCCGGGAACAGCAGGAATTTAGTCTTCACAACCCACCCACCTCCCCTAGGAGTTGTATCTCTCTATCTTTCTCTTTCGCTTTCCCTTTCTCTTTGTCTCAGCTTTAAACTCAACTGGAGAGAGGCAGTTGGGAAAGGCGGGAAGGCAGCACGCAGGTGCTCTGGGATGCTCCCAAAAGCTTTCTAATTGGACGCTGGGGAGCATTCCCACGCAGGCTGTGTCGGTACCGACGATACCCATATGTGAATACTAAATTCCTGCTGTTCCCGGAGATCACCTGTTACAGATGAGTAACTATGCTTTCTCAAGGAATGATATCTGAACTTCAATATACCCCAGATAGGAGACACTTTGACCTCTGACACCTATCATCTTCAATGCTTCCTGTAAGGACTGTAATTCATGATGTGCCAAATGCTCCTTATAGAAGGGTTCTGAAATACATTGCACCATCTGACTCTTCCCCTGAGAAACCCATAGCTTTCTAGTTAGTTTCCTTACTTCCATCTCTACAGCCTCACACTTCACAGGGGAAGTGATTTTAGTGTTGTCAATTGTCGTTTAACCTGTGTAATTCTATTCTCGAAGTCACTTTTAGGCTTGCTGTCTTCCACCAGCTCTTGAGAGGTACTCAGACATCTCCATGAGTTGCTGACTTGGCTGGCTACAGACCCTCTAGTCTCTTTAGCTTCTTTTTCCATCTCATAAGATTTTAAACAGTAATTGTGAATATGGCAGGTTGCTTCTGCTGCCTTTATCCAAAACCTCTCCCAGATTCTACTGTGCAAGTCTTCCTCGTACCCAAGATCAAATTGTTTTTAGTATCTAGTAAACCCTGCCTCTGTCATTTTATGAAACAAGGCATGTTATCTTTGGAAGTATTCACAGGAGGTTTCTTTTGTATTTTGATGGGTATCAGAAACTGAATAATTAACTATTTGCCACACTGCCAATGTGCTTTTTAGCCTCCTCTCCAATGTACAATGCAAAATTGAGATGGGGGAGGAGGGAGCAGAATTTCAAAAAATGTCTTCCTCTTTGTATTGGCAGTTTAATCTGGGTCCTTCATAACTTGTCTAAACTGAAGGCGCCATGTCTCATAATCTCTTTCATTATTTGTCTTAGGCTGCTTGCCTGAAACGTTCTTAAGTCTGTGTACAGTGTGACTCATGTCCCTGCTGCTGTTGTGCTTTGCATGATAGATACTAAATGGATCTTCGCAGAGCGTAGCATTTTTGCCTAGAATGTGCAGCGCTGTAAGGGGCAGTGGTTCCAAGACCTGCAGAGAGCTATATTTCGCAATTTTTAAGCTCTACTGGCCTCTGCAGCTTAGAAACTGGGCTATTAGAGCTTCAAAACTGCAAACCGTTGCCTTCTGCAGATCTCAGAGCCACTGTTCCTAACAGTATTAATCATTCTAAGCAAAACTGATACGTTCTATAAAGATGCATTTATGTATGTATCATGCAAAGCACACAAAGACAATGCTGCCGCTTTTCAGCTAATCTATACTATCATAGAGTGGAGAAGAGTTGTGGGAGCTATGGAAAACTGAAGAAAGAGAAACAGAAATGCATTTCCTCCTGAACTACTGTATATGAAATGCACATTTCCAAAGCTGACACATTTCATTCTCTAAAAACGAGCAGTATTTTGACCTTTTCCAGCTGGGTTGGTCCTGGTCTCTCTTTACCAGGTCTTCCTGTTGGCTTTCTCCGAAGTTCTTTTCCAGGATCTTACTTCCGTTTTCTGTTTGTTCACTGTGCATCTTCCCTCTTTTTCCCTCTGAAGTTTATCCTTCTGATTCATCTTTTTTTACTCCATTTCTCTAATTAACATTTTTACCTAACTATAGCTAGATTTAATTCCTCCTTGTTTCCCCCTCCTGGTCTTCAGTTTCTTTTCATTTTTCACCTACTTAACTAGTTTTCTATTTCCTACTCTTACCACCCTAGTACTCCTATTCACCACATCTGTCTCATTCCTTCTCTAGCCTCCTATCTCCCAGCATTCACCCACTTTCTAGTACTTCATTTCATTCTCCCCAGCTCCATCTACGTTTTTCTGCCGCTCTTCTCTCTAATCAGCCCAAGCTTCATTCCCCATCATTCATTCCCTCTCCACCTTCATTCCTTTCCTTATGTCATACCCCCTCTCCGGGTTTTCGTTTTCCCTTTTACCTCCCTCATTTCTACTTTCTCACCTCCTTTGAAGGCCTGTCACCTTCTTTTGCCTCTCACCTACTCCATAGCCTGCTTCCCTTTTCAGCTAACTCCCAACCCCTTCAGGTCCTTCAAACACTTTTCCCTCCCCATATTTTTGCATTTGATCTCACAGGCCTACTCGCACCCCTCAATTGATCACCTAGTCCCCATTGTCCTCCTGATCTTTGACCACTATCTCCTCAGCTAATCCCCAAGTACCCACTCTTTAACTCTACCTAGTCCCTGAGTGCCCATTTACATTCCCAGTACCCAGCCAATCCTCTTAGAGTATTGTCTTCAACTGTTCTCCCATCCAATTTGAGTCTCCACCTGTCCAGGTCCCTGTTCTCCTGCATCCCATGTCCTCAGTACTTGCCCTCCTGTCTTCTATTCTCCTTCCTCAGCACCCCCCAGGGCCGGCCCGTCCATTGAGCAAGAATGTTTTTTGCACAGGGCCCCGCGTTTCAGGGGGCCCCGCGCAAAGAACATTCTGCTTTTTTTTTTTTAAATTACATTTTTTAAATTACATTTAAAAAAAACCCTGTCTCTGGCTGCTGCCGCTGCCGCGTCCGTCGCAGCAGCGGCAGAATGGAGTGTCCCGCGGGGCCCCTTCTCCTCGTTGAGCCCTCTGCAAGGGCTTTCAGATTCGCGAAGGGAGAGTGCTCCCTCGCGTCTCTGTAAAGCCCGCAGGGGCTAATGGGAAATTTCCCATCTGCCCCTTTAGAGACGCGAGGGGCTGATGGGAAATTTCCCATTAGCCCTGCGGGCTTTACAGAGACGCGAGGGAGCACTCTCCCTTCGCGAATCTGAAAGCCCTTGCAGAGGGCTCAACGATGAGAGGGGGCCCCGCGGGACACTCCATTCTGCCGTTGCTGCGACGGACGCGGCAGCGGCAGCAGCTAGAGCCAGGTTTTTTTTTTTTTATTTGCCGGAAGGGAAGGGAAGGGAAGGGGGGGGGTTAAGACTGGTAATGGGCTGGGGGGCTGATGGAGGCTGTCTGGAAATGGGGTGATGGGGGTGTTAGGACTGGAAATGGGCTGGGGGGGGTTTAAGACTGGTAATGGGCTGGGGGCTGAAGGAGGCTGTCTGGAAATGGGGTGATGGGGGTGTTAGGACTGGAAATGGGCTGGGGGGTGTTAGGACTGGAAATGGGCTGGGGGGGGGGGTTTTAGACTGGTAATGGGCTGGGGGCTGATGGAGGCTGTCTGGAAATGGGGTGATGGGGTGTTAGGACTGGAAATGGGCTGGGGGGGTTAAGACTGGTAATGGGCTGGGGGCTGATGGAGGCTGTCTGGAAATGGGGTGATGGGGGGGATAGGACTGGAAATGGGCTGGGGGGGGGGTGTTAGGACTGGAAATGGGCTGGGGGCTGATGGAGGCTGTCTGTAAATGGGGTGATGGGGGGGTTGGTTAGGACTGGAAATGGGCTGGGGGGGGGTGTTAGGACTGAAATGGGCTGGGGGGGTGTTAGGACTGGAAATGGGCTGGGGGGGTGTAAGACGGGTAATGGGCGGGGGGCTGATGGAGACTGTCTGGAAATGGGGTGATGGGGGGTTAGGACTGGAAATGGGCGGGGGGGGGGGTGTTAGGAAATGGAAATGGGTGGGGGGGGGTGTTAGGACTGGAAATGGCTGGGAGGGGGGGTTAGGACTGGAAATGGGCTAGGGGGGTTAAGACTGCTAATGGGCTGGGGCTGATGGAGGCTGACTGGAAATGGTCTGGGGGGGTAGGACTGGAAATGGGCTGGGGGGGGTAAGAACTGGTAATGGGCTGGGGGCTGATGGAGGCTCTCTGGAAATGGGGTGAGGGGGGTTAGGACTGGAAATGGTCTGGGGGGTAGGACTGGAAATGGGATGGGGGGGTTAAGACTGGAAATGGGATGGGGGCTGATGGAGGCTGTCTGGAAATGGGGTGATGGGGGGGTTAGGACTGGAAATGGGCTGGGGGGGGGTTAGAACTGGTAATGGGCTGGGGGTTGATGGAGGCTGACTGGAAATGGGGTGATGGGGGATTAGGACTGGAAATGGGCTGGGGGGGTGGTTAAGACTGGTAATGGGCTGTGGGCTGATGGGGGCTCTCTGGAAATAGGGTGATGGGGGTTAGGACTGCTAATGGGCTATGGGGGGGGTGCGCTAGGACAGGAAATGGGCTGATGGGGAGGGTTAGGACTTGAGGTGGGCTGATGTGGTTAGGACTGGTAATGGGCTGTGGGCTGATGGGGGGGGGTTAGGACTGGCAATGGGCTATGGGGGGCTGACTGGAAATGGGCTGATGGGGTTAAGACTGGAAGTGGGCTGATGGGGGGGTTAGGACTGGTAATGGGTTATAGGGGGGCTTAAACTGAAAATGGGTTGATGGGGGGCTAGGACTGGTAATGGGTTGGGGGATTGCTATGACTGGAAATGGACTGAGTGGACGGGGAGGCTTGAACTGCAAATAGCTGATGGGGAGGGAGCTTGGAATGGAAATGGGCTGTGAGGGAAGGGAGCTAGGACTGAAAATGGGCTGATGGAGCAGCTAGGATAGGACTGGAAATGGGCTGTTGGGGGAGCTAAGATTGGAAATGGGCTGTGGTGGGGGCTTGAATTGAAATGGACTCATGGAGGGGCTAGAACTGCAAGTAGGCTCATGGGGGGCTTGGACTGGAATTGGGCTGAGTGGAGGGGAGCTAGGATTTGACATGGCTGATGGGGCTAGGAAATGACTAGAAATGGGCTGATGGGGGGCTCGGATTGGAAATGAGCTGATGAAGGGCCTCAGACTGACAATGGATGGGGGAGCTAGGACTGGAAATGGGCTGATGCAGGGACTAGAAGGGAATGGATGCTGGGTGAGACTGGAACTAGAAGGGAGCTGATGTTGGGGGAGGATTAGAATGGGATGGGGTTGGGAGAGTAAAATGGAGAGGGGAAAAATATTTTGTGTGGGAGGGATGAAAAATCTACAATTGGCCGGGTATTGGGAGAGTAAGTGGGGATTGAGGATGGAGGGGTAAAATTTGTGTGGATGAATAAGAATGAGGAAAGAGCAAAAGGAGAAAGATTAGTATGTTAAAGCAGATGTAGAGAGAGAGGATGGAAAGAAAACTAGAAGAGAGAAGAAAGGACAAATGGACAGCAGACGATGGAGAGTTAGCAGAAAACATGAAGAAACCAGAAGAAAGTAGCTGGAGCAATTGCTACTGAAAAAAAATGCACAAAAGGTAGAAAGATATCTCTTTATTTTGAATTTATTAACTGGAATATGAAAGCTCTGGGAAATGTGCATCATTAACGTCTGCGCTTTGGTTGGTACAAGAGGAAATTGATTTATAGTTTTATTTCTACAGTGTTGTTGTACATTCCAAGTTTGGCTTTTGGGGGTCCCAGTTTAATTATTGCCTTCCTGTTTCTAAATTGCGATTCCTTGTTTGGTGATGGTCTATGTTCTGCATGTGTAACTGAGCTGAGGTATTCTGTTTATGTAATTCCTATTTGACATTGCCACTTGTTCTCTTTCCCCCGTATTCTCTGAAATGTACTGGTTTAATATTTGCAGTGTTCCTTTTGATAGGTAGGGTCTGGTGCTTTGTGAGTCCTGGTAATGCTGTCAGGATACAGCGGTTGCTATGGTTCTAAATGGGCAGCGTTTGTAGTAGTTCCTAATGTGCCTGGCGGTTGGCACTGGATTATAGTAATGTAGAAATCTTTTAGTCTTTCTTTATCCATACACACTCATTAAGAGACATGTTTACTAAAAGTTAGTGTTTGGTAACATTATGCAAATATGTATGCAAATAATGCCACTTATGCAAATGAGGCCCCGCACCGAGTCTCCGCACATGGCCCCGCACCCCCCTTGGGCCGCCCCTGGCACCCCCCATCTATTTTTTTCTTCTTACCCCACTGCCCCTACTTACACTTCTTCCCCTCGAACTGCCCCTCTATATGACTTTGTTTCTCTTCCTCCCACACACATTCTGTCTTCCTCTCCCTTCTCACACTTGGAACCCTCTTATCGCAGATTCAGGCGCTTCTTAAAACCCATTGATCCTACAAGCTTTTCCTTCATCAGATGGCAGGCTAGCCTGACTCTTCTCTTTTTCTCGCCCGTTTACCCTTATCTCCCCTTGAATGGTTCTTTTCTATTTTATTATAGAGTTCCTTTCTTGCTCTGCTACTGCTGGCTAAGAATTAGTGGTATATCAAGTTTTTAAATAAACCAAACTAAGCTTCCATTTTTTGCCTCATTTTCCACCCTGATCCCATTATCTGTCAGTATTTAACCCCCTTTCAGCCACACAGGCCCAACATGAGCCATCTTCCAGTCCTAGTCTCTCATCCTTAACCCCTTACCAGTCCCAGCTCCCCCCCCCCCCCTCATCAGCTCATCAAATGCGGCCTGTCACCTCCTCTCCTCTTTTCTGCTCACCCAACTGCAGCTGCATGTTTTTTACACAACTGCGGGAGTGTTTTCCTTCACTCCAATGTCTGCTGTGTTACAACCACCAGCACTGCAGTATTTTTAAAAGGTAAAACGGAGGTGCTTCCTGTCTCTCACAATAAACACAAAGTGCCTCTGTTTTCTTTTAAGAAATGTTGCAGTGGCTACTGCTGTAGTGAGGCAGCGATGCAGGCTTTAAGCTCCCTTAAGCTATGATGCCCCAAGCCAGTGCCTTACTGCTCACCCCTGACTCCATCTGACATCTAAGCATGTGTGTGTCTCTGCTGTGTGCATGGAGGAAGCTTGCACTGTAGCTGTCTGTGATGTGTATGTTGTGTGTGTGAGAAACTTTTCTCTTTTCTCCACTTCCTGTCTCTCTAGAGCCCCTCCCTTTTAGTACCCTCCCTCCCACCAGAAATCTCCTCCGTTTCTTTCTCCCTTCCAGCCATTAGAGAATTTTCCCCCAATCCTCCCCCCTTTCTTTCCTAGTAGAGATGCTTCTTTCATCCTTCTCACTGGCTCCCCCTTCTGTTATCTCCCTCACTCCCTGCAGAGGCGCTTCTCTCTTCTCACCTGCTCCCTGCCTCCCAGTATTCCTTCATCCCACTATAGGCTCTTTGTGGTTGGTTTTATGGTTTTAGGCACTTGATATACTGCCCTTTACTGTGTGTATCAGAGCTGTTTACAGATATATTCTAACAGGCACTCTTTCTCCCTCCTTGCCTTTCCTACACACTCTGTTCCATACATTACAGTACTTCCCCCACTAGACCTCAGCCAACTCCACAGAGCTTTGTCAGCAGCAGGAGAAGTAATTTTAAAAAATGTCTTCTCCTGCATCTGTGGGACCACTCTCGTACTGAGAGCTGCGAGATTTTGAAGTTCATATCGTGAGACTGGTCCCATGGCAGCAGGAGATGATAAAACACTTCTCCAACTACAGCTGGGGAGGGATCAACAAGAAT